>CM050514.1:84979924-87379924 GCA_027563665.1 Antrozous pallidus
CCCTCAGGGGTGGGACTGGCAAGGGGGTCAATGGGAGGAAAAGGAGACTTATGTAATACTTTAAACAATTTTAAAAAAAGATAAAATGTTCAGCTATTATATTTGTCCCCATTGAAAAATGTGAGTTCTCAGCCCTAGCCAGTTTAGCTCAGTGGATAGAGCATCGGCCTGCAGACCAAAGGGTCTCGGGTTCAATTCCTGTCAAGGGCACGTACCTTGGTTGCAGGCTCCTCCTCCACCCAGGCCCTGCTCTGGTTTCATGCAGGAGGCAACCAATCGATGTTTCTCTCACATCAATATTTCTCTCTCTTCCCTCTCTCCTCCACTCACTCTCAAAATCAATGGGGGGGGATAAGGACACATATGTAATATCTTAATCAATAAAGAATTTTTAAATAAAACTAAATAAATATCAATTGAAAAATATCCTCAGGTAAAGATTAAAAAAAAAAGTCCTATGTAACCCAAATGAAGTCAAAGCTAATCTGTGGCTCTGTCTCAGCACACTGTTACATTAGAGACATCAGTTCAGTAGACTATTTTTTTTCAATTATTTTATTGAAAAGGAATTCAAAGTTTTAGCTTAGTCCCTCAAAAAATATGTTTTGTTTCAGTATTTTATTGATTTGAGATAGAGAGGAAGGGAGAGAGAAAGAAAAACATTGATCTGTTGTTCCATTTATTTATGCATTGATGCTAACTATGAAGAAAATTATGCAAAACTATGTCCTTTATGGCAGAAAATACCTTTGAAAAAGGGGTTACTTCTTGTATGCACTCTAATCAGGATCAAATCTGCAACCTTGGTATATGGAAACAATGCTCTAACCAACTGAGCTACCCAGTCAGGGCAAAAAATATTTTATTTAGGAAGTAAGGAATCTACACTAATAAAAGAGAAACATGCAAATTAACCATTACTCTGCTACACCCAGGAGCCACACTCACCAGCCAATCAGGAGCAAATATGCAAATTAACCCACCCAAGATGATGGCCAGCCATGGAGCTGGAGCAAGCAGGAGGTTTGGGTTCCCCTAGCGATGGAGGAAACCAAACTTCCTGATCTGGCCAGTCCTAGTCTCCACTCAAGGCTACAAAGTTTCAATTATAGAAGATAAATAAATCCTAGATACTTGCTTCCAGCTGGCCCTGGCCTCTGCTCAGGAGGTGCTGAAAAAAAAAGGAAAAGAAAAAAAAGTAGGGGCTGGGATCTTGGGTCGCAGGGGGGTGATCAGGCCAGGATGGGATGGCAGGGGCCATTGGGGGTAAGCAGACCAGCAGGGGGGCCAGTTGGGAGTGAGCAGGTCATCAATGGGGGTCAGTTGGAGGTGATTAAGGTCAGGGGGCTGTTTGGAGTGAGCAGGACAGCAGAGGGGCAATTGGGGGTGAGCAGGCCAGTGGGGAGGAATGTGGGGGCAAGCAGGCCAGCAGCAGGGATAACAGTTGGGGGTGAGCAGACTGGCATGGGGGGCAGTTAGGGGTGATCTGGCTGGTGGGGGGGCATTGGGGGTGAGCAGGCTGGCACGGGGGGCAGTTAGGAGTGATCTGGCTGGTGGGGGGGGCATTGGGGGTGAGCAGGCCAGCTGCAGGGGGCAGTTAGGGATAGCAGACCAATGGGAAGGGAAAGTGGGGAAGAGCAGACTGGTGGTGGGGGGCAGTTGGAGGCGAGCAGGCCATCAGGCAGAGTGATTAGGGACAATCAGGCAGGCAGGCAGGCAGGTGAGTGGCTGGAGCCAGCAGTCCTGGATTGTGAGGGGGATGTCTGATTGGCGGTTTAAGCCTGATCCCTGAAAACCAGCAGTAGGACATCTTTTGAAGGGTCCCAGATTGGAGAGGGTGCCAGGCTTAGGAACACCCCTTATCCCCACGCATGAATTTTGTGCACCAGGCCCTCTGTATAATAGTTATATTATACAGAGTAAAATTTTGTTTAAATGTTTTCTCTTTTTTTTTTCTCCCTGTGTCTACTTTTGTTTGTCTACACACACACACACACACACACACACACACACACACACACACACACGAGGCCTAGGTGGGAGCTGCCTAAAAATATAGAGGCTTCTTTTCCCCTCAGGTTATGTAGCAGTTGGAGAGGCTATAAAAATGCATCATCGTTAGTATTGCCTCTCACTTGTGGATTTTCCTCCTTAGCAGCTGGTACTGCTCTTATGGGGTCGCTTCAGTAAAATATACTCTGGACATTTTAAAAGTTCAACTACCAAGTGAAGAAACTGCGAAGCAGTAAAATGAAGTAGCACATCCCTATGAGTTAAGCTTTGACCTTAGCAAGCTCTAGTCCCAGGTTGACTAGGTCACTCCTGACTAGGTCATCCAAACTCAGAGTAGTCCACCCTAGCCAGTTTCCCAGTGGCTAGAGCACCGGCCCACAGACTGAAGGGTGACAGGTTCCATTCCAGTCATACCTCCACTGCAGGCTCGATCCCTTGCCCAGGCAGGGCATGAGCGGGAGGCAACCAATCAATGTGTCTCTCTCACATAGATGTTTCTCCCTCTGTCTCTCCCCCTTCCCTCCACTCTCTCTAAAAATCAATGGGGGACTGGCAACACCTTGCTGTGCTGTGCATGGCTGCAGGCGGCCCAGGACCAAACCAGAGAGGATGGATCTTGCATTGCCACGATGTGTCTACCATCTGGATACCATTGCTGACATGTACACATGAAGAACTATTTGACACTGAAACTGGGACTCAGAACAGTTGGACATTGAAACTGAGACTGAAACATTTTTTTTGTTCTTATACATTTATTTCTAGTATGCAGATGCAAGATATTTTTGAAGAAAAGAAACAGGGGAGAGTGACTGATATAGAGGCAGGGAGGCATTGAACAGGCTGTCAAACTACAGGGGGAAGGCTGGGATGGATGGGAGGTGGATGCTGGGGGAGATCAACCAAAGGACTTATATGCATGCATATGAGCATAACCAATGAATGAAAGACACTGGGGCGGGGAGGCGGGTGGGTGGGGACATGTGCTGGGGGGTAAGAAAGGATGGGAGGAGGATAATGGGGGGGGAACATATGTACTACTATTAAATATAAGTTATACTGCAAAAAAATCAATAAAAAATATTAAATTGAACCCCAAAAAAATAAAAATAAAAAAATAAAAAATAAAAATCAATGGGGGAAAAATATTCCCGAAGAAGGATTAAATAAATAAATAAGCAAACAAACTCAGAGAAGTCAGCCCCTCCTGGGGTATTCCAGATCCACCTGTTGATTTGGGGTCATAACTGGACCTATACAGCCACCTGAACCCAAACTTAGTGTTGGATTCTCTGGGATCCTGCCCAGCACCCAGTCTCAGTTCTCCTTTCCCAGGGTCTTCCAGCAGCTTCCCTGAGCTGCTCCTTCTCTTCTCTCTGGCTTTTAAGCCTTTACAGCTGACCTGCCTCTGGAAAGTCGATGTCTTGGATTGCCAGGGCAGCACTACGGCTTATTTCAATTCACACTTCCAGGTACTTCTTGACTTTTTCTTACAGTTTGCTTCCATATCTCTAAACTATTTCTAAATACCATGCTGTTCTCCACAAAGAGTGGCTGTCCCATCTGCAAATACTCCAAAGAGCCCCTGATTAATCTATCCCAAGTGGTGTATGGCTAAGGTTCCAATCAGCGCAGGATGGCTCCTGTGGCACTCAGTCTAGAGAATGTTCAGAACCACGTGTACTTAGGAAAATTCATTTCCCCAGAGCATACTAGAAAAGGAACTAAAACTATAGAGGACTTCATGATTGATAGCAAACTCACCATTGATGAGCTGAAGAGAGCCAGGATCTGGATTCAAAGAGGAGTTGCCCAGCAAAAAATTGTGATGTAGTGTCTCAGCAATATAATCTCTGAAGTTACCGATTGTATACACAGCAGTGGGCTTATCATCCAGTTCCACAAGACCGTGGTTTTCCACCTTGTTGGAGTGAAGGCTGATTAGGTCCCAGGTGGTATTGCTGATTGCCTCTCCATTGAAAGTAACTGCATAGTGAACTTCTATGCCACTACGAATGAAAAGACAGAACAGATGAGGCCCTGCTAAGGAAGCACAAAGGAAAGACAATGAACCCGGGAGAAGAAGCATTACATAGAGAGAGTCTCAAAAAGCACTATTCTGTTGGAGCAAAATGATTCCCAAATCAGAGCATAAAAGTAAATTAAGTCCTTCCTCTTAACTTACTTATATATTCTCATATGTTCCTTGATTATAGCCTTTGTTGTTTTATATGAAGATTTTGTTTACAGTGACTACCTTTCAGTTTCTTCTTGAGTTTCTATTCCCAATGTTCAGCTTGGTACCTGGGAAAGAGGGGTACCCAGTGCCTACTAAATGAACAGAAAGCTATACTCATCCTATAACAAAAGGCTAATATGCAAATAGATTGAACGGCGGAATGACCGATCGCTATGATGCACACTGATCACCAGGGGGCAGATGCTCAACACAGGAGCTTCCTCCTGGTGGTCACTGCATTCCCACGGGGGGGCGGGGGGAGGGAGGGAGGACACCACTCAGGCAGAAGCCAGGCTCACAGCTGGTGAGCGCAGTGGTGATAGCAGTGGTGGAAGCCTCTCCTGTCTCCACTACAGAAGTGAGGGGTCCCAGACTGCAAGAGCCCTGGACTGTGAGAGGGCACAGGCCAGGCTGAAGGACGCCTTCCCTCCCCACCCCTCACCCCTCACCACCCCCCCCCCCCCGCAGTGCTGGAATCTCATGCATCAGAGCCTCTAGTCTGAATATAAAGAGAGAACTGCATCCTAATCAAGGTATTCACATATCTAAAGAAAAAGTATCAACGTAATAACAATGGTCTCATGAAGTCTAGGAAAAGGGACTTAAGTCAATTAACTTATGTTACTATTGAGTGGAATTCTTCTCACCAGTGTATTGTGTCTTCCTCAGAAGAAAATCCCTCGGCTGCAGACAGCTACAATCGGCTGGCATGGCTTGATGATACTGGCCCCTAAAATCACCCACTTCCTCTTTCTGATTTCAAGTTTGCAAAGGAAACTTGATTATAACTTCCTACCTATGTTCCTATAGGAAAAGAATGCATGGGCCAGCCAATGCAATAATTGGTCAACTGGCAGATATATTTCTCACTTTAAATACATCAGCTGGCATCTTAGAGAACGCAGTGTATTTTGTGGTTCGGGAAGCATGAATTGGTCTTAAGAGACCTCTCCTTTGGAGCCCTGGCAGTACAGGTCCTGTCCTGGGCCTGTTTGCTGCAGATCACATCCTGGCCTACAGGGGATGCCATGAAGGTGACATCCTTCCCTGCCATTCAAGCAGCCAGGCCTCTGTGAACTTCCTGTCTCACGCTGAGTAACTTCAGTGAGGTTTCCTCCCAGTGAGCTGCCACTTCCCACGGGTGGTTTGGGCACTTTAAACGGTAACCAAGCACCCCGACACCTGATGCTCTCAGTGGTCAGACATCTGCTTGTCATCCAGCAGTCCCTCAACCACTTAATTCTCCCCAGGTCAGAATATGTTGATTCAAGGGTAATTCCTGACCTTTTTTGTAAAGAAATAAAATTCAGTAAACTATATTAAAATAACCAAAGAATGGCTGGCTCCAAGGTGGAACAAAACAGTAAGAGGGACACCTACTGGTCAGACCTGACTACACTATATATGTCCCAAGCAGCTAGCACAATGCCTGGCTCATAGGAATTCATTAAATATATTTGAAAGTAATGAAAAAACAAATGGTCAATTGTATTCACTGATATACTAGTAAGCAAATGAGTGACAGTATGTGGCACTCCTGACTTAATCCAAAGGATTTTCAGTCTCTAAATAGGAGTAATTTTTTTACCCTAAAGAGTATATGCATTGTCTTCGTAGAAGTGTGTCTTGTAAGGAATCATCTGGGGCACTGCTCACAGCCAGAGCACAGTACTGTGAAAATGTGCACGCTCTCCCACACTCGGTGGAATAGACACACCCAGATCTCCAGAAAGGTGAGCTTCTCTTTGGGGTCTTTGCACAACATGTTAACATGGCTCTAAGACAGGAAACAGTGATGAGGGGGAAATGGAGAAAAGAGAAAAGGCTGAACCAGTTAGCACTTGAGTAGGTTTCTGCGCTATAAGAAAATCAGAGAAGGAGAGGCAAGTCTTTGCTAGGAGCCTATGATGTGTCTTGGATGACTTATAAATATCATATGGAGAAGATCAAGAGAAATATTCCTGCATCAAAAAATCAATGCAAATCAGGCAGTCTGGGTTAGATTACTAGCCTGTTTATTGGCAAAATAAAATTTGTTGCCCCAATGTTTCCCCTGAACATCTAAAAAGAACATTTCTATTATAATCTAACATGTCTAATGAGGATAAATTCATTAAAGGAGATAAAATCCTCAGAGAGATGCTACAATTTATTTCCATGTTTTTATCCTGGAAAGAGAACTCAAAGAAAGCCTTGAGCTATCAGGAAACCATCTATTCTCAGAGCTGAGAACTTTCCTATGACCCAGCATAGATTGAGTTCCGGCACAGCAAAGGGAGCACAGCCTTCTCGCAGTGAGAGAAAGACTGAAAGGGAGCCAAGTACAGTATCTGACGGAAGAAAGCTCTCCTGGCTCTCTGTGCTAACCAGCCACCATCATCCTTCATCTTCCAAACTAGATGGAAACAGCTGTTCCCAAGAGGAACGTTTCTCTGTCTGACAGCTATTTCTAGAGATTTGAATCATGTGGAGGTGAAATTTTCCCTTTCTCATTCTCTCACCTCAAATGCCCTTATTGGCCCTTAGCCGTGTGCAGATTTTAAATAGAAAAAATAATGCAATCACATCTCATTAAGGTAACCAAAATAAAGAATTTTCAGAGACACTCAGATATCCTTTCTTTTATGAAACTTCTGTTAGGAAGAAGATGCACCCTTACGAAGTCTGGAGCTGAATGTTTGCCTGAACACCAGGCAAATGTGTTGATGATTCATTTCAAATGAGTCCTACGAATTTAAAATAACGTGTGCATCTTGAAAGGGGTACAAAGCAAATAGAAATTTCATGTGCATATAAATGTTTATGCTTGTAATATTTTGTTGTGTTATGTTTGTAACATGTAACATTTATACATGTTTATAAAGAGATTATGTGTCAAATAAATAGACTATTTCTGCACCACTTTTAGTCATACACAGCTCAGAACAAAAGTATACTGACAGTTATGAATAAATATCATTAACTACCTAACACTTGACAATTTTGGAAACTGCACTTAACAATTTTGTCATAAAATCTAATGGCTTCACCTCTGGGCAGCTGGCACCATGGATCTGTCTCTTGACCAATGGCATGAGCTGGGCCCTCTCTGGAGACTGGGTCACCCGAGAATGTGATCAGTACGGGACCCCGCCCTAGCAGGCAAGGGGACCCCAAGGCAGGTGCTGGACGTGGAGGCCACGGGGGCATAGACTACAAAGGAGGACAGGACTGAACCTCACATCACCCTGTTTGGCCCCGAGGATGGTTGGTTAGCCAGAGACGGGTAAGATTCCTCAGGGAAGGAACATCCTAGACAGGCACAGTCGCAGAGGGCCAACAGGAGAGAACTAAAAGGTCAACAGAGGTGGGGCACAGACCCTCATCCACAAACCTTGCAGGGGCTTGAATTCCTACCCCTTCTGAGGAAGGTACTCCTACCCCCAACGGCTGCTACGCCTCCCCACGCACAACTCACACCGGGGACCCAGGTGGTAGACAGAGACTTGGCCAGCAATAGCTGCCCTATATCTAAAATTCAATTTATTACCAGGGAATGCTGAGGAACCTACTCAAAAATGCAAATATTCCTTTCCACAAGTATTTACAGGGTAAATAAGATTTCTGCTTGAGTATTAAATTGACAGTAAAATAGTAATCAAGTTTTCAGATTAATTTATATTGGCCAAGTGAAATAAGTAAATACTCAAGAAAATCTAAGTGTACTGGACAAAAGCTTTTCCTAAAACATTAACTAAAATATCTATTAGTAGTTCATCTCACTGTAAAATTGCCTAACATCCAAAGAACCTAAAGCAGTCATATTTGCGTGCAAAAATTAAAATGTAAAATTACCAAGACTGCAAGATAAAATTTCCAAAAGCCCCCATTAACCAAAAAGGGGGGGGGACAGTGGGGTAATATCATGTAAGGAAAAATATCCTATAAGTAAAATACATGTAGAAATTCTTACTCCAGAAAAGTAACTTCCATTTTGTAAAGCCAATAGCAGGACACCCATGAAAAAAACACACATGGTGTCAAAATAAGCCAAAGGAAAATCATTTAGGCAAAATAAAAAGAATCCCAAGTCTATTTTGCAGAGAGGATCCCTTTTTTGTTAACTTTTGGTCAAGAATGTGTTTGTGTGTTTGCAGAGAACAACTCCAAGACCATGTGGGTTCCTGCGACAGTGAGGAACTGACGGGTCTGTTCCAGCCACGAGGATGGTCCAGAGATGGGGGACGCTGACGACACCTTGCCATGCTAGCAGTTGGCAGCTGTGTGTGACTGCAGGCGGCCCAGGACCAAACCAGAGAGGGTGAATCTTGCATTGCCACAATGTGTCCACCATCTGGATACCATTGTTGACATGTACACATAAAGAACTATTTGACATTGAAACTGGGACTCAGAATAGTTGGACATTGAAACTGGCACTCAAACTTTTTTTTTTTTTTGCTCTTATTACGTTTGTTTTCTAGTATGCAGAGGCAAGATATTTTTGAAGAAAAGAAACAGGGGGGAGTGATTGATATAGAGGCAGGGTGGCCTTGAACAGGCTGTCAAGCTACAGGGGGAAGGCTGGAGTGGAGGGGAGGCAGATGCAGGGGAAGATCAACCGAAGGACTTGTATGCATACATATGAGCATAACCAATGAATGAAAGACACTGGGGTGGGGAGGGGGCAGGTGGGGACATGTGCTGGGGGGTAGGGGAGGCTGGGGGGAGGATATTGGGGGGGAAGGAAAACATATGTACTACTATTAAATATAAGTTATATTGTAAATAAAAAATCTAATGGCTTCACATTGAATTGTTGTCTGTGTCCCTAGAGATAACTTAGCACTCAGCAATCATTCTTTGATCAGGGTGATATCAGAGTTTGGGTTGTTTCACATTCTAATCATCCATAATCAGACTCTTCGGTTGCGTATAGACAAATCAACGAATGTGCCTATAACAGACACACAGAGAGCAGTTTTTACATACCAGGCACTCAGTACAGAAACCCACATTCTGATTACCTTAGTCAAAATATCAGATATATAGTCACGTAACACATGGCAAATCAATTTGCCTCCCAGAGGCAAAATTTCCTCAGCATCAAAATAGAACAAATATTCTTTTTATTTTCACTATTTTACAAGGATACAAGATAGATGAAAAAAAATGAAAGAAGCAGTACTTCGACATATCTCTGAAAGTGCTTTTCATTAGACTGTGTTCCTAGAGGTGAAGATCAACAGCCACTAATTTTTGTAGACACAGAGTTTACCCAATTTGTAGGCACTTATTAATACTTGCTAAAGTGACATAAATGAAAACAAGGAAGTTAAAATGCCCTCTCCAAATATAAATTATTATGAAGGAGTATTACTGTATCTATAAACATGCCCACATTTAGCCCATGAATATACTTCATGAATTCTAGACTATACTTGTCAATCTTCCAAGAGAAAGTGAATGTTCAATAACTTTGGAACCTAAAAGCAAAAAATGACAAGCAGTCTTCACAAGGATATGGACTATGCTTTGCTATTATTACACATACGTCTTCTAAGAAATTCTAGAGAGCAGCTATTTTTACAAATGAACTCTTACAAAGACCTGCTTTCTTCCCTTCATTTACCACTTAAGTGACACTCAATTATATTGTTGAGTTCATAGGATACTTGAAAGTATTTACATTAATGCAAGTTTTTATTCCCATTTTAAATTAAGTATCTCCATACTGAGTGGGGCAAGAATAGATTTGCAGTTGCTCATATGAAAATAATACCATAATTAATGAATAATAATACAAAAATAAACTCTGTTTCACATACAACTATAACCTACTTTTACCCCACCCTCTTTTTGTTTTTTAATCCTCACTTGAGGATATTTTCTCTATTGATTTCTAGGGAGAGTAGAGAAGGAGAAGAGGAAGATAGACAGAGACAGAGAGAGACATCAATTGGTTGCCCCCATTTGCACCCCTCCCGAGGCTGGGGAACCTGCAACCAGGAATCAAACCCAAGACCCTTCAGTCCGAGGGCCAACACTCTAACCACTGAGCTAACCAGCCAGGATGTTCCCTCTATTTAAAACTACTTTGTTGACAGGCAGGGAGCAACCAAGATGGCGGCATAGGTAAACACCATCTTGCTGCCCCATACAACAATACCAAAACTACAACTTAACAACAGAACAAACATCATCCAGAATCACAAGAAAGCTGACTGAGTGAAAATTCCACAAATAAAAGTAAAGATAGGACACTGTGACTCAGAGGAGCGGCAGAGTGCAGCGTTGAAGAGACACGCGGAAAGAGGTTTGGAGTCCTGCGAGCGCACCAGCGGAGAGGGCCAGTGGCTGCAAACCTGGCTGGTTTTCTCCAACGGGGAGGGTGGAGGCTTCCCACTGCACTGATTCCCTAGTTCTGGGCAAGGTCCAGGCAGCCCACACTCATATGGTGTGAAACTGGGCAGTGGGAAAGCACGCTGAAGCCCAGCGTGGCGGAGGTCTGCGAGCTTGTGGAGAGTGCGTGTAAACTTGGAACAGCAGTTTGCGAGTAAAGTTGGGGGCAGAAGTGCACGACCTCGCAGAGAGGACTCTTGACTTGCTCTCTCATTCAGGAAACCACCGGACTGCACTGTTTTACAAACCTGGGCGAGACTTTGGGTGTGCAGACTCAGTTGAGGAGAGGCAGAGTTGTCTGGCAGCTGGTGGAGACCTGCAGCGGCTTTCTCTCGGAGGTTCAAGCAGCTGTTACCACACGGCACAGAGACCCACGTGCCACATAGCGGGGAGCTGACACTGCCTGCTCAGTCCAGAGACTCCGCCCATCCAACCTGAACAAAGCTGTCCCTCACAGCCAATTAGCCTGGAGGTCAAACCCTACCTGTGCTAACAACATTTAGCTGGGCTTAACTTCAACAACACTGTACAACCCATAAAGGGCTGCAGCAAGAGTATCCACCTTAGGTAACTGGGGAGGCTTAGCCACTGTCCCTTGTAGGAAGTCTACCACAAAAAGCTAATCGGCTAACTCAAGAAAGCAGCCACCATGCAGAGACATGGAAAGAAATCAGATGTGAAAGAAATGGAGGAAAAAAAACGACTAGACATAGAGTTCAAAACCATGGTTATAAGGCTTTTCAAGAGGCTCCTAGAAAAGGCCGAGACCTACCAGGAATTGAACAAGACCTACGAGAAAATGAACAAGACCTACCAGAAAATGAACAAGACCTACGAGGAAATGAATGAGACCTACAAGGATATGAAAAAGGACCAACTATAAAGTAAGCATACACTGATTAAAATAAAAAATATTATACAAAGATCTAAAAGCAGTCCAGACGACCGCAAGAACCAAGTCAAAGATCTGAAATACAAAGAAGCAAAATCCACTGGAAAAGCAAGAGGCAAAAATAATCCAAAAAATTGAAGAGAGTATAAGGGGCCTCTGGGACAACCTCAAGCATACCAACATCCGAATTACAGAGGTGCCAGAAAAAGAGAGAGAGCAAGATAATGAAAACCTACTTGAAGAAATAGTGACCAAAAACTTTCCCCACCTAGTGAAAGAAATTGACTTAAAAGCCCAAGAAGTGCACAGAACCTCAAAATATAGGAATCTAAAGAGGACCACACCAAGACACATCATAACTAAAATGCCAAGGGCAAAAGACAAAGAGAGAATATTAAAAGCAGCAAGAGAAAAAAAGTTAGTTACCTATATGGGAGCACCCATACAATTGTCAGCGGATTTCTCAACAGAAATTATGCAGGCCAGACAGGAGTGGCAAGAAATATTCAAAGTGATGAATAGCAAGAATCTACAACCAAGATTACTCTATCCAGCAAAGCTATCATGCAGAATTGAAGGTCAGATAAAGTGCTTCGCTGATAAGAAAAAGCTAAAGGAGTTCATCATCACCAAAGCAATATTATATGAATTGCTGAAAGATATTCTATAAGAAGAGGAAGAATAAAAAGGTAAAAATATAAATTATGAACAACAAATACACATCTATCAACAAATGAACCTAAAAATCAAGTGAATTAATAATCTGATGAACAGGATAAAAAGGTGAATGTAACAGAATCATGGACATAGAGAGGGAATGGACTGACAATTCTTGGGGAGAAAAGGGTTGTGGGATATGCAGCAAGAGACTGGACAAAAATCATACACCTATGGGAGAGGACAGTGTGGGGAAGGTGAGGGTGAAGGGTGGGAGGGGTACCAGGTGGAGGGGAGTTATGGGGGGAAAAAGGGAAACAATGTAATTAATAAACTGAACAATAAAAAAATTTTTAATATGAAAAATAAATAAATAAATAAAAGTACTTTGTCAGAATTCAGTCTAAAATAGAGGTCTGTAAACTACTGCCTGCAAGCTAAATCCAGCCTACTGTCACTGAATTAAAGGATTTTATGTTTTTCAATGGTTGAAGAAAATAAAAAAATCAATATTTTGTGCCATGTGTCCATAAATTATGATATATTAAAACACAGCCACACTTATTTGTTTTCAATATATCACCTATTTCTACTCTCATTTGATAGAATAGAGATGTGTACATGCCAATGGAGACCATATGGTCTAAAAAGTTTAAATTGTTTACTATCTAAGCCTTAACAGAAAATTTTTGTCATCCCCTGATCTGTACAGAGATAGACACTGATATTGGAAGTCATAAAAGACTTGAGCTATGCTCCCTTAAACATAAGTCTACTACATTTTCTAAACTAACTCCTCATTCATTTGAAAGTACACAAAATACTAAAAAGGACCCTACCTGCCATCTTCCTCGGGGGACCTGGAAAAGAAAAAAAAAAGTGTTAAGCAGCATTTTGAAATTGTATTTGTCATATCATTAATCAAAGTGTAAGTTCTTCATATATTTCCACTGAAATGTTTTTTTAAATGAAAATGCTTGCATAGCCGAGACCGGTTTGGCTCAGTGGATAGAGCGTCGGACTGAAGGGTTCGATTCCAGCAAGGGCATGTACCTTGGCTGCGGGCACATCCCCAGTAGGGGGCGTGCAAGAGGCAGCTGATTGATGTCTCTCTCTCATGGATGTTTCTGACTTTCTATCCCTCTCCCTTCTGCTCTGTAAAAAAATCAATAAAAAAATATATTTTAAAAAAATGCTTGCATAGTATCAGAAACTGACAAATTCCTGTGCATTGAAGGAAGTGTGCAAAGGTGGAGAAAGTGTTCTATTTTAAAGGTCTTTACTATCTTTAAACTTTATTAAAATACTTTTAAAATAATTCATATAAGGTTATTTCTTTATAAATAAACTTTGTCAGCAGGTCAGCAGGGGACTCCAATATTTGGCATTAACAAAACTAGGAAAACTTTTGGGGAGATGTAGTATTGAAATCAATGAAAACCAAATCAGGCAATATACAGTAAGGTGCTAACAGGTTGGGGAAGGTCAGGACTGACTGACTTATAGGATATTGCCCTTAATATTTATTGATTTTATATAACAGACACTATTAAGTTCTATTAAGAATTTCCCATGTGCCAGAAACTATGCTAAGCATTTTGCAAAGGTTAATTCAATTAATCCTCATTAAGATTTATTAAGGATCATTAGTATCCCCATTTTACAGGTCAAGAAGTTGAGGGACAAAAACGCTAAATCATTTAAAGTATTTCAAAAGTGTTATTTAATAAAGCAGGATTAATAAGTAAATTGTCTTTTTTATATAAATGAGAAGTTAAGACTTGGTAATTTACCCCAAACCATCCATCCAGCCAGCAGTGCCAAAGGCAGGGTTGGAGTCTAGGAAAGTTTACTCTAAAGGCTGTTGCCTTCCCTGTGGTGCCAAGTGAGGGGGGTCCCCAAAAGCCTCACATGCTCAGGTTCTCAGGGGAGCTGTAGTCACAGCTGGAGGTCGTATTCTGTGAAAAAGCACTAAGGCTGAAGTGGAGAGACTGGTTGTGGTGTGAGGGTAGGTGGAGAGTTGATTTATCATGCTTGCCTTCTGCCCTGCACCAATAACTAACTGAGTGTCCTTAGGTAAACTATTTCAATTCCCTGGGCTCTGTTTTACAAAGCAGAAACAATGGGGATACTAACTATCTCACAGCATGGCTGCTGGGGTTAAATGAATTAATATAGATATAGGGCCTGGTACACTGTAAATGCAATGTGAGCGATTGCTATGATTTCTGGTAAACCCAGAAATTGTGACAAGAATTTGCCACAGTTAAGATGTTGACCCTGTTAATGATGCCATAAGGTGACTCAGTGCCCCGCTCCAAGTCCACTGCACCCACTGCTGGGCACAGCAATCCCCCGGATGCTCCAACCTTCCATCCAAGTGCTGAATCTGGAATGGAGGTTCAGACAGACGCTTTGCTTCAGATTTACAAGCTAATTCACAGTTCTCTGACTCTGGGCCAAGACTTCATCCCTTTAAACCTGTTTGCTGCTCTGGGAAATGAGCATCGATAATAATATTAATTCTGACGGGAGTGGAAATTAAGTGGCCTCAGGAGATTAAGTGCCTAATACAAAGTAGTCAATAAATGTCACACGTATCATGCAGTGGGTCTGTGCAGATAAGAAATGCCTCCAAAGAGGTCTCTGACATACTCACAACTATTATGTTTGAAAAGCAGGTGAGTGCAGAGTGGCCTTCCACCAGGACACCCCTCATCTCAGGGAAACATGGACAAGCTTTAGTCAGACCTGGGGGTCACATCTAATCTGACTTCAGCCTCCCCTCGGTGCCAAATAAAAGCAGTGCAACGTGTCAGCAGCAAGCGGGGGCATGACTTACCCTGGCCTCTCTACAAATCTAGTATGTCCCTTGAGTGCATTATTTTGCCTTTTTGTAACTCAGTTTCCTCACCTGAAATACTAACAACAGAAATATAAATTTGCTAGAAATAGCACTGAATTAGAGCATTTCAATCATTTTAAATTATTGTTGTGTATATAACATACCCAAAAGGATATTCCACTTAAAATAAAGAGTACATTATTAGAGTAAGTCTATTTACCTGAAGTCAAGTACACGGATGTCCTTATAGCCCGGTAACCCAGTAAATGCATTTTCAATCTGTTAAAAATAAAATTTATAAATAGGTAGAAATGTGAAAAAGGATGCAGAAAATAATGCTTGTAGGAGTAGAATATAATGTGCACCCTCTACTATTAGAAGCTTGAATGCACACACAGATACACATAGATCAGAAAGTTACTAAGAAAATAATAGGTACAATGTTAGGAAATAGTATTTACCACAACACTGATAGGTTTTTCTTTTTCATTTTGTCTTTTAAGGTTCTAATGTGCTTTAATATTAATTTTTGTTCAGATTGTAAAGAGCATACTTCTTACTGGCAAGCCCTCTTCTTTCCCCTATGTGATGAAACGTGAAAAGGAACATTAGTTGCCCAAGAAGCTGTACAACATTTCTAAATGTTGTGTTTGGATCGGGAGTCTGGCTACAGCACACAGAGTGACAGTCCGGCATGCATTTCCTAAGAGTGTCTGGTGGAGTCTGCTTCTTGTTCCTACGGCCCAAGGGAACTGTGGGCACATGGACATTAGGAAGAAGTCTACAGTCCGGGCTTACCTCCAGGAGGGAGGCCTTGTTCCTGGGTTGTCAGTGATGGTGAAGCAGAGACCAGTAAGTTAACTGGACAAAGATCAATTTATGAGCATCACATTTGTGGGAACCAGTTTTATTACTGCATCTGTAGTATTTCCGCCCCTCCCCCCTGTAAGTCAGTATCTGTTTAGTGACTGGAGCAGGCAAAAGAGACTTCTAGACTGGACTAAATAACTAAACATGATCAAATTATGCACAAATACCAACTGTTTAACAAAATTTAACATTTAACCCACCGCATTTCAGAAGATGAACTCTGACCAAGTAAGTCACCTTGGGGCTCACACCAGAAGGAGGGAAGGAAGTTGTCAGTGAACTTGGGACCTGTTCGCGGATCTGTAGGCATCTGATTTTAAAACCAAGTCCTCGATAACCAGGAGAGTGAAATTTTTTTAAAGTTTTGGTTCAAAACAAAACATAAACAAACTTATAGCTGGTTGCCAGATGGGTAGGGGTTTGGATGGCTAGGTGAAAAAGGTGAAGGGGCCGAAACCGGTTTGGCTCAGTGGATAGAGCGTCGGACTGGGGACTGAAGGGTCCCGGGTTCGATTCTGGTCAAGGGCATGTACCTGGGCTGTGGGCACATCCCCAGTAGGGGGCGTGCAAGAGGCAGCTGATTGACGTTTCTATCCCTCTCTCTTCCTCTCTTTAAAAAATCAATAAAATATTTTTTAAAAGAAAAAGGTGAAGGGATTTAGAACTGGAGTTCAACTTGGTAGTTACAGAATAATCACAGAGTATACAGCATAGGGAATATAGTCAATAATGCTGAAATAACTATATATGGTTACTAGACTCATCAAATAATCACTTTGTAAGTTATATAAGTATCTAACTATTATGCTATATAGCTGAAATTAATATAATATTGAATGCCAACTATAATTGAAAGAAATAACAAACAAACAAATCTTGGTTCACTGAAGATCCTCATGCCTTAAGGATACGGAATCCAAAAACATGATGATAATAATTTGTCTTGTTTTATTCTCTGAGAAGAAAGAAAGTAATACTATAATTCTTAGAGGATGGGGTGCGGATGGGATCCCAGGCGAAGAATCTTAGTTTGAGGGTTAAGTCCCAACTGCTCTAGCTGGCAAAGTGGCCATGCGTGTCTCTTTTATAGAATTAATACTGCCCTGCTCATCAACCACATCTGTTTCTGTAACATTAAAAGGAATGTAGCTGAAAGTACTCTATGATATTTTTATTATTACTAAACCCAGCTTTGGGGGGGATTTGCCATCTCCTGAGTATAAACACATACAGATATTTTAATTCATCATATCCGGTTAGTTACTCTACAGGTATTCAGGTGTAAGAAGTCATTTTACTTGACTAACATCAGATTAATAATAGATACAATGTATTGAGTGACTGCCGATATGCCTGATTTTGCTATTTACTTCTAATCTTTGCAACAATCCCAAGAGATACATATTTTCCCAATTACATAGATGAAAACACTGAGCCGCTGAGATGTCAACTAACTTACCCAGGGTCATGCATTTGGCAAGTGACTGAATCAGAACTTATTCAGCCCCAGATCTCTCCAACACTAAATCCTATGTTCTTCCCATTGAATTGCATGCCTCTTCCTCTTCCCCCGACTCATAATAAATACGGCTTAGAACCAGGACCAGGACTGGGGAAACTGGGCAGCTCATCACAAGTTCTTATCTGAATTAAAATAGGGAACTCTGTATGCCATAAAGGGAGGAGCACTTTGAAAGGGAGGAGGAGACCTGATTTCCCCTTCTACTCCAGGGTCTGAAATGACCAGGAACCAGGTACTAGTCCTCCGGGGCCTCATATATAAACAGATGCTTCTGTGAGCAGCCAGACATGCTGCAGCCTACAGAACTCCGAGCAGTGTGCAAGGACCCTGGGTTGATACTGTAGCTGTCTTCAAGCCTGACCTTTCCCTCTAATGTCATATTCAGCATTGTCCCAAGCTTATCTTACTCTTACTTTTTTCATGAAAAAATAATATGTTTTTTTCCTCAATCCCCAAGCAGACTTTGTTTTTCCCGTGTGTCTTCCAATACTGCCTAAGAAATAATAGCGAAGTCTGTGCCTGCAGGAGAGAGTTGGAGGGCCCCCTTCAGTTTGTGGCAAACATGGTGACAAGACCTTTCCGAGCCTCACCAGACCCCACCGCCCCACACTAAGACGACGCATCGGTAGATGTTTGTTCCAAGGAAAGGGACAGGAATGTAGAGACAGGCCAGAGAAGGAACTGTTCCACGGCAGGCCCAGACCCTTCATTACCTTCCAACCACCTCAAGCCAACAGCTCCCTACCTCATAAAGTCCCTGCGGGAGATGGTTTTCAGAGTGTTTATTAGACTGTCCTAAATATGCAGCCATTCAGAATATTTGTTTACCCAAACACTGAGGCTTATTAAAGGTTCTTTAACCCAAGGGCAGAGAGAACCAGACAGCTGATCCAAGACATGATCTGACACAAGGTGGGCACTGGCCTGGCTGACATTTCTTCCACATACCGCACAGCCTCCCAACTTGGCCACACAGCTAGGAAAATTAGCTGTCTGGCCTACACTCGCCATGTCTGATGGCTGCAATGATGCTGTTTGGCTGAGAGGTGCATATTTTTATTTCTCATCTAGACACTGTGTCTAGGGAAGGAAATTAGTCCGAGGTAATGGAATTGAAAAATGTGGCCAAGAAGAACCCCATCAAGAGGGAATGGAAAAGAAATAAACAGGAAGGAATGGTGTGCCCGATAACTGGAGACAGAGGGAGGACGGTCACTCGGAGCCTTACTACACGAGAGCAAAGGCATGCAGGGCACAAGTTTGGTCACTTTTGACTGAGAGAATCTTGAGCTCAAGTTCTATATAGAATTCTTCCAGAAAGGAAAATTGTGAGCAAATTGTTGCCTGGGTTTTTAAAGAAACCCTTTATTAAAAACACCTACTCCCAAGGTACAGAGATAGGAGGGACATCTACTTGTCACTGGATGCCATTTTGTCCTTTGAACTTGGCACCATGTTTTACCATGTTTGAACAGTGTGAACAGTTCAAAATTCTTCAATTTAAAAAAGTAGAACTGAGTATAAAAATTAAAGAAATTAAACAATGTTTTCAAAGAAAGACAATGCATTGTATATAGTTTCTCAAAGATGCTCATTTTTCACAGGGCACATTCTTCCTTGGCTTTGCAGAAAATGTTGGAAATAGCATTTATTTGTTAGATGGCAGATGTGTGAAGACTTTGTTTCAATGAAACAACCCATCTGTCTTTCAGTGAACTTTTCACAGAGCTTTCTGAAGAAGTCACTAAGTCAATAGCCCTGAACAAAGCAGATAGAAAGCTTGAATCCAAAAGCTAACTCTCTAAGCATTGTTGTGACTATGGGAAATTTATTTAAAAATGAATAAAAACAAACAAAAATGACTCACCTCTGCAATAAACTCTTCCACAAGGCTCTGGTGATGGAAGCTAGAGGGATCCCGTAGTTCTTCCCTGTATTGCTCCCCAGAGAGGTGGATACTGAATTCTGCAATCTGCTCAGTTGCTGGTTTTGTGGATTCTTCTGTCACAGTCTCAATTTCATTGCTAATCTGAATTTTTAGGAAAAAAACAGTAAATGTCAATGTCCACTCATTCAATTAACAGAGATATATTGATTGTCTACTATATGCCAGATACCATTCCAAAGTCAATTTTTAATGATGCTCTTCTATACAGTGTTTGGTTTTGGAACTAGTCGGGTGGCCTTTCAGACACAGGTTAATATTAACATTGCTGTGCATTTGTACATTCCTTTGAATACACAATGATTAGTTCAGGGAAAGATAGAACACATTTCAAAGATAACCACCAAATGTGACCATTTGTGAGTTAAAACAGAGTTTGCTATGCTAAAATTATCATCTAGAAATAGCTTAGATGCTTGATTCTCAACATTGTTTATATTTTTACAAATTCTTTCATGTCTGGCTTAATGATGACAGCTGGATTCTCAAGTCTGTTTCTGCATTAATCAGTTCCAATATTTTGTTTTAGTTTAAGTATGTGAAGAAAATCTAGCCACACAGATAAGTATTGCAGAAGGAAGGAATATATTAACAGCTTTTCAGGTAATTGTGGATTTCTTTCTAGATACTACACCAAGGCAAAGAGGTGGTAGTTTCTTTTTTTTTTTAATATGTTTTTATTTTTCAGAGAGATGAAGAGAGATAAAGAGAGATATAGAAACATCAATGATGAGAGACAATCATTGATTGGCTGCCTCCTGCATGTTCTTTCTGGGGATCGAACCCACAACCCAGACATGTGCCCTTCCCAGGAATCAAACCATAACCTCCTGGTTCATAGGTTGACACTCAACCACAGATCCACACCAGCAGTCAAGAGGTGGTAATTTTTTAATTGTTAATTGCTATGTGGAATCTGGAACCATATCACCAAACTTTCTGTACTATGTATCATTAGAATCCAGGTTTTCCAGTAGCTAAGGCTTGGATAATTAGAGTGACAAAATGAATACTAAATAATAATCCAAATTAAAAAATAAACATTCACGAGTCTAGCCCTAGCCTGTATGGCTCCATGAACAGAGTGTTGGATCCCCCAGACTGAAGGGTTCTGGGTTCAATTCTGGTCAAGGACACATGCCCAGATTGCAGGCTCAATCCCCAGTGGGGGACATGCAAGAGGTGGCCAATCAATAATTCTCATCATTGTTGTTTCTACCTCTCCCCCTCTCTCGTCAACTCTGAAATAAAAATATTTTTAATAAAAACATTCATGAGTCTATGCTAATGTGATTTCATAAGTAAATCTGAAATGACAATAGTTTCTTAAGAATTCCAATTAATAAATGCAGAAGGATTGAGGGAACTAGAAATCACTGGAGAACATCCTATCTAATAAAAGAGTAATATGCAAATTGACCATACCTTCTCTATACCCAATAAGCCACGCCCACAGGCCAATCAGGAGTGATATGCAAATTAATACCCCACCAAGATGGCTGCTACCCATGGCAGGGCGATAGCTGGGTTCCCAAGGCCAGAAAAGGCCTGACCAAGAGGCTTTTTGTGGCCTTGGCCAGGGCAGAGCTGGGCGATCGTGCACATATTGGGGGTCCCCCATCCAGGACCCCAGTCTTGGAGCCTCAGCCAGAGGCTTGTGGCCTTGACCTAGGGCGGAGTAGGGCGATCGCACATGCTGGGGGTCTTCCTCCCAGGGCCCAAGCCTCAGCCAGAGGCTTGCAACCCTGGCTGGGGTAGAGCAGCGCAATCATGTGTGCTGGCGCCGGAGTTGCCTTGGTCAGAGACTTTCAGCCTTGGCCCGGGGCAGAGCCAGGCGATCGCACACACGTTGGTGGTCAACCTCCCAGGGCCCCAGCCTTGGAGCCTCGGCCAGAGGCTTGCAGCCTTGGTTGGGGATGGAGCAGGGCAATCGCAGTTAACTAGCGGTTCTCTGCTCAGAATCAGAGACTTTAGGCCTTGGCAGAGGTAGAGCCAGAGATCAGAGGAGATAAGTGTGAACTGTAGAGGGAACACCTTTTCTGACCACTCATTGGTTAAGCTCCCTGAATGCCACTGGTAATATTCTTGGTAACTTGGGTTATAAAAATCCAAGAAGGTGATCTAGGGTTTTTCCACCACACTCCTGGAGAAAAAAACAAAGATCCGCAGTGAATTTCATGTACTGGGCCCCTAGTGTGTGTGTGTGTGTGTGTGTGTGTGTGTGTGTGTGTGTGTGTGTCTATATAATTGATTTTTTTACAGAGAGGAAGGGAAAGGGATAGAGAGTCAGAAACATTGATGAGAGAGAAACATCGATCAGCCGCCTGCTGCACATCTCCCACTGGGGATGTGCCCGCAACCAAGATACATGCCCTTGACAGGAATCGAACCTGGGACCTTCCAGTCCAAAGGCTGATGTCCTATCCACTGAGCCAATATGGTCAGGGCTCCAAGGAATCTTTTTAATGCACTGGTTTTAGAATCCAAAGCAATTCTATCAAGGGAACCACAGGAAGTCCTGTGTACTCTGACAATGGCATAACAACCTCATTTAACCCCTGTTCTGTTTGGGATATTAATGTTCCAATGATTATTCACAATTCCTTCATTTCTACTGCTGTGTTCTCCATGTTAGAAACTAAATAAAACAGAGCATCACTCACAATCTCCTCTGATCTTCCCAAGCTGCTCTCTGGGGTACCTGCCGAGGAGATCACCTCTGGATATGGAACTCTGAGGGCAGCACCTAACAGAAAGAAAAAAAAACATGTGCATGAAAAAAGGAAAAGAAAAAAAGGGGGGCAGAGGAAATGTGCATGAATCCAGTCCCTGATCAAGTCAGAATCTATATCAAGAAATAAGGAACTGACTACTAAACCATTTCCATAAGTCATTTGCTTTTTCACTCTGGAAATTCTCTGCATTCTAACCTTAAGACATATTTGCATAGAGTCTTCCCAGGACAACAGAGTTATTATGACTCATTCATTCAACAAGCATTTACTGAACATCTAGTGCATGTCAGGCTCTGGGCAAGATGCCAGGGATCCAGACGAAGCCCCTGTCCTGGAAGAGTCCCCTAGGAAAGGGGACAGACATTGAAGGAAGTGACACTACCTCAGGAGGAGGAGGGTGAAGGTTGGAGACTAAGCATGACTTAACCACTGTTGAAGCTGGGCCTTACGCTATTCTAATCTTTGTGTGTGTTTGAAATTTCCAATAAAGAGAAGCTTTTAAAGAATTATTTTTTTTTAAAGTAACTACCAATTTACAAGAAATAGAGAGGTCAGAGGAACATGTCAAAGTACCCACCCAAATGCAGCCAGAAAACTCCTTATTCTGGGAAACTCTACAAGACAAATGACAAACGCTGGGCCTAGGAAGGTCCTCCCTGTTGGCTTGAGCAGTGGTCACAGAGTGTTTGCCTTACAATAATTCTTTAGGTCATACATTTGTTTTAAGCAGTTTTCTGATTTGTATCATACTCAATAACTAAAGGTTTTTAAGTACCCAGAGCATAATGCCATAAAATAAATTTTAATTATGTTTTCTTGAGGCTTTTGAACAACATATATATAAAGAAACACAGTATTTTTTAAATGTGAGATGAAAATGTTTGCTGGCAAGATTGTATTAAACCATAAATAATTTTGAAAGAAAAGTAAGTAAAGGCAAAAAGCATACCTTCTAATGTTGAGGTATCACCAACAGGAACTAAAGATGACAACTCAGGGCTAGGGGAGAAAAATGTTTGGGGTTAATAAAATGATAGAAATGTAAGGGCTTACATGGTGCTTTCTTTTCCCAGAAAGGAATTAGCTAGATTTCCTTTTTTAAATTTTTAATTGATTTTTAGAGAAAGAGAAGCATCAATTGACTACCTCCTGCATATGTCTGCACACACCTCACAACGCCCCCACTGGGGATCGAGCCCCTACTGGGGGATTGAGCCTACAAACCAGGTATGTCAAACCAGCAGCCACACTGGGCAGGGCAGGAATTCATTATATTTTCAAACAAGGATTCCAAATCAAAATATTGAATAACAAGTTTTTTTAAATAGTCTTCATAATTTATTTATTTTGTATTTATTGATCCCTGCTCAATTAGAATCATGCTGTACAAAGTACTCATCCACTTATTATATCATCCCTCCTCCATTTTATTTATTCTCAGTTTTTATCACTAAGTGAAATTATTTTGTTCATTTATTATCTACTAGAGGACTGGTGCATGAATTCGTGCACTGATGAGGTTCAGCCAGTCGGCCCTGATGGGGGCAATTGGGGATGGGCTGGCTGGGGTGAGGGGCTGTGGGTGGTTTGCCAGCTGGCCCCACCCACTCAGAGGTGGGGGGCCCACTTGGGGGCAAGGCGGGCCAGGGCAAGGGGCCAAGGAGGGGGGCAGTTTGCCAGCCAGTCCCAATCCCAATCAGGGTGGAAGTACCTGCTCAGGGACAGGGCCAGCCAGGGCAAGATGAGAGGCTGCAGGTGTTCTGGTCATTCTGCCGTTTGATCAATTTGCATACTACCCTTTTATTATATAGGATTTCTTTATTTTTGTCTCCAGTATCTTAATCTTCTAGGAGGGCATTGTCTAATAGGATAGTCACTGGACATATGTGGCAATTTAAATTAATTACTCTTATCTCATTTGAGAGATCATAGAAATCATAAAACCACTTTCTATAAAGGAAGTTGAGCATGGAGAAATGGCTGCTGTAGGCTACTGCGAGTAGGATCTGGATGCAAAAGTACAGCCTAAAATTTTGTAAAGTGTGCCAGCTGCTTAGGGAAAAAAAAGACTGCACAGACTTGCATGCAGCCCGGGAGTTTGTGCACTTACTCTGACTTTTTTTTCCTCTTTGGATCCTTGTTTCTGATTGCTAAGCCCAATACATAGGATCACCTAATTGAGAACTCTCTAAGAGACTGCAGGAAAAAGTTGTTTTCCTGGAACCTGGGGATCAGAGCGGGGAATAACCATCAGAGAACCAGCTCTGGGGCAACCTACTCCCCCAAACCAGTATTAAGTGCCACAGGGAAAACAAAATCTGAACACTAGCTAGAAAGGACCTGTAGACCTGGAGGTCAATCCAGAAACACTGCCACCCAGGGGTTGAATCACAAATTGACTTTTGTGTAACACCAATAAAGGAACAAAAGAAATAAAGACATACTGCCTGCTTAAAAATTAGGACTGGCTTACAACACTGAGGAGCACTGGAACTCAAGAAAATTCAATCCTGTCCTAACTATGAAACAGGCGTGCCAAACAGAACAGTAAAGGAAGTGAATGACCTTCACTACTGCACATTTTCATTTTTTTCATCTTTTACTAAAGAAACTATTTTTTTTCTTTTTTCCTCACTTGATTTTACCTTTTTAATTATTACATTTTTATTTTCAATCAGTATTATTACTACTAGTATTTTACCTTTTTTTAAAAAAGGTATCATTTTATTTTCTCTTTATTTTACTTTGGGATTAGTGTTCCACATTCTATTTTCATCTTTCCTTTAGCATCATTCTACTCTATTTCAACTCTATCTTTATGCCATCACTCTCTTCCTCACTTTTCTCCTTTTGTTGTCCTGTTTCTCTTACCCTAATCCTGCTTTATATTTCCCCTATTCCTTGTTTTTACCCCCTGTTAAAATTTCACCCTACTTACATATCTAATTTCCAATCCCCTGCTCCAAGTCCATACACATCTCTCTCTTCTCTTTCTTCACTATCCAAAAACAAAAACAAAAAATTTCTCTCTATCCTTTTGTTGTTCTTTGCTTGATTATTGATTATATGAATTTTTATGCTTGTTTGTGAGATGGTTTTGCTTATTCTTTTTGTTTTTTTATGTTTTTTGCTTCTGTTTTCCCTCGTCTCACTTGATATTAGTTGTTGTCTGTAGTTTGCATTCATCTCCAGGTACTTGTTGCTGGCATATGTTGGGATTAATGGCTGTTATATTGGAGTTTTCTCCAATAGTGTGTTCCCCTCTTCTTTCTTATTTTCTCTCTTTCCTCTCCTACATTTTTTTTTCCTTTTCCCAACTTCATTTTTACACGCCTTTTTTTCTATCTCTCTCTTCTTCTTTCTCTCCTATTCTTTAATTCACCTTTCTCTTGTGGTCATCTTTACTTGGGGTTATTAATATTGGGGAAACATTTCTGTTCAGTACCTTGTAAGTTGTACCTGGTTATGTTGTATTTTGTGCCTTTAAATCAACGCAGGAGAGAGAGAACTACATAACCAGATACCCAGATGAGAGAAATCATGGGAAGACAAAGAAACAGGCCATATAGGAAAGAAAAGCAGGCACCACCAGAAACAGAAGTAAAGGAAATGGAGGCAAGCAACCTGTCAGAGCAAGAATTTAGAGAAATTGTCATAAGGTGGATGAAAAGAATGAAAGACAAATTCAATAATATGTATAAGAATGAAGAGGAAATGAAGAAGAATCAATAAGAAATGAAAAATGGCGTTGCTGCTCTAAAGAACCAATAGAAAGCATCAAGAGTAGACTAGAAGAATCAGAGGACCGCATCAGTGAGCTAGAAGACAAAGTAGGAAAAAATACCCAAGTAGAGCAGCTTCTAGGAAAAAAATTAAAAAGCAGGAGGAGAGCCTAAGGAAGCTTGAGAACAACACGAAACAAAACAACATCCACATAATAAGGGTCCCAGAAGGAGATGAAACTGAGCAAGGAATAGAAAACATGTTCGAAGAAATAATGACAGAAAACTTCCCTGATATAGGGAAGAAAAAATCCACACAAATCCAAGAAGCTCACAGAGGCCCAAGCAAAGTGAACCCCAAAAGACCAACGCCAAGGCATATTATAATTAAATTGGCAAACACCAACAACAAAATAAGAATCTTAAAAGTGGCCAGAGAGAGATAGAAAGTTACCTACAAAGGATCCCCGATCAGACTAGTGACTGATTTCTAACAGAAACACATCAGGACAGAAAGGAATGGAATAAAATATACAAAGTCTATGCAAAGGAAGGGTCTGAATCCAAGAATACTGTACCCAGAAAAGCTATAAATCAAAATTGAAGATGAAATCAGGAGCTTCACAGACAAAGAGGACTAAGGGAATTTATTACCACCAAACCAGTAATGCAAGAAATGCTAAAGAGTCTCCTATAAAAGAAAGAAAGAAAGAAAGAAAGAAAGAAAGAAAGAAAGAAAGAAAGAAAGAAAGAAAGAAAGGAAGGAAGGAAGGAAGGAAGGAAGGAAGGAAGGAAGGAAGGAAGAAAGAAAGAAATAGGAAGCGAAGAAGGAAAACAGGGGTAAAGAATAAAAATGGCTACAAACAAGTACCTATCAATAATAACTTTAAATGTAAATTGATTAATGTCCCAATCAAAACACATAGGTTAATGGATTGGATGAGAAAACATGACCCATATATCTGCAGTCTACAAGAAACCCACCTCTGAAAAAAAGATGCACAAAGACTGAGGGTGAAGGAATGAAAAAAAGTTTTTCGGTCAAATGGAAATGAATAAAAAGCTGGGGTAGCAATACTTATATCTGACCAATTATATCTCAAAGTGAAGGACATAAAAAGAGATAAGGAAGGCCACTTCAGAGTACTATAGGGAGCAATCCAACAAGAAGAAATAACTCTGGTAAACATATACGCACCCAATACAGGAGCACCCAAATACATTAAAAAACTCCTGGAGGATATCAAGGGAGAGATTGACAGCAATACAATCATAGTAGGAGACTTTAATACCCCACTATTACCATTGGACAAATCCTCCATAAGAAGAAATAATGACAAAAAACAATCAGCAAAGAAACATCAATCCTAAATGACTCACTAGACCAGATTGAATTAATTAACATCTTCAGAACATTTCACCCCAAAGCCACAGAATATACATTTTTCTCAAGTGCATGTGGGTCATTTTCAAAGATAGACGATATATTGGGTCACAGGCAAAGTCTCTTCAAGAAGTTAGAAATCATATCAAGTATCTTCTCAGATCACAGTGGCATAAAACTGGAAATCAACTATAATAAAAACAATCCAAAAAATCAAACACATGGAGACTAAACAGCATGCTATTAAAAAATGACTGGGTTACCAGAGAGATCAAGGAAGAAAAACATCATTGCAACAAATGACAATGAAAACAATCCAAAATCTATGGGACACAGCAAAAGCAGTCTTGAGAGGGAAGTTCATAGCTCTACAAGCCAGCTGGGAAAGAAAAAAGAGAAAAAAAAAGAAATAATGGTAATAAATTACCTAACCCTACAACTCAAAGAGTTAGAAAGAGAGCACAAGAAAATCCCAGTGTAAGCAGAGGAAGGAAATACTAAAGATCAGAGCAGAGATAAATGACATTGAGACCCCTCCCCCCCAAAAAAAGATCAACAAATCCAAGAGCAGGTTCTGTGAAAGGATAAACAAGATTGATGGCTTCCTCTCACCAGGCATTCTCGAGGGAGTGACATCGTCTTTAAACCCTGCATGGCAATCCCTAACGCACTGCCATGATGTCCAGGGAAGACAGGGTGACCTGGAAGTCCAACTACTTCCTTAAGATCATCCAACTTCTGGATGATTATCCAAAATGCTTCATTGTGGCAGCAGACAATGTGAGCTCCAAGCAGATGCAGCAGATCCGCATGTCCCTCCACGGGAAGGCTGTGGTGCTCATTGGCAAGAACACCACGATGGGCAAGGCCATTCGAGGACATCTGGAAAACAACCCAGCGCTGGAGAAACTGCTGCCTCACATCCGGGGATCGTGGGCTTCGTGTTCACCCAGGAGGGCCTCATCGAGATCAGGGACATGCTGCTGGCCAGCAAAGTGCCAGCTACTGCCCATGCTGGTGCCATTGCCCCGTGTGACGTCACTGCGCCAGCCCAGAACACTGGTCTGGGGCCAGAGAAGACCTCCTTCTTCCAGGCTTTAGGCATCACCACTAAAATCTCCAGGGGCACCATTGAAATCCTGAGTGATGTGCAGCTGCTTACGACTGGAGACAAAGTGGGAGCCAGCGAAGCCACATTGCTGAACATGCTGAACATCTCCCCCTTCTCCTGTGGGCTGATCATCCAGCAGGTGTTGGACAATGGCAGCATCTACAACCCGGAAGTGCTGGACATCACAGAGGAAACTCTGCATTCCCGTTTCCTGGAGGCTGTCCGCAATGCTGCCAGCATATGCCTTCAGATTGGTTATCCAAGTGTTGCATCAGTACCCCATTCTACCATCAATGGGTACAAGCGAGTTCTGGTTTTGTCTGTGGAGACTGATTACACCTTCCCACTTGCTGAAAAGGTCAAGGCCCTCTTTACTGATCCATCTGCTTTTGTGGCTGCTGCCCCTGTGGCCGCCGCCACCACTGCAGCTCCTGCTGCTGCTGCAGCCCCAGCCAAGGTTGAAGCAAAGGAAGAGTCGGAGGAGTCGGACGGGGATATGGGATTTGGTCTCTTTGATTAATTACCAAAAAGCAATCATCTCAGGCAACTCTTATTTGAGAAACAAGAAAATAAAGGCTTACTTCTCTTTAAAAAAAAAAAAAAGATTGATGAACCTCTAGCCAGGCTCACCAAGAATCAAAGACAGAGGACCCAAATAAACAAAATCAGAAATGAAAAAGAAGAAATAACAACAGACCTCACCGAAATGCAAAGGATAGATATAAAAAAAAATCTATGAACAACTCTATTCCAACAAACTGGACAGCCTGGAGGAAATGGACATATTCCTAGAAAAATACAACCTTCCAAAATTCAGTCAGGAAAAATCTAAACATCTCAATAGGCCAATAACTATGGAAGCAGTCATCAAAAAGCCTCCAGCAATTAAAAGCCCGGGGCCAAACAGCTTCACTGGGGAGTTTCACCAAACATTCAAGGAAGAACTGAAACCTATTCTCCTCAGACTATTCCAAAAAATTCAAGAGGAAGGAACACTTCCAAGCTTTTTCTATGAAACCAGCATCACCCTAATACCAAAACCAGATAAAGACAACACAATGAAAGAGAATTACACACCAATCTCTCTCATGAACATATATGCCAAAATCCTCAACAAAATTCTAGCACATCGGTACATCAGAAAGATCATACACCATGACCAAGTAGGATTTATACCAGAGATGAAAGGATAGTACAATATCCACAAATCAATGAACATGATACATCACATAAACAAATTGAGAGATAAAAATCACATAGTCATATCATTTGATCCAGAAAAAAACATTTGACAAAATCCAACACCCTTTCTTGATAAAAAACTTTCAGCAAGGTGGTAATAGAAGGATCATACCTCAACATAATAAAAGCCATATATGATAAACCCACAGCTAACATCGTACTCAATGGGCAAAAACTAAAACCATTTCCCCTAAGAACAGGAACAAGACAGAAATGCCCACTCTCACAACTCCTGTTCTACATAGTACTGGAAGTATTAGCCATTGCAATTAAACAAGAAGAAATAAAAGGCATCCAAATGAGAAAGGAGGAGGAAAGCTGTCCTTATTTGCAGATGACATGATACTGTACATAAAAAAACCCAAAAGACTCCATCAAAAAACTATTAGACTTAATAAATGAATTCAGCAATGTAAAAGGATACAAAATTAATGCCAAAAATCTATGGTATTTCTATACATCAATAATGAACTGATAGAAAGAGAGACTAAAAAAAGCAATCCCATTTACCATCGCACCAAAAACATTATGATATCTAGGAATAAACTTAACTAAGGAGGTAAAAGACCTATACACAGGAAAACTACAGGACACTGAAAAAAAGAGATAAAAGAAGACATAAACAGACAGAAGAACATACTGTGTTCATGGATTGGTAGACTCAACATCATTAAAATGTCCATACTATCCAAAGCAATCTATAGATTCAATACACTCCTCATTAGAATGTTAATGGCATATTTCACAAACCAAGACAGAACTCTCCAAAAATTCATCTGGAATAAAAAAAAATACCAGATATCAAGCTGTATTACAAAACTACTGTTCTCAAAAGAGCCTGTTACTGGCACAAGAACAGACATATAGACCAATGGAACAGAATAGAGAATCCAGATATCAACCCAAACCACTATGCTCAATTAATATTTGACAAAGGAGGCATGAATATAAAATGGAGTCAAGACAGTCTCCTCAATAAATGATGTTGGGAGAGAACCAAGATGGCGGCATAGATAAACACCTATCTTGCTGCCATACACAGCAATTTCAAAACTACAACTTAACGAAAGAACAAACACCATCCAGAATCACCGGAAAGCTGGCTGAGTGAAAAGTCCACAAATAAAAGTGAAGATAAGACACTGTAACTCGGAGGAGCAGCAGCAGACAGCGTTGAAGATACGCGCAGAGTCAGAGGTTTGGAGGAGTACACACGCCAGTGGATAGGGCAGGCGGCTGAAAACCGGCCAGTTTTCTTGAATGGGGGAGACAAAGACTTCCCACTGGACTGATTCTCCAGCTCTGGGCGAAGTCCAGGGAACCCACTATCATACGAGGTAAAAACTGGACAGTGTAAGGGCAAGCCGAAGCTCGGGTGCTGCAGGGGTCTGCAGGCTTGTGGAGAAGGCGAGCTTGTGCGGAGTGCGCATGAGCTTGGGAACAGCGCAGCTGCATGAACGCGCAGAGAGCACTCTTGACTTGCTCTTTCATTCAGGAAACCGTCAGACTGCATTGTTTTGCGACCCTGGGTGAGACTTTGGGTGTGCAGACTCATTTGGGGAAAGGCTGAATTCTCTGGCAGCTGGTGGAGCTCGGCAGCGGCTCTCTCTCAGAGACCCTGGGGCTGCATAGGGCAGAGCTAATGCTGTCTGCTTGGCCTGGAGACTCCGCCCATCCAACCAGAGCATAGCTGAATGTCACAGACAATTGGCCTGGAGGTCAACCCCTCCAAGTGCTAACAACGATTAACCTGAGCTTAACTTCAACAAGACTGTGCAACCCATATCCACCTCAGGTAACTGGGGAGGCTGAGCCACTGTCCCTTAGAGGACATCTACCACACAAAGCTAATTGACCAACTAAGGGAAGCAACCACTATACAGAGACATGGAAAGAAATCAGATGTGAAAGAAATGGAGGGGAAAAAAACGACTGGACATGGAATTCAAAACCATGGTTATAGGGCTTATCAAGAGGCTCCTAGAAAATGCCGAGACCTATAAGGAAATAAACAAGACCTATGAGGAATTGAACAAGACCTGCAAGGAAATGAACAAGAACAATGAGGAAATGAACAAAACCTACAAGGAAATGAACAAGACCTACAAGGAAATGAATGAGACCTACAAGGAAATGAATGAGACTGTCAAGGATATGAAAAAGGATCAACCAAAAATTAAGCATACACTGACTGAAATAAAAATATTATACAAAGACCTAAAAGTACTCTAGAGCACCCCAAGAACCAAGTTAAAAATTTTAAATACAAAGAGGTAAAATCCACTCAGCTGAAAAAGCAAGAAACCAAAAGAATCCAAAAAATTGAAGATAGTGTAAGGGGACTCTGGGACAACCTCAAGCATACCAACATCTGAATTATATGGGTGCCAGAAAAAGAGAGAGAGCAAGACAATGAAAATCTATTTGAAGAAATAGTGACCGAAAACTTCCCATACCTGGTGAAAGAAATAGACTTAGGAGTCCAAGAAGTGCACCGAACTCCAATATACAGGAACCCTAAGAGGACCACACCAAGGCACATCATAATTAAAATGCCAAGAGCAAAAGACAAAGAGAGAATATCAAAATCAGCAACAGTTAGTTACCTACAAGACAGCACCCATACGATTGTAAGCGGATTTCTCAACAGAAATGATGCAGGCCAGACCGGAGTGGCAAGAAATATTCAAAGTGATGAATAGCAAGAATCTACAACCAAGATTACTCTATCCAGTAAAGCTATCATTCAGAATTGAAGGTCAGATAAAGTGTTTCGCAGATAAGAAAAAGCTAAAGGAGTTCATCACCACCAAACCAATATTATATGAAATGTTGAAAGATATTCTTTAAGAAGAGGAGGAAGAAAAAGATAAAAGTGTAAATTATGAACAACAAATATACATCTATCAACAAATGAATCTAAAAATCAAGTGAATTAATAATCTGATGAACAGAATAAACTGGTGAATGTAACAAAATCACGGACATAGAGAGGGACTGGACTGACAATTTTTGAGGAGAAAAGGGGCATGGGAAGTGCAGCAAGAGACTGGACAAAAATCATGCACCTATGGGAGAGGACAGTGGGGGGGGTGGTGAGGGCGGAGGGTGGGATGGGTACCAGGTGGAGGGGAGCTACAGGGGGAAAAAAGCAGAACAATGTAATTAATAAAATGAACAATAAAGATAAAAAGAAAGAAAGAAAGAAAGAAGGAAGGAAGGAAGGAAGGAAGGAAGGAAGGAAGGAAGGAAAGAAAGAAAGAAAGAAAGAAAGAAAGAAAGAAAGAAAGAAAGAAAGAAAGAAAGAAAAAATGAATTTGGGAAAATTGGCAGATACATGCAAAAAAATGAAACTAGACCACCAATTTACACCATACACAAAAATTAACTCAAAATGAATACAGGACTTAAACATAAGACAAGAAACCACAAAAATACTATAGGAATCTACAGGCAGAGAAATCACAGACATACGCCGAAGCAATTTCTTCACTGCTACAGCTCTTAGGGCAATGAAAACTAAAGAGAAAATAAACAAATGGAACTACATCAAAGTAAGAAGCTTTTGTACAGCAAAAGAAACCATCAACAAAACAACAAGAAGGCCCACTGTATGGGAGAACATATTTGCAAATGTTATCACTGATAAAGATTTAATCTCCAACATCTACAGGGAACTTATACAACTTAATAAAAGGAAGATAAATGATCCAATAAAAAAAATAGGCAACGAACCTAAATAGAATCTTTTTGAAAGAAGACAGAAGGAAGGCCAAGAGATACTTGAAAACATGTTCAAAGTCACTAAATATCCGAGAGATGCAAATCAAAACGACAATGTGGTACCATCTCACACCTGTCAGAAGGGCAATCATAAACAAATCAACAAACGACAAGTGTTGGCAAGGATGTGGAGAAAAAGGAACCCTCGTGCACTGCTAGTAAGAATACAGACTGGTGCAGTCACTGTGGAGAACATTATGGAGTTTTCTCAAAAAAAAACAAAAATGGAACTCCCATTTGATCCAGTGATCCCACTTACAGGAATATATCCCAAGAAACTAGAATCACCAATCAGAAAGAATATATGCACCCCTATGTTCATAGCGGCACAATTCACCATAGCTAAGATTTGGAAACAGCCTAAGTGCCCATCAGCAGCTGAGTGGATTAGAAAACTGTGGTACATCAACACAATGGAATACTAAGCTGCTATAAAAAAGAAGGAATTCTTACCATTTCCAGCAGCATGGATGGACCTGGAGAGCATTATGTTAAGTGAAATAAGTCAAGCAATGAAAGAAAAATACCACATGATCTCACTCATTTATGGAAAATAAAGAACAAAAAGATAGATACAGAGGCAGTAAAGCATCAAACAGACTGTCAAGTTATAACGGGAAGGCTGGGGAGTGTTGGGGAGAAGGAGAAATAGATCAAACAAAGGACTTGTATGCACGCATATAAGCACAACAAATGGATATAAGATACTGGATGGGGAGGGGATGAGGGCATGCAATAGAGGGTAGGGGAAGCTGTGGGGGAAAAAAGACATATATGTACTACTATATGTAACCTACATGTAATACTTCAAACAATAATAAACAAATATTAACATAACATATGATAATTCAAAGGCATTTCAGGCCTGGAACTGGAGTGGGGAGTCAACAAGGGCTATCATCCCTAAACCTTCAGGCTTTAGTAGAGAATTTGAGAAACACATATTAAAACAAAGCAAAACAAACAAACAATAAACACATGATTCTTCTGGCCTTTAAAGATACTATCTAAAAAACAAACAAACAACAACATATATAAATATATATATATATATATATATATATATATATATATATATATATATTGCACCAAACCTATCACTATTGGTTATTCATAGAGCATGTGTAGGACGTTACTTACTAAGTGAGCTGTCATTTAAAACTTGGCCGGCAAACTCATTAGTCAACAGAGCCAAATATCAACAGTACAACAATTAAAATTTCTTTTGAGAGCCAAATTTTTAAACTTAAACTACTTCTAATGCCTCTTCTTCAAAATAGACTTGCCCAAGCTGTGGTATTTTGTGGAGTAAGCCAGACACGCTCAAGGGGCCAAAGAGCCACATGTGGCTCGCGAGCCACAGTTTGCCGACCACAGATCTAGAAGGATCTAAAGGAATACGACAGCTGGATAAGTCATTATGATGTATGATGAGCTGAGGAAGCACCAAGAGGCTTCTTTCTCCTTTTTTTTTCCTATTGATTTCAGAGAGAAGATAGGAAAGGGAGAAAGAGGTAGAAATATCAATGATGAAAATCATCAGTTGGCTGCCTCTTGCATGCCTCCTACTTGGGACGGAGCCCACAACACAAGCATGGGCCCAGACCAGGAATCGAACCGTGTACTCCTGGTTCATGGGTCGACACTCAACCACTGAGTGACACTGGCAGGACAAAAGGCTTTTTGCACACAGGCTGATGTGGTTCAGTTGGTTGGGTGATTCTATGTATCAAAAGGTTGCCGGTTTGATTCCCAGTCAGGGTACATGCCGGGTTGTTCCCTGTAGGGGATGTGCAAGAGGCAGCCAATTGATGTTTAACATTTATGTTTTTCTCTCTTTGATGTTTTTCTCTCTCTCTCTTTTCCTTCTTCTCTCTCTAAAAATCAATAAAACATTTTTTTAGAGTCTTCTTGGATGATAGAAGGTAGAGCTTTAAAAAATGAGATTCAGATGCAGTTTAAACAGACATTAACATAATCAGTCTTGAATAGGGCTTATCTATTGTCCACAAGACAGACCCCCTCCCATACCCTCATGTGATAGATGAAAAAATGAGGCCCATTGGAACCAAGATGGCGGCAAAGATAAATACCTATCTTGCTGCCCCACACAACAATTCCAAAACTACAACTTAATGACAGAATAAACATCATCCAGAATCACCAGAAAGCTGGCTGAGTGAAAATTCCACAAATAAAAGTAAAGACAGGACACTGTGATTCAGAGAGCGGCGGAGGGCAGTGTTGAAGATATGCACAGAGTCAGAGGTTTGGAGCCGTGCGCACGCACCAGCGGAGAGGACGGGCGGCTGCAAAACTGGCCAGTTTTCTCAAACAGGGGAGACAAAGGCATCCCACTGCACTGATTCCCCAGTTCCAGGTGACGTCCGGGGAACCCACACTCACTCGGGGTGAAAATGGACAGTGGGAAGGCACACTGAAACCCGGGCGTGGCAGAGGTCTGCGAGCTTGTGGAGAGGGTGAGCTTGTGGAGAGTGCACGTAAACTTGGAAACAGCAGTCTGTACACAAACTTGGGAACAGAAGTGCACAACCACGCAGAGAGGACTCGTAACTTGCTCCCTCGTTCAGGAGACCACTAGAATGCTTTGTTTTACAATGCTGGGCGAGGCTTTGGGTGTGCAGACTCACTTGGGGAGACATTGAGTTGTCTGACAGTGGGTGGAGATCGGCGGCAGCTTTCTCTCAGAGGTGTGTGCAGCCATTACCACCCAGCACAGAAACCCAGGCGGAAAAGCAAGAAGCCAAAAGAATCCAAAAAATTGAAGATAGTGTAAGGGGACTCTGGGACAACCTCAAGCATACCAACATCCGAATTATAGGGGTGCCAGAAAAAGAGAGAGAGCAAGATAATGAAAACCTACTTGAAGAAATAGTGACCAAAAACTTCCCACACCTGGTGAAAGAAATTGACTTAAAAGCCCAAAAAGTGCACAGAACCCCAAGATATAGGAATCTGAAGAGGACCACACCAAGGCACATCATAACTAAAATGCCAAGAGCAAAAGATAAAGAGAGAATATTAAAAGCAGCAAGAGAAAAACAGTCAGTTACCTATAAGGGACCACCCATACGATTGTCAGCGGATTTCTCAACAGAAATGATGCAGGCCAGACAGGAGTGGCAAGAAATATTCAAAGTGATGAATAGTAAGAATCTATCCAGCAAAGCTATCATTCAGAATTGAAGGTCAGATAAAGTGCTTTGCAGATAAGAAAAAGCTAAAGGAGTTCATCACCGCCAAAGCAATATTATATGAAATGCTGAAAGATATTCTATAAGAAGAGGAAGAAGAAAAAGGTAAAAAATATAAATTACGAAAAACAAATACACATCTATCAACAAATGAATCTAAAAATCAAGTGAATTAATAATCTGATGAACAGGATAAACTGGTGAATATAATAGAATCATGGACATAGAGAGGGAATGGACTGATAATTCTTGGGGAGAAAAGGGGTGTGGGAGGTGCAGCAAGAGACTGGACAAAAATCATGCACCTATGGGAGAAGACAGTCGTGGGGAGGTGAGGGTGGAGAGTGGGATGGGTACAGGGTGGAGGGGAGCTATAGGGGGAAAGAAGGGGAAACAATGTAATTAATAAGCTGAACAATAAAGATTTAAAAAAGAAGAAAAAGAATTTACAAGCCCCCGCCCCAAAAAAAGAAAAAAAATGAGGCCCACATGGGTAAAGCCACTTTCCCAGGGTCACCCAATAATGCAATATAACCCAAGGCCACGCCTAAATTTCTAACTGTATCCAGTTTCCTTTTCAATAACAATAACAGCAAGAACGATTACAACTAAATGTCTAAGCCCTCATTACAGGTCAAGCACTGTGCTAAGTAGTTTATCTTAGTTAACTCGCAACAATCCTAAGAGGAAGATATTAGTATCCCCATTCATACAGGTGAGGAAACTAATCCTAGAAGGGGTTAAGAATTTGCTCAGGTGACAAAGCCGGCCAGGGGAAGAGCTGTAATGTAAAATCGACCCATTTGATTCCAGAAGCCTCACTCTTAACCACCTTAATTCCTTACCACATGACTGTCATGTGGCCCATAGTCTCTAGTAGGGCAACCAAGATGGTTTCACCTTATTTTAATGTTAGTGGCCTATCTAAACTACACAACCTGAAAGTCAAAGTGCACACGGTCCCAGAGAAAGGAAGGGAAACCCAGTGAGCGCTGAAGAGCCATAAGCCACCAGGTAGAGAGAGCAAAGAGGTCAAAATAAGGCAAAGCAACCAAAGCACAACACAGTAACTAGAACAGGAAGCTGGAATTACACAGAAGCCAGACCTCTCAGGGGTTGGACACATTGCCCCCACATCACAGTCAGATTTATGCTCATTCTCTACCTGAGCAATCAAATGGAGAAGTGTGCTTACTTCAGAAAAATTACTGAATTCAAAATAACATGTTTTTAATGATGGTAAGTAGGCAACTTTCCATAATTGAACGTATTTGCCTAACACCCCAACACTTAATCCCTCCTCCTCCCCCTCTGTTTTCAAAAGACAGTAAACTACACTTAACAAGAACCCTTTCACAGGTTCTCATCCGGTAGGCCTCCTGCAGGGATCCGCTGAGGTGTCACTCACAGCGGAACTAGAACACAGAGTCATGTTGAGTTTGGAGACAGAAATGCTTCTTCATTTCCAAGCCAAACCACAAATTCGAAGTTGTTTAGCTAAGACCTTTAGTTTAATACCAACAGCACACAACCCCCTGTGGTCTCATTTCCTCAGCTCATCCAACACATCATTTATCCTCACTGCTGCTGCCTAATCATGTCAGTGGAATTCAGGTGGGATTGTGTCAGAAAATATCACAGCCACATGGAATAGAAGTGTAAGAATGTAGTGAAACTAGCCAAGCCTGCTAGAAGCCTGCTCTCCTTGACAGTTTTCTATATTTTACTTTGCTCTTAAATCTGTTCATTGTAATCAGTCTGTGACAACAGAGCTCAAGCACTGAGCCAGGAATCCTGGGTGCTTGTCCCAGATGTATAATTAACTTTGTGTATGACTCGGAAAAATACCTCAGCTGCTCTGGGACTCATCTCCAAAACAGAGCCACCTCCCCGCCCTACCTATTTCACAAAGGTATTGATGAAAACTAAATAAATATCATGTGCAGAGTGTTACGAAAAGTATTAAATGCTAAACGAATACAGGAGTAAACAGGGGTTACTGAAGCAGTGACATGTGTCATCCCACACGGAATAAAACATGTGCTTTAAAAAATGTATATTTGCCTTTGAGATCTATGATAGGCCCTCTCAACTACAAATGTAAGTAATTGAGATACTCCCACACACACACACACACACAAAAAAATTCCAAAGAACACTCCTTACGCTGAAACTATCACCAAAGGTCTGATAATGAACTTGGGTGATTGGGTAGAAATTCAGTAATTCGTTTAACAAATATTTAATGAGCACACATCCTAAACTGAGCTTTATACTGATTATTGGGGATATGATAAGACCCCATAGCAGGGGGCTAAACAGCAACTGGAGCCACGTGGAACTGCCTTCAAGATTCTAGTTGAAAGACCTTGCATGTATAAATGCATAACCATGGACACAGACAACAAGGCAATGAAGGCCTGGGGGAGTGGAGCAGGCTGAAGGTGGTCAAAGAGGGGAAAAAAGTGGACATATGTAATACTTTCAACAATAAAGACTTTTAAAAAAAATAGATGTCCAGTCATAACAGAGACAAGAGCTGGAGGGAAGGCCATTTGTAAAATAGGTCATGTAGCAGAGATTCGAGCATGTTTAAATACTAATGAGAATCCTATATAATAAAAAGGTAATATGCAAATTGACCATCATGCCCTCACAAGATTGCTGCCTACAACCAGGCCGGCAGGGAGGTTAGTAAGGGACAACCAAACGACTGAACAGCAACCTGCGTGGGGCAACCAGATTAGCATGGGGCCATGAGGAATGACCAGGCCAGTGGGGGGAGGGGAGGGAGTTGGGAGCGATCAGGCCAGCAGGGGGGGCAGTTAGGGACGATCAAGCCAGCATGCAGAGGCAATGAGGGGTGATTAGGCTGGCAGGGGTGGGCAATTAGGGGTGCCAGGCAGGCAGGCAGGTGAGCAATTAGCAGCCAGCAGTCCAGGATTAGAGAGGGTGCAGGCTAGGCTGAGGGGACCCCTCTCCCCCATGCACAAATTTTGTGCACCAGGCTTCTAGTGAGTTAATAATAGGAAAGTTGAATACTCAGGAGAAAGAAAGAAACAATGATAGGCAGATATTTCTAAAAGGTAAGATGGATGTGAAGTCCTAAGTAAGGTGGGAAATTTTTTTTTAAGATACTTGGCAGGGAAAGCTTAAAACAACACATAGCAGCCCAGCTCAGTGGTTGAATGTCGACCTCTGAACCAAGAGGTCATGGTTCAATTCTGATCACAGGGAAGTGCAAGAGGCAGAAGGCAGCCAATCAATGACTCACTCTCATCACTGATGTTTCTATCTTCCTCCCTTCTTCTCTGAAATCAATAAAAATATACTTGAAAACCTCAATATTTCTTCAGGTTAAGAGCCATATTTATTCAACATTTAAGTACTTCTTAACCATATAAGATCTATAAAATATGCTATCATTTTTATCAGGTACAAACCATAAAGATTACTGGTACTGACAGGACTCACCAGACTATTTAGCCACCGCCTGTGGTAGCAAGGGCAATCACAAGAAGCTCTGCCTTTCAGTGGTGAAGAGTCCACACTCAGGAAACGACATGGCCCACATCTAAGTAGGTGCTCAGTCTCAGGCCCCAGCATAGACTCCGTGATAGCATTAGCTGTATGAATACGTGGGACTACAAAGAGTCCTATTTCCCTCCTATTTACTCATGTTTGATTTGAAACGTACGTGAACCACACTACCACTCACTTGTACACCCCAGCTATGCTTTCACCAGGACTCTGTTGTCAAGACTGGATCTCTGGACATTGACTCACCTACATGGTTTTTCCAATATCCTTCCCTTTCATTTGAGACAAATTTCGAGATTCTGACCTAGATTGCATGCCCTAGTGATATTTTTCTAAATAATTACTCATATGCTGGCATAATCTAGATATTCTGAGTATAGATAGAAGTGGAAATCTTTAGCCCTGGTAGGCTCAAAATCTCTCACTTTCCATGACCTATACACTGAGTAGCCAGATTATTATGATCTCTGAACACATAATAATCTGGCCACTCAGTGTATACCTATATAATAAAAGGCTAATATGCAAATTGTCCCCTTGGCCAGAAGTTCAACCAGCAGGCAGGTCCGCCAACTGCCCATGTCCCCTCCCCATGGCTAGGCTGCCAGACCCCACCCATGCACAAATTCATCATAATATATATATATTAAGTGGCCAGATTATTATGCATTCAGAGATCATAATAATCTGGCCACTCATTGTATTTTTCCTGCTACTGCTCAGAAGTCATAAATGACCTTAACTCTAAACCTAAAGACCAATGAAGCCAAGATTCATAACACTGGAGGAGTCACCAAGTTGTGCTATTCCAATACTTCAAAATCATTATTTTCATTCCACAGTAAAATGATCCACACCATCACCCATCCTTTAATAAACTACCCTCCAGTAAGGTGCACCATTTCAGAGCAATTTTTTCATTAGCCTGGAAGGCTCAACAGCAGTAGGTCATTCCATATTTCATTTCCAAAAATCTATCATCTCACCCAAGAGATAGCAACAAGTCTGCCTCCTGGTGAGGTCAGACAGCAAACAAGCACAGTGGCTGTGGTGGTGGTCTGGGAAGGGAAGTGGTCTCAAGGTGAGGAAAAGCATTTGGGACTTACCCACAGGCCTGGTCACTGCAGGAACTGGCAAAAAAATAAAAAGTGGCCATTAAATTTGGGGTGAGTCTTGGAGTAAGTATGATACATCTCTGTTGCCAAACATGTACTTAGGGGGGAAAAAGACACTTACCGGTCAACAGATTCCTTTGTGTATGCCAGTTTCTAAGAAAAACAAAGATGAGGGAAAAAAGCTTATGTAAGTTAATGACAGCTAATAATCTGTAAATAAAACTTTTGGCACAGAGAGCCTAATGCCTTAACATTATAGAATCTATGTTATTATTTTCATTCGTTAGACAAATAGGTAAAGCAAGGTACTAATGATGCCAAGTTTTTTTGTGACTGAGAATGCCCCTATGTACAATCTCTGTTAATGTGCCCAAAAGTTCCTGTTCTCTCTTTTAATAGACAGAGATTAACAGACTTTACCTGCTCCTCATTCAAAACTGTCTATAAATCAGAGATTGGTAGCGTTTTACCTTAACCTTTCATGGACTTAGAATCAAAGAATTTTGTGATCTAAAATGTTTATAGTAACTCTCATCCTAGAACAATATCAACATGTAGATAAGATAACTGATAAATCTGCTTCTCCAGAATTCAAACAAAAAGACAAATTCTATCAATTTATAGAATTATGTCTCTGTCTCATTCCAAAGCAAATTTTCTCCAAATTTCCTCTAAATTAGTGGTTTTCTTTTGAGACCAACATGATAAAAAGAACACGAGCAACTAGAAGTGAGAAAACCTAGTTTCAAGTCCCATAGAGGCAAATCTGGTGTTAGACCTCAATTTCCTCATGGGAAAGACTATTACTCTAAATAACTCTGATATTTATACACTGCTCTTCTTACTCTACAGATTCTTTTAGAAGATGATGATTCCTCACAGCTGATGATTCCTCTAGCTATATTCATAACCCTGACCACTCTCCATATCTTCATATCTACATATCAAGTAATTCATATTTCACAGATAGCTCAGATCAACACATTTGAGAGTGGACTCATTCTCCCTTCATCCACCACCTACAAATTTGCTTCCCTGCCTAAGTTATCATTCAATCATCCAAGCTAGAAATTGGAAGGCTCCTTGGACCACTCCTTCATCCTATCCCCCTCTCACCAATCCATGACTTTAATCCAGACAAAAGTAGACATGACTAATCTTGTTTCCCACATGTCTCCCATGCTCCCTTTATCTCAAGATCCAGTGAGGACCCAGCATCCAACCTGGTCTCTGCTCTAGTCTTGTCTCCTCAATTCCATCCTACAGTGTATAGAAACTATAATGACCTTTGTAAAATGGAAAACTGTCAGATCAGTCCCTATGACTCGCCTACTTAAAACCCTTCAATGGTTTCCTATTATCTAGAAAGTTAAACACAAACTTGTAAGTTATCAATTTTTCCAGTCTGATCGCCTATCACTTCTGTTATATTGGCCCAAGTCCTTCTCTACAAACACTTGGTCCATGTTGCCCTCTCTGCCTAGAATGTCCATTCCAAACTCCTTCTCATTTAGCTAATCTGTACTTGTTATTTAAGATGCCATCCAGGTAACACATTATTCCCCTTGGTCTGCATGTTCCACTAAATAATTATTGAAAGTGTATTTCCTATATCTTTAAAACTAAACTTAAAAATGTTTCCACTTATAAGAGACACTTTCCAACTGTGGACCCTGAAAAACAAGATAGCAACTAAAAAGGGCTCCTGGTGGCTAACTGGACTCGAATTCTAAAATATATACTAGTACAGACAGAGAACCTAGCAGCCATTTCTACTCAGGGCCTCTCATGCAAACTGCACTTGGGGCAGAGCCTGCACTGAACTGCCTGCCTTCACTGTGCTTCTGCCACCTGAGCCAGCCCTTATAAAGGAGTTCCTCAGATCCTATTTCAACCAGTAGGACTGAGGCTTTCCCCATCCAATCAGAGCCCTGCAGCTATAGCCCCATTAGCTTCTTTGCCAACCAATCAGAAGGGCTCCATTCTGACCAATCAGGACAGTGCCTTTTGGGCCAGTCAAACTGCAAGGATTTGCATGAAGACAAACCAATCAGGGACCAAGGACCTGGGTGGGGACTTCTGTCTAAGTGGGTCCAGCTCCCCTCTGGCTCTGAGAGCACATTTTCCCTTTCCACTGAAGGCTGCATTTCCCGGGCCGAAACACTGAAGATGTCTTGCTGGAGCAGACCAGGCAGGAGCAGAGCAGAGCTGTCTAGTCAGAGAGGGGCCTGACCACAGGGCCACCTGGCCCCAAAGCAGTCTCACAGCCATGCTGTTTTCACAGCCTGCTGTATCACAGTTGAACTGTTTTACAGTAAATAAAGTTTCCTTCTTTACTGCACCCCAAATTTTGGATTTCTATTGACACTGAATTGACACCAACGTAATATCATAAGAGGCTTTTGTTATGGTAATGATTACTCTACATCCTAAATATTTGCTGCTCTATCAGTTGATCTTATCAGGAACATAATGAGATGGACAATGCTGATATAAATGTGTGTGTTATTGAACAGCCATTCCATATGAGCCACTGAAATGTGTAAAACTGGTAACGACTGAAAGGAGGGCCCAATGGTTTAAGGAAAAGAACATGGTCTGAATTTCAGCTCCAGCCCGTCTGGCTTTGTGATATAGGCTAAGTAATTTAATAACTATCAGAGACTTTACTCTTAGCCTAAATCTTTGCCAAGTATTATTTTAAATATTTACATTTATAAACAATGCTGAGACTCATACTGAATTAACAGTGTTTATTATAATGGCCAGAGCGATGGCTACAAAGATTAGGCCATGCCCCATGGCAGCTCACTAAAAAAGCCTAATGCAACAAATCAGAGTGGATGCAGGGATTTGAAACTTGTTCTCTTTTTCTTTAGGCCCTAGCTATACATCTAACCCCTACAATAGTACAGCAGTTCCTTCCCTTTTTATTATACTTACCTTCATAATTAAGCTTCTGTGTTCCACAGATTGACTAAAATTTGTGCCCATTTCAAATATACTTGTGATTCCATCCTCACATAAATTCATCCAGTAGTGATATTCCTCACGCCCAGGAAATCGATACCAAAAAGTCCTAAAGGCTTCCCAGACAGCTTCTTGACACACTGGAAAACAGATGGACAGGTGTTTTAAAGAAAGGCTGATGCACTTTGGGGTTCTCACAATGATCATGGGCCTGTTTGTTCAGATTCCTGAGACACTTGCCCACGGCGTCCTTTTTGGAAGGACATGGGAATGATTCCCAGTCAAAGCTCTACTGTTTCTGCATGTCCTGCTTTAACTTTTCAGCTCTGAAGAGAATGTTCATTTCCCCATACTTTTCCTTTCCAAAGGGGGTTGGTTCCCCTCCAAATATTCAGGGTGTATGTTTTCCCATCACTTTAAGAAAATCCATTTTTATGTTTTACAAAAGTGGGGCTGATATTGAGCATACTTCAATAAGTAAATGGATAAACAAATTGTGGTACGTCCATATGATGAAATATTATTCAGTAATTCGAAGAAATTAGCTTTCAAGCCATGAAAAGACATGGAGAAAATTTACTACTTATTGCTAAGTGAAAGAAGCCAATCTGAATGTATGATTCCATTCATTCTGGGAAAGGCAGAACTATGGAAATAGTAAATAGATCAGCAGTTGCCAGGGTTTAGGATTAAGGAGAGATGACTAGATAGAGCACAGAGGGATTTTTAAGGCAGTAAACTATTTTGTATAATGATGTAATAGTGAATATATATCATTAGACATATGTCAAAACCCACATAATGTACAACACAAAGAGTGAACCCTAATGTAAACTACACACTTTAGTTAAGAATAATGTGTCAACATGGCAGCTACATAGCATGTTATTAAACATGAATGGGTTACCAAATAAATTAAGGAAGAAATAAAAAACATCCTAGAAACAAATAAAAATGAACGCACAAAAAAACAAAATCTATGGGACCTAGGGCCTACCTGGTACCCCAGCCTCGCTGACCCAGCGGGCCACTGCCCTAACAGTTCTGTACCTCTGTGGCCCACCACGCAGCCCGCCAGTGCCATCCAGTGTGGTCCATTCATCTGCATGGCCCCCAGGGCTGCCTGGCAAGACACACTCAGGCCAGACACGCTGGCCAGACACACCAGGCCCTCGTGCCTGGCAGTGGGCCCAGTGCACCTGTGCAGAGCTGCGATTTGGTGACTGCACTTCAAGAAGCTGCCCTTTCTTTATCTTTAAACTAGAGGCCTGGTGCACAAAATTTGTGCATGGAGAGGTGTGTCCCTCAGCCCAGCCTGCACCCTCTCCAATCTGGGACCCCTCAAGGGATGTCTGACTGCCTGTTTAAGCCCAATCCTAGTAGGGCAATCAGACATCCATTTCACAATCTAGGACTTCTGGCTCCCAATTGCTCGCCTGCCTGCCTTCCTGATTGCCCCTAACTGCGTCTGGCTGCCAGCCTGATTACCCCCTAACCACTCCCCTGCCAACTTGATTGATGCCTAATTGCTCCCCTGGCAGCCTGATTGCCCCTAACTGCCCTCCCCTGCAGGCCTGGCTCCCCGCCAATTGCCCTTCCATGAAAGCCCGGTCTCCCCTAACTTTCCTCCTCTGCTGGCCTGTTCATCCCTAACTGCCCTCCCTTGCAGGCCTGAGCAGCCATCTTGTGTGTTGGCGTGACAGTCAATTTGCATATTACTCTTTTATTAGATAGGAAGACTGCACCATACATGCCTGGCCCCCAGCGCCATCCTGGCCTGGGTGAGGAGCTGCCAATGGTTTGCAGGCTGGCAGCATCCCCGATCATGGTGGGATCCCCTCTGGGGCATTGGGTCAGCCTGGGCTAGAGGCCACCAGCGGTTTGAAGGCCAGTCACACCCCCAATCCAAGCAGGTTCCTGTCACGGTGACGGGTTGTCCATCTGGTCATGATAGCCCTAGGCTGTTATTAGTATAGCTAGTATTGGAAGTCCTAGCCATAGCAATTAGACAAGAAAAAAACATAAAAGGCATCCAAATTTGAAAGGAGGAAGTAAAACTGTCATTATTTGCAGATGACATGATATTGTACATAGAAAACTGCTAGGGCTGACTGGCAGACCATGAGTGACTGCCAGATGAATGATTGTTTTGATGTATGTTTCTGTGAAAGAGAGGGCAACGGAACTACATGGCTAAAGGAATCAGAGAGCCCCATTTGCCTGTCTTCTTAGGCTTTTATTGTAGCAACAGTTAGAACTAAGATTAACTATTAGGTACTATCCTATCTAATAAGAGAGTAATATGCAAATTGACCATATCTCCCCTACACCCACAAGCCACACCCAAAGCTACACCCACCAGCCAATCAGGAGTGAATATGCAAATCAACCCAACCAAGATGGCTGTGGCCACAAGAGCAGGAGGGAGGCTTGGGTTTCCCTGGCAATGGAGAAAGCCAAGCTTTCCATCTGCCCTTGCCAGCCTAGGCCTCCACTCAATGCTACAAAGTTTCAATTATAGTAGATACATAAATCCCAATAGAAAGGCAGCAGCCACAGAGCTGGAGAGAGCAGAGGCTAGGGTTGCCCCCAGCAGTGGAGGAAGCCATGTTTCTGCAAGCCTGGCCAGCCTAGGCCTCCACTCCAGGCTACAAAGTTTTAATTATAGAAGATAAATTAATCCCAACAGAAATGGCTGCTGCCACAGACGGAGCAGAGGCTTGGCTCCACGCCAGGCTACAAAGTTTCAATTGTAGAAGACAAATAAATCCCAGATACCAGGACCTTTGCTTGGGTTGCTGGGGGGCATGGCTGGCCTGCAAACCACCACAGGCCCCTTGCCCAGGCTGCCCCATGCCCCAAGGGAACCCTCACCATGCTCCAGGACACCTTCAGGGCAAACCAGCCAGCCCCTACCCATGCACCAGGCCTCTCTCCTATCTAATAAAAGAGTAATATACAGATTGACTATCACTCCAACACACAAGAGGGCTTCCCCCTTGTGGTCAAAGATCCTGTCCCGATGTGGACACAAGATGACCACCACAAGATGGCCAGCAGGGGAGGGCAGATGGGAGGAACTAGGTCTGTAAGGGAGGGCAGTTGTGGGCCAGCAGGGAGGGCATTTGGGAGGGATCCGACCTGCAAGGAGGGCAGTTGGGGCAATCAAGCCTGTAGGGGAAGGCAGTTAGGGGTGACCAGGCTGGCAGAGGAGGGAAGTTGGGGGTGACTGGGCCTGTAGGGAAGGGCCATTAGGGGGGAACCAGGCCTGCAAGGGAGGGCAGTTGGAGGGTGATCAAGGCTACAGAGGAGGGCAGTTAGGGATGACCAGGCCAGCAGAGGAGGAAAGTTGGAGGCAAACAGGCTGGCAGGGGAGTGGTTAGGGGGTTATCAGGCTGGCAGGCAGAAACAATTAGGGGAAATCAGGAAGGCAGGCAGGCGAACAGTTGGGAGCCAACAGTCCTGGATTGTAAGAGGGATGTCCGATTGCCCATTTAGGCCCTATCCCACTGGGAAGTCAGACATCCCCCAAGGGGTCCCAGATTGGAGAGGGTGCAGCTAGGCTGAGGGACAACACCCCCAGTGCACAAATTTCATGCACCAGGCCTCTAGTTTCCAGAATAAGTATCCCTGAGAAAACACATGTATTTGTAGTGTCTTTTAAATAAGGACATTTAAAGAATAAACATAAAGATTCCAGCAAAACGTTCAGGGACTCAGACTTGATTGAAAAAGTCAAGGCAGGGTCTGCCACCTTTGGCAAGGTCCTCCTAGAGGCCTCCAACCTTTGGGAGAATTTTCCTTATAGACTTTACAACCAAGTCCTGTGCTTCCCCACAGAAAACCCTAAAGACTCCATCAAAAAACTACTAGATTAATAAATTAATTCAGCAATGTGGAAAAATACAAAATTGATACCCAAAAATCAATGACTTTTTTATATACCAATAATGAACTCTCAGAAAGAGAAACAAAAAAAGGAACAACCCCTTTATAATCCCATTGCAACAAAATATTTTAAGGTTCTTAGGAATAAACTAAACCAAGGAGGTAAAAGACCTTTTTATTCGGAAAACTAGAGGACACTAAAAAAAAAAGAGATAGAGGAAGATATAAACAAATGGAAGAATATACCGTGTTCATGGATTGGTACAATCAACATCATTAAAATGTCCATACTACCCAAAGCAATATATAGATTCAATGCAATCCCCATTAAAATACCAATAGCATATTTCACAGATCTAGAACAAACACTACAAAAATGTATTGTGGAACCAAAAAAGACCCAAATAGCCACAGCAATATTGAGAAAGAACAAAGTTGGAAGATATCAAGTTATACTACAAAACAATACCAGATATCAAGTTATACTACAAAACCACTGTAATCAAAATAGCCTGGTACTGGCACAAGAACAGGCATATAATTCAATGGCACATAGCAGGGACCCCAGAAATCTACCCAAGCCATTATGCTCAATTAATATTTGACAAAGGAGGCAAGAGCATACAATGGAGTCAAGACAATCTCTTCAATAAATGGTGTTGGGAAAACTGGACCAAAAAGATTGAAACTAGACCACCAACTTACATCATAAACAAGAATAAAATAAAAATGGATAAACGAGTTAAATGTAAGTCAAGAAACTATAAAAATCTTAGAAGAAGCAATAGGCAGCAAAATCTTACACATCTCTTGTAGCAATATGTTTTCAGATACATCTCCTAGGGCAGTGGTCAGCAAACTCATTAGTCAACAGAGCCAAATATCAACAGTACAATGATTGAAATTTCTCTTGAGAGCCAAATTTTTTTAACTTAAACTTCTTGTAATGTCACTTCTTCAAAATAGATTCACCCAGGCCGTGGTATTTTGTGGAAGAGCCACACTCAAGAAGCTAAAGAGCTGCGTGTCACTCGCAAGCCGCAGTTTGCCGACCACAGTCCTAGGCCAAAGAAAACTAAGGAGAGAATAGACAAATGGGGCTACATCAAAATAAAAAGCTTCTGTACAGCAAAAGAAACCATTAACAAAATGAAAAGAGTCCCCAGTGCATGGGAGAACTAATCTTTTACTGCTGCATAATATTTGCCAATGATATATATGATAAGGGGTTAATATCTAAAATCTATAGGGAACTCATACAACTTAACAAAAGAAAGACAAATAATCCAACTTAAAAATGGACACTTCTTCAAAGTGGACATACACAAGGCCAAGAAACATATAAAAAATGCTCAAAATCACTAATCACCCACGAGATGCAAATTATAACAACAATGAGGTATCACCTCACACCTGTCAGAATGACTATCATCAACAAATCAACAAATGACAAGTGCTAGTGAAAATGTGGAGAAAAGGAAACCCTAGTATACTGTTCGTGGGAATGCTGTCTGCTGCAGCCAGTATGGAAAACAGTATAGTGTTTTCTCAATAAAATTAAACACGAAACTGCCATTTGACCCAATGATCCAACTTCTAGGAATATATCCTAGGAAACCCAAAACACCAATCAGAAAGAATACATGCACCCCTATGTTCATAGAAGCGTGATTTAAGTAGTTAAGATCTGGAAACAGTCCAAGTGCCCATCAGTAGAAGAGTGGATAAAAAAGCTGTGGTACATTTATGCTATGGAATACTATGCAGCAGTAAAATATTAGGATCTCTTACCCTTTGAGACAGCATGGAGAGACCTGGAAAGTATTATGCTAAGTGAGATACACTAGTCAGAGAAAGATAAGTATCACATGATCTCACTCATATGTAGAATATAACAAACAAAATAAACTGATGAATAAAATAGATCCAGTCATTGTTGGGGGAACAATGGCAGTATGGACTTTATACTTAATTCTTCTGTAATCCAAAAACTTTCCTAAAAAATAAAATCTATTAATTTAAAAACGATATGAGAACTAAAAAGAACAGAAAATTATATTTAGGAGAAATGTCCTACAGTAATAAAATAAAAACTAATCCAATCTATCTGCTAAGTTATTCCTTAATATCAAATCTGAAAAGATGCTCAACAAGCTACCTGCACATTCGTACAGCATTGAATGTCTTGCTATACTGTAACCATTTCAGTGGCCAGATGCAGAACACTGGGCAATAGACAGCTTAGGCTGGGAGGGAAGAGGAAAGTGGTAAGGGAGAGAGAATAATATAAATAGACAGAGATCAAAGAAATTATTTTTCAATGCAAGAAGACTGAATTCTTATCAGGTGAGCCCATAAACTCACAGAATCAGAAGATCTAAATTCTAGTCCTAGCTTGGCTGCATATATGCTTGATAACCCTGAGTAATTTACCTAATCATTCAATGCTCTCCTTTTTAATGGTATGAATAATTACTGCCCTACCTGCCGGTACCTGCCGGCTTGATCCAGGTGAACAGGACCTGAAGGAGGGGGTGAGAATGAAAACACAGACACAGATATGCGGGGAGGATGGTCAGTATAGTGCTACTGCCGCGCCGAGTTTATTCTTCTCACTCCTTATATATGTTCTTACACAAAGCTTCCCTTATTCTAGCCCTTAATCAGCATATTTGGAAACAGCATAGCAAAGCATACAGGTCAGTTCCCGGTAATCGTGTTCTTCCTTATCTCTTGGTACATTCTGTGTTTAAGCTAGCTAGCTACCGCCAACAGTTCCGTAAATATCTCAAGACAGTGACCTCCCTTTGTATTCTGTCCAAAGGGTATTTTTCCACTTGGTTGCCTTTAGGGGACTGTAGTGGGGTTTTCTGGTTCGCCTAGGGGCGATCCCCGGGGCTGCCCCGGTGGTCCCCCACACCTACCTACCTTATTTGTGAAAGTAATTTATAAACTGCATAGTACTACCTGAATATCAGGTGTTATTATCATATTAGAGGTCTGGTGCATGAATTCGTGCACCAGAGGGGTCTCTCGACCTGGCCTGCAGGATCAGGCCGAAACCGGCTCTCTGACATCCCTCGAGGGGTCCCAGATTGTGAGAGGGTGCAGGTCAGGCCGAGGGACCCTACCGGTGCAGGATTTGGGCCAGGGAGGACAGTGGGAGAGCTCCAGGGCATGTCCAGCCCATCTAGCTCAGTTCTGACCCCAGCAGCAAGCTAAGCTACCCTACTGGTTGAAGTGTCTGCCCCCTGGTGGTCAGTGCACGTCATAGCAAGTGGTTGAGCAGCCTTAGCATATTATTAGCATACTAGTGGCCCTGTGCACGAAATTCGTGAAACTGGGGGTGGGTGGTCCCTCAGCCCAACCTGCCCCCTCTCACATACTGGGAGCTCTTAGGGGATGTCCAACTGATGGCTCACTCCCAGCATGCCCAAGGCCTAAAGCCGGCCTTGGTCACCCAGCCATCTCCCTGCTCAGCTCAGTCCCAGCTGCCTGTGATCACCCAGCCCCAGGAACTGGGCGCTCACTGCCACTTCCACGCACAGTGCCCGGGGACTGGGCCCTGCCTTGCCGCTTCCCCGTGCAGTGCATGGGGGCAGTGGGGTGCTCCCAGCCTCCACCCCTCCCCAGCCGCCTCCTCGCACAGCGCACAGGGGGCCGCATGGTGCTCCCAGCTACTGCCCCTACCCAGCCACCTCTGCACACAGCTCAGGCGGCCAGGGCACCCCGGTGCTCACCACCGTTACTGCATTGTCTCCACCCCTGGGGCCCAGCCCTCGGGCCGCTCGGCCCCACCCCCTGCTCCTGATTGGCTGGTAGCATAGCCAATGAGGAGCCAAGGTACAGTCATATTTGCATGTTACTCTTTTATTATTATTAGCATATTACACTTTGATTGGTTGAATGGACAACCAGACGACCAGACACTTAGTGTATTAGGCTTTTATTATATAGGATTGAATCCTGGTTCTGGTTTTCTGACTGTTGTGTGATGGAAGAAAAAATTGATTCTTAAGCTTTCAAAGAGAATGAAATACTTGAATATTATAGGTCTATCAATTGGTTTTTCAAGATTAAAATGAACCTAGGATTGCAAACTTATTTTATCTTTCAATGAAAACTGTATCCTTATTACTGCTCTGTAGAACTTTTGGTCCCACAACATACAGAAGAGTCCAGCAGAGACTGACTGAGGCAGACCTGATCATTGGTAGATTCATAGTTATTTTCTTCTTCTTAAAACTTCTCAATGAAAATCTAGTAAACATGAAAAGATAATATAAAAGTGAACATCAAGATTGGTAAAAACAAAGAAAAAGTTAATGTCTATGACATCTGGTTATAAAATGAGGTGATTCCAAAAAATTATAAAAAATAAATCTCAATAATTTCTTCACAATATACAGAAAAAAATACTTTGAAATAGGAAAGCTAATACTATAAATGTCCTAAAAGAAAACACAGAAGAGTATCTACATGATTTGAGGACAGGTCAAGATTTTGTAGTCAGGACACAGAAGCAATAACTATAATAGAGAAAAAATGAGCCCTAGCCCTAATGGATAGAGCATCAGCCTGTGGACTGAAGGGTACCAGGTTCAATTCCGGTCAAGGACACGTACCTCAGTTATGGGCTCAACCCCAGTACGGGGTGTGCAGAATACAGCCAATCAATGGTTCTCTCTCATCGATATTTCTCTCTCTTTATTCCTCTCCCTTCCTCTCTAAAATCAATAAAAATATATTTTAAACTTGTATACATACATATAAGCATAACCAATAGACACAGACACTAGGGTGGTGAGGGCTGGGGAATGGGGAGAAGAGAGGATGAGGAGTGTTGGGGGAGAGGTCAATGGGGGAGGAAAGAAACATATGTAATATTACATGTAATACTTTAAACAATAAAGAATTTTTTAAAAATACACTGAAACAACAGAAATATATTTTATTAAAAGAGAAGAAAAGACAAAAATGAAATTAGAATTCATCAACACAAAAACATCTGCTCATCAAAGACACTATTCTAAAAATGAATATCTGAGTTATACATTGATATTCATGCTGAAGTGTCTAAGGGAAAATGTATTGATGTCTTTAATTTATGAAATAATCCAAGGAATAAAATGATTGGATAGGTAGATATGTGATAAAGCAAATATGATAAAATTAACATGACCTAATTAGTTTGGCTCAGTGGATAGGGTGTCGGCCTGCAGACTGAAGGGTCCCAGGTTCGATTCCAGTCAAGAGCATGTACCTTGGTTGTGGGGACATCCCCAGTGGGGGGGGGGGGGGAGTGTAGGAGGTAGTTGATTGATGTTTCTCTCTCATCGACGTTTCTAACTCTCTATCCCTCTCCCTTCCTCTTGTATTTTAAAAGGTTTAACTACAAATATGATTTTTTAAAGAGAGGTACTATCAATTGCATTCTACTCTAACCAACCTAAATATCTGTTTAATTTTACTGATCATTAGGTTAAATATAGTTGTTTCTTCCTTAAGGGGACCTATTTTTCAAAACTGTTACACCAAGTAGCAATGATACCAAATACTCTATGAAGGAAAAATGGGCAAACCATTAGATTGAGTTAGCTTTGTGGAAAGAGCTAAGAACATTGGTTGCACATTAAATAGATCTCTCCAATTTCCAAACCTTTGGTTCTAAGGACATAATCCAATTGTCTCTTCAAAAATCTCTTCAAAATCAAGATCTAGGTTGAAATATTAATTTTTCCTAATTTTAAAAAATGTGACACATGAAATATACACTCAATACCATGACAGTGACAGTTATATCAACACTGTTGCAATCTTGATATATTGTCCCAGCCGTTTTAGCTTTAGAAGGTGCCTTTCCAATAATCCATTTCATAGCATCTGTATTGTAAAGTTAATTATTCTATGAATGCTTTATTTTTCTTTTTGTTGGCTTCTTTATCAATTAAAAGGCATAATAACCACATTCCTTTGGTTATGATTGATAATTTCTTCTTCAATTTAGCAAGCAGCTATCTAGATATTCTGGTCAATTTAAAATAATATTTTTTAAAATCCAGGTAGTAGAAATTATAGTTTCATAAATTATAAACTGTAATTCTCATTCATCTTCAGTTCCTTTTATTGTCTTCCTACTCTGGAATTTGCAATTTCTGGCATATGTACTATACACAAAAGCCCAGGCCAAAGGATTTTCATTTAAAAAGTAAAAGGGATGCTTATCCTATCTAAGAAAAGGGCAATATAGCTGAAACCAGTTTGGCTCAGTGGATAGAGCGTCGTTCTTTGGACTGAAAGGTCCCGGGTTCGATTCCGGTCGGAGGCATGTACCTTGGCTGCGGGCACATCCCCAGTGGGGGGGCATGCAAGAGGCAGCTGATTGATATTTCTCTCTCATTGATGTTTCTGACTTTCTATCCCTCTCCCTTCTGCTCTGTAAAAAATCAATAAAATACATTTTTTTTAAAAAGGGGTAATATACAAATTAATCATCACTCTGTCACAAAGGTGGAGGTGCCCATAGCCACAAGATGGCAGAGCCCAGTCCTCTCAGCCCCGCCGGAGTCCCCCAGTTGGCGGGGGGGGGGGGGGGGGGGGGGGGGAGTGTGGAGGGCAGGCGGCATGAGCGGCAGAATGCTTGCTTCATCACCACAATGACAGAGGCTGATCTGTAGCACGCAGAGGGAGGGCCTCCCAGCCAGACGAGGCACAGACGGGAGGAGCAGCCCTGCAGGGCACCTGGCAGGCCTCACAGCCCTTGGCGGGTCAAGGATGGGATGAATCTTGGAGCCCCAAGTGCAGCCCCCAGGGCTACCAGACAATCACCTTGTCAATGCATTCGGAGAGCGGGGTCTACGGAACAGCCTTCTTCTGAGTCTCATGCTGTTAAAGAGGCTGGAGGTTCGGGTGATGCAGTTCAGAAACCACGCATGCAGGGGAAAAGAGGCTGGAGGTCCAGGTGATGCAGTTCAGAAACCACGCACGCAGGGGAAAGCTGGCACTGCCTGCTGCCTCACAGGTCCCCTTTTGGAGAGGACTCTATCTTTCATGGCCTCCCTGCTTCTCTTCCCACCTGGGAGGGTCACAGGCTCACCTGTCTGGAGTGGGAGCTCTTGGGAGGACCCAGCATACAGAGGGTCACTCACTCCTGCTTTTCCTGCCACTGTGTGCCCACAGGAGAGGCCAGCCTCTCGGGAGGCTCACACTGAGTGATTAACAAGACATCAGCCTGGAGGCCTGCACAGCCTGTGGCTATGGCCCCCTGTGAACGACCAGCATGCCTGACATATTGGCCGAGGATGCTGGGAGGTCAGGAGTCAAAAGGACCCACACGAAACAGCTGCAGTGAAGGAGCCAACCTCCCGTCAGGAGGCGGCATGACGGGTGGGACGCGTCCTGGAAAGGTACTGTGATAGGCTTGGAAAGTTACAGTCTCCTGTCAGTCATTGCACCTGAGGTGTAGCTGCCAAGTCTCTTGGTTTTGTGTGTCCTTTACCCTCAGCACATGCATGCATGCACATCTGTGAGATATGATGGATATATGACACACACATCCTACCTTTTCCCACATACACAGCTCAGACACCTACAGGGAATCACCAGATGTTATTCTATAGGTCCCAGGTAGTTGGCATTTCCTATTGAATGGAGTTGGGGGTTGAATTTATGATGTAACTAAACCAGTTGCATACAATGACAGTGGATGTTCTGTCTGGCAGCCTGCCTGTCTTGGCAGCGGCATTAGCTGGGCATGGAACACTTCCGTCATTGCCCTCATGATGAGCAAAACGTTCCGTGCCTGGCTGTGGAGGCCTCTGGCCGGGGAGGGCAGTTGGGGGCCATGAGGCTGGCAGGGGAGGGCATTTGGGGGTTATCAGGTCAGTGAGGGGGAAGAGTTGGGTGAGCAGGCCAGAGTAGGGGGCAATTGAGGGCAAGCAGGCCAGCAGGTAGAGTGGTTAGGGGTGATCAGTCAGGTAGGCAGGCAGGCAGGTGAGCAGTTAGGAGCTAGAGGTTCCAGATTGTGAGAGGGATGTCCGATTGCTGATTTAGGCCTGATCCTACAGGGACATCCCCCAGTAGTCAGACATCCCTCGAGGGGTCCCAGATTGGAGAGGGTGAAGGCTGAACTGAGGGACACCCCTCCATGCACGAATTTCATGCACCAGGCTACTAGTCTCTAGCTCTATAATAAAGATCCAGAGTATAATTACAATCACAACCAAAAGCTGACCAACCAGGTGACCCAGCAGCGACTGCTGAGGGGGCTTTGAATCAGGCCCAGAAAGAGACCTGAAGAGAGAAGCAGGGGCTGATCTGTACCATCTGAGGCAGCTTTTGACCAGCACTGCCTCTCTCTTTCCCTCAGATTCTGGCCAGCAGTCCTACATCCATTTCTCTCCAGGCCTCCACAAGGGCTGCTGATCAGCCCTGCCTCTCTGATCAGACCCCATTGATAGGCCCAGAGATGCTGACTGTCATAGAAATTGACCAATCAACCAAATCTGGGTCAACTCTGAGGAGCCAATGGCTGCCTAGGAGGTAAAGTTTTTGATGCTGACTGGCAAAGAAATTGACCAATTATAACTAAATCTGGGTCAACTGTGAGGAGCCAATAGCTGCCTAGGAGGTGGAGCTTTTGACACTGACTGGCACAGAAACTGACCAGTTAGAACCAAATTGGCCAGCAGAGGAGGGCAGTTGGGGGCAACCAGGCTGGTGGGTGAGGGCAGTTGGGGGCGAGATCAGGCTGGCAATGGAGGGCAGTTAGGGGTGATCAGGCAGGCAGAGGCAGTTACGGGCGATCAGGCAGTCAGGCAGGTGAGTGGTTAGGAGCCAGCAATCCCAGATTGCGAGAGATATGTCCGACTGCCGGTTTAGGCTCAGCTGGTCAAAAGCTGCCTAAACCGGCAGTCAGACATCCCCCAAGGGCTCTCTGACTGGAGAGGGTGCAGGCTGGGCTGAGGGAACCACCCCCTCCATGCACTAATTTTGTGCACCAGACCTCTAGTCATAATAAAAGGCCAGATTGACCAAAACAATCCGACGACCAGTCACAAGGAGGTGTATGGAGCATCTCTTGGTCCCTCCCCGCTCCCATCGCTGGATGGCCAATTGGAAATCACAGGGAACCAAGCTCGGTGGCAGCAGAGTGGGACTGAGGACTGGCAAGCAGGTGCAAGGCAGACCTCCAGGTCCCTCCCGCCTCCCCCAGCTGGCAGGCTCCAATCAATACTCAATTTCTCCTGAAAGGAACATGATACCTCCACTGCGCAGCCTCCCAGGATGTGGATGCACCTCTGTGAGAGGCTCCGGAGCAGAGACTTCAACAAGACTGCTGAGAGGTGAATGGAGAGCATCAGCTTTAAAGCACAAACACCCAAAGGGGGGACCAAGTTGGCGGCATAGGTAAACACCTTTCTTGCTGCCACACACAGCAATTTCAAAACTACAATTTAACAAAAGAACAAACACCATCCAGAATCACCGGAAAGCTGGCTGAGTGAAAATTCCACAAATAAAAGTGAAGATAAGACACTGTGACTCGGAGGAGCGGCGGCGGACAGCGTTGAAGAGAGAGGTTTGGAGCATGCACCAGTGGATAAGGCGGGCAACTGAAAACCCAGCTGGTTTTTTCAAATGGGGGAGACAAAGATGTTCACTGCACTGATTCCCCAGATCCGGGTGAAGTCTAGGAAACCCACAATCATACGGGGTAAAAACTGGACAGTGGGAAGGCACACCGAAACTCGAGCGCTGCAAGGGTCTGCAAGCTTGTGGACAGGGCGAGCTTGTGCAGAGTGCGCATGAATTTGGGACCATGCAGAGAGCACTCGTGACTTACTATTTTGTTCGGGAAACCACCAGACTGCATTGTTTTATGACCCTGGGTGAGACTTTGGGTGTGCAGACTCATTTGGGAGAGGCTGAATTCTCCGGCACCCGGTAGAGCTTAGCAGCAGCTCTCTCTCAGAGGTGCTGACAGCCATTTCCCCTGGCACAGAGTCCCTGGGGCTGCATAGGGTGGAGCTGACGCTGCCTGCTTGGCCCAGAGACTTCGCCCATCCAACCTGAGCACGTCTGAACATCATAGACAATTTGCCTGGAGGTCAAACCCTCCTAGTGCTAACAACAATAATCTAGGCTTAACTTCAACAAGACTGTGCAACCCATATCCACCTCAGGTAACTGGGGAGGCTGAGCCACTGTCCCTTAGAGGACATCTACCACACAAAGCTAATCGACCAACTCAGGAAAGCAGCCACCATGCAGAGACATGGAAAGAAATCAGATGTGAAAGAAATGGAGGGAGAAAACGGCTGGACATAGAATTCAAAACCATGGTTATAAGGCTTTTCAAGAAGCTCCTAGAAAAGGCTGAGACCTACAAGGAAATAAGCAAGACCTATGAGGAAATGAACAAGACCTACAAGGAAATGAAGAAGTCCTACAAGGAAATGAACGAGACATACAAGGATATGAATGAGACCCTCAAGGATATGAAAAAGGATCAACCAGAAATTAAGCATACACTGACTGAAATAAAAAATATTATACAAAGACCTAAAAGTACTCTAGAGCACCCCAAGAACCAAGTTAAAGATTTGAAATACAAAGAGGGAAAATCCACTCAGCTGAAAAAGCAAGAAACCAAAAGAATCCAAAAAATTGAAGATAGTGTAAGGGGCCTCTGGGACAACCTCAAGCATACCAACATCCGAATTATAGGGGTGCCAGAAAAAGAGAGAGAGCAAGACAATGAAAACCTATTTGAAAAAATAGTGACCGAAAACTTCCCATACCTGGTGAAAGAAATTGACTTAGGAGTCCAAGAAGTGCACCGAACTCCAATATATAGGAACCCTAAGAGGACCACACCAAGGCACATCATAATTAAAATGCCAAGAGCAAAAGACAAAGAGAGAATATTAAAAGCAGCAAGAGAAAAACAGTTACCTTCAAGGGAACACCCATACGATTGTCAGCAGATTTCTCAACAGAAACTATACAGGCCCGACGGGAGTGGCAAGAAATATTCAGTGATGAATAGCAAGAATCTGCAACCAAGATTACTCTATCCAGCAAAGCTATCATTCAGAATCGAAGGTCAGATAAAGTGCTTCGCAGATAAGAAAAAGCTAAAGGAGTTCATCACCACCAAACCAATATTATATGAAATGCTGAAAGATATTCTTTAAGAAGAGGAAGAAGAAAAAGATAAAAATATAAATTATGAACAACAAATAGACATCTATCAACAAATGAATCTAAAAATCAAGTGAATTAATAATCTGATGAACAGGATAAACTGGTGAATATAACAGAATCATGGGCATAGAGAGGGAATGGACTGACAGTTCTTGGGGAGAAAAGGGGTGTGGGAAGTGCAGCAAGAGACTGGACAAAAATTATGCAACTATGGGAGAGGACAGTGGGGGGGGGAAGTGAGGGCGGAGGGTGGGATGGGTACCAGGTGTAGGGGAGCTATAGGGGGGAGAAAAAAGGGGAAACAATGTAATTAATAAACTGAACAATAAAGATTTAAAAAATTTAAAAAGAAAAAATAAATAAATAAAGCACAAACACCTTCCTCAGGAAAAACAGCCACCTCCCTACTCCACAGCTGCTTCCGTGTCTGCAAGAAACTGTGTGTGCTCCTTCCTGCAGGATGGGCAGGGCCAGAGCCTGAGTTGAGTGGTTCTGCAATGGGGAAAGGGCTGAGACAGGAGCTGAGCCAGCGCAGGGATGGAGGGAGGAAGGGTGGGACAGGCGCAAGGGGGCAGCCTTGGTTCCCTGAACCTCCTCCCACAGGAATAGCTGATCCTGGTGTTATGATAAAAAGAGTTGTATCTTTCTAACTCTGTCCGGGTATAGAAAACAAGGGTCTGTTGACTTCTGATCTTACTATCCATCCCAGCCGTCAATTAATCCCTCTGGATGCATGAATCCAACCTCCAAAGTACCCTGAGGGACAGGTTCAACCTTCGTTCCATTGTTGAGGAAACTGACCAATGAACTCATGGAGCTCATGCCTCAGTGTCAACTCCTGTGGAAATCTCCAGGTAATAATTCAGATTCTATATCTAATGGTTATCTATTCTATAACCTATTCTATAATCTATTATCTAATCTAATGGTTATCTAACCATTAGATAACCATTAGATATAGTTATCTAATCTAATGGCTATGTAACAATTAGATAACCATTAGACTATCTAATTTTTGTCTGTTTTCATGTTTAATTCAACCCCAGGAATCAAATAATACAATAAGGAATAAAATGAGTTCAGAAGGCTCAGCATTGTATTCCCAGAGCCACTGGTCCCACCCAAACTGCAGAGCTCAGTTATCCTGAGATGAAAGAAAGGGAAAGAGAAACGTGAAAGGTTTCCCAGCGCAGTCACAGAGACGTCTCACAGCCACATACTAAGGACATGACATTAACTTAGGGGTGGAAAGGACACAAAAGGAATAGAAGATGGAGCCATTTCTGCTCAGATTCAAGCCAAGTTAACGAGGCAGAAGAGACACTGGACTCCATGGGAGAATAAGATGAAACGGTCCGGTGGGGAGTGTCACAGACCTCACAGGGACAGCACCTGGGGCTCCGGACAGGACGGGAGGAGGGAGGGGACTGGGTGAGAGGAAGTGCATGGAAAGGCCTGGGAGGAGTAACAAGAGGGTGATATACAGAAGATGGGCCCCACAGGGTGATGACCGGGGGCAAGCCTGCGGGAAGTGGCCAAGTGCCCCACCTCTGCTGAGGGGTTCAGTGTCTGCCCTGGGAGCTGTGGCTGATGGAGAGGGAGGCCACGGCTCTAAGTGGATACCTGCCAATGAGAGCCTCCCTGCAGCCACAGTACTCGTTCTCACCACGGCGGGAGCACAGGGCCATGTACACAACGTCACGGAAGAAAAACCATCCTGTTCCCAACTCACTCACAGACTTCTATTTCTGGTCTCTATATTCCCAATGTGTCCACAAGTATATTTGGAAAAAGAAAAAAGATTTGTATGTGATATGACTGCATCTTCAGAAGACCCAAGTGATCACAACCAGAGCAGTTTTAAAACCTAATGAACCAAATACACTGATGGAACAACAGACCCAGAGACATAGACGGACCTCAGAGGGAAGGCGGGGAAGGGTGGGTGGGTGGGAAGAGATCAACCAATGACCTGTGTGTATATATGCATCACCCCTTGACACAGACAATGGGGTGGGAAGTAGTAGGCTGGAAAAGGTTAATGGAGAGAAAGGGGACCTATGTAAACCCTTCAACAATAAAGATTTTTTTAAAAGAGTAAAAAGTACAAGAAAAGAAAAGCCAAGAATAACTGCCCTGGCGGGTGGCTCTGTTGGTTGGAGCTTCGTCCTACACATTGAAAGGTTGTGGGTTTGAACCTGGGTCAGGGTGTGTGCAGGAGGCCACCGAGCCAGTGGTACCTGGAGGAGGGAGGCTCCTTGGACCTAAACACAGTCCAAGCCTCACCCATGATCCAAGGCCCGTCCTCTGCTGAGACCGGACCTCCCCACTTCCTGTCAAGTCCCTGGTCTCAGAGTTACAGGGCTGCTTCCCCATGTTCCCTAGAATTCACTGCTCAGTAACCATCTATACTAATAAAAGGGTAATATGTTAATTAGACCAGACATCCTTCCAGACAAAGCCACGGTGGCAGGGGCTGAGGCAGAGGTGGTTAGGGGGGATCAGGCCAGCAGGGGAGAGCAGTTAGGGGCAACTAGGCCAGCAGGGGAGAGCAGTTAAGGGTGACCAGGCTGGCAGAGGAGAGCAGTTTTGGGCCATCAGGCCAACAGGGAGAGCAGTTAGGTGAGAACAGTTAGGGCTGACCAGGCAGGCAGGGGAGAGCAATTAGGAGTGATCAGGCAGGCTGGCAAATGAGCAGTTAGGAGCCAGCAGTCCCAGATTATGAGGGGAATGTCCAACTGCCAGTTTAGGCCTGATCCCTGAGGGGTCTCAGATTGGAGAGAGTGCAGGCTGGACTGAGGGACCTGCCCCCGCCCCCTCCATGCACAAATTTCATGCACTGGGCCTCTAGTTGCTTAATAATGTTTGATAGGTCCCAAATATAATCAAGAGATATAATATTCTTCAAAAACAAATAAAAGGTGCTAACACTTTATGCCATTTTAACAAACAAATATATATATATATATATATATATATATATAGTATCTGTTATTTTTTTATTTTTAAAAACACTTGATTTAGTGAGGGACGATAAGTGGAAGAACCAAATGGAGAAAAATAAAGAGAAGATAAAGTAGCAGCTCAGAGTGAAGTAAATGTTAAATAAACATTTATTGAATATTTAAACATGAACGAACAAGCCTGTTTTCACCATCACTTCATCATCTTTCTCCACTTTAATTAACTAGCATCACATCTATCTTATGGCTTTTTAGTAGTTCTTGAGGGGCAAAAAGCAGAGTTTGGGAGCCTCCCAAATATCTAAGATATATGTTATGGTCAATTAGGCAATTTTGGTTAGTAAATTGAGGAACTAGAGAATGACTTTACATAATAAAAAGATAAGAAATCAAGGATAATACTGTTCAGTTAAAAATAAAATAAAATCCTAGTTTAGTTGCAATAAGATCTATTGTGAGAAGTGCCATCATTTTAGATGTCAAAGTTTTGTGTGTACCAACCAAATAACCAGCATGAGCCTATAGAATGTCTACACTATAAAATATTGAAATTGATATTTTATGTGTATAAAGTAACTAGTCAAATAGGTAAGTATAGCTCCATAAATATATTGTGTAGGTATATTTAGGCAAATTACTGTAATGAAGAAGTAAAAATTGTAATTCATTTATCCCAGAACATAAACTGATATTTTTAAAGTGCTTAAAAAGAACTAAATCGCCCTGACCGGTTGGCTCAGTGGATAGAGTGTCGGCCTGCAGACTGAAGGATCCCAGGTTCCATTCCAGTCAAGGCATGTACCTTGGTTGTGGGGACATCCCCAGTGGGGGGTGTGCAGGAGGCAGCTGATCGATGTTTCGTTCTAATCAATGTTTCTAACTCTCTATCCCACTCCCTTCCTCTCTGTAAAAAAATCAACAAAATATTTTTTTAAAAATCATGTCCTCTCTTTAAAAAATGTCAACTTTAAAGGTGTATAAATATTATATTCTTAGCCAGTCCCTTTCCCATAGCTAGTAGAAAAATATTCGGTTTAGTCCCTAAATGATCACAAATTGTGAATTATAATGAGATACAACAAATGTGAAAACCATGTTTGAATGCCATTACAGAGCCCAAGGATTCGAATGTTTGCTTACCTCGGACTTGAAAATATTTCACATGGTTTGCCACGGCCTCTGTAACACTTTCATCAGGGCAGATTTTTACTCCATTGGGAAACAGAGTGGATCTCCTTCTTCTAAACAACCAAAGTCTCTCAGCTTCTCTGTGGTCCCGAGGTCTGGGAAGGGAAGAGTCTGCGGATTCTGATTCAGTCGGGAGAAAAGAAATTGCACTCATGGGTTCTTGAGTTTCTTCTAAAGATAAGTTGGTTTGTGCTACAGAGTGAAGGCATAAACAAGGCTTCTAATGACAAATGAAGATACAGAATGAAAGGTAACAAAGAAAAACTGAAAGGTAACCAAAAAAAACTGACATTTGTGCCACATAGGATTTTTCAAGTCAACCTCAGATTATAGACACGTGTGCCTAAGGAGGAGAGAAGTATTCAATCTTTTCTCCATTCAACTCCTACTTCTTTGTTTCGATACTGTTAGTTATTGAAGTCAAGTATACATCCAATTTCAATACAAGAAGTAAAAGGAAGTAAGATTTCAACCAGGAAATACTAACAAAGAGGAAAACCAAAATTATTGGAGAGCTTTTAAAACCGTTTAAATAATCAATATCAAAGATTAATATAGTATTTGATTCAATTTCTTATAACAGTCACATCAAATATTATTTTTAGAGAGAATACATTACAGATATAAAAAAGGATAAAAATAATATCAATTTTAAAGTACCTGTTAATGATGGAAGGTTTTCTTCTATCAGGACAAATATCAAAATACCCAAAGAAATCTTCCCAGAATGAGGAAACATAATCATTTGGCCAAAACCAAAGAGATGAGGAGAGTCCAAAATTCTGAACTGAGCACCAAAGCCTTGAAACTTCCTACAACAGATTGTTACAGGAAAGATCTAACATATAAAAACTTATGTTTGAGAATTGGCAAACATTCCAAAACCATTATAAATGAGGGTAAATAAGAACGGTGTCCTTTCAAAGTACCCCCTCACTCTTCTCTCTTCAGCATGCTATGGAAGCAGGAGAGATAAGCTAATTAGAACAGATGGGGAGAGACAATTTCTTTAATCTAGCCCTCTAAGCTCTTTACTAACACACTCCCTGCCTTTAATAAGCAGTTTGTTTAAAAATAGTGTTTCATGTATATTTCACTGAGTTTTAGAATCTTTGAGTCTATTAGTCAAATCTTATCAATTCAAATTCTCCTGGTTCGTTGAGAACCAACAATGTATAAGTATAAAATGTCCAAACTGACTATACCTGTCTATTTCATAAGTACAGGTCTATACACAATATTAGATTTCTTAGAGCTATTTCTCTTTTTAATAAATCTATTGTACTGTCCTTAAATTTCCTTCCTTGATAAAAAAAAAATCTGAAGATCTTTCACTATAACCACTTACTATGTCTTCTTATCTAGAAAATGAGATAGTAGTAGTAAAGCTACTACTATGATAGAGCTAGTGTGAGGATTTAATTAGGTAATATACAGAAAATGCTTAGAATAGTACTTGGTGCATACCACACACACAATATAAATGATAGCTATGTATAACAACTTTATTGCTTAATTTGGTAAGGCCCTGTGTGTTATCCCTCATCCCAGAGGACCAGACAAAATTCTTTGTATCAGGACAGTTGTTTTTATCAAATAAACCTCGTAGAAAACAATTTCATTATAATCCTTGTGGAAGCTAGAATTTACTATTATATACTATTGAATTTATTTTATGCCATAAACCTTAGTTCTTTTTTTTTTATGTTTTCTAACAATCTAAAGCACATTTTCTCTGAATTCTAAACTAATTGTGTTAGCTAAATCATCCTTTAATGCTTTAGGAAAAGCTCAAGTGTATTTTTTAATACAAGCTCATACAAAACACATTTTCAGCCCTTAAACTCACAAATCTCAATGACCATTAAATAAATATATGTGCACAGAAGCATTTGCAATATATTGATAAGAATTTTTTTAAATATATTTTATTGATTTTTCACAGAGAGAGGAAGGGAGAGGGATAGAAAGTCAGAAACATCAATGGGAGAGAAACATCGATCAGCTGCCTCCTGCACACCTCCAACTGGGGATGTGCCCGCAGCCAAGGTACATGCCCTTGACCGGAATCGAACCTGGGACCTTTCAGTCTGCAGGCCAACGCTCTATTCACTGACCCAAACTAGTTTGGCTTGATAATTTTATTTGCGAAACTATTGCTGAGTAGGAGGAAAAAGCTGAAAATTTTACTAGTGAAATTAGAAAGTTCAGAGAAAAGTTTCATGTTGATAATTCAGGCCAAGGACGGCCTGGCTGGTGAGGCCAGTGGAGAACTTTAAGGTAACAAAAGGCATGAGTAGGAAGGGGGTGGGGGTCTTAGGGGATTAAGGGGGGAAAATTAAAAAATATTGTAATAAAAAATAAAAATGAAAAAATAAAAGCTACTTGGAAATTCTTTTGATAGCCTACTCGAACAAGTGAGGAGATCTTCATTTCTGTACTTAGAATGAGAAAAACCCTGGGCAACCCTGAGTTCAAACCCTGTTTTTAGCACTTAATATTTGATTTTGATGAACCTAAACTCTTTTAACTCATTTACTCACCGAAGAAATTAGGTATGGTAATCCCTGTCTATATTATATCACAGGGTTGCTGGGAAAAAATAGGAAATAAGCAAATTTTTCATAAACTAATATATACTATTTGTCTTTCATTACAAGTGTTCGGAAAGTTTTAAGAGTTTCAAATTTAGAATTCACTTCTATTCAAACTGCAGAATTGAATAAAATTTCCCTAATTTAAATTATATTTTTAGTACTTACTTAAGAACTCTAAAAATGGTTACTATATTCTATAAAAAATAGTTTGTAAGATTTCAGAAATCTGTACTTAAAAAAACAGTATGGGAGGGGGAACCAAGATGGCAGCATAGGTAAACACCTATACTGCTGCCCTGCACAATAATTTCAAAACTACACTAAAAGACAAAACGGACATCATCAAGAACCACTGGAAAGCTGGCTAAGTGGAAATTCCATAAATCCTATCTAATAAAAGAATAATATGCAAATTTGACCATACCTTTGCCACACCCACAAACCATGCCCACAACCACGCCCACCAGCCAATCAGGAGATTATGCAAATAAACCCCAACCAAGATGGCTGCCACCACTGAGAGCAGGAGGAAGGCCTGGGTTTCCTTGGCAACAGAGGAAGCCAAGCTTTCTGCCTCCCTATGCCTTTACTCAATGTTACAAAGTTTCAGTTATAAAAGATACAAAAATGGCAGCAGCCACTGAGCTGGAGAGAACAGAGGCTTCGGTTTCCCTGGCAACAGAGGAAGCCAAGCTTTCAGTCTGCCATTGCTGGCCTAGGCCTCCAGTTACAGTTGTGGGCGATCAGGCCAGCAGGAAAGGGCAGTTGGGAGGGACCAGGCCTGCAAGGGAGGGCAGTTGGGAGTGATCAAGCCTGTAGGGGAGGGCAGTTAGTGGTGACCAGGATGGCAGAGGGAAGTTGGGGGCAAACAAGCTGGCAGGGGAGCAGTTAAAAATCAATTAGTCTGGCAGGGTAGTGTTTAGGTGACAGGTTGACAGGCAGAAGCAGTTAGGAACAATCAGGAAAGCAGGCAGGTGAGCGGTTTGGAGCCAGCAGTCCTGGATTGTAAGAAGGATGTCCAACTGCCCATCTAGGCCCGATCCTACGGGCAGTCGGACATACCTCAAGGGATCCCAGATTGGAAAGGGTGCAGGCTAGGCTAAGGGACATCCCCTGCCCCCTGTGCACGAATTTCATGCACCGGGCCTCTAGTAGAAAGATAAAAGGACACTGTGACTCAGAGAAGCTGTGGAGGGCAGAGTTGCAGAGAAGCACAGAGAAAGAGGTGCGAAGCCACGCCAGAGCGGATAGGGCAGGCAGCTAAATACCCGGCTGGTTTTCTTGAAAGGAGAGGGAGACAAAGGTGTCCCACTGCACTGACTCCCAGTTCCGGGCGAGTCTCGGGGGAACCCAGATTCATACGGGGCGAAACTGGACCATAAGGAGGAAACACACCGAGATTTGGAGCTGCAGAGGTGCGCGAGCTCACGGAGAGGACAAGTGGCTGGCTCTCTCGTTCTGGAGGAAAAACAAAACAAAACACCAGACTGCACTGTTTTCCAGTTCTGGGCGAGAATTTGGGTGTGCAGACTCATTTGGGGACAAACTGGACTGTCTGGCAGCAGGCAGAGCTCGGGGGCAGCTTTTTCTCAGAGGTGCGTGCAGCCGTTACTGCAGGGCAGAGACCCAGGCGCAGTCTAAGGTGGGGCTGACAGGAAACCAAGGCTGCCCGCTCAGCCGGAAGATTCTGCCCCATCCAAGTGGAGCACAGTGGCTCTCCCAGCATAAACACAGCTGATTCTCACAGACAACTGGTCTGGAGGCCAACCCCTCTCAGTGATACCAACAACAATCTAGGCTTAACTACAACAAGACTGTGCAACCCATAAAGGGGTGCACCAAGAGTGTCCACCTCAGGTAACTAGGGAGGCCGTGACACTGGGCCCTACAGGACACCTAGCACACAAAGCTATGTGACCAACTCAGGGAAGCAGCCAAAATGCAGAGACAAGAAAACAAATCACATTTGAAAGAAATGGAAGGGGGAAAAATGACTGGACATAGAGTTCAAAACCACAGTTACAAAGTTTTCCAAGAGGCTCCTAGAAAAGGCCAATAAATTTAATGAGACCCTCGAGTATATGAAAAAGGACCAACTAGAACTTAAGCATACACTGGCTGAAATAAAAAATATTATACAGAGACCTAGAAGCAATCTAGAGGACTTCAAGAATCAAGTCAAAGATTTGAAATACAAAGAAGCAAAATCCACTCAGCCGGAAAAGCAAGAAGCAAAAAGAATCCCAAAAATTGAAGATAGTATAAAGAGCCTCTGGGACAACCTCAAGCATGTCAACATCCAAATTATGGAGGTGCCAGAAAAAGAGAGAGAGCAAGATACTGAAAACCTATTTGAAAAAATAGTGACCGAAAACTTCCCACACCTGGTGAAAGAAATAGACTTAAAAGTCCAGGAAGTGCACCAAACCCCAAGCTAAAGGGATCCAAAGAGGACCACACCAAGATACAACATAATTAAAATGCCAAGAGCAAAAGACAAAGAGAGAATATTAAAAGCAGCAAGAGAAAAACAGTTAGTTACCTACAAGGGAGCACCCATAAGATTGTCAGCTGATTTCTCAACAGAAACTATGCAGGCCAGACGGGAGTGGCAAGAAATATTCAAAGTGATGAATAACAAGAACCTACCCCAGCAAAGCTATCATTCAGAATTTAAGGTCAGGTAAAATGCTTTGCAGATAAGAAAAAGCTAAAGAAGTTCATCACCACCAAATCAGTATTATATGAAATGCCGAAAGATATTCTTTAAGAAGAGAAAGAAGAAAAAGGTAAAGATAAAAATATGAACAACAAATACACATCTATCAATAAGTGAATCTAAAAACCAAGTGAATTAAAAATCTGATGAACAGAATAAATGAGTGAATATAATAGAATCATGGGTAAAGAAAGGGAGTGGACTGACAATTTGGGGGGGGAAAGGGGTGGGAGGTGCAGGAAGAGACTAGACAAAAATCGTACATCTGTGGATGAGGACAGTTGGGGGGAGGTAAGCGCAGAGGGTGGGATGGGTACCAGGTGGAGGGGAGATATGGGGATGGGGTGGGGAGAGGAACATTGTAATAATTTGAACAATAAAGATTTATTAAATTTTTAAAAATAAGGAAGTTTAACCTAAAAAAAAAATCAACTGATGGTCCTTATGCTTCAAGAAATATACCCCCAATTATAAGCTGGTAAGAAATTAAACAAACATGTGCTTAGAAATAACAAGTATCAGGTTCTTTCATCCATTCTTTAATTCCAAATGAGCTGACAATCATTTATTGACTTAGCAAAAGTTTCCAGGTGTTCACTATATGCTACTAACATACTAATTACATAAAATGCAAAATGTCCTTTAGAAGCATATCATCTATAGGTGAAACAAGTATACAAACAATGAAATAAACAAGTCATTATGGGGGAATAGGAGAGATAATGAATTATTCTCTTTGAGCAAATGTGGGGTGACATTTGAGCCAGATTTGGAAAAAAAATAAAGTTGAGACGAAGTGGTGAAAGGGTTTTCTAGAAAGAAGGACTGGCATGTGCAGGCCTGAGGTGTGGAGACGCAATGTCGCAACATTTATTCTAAACAACCACCTATGATCTTGGGTTCCAAGTGACTTTCACACTCACAGGACAACAGTCCATATCCTAGCTCCTTTCGTTCGTGTTTGACACACCGCCCAGAAACCAGTGCATCAGATAACGCATATCTTCAATGACAGTCTCTATAGGAGGCCTGACCCTGATTTCTCCAGCCCCAACAAGAGATGTAAGAGAGGATACCACCTGCCAAAACTGGTTTGGCTCAATGGATAGAGCGTCAGCCTGCAGACTGAAAGGTCCCAGGGTGGATTCCGGTCAAGGGCATGTACCTTGGTTGTGGGCAAATCCCCAGTAGGGGGTGCAGGAGGAGGCTGGTCGATGTTTCTCTCTCATCGACATTTCTATCTCTCTCCCTTCCACTCTGTAAAAAATCAATAAAATATTTTTTTTAAAAAAGAGGAGACCACCTTATGCAGACCCCACCAGATCTGCATAAGGAATCCTCATCCACCCAGAACCATGTCTTTTAATAACCATGTACACTTCCCAAACTTCCACACCCAGTTACGACAGACCACAGAGGGAAGCAGGGTTTTATACAACCTGCTCCAGCAGGCCTTCTGAGCATGCATGTCCACTCAGTTCTCCAGTACAGACACACTTAACCATTAAAGGTCTTTTTCACCATTTAAAAAAATGTTGACTACATCTGACAGTTCACATTTATTTAAGCTCAGTACATTTCCAAAGAAACTGTATCGAAAAGAAAAAAACCCAAGGTAATTTCCTATGAATAAAAGGCTTAAGCTTGGTGTTAAGCCAAAAATAATTAAAAGTATCTTATCTAATAAAAGAGTAATATGCAGATTGACCATCACTCCAACACATAAGATGGCTGCCCCCATGTGGTCAAAGATGGATGTCCCCATGTGGACACAAGACAGCTGCCACAAGACAGCCAGCAGGGGAGGTCAGTTGGGAGGGACTGCAAAGGAGAGTAATTGGGAGGTGATCAAGCCTGCAGGGGAGGGCTGTTAGGGGTGACCAGGCCAGCAGAGGAGGAAGATGGGGGCAACCAGGCCTGCAGGGGAGGGCAGTTAGAGATGACTAGGCATGCAGGGGAGGACAGTTAAAGGCAATCAGGCTGGCAGGGGAGCAGTTAGGCATCAATCAGGCTGGCAGGGAGTGGTTAGGGGGTGATCAGGCTGGAAGGCAGAGGTGGTTAGGGGCAATCAGACAGGCAGACAGGCAAGCAGTTGGGAGCCAGCAAACCTAGATTGTGAGAGGGATGTCCGACTGCCCACTTAGGTCTGATCCTGGTCTAAACAGGCAGTTAGACATCCCTCTAAAGGTCCCAGATTGAAGAGGGTGCAGCCTGGGCTGAGGGACACACACCCGCATTTGTTAATTTCGTGTATTGGGCCTCTTATAAAGGAATAATTTTATATGACTAAAAAGTAGGTCAGAGTGGAAAGATGAGGATAAAGATAGAAACCAGTTTATAAAGGACTCTGTATGATGAGTCTAGACCTGTTTCTCCCTAACAAAAAAAGAAAAGCTGATTTAATCAGTTCACTTTTTCTAAGGTGGTTGAATATCACTCTTTTTTTAAAACTATCCTTTGCCTAGCTGGTGGGACTCAGCAGCTGAATATCAACCCAGGAACCAAGAAGTCACTGGCTTGACTCCCAGTCAGGGAACATGCCCAGTTTGCAAGCTTGATCCTCCGTAGCGGGTGTGCAGGAGGCAGCTGATCAATGATGTTCCTCGCTCTCTCTCCCTTCCTCTCTGTAAAACCCAATAAAAACATACTTTTGAAAATCTACCATTTTACTCTAACCCCAAGTGTTGTGAATTAAAAGTAGTATCTTCTTTAGGAAAGTTTTCCCTGTCCACTGACAACTCTCTTACTACCTCTCCACCTCTCCCTAGCACACAGGAGTACACACACACACACAAGGGTGAACTCCCTCTTGTGCTCCCAAAGAAACTTATGATTGCTTTTACCAGGGGATATTAAGATTATTCATATGTCCAATTCTCCCATTATACTATAAAGAGTTCAGAAGATCTATCATTCATTTTATTGTACCTAGAAAATTCCCAATGTTTCCTGAACTGACAATCAAATTAGCAATGTGCTTGTTAAAACAGAAAGGAAAATTAATCTAAGCATCAGCCACATGATATGCATTGGCCACTGTAAAACTCAAAATTTATTTCTAAGACTGTCACACATTTCTTTAAAAAATTATACCTCAATCTAATGAATTATAAATATGTTTAATATAAAATGTTGATATTCTCAAACCATTTCCACATGAATTTAGGAAAATGAATTTTAAACAATCTTCAAAACATGATAAAAAAAAAACAGTGGTATCTTTGAAAAACACACAAACAAAAATGTTAAGAAGTCACAAGAAAATGTATTATATATTTACTTTACCAAAATTCAATGTATGAAACAATTAACAGTCACCTTAAAAAGTCCCCTCCTACACACACATAAATTGGGAATGAAACATGTAATTATAAGATTCTTTATAGGAAACTTCCAAAAGACAAATATCTTTAACAATTTAAAGATGGTGACAAGATTAACAAAAGCTTAAAAACAGAGGCTTAACTGATAATATTAATTCACATGATTTTGAAATAAAATGTTCCTACTTTTAGCTTTATCTGAAATTTCCTTGGTTTCACTGCTTTATATACAGTTACAATGTAAATTCAAGAGATGCTTAAAACAGAAGATTAAAATGTTCTTTAAAAAAAAAAACATTTTTCTTATCTGAGAAAATACATTATAATTGTCCCCTCAAAATATTCTTGATAACATTAGAGGATTGTGAAGTATTTCTATAATACCACCCTCAGCACATGAATTTATAACTGTTACCTAAACATTTAATTTAAAAAAAGTAAGTTCCATGAGAATTACAGGTCTCTAAAATGTCCAATTTAAAAATATAAAAGCAATAATAGCAATCTGGCTTTACAGATGAATAGTGGGTAACAGAGTTATAAAATTATGTATTTAGTTCTAATAATAAATAAGACTTTGAGGATTTTTTTTAATTAAAATTATAAGGACACCAATTTTATTCTCTATACTACATAAACTGTGTACGTATACTCTGGGGTAGCAGTCAGTATATAGCTATACTTCAAATTGAGTTACATGTATAATTTTTAAAACATGTTTTGTTACAAATTTCACCCTGAATAAACTAAATTCTCAGTTCCCACATATGAAATAAAAAAAGGGGAAAAAATTACAGCAGAGTAATGGTTCCATTTAGCAGATGAGAAAAATAAGCTGCGCTTTGAAAGACTGGATTTTTATCATGTTGCTAACATTATGTCTTCTTTTACACATACAGAAGGGATGCCATAAATGGCACTTTCTGAAGCCTTGATACTAAATTCATTAAAAAAAAATACACAGTATTCATACTGCATGCTTGAGCTGCAAAGAACAGAATTACAATATTATGTGACTTGTCAAAGAATTTGACAAGCACTGGGACTGTTAGCAGGGAGGACCTAGCTCCCCTCAACTCCCATTATGTGGAAGTACAGATCACATAGTTTTATTATCTACAAAAACATTCCCACATTACATATGCTATTGCATAATCCAAGCATATTAAATCAGAAAAATATCAAATATTTATGAAATTTCCATTTCTACTTAATAAGTTTATGTATCTCACCCCCATTTCTTCTCCATCTATAAGATCCCAACAATCTAATAATACACCTTATATATTTTAAATAAAGGCCAATGACTTATAAAAACTACTACAAGTTATTTTCTTCTCTGTGAGCTGGCTAACACAAATGCTGGTAAGCAGCTTTCCTGTAATCGTGTAGAACATCTGTCATCTTCGTACAGATTAACTAGCTACTGCTGCCCTTCTGCTGCTGCAAATGAAGTTTCAAAATGAGCTCTCGAATATCCTCCCGTTTGGTCTTTATTACATGACGAGGAAACCATTTCTCCAAATGAATTGGAAGTTCAAAGTTAACAATAGGATCCTAGAGAAAAGAAAGAATAAAATCATTTTAGTGGTATGATTCAAACCTGTTTGAATTTCATTTTTATAAGAAATGAGAAATTGCCAACTTTATTTAAATAACAACTTTGCTAAGATATTCACATACCACAAAATCCATCTAAGATATGCAATTGAATGGTTTTCAGTATATTCACAAAGTTGTGCAAGCATCACCACCATTTTAGAACATTTCATTAAATTGCTAACTTTTGAACATCAAAAATAAATCCTGCTTCTCCTGTTACAATGGTGTTTTAACTGATTAGTGCAAAACAGATTAGTATTAGAGAATGATACAGCTCAATGCAGGTTGATTTGAACAAAATTTTTTCCAATATGTTAATATTTTGAAATTATTAAAATGAAGAGAAAGTCTTAGCAGTAAATAAAGAATCTCAGATTAAAACAAAACAAAACAAAACAAAAAACACATAAATCCTAAAGATGTGCCTTCTTTTAGTGATATAAGAAGGATTTACAGCTTGAAGAAGAAATTAAGAGCCCTAGGGTACAATGCTGAAAAAACGGACTACGATGTTCAGATGAAATGTCAGTGGTGATTTAATTATGTGAGTATTTTTATTAGAATTAATATTGTTTTTGTTAGGGCTTCGTTACAAGTTACACAGGTTTTGAGTGATCAATCCCAGACCTATTTTTTCCCCACAAATTTATGCACAAATTTGTAAAACACATGGTTTAGTTTTTTTGAGTTTCTCCCCAACACCCCCTTCTCCTCTGGAAATCTTACAACCTATATTAGAAGCATATTCTAGTGACTGAGGCTATTAAAGTAGAATTATGTAACAAACTCAAACTATGTAATAAGGCACTTATAATATTCTAAAATAAACAAACCTCTTTGGAAAGAGTATTAGAAAACTAGAATTGATTCCCTTTAATGAACTTCCAATGTGAAAAAAATATTAACATACTTCAGTGACTTCTATAACATGTACGGTATTCTGCTATGTTATTCCACTCCAATTATACCAAAAGTTGTAACTGCGCCTTATAATCCTTACTTTGAAAATACTGTAACCTTTTTTTTTATGTTTCACCTTTAAACCTTTATTTTAATCCTTAAGCTTTCTATATTGTTTTTTTAAATTTTCTTCATTGTTCAGTTTATTAATTACATTGTTCCCTTTTTTTTTCTCTATAGCTCCCCTCCACCTGGTACCCATCCCACCCTCCACCCTCACCCCCCTCCACTGTCCTCTCCCATAGTTGCATGATTTTTGTCCAGTCTCTTGCTGCACTTCCCACACCCTTTTTCTCTCCAAGAATTGTCAGTCCATTCCCTCCATATGTCCGTGATTCTGTTATATTCACCAGTTTATCCTGTTCATCAGATTATTGATTCACTTGATTTTTAGACTCATTTGTTGATAGATGTGTATTTGTTGTTCATAATTTACACTTTTATCTTTTTCTTCTTCCTCTTCTTAAAGAATATCTTTTAGCATTTCATATAATATTGGTTTGGTGGTGATGAACTCCTTTAGCTTTTTCTTATCTGTGAAGCACTTTATCTGACCTTCAATTCTGAATGATAGCTTTGCTGGATGGAGTAATCTTGGTTGCAGATTCTTGCTATTCATCACTTTGAATATTTCTTGCCACTCCCATCTGGCCTGCATTGTTTGTTGAGAAATCAGCTGACAATCGTATGGGTGCTCCCTTACAGCTAACTAACTGTTTTTCTCTTGCTGCTTTTAATATTCTCTTTGTCTTTTGCTCTTGGCATTTTAATTATGATGTGCCTTGGTGTGGTTCCTATATATTGGGGTTCGGTGGGTTTCTTGGACTCCTAAGTCTATTTCTTTCACCAGGTATGGGAAGTTTTCAGTCACTATTTCTTCAAATAGGTTTTCATTGTCTTGCTCTCTCTCTTTTTCTGGCACCCCTATAATTCGGATGTTGGTATGCTTGAGGTTGTCCCAGAGGCCCCTTACACTATCTTCAATTTTTTGGATTCTTTTGGTTTCTTGCTTTTTCAGCTGACTGGATTTTACCTCTTTGTATTTCAAATCTTTAACTTGGTTCTTGGGGTGCTCTAGAGTACTTTTAGGTCTTTGTATAATATTTTTTATTTCAGTCAGTGTATGCTTAATTTCTGGTTGGTGCTTTTTTATATCCTTGAGAGTCTCCTTCATATCCTTGAAGATCTCATTCATTTCCTTGTAGGACTCATTCATTTCCAAGTTGGTCTTGATCATTTCCTTGCAGGTCTCGTTCATATCCTTGAGGGTCTCGTTCATTTCCTTGCCAGTCTTGCTTATTTCCTTATAGTTCTCGACCTTTTCTAGGAGCCTCTTGATAAGCCCTATAACCATAGTTTTGAATTCCATGTCCAGTCGGTTTTTTTCCTCCATTTCTTTCCTATCTGATTTCTTTCCATGTCTGTGCATGGTGGCTGCTTCCCTGAGTTGGTCAATTAGCTTTTTGTGGTAGATGTCCTACAAGGGACAGTGGCTCAGCCTCCCCAGTTACCTGAGGTGGATATGGGTTGCACAGTCTTGCTGAAGTTAAGCTCAGGTTAATCATTGTTAGCACTTGGAGGGGTTGACCTCCAGGCCAATTGTCTGTGCAGTTCAGCTGTGCTCAGGTTGGATGGGCGGAGTCTCTGGGCCAAGCAGACAACGTTAGCTCTGCCCTATGCGGCCCCAGGGACTCTGTGCCGGGGGCAATGGCTGCCAGCACCTCTGAGAGAGAGCTGCTGCCAAGCTCCACTGGCTGCCAGGGAATTCAGACTCTCCCCAAATGAGTCTGCACACCCAAGGTCTCACCCAGGGTCATAAAACAAAGCAGTCTGACGGTTTCCCGAATGAGAGAGCAAGTCGCAAGCACTCTCTACGTGGTCAGGGCACGCAGCTGCGCTGTTCCCAAGTTCACGTGAAATCCGCACAAGCTCGCCTTCTCCACAAGCCCGCAGACCCCTGCAGCACCCGAGCTTCAGTGTGCCCTCCCACTGTCTAGTTTTTACCATGTATGATAGTGGGTTCCCTGGACTTCGCCCAGAGCTGGAGAATCAGTACAGTGGGACGTCTTTGTCTCCCCGTTCGAGAAAACTGGCCGGTTTTCAGCCGCCCGCCCTATCCGCTGGTAGTCGCGCTTCTCCAAACCTCTCTCTGCATGTATCTTGAACACTGTCCTCAGCCGCTCCTCTGAGTCACTGTGTCTTATGTTCACTCTTATTTGTGGAATTTTCACTCGGCCAGCTTTCCGGTGATTCTGGAAGGTGTTTGTTCTTTCGTTAAGTTGTAGTTTTAAAATTGCAGAGTATGACGGCAAGATAGGTGTTTTACCTATGCCGCCATCTTGGTTCTCCATCGAAAATACTATAAGCTTTAATGGATTTTCCAAGCAAGTATAAATAACCTGCTCAATATACCAACAACATTGGCAATGACTGAAGTAATAAGCTGACAGTTCAAAAAGCAAATAGTGATTCCTTGCTATTTAAAATTTCTCCTTTAATATTACTGCAGTTTCAATGGAGTCCCTGGTGAGCTAGAAAATAACACCCACGCTTGTCAGTGTACTTACCTAGTTCATGGTTTTCTGAACTACCTGAATACATGAATCTAATTCTGAAAATTTTTCTTCAAATTTCTATCTGCTTACTATTCTCTGCATGCACCCCAACCCCCACCAGTAATCATTCTGGAACTCCAGCAAACTGGATACTTTCTATTGTCTTTTTCCTTTTTTTTATTAAACCTATCCAATAAGTTCTAAATTTCCGATATATTATTCTACATTTTCAACTCTAGCATGTTCACTTGACTGTTTTAGATTTCATCTCTTCATTCATTTTGCTCATCTTTAACTTTTCTCTAACATATTAATCAAATCATTTCTAAGTTCTTATCTACTAACTCTCCAATATCTGAATTATTTGTGATTCCATTTCTTTTTTCTTCCTTTCTTTCTTGATTACCTGTAGCATTTTCTGCTTCTTTGCTTGCCCGGTAATTTGTGATTGTATTCTGGAAACTGTGAATAAGAAACTTATTTATATTTTTACATACCTTAAAGAAGCTTTCCACATATTGCAGTAAATATACTCCACAATCACTGCTATTATCTTGTTTAGGAACTTTAGGGCATAGGTCCATCATGTTTGTTTTGCTGAATTCACGGTGAGTTTTTCGTTTAACTTCCCACTCTACCTCTAAATACCTTAAATCATCAAAAAGTGGATTGACTTAAATAGAAATCTCTTTACTGTTATGTAACACTTTCACAAAAAAACATTTGTTGGCTCAAGCTGAATTTCCAAAGACCAAACTTTAACAGTAGAAATTATAATATGAGAGGCTTCAAAAGTTCTACTTTTAAGAAAATCATCTTAGTCTCTAACTAAATTCTAGACCTTTCCTAACAACTTAAGTTGAATGAATTAAAAATATAAAGTTACTTATATCACAAAGTAGATTAACAAATTATTTTAAAACTTTAGCTGCTAATTTTTTCCACATCCTTAGAGTAAATCACAAAATCACATGCACGCGCGTGCGCGCACACACACACACACACACACACACACACACACAAGAATGTAAGGTTCATTTCCTAAAGTATTACTTTTGATAACCACTAACATTTGCACTGTTCCTTTGTAAAGTTGTGCTTTTGTTCAATTATTAATACAAATTCTGAATTTAGTTTTGACATAGTCCTTGAGAAATATTAATACTTAAATTTATAGGCCTCATCTAAATACATAATAAAATATAATTCTGACATAGCATTTTCAGTAATTCTTAAAACATCTTCAAAATTATTGAGATTTGTAGGTAACAAACTAAAGAGCAAACTGTCATTACTTACTCTCGTAAATTCTGAACTGTGTTTTGTATAGAAGCAGCTTTCAAGGAGTCTAGTATGAGAATGCATGGCCTATTAAGAGCAAAGGAAGAAATCAAGATGTACATATTTGTATATGAAGTGAACCTAAATATCTGAAAATATCATTATATCATGTACCTACCTTTTACACACTTTCTTTGGTATTGACATACTTGTCTCAGTACTCTGAAATAACAAATTTTTATGACTTTACAATTAAAACTAGTTTGAATAAATCAATATTCAGTTACTTTCTAAAATGTTTCAAATAACTTTAAAATTAAAATTTCAAATAAGAGTTATTTTCATCATCAAAAGTGAGTTAATTGCACTTTTCAAAATTCACTGATTTATTTTCTTATACTAGTGAAATGGTAATTTATACAGTCTTACATGTGGCCCGAAGAAGTTTTGAACCTTTAATATGTCCTAAAAAATAATCTGGAACTTTAATTAATTACTTCTATTCAGAGTTATCATCTTCAGCAAAGATAAGCAAATTAATTTAATCTGTGCTTACATATATTCTCTACCTCAATAAATAATGTCGGCAGAGACACATTTCTTCCCTCTGAAGCACAAAAAGCAAAATATTAATGTATATTAAGCAAAAAGGATGGATATTTTTGTTGATAAATTTGAGAAACAATGGGACAAACAAACATTTCTTTAAAGCAGAACTTCTCAGGAACTTGATTATCTATATAATAAAAGCCTAAGCGACGGTTATGGTAAAATCATCAGAACAACCGGTCACTATGATGCGCACTGACCACCGGGGGCAGATGCTCAACACAGAAGCTGCCCCCTGGCAGTCAGTGCGCTCCCACAGGGGGAGTGCCGTTCAGCCAGAAGCCAGGCTCGCAGCTGGCGAGCTCAATGGCAGTGGGGGAGCCTCTCCCGCCTCTGCAGCAGCACTAAGGAGCAGTGAGCCCAGTGGTCAGGAGCAGCGAGTGGGCAGGCTGTAAGGAGCGAGGGGTTCTGGACTGTGCACAGGATGTCTGCTTGCTGGCTGAGGGACTCCCCACCCCCGCCAGTGCATGAATTTCATGCACCAGGCTTCTAGTTCTAATGTAACAGTGAATCTCTAAAACAGAAATAACATCCAGGGTTTACCCAAAATAAGACCTTAGAATCCCTTTTTATCATAAATTGTATCTTAGAACAAGTATTTCAAGAAACCCAATTTGGGAAACCTGGCCTAAAAGCAAGAAAGAACTCCCTATCCTGCCACTGTACCAATAGAGAAGGAATCACCTTCATTCTGCCTACCCAATACCAGTGACAGTTAAGGCACAGGCCTGTGCCAGGGAGACTGCTGCTATCTATGCTCATCAAAAATTAATTTGGTGGCTACCTTAATCGATTAAGACACCAAATATAGACCATGCATACTAGTTTGGAGGCCCTTATATAGAAAAGTTAATGGTAACTACCTTAGTCTCAGAAGCCATGTGGTTTGGCCTTGATTCTATTTTGAATAATTTTTATCAACAATTCACAATAGAAAGTAGAATCTAAAAATATGCTTACTTACTTTATTAATTATGCTAAGTTCAACAAATTGCTAACATAAGGAAGAATAAAAGTAAATCTGACTCACAGAAATGAGAAAAGTTGTCAACTAAGATGATCAAATAAACTACTACAAAACTAAACAAACCTAAGGAGTCAAAGTAAGATAAACAGATACAAAAAGAATGATAATATCTCATGTTCTCTTTTCTACTCCCAAAAAATCAGATTGCAAAAATTTAATTATGGGCTACCAATGTCCCACAGCCACCTAGCTATGCTGTATTTTACAGATTCATGAGTTTCCCTTCCTTCAAATCTATAAAGAGCACACTTACTTGGGAATCCATTGTACCCAAGGATAGTGCTGAAGTAGTACGCAGATCTTTATCTAGTTAGAAAGAACAAAGCAGTTATGAGTCTTTATGTCTAATACAAAGTATTTAGATAAGCATAAATTCTAATTTGTATGTATACAGTATTTAAAGCGGAAAAAATACATGGGATCTATTTAAACGTTTTCATGGTTGAAGTTATAAACAAAATTCAGTCAACAGATAAAACTGACTCTGGGCAGCTATTATCAGACAATACCTGAAATACCAGTTAGCTGGGTCTGTTTCTTATAAAAAGACAATCTTCAAAAATAGATCACTAATTAAAATATCTGCTATTTTTATTTATTTATTAAAATATATTTTTATTGATTTCAGAGAAAGGAAGGGATAGGAAAAGAGAGAAACATCAATGATAAGAGAGAATCACTGACCAACCAACTGAGGATTAAGCCCGTAACCAGAACATGTGCCATGACCGAGAATCAAACCATGACATCTTGGTGCATAGGTCAACACTCAACCACTGAGACACACCAGCCAGGCAAAATGTCTACTAAGTTGCCTAGCAATGGTTCTTATAACCTATGATGATCACAGCGTTTCATAAATATACTTTTTAAGAAGAGGATGATTGAAGAAAATCAAAAATAATCAGTTGCTTTATCAGATACACCACCACCATCCCCCGTCCCGGATTTTGGTCAGTGTTAATGATAATTACTATTATTAATTCTGCTTGCTGCTGGGGCTATAGCTATAATTTTGATTTTTCTTCTTCAAAGAAAGTAGGCTTATTTGCTTGCTTAACTGGGTTGTAACGTTAAGAAAAATCAAGGCAGAATTATAGGAGACCCATATTACCTAGCCGAATTACTATGTCAACAAAAACTGTGTTACTTTATATTAAGAAAAAATGGAGAATTTCAAGCTTGGCTTGGCATGGACCCTCAGTCATGCCGGCAAGATTATGCTATAAAAAGTGCCATAATAAAACTCGATATAAAAGTGTATCAAGAATTATATATTATCTATATAGGAGGCTGGGCATATAGCATGAAAATTTCAGCTTTCTTATTCTTCTAATAAGTTTAAAAACAATAAATAACATGTGCTGGTGGGTAAGGGAGGATGGAGGGAGGATATTGGGGTGGAAAAAGGAAAACTTATATACTACTATTAAATATAAGTTATACTGCAAAAAAATCAATAAAAAAATAAAGACAATAAATAACTATGTTATCTTTTAACGTCATAATGTTTCCTCTAATCATTCCATTGTTGTTGCCATTAACAACACCATTTACATTATGTTTACCACCTATTGTTTTGTTGTTGTGTTGGGATTGCTGAGCCTGGGATTGCTGGGATATGGTTGGTGGAAAATCTTCATACACAGCTTCTTCTAACCATGGAAAACAAATGACAGCAAGGTACCAGTGAGATCTGTCAAAAAAGAAATTCAATCTTAATAACACAAAATCTAAACAATGTCGAAGAATATATCCTAGAACTACAGCTAAGAAAGGGGGGTGTGACAAACTTTGCATTAATTTTGAATAAGTCAATTATAATATCTGATATAATATAGAAAACATATCCCAAAACTAATTAAGTAAGAAGTAAGACTACTTAGGGTAAAATCTGAGTAATTCAAACTTATTTACTTTCATATAGTCAGTGTTTTCTGTCGAGGATCTGCTTTAATAAATAAGACTCGAAGCATAATACTTTTTCTATTAGTTCTTAAAGAGCTTACCCTCCAATATTTGAAGATTCATGCTAACATCTTTTGATCTTTTCTTGAGTTCAAAAAAACATTCAATGCCTCAGTCATTACAATTTTGTGCTCATTTGTCATTTTATTTTTTTCACTATTATTTACAATATAACCACTGTCAAAACAAAATCCAAGATACATAACTCATTGTTTTAGCTAATGAGTGAATTAAAAAACTGTGGTACATCTACACAATGAAATACTATGCTGCTGTAAAAGGGAATGAACTCCTACCATTTGCAACAGCATGGATGGACCTGGAGAGTATTATGCTAAGCAAAATAAGTCAGCTGGAGAAAGATAAATATCACATGATCCCCCTCACTTATGGAATATAATGAACAACATAAACTGATGAACAAAAATAGATCCAGAGTCAGAGAAGCATCAATCAGATTGTCAAACCTCAGAGGGAAGGCCGGGGAGAGTGGAGTAGGAGTAAGGGGGAAGAGATCAACCAAAGAACTTGTATGCATGCATATAAGCATAACCAATGGACACAAAAACTAGGAGGGTGAGGGCATGAGAGAGGTTGGGGGGAGGGGGCAATGGGGAATAAGGACACATATGTAATACCTTAATCAATAAAGAAAAAAATAAAAATAAAATAAATAATAACACCTGCACACTATTTACTGATTATCCATCTAAATACACCCCAAATACTTTTCTGCACCCTCTCCAATTTTATTTTGAAATAATCCAAAATACTCACGACTCATTTACAGGCACAAAGATGTAATCTTTATTAAAGATGTTTATGTTGCGAGTCCATGTTCTTACCCTTTTATGTCTTCTTTGTGCCATTCTGGGAATATGAAAGATAGATATATTTGATATATAAATAATTAAAAATTTAAGATAAAGATTTCAAGAGTCATTTTTATAACTGAAAACTGCTAGGATTAGTTTACCTAACCATCCTTTTCAAGATATATAACACTAGAAAATTACCTCCTTTTATTAACTCCTGGGTATTCTTAAATCTGATCCCTGTTTATAAATAATGTAATAGAAAGCAACAATTTATAAAATGTTATGTAGATTCTATAAGTGGCACTATTGAATATAAACAACTATACCTATATATTCTGTTTAGTTCCATCTTTACATGGTAAAAACACTATTATTAAACCTTAACGGAATTGTCTAAATGTTATATCTATGAATAGGGAAGTGTTTTAAAGCATAATGAAAGAGGAAGAGGCAGAAATTTAGATTTTTAAAGGTGACCCTTGTCTCCCTTTATTTGTTATATAAAGAAACTATAAGACAATGAGTTAAGTATATCCATCTTTCATTTTATTTCTTCAACAAATATTTATTAGGTTCCTAAGAACAAATAATGACATCACCCACACTAACCTAAAGTTATTTATTTTAAAATAACGGCAGGAAAAAACACACAACAGATAACTAAAATATAAGAGTCATAAGGAATGACATTACAGCATCGAGGGAAGCCACCTATAAAAGGGCTGGGACACACACAGAAAACAAACACAGACTAGTTTATTTTCTTTACATCAGGGGTGGGAAAGTCCATGGGCCCAGTAAGGCTGGAGAAATCATTTGGTCTGGCCCTGCCAAGGCAACCGCAGGTAGGACTCGAAAGTCAATAAATCTAGGAGCTTTTTTTCATAGCAACGTAAATTTATATTAAGTGAATTATATTATTAAGCAAATGCTATTATAAATATCTAAATGGCCCTTGGCAGAAAAAAAGGTCCCCCACCCCTGTTTTACTAAATCCATCAGGGAAGTTAAGGGAAGAGACATCAAACCAAGTTTGGATGTCAAAAAATAATTTTAGGAAGGGGATGGCATTTAACAGTGGCATAAAGGAAGTGGCATGTGACTTCGGGATCAGGGATCCATCCCTTGAAGAACCTTTTTATGCAGGAAATTAAACAAATTAAGTTCTTAAAGATTTATGTACCAAGTAATATAGGAAATAGACATCTTTGCCCAATACCTGTTCATCTGACTAACCAAACTTGCAAGGGCAGACATGGGATATAAGATGGGATCCAGAAAGGGCTACAAGATGTAATAGGAATGAACATTATATGTAGAAGACTAACTTCATAAAATAATCTGGATTACATGTTCATTGTTTTTTTTTTATTTCAGAATGGCCCAACCATTACAAGATTATAACCAACTGCTTTCCTCTAGCATATAGTCTGTTAATTTTCCATTTGGAAATCACAAGGATGCCAAGTTTTCTATGTTATGTTGGTGTTTGGTAGACTTCCTGATTACGTTAACTTTATTTGATTGGGAATATATTACACATAGGATGGGGCAAGGAGAATAGGAGGGAATATAGGAGCCACAAATTAATCTTATTCTCAGTTCTAACTGTGTAGAAAATCTTCAATCAAATGTCTAACAGTTCTCTCCCCATTAAATGATACACATTATTATTTATCGTTTTCTTTGAGTTCTTAGCACGTACCAAGCACTGAGTAAGAGGCACTAGGGATAGTAGAAAATAAGGCAGATAAAATCTCTGACCTCATGGAGCTTACACTTTAGGATGAGGAACTGCCAGAATTACTGCCCAAGATGGAAGGTAAAGAACAAATCACCTAGTTTCTTCCTTCCTTCCTTTCCAACTCCCACTGTCCCCCCAAAGGAAGTAAAATTGGAAATGCAGCCTGCAAGAGCCTGCCTCCCTTTGAGAGGGCGCAATACCATGGAAGGGTGAGAAATGTCTCAGAACAGACCCAGCACCTACACAAGTTATTTCACTAGAAACATTAAAATGGTACATTTGCCTCTCAAAACGCAAGTACAATGGAAGATAGACTTACGAAAGATTTGGATTATCTTCTGTTAAGTTATTTTCCTTTCTCGTCAAGCATTTATAGAAAAAGCTACTAAAAATGTGACTTCGTTCAACAAGTTCATTTGATGCCTTTTCCAATATAAGATACCTGGTAAAGTAGCAACACCACAAAATTAAATTATCTTTAGATTTTACCTGGTCTTCCCCCAATTATCTTATGTGTTCTGAGAATTTTCATTTTTATAACCCATTAGATTCAAAGCAATCTTGCAATTTGCTCTAATTTCAGTTCTTTTTGTTTTTTAGTTACTTCCAAGACCTGCACCAAGACTCTTTAAAGCAGAAATTGCCCACTTATTCATTTATTCACTTAACAAATATTTATCAAATACCTAACATGTGTTGAGTACCATATTTATACTAGACACAAAAGAAAAGAAAAACATCTTAATTCTGAGACATGACTAATCTCTAAATTCTTAGTCCATTTCTATACTAAAATTTCTTCAACATTAGATTATAATTTAATCACTGAATAATTAAACCTTTCATTAGAGAATTCAACTATTTCTTTTTTTATTTGTTGTTAAACCTCACCTGAGGGTATTTTTTTCATTGGTTTTTAAGAAAGTGGGAGGGAGGAAAGAATGGGGGGGGGGGGAGAGAGAGAGAGAGAGAGATCAATGTAAGAGAGACACACTAATTGGTTGCCTCCCACACTGCCCCAACCAGGGATAGGAATTGAACCCAAGATCCTCAGGTACCTGTGCCTGTGCTCTAATCACTGGACAACACAGGCTAAGGCAGAACTCTACTATTTTTAATGTTTATGCAGGTTTGAAAATCACCTTATAATTACTTTTTTTAAAAACATAACAGACAAAGAAAATGTGAAGTTTTTCTATAATGTGGTTACGGAAAAGATATACATACTACAGGGAAGGAGACACAAAGAATGCTTGATCGGAATAATGATTAAGATGAGTGTTTACACATATGTGAACATCAGCTTTATACTTGACTACTTGAAAGTTATTCATCAATTTAAAAAATAGAAAGTAGCTTACAAAATAAAGTTAGAGTCCCCTCTGAAAATAAGGAACAGAGATAAAGGCAGTTCCATGAAAAGGAAGTATAGGAAAATACTATTAAATCTGTATTAAAAATAAAATTTTATTAATTCCAAAGAACATATTAAAATACCAAAAATGATCCATTTGATGTCATAAAATATAAATTTGAAACTATTATAGGATGCAAAAATATGATTCAAAGTGCTTAATCTTTAGAAGGAGAATGATTATAAAACTACCAAATAACTTTAAAATAAGGCAAAATAGTATAAGTACCATAAAAGAGATGCAAATGAAGTTTTATGGGAGTTAATAATATCTGTTTAGAAGATCAGGAAAAGTTTCACAAAGGTATCACTTGAAAGGGAATAAAATTTTAACAAGTTTAAATAAGAGGTGAGAATTCCAGGAAGCAGGAAAAAACAGAGCATTAATACAGAAGTGTGAATAGGGATGGGCTTTGTTTAGCAAACTGTTTATAATTCAATTTTGGTGGACTATGTAGTACATATATGTAGATGGCTGAAAAGATAGATTGGTGTCATATTATCAAGATCCTCAAATGCCAGACTGTGTTTGAACTCATTTTAACAGGTAATAAGATATTACTAAAAGTTCCTAAGAATTGCTTTCTTAGAGCAGTTTAAGAAAAATAAAGTTAGAAAACATACTGGATGGACAGCAAAACAGAGACAAAAGATACAGGGAGACTACTTAAAAAGGCAGAATGACAATTTAGGTGAGATAAGGAGTACTAGAAAGATCATGACAACAAAAGAAAGAGATTAAATTAACGAGATACAGAATCTGTTAAAACTGGCAACTCAATATGTAGAATTGGGGGGGGGGGGGGGGGGAGTCCATGATAAGAGACTTTCCCAGTCTAGACTGAGTAATAAGGACCAGATTTACCCTTCTGTTTGGGGGAGAAAAAAAATTTTTAAACAAAATATTTAAAACAGTCGTTATAAAACCATGGACATCAGGCAACAAAGAACAGTGATCTCTGAGAAACGTGAAACAAGGTAAGCTCCCCCAACACCCCCGGAACTGCCGGAACAGTGTCCAGCTGCAGCACAAGGAGTGACCCCCTGAGGCCTGACAGACCCCGAGTTGAAGCGGTGGATGTACTTCAGAAGAGACCAAGACAGCCAGGGTTGGCAGATCTGAATAGAGCTGTCCGCATAGAGAACTCCAAACATCTTCAGAAAGTTCTCCTCAAGTCGTCAGCAGCTTATTGATCATAGTACGGGTGTAAGGAAAATTCCCAAGGCTCGGGGAAAAAACTACATGAAAAGATGAGACAGAACGGTACCCAGCATTTCCACAGGCCATGGAAATACTGCCTTTTCCTACCAACCAGGATGGAAAATCTCATGATTCATGAGGCCCCGGGTAGAACACTCTGAAAGGTCTTTCCTCAGAGGTGGGGACTAATTTGTTGGTCTTGGCTAACAAATCACAAAAAGCATGACCCTTAAAAGCATCAAACTGCTTTCAAACAATCTGTGTTCCATAATAAAATTCAATTAATATTTATAGGAATACAAAAATGCCCAGCACCCAATAAAAAAATCACCAGGCATGCAAAGAAGCAAAACAAAACAAAAAACAGTCACAATGAAAAGAAAAACTGGTCTAAAACTGACACAGATGTTAGAATAAGTAGAAAAGGACACTGAAACAGTTATTATAACTATATTCCATGTAAATAGATACATGGAAGCTATAAAAAATGACCCAAATTAAACTTCTAGAGATTAAATCTACAATGTTAAGGATAAAGAGCTAGTGTGAGATTTGGGGCCTGAGTGACTAGACTAAGTACTGAATTATCAGTAAAATAGGGCTTAGGTAAAATGACAATAAATTTAGTTTGAGAGGGGTCAATGAAATAATTAGAGACATCTAAAAGAAGTGAAGGGATAAAGGCTAGAAATAAATTATCTTTGCATAAAAGTTGATACAACTTCCCTATCTATTCCTTCAGCTTGGCCATACAAAAATTTTAAAGTTTTTTTTTAAACAGTGATAAAGATATTTAAAATGACTGTTAACTCTTAATTGTGCTTAAAGACACAATAGATAACTACACAGAGTTGCTTCTTTTCAGTTAGTTCCCAAAGTGATTTGTAATTATGTAAGTAGTTCCTTCATCACAATAATAGTCAAAGAAGAATAAATCAAAAACAAACAAAACCTAAAACAAACTAAAAACAGTAGCTCTTCTGAAGTACATAGTATCTATTGGAAATAAGGGAATACAACTGAGTTAGTCAACTCTAGAAAACGTTTGTAGATAAAAATTTTCAAATCTAGTATCTTGGCAGGTTACTTTTATCTAGAGTTAAATACTTCAGATATAAAAACATTTACTTGAAGATTCACATCAACATCTGTAAAGCAAATGAGAAGATCAGTTAGCATTGTACTTACTTAAGGTAGAAATCAATAATTACATCATTAAGAAACTCCCCTTCTTCTAAGCACTCCAGATCTTCACTAGTTACTCCTAATCCCCCCTTGGTAGGTGGTGGAGGATAAACAATCAATCTTAAAAGTAAAAATAAAGTTAAAGTATATTGGTATTAAAAATTCTAGTATCAAAAAGATTTGTCATATGGTATAATAACAGGGTTGTAGTATTCAATAACTAAAATACATAGAGTAAAAAATATTTGACAGGATACAAGCAATTATATTTTCTTCCCTTTATTTTTCATAAGCTACTTATATTAATCTCATTGAGCATCTTTTCCTTTCCAATTCTTCTGATGTAGGCTGGTCTCAATATCTGTTAAATCCATAGGTTATATCTCACAATCAATCACAATACCATTGAGGATGTCTATCTTCTGCATAATTTTTAACTTTCAGCAAACTGATATAATAAAACCATGGATGATTTCCCTATGGTATATTTTCCAACTCTAGGTGAATCCCTATTCAGATTCCTAGGTCCTTTCTATTCAGAAGAGCCAGCAGGCAAAAACTGTGCTCTCCTGGTGGCTAGTCTAAGCCAGCGGCTGGGTAATGGAAATAGGGAGCTTAAGGAGGCAAGTTTCCTATAATAAAGCGCTTATAATGTAAAACTTAAGAGAACATAAGGGAAAGAAATAATTAGAACACAATCAAAAAGAAGTAGAAAACAGATGACAACTAATTAAGCATCTTTCTTCTAGCATCCTCTCTTGAAGTTCAGAAATAAGACCAGCAGCAGCTGTGAATTCTTGACTATAATCTTGGCATAGACAGGTGCACAGATCTATCCTAACGAAAGGGTAACACGCGGAGGGCTGTGACATCCTCACGCTGTAACAGCCCATCAGGAGGAGACTGTGTGAGCAGCAGGCATGGGTGGGTGGGGCCACATGTGCAGGGAGGCTGGGCCGAGAGGCTGCGTCCCTCACCTGGCACCAGCTGGGGACATACACTGTTATTGTTTACTTATTAAAATTGTATATATTATTTTCATATACATTTTACTAATTTTCTTTCATCTCTGACACTTCTATTATAGAGAAATGGCAAACAGCAATATTAAAATATTCCCTCTAATTAATTCCCTTTTAATGTGAACAAATTTCATGCACTGGGCCACTAGTATAATAAATAATAAAGGTATAATATGTACTTCTTGAACTAGAAAGATTTAAGAAGATAAAAGTCATCCACAATTGACTTAATCTTGATAAGCATGGCACCTAAACCAAAAAAGACTGAAAACTTCAAATGCTAATATAATAGTTTCTATTTATCAGCTATTTTCCTATCCTGTGCTTTCACGTGTTTTTCCCCCCCTAAAACACAGAAAAGGAATACACAGAGGAATAAAACCACCTTGAAATGCATAGAATCCCAATTCTGCCTTCCCACCATGAGAATATATAAAAGATGAAATAAATATAAACCAAAAAAAGCAATTTCTGAAAGGGAAGTTCTGACAAATTCTAAAATACCTGAAATTAATACACACTTTAATAATTTAATTTTCCTATTATATATTCAGCAGATATAAAATATATAATCTTAAAATCATACATTGCTATTTAAATATTTTCAATAAATGCTTTAATCTGACAAAATTTGATAGTTTGGCTACTATTTCTGTCTTATTAACATAAAACTAAATGAAATGGCACAACTGTTTTCCTTAGTAGAATTTTTTTAGCTTTTCATAAATTCGGAAAAAACATTTTCATTATTAGCCATTTAGTGTGAAAGTAAACTCTAAACATTTAGAAAGGTAGACCACTTAAAATCAGCCACATGAGTGAAAATGAGTAGCGTGCCCACCTACTACAAACGGAACATGACACAGTACATACTTCTGAACAGGCCCGGTGTGCCTGACTTCCCGCCATTCTTCATCCGGGTTAGTTGTAACAGAGAGGGAGTAGCAACCACTACTTTGCTTCTGCAGGAAGGTGTAATTAGGTTTGGCTGCATCTATATTTGAGGACTGACAGGAAATGGGGAGAAAAGTCTCCTTTAGATACATAAATACATACTAACTATGAAAAGAACAGTCAAAAACCTAGACTTGTAAGGGAAAAGGTGACTAAAAGAAATCCAAATCATGGAATTCTATCTATACGTTTAGAATTTCTGCAAAAATATAAGCATCAAAATAATACCACTGATCAAAAGATATTGTACATTATCAAAGTTTCAGTTGAAGTGTTACTTACAAATCTGAGCTTTATAATTAAGAGAATCTGTGCGGCTCAAAATGAACAAAAGAGGTGATAATAGAAAAAATTATTAAAGAGGGACTGAGTTGCCGAAACCGGTTTGGCTCAGTGGATAGAGCGTCGGCCTGCGGACTGAAAGGTCCCGGGTTTGATTCCGGTCAAGGGCATGCATGTACCGTGGTTGCGAGCACATCCCCAGTAGGAGATGTGCAAGAGGCAGCTGATCAATGTTTCTCTCTCATCGATGTTTCTGACTTTCTATCTCTCTCCCTTTCTCTCTGTAAAAAAATCAATTATATTAAAAAACAAATAAATAAATAAATAAAGAGGGACTGAGTTTATAATAACATAAATTTTAAAAAAAAAAATTTTAAATATATTTTATTGATTTTTTTACAGAGAGGAAGGGAGAGGAATAGAAAGTCAGAAATATCAATGAGGAAGAAAGATCAATCAGCTGCCTCCTGCACATCCCCCACTGGGGATGGGCCCGCAACTAAGGTACATGCCCTTGACCAGAACCAAACCCGGGACCTTTCAGTCCGCAGGCCGACACTCTATCCACTGAGCCAAACCAGTTTCGGCCATAACAACATAAATTGATATTCCATTATTAAATGGAAAAGTAGAATGTAAATTTGTATATGCAATATAGTTACCATGCAAAATTGTTACAATGTATACATAAAGAACGAAAATCTCACACCTTGTCTTCTTACAAGCCTTCTAAATAACAGATTAGCCCCTGACCAGACTGTCCTGTGTATATATACATGCACATGCATGCTCCACAGCAAACTTAATAAATAAACTTTTCTCTCTAGAGGTATTTTTTTAAAAAGAGCATATTTAAACTTACTATGAATTGTTCTAAGATAATTTTAGACTTTCAGAAGAGTTGCAGAAAACAAGCCTCTCCCAGATTCCAGTAATATTAACATCTTATATAACCACTAGTAGCCCTGCATACGAATCCATGTGCCAGTAGCTCGCTGCTGCCCTCCAGTAGCTCTCCATATGATGCCCTGCCTCTCATCACCCACCCCCCCACAGCTTGCTGCCCTGCCCCCTCCTGAAGCTCTCTGCTGCCCACTTGTAACTCGCTGCCCCTAACTCCTGCTGATCGGTGATCTGGTCATTACATAGTCGATCATTACACTTTACAGATAACGACCATTTGCATATTACATCTTTATTATACAGGATAGTACAATTCTCAAAACTAAGACATTAACCCTGGCATAATAGTATATGTAAACTACAGACTTTATTCTGATTTCAACTAGTTTTTCCACTAATATCTTGTTCCTGTTTAAGGATCTTACAATGCTTCAATCTTCCCTTATCGTTCATAACCTTGGTATTTTTAAAGAGTATCAATCAGTTATTTTGTAAGCAGGTTTCTCTGGGTTTTTCCCTCATGATTTAATTGAAGTTATACAATATTGGAGGAATAGCACAGAAGTGGTGTACCCTTCTCAGTGGATGATGTGACAGGTATTATGTCAGAATGTCTTGTTACTGGTGGTATTAACTTGGATCGCTTGGGTTAAGGTGACGGCTGCCAGTATTCACTGTCACTACTTTTTGTAATTAATAAGTATATTGGGGAAGAGATTTTGAGATTATGCACATATCCTGTTTCTCCTTAAATTTTCCCCCTTAATTAAATTTAGCACCCAATCACAGTATGATTTTTCTAATGGTGGTTTTATATTTCTCTCATTCTTTATATGTATTAATTGGAATGCTTTTCTAAGACGTGTTCCTTATCCATCATTTATTATTTATTTATGTATTCATTCATTAATTCCGTTATTTATTTATACTAATATAGATTTTTCTGGTATTCATGTTATTCTTTAGTTATAATGACACACTATCGTTATTAAGTTTGCAGACCAAACTGTTCTAGCTTTGGCACTGGGAATTCTTTCAGGTTGGCTGTACCTTTCAGACAAAACAGCATTTTGAAATCAGCCTAATTTCAATAAAAGAATTTTCACCAAACCTTCTCCCACCTCCTCACCATTATATTAATCATATGCTAACCTGAGATATTGATTGCATCTTCATTTCTTCAGCACCAGCAGCAAGGAAGGAACAAGTTGAAGCACAGTAATAATGAATAAAAGAACTTTCTTTTGAAGAAAGGTTCTGAAATAAAGGAAATGCCTGAACCCAAGACAATGGATCAGAAAGCTCTGATTCCCCAGTGGTTGTACTTATTTCTGTCATAATATCTTTCAATTTCAATTCTTCTCTTTGTGAAATAGGATTCTGTAGCTCAAGGAAAATGAATTCACTGGATTTTGCTATTAAAAAAACAACAACAATAATTTTTATCAATAGCATTACTTTTCAAGGGTATTATAATTAAAATAACTTGACTATTATTAACAGTAAGGTTGGTATATAACCACTAGCAAAGTAATCCAGGCAAATTAAATCCCAAAATAGGCCATTAGTAACTATAACCAAAATTGACAATTTTAAGACTCCTTACTGCATTAGAATGTAAACTCCACAAAGATATTGGCCTCTGTATTTCCAGGACCTGATGTTTAGGAGGTCCAGTAAAAATTTGTTGCTGGATGTATAAATAAATGAATGAATAGTAAAAAAGCAATTAATTGTTTTTCTCTACCTTCCTCCATATATCAAATTTATTAATTTAAAAAATGTTCCAAACACTTCCTTCAATATCATTTTCTTTAATCAATCATTTCAACAGTGGTCTCAAATGACATTCTCTTCCCCGATAATGATTATAAATGGCTAATTATATTTCTCCAACTTCTCTGCTATGCAATCATAAATCTTCCCAATTAATTTGGAATTAGGATAGCAAAATAACCAATTTTAAATATATATATAAAATAACATATATGTGTGTGTGTGTGTGTGTGTGTGTGTGTACGTATAATGGGATCATACAGAAAAGTACTCAATTCATTCTTAGAGAAAGGATATATAAGTAAACTTAGTTTCTCTTTAGGAACTAAAGAAAATGTTGACATTAAATACTTCTGTATTTTATTTAACTTTGTCACTAATTAGCTCAGTCATAGTTCATTTTGAATTCAGAGTAAGAAATCATGAGAAAGGTAGCCAAGGTAGACAAAACAGCATTTTGAAATCAGCCTAATTTCAATAAAAGAATTTTCTTTTTTTGTAACTGACTTAAAAATAAGGTATTCCTTTAATTTCAGAAAATAATGTCATCTGATTGAGTAAAAGTATCAGGAGATATTATGTGAATAAATAAAATAATTTATCTTACATATTAAGGCATAAATATGTTTAAATTCAATGAACTTAATTTCAAATCAGTGAAATTACAACTTATTAAATTACTTTAGAAGAAAACTACTTATTTACAGGACTTCTCAGGTTATCCTGACATTCAGAAATAATTTTATACTCACATTGCTGGCTTAATACAGCGTTTTCTAATTGGGTCTGAATTTCCTGAAGATAATGTGATGAGACCCAGAGGAAAAGGATAGCAAGACTCCTTTTACTGTAATCATCATCCTTACTTTTCCATAACCCAAACCTCTTTAAATGTATGGTATCCACTAGCAATAAAACCTCATTCAAGGACACTAAAACAAATAAAGTATAACAAATTAATAAGTTAACCTAGTTAGGAATACAACACTTATACACCATCTAATCTATCCTATATAATAAAAGAGAAACATGCAAATTTGACCGTACCTTCTCTCCTGATTGGCTATGCTACCAGCCAATCAGGAGTGAAGGCGGGGCCAAGTGGCACGAGCACTGGGTCCTGGGGTGGAGATGAAACCGGTGGTGGCGGCGGCGGCGGCAAGCACCCAGCCCCCAGGCGCTGTGAGGGGAAGCTGTGGCAGCAGCAGCTGTGAGGGGAAGCTGTGGTCAGCAGGGAGTGCCTGGCCCCCGGGCACTGTGAGCGGAAGTGGCGGCAAGTGCCCAGCCCCCGGGGCTGGGTGGTCACAGGTAGCCAGGGCTGAGCTGAGCAGGGCAATGGGAAGGCTGGGGGTGAGCCATCAGTTGGACATCCCCTGAGGGCTCCCAGTATGAGAGAGGGCAGGTTGGGTTGAGGGACCACCCACCCCAGGTGCACAAATTTCGTGCACTGGGCCCCTAGTGTGTGTGTGTGTGTGTGTGTGTGTGTGTGTGTGTGTGTATATATATATATATATATATATATATATATATATATATATATATATATATATATAAAAGCCTAAGTGACCAAACAACCAACGACTGGTCGACCAGTCACTATGACGCACACTGACCACCAGGAGGCAGACATTCAATGTAGGAGCTGCCCCCTGGTGGTCAGTGCGCTCCCATAGTGGGAGCACCACTCAGCTGAAGGATGAGCGCCAGAGGCAGGGTTCATGGCTGGCCACTGCAGCCCTAAGACAGCAGCAGAGCAGCAGCAAGCCTACGGAGCGGCACACACAGTGGGGCCGCGATAAGCAGGAACGGCAGGCAGGAGCAGCAGGCGGCATTGGACTGCAGGTTTTGGCCTGATAGCCACAGGCTACGCTGAGGGACCCCACTGGTGCACACCGGGCCTCTAATATACTATATTTTCAAACAGAATTATTTTTCAAAAGCATAATTTCCAGTGCACTTCACTGAACTTAGCTGAAATTCCCCAAACAATATTAATACAGTAACAAATATCAAATTACAATTAGAAAAAAACAAATAATTACATGTAGCAACTTAGTCCCTCACACTAAATGATCTCAGTTATATCCAGGGATGTAAAATATGAAATTAAATTTCCATAGCATAAAAAACCTTGTCCAAAGATATTTCTTACTAAAAATTTCACTAACATTAGCAAAATGGGAAGAAAGAAAGAAAGAAAGAAAGAAAGAAAGAAAGAGAGAGAGAGAGAGAGAGAAAGAAAGAGAGAAAGAGAGATGAAAGGAAAGAAAGAAAGAAAGAAAGAAAGAAAGAAAGAAAGAAAGAAAGAAAGAAAGAAAGAAAGACTATCTTACTAATGCATAATATAACTTAGAAAATTATGTATTTCTATCTTGGTCAATACTATCAACCAGGCCTCCAAATGCTATCATAAGCCAATTTATGTCTTTCTTCTCCCAAAACATCTGCAGTCTAATTCTACTATATAGATTAGCCACTAGGAAAAGATTCTCAAGAAGAGTATATATGAGCTTATGAGTGGTCTAAGATGGTATTTCTTTTTAAATTCTTGAAGGTTTTACTTCTCAAAACTTCTAAGTAATCACTCTTCCTCCTTCTTGCTGTCCTGAAAGAATCCCCTCTGAGGACTTTTTTTAAATTCAAAGAAATATATATAATTGGTATAAAGAAGTCCCAAAGGTCATCTGGTACAACTTTAAGAAAACAAGCAGCTAAACTAGGAATATAAATATCAGCTAAGTATAAACCTGAGATAGGTACTGGGTTTTCTTGTTCCATTTCTTAGCACTCCTCCCCTCATTGTCTCTTAGAACCTTCCTACTCAAATGTGGTCCTCAGCCTGACATTGATATCACCTGGGAGCCTGTGGAAAGACAGAAAATCAGGCCCCACCCTAGATCTACTGAATCAGAATTGTCAGTTTAACAAAAAATCCCAGGTGGCTCATATGAACACGAAAGTTTGAAAGCATTTTACAATAAGCATTCAAATACTTATTATTCTAATGTTCCCATGTTAGCCATTCTTTTTTTAGTTTTTCTTATAAGTTAACCCACTTTAAACATCTCTTTATTTCATATTTCCTCCTCCTTTCTTTCATTCTTTCCTTCCCTTATTCCATTTCTCCATGTCTTTTTCTTGTTCCTTTTCTGCATTTCTTTCTATTTACCCTCTGGGCCTGTCTGCATGCATACAGCCTACCTTTTCTCTCCTCCTAGCCTGTCCCATCCTACCCTCTATCTCCTCTTTCCTTTACTCTCTATTTACTGGCTCCTTTCAATAGACTATCAATTACATATCTATGGCTCTATCTATATTTTATATTCCTACCTACCTAACCTTCCTATCACCCATCCATCTTATATTTTACTGTAATATTTTAACCGACTTTTTAGATTTCTTTCCCCATTGCACTTAATTTTCTTTCTTTTTTTATTTATTTAATATATTTTATTGATATTTTACAGAGCGGAAGGGAGAGGGATAGAAAGTCAGAAACATCGATGAAAGAGAAACATCGACCAGCTGCCTCTTGCACGCCCCCTACTGGGGATGTGCCCGCAGCCAAGGTACATGCCCTTGACCGGAATCGAACCCGGGACCCTTCAGTCCGCAGTCCGACACTCTATCCACTGAGTCAAAGCGGTCTCGGCTGAAATCAGTGTTTAAAAACAGAAAACAACTTTAAAATTTTTCCCTTAAAAAAGAAATTTAACACTATCCTGGCTAGTGTAGCTCAGTTGGTTGGGCATCTTCTCGTGCATCAGAGGATTGCTGGTTTGATTCCTGGTCTGGGCATATGTGGGGTTACAGGCTAGGTCCTGGGTAGGGAGTGTGCAGGAGGCAGCTGATGAATGTATCACTCTCACATAGATGTTTCTCTCTCTCCCCCTCTCTTATTATTCCCCTTCTCCCTCTAGAAAATTTTTTATAAATAAAGTAAAAAAGAATTTAAAACTATCATAAGAAATACTTACCGTATTACCAAAATTTCCCCTAATATTTGGTTTATTCTGTTATAGAGCTATGGTAGACATTGAAAGTGGGAGTTGTCTATCACTGTGCCTACCCATTAATAAGGATCTTAGCAATAGAATCCTAATTTTATTAAGCAATGTACCAAGCTTTTCAAAGCTTTATTTCCTAGCTTCCTTGGCAAATAAATGTGTGGTCATATGACTAAGTTCTAGCCAGCAATGTGTAAATAGAAGTTAGGTAGCATGAACATCTAAAAAGGCGCCTTAAAATTAAGGCTATGTGTATATATATTTTCCTTTTCATTCTTCTCTCTCACAAAGCATCCTTTATATTGCTTATTACTTGTTTTCTTAATGTCATTATTTATTCTGAAAGTTTTTCAGTTGGAGAGAGGAGAAAATGGCCTGAGTCTCTATAAGTTGCAGGTATATTTCCCAATCTACTTTGCATTATTCAGGTAAAAAATGATATATATATATATTTTTTTAATTCTCTTATAAAACATTTTACCTGTTTGTATACATACATCCCTTATGCTTCTTTCCTTACAGTTCCTATTTTTTCCTCTTTTATATATACCAAAACGTGTCTTGCTATCAAAACATCATTTCTGGGAAAAACCAGGTTGACGGCATAGGTAAAAACCTGAACTTGCTGCTTCACACAACCACTTCAAAATTACAACTAAAAGACAAAACGGGCATCACTCAGAACCACGGGAAGGCTGGCTGAGTGGAAATTCTACAACTAGAAGGGAATAAAAAAGCACACTGACACTCACAGGAGGTGGGGAAGTAAAGTGCATAGGTACGCAGGCATGCGCACACAGAGAGGGCTGGCAACTGAGTACCCACCCAGCTAAAGTGGGAAGGAGACCAAAGCTCCCAACTATTCTGAACTCCAGTTCCAAACAAGACTCTTGGGGGCCCAGACTCATACAGGAAGAAATTGGACAGTCTGGCAGTGGGTGAAACTCGAGGGCGGCTTTCTCTCAGAGGTGCTTGCAGCGATTACCAAGGGACACTGAGACCCAGGGGCCTCCTGGGCAGGGCTGACGGGAAGCCATTGCTGTTTGCCCCACCCTGAGACTCCGCCCCATCCAAGCTTTGCGCAGTGGCATTTGCATATGAATGGCCTAGTCGTTTGAAATCCACACTTACCTAACAAACTACAGCTGAGTCAGAGAGACCCAGAACATCCAATAGAAAGCCCAAGGCCGCATAGCAGCTTGCATTGCTTCACAGCTGGGCCTCATCTGGGCACCTCCAAAACCCAAACAAAGAAGAAGATTCTGCAGATATATTCAGGCAGAGGCTAAACTAACACCTCCTTGGAGATCCAAGAGCCAGTGTACCCAGTGGTCAGAGTGAGACCATCCAGAATACAACTCCTCAGATCCATAAGGGACACAACCAGGGGGAAGACTCAGTGAGCACCAAAGCCCCACTGAAGCAAGTCTTATCTCATAAAGATGTCTCCAGCACAGAAGTTCTCTCATTGTAGAAACAGCTAATCCTCACAACCAATTGGCCTGGAGATCAATTCCTCCCAGTGATACCAACAACAATCAAGGCTTAACTACAAGACTGTGCACACAGACCAAACAGGAGTGCAACAAGAGTGTGAACCCACTGGAGAGGCTGAGCCACTGGACCCTATAGGACACCTAGCACAGAAAGCCACTCTATCAACTCAGGGAAGCAGCCAAAATGCAGAGACAAAGAAACAGATCACAAATAAAAGAAATGGAGGAAAGTAAACTAGTGGATATAGCGTTCAAAACTACAGTTATAAGGTTTTTCAAGAATTTTCTAGAAAAGGCTGATAAATTTAGTGAGACCCTCAAGAATATGAAAAAGGAGCAACTAGAAATTAAGCATACACTGACTGAAATAAAAAATAATATACAGAGATCCAACAGGAGACTAGAGGGTTCTAAGAATCAAGTCAAAGGTTTGAAATGTAAAGAAGCAAAAAACACCCAACTGGAAAAGAAAAAATAATCCAAAAATATGAAGACAGTGTAAGGAGCCTCTGGAACAACTTCAAGCATACCAACATCAGAATTATGGGGGTGCCAGAAGAAGAGAGAGAGCAAGATACTGAAAACCTATTTGAAGAAATAATGACAGAAATTTTCCCCACCTGGTGAAAGAAATAGACTTACAAGTCCAGGAAGTGCACAGCACCCCAAACAAAAGGAATCTAAAGAGGACCACACCAAGACACATCATAATTAAAATGCCAAGAGCAAAAGATAAAGAGAGAATATTAAAAGTAGCAAGAGAAAAACAGTTACCTATAAGGGAGCACCCATACGATTGTCAGCAGATTTCTCAACAGAAATGATGCAGGCCAGACCGGAATAGCAAGAAATATTCAAAGCGATGAATAGCAAGAACCTACAACCAAGATTACTCTACCCAGCAAAGCTATCATTCAGAATTGAAGGTCAGATAAAGAGCTTCACAGATAAGAAAAAGCTAAAGAAGTTCATCACTGCCAAACCAATATTATAGGAAATGCTGAAAGGTATTCTTTAAGAAGAGGAAGAAGAAACAGGTAAAGATAAAAATTATGAACAACAAATACACATCTATCAAGAAGTGAATCTAAAAATCAAAAAAAACTGGTAAATTTATATAGAATCAGGGGCATAGAAAGGGAATGGACCGACAATTCTTGGGTGAAAGGGGTGTGAGTGGTGCGGGAAGAAACTGGACAAAAATCATACACCTATGGATGAGGACCATGGGTGGGAGGTAAGGACATGGGGTAGGGTGGGAAGTGGGTGGAGGGAAGCTATGGGGGAAAAAAGAGGGACAACTGTAATAATCTGAACAATAAATATTTAATTTGCCGAAACCGGTTTGGCTCAGTGGATAGAGCGTCAGACTGCGGACTGAAAGGTCCCGGGTTCGATTCCGGTCAAGGGCATGTACCTTGGCTGCGGGCACGTCCCCAGTAGGGGGTGTGCAAGAGGCAGCTGGTCGAAGTTTCTCTCTCATCGATGTTTCTGACTTTCTATCCCTCTCCCTTCCGCTCTATAAAAAAAAAAAATCAATAAAATATATTTTAAAAAATAAATAAATAAATATTTAATTTTTTAAAAAAGAAAGAAATCAAAGCTAAAAAATACAAAACAAAAACATCATTTCTGTTAAGCCTAAGAAATTATCATGATTCCCTTAATATTACTTGACTTGAAGTCATTAAAACAATAGTATAATATTTTCAGTATTTTTATAAACATTTTAACTCCTTTTGAAGCTGTTAAAAAAAAAGGTGTTATGTTGAAAAACATTAACCTTGGTTTTATTTAAATTCTATACTGGGGGGAAAATGGAAAACTTATTGCAGAAAGATTTCAGAATTTCTGCTGACCAATTATTTTATACTACAAATTACACTGAAAAGTGGTCATAAGGCAATGATAGCTTACCTTGAAATGGGATCTTAACATACTTCGGCGTGAACTACAGGAAAAATACAAACACTGAGTTACACTTAAAATGTTGCTCGTATTCAAATTTTCAAAGTTCAAACTCTACACTAAAAGTACTCCAGCCCTTTTATCCATAAACCAAGAATATGATACACTGTAAATACTTAGTGTTACGAAAGTTTAAGAATCCTGAACAAGCATTATGTATATATAACGAGAGGCCCGATGCACGTAATTCCTGTAAGGGACTCAGCCCTCGCAGCCCTAGCTTCATCCAGGAGGTCATCCAGAGGACTGTCATTCTGTTCAATCTAATTAGCATATTAGCTCTTCATTATATAGGATAGCCCAGACTTGGAGGCATTCCAAGTATCCAACAGTACATGAGTGGATAAAGAGCTCTGGAACATTTACACAATAGAATACTACTCAGCTATAAAAAAAAATAAAAAGGAAGGAAATCCTACCTTTTGCAACTATAATGGATGGACCTGGAGAGTATTATGCTAAGTGAAATAAGCCAGTCAGAGAAAGACAAGTACATATAATTTAACTTACTAGTATATGTGGAATCTAATCAACAAAATTAACTAACAAACAAAATAGACACAGACTCATAAATACAGAGAATAGAATGGCAGCAGTAAGGGAGGAGGGGGTAGAGGACTGTGTAGAGGACTGAGTGAAGGTATTAAACAAACAAATAAATACCTCACAGACAGATAACAGTGTGGTGATTACCACAGGGGCAGGAGGATTGGAGGGGAAAGGCAGAAGAGGTTAAAGGGAAATAAATGGCAATGAAAGACTTGACTTGGGTGAAGACACAATACAGGTGATTATAGAATTACACCCCTGAAACCTATATACTTTTATTACCTAACTAGAGGCCCTGTGCATGAAAGTTCATGCACTGGAGAGGGATCCCTCGGCCCGGCCTGCCCGCCTCTCACAGTTCAGGAGCCCTCAAAGGCGGGAGGCAACCCAGTGATCAGGGGAAGGTGATCAGGTTGCTATTACAGCCAGCAGCACAAGCCTTGGCCAGCCCTGGTTACCAGTGCCTTGGGTGGTCCTGGGCAGCTGGGAAGCTGCCATCTGAGGCTTGCCTGCACCTCAGGTCAGCCCTGGGCAGCTGGAGGGCTGAGGGCAGGTCCGGCCACACTGTGCGCCTGCCACCCACCCTCCCTCACGGGGCTGAAAGGACTGGAGGACCCCGGCTGAGCTGAAGGGGCTGGGTGCCGCCATCTGTGACTATGGACACCACCATCTTTGAGATGGGGTAACAATCTGCATATTCCCTCTTTATTAGATAAGGTATCTCCATAATAAATTAAATAAAAAAGAACCCTGTATAAATAATTTAAATCTCAATGTGCTCATTTTAAAAATCAAGTAAGACTTTACTTAGTATATTTTTCAAAAACGTTTCCTGTGCCGAAACCAGTATGGCTCAGTGGATAGAGCGTCAGCCTGCGAACTGAAAAGTCCCAGGTTCGATTCCGGTCAAGGGCATGTACCTTGGTTGGGGGCACATCCCCAATAGGGGGTGTGCAGGAGGCAGCTGATTGGTGTTTCTCTCTCATCGATGTTTCTAACTTTCTATCCCTCTCCCTCCCTCTCTGTACAAAAATCAATAAAATATACATTTTTTAAAATGTTTCCTGAAGCCAAAACCAGTTTGGCTCAGTGGACAGAGCATTGGCCTGTGGACTGTAAGGTCCCAGGTTCGATTCCGGTCAAGGGCATGTACCTTGGCTGCGGGCACATCCCCAGTGGGGGGTGTGCAGGAGGCAGCTGATCGATGTTTCTCCCCCATCGATGTTTCTGGCTTTCTATCCCTCTCCCTTCCTCTCTGTAAAAAATCAATAAAATATATTTTTAAAAACAAAGAAATAAAAATGTTTCCTGAATTTTTAAAGAAGAAATAAGACAATTCAAAAGAAGATGCCAAGAGATGTCACTGACTTGGGTAAATACGGTGTCACTGACTAGTAAATAAACCAATCACAAAATAGGGTGTAATTTTTGGCTTTGTGATGTTCCCAGCATTCATCTTTCCCTGTTCCATACTACAAATTCCCTTTGACTAAGGATTCAGCAAGGTTCTTGCTCTCTCTGCTCCTTCTACCAGGACACTAATTTTCTCTAGGTCCCTGGTCTATATATCTGACCTCCTTAAACGTTACCTTTATGATAAACTCTGAAGGGTTGTATAGCACTTAAATCTTACATGTACCATCTAAAATAGGCTTGTGCTTTTACATTTGTTTTTCCATTAATGCCAAATAAATTCATGCTTATTTATTTATTCAGTAGTCAGGTTTCTCTTTTGAGCAACACGTTTATAAAATTGTTGACCAAATCAGGGGTACAGTCTGTGAGCACAAAACAAAATCAAACATGGTCTTGGTACATGGGTACCTAAATTAACTGTCAACAGAGTTCCAAATAAATAAGAAACAATGTTCAGTGAAACCACAGATTTACCGTGACTCCATTACTTTTACCAATTTAAAAATTATTTCATATTGTAGTTTCACAAATATAAAACTCATATTTCATAGTATAAGTTAAGCACTAAAGCAAAATGGCACTTGAATTAAAAGCTGATCTCTGGGTTCAAATCCTGCCTCTATTATCTCTACTAAAACAAATAGCAAGTAGATACTTAAGTAACTTACTAAACTTCTCTCAGCTTTAGATAAGTCCCTTAATCAAGGGGAACTACTGTCATTAGATACTAGCATCTGATTAATAAACACATTATCTAATTCAATTTAGTCATATTCACCTTATTATAACTTTCACACAACTGCTACATATAGGGTATCCCCAAAAATGTATACACACTTTAACAGCTGACAGCTGTGAAATGAAAATGAAATGTTTTTTAAAAACACTGCCTTTAGAATTACACTCAATGTGTGTATATATTGTGGGGGGACACCCTGTATATCTGAGGTGTATTTTCCACTGCCAAATTCATTCTGACATGTTTAACCAGTCTTTAAGCTCATGAAAGGTATCTTAGCAAATGAAAATAACTAGTGATAGAAAATGAATATAAGAGTGATGCTTTTAAAATTTGATAGTCATTACTATAAAATTATGAACTAGTAGTAGTGCATCTATGTATCTTTGGCCTCTACTTTTCTGTTATTCTCTCATTCTTTCACTGTAAGGATTCTTGTCCTATTAAGCCTTTCAGCTTGGCAAGAATTGATACTCACTTATACCTTTGTATGATGATTAAGCCATCATGTAACCTCTCTGAAAGGCAAAGCCCTATTCCTAGCAAGATTTAATCTTCAGTTAAGAAATGGAGAAAAATAATTTTGTGAGAGAAAAAAATAATGTTTTTGTGGCAATAAGGTAAACCCAGTTCTCTGAAATCATTTCACATCTATCTAACTTAAGAAAAAGGCTGAACATGAGTGCTATTTTATAACTCGTTACAATAGCCAATACAGTTTTCTGAACATAACAGATACTCAATAAACACTTTCCTGCTATCAACAAAGTTGAGCCCTAAACACGAAATGTTCACATCTATTGCAGCATTCTCTACACCAGTGATTTTCAACTGATGTGCTGTAAGTTTTTAAAAATTCAATACTGACTATTTAGATCTTTTTCCCTTACATTGTCAAATTAAAAAATTACAATATTCAGCACAATAGTCTTCCAGTGTGAATGCCCTGTCTTGAACCATAAATATACACCAATATATATAAAAGGCTAAGCAACTATCCGACTGACCAGCCAGTAGGTACGATACGCTCAACACAGGAGCTGCCAAGCTACAGCAAGTTTGCAGAGTACCCTCTCATTTTCCAGGACCCTTCAGGGGTTGTCAGAGAGCTGGGTTCAGTCTGATCCCTGGGGGCCACCTACCAGAGGGACCCCGGTCACTCCACAGATGACCTTCGAGCAACAGTGCCACCCCAGGTGCAACAGTCAGGGAGGGACCGAGGGAGCTGGGCTCTAGAGCATGTCTGCCTGTCTTGCTCAGTCTTGCCCCACTGGCCACCTTATAATTTCCTTTCAATGTGCACCAATCCATGCACTGGGGCACTAGTGTTGTCTATATAATAAAAGCCTAAGCGACCAGTACAGCAGAACGACCAGTTGCTATGATGCGCAATGACCACCATGGAACAGACACTCAATGCAGGAGCTGCCCCCTGGTGGTTAGTGCACTTCCACAGGGGGAGTGGCCACTCAGCCAGAAGCTGGGCTCACAGAGGTGAGTACTGTGGCAGTAGCAGTGGCAGGAGCCTCTCCCGCCTCTGAGGCAGCACTAAGGAGCAGCTAGCTGAACAGTAAGGACCCTGCTGCTAAGGAGCAGAGACCTAAGTGGTAAGGGGTGAGCAGGCGGGCGGTAAGGAGAAAGGGATCCTGGTTTGCAAGAGGGATGTCCCGGACTGCAAAAGGGTGCAGGCGGGCTAAGGGACCATCCCTCACCCCCCCAGTGCATGAATTTCATGCACTGGGCCTCTAGTATAACAGAATTGCATCTTATTGATCATATTGCATAAAAATGTTGTGTTTGATTGGTTAATTATTGGTACCAGAAATCCTTATATTCAAAAGTGTAGGCACCTGATTTTTTTTTAAAGTCACTTTGGAGCAAAAAGGGTAAATAATTACTACTATTATTTTTGTAAATCAATCAAAATTATACCTATTTTTTTTTTGTCAGATAGGCAAAGAATTGTTTTTGGTGTGTTGCAGAATTTTGGTAATTAGTTTATGTGTGTCATGAGATGAAAAAGGTTGCGAATCATTGCTCTACACTAAAAAAACGTAGTAATAACTTCAATGTTCAATTATTTTAAAATGGTTCTAACTTAAGTAATAGTTTACCATTATAGGCATTTTCTAGGTCAGCAAAAATGTAACTATCATGAGAGTGAGAACAATATCTCCAGTGTCTGCAACAATATATACCCATTAAGCATTTAGAAAATGACTGAATCTAATTCTCTAATATATTTACCCCTCCAAAGAAATTCTTTAATTTCTAAGTGACAGAACACTGTGAACTTTGTCTAAAAAAGAACATATTATTAAATGTGTTTTGAGAACTCAAAGCTAAGATTTTTAAAATTTTTAATTTAATTATACTTTTGTAATTTTTTAATTGTTTATGTTCTCTCCATTATAATAGAGCTATTTTACTTTTTAATTCTTTTCAGTCTTTGCTCACATGCATATATTTTACCTGTATATATTTGCTTTGATTTACTGAACCACTTTCTTATAATCAGATATTTAAGTTTTTTTACTTTAATTATAAGAAGTGTTCCAACAAACAGATTTTTAAGACATATTTTATGACATTTATTGAATATTTACAGTCCCCTACTATTTCTAATAGTAAAATATCGGGACACCTGAAATGTATAACAGTCAAGAATTAAGGACAAGGGAATCCAAGTATCCTAACACAGGTACATTAATTAAATTAGTTTAAGTATGGTGAGTTACAAAACAGTATGTATGTTTTAAACATATATATCTAATATGAATAATATAAAATGATATACAATTTAGAATCAGGGGCAGTTGTATCTAGATAAACAAGATTATAGGTGTTCTTTTAATTACTCCTTTATTCATTTCTAGTTTTTTGTTTGGTTTTATTTTTTGCCCATAACAAGCTCACCTGACTGTGTAATAACAATTAATACATTAATTAATAACAACCCACTGCTGAATATTTATATTTGATTTCCCTCTCTAGCAAATCAATTATCATCATATATTGAAGTTATCCAATTTTTTGCCATTACAAGGAAGTCAACAACAAAAAATAGGTTAAACCTGAATTTAAAATAAAAAAAATAAAATGCAGTGGGAGCAATGAAAAGTGAAAAGGAAAAAAAAAAATCCCTTGAAGAGGAATTGTAAAATTATCCCAAATATATCCAAAACATTAATATCTGAAAACTAGTGACCAGGCAACACTGTTCTTGAGCTTTTTCAATCAAAGCGGTTTTTAACTATATCACAAGGTATCATTTTGTATAGTTCACAGGATATGTTGGAGTTGCACAGAATGTTTACTCTATTGGGATTAGGTTTTATCCCACACTGTCACCAAGTAAACATCTACTTTCTGTGTTAAAGCATGCACTGTGTTCTCTGTGAAGTAGCCCGATTCCTCCAGACAGATACAGGTACTCATTTCCATATGTACCCTTTTTGTACATATTTTCATTGTACATTTTACCATAATCTATTTATGTGTCTGTTGCTTCCATCCTATATAATAAAAGGGTAATATGCAAATTGACCCTAATGGCAGAATGACCGTGCGCTATGATGCATACTGACCACCAGGGGGCAGATGCTCAATGCAGAAGCTTTCCCCTGATGGTCAGTGCATTCCCACAGGGGGAATTCTGCTCAGCCACAAGCCAGCCTGATAGCTTGGCAGCACTAAGCATGTCCAACTGTGACTTAGGTCTGTTCCCTGGGACCAGGACACCTGAGTGAGGACCTAAGTCGCAGTCAGACATCCTCCAACGGCTCCTGGGCTGCCAGAGAGATGTCTGACTGCCAGCCTAGACCTGATGCCCCAGGGGGGTCCCAACTACAAGAGGATGCAAGCTGGGCTGAGGGACTCCCCATCCCCCAAGTGCATGAATTTTCATGCACCAGGCCTCTAGTTATACTACAAATTCCTTGAAAGCAGAGGCCATGCCTTACCATTTTTATATTCCCTGCCCTATTTCTAATAGTGAAACATTAATAAAACTTCTAGGAAAATACCTGAGTTATAATCTTCAATTCATTTTTACTAAAGTTTACAGGGCCTACTTAGATTTTAGCCATTTATGGAAGGATAAAAAAATAAAAATAAAAGCATGGCTCTTTACCACAAGAAGCTTAAAGTCTAATGGAGCAGTTCAGGCAAGAATATAAACAATTATAAACACACAGAATAAATATTACAATAGATATACAAAGTGATATAAGTACACAATAAAGGGAGACGTTAATTCTAGCTAGAAAGGAGAAATCACAAAAGAATTCCTGGAAGAGGAAGTATTTTAGCTAAACCTTAATGATATTCCTTATTTGCGCTCCCAACAACAACCTGAATAAAAATATAATTTACCACTAAATTAATTTTATAGCTCAAAAAATATCAATACATAGTTTTTATACACAATTTTCATTAAAGTAGTCAAATCAGAAATATAATTTTAGGACATTCCCCTGTGATTTTAGGATTTCCCCTCCAATTAAAGACATGTTTCAAAGTATGTATGACAAATTTAAATTATCCCATGTCAAATTATTCTCAGTTCTATTTTCACTTGTACTAAAAAAAGAGAAGATAATATAAAATACTTTATCTAAGACCCAAAACTAAAAAAAAAAAGGGGGGGGGGGAATCTAGATATACTTACTGTAACACAACCTTTAGAAGCTCCTTTTATTTTACCAATATAAACAGAAGTAAATGTAAAATCCAATTGTAGATCCATCTCATTACTAGGCATAACACAGGAAATGTTTTCCATGGCAGGACATAATTCAGATGAAGCCTAACAAGGAATAAAGTATAAAATTCTTATAACCCTAAGTATTATATAAATGTTGACAATGCTTTCTCAAAGTCAGATACTTCTTTAAATTACTATTAATGGAACTGGAGAAATTTTTACTGTTCTTACTGTGAGGAAATATTACCTGGATTACTTTTCTTAAAAACTTCATGATTTACCTTGAGAAAATTACTTCAAATTGTTGAGTCCTAAATTAAATCCAGGTCTAAGTTCTAGAAATTAGAACTGTATCAATCTTCCTCTACATCAAAGGCATTATTTCAAAGTCAATATTCCCTTTATTCACTGTTAACTCAATAGAAGTAAATTAAGATTTATATAGGGATTTAGTTTAAAATGAATTTTTAAATATATACTCTCCTTCATCCCAACCACTCCATGAAGTAGTTCTCTTTTTTTTTTTTCACTTCTGAAGTTAATAGATGTTTGGGTTGGTTAAGTGACTTGCACAAAGTAATGCAGTTAGTAAAAAGCAGAGCTAAGACAAATTCAAGTCTCTATCTCCAAGTCAAGGGTTATTTCAGCCACATAAAATTGCTTCCAAAAACAAGATGATACTCTTAGCTACTGAGAGTCTAATGAATAATAAAGGGATATAAGTACCTAAAAACCATCAGTTACATGAAATCTATGTTTTACTATATGATCTATGTTTAAGGATAGCCAACCAGTTGCCTAAAACTTCAAAATTCATACCACTTCCACACAAAAACTACAGAACTCTGCTTTTAAATGACAACAGATGTCTAGGCAGTATCAGCAGTAGCTGCTGCCCACAACCTCTCCTGAATTCTACATCGTGCCAAAATGACTTTTCAACTCTATGTTTGCCTTGCCTTTGCACATTATCTTGCTTTAAGTCTAACATCACAGGTAACCAAATAAATTATCACCAGAACAATTATGCATGTGTATTAACTCTCTACCTACCTATAAAAAATATTAGTCCTCATCTAAAACTTACACAGTATTCATTATTTTTTTAAATATATTTTTATTGATTTTTTACAGAGAGGAAGGGAAAGGGGTAAAGAGTTAGAAATATCGACCAGCTGCCTCCTGCATAACCCCACTGGGGATGTCCCCACAACCAAGGTAGATGCCCTTGACCGGAACTGAACCTGGGACCCTTCAGTCTGCAAGCTGACGCTCTATCCACTGAGCCAACCCTGAGCCAAACCGGTTAGGGCAGTACTCATTATTTTTAACCCAGTTCATAATGACTGCTTAATGGAATGTTTTGTCATTCTTGTCTTTTATTGTTTACTCTTGTTATTCTTATCCCCTAAGTGAAAAAGGGAATCAGTTGGAGAAAACTCCATCTCTCTCTCTGTTTAAGTAATAAAATTACAAGACAGAATAGAAATAATTTACAGCATCACAGTCTGTAAAGACTAACTGCCTCCAAAAATGAGCAATCCATGTTTCTCATAACTTCACCTGAAACTGGAAACAAGGAAGACTGTGAAATGTTATGATTCTGCCTTACAGATGTTGGTAGGTCTCCACATTCTTTGCTATTTGGCTATGATTATATTCTGTCAGTTCTACATGAGATGCTATTTTCTTTTAATTTTTATTTATTGATTGGTAAGAGAGAGAGACAGAGAAAGACAGAGAGAAGAGAGATTTGTTGTTCCACCTGTTTATACATTAGTTGCTTGCTTCTTGTATGTGCCCTGAACAGGGATTAAACCCACAACCTTGGCGTATCGGGACGACACTCTAAACAACTGAGCTACCCAGCCAGGGCCTGTTATTCTCCAACAATATGATCTTTCATACTGCATTGTAAACGTATATGCTGCTAAAGGAACTACAATTCATCTAGAAAAGGGACAGGGAACCATTTTTCTGTCAAGGGCCATTTGGATATTTATAACATCATTTGTGAGCCAAAATTATCAACTTAAAAATTAGCCTGCTATATTTGGTCAAACCTTTAATTAACTCACTCCTAATGCCTTGGCAGGGCCAGACCAAATGATTTTGCTGGCCTTAGCCAAATGTTCCCTACCCCTGATTCTAGAAGTTTGGACTCATTATCAACAATGACACTGTTTTAATTACAAATAAAACTAACTAATCAAGTATTCTTTTGCCCAATAGGCAAGAACGGTTATATTTTAACAAAAATTCAGAACACAGTTGCTGAGGTGATCTCTGTATGGAATTCTTAATGCAATAGAAATACTGGTGAAACTAATCACAGTATCAGACTGTTCTTATAAAACTGACCAAATTCTTCATCACACTCTACAGAATAACAGCCTCTGACATTATTTAAAAACAAACCAACAGAAGTTTACCATAATTCTGTACTTGTGGTCACTGATAATCATTTTTTAAAAAAACATAATCAGAGGTTCATAATATGAACAAACACTGACAATAAATGACTTGAGCCTACTTTAGAGCTAAAACACAAGTGGTTGACAGTAAACCAGAGACGATCATTTATTATATTCTGTAAGAAAGCAGATAAAAAAGAACTTAAACTGGTGGCAGAGGCAGGATTTGAACACAAGTTTGTATATCTCCAGAAGCCATGCTCTCTCCTCTATACTGTATTACCTTAATAGTATGTGAGAGAAAGGAGTAAGTCCAAGTGGTTATAGTATTGCAAAACCGGATAAATATTGAAAACTTTTACCCTAAAAAAAGTTTTGATAAAAGTTCTTAAATGTCTAATGAGAACCATTAAAAATATGTATATTAAAGTAATAGAATATAAATGACTAGAAAAAATGGTGTAATCCTTTCACTTCAAAATAAAGATAAATACATATTTCTCTGAATCTAATCTCAAAAATAAAAAAAAAGTATCTTTTATTACAATATTTTCCTTGAAAAATAAATAGTTTTAGCCAAACGTGAATATTTCACTATTTATCTACCAGAAGGCAGAAATAAATTACCTGTACCGATTCACATGTAATCAATGGTAATTCTGACAATGCTGATTCAGAAATACTCTCATTCTCATTAGTGACATCATGGTCTTGCTTGAGAATTTCTGAATTTTTATGTTCAATGGGTCCTTCTTCATCACTAGAAACAACAACTAAAAAGAAAAAATGTAAAAAAAAGAAAAGAAAAATGTATTTTTTAAATGTGTCTCAATAATCACTTATGAGAAAGAGAACTTCTAATTAATGCTACATATCTTTGATAATTCCATTAAATTTAGTCATCCAACTTTATTCTAAATTTTGAAAATGGCCTATTATCTGATTTACACTAGTTATGTGCAATGATTCCAAATTAGTACTATTATTTAGCAGTTACCTGCAGATATAAAGCCATGAAAAGAACTTAGGAACAAATTCTAGTCCTGGTAATGTATTGTACGTACCATCACTCTAACTTGTACTTTAAATCCTATTACATTAGTTGCTTCCAGGAGAGGTAAATGGATGGCTAGGGAAATATGTGGAAGACTATGCATTGTATATCTTTTAGAACCTTTTATGCACCATGTGGCATCAAATACTCAAAAATTAAATAAAAATTAATTACAATAATTAAATAGCACCTAAATTGTGTACTTCAGCTTCATCAACCAAATGGCAATAATGAGGATTCTTATAGGATCTTTTAAAATCTGATGAGATGAACTACAGTATACTAATCTAAAAAAAAATTACTTCTGCTTCCAAGTACTCCACTGTTTTTACCTAAATCAATATAATAAACTTCATGAAGTTTCAAAACCCCAAGTCTTCTTTTTCTAAAGTTAATATATCTCACAGCAATGTCATAAATGTCTTACTGCCTTAGCCAAATTTGTTCAAGAGGAGAAATAAAATAACTAAGTAGAGGAGAAAAAATTAAGACCTTTATAACCTCCTGTTACTTACTTGGTTCAGCTGAGAGCAGTGATTGGTTGCCTTCACTGTGTTCACTTAAAACAGGGTTTTCTATTGTGTTCAACTTATTCTCATCCTTCCTAACCAGGGCAGCATTCCCCAAAGTATCAGTGGAAATAGAGCTCTCAGCAGTTTCAGTAATTGAACAGTCAGAAGTGCTTTCGGCAGCAGCACTCAAAGCCAATTCCTGACTATTAAGTGAAGATAGTTCAGTGAAGTCACTTTCCATAGGTTCAGGTGTAATTTCTTTAAGCAGATTTGAATCTTGATCATGGTTTTTACGTGGCTTTTCAAACTCAGACGATACTGTTGAGTCATTTTCTTGTTCTTTCTGAACATAAATGCATACAAAAAATTAGCATTTTTCAAAATTGGCTAACATAATTAATTTCTTTAAAGTTTAAATTCCTAAAAGAGAATATAAAGGTATAATATCATTTTTATAATAAAGGGATAGGAAACTACACAATTATACTACATTACTCTTGTAGTTGTCTCCTAAGTATAAAGATATACTGTGTAATCACGTGCCTAAACAATTTTTAGAAGGATAGAATGGTGAGGCTCCCATATTTACAAGGGCTTCAGATGGGTCTAGCATGATCTAAGTCAACTTTAGAATGAGATAATTTTTTTTAAGTTTTATTTTATAAAAGTAAAGAGCAATATGACACATGTCTATATATCTTCAGGAGCCATGCTCTCTCCTCTATATTGTAGAGAAGTAGCTAGTAACAAGAGCAAAAAATTAAAAACTTAATCAGATAACAATATAAAAAAATTATAAAAATCAATCACTGCCTTCACATGTTACTGTATAAATCGAAATCATGTTTACAATTATAACTCAAAGATACTTAAAGTCCTGAAATGCTTTGTGAATCAAAGGAATCAAAAGCTGTCTTCTTATATTTTTACTAGAGACCCAGTGCATGAAATTCGTGCACTCATGGGAGGGGGAAGGTCCCTCAGCTCGACCTGTGCCTTCTCGCAGTCCAGGAGCCCATGGAGAGAGCGGGCCTAAGACATCAGTCAGACATCTTCAGTGTGCCGTGGGGGTGGGAGAGACTGGGAGCCCAGCTTCTGGCTGAGCAGCAGTCCATTGTGGGAATGCACTGACCACCAGGGACAGCTCCTGCATTGAGCATCTGCCCTCTGATGGTCAGTGGGCATTATAGCATCCGGTTGTTCCGCTGTTCAGTCTGTATATTTGCCTTTTATTCTACAGGACTGTTACCCAATACTAAGTCTTTTAAAATAGGTACTATATGCACTAAATATGATAATTCTTTACTTACAAACTCTAGATAAGAGAAGCTTAAAGAAACTGATAAGTAAATTTGTAATAAAATAAATCCAATAATTTTACAGACCAAGTGAAAAAGCAATTAACTGGACAGCACAAACAGTATTTGCTAAAATAAAGAAAAATAACAGAAAACACGTCTGAAGGAAATGTATACCAATGTACTAAGTAAAGAGTGGAATGAAAGGAGGAGCAAACTTAACTTTTTAACTCGTTCATAATATTTAAAATTTGTTTTAATAACTGTATTAAATGTAAAAATGTTTCATTTAAATTCTTTTTTAATTAAAAAATAGAAGAAGAAATCTGATGATAAAAGAATAAAACTAGAAAAACATCATTTGGCCATGGTCAATTCATTTTTATCATAGCACAAATTACTTCATGTCACATCAAATACCTCTACTTACTGTCAGTTCTGCTGATTTATACAAAGAAGTAGAATTATAAGAATCGGGTAAATTACTTCTAGGCCTTTTCTTTCTCTTCCTGGAAATCACAGTGGGTTCCATTTTTGAATCAGAACATGTACCATTCTTGTTTCTCCTTCCCTCTTCAAGATGATCACAACCTCTACTTTCACTGGTACGTTCTTAAAAAACAAGTCATAAACATAACCAAAAAGTACTGAAAGAATTCCTTTTAGAAAAGCTCTCAGAAACATCATCAGAATTGTTATACTACTTCCAAAGCTAATGAAGAAAAGAAGTCCAATGTGAAATTCTCATACTGACATGGATGAGTATGGAGAGATGCCCTATTTCAAGCTGCATTCACAAAGTGAATATTCTTTGTACTATAAATATGAGGAAAACATGTAAGAAGGTAGTACTCATTAGTAACCAAAGCAAAGCACCCACACCATGTTTTTACCTTTTGCTATAACTGCATTCAACTGTACAACCAAAAAGAATGGGGGGGAGATCTCTTAATAAAATGTGGAAAATTCATGTCTTAAAACATTTTTATAATTCATTGTGATTTTAGAAATTAGTTGTCTTTTTAAAATATAAGATATATTATATATAGACAGACTAGTAGCTCTGCACACAAATCTGTGTGCCAGTAGCTCTCTGCAGGGCCTGCCTGCTCCACGCCTGCTGCCCAGAGGCTCTCTGCGGCCCAGAGGCTCTCTGCGGCCCAGAGGCCCATCCACAGCCAGGCCTGGAATGCTTGCCTCGTCGCCATGGTGACAAGGCAAGCATTCCACCAGGCTGCTCACACTGCCAGCTGGGGGGGGGGGGGGGGGGGGCGGGGAGACCCCCCTCCTTGCCCTGGGGCTGGCAGGGCTGAGAGGACTGGGTGCCGCCATCTGGTGGCTATGGGCGCCACTATCTTCGAGACAAAGTGATGGTAAATTTGCATATTACCCTTTTACTAGATAGGATAAATAGATACAAAATATTGAAAGGGAACAACAATTTGAAAGAGAATTGATCACTGTTCTTTTAAAAGGAGCCAAAATACCTTTCTTCAGCATGTGACTGTGATACATAATCATTCCCAACAATATAAATTTGCTTTACAGTTAACTACTTCTTTTTAAAAATCAAGACTCTGTCATTTGAAATCTCCAATAAATCTACTACTCTCCAGAGAAAGAAGTGCTCCCTTCTTCTAATCAAGAAAGCATTCTTTTGAAACCCGTGGCGATTATTTTAAAAATGTTTAATATTTCAGTTAAATATTATCAAATAAATGTATTGAACAAAAATACCTTCCAATAGATTCTAACTAACTGAAGGTTATCCTGAATTATTTTGCTTTCTGAATCTATTCAAACTCAAATACAAACTCAAAGTTTATGCACAGCAAGTCCCAAGCAGTTTCCTTGAATTCATAACAGACTTCATGTCATACTAACTAGCCTGACCTCTCCATTCATTCAAAGTTCCCTCAATACTACAAACTTTTCTTGCTTCTACACTAGTTTCATAGACACATAATGACTAACAGTCATAAAACTTTGTTGTTGCTTAAAACATAAGCACTGGGACAGAATTGAGGGCAAAAACTCCAAGACAGTCGATAATCTTCCAATTGTCAAAGAAAATGCTCTTTGCTCCCTCCCCCAGGGAAACAAAACTCCCACCACCACCAAATCATCAACACAGTATTTTGAAAAGCACATTAACTTTGTAAACTATAAAAGTAGTTTACACAGGAATTTTCCTTTAATCACTTTACTATTTGCACATCTCCCAAAACTATCTCATGGAAAACAGAAATAAATGTATTAGATTGAGACAGACATTGCAAAAATAGGATTCTACTTGCATAATATACACAACTTAACTTGCAAATATTACTAACATATAAAGTCAGAGATGAAAATTCCTGTTAACAAAAAATATTTAATATTTTATTGTATTATTTTCTTAAAAACAATTTCCACAAGAAAAACTTAATTTACTACAAAAGAATGACAAACATGGGCTATAATTCAGAATTCCCATTCATGTATGGCCTTCTTTAAATAACTGATATGAGACACAGTAATCAACAGTTATCAAAATATGGTGATTTTTAGTAACATTTCAATATCTAATTTTCTTTTTTTAGCATTTTTTATTGATTTCAGAGAGGAAGGGAGAGGGGGAGAGAGAGAAATATCAATGAGAGAGAATCATTAATCAGGCATGCCCTCTACCAGAGGACAGAGCCCACAAGCCAGGCATATGCCCTGACCAGGAATTGAACCATGGCCTCCTGGTCCATACGGTGACACTCCACCACTGAGCTACATTGGACACGCAATACCTAATTTTCTTAAAACCACTTACCTATGAGGAGAACCTTCAGGAATACTGAGAAAGTATAAAGCATTTCTTTTATCATTCATTTATTTCCCTGCTGTAAATGTAAAATTCCACTGTGACTTTAGAGTATGAAGGGCACCAATCAGAAAGCAAAATTCAACTATTCCTATACTACCCAGAAAAGCAGAGGAATGTGAGGACTTAATGGTGTCCTGGTACTATCTAAACTGAGCCCATTTGTACAAATACTGATATTTGATAGCCAAAGGTAATTATTGCTGGGAAAGCACAATTCATAAGAAAAGAAATGTCTTTCATTATATGCAGTTAGTGACTAATTCAAAGATTATGAATATGGAGTCACCTGTTTTCTATATAGATTGCCCTCATAAGAGTTGCAGCTGGTGTCCTATATACATCAAAGTTATTAGTGTTCTTTTAATTTTGTCTCTTCTATGAGAAGGCTAATTAAAAATGTGTAAAGAGCTGTGTTTCCAAGAAACTGCAAAGAAATTTTGTGCTATCATTACAGGACCATTTTTTCTTGTGAATAACTTAGAAATAATCCTATATAATAAAAGCCTAGATGGCATCACGCAACGCCCTTGCACAATGTCATCACAAGAAGGCCACCACGATATCACAAGATGGCTGCCACAGGATGGCTGCCACAAGATGGCCACCACAAGATGGTGAACAGGAAAGAACAGTTAGGGGCAACCAGGCCTGCAGGAGAGGACAGTTGGGGGAAATCAGGCCAGCAGGGCAGAGCAGTAGGGGGCAATCAGGCCGGGAAAGCAGTTAGGGGACAATCAGGCAGGCAGGCAGGCGGTTAGGAGCCAGCAGTCCCAGATTGTGAGAGGGATGTCTGACTTCCAGTTTGGGACCAAGCCTAGGGCTTAAACCAGCAGTCTGACATCTCCCAAGGGGTCCTAGTTTGGAGAGGGTGCAGGCCAGGCTGAGGGACACCCCCTTCCACACCCCGTGCACAAATTTTGTACACCAGGCCTCTAATTTAGAAAATAAGATACCTCACTAATTTGAGCTAGCAATAATCCAAGAGATCCATGAAGATGTTAGTTTCACATCTGACTAATGTAGTAAATTTCTCTTGTGAAAATTTTTGAAAATTATTTTAAATTCTTAAAAGAGAGACAAAAAAAATAATTTATTCACCCTATATATCAATATTAATTATTGACCCTACAAAGAATTGTCAGTAGTCTGGAATGTATTTACCTTTAAAAATGCTAATAATTGCTTGTATTGGTATCTTCCTAGCATTGAGAGAAACTCTAATGAATAAAATATATATTCCACATGAGGATTAAAAGTGGAAAGGTAATAATAATAACAACAACAACAATAATAATAATAATAATAATATAGTTAGCAGTAGTAATAATCCCAAACATATTCATGGAAACAACACTCAGAAATAGCTAAACTAACATTATAAATTTATAGGTATATGCCCAGTCCCAACAACAACATAATCAAATTTACTTCTGATTTAATAAATAGGTCAAGAAATATATACTACAGGATACACATTGTAAATTTAGCTATCTTCTCTGAGTTGCTAAAACAATCTCCCTTTATTTTTGCATATCCTTTAAACATAAGGTTGAATAGTTACCCATAAATTTAAAAATCATTACAAATGCACGCTGGCTATTGTGGCTCAGCTGGTCGGAGCGTCATCCCGAAGGCGATGGGCTCAGTTCCCAGAGAGTCAGTACGGGAGGCAACTGATGAATGTCTCTTTCTCACACTGACTTTCTCTCTCTTGCGCTCTCTCTCTCTCTCTCTCTCTCTCTCAAGTCAGTTTTTAAAAATTATCACAAATGCAGTACACAAAAATTTAGATAACAACAGTTTCAAAGTTAAACAAACCTTTAGACTGAGTATCAGACATTACAAGAGAAACGCCATCATTACTTCTTCTCTTTTCTTTGATACGTGTAGCCGACCTTGAACAGTTCTTATCTACTGTCTTATCAGGTTGAGAACCCCTGAAAAACAAAATAATAATATACTCAATTCTTTCCAACCCAAATAAATTTTGAAGCGAGTTGTCATATATTCACGACAAAAAACAATGATTTATAAATACAGTCCCACATAGAAGAGTACATGATCTGAACAGCAAAAAAAAATAATGAACTAAGAGTTGAGAAATGAATTCTCATCTCTCTTCTACACTTAAATTCTCCATGTTTCTTTGGGAAGCAGAACACAAGACACCACACCACAGGATTCTGCACATGCAAAATGAGCAACAGAATAATACAAACATTAAATACAGCAAATTGATTTAAAAAGTAAAAATTTTATGAACACAAGGTACTGATAACCACATCTATGTGTATTTAAAAATCTTATAAGTTGAAGGTAATTGTTAATATGTTCCAAGCATGGACCATATATCAAAAGTAGAAAATAAAGTTTGGAGTGTGGTAACAAATTTTACCTATGAAGGAAATAATTTTAAATACAAGGTACCAGTTAAATACATAAAATATAAAATTTTTGAAAAACAAGTTTTGGAGGTATTTGAAATATCATACCTCAATACCACATTTTCAATAATGAATAAATTATCCAGACAAAAATCCAACATGGAAACATTGGAATAGAAATATACTTCAGATCAAATGGATCTGATGTGTCTGAACATGCCTTCCACCAGCACCAAAATAAACTATTTTCAAGTGCACATGAAACATTCACCAGGATAAATCATATGACATGCCACAAACATCTTAGCAAATTTAAGAAGACTGAAATCAAACCAACTACCTATTCCAATTACAATATGATAAATCAATAATAGGAGGAAAGCTGGAAAATTCAAATATATGGGATACTATAGGCCTGGTGCACAAATTCATGCACGAATAGGGTGCCTTAGCCTGGCTGGCAACTGAGGTCTATTGGGAGCCCAGCCAGGGGGAGAGACTGTGGGAGGTTGGCCAGCCAACCTCCCAGTTGGGGCCATCAAAGAGACCAGACAGCCGGGGGGAGGGACCATGGGAGGTTCACCTGATGGCCCTCCCATCAGAGCCAGGGGGAGGGACTGTGGGAGGTTGGCCCAACCAAATCAGGACCTATGGGGGGACCAGCCAGGGGGAGGGGCCACAGAAGGCCAGTCGGGGGTACGGGTTGCTGAAGGTTGGCCAACTGGGAGGAAAGGGAGGTGGGAGGTTGGTCAGCTGGGGTGGGAGGGGACGCAGGAAGCTGGCAGGCCAGCTGCCTGGAATGGGGCCAACTGGGGGGGCTGGCCAGCAGCGGGGAAGGGCCGAGGGAGGTTGGTTGTGGGAGCACACTGACCACCAGGGGCAGCTCCTGCATTGAGCATCTGCCCCCTGGTAGTTAGTATGCATCACAGCAACTGGTCAACCAGTCGTTCAGTCATAATGGTCACTTAGGCTTTTATATATATACCAGAAGCCCGGTGCACGAAATTCATGCATGGGGTGTGGAAGCGTCCCCACAGTCCAGCCTGCACCCTCTCCAATCCGGGACCCCTTGGGGGACATCCCTCTCTTGATCCTGGACTGTTGGCTCCTAACCACTCACCTGCCTTCCTGCCCAATCGCCCCTTACTGGCCCCCTTGCCAGCCTGATCACCCCTAACCGCCTCTGCCTGCCACATATGTGGAATCTAAAGGAAACACCTAGATATAGGCATCAGTTTAGTGCTTGCCAGACCTAGATGGGACAGGGGACAGGGGAGGTACAAAATAGCTGAAGATGGTAAAAAGGCACAAATTTCCATGATAAGTGTACTGTAATTCAAAAGTTACTAAGACAGATCTTAAAAGTTCTCATTACACACACACACAAAAAAATTATAGCTGTGCATAAGTGATGGATGTTATCTTGTGTTAATCATCTCTGTTATTACATACTAGAGGCCCAGTACACAAAATTCGTACCCTGGAGGGGGCGTGTCCCCCAGCCCAGCCTGCACCCTGATGGCCTTAGGCTCTACAGCAGCGGTTCTCAATCTGTGGGTTACGACCCACAGGTTGAGAACCACTAGCAGGGTCACCTAAGACATCGGAAACAGATATTTACATTACGATTCATAACAGTAGCAAAATTACAGTTATGAAGTAGCAACGAAAATAATTTTATGGTTGGGAGTCACCACAACATGAGGAACTGTATTAAAGGGTCACAGCATTAGAAAGGTTGAGAACCACTGCCTTAACCACTCCCCTGCCAGCCTGATCAATGCCTAACTGCTTACATGCCAGCCCAATTGCCACCAATTGCTCTCCCCTGGCGGCCTGGTCGCCCCTAACTGTCCTGCCCTGCTGACCTGGTGGCCCCTAACTGCCCTCTGCAGATCTGGTCGCCCTCCCCTGTAAGCCCAGTCACCCCTAACTGCCCTCCCCTGCCGGCCATCTTGTATAAGGGCACGAGGGTCAATTTGCATATTACATCTTTATTATATGGGATTATATAGGATAATAAATTTTGTTGTATACCTAAAGCTAATACAATATTAGCTATCAGTAATCTACCAATTAAATTCACTAATTAATTTTTAAAAAATAAATTGATATAAACCACTGGGAAATCATTATGTTGCTATTTCAAATAAACAAAGTATGATTAAATCTTTACACATCATACTTTCTCCCATGATAATTACTTATGAAAAAACTAATTATCATACTTTTAAAAATATATTTTATTGATTTTTTTTTTTTTTTTTTTTTTTTACAGAGAGGAAGGGAGAGGGATAGAGAGTTAGAAACATCGATGAGAGAGAAACATCAATCAGCTGGCTCCTGCACACCCCCTACTGGGAATGTGCCCGCAACCAAGGTACATGCTCTTGACAGGAATCGAACCTGGGACCCTTCAGTCCGCAGGCTGATGCTCTATCCACTGAGCCAAACCAGGCAGGGAATATTATTTAAGTGGGTAAAATTTTTGAAATAAGAAACTACAAAATATTATTAACATAAAACATTCCTTTATAATAAAATATATATAGTAATTACTACATTTTCAAAACTGTTTCAACCTAGAAATTTTTACAATACCATTTATAAAAACATTAAAAAATCAGATACCAAAAGTTAATCAAAATTTTTGTACAGTAAATTATAAAACACATACCAAGTGACCTTCAGAAAATTATGGATAAGGAAGCATCTATCATTCTCAACTAGACAACATTTGCACTGGCAAAATCTGTCTGATGTAACTATTTTGGAACTCTAGAGTCTATTAAAGGCTTGCAACTTCCAATCAAAAGTTTGGACAAAAATTTCAGTTAATTTTGGTCAATTTCAGGTCTTAAATTGGTAGCAGTTAACCAACCTTCCCACACCCTGAGCTCCAAGGCAATCAGTTACACCCAGGGTCCTACAACATTTTGCATGGGCTTGCAAATGGGACAGTAAGCAGTCTTGACAAGGTCCTCCAAATAGTGCAAATCTGTACTCTGATCACTGACTGAGCAAATAGACAGCAATTATTGCAACATCCACCTCTCTTTTTGCAACACTCTCCATCCAACTAAAATGACTTCCAGAAGACTTAAAGGGCTAGCACCTATTCTCACTCTTACCCCATCCCTTCTTTTTTTCCCCCCTTCTTTTGGAAACCAAATGCATAAGGACCAGAACATTAAAAAGTAATCACACACACAAGGTAATTCAGGAAGTCATGACCAAGGAAAGACACAGACTTAGAAATGACCTGGAAAACAAAAAAAGAAATGACCTGGGACCTTATGTTTACACACAACAGAGACATGTTACAACAACAAAAACAACAAAATACAGAGAGCCTGGCCATGGCTGCTCAATGGTTGAGCTTTGACCTACAAACCAGGAGGTCATGGTTCTAATCCCAGGTTGCAGCTCCATCCCCAGTAGGGGGCATGCAGGAGGCAATCAATGATTCTGTCTCATCATTGATGTTTCTATCTCTCCTTCTCCCTTCCTCTCTGAGACCAATAAAAAATATATTTTTAATAAAGGAAAAGAAAAAGAAAACCAGCAAATCCTGGGGAAGGGGGAGAATCTTACCATATTATAAGATTTAAATGTCAAGTGTTCAACAGAAAAATGCCCAGGCATACAAAAAAAAAGTAAAGTATGGCAAAAGAAAAAATATATATAAATCAACAGAACCTGTCCCTGGAAAAATCCAGATGACAAACTCAATAAACTAAAACAACTATCTTAAAAATCCTCAAGGAGCTGAAATAAGTCTTGAAAACAGTAAAAAAATGTTATTTATGACAAAATGAAAATATTCATAAAGAGATCAAATATATAAATGGACCAAAAGGAAATTCTGAAGCTAAAAAGTACACTTAACTAAAATGAAAATTTCATTAGAGGGATTTGAAAAACAGATTTGAACAGAAAAACCAATCAGTGAACTTGGAGACATGATCATGGAAATTATCAAATTTGGGGAACTGAAAGAAAAACAGTATGAAAAATAGAGTCTAAGGAATCTATGTTACACCAACAAGTAGACAAATATGCAAATTACTGGAGTTTTCAGAAGGATAAGAAAGAAAGGGGTAGAAAGACTATCTGAGTAAATAATCATCAAAAAAATATTCTAAATTTGATGAAAGACATGAAAATAAACATCCAAGAACCCCCAGGAACTATTGATAGAATAAAGTCAATGAGGCCTACACCAAGAAATATTATAATCAAACTATTTAAAAGACAAAGGCTAAAAGAGAATCTTGAAAGCACCAACGAAAATTAACTTGTCACATACAAAGAATCCTCAGTGAGATCTTAAACAGATTTCTCATCAAAAAACATGCAGCCAGAAGGCACTGGGTGGTTTATTCAAAGTACTAAAGGAAAAAAAATCAGAAACCCTACATCTAGCAAAGCTGTCTAGAAATAAGGACAAACTTAAGACATTTCAAAATAAAAACTGAGGGAGTTCATTACCACCAGACCAGTCCTACAAGACATGCTAAGAAGAATGCTTCATGTTGAAATGATAGGACACTAGACAGTAACTGAAAGCCACATAAAAAAATAAATATTAATGATAAAGTAAATATATGGGCAACTATAAAAGCTAGTATTGCCCTAGCTGAGTAGATCTATTGGTTGGAGCATCATCCCATACACCAAAAGGTTGCAGGTGAGGGCACATACCTAGGTTGCAGGTTAGATCCCTGGTCAGGACACCTATAGGAGGCAATTGACCAATGTTTCCCTCTAAAATCCCTCTCTCTCTCTCTCTCTCTCTCTCTCTCTCTCTGTCTCTCTCTCCCTTTCCCTCTCCCTCTCTCCCCATCTCTCTCTCTCAAATTAAAAAAAAATATTCAAGGTTGAGGATTAAAAAATAATAATAATATATAATCATCATAATAAAAGGCTAGTATGCAAATAGTCATCACACCATGACACCATAACACCACGATGCCTTAAGACCAATCAGCTGCGTGGCACCAGGCTGGGGGAGGGAAAGTGAGGCCACGCCCTCCACCCCGGTGCGGGGGGACCTGAGGCTGCACCCCGCCCCCAACCCTGGCGCCAGGACGAGAGGCTGTATCCAGCCCAGCAGGGCTTGATAGGGGTAGGGCCGGCCTCTTGGTGTCACCCATCAGAATCAAGCCCGCAACCCCGGCATGTGCCCTGACCAGGAATCAAACTGTGACTTCCTGGTTAATAAGTCAACACTCAAAAATTGAGCTACACCAGCCTGGCAGACTAATGCATTTTTAAAAACTATTAAGACTATGATTTCAAAAACCAATGCATAAAAATATGATTTTGTGACATCAATAATTGGAAGGAGGTGAAAACAGAGCTGTAAAGGAGCAATTTTGAATGCTATTAACATTAGGCTGCTATTAATTCAAATCAGTGTGTTGTAACTTTTGAATGTTAAGTGTAAAAACCCATGATAACCACAAAGGAATCATCTGTATCTATAGAATAAAGACAAAAGTAATTGGAAGGGGAATCAAAAAGTTTTATTACAGAAAAACAAGGAAATATAGAAAAAGAGTTAATCAGAAAATAAGGGGCAAAAAAAAAAAAAAAACACTATAAGGCATACAGAAAACAAATATCAAAACAATAGAAAAAGTCACTCCTATCAACTGCTTTAAATGTGATTAAATTCTCCAAACAAAAGTCAAAGATTAGCAGGATGGATTTTAAAATATATGATATCCAACTATAGGTTGTCTTCAGAAACTCATTTTAGATGCAAAGACACAAATAAGTTAAAAGTGAAAGGATGGGAAGAATGTATTTTATGTAAATACTAGCCAAAAGAGAGCAGGTATATCTATACTAATACCAGACAAAATAGACTTTTTAAGTCAAAAAATTTAGCCCTAGCCAATTTGGCTCAGTGGATAGAGCATTGGCCTGTGGACCAAAGGGTCCCAGGTTCAGTTCCCGGTCAAAGGCATGTACCTCGCGGCTGCAGGCTCCTCTGAAGCCCAGGTCTTTGTTGGGACACATGCAAGAGGCAACCAATCAATGTGTTTCTCTCGCATCGATATTTTCTCTCTTTCTTTCTTCTACTATATCTGAAAATCAATGGGAAAATATCCTTGGGTGAGGATTTTAAAAAAAAGTTTATAAGAGACCAATGACGTTGTATATTAGTACAAAGTTCAATAAAACAAGATAATTTAAGGATAACAATTCACCTTTGAAACAACATGGGGTTTAGAGTGCCAACACACATGCAGTCAAAAATCAACATATAATTTTTCACCCCAAAAAATATTAACTACAATCATCATCCCTAAGTATTAACAAGGATTGACCCAGGACTCACCATAAAAGCCAAAATAGGTGAATGTTCAACTCCCTTATACGAAACTAGAGGCCCGGTGCAGAAAATTCGTGGTCTGGAACCCCTCTCACAGTGGGGGACCCCTCACTCCTTACCACCCATCTGCTCACTGCTCCTTAACACTCGGCTCACTGCTCAAGGCTCCTGCCATCACCTCTGCTGCCATGAGCCTGGCACCTGGCTTCTGGCTGAGCAGCACTCCTCTTGTGGGAGCACACTGGCCACCAGGGGGCAGATACTGTGTTGAGTGTCTGCCCCCTGGTGGTCAGTGCACATCATAGCAACAAGTAATTTTGATCATTCTACCATAACAGTCACACTAGTGACCCAGTGCGTGAAATCACGCAGCCCCACTCATCTGCGCACCCCACCCAACCACCTGGCGCCTGGCCTTGACTCCCTAACCTCTCCATCCAGAGCTCAAGCACATCTAGCCCCACCTCTGACCCCTCTGGCCTTCTCTTCAAGCTCTGCCCTCAGTTCCGTGAGTTGCCTAGGACTGGCCCCGCCTCCCCCGGTCACCTCCCCACGATCACCCCATCTCTGGAGCAGCACAGCGACTCTGCCCAGCCGTGGCGCCAGGGGACAGTGCGGATGCCTCCCACCTGCTGCAGAGTTTCGAGCGCCATTTCCTGCAGCAGGCATGTTGCGTTTCTTCCCCTGGCAGGTGGGCGGCAAGCACACTGAGTGCAAGCAGTGGGTGACAAAGGACTGGTGAGAGGAGTGCCATGAGCTCTCACCCCCAGCCTCCCTGCCACAGGATGGTCCCACCTCATCAGGACGCCTTCCTGCTTCTGCCCCATATCCAGAGCAATGCAGTGGCTCCGCCCCACTCCACACACAGCCTCCTGCTGAACGGTTGTTATGGTGTGAGGGCATCATGACCATTAGCATATTAGTTGTTCACTATATAGGATTCTAGAGGCGCAGTGTACAAATATTCGTGCACTTGGGGGAAGAGGGTCCCGCAGGCCAGCCTGTGCTCTCTCACAATCTGGAACCACTCGGGGGACATCCACCTGCTGGCTTAGACCCACTCCCCAGGGGAACAGGCCTAAGCTAGCAGTCAGACATCCCTCTGGCAGTCTAGGAGCCCTTGGGGGATATGTGAGTGATGGCTTAGGCCCACAGACAGACATCCTTAGCATGGCCAAGGAGGCGGGAGAGGCTCCCATCACTGCCGCTGCACTTGTAGCCGTCAGCCCAGCTTGTGGCTGAGCGGAGCTCCCCCTGTGGGAGCGCACTGGCCACAAGGGAGCAGCTCCTGTGTTGAACGTGTGCCCCCTGCTGGTCAGTGTGTGTCATTACAACCAGTCGTTCCTGGTCATTCTACCATTAGGGTCAATTTGCATATTACCCTTTTATTATATACTAGTGGCCCGGTGCACGAAATTTGTGCACACGGGGGGGTGGGGGTGGGGGTTGCTTCTCAGTCCAGCCTACATCCTTTCCAATCTGAGACCCCTGTGGGATCAGGCCTAAACTGGCACTTGGACAACCCCCTCACAATCTGCTCCTAACCACTCACCTGCCTGACTGCTTAATCACCCCTAACCACTCTGCTTGCTAACCTCTCTGCAACTGGTCCCTTCTGCCAGCCTGCTCAACCCCTACTGCCCCCCACCATCAGCCTGATCACCCTCAACTGCCCACCCTTCCTGGCCTGATCACCCCTAACAGCCTCTGCCTTAGCCCCTCCACCATGGCAATCTGGGACCCCGTGCGCACATGCCCTTCACGATCTGGGACCCCCACAGCAAAGCGTGGCGGTAGCCGGTCTTTTCCCCAGGCCACCCGTGGCCCCGCCCTTTGTGCATGCACCAGTGATCTGGGACCCCTGTGCTCACACCCTTCATGATCTTGGACCCCAGGCACCCACGGCAAAGTACAGCGGTGGCCGGCCTTCCCCCCGTGCCTCCGTGCGGCCTGGGGAACTGGCACCATGGGCTTGCCGGGACCACCAGCACAGCATCCGCTCCCCAGGCCCATGGTGCTCGTTCCCCAGGCCGTGCGGAGGCAGCGGAGAGGCAGGGGAGAGGCAGGATCGAGCACTGCACAGCCCCACCCCCCCACTCCTGATTGGCTGGTAGCACAGCCAATCAGGAGCCAAGGTATGATCACATTTGCATGTTACTCTTTTATTAGATTATATACGAGACCCTTTGCAGGAACATTCCTGCAAGAATAGTTTCCTGTGGCCTGAGCAAAGCTCCCTCCCTTCTCTGCTGCCTTGCTCCCTTCTCCACTACCTGTCTCTGCTGCCTTGCTCACTCCCATCTCCACTGCCTCGCTTCTGTCTCTGCTGGCTGCCTCGCTTCCATCTCCACTGCCTCTCACGACTCCTCTGCCTTGCTCCCTCCCTTCTTCCCGCCCTGCTTGCTTATTTCTCCGCAGCTTTGCTCCCTTCTGCAGTGCTTGGCCTCCTTCTACGCAGTCTTCTGCGAGCAGCTATGCAAATTAACTGACATCTTGGTTGGGTTAATTTGCATACTTGCTCTGATTGGCTTGTGGATGTAGCAAAGGTACAGTCAATTTGCACATTATTCTTTTATTAGATAGGATGATAGTGTAGAACAATGCATACAGTTAGCTCTGTGAATCTGCAGATCCCCAACCAGAGATAGAAAAAAAAAACAGTTTTGATCTACTGTTTGTTGAATCTGTAGATACAAAACCCAGGGGTTCCGAGGACCAATTATACATTTTTTGGGGTGGAAGAGGGCATATACAGAACACTCCACTCTAGCCAACAACAACAGAATACACAATCTTCTCAAGTGCAGACTGGACATTCTTCAGGAAAGACAATACTGTAGACAACAAATTAAGTCTTGATATGTTTAGAAAAATAAGTAACATTCAAAACATCTCTGACGAAACAGGAAGAAGTTAAAAATCAATAATGCAAGGAAAACTAAAAAATTCTCACTTGTGGAAACAACACACTTATCTTAAACAACCAATGAGTCTATAAATAAATCCAAAGTAAAAGGGGAAAATGAAAATAAAAACAGGGAGATAATGCATTATCTCAAAGCATTGAGATTTTGCTTTCCAGTAATTGTCAACAATTTGGCTCAAATAAACTCATAAAATTTAAGAAAAAAAATATTCAAACATATGTGATACAGCAAAAGCAATGCTAAGGGAGAAGTAAATAGCTGGAGATTTCACATTAAAAAATAAGAAATAACTCAAATCAGCAACTAACTTTTAACTTATAAAACTAGAAAAAGAAGAACAAGGAATAAGACAAGAAAGCCAATTTTCATTACTTCTAGTCAACACAGTACTGAAAGTTTTAGCCAGAGTAATTACGCAAGAAAAAGTAATAAAAAGCATTAAAATTTAAAGGGAATAAATAATCAGTATTCACAAATAATATATGTAGAAAATTCTAAAAGTATACAGACAAAAATTGTTAGAGTTATAAGTTTAAAAATTTTTAAGAAAACAATTCTAATTACAACAGCGTCAATAAGAATTAAAAACTTAGAGTAGAGAGAACCAAGATGGCGGCATGGGTAAACACCTATCTTGATGCCCCACACAGCAATTTCAAAACTACAACTTAACGAAAGAACAAACACCATCCAGAATCATCAGAAAGATGGCTGAGTGAAAATTCCACAAATAAAAGAGAAGATAGGACACTGTAACTCAGAGGAGCGGCTGAGGACAGCGTTGAAGATACGCACAGAGAGAGGTTTGGAGCGCGCGCCAGCGGATAGGGCAGGCAGCTGAAAACTCGGCTGGTTTTCTCGAACAAGGGAGACAAAGACGTCCCATTGCACTGATCCCCCAGCTCCGGGAGAAGTCCAGGGAACCCACAATCATACGGGGTAAAAACTGGACAGTGGGAGGGCATGCGGAAGCTCGGGTGCTGCAGGGGCCTGCCAGCTTTGGAGAAGGTGAGCTTGTGTAGAGTACGCATGAACTTGGGAACAGTGCAACTGCATGACCTCGCAGAGAGCACTCGTTACTTGCTCTCTCATTCGGGAAACCGCCAGACTGCATTGTTTTGCGACTCTGGGTGAGACACTGGGTGTGCAGACTCATTTGGGGAGAGTCTGAATTCTCTGGCAGCCGGTGGAGCTCGGCAACGGCTCTCTCTCAGAGGTGCTGGCGGCCATTGCCACCAACACAGAGTCCCTGGGGCCACATAGGGCGGAGCTGATGCTGTCTGCTGGGCCTGGAGACTCCGCCCATCCAACCTGAGCACAGTTGAACATCACAGACAATCAGCCTGGAGGTCAACCCCTCCATGTGCTAACAACAATTAATGTGGGCTTAACATCAACAAGACTGTGCAACCCATATCCACCTCAGGTAACTGGGGAGGCTGAGCCACTGTCCCTAGTAGGACATCTACCAAAAAGCTAATTGACCAACTCAGAGAAGCAGCCACCATGCAGAGACATGGAAAGAAATCAGATGTGAAAGAAATGGAGGGGAAAAAACGACTGGACATGGAATTCAAAACCATGGTTATAGGGCTTCTCAAGAGGCTCCTAGAAAAGGCTAAGACCTACAAGGAAATAAGCAAGACCTACAAGGAAATGAATGAGACCTACAAGGAAATGAACGAGACCCTCAAGGATATGAACAAGACCCTCAAGAATATGAAAAAGGACCAACCAGAAATTAAGCGTACACTGACTGAAATAAAAAATATTATACAAAGACCTAAAAGTACTCTAAAGTATCCCAAGAACCAAGTTAAAGATTTGAAATACAAAGAGGTAAAATCCACTCAGCTGGAAAAGCAAGAAACCAAAAGAATCCAAAAAATTGAAGATAGTATAAGAGGCCTCTGGGACAACCTCAAGTATATCAACATCCAAATTATAGGGGTGCCAGAAAAAGAGAAAGACCAAGACAATGAAAACCTATTTGAAGAAATAGTGACTGAAAACTTCCCACACCTGGTGAAAGAAACTGACTTAGGAGTCCAAGAAGCGCACCGAACCCCAATATATAGGAACCCTAAGAGGACCACACCAAGGCACATCATAATTAAAATGCCAAGAGCAAAAGATAAAGAGAGAATATTAAACGCAGCAAGAGAAAAACAGTTAGTTACCTATAAGGGAGCACCCATATGATTGTCAGCGGATTTCTCAACAGAAATGATACAGGCCAGACGGGAGTGGCAAGAAATATTCAAAGTGATGAATAGCAAGAATCTACAACCAAGATTACTGTATCCAGCAAAGCTATCATTCAGAACTGAAGGTCAGATAAAGTGCTTCGCAGATAAGAAAAAGCTAAAGGAGTTCATCACCACCAAACCAATATTATATGAAATGCTGAAAGATATTCTTTAAGAAGAGGAAGAAGAAAAAGATAAAAGTGTAAATTATGAATGACAAATACACATCTATCAACAAATGAATCTAAAATTTAAGTGAATTAATAATCTGATGAACAGGATAAACTGGTGAATGTAACAGAATCACAGACATAGAGAGAGAATGGACTGACAATTCTTGGGGAGAAAAGGGATGTGGGAAGTACAGCAAGAGACTAGACAAAAATCATGCAACTATGGGTGAGGACAGTGGGGAAAGGGGGTGAGAGTGGAGGGTGGGATGGGTACCTTGTGGAGGGGAGCTACAGGGGGGGGGGGGAAGGGGAACAATGTAATTAATAAACTGAACAATAAAGATTTAAAAAAATTAAAAACTTAGCAATTAACCAAGAAGGAAAAAGAATGAAAACTACAAAACATGACTGAAAAAAATTAAAGTGGAAATTAATATATGGAAACACATCCCATGTTCATGGATTAGAAGACTTATGATGTCAATACTAACCAAAGAGATCTATAGATCAATGCATTCTTATCAAAACTGCAGCATTTTTTGTAGAAAGAGAAACCTAGAGATGGTGAAGTTCAGAAACTCTCTGCCTGCCTCCTCTCATGAACACAGAAAGAATTACAACTAAATTACAGAATCATTTATTGAGAACCACCTGAATACTACTAGCTAAACAGGACTCCTGTAAATAAGGATATAAAGAAGCAGTCACATGGAGACTGGTAAGAGAGGAGAAGATGGAAAACAGGCTGATCTCACACCCACAGGTTGTGGTCAATAATCAGAAGAGATATCTTGGTTATACTAGGCATACCGGTTAAATTTTTTTTTAATATATTTTATTGATTTTTTACAGAGCAGTAGGGAGAGGGATAGAAAGTCAGAAACATCGATGAGAGAGAAACATCGATCAGCTGCCTCTTGCACGCCCCCTATTGGGGATGTGCCCACAGCCAAGGTACATGCCCTTGACCGGAATCGAACCTGGGACCTTTCAGTCCACAGTCTGACGCTCTATCCACTGAGCCAAACCGGTTTCAGCAGGCATACCGGTTAATAATGCAGATTTTTTTCAATACATGGAGTTGCACATATGTTGATATACTGTATATGCAATTTCATATGAATGCTATTTTGTTGTATTGACAAGCTTCCAAGTTTTATATGTCAAATTTGCTAAAGATGTTAACAGCATAGATATTTTCACCCTTAAAAATGTTGAATTCAGTGCCAAAAAAACAGCATTTGTGGGAAGTTTTAATTCATGATTTTATCTTGAAGAAAAGTGCTGCTGAAAGTTATTGTATACTTCGGAAAACTTATGATGAACATGCTCCATCTCAAGATACTTGTGAATGCTTGTTTAAACACTTTAAAAGTGATGATTTCTTTGTGAAAGACAAAGAATGTCTAGGTCAACCAAAAAAGTTTGAAGACCAACAATGACAAGCATTATTGGATGAAGATGCCTGTTAAACACAAAAACAACTTGCAAAAAGATTAAACGTTGCTCAGCAATCAATTTCCAATTGTTTACAAGCAATTGGAGAGATTTTTAAAGGAAGCAAAATGGGTGCCACATCAACTGAATGAAAGACGAATGGAAAACCAAAAAGTCACCAGTAAAATGTTGCTTCAACGGCACAAAAGCAAGTCTTTCTTGCATCAAATTGTGACTGGTGATGAAAAGTGGATTTATTTTGAGAATCCCAAATGCACAAAATCATGGGTTAATCCAGGTCAACCATCAACATCAACTGCAAGGCCAGATCACTTTGGAAACAAGACAATGCTCTGCAATTGGTGGAATTAGGAAGGTGTGGTGTATTATGAGCTCGTAAAACCAGGTGAAACCATTAAAACTAATCCCTACCAACAGCAAATAATCAATGTGATCGTGAAAAGACCAGAATGTGCCAGAAGGCACAGCAAAGTAATTTTGCTTCATGATGATGCACCATCACACACTTCAAAACCAGTTAAAGACATGTTAAAAGATCTTGCCTGGGAAGTATTAACCCACCTGCTGTATTCACCAGACCTTGCTCCTTCACATTACCACTTGTTCTGATCGATGGCACATGCATTTTCTGAGCAGCACTTCAAAACTTAGGAAGAAGTAGGAAATTGGGTCTCTGGATGGTTTGCCTTAAAACAAGAAAAGTTCTATTGGGACTGTATCCACCAATTACCTGAAAGATGGGGGAAATGTGTTGCTAGCGATGGACATTACTTTGAATAAAGCACTTTTGATGTTTCTCTTGAAATTATTGTGTTTTCTTTGATTACAAAATCTGCATTATTAACCAGTACACCAGGCAGAGGTCCCACTTGAAGAGGGAGGAATCCCAACTCCACACCAGGCTCCCCAGCCCATGGTTCCAGAGCTGGGAACAGGAGTCCCAACAACATGTGCCTGTGAAAAGGAGTCAGGGTTGTCCCAGGTGTTCCTCTTAAAGAGTCTACACATGGACTTACTACCTGAAAAGATTCACTCACTCTGAGCTCCAGGACTGGGGCAGCAGCTCAGAAAGTGCCAGGGACATATGGGGAAGAACAAAATTGTATGGCTTCAGGGCAAGGACTGGAGGAACAGCTCTATCCTGAAGAGAAGTGCTGCCAGGCGTCATTGTTCCTTTGTTGAGCCCCCTTCTCACCTACCCTAAGGTGTACGCTAGTCCACATCTGAGTCTGCATCAATCTGGGGAACAAAGCTCACTCCACCACTGTGCATCCCTGAGATCCTTCCTCACCCAGCTTGCAGAACCCCACAAGCGGCTTCCAGTGGCTTTCCCATAAAAACACCAAGTATCTGCTCGCACTGCAAACTTCCCTAAATCTCTCAAAGGTTCGCAAACATCAAACAATCAGCACCTAACCTTGACATGCCTTATACCTCTTGCTAAGTGACTCCAAGCCTGGCACTAGGGGTGGCCAGGCTATGTTCGCAGCTTAGCCTCTGCCAGACACCTCCGAACCCAGCACAATAAGATACCAATCAAAGATCACTTTGCAGCACATATACTGATGGCAATATATGTGGTTTATATAATAGCATCAGGGAAAAAGTCAATAAATTAAGTGTTCAGAAAATTAAAGTGTATTTTTAAAGCTCTAAACTTTTTTAAATTGGTGGGATTCAAACCAAATAACTCTCGTTTCTTAAACCAAAATGTAATACTAGTATGGCTATGACAAATGCCCTTCGAAGCACTGGTATTAGCAACAGAGGTAACAATAATCTCAGGAAAAGAGCTCTGGCGGGTAGCTTGGTGAGTTGGAGCATTATCCTGTACACCAAAAGACTGCAGGTTTGATTCCTAGTCAGGGCACATACACAGGTTACAGGTTTAATCCCGATCGATGTCTTCTCTCCCCTTCCCCATCCCCTTCCCCTTCCCCCTCCCCCTCCCCCAACCCTCCCCCTCCTCCTCAAATAAAAGAATATTATTGGGTGAGAATTACCTTTAAAAAGAAAAAAATCTCAGGATAAGACGCTAGCATCCCCAATATAGAAAATTTAAGTATCATGGACTACAACAACCTTTAATGGAGTGTTTGATATAAGCAGTAATAAGATACAGAAAAATAATGACTGGTAGGCAAGCATGGCTCACTGGTTGAGTGTCAGCTAGTCTGGTTTCAGATAGTAAGTTATGAACCAGGAGGTCATGGTTCGATTCCTAGTCAAGGAACATGTCCTGGCTGCAGGCTTTATCCCCAGTAGGGGGCATGCAGGAGATAGCCAATCAATGATTCTCTCTCATCATTTGTTTCTATCTCTCTCTCCCTCTCCCTTCCTCTCTAAAATCAATAAAAATATTTTTTTAAAATGACTACCATTTATTAATCACAAATAATGACTATCATTTATTAATCACATACTAAGTTATAAAGCTTATCTCCATAAATATGCATAATCCTATACAATAAACTAGAGGCCCGTTGCAGGAAGATTCCTGCAATAGGGCTTCCTGCGGTGGTCTCTGCCACCCCACCTGCTTCCCTCCCTCCTTCCCTGCCCCACTTGCTTGCTTCTCCGCAGCTTCCATACCTTCTTCTTCAGCACTTAGCTTCCTTCTACGCTGTCTTCAGTCCTCACTCTTTGGATATGCAAATTAACTGCCATGTTCGTTAGGTTAATTCAATCCTGATCTCCTGATCGGCTGGTGGGTATGGCTTGTGAGTGTAGCAAAGGTACGGTCAATTTGCATGTTTCTCTTTTATTAGATAGGGGAGGTGATATGCAAATTGGCCATCACACAATCACAAGATGGCAGTGCCCACAGAGAAGGGGGGGACCGGTTGTTCCATGTGCCTGCCTTCAGAGTTCCCTCAGCCCTGCCAGGGTCCTCAGGTCCTCCTGCACCCCCCACTGACTAACAGCTCACCCAGGTTCCTCCAATGAGCTGCCCATCCCTTTCTTCCTCCCTCCCCCGAAGCTGCAGCCTGACTGTGGTGTCCAACAAATTGGAAGTTATAACTCATTCACTGAGAATATCCTCCATTCCTCAGTTGGGGCCAGACCCTCCACACACCTGCTGTCAGAGTCCCCTCAGCCCCACCGGGGGCCTCGGGTCCTCCTGCAGCCTCCTCCCCCCACTGAGGCTCAGGCAAACCGCAAATGGTGGCACCCGCTGCCCAGGGCCAGCCCAAGGCACAGGGAAGCCACCAATGGCAGCTGCCCAGCTGCCCATGGTCACCCCAGATTCAGGTAACCAGGGCCAGCTGAGGCTTTGCACTGTGGCAGTGGCAGCAGCAGAGGTGTGATGGGGCATTGCCTCCCCAATTGCTGGGAGGGTTGCCTCCTGCCCCTGAGGGCTCCCGGATTGTGAGAGGGGGCAGGCCAGGCTGACGGATGCCCCCCTCTAGGGCATGAATTTTCATGCATTGGCCCTCTAATAATCCTGTAAGAGTACATTATCCCTGTTATAAAGAAAGAATAAATAACTTGCCCAAAGTAAGCCAGATTGTTAGGACTACTGCTAAGATCTGAATCCAGGTATCTGTCTTCAAAGTCTATACCAGGGGTGGGGAACCTGATTTCTGCCAAGGGCCATTTGTATATATATAACCATATCGGAGGGCCATATAAAATTATCAACCTAAAAATTAGCCTGCTATATTTGGTCAAACATTTAACTTATGCCTTGGCAAGGTCATTACTTATGCCTTGGCAAGGTCATTACTTATGCCTTGGCAAGGTCAGAAAATGATTTTGTAGATCATGTACAGCCCGCAGACCAGACATTCCCTACCTCTAGTATCCCGAATTCCAAATGCAAGAACCAAAGAAAATTACCACCCACAGAATAAATTTTCAAGGCCCACATCAAATACCACCTGGAAATTTCATAAAATGAATTTCAAGAAGAAATATATCTGCCAAGAAGGACCCCTCATGGTTAACTGGTAACAAATCCATAACCAGAACCTAGCAGCCATTACCAACAGAAGCCTCTACAGACACTACATTTAGGAAAAAGCAACAGGCTGAACCTCCAGTTTCTTCCACTTGCCCCTGCCATAGAATCAAGGCTCATAAATGAGTTCATGGTATCATCTTGCAATCAGTGGACTGAGACCTGCCCCTCCCAATCAGAACCATGCAACTATTTCCTTATTTGCATCTATATTGACTAATCAGAACTGCTCCATTATAAAGACCAATCTGACCTATCAAGACCATGCTACTTGGACCAATCAGAACTTTGCTATTTAGATTCCTCTTCTGAACCAATTAGGAACTAGTGTACAAGCTTTATAAAAGACAGCTTCCCCTTTGTCTGGTGGAGGCCACTTTTGGTTTCCAAGGTAGGCTGCCTTTCCCCAGTTTGCAAATTGTTCCCTTGAATAAAGTTTCTCTTCTTTCCATACCCTATTTTGGGAACTCCTATTGACATTAGCTAGGTGACAACAAACCTTTGTTGATCACAACTATTTAAAAAGAACTTGAGAAAAGCTAGAGTTCTTATTTTATAGAAGACCAGAGGCCCGGTGCACAAAATTCGTGCATGGGGGGGCGAGGCTATCCCTCAGCTCAGCCTGCACCCTCTCCAATCTGGGACCCCTTGAGAGATGTCCAACTGCCCGTTTAGGCCCAATCCCTCTGGGACATCCCTCTCACAATCCAGGACTGCTGACTCCCAACTGCTCACCTGCCTGCATTCCTGATTGCCCTTAACCACTTCTGCCTGCCAGCCTGATCACCCCCTAACCACTCCCCTGCCAGCCTGATTGATGCTTAACTGTTCCCATGCCAGCCTGATTGCCCCTAACTGCCCTCCCCTGCCAGCCTGGTCCAACCCTAACTGCCCTCTACTGCAGGCCTGATCTCCCCCCCCCCTCCAACTGCTCTCCTCTGCAGGCCTGGGTCCCTCCCACTGCCCTTTCCTACAGGCCCAGTCTTCCCCAACTTCCCTCCTCTGCCGACCTGGTCACCCCTAACTGCCCTCCCTTGCAGGCCTGATCAGCCCAGCTGCCCTCCCTTGCAGGCCTGGTCCCTCCCAACTGCCTTCCCCTGCTGGCCATCTTGTGGTGGCCATCTTGTGTCCATGTAGGGGCAGTCACCTTTGACCACATGGGGGCAGCCCTCTTGTGTGTTGGAGTAATGGTCAATCTGCATATTACTCTTTTATTAGATAGGAGAGAGGCCTGGTGCATGGGTGGGAGCCAGCTGGTTTGCCTTGAAAGGTATCTCAGATCAGGGTGGGGGTTTCCTTGGGGCAAGGGGCAGCCTGGGCAAACAGCCTATGGTGGTTTGCAGGCCAGCCACGCCCCCCGGCAATAGCGGTAAAGACCCTGGTATCTGGGGATTTATTTACCTTCAACAATTAGAACTTTGTAGCCTGAAAAGGAGCCAAGCCTCCTGCTCACTCCATGGCTGCAGCCATTTCTGTTGGGATTTATCTACCTTCTATAATTGAAACTCTGTAGCAATGAATGGAAGCCTGGCCGACCAGGATGTGCAGAAAGCTTGGCTTCCTCCATTTCCAGGGAAACCCAAGCCTCCCTCCTGCTCTCTCTATGGCCACAGTCATCTTGGTTAAGGTTAATTTGCATGCTCATTCCTGATTGGCTGATGGGCATGGCTGGAGGGTGAGGCAGAGGTACAGTCAATTTGCATGTTACTCTTTTATTAGATAGGATTTCAGGAACAGTCAGAATTTTTCGACTTATTATTATTAAACCTTAACCCCAAATTGGTATAAAGCTTGAAAGGTTCACTTAATATGATAGTTTCATAGAATGCTCACAATTAACATGAATGTGTGTTGATGTCATTTGAATTCCATAACATTACATCGTAAGCAATCACCTTTGATGCTTTGGTAGAGCCAGAGCAAATTATTTTAATCACTATGACTACTTATGATTACATATTTGAGTACTTATGAAGAACAATTACCATGAAACTCAAATGACATAAGTCTTACATAAGCCTTCAGTTATAACAACACCAGAGGCCTGGAGCATGAAAATTCATGCACTGGAGGAGGGTGTCCCTCAGCCCAGCCTGCCCCCTCACAGTCCAGGAGCCTTGAGGGGCAAGAGGAGACCCACCTATCAGGGAAAGGTGACACCCCATCACACCTCTGCTGCTGCCACTGCCGGCAGCACAAGCCTCAGCCAACCCTGGTTACCTGAGCCTCAGGCGGCCCTGGGCGGCTAAGCAGCTGCCATCCAAGGCTTGCCTGTGCCTGGGACTGGCCCTGGATGACTGGGGGGCTGAAGGAACTGGGGGACTTTGGAGGCAGGCATGTGGAGCGGCTGGGCTCACCTGGGGGCGGTCCCAGCCTTGCTGTGTGCCTACCGCCCCAGCGGGGCTGAGGGAGCTGGGCACCACCATCTTTGAGGGTGGGGCAATTAGCATATTCCCTCCTTACTGTCTCTATGGGCACTGCCATCTTTGTGACAGCATGAGGGTTAATTAGCATATTCCCTCTTTATTAAATAGGATATATACATACACATATACTAGTGGCTCATTATTGCCTCAGCTGGCCACCCTACCCAGCGCCATTGGTAGCTCTCTGCCGCTCGTAGCTCGCTGTTCTGCCCTCCTGTGGCTCTCCAGCCATTACCCCGCCCTCCTGTAGCTCTCTGTCCACTGTCCCACCCTCCTGTAGCTCTCTGCCTACTTCCCCACCCTCCTGTAGCTTTCTGCTACTTGTACATCAGTTGTGACATTATGGCATCCTGACTAATTTGCATATTCCTCTATTATTACTATTATTATCATTATTATTATTATTATTATTATTATTATTATTATTTAGGTTTCTCACATGTGAAATTTAAAAGAGATAATAAACAATCTTGTGAGGTAGAAAAGTCACTCAAAATAATTGTTTTTACAACTCAGGAAACCAAAACTCAAAGTTAAATGGCATAAACATTAACCCAAGTGCACAAATTTAAAATGTATTGCGCTAACCACTGGGTATAAGTGCAAATAAGACATGATATCTATCCTTAAGAAGCTTATGGTCCAGTAGAGAAGGCAGAAATAAACACATAGAGTATAAAATGATAAATGTACTTATAATATTAGTAACTAGATAATACCATTGAAACTTTTTTTTTTTTTTTAGCAAGTTCAGAAAGAGATCACCTAGAGTATAAAGTTAAAACTGTCATTGATAATTCACTAACTAGAACCTCGGTGAAAACATAAAATATCTTTCAAAAGGAGAAAAATGCATAAAATTTTTAAGTTCATAAGAAATAAAGTGAGTTTATAAAATGGGTTAGAAATGTAAGAAATTTGTTATAGATCTTTAATGAGGCAACTATAAATACTCTTTAATGTAATTAGGCTTACAAGAGAAAAACAAACCAGAAGTTACCTCTGGGTGGCTCACAGGTGGAAGGGGAAGGGGGAAGTAAGATTGGATCATGACTATTTATTGTTCTGGCTGAAAGCAGAAAAGTAAAAAGAGAAGTTCATGATAAAGTAAAAGTTTAAAGATCTATTAGTATCTGCTAACTGACATTCCCTAGTTTTTTTCCCATACTTTTTTCCTTATTTACAATCCCCACTCTTCTAGAATGTTTAAAAAAAAAAAAAAGCAACTTCAATTTCCATTTCTCATACTGGCATAGTAAGCCACTTTTATTAATGGAATTCAGCTATCTCAAACCATTTTTGTGAGAAATGCACTCAGCCTTTCATTCAGCAGATACTAAACACTAAGTGCCACGTACAGTTCTAGAATCTGAATATAAAAGCAGTAAATATGGCAATATGAAGGGATGGAAGAACAGGATGTCAGATGGATGAATAGGACAGAGAATGAGGAGGAATACACAGATGTCAGGGGAATGAATTTCAATTACACCAAATTAACTGAAATACTCAAATAGTTAACTTAATTTTAATTAAGAGTCTGTATCCATTTTCCCAAAAGGATAATGGAATAACTGATGGTTTTTTAAACTAGTTATTAACCATGCATGGAGTGTTGCAGCCACCAGGAGAAAAACGTCATACTAGCCATCAGAGCACATTTGCCTCACATTTAGTAGTAGCATGTCTGTTGGGGAAGAATAGAGGAGGGATCAAGAGAATATTTATGTTGAGTAAACTTATCACTAAACATACCTTTCATTTAAAAAGAAGCTCTTGTGAGGATTTAGATTTTGACAAGATTCTAGGCTGTCATCAGATGATGAAGAAAGCTGCTCTGATTGCAAGTTGTCTGTATCACCCAAAGTGGCCTCAGTTACAGGAGAGGTCTTTATGTATTTTCTTCCTAAATCCGTGCCCAGGACATTCGTCAATATAATTCTGGGTATCCTGTCACACAAAATAACAAACACTGTTCTGTACTGAAGTCTGCAGTAACAAATATATTCTAAGAGGTTGAATTTTCAAACATTTTCATCTTAACACAAGTGAGCTATAAGAACTATACCACCCTAGAAATCAACCTGTAAATATTCAAAATTTTGGATAAACACACTGTTTTGTTTGTTTGTTTCCAGAAGTATTTATGTCTTAATAATTTGCACAGATTACCCTTCTTTTTTTTTAATGTATTTTATTTATTTTTTACAGAGAGGAAGGGAGAGGGATAGAAAGTCACAAACATCAATCAGCTGCCTCCTGCACACCCCCTACTGGGGTTGTGCCCGCAGCCAAGGTACATGCCCTTGACCGGAATCGAACCTGGGACCCTTCAGTCCGCAGTCCGACGCTCTATCCACTGAGCCAAACCGGCCTCGGCCAGATTACCCTTCTACTATAATGGCTTTAACTGTCATATTGGCTGCTATGGGGTGCTTAAAATTTTTAAACAATTTTTCTCAAAAAATGCTTGCTTTCTCTTTTACAGTCATTATTAAAAATACAGGCCCTGCCGAAACCAGTTTGGCGCAGTGGATAGAGCGTCAGCCTGTGGATTGAAAAGTCCCAGGTTCGATTCCGGTCAAGGGCATGTACCTTGGTTGCGGGCACATCCCCAGTAGGGGGTGGGCAGGAGGCAGCTGATGGATGTTTCTCTCATCGATGTTTCTGACTTTCTAACCCTCTCCCTTCCTCCCTGTAAAAAATCAATAAAATACATTTTTTTAAAATATACAGGCCCTCACTGGTGTGGCTCAGTTGTTTGAGTGTTGTCTCATGCACCAAAAGTTCGCCAATTCTATTCCTTGTCAGAGCATGTGCCCAGGTTGTGGGTTAATCCCTGGTCGGAGTGTGTGCAAGGAGGCAACAGATCAATGTTTCTCTCTCGCCCTCTCCCTTCCTCTCTCCTCTAAAACCAACTAAAAAAAAAAAATTCTTAGCTTTAAGAAAATAACACACTGCCATGACCGGTTTGGCTCAGTGGATAGAGCGTCGGCCTGCGGATTGAAAAGTCCCAAGTTCGATTCCGATCAAGGGCATGTACTGTAGCTGCAGGCACATCCCCAGTAGGGGGCGTGCAAGAGGCAGCTGATCGATGTTTCTCTCTCATCGATGTTTCTGACTTTCTATCCCTCTCCCTTCCGCTCTTTAAAAAATCAATAAAATATATTTTTTAAAAACACACTACAAACCAATTCAAGAAATCATTATTCTTTTCACTAAACATAAAGGCCCTTGACAACTAATTATATACTCGTAATTGGCAAATGACAAATGCTAAATCCAACAAGAAAAGCACCATTCAGATGGCAACTATGATAATGACAGATGCCATAAGTAAAACAGCACATGAACTGATGGTAATATATATTTTTATGTAATAGAATCAAGTAAATAGTTGGTAAACATTTAGAAAATTAAAATGTATTTTTTAAAGCTTAAGAAAAGTTTTAATTGGAGAGGTCCATATCCAATATACTATGTAACCCCAGTATCTTCTTAAACAGAAGAATAAAAGCTTTTCTTGGTTAGCCAGTTTTATTATGAACAACTGATATACTTTGCCACACTACACTGATGCCCGCAAGGCTACTATTTGGCCCTCAATTGAGTGGCCCAAGCAAAGTTATTATAATTTTTTAGTTTCTATTACTGTATTTTTTAAGTTTTCATATCACTGTTATCAATATGTCATTAGCAGCACTTTAATAATCCTTTTGAGAAACAACAGATTAATACTTGGAAAGGTCAAAGTACTTTTTTTATTTTAAAAATATATTTAATTGATTTTTTACAGAGAGGAAGGGAGAGGGATAGAGAGCTAGAAACATCAACGGAAGAGAAACATTCATCAGCTGCCTCCTGCACACCCACCACTGGGGATGTGCCCACAACCAAGGTACATGCCCTTGAACGAAATCTAACCTGGGACCTTTCAGTCCGCAGGCTGACACACTATCCACTAAGCCAAACCGGTTTCAGCAAGGTCAAAGTACTTTTAAGTTAAAAATGTGATCTTCCTTATACTTTATTATATTTGCTGTAGTACTTAGAATGGTACTCTATTTGTACTACATAGCGATACTATGTTCTTTTCAATGTTCAAGACAGCATAGAATTTCAGATCTCAGGAGAACTTTAAATAATTTTGTTTTCTCTCTACTTTAAACATGAAGAACTGAAAGCTGAGAAAATTTAAGTACTTGCCATATATAAGTAACTCTTCCTAAGTAGAAGAATCTGACACTATTGTTTTATGTTTATTTTACTCAATTACATTGTCTATATCCACAATACTAACATGCCAAAGGATTCAGATAACTAAACTTTTCTATCAATACATACTTCAAGAAACCTTTAAAAAATCCATTTCCATTAAAAGCACCACAAAAAAGTATTATAAAAATTAAGTTGTATTTATGATCTAAAAACAGACATACTAAATAGTTTAACACCCTGAACTCAAAGTTTAAGTGAAGAAAAAAGGGAAAGGAAGTCTGTCATCTAATACAACACTTATTATGAGGAGGGGAGGGCAGAGACATTTTTCCTACCTCCTTGCATGATTAAATCTCTAAAGATCCCATTTATTATTGTCTGGTTTGTATATCTGATGCCTGATAGAACCCTCCTTAATCAACTGGATTTGAAATGGGAATAGGGACATTATAGGACCAGTAAGGAGTCTCAAGACTTCTTTTACCTGACCCCACACTTAGAAATAGCTATAAAATGAATTGTTGAAGAAAATTCACTTCGCTAGTTTGACTCAGTGGATAAAGCATCAACCTGAGAACTGAAGGATCCTGGTTTCAATTCCGGTCAAGAGGACATGTTGGGTTGAAGACTCGATCCCCAGTTGGGGGGGGAGGGGGTGCAGAAGGGAGCCAACCAAATGATTCTCTCTCATCACTAATGTTTCTCTCTCTCTCTCTCTCTCTCTCCCTCTCTCTCTCTCTCTCTCTCTCTCTCTCTCCCCTTCCTTCCTTTCCACCCTCTCCCCTCCTCTCTGAAATCAATAAAAATGTATTTAAAAAAGAAAACTCAACTGTGGTTCTCAATACTTTTAAAAAAATACAAGGATATTAGTAGAGACAATTTTATTCAGGTTAGACCTATCCTTTTCTAGATAAATATTGCAAATAAAACTGTACTTTAATAAATAAAAGAATCTAAGATGCAACACACTGATGTACTGGGGGAGAGGGGGAGATTAATCAATGAATTTAAACTAGAGATCTGGTGCATGGATGTGTGCACAAGTGGAGTCCAGCCAGCCCGCCCAAATTGGGGTTGAATGACCAGGCCAGCCAGGGGGAGGGGCCACAGGCAGTTGGCCAGCCATCCCACCCCCTGGTTGAACTCCCAACTGAATTCCTGATCTTGGGGACAATTTGCATATTAGCCTTTTATTTATAGAGGATATGCATAGCCCATGGACAGACAATAGTTTGGAAAAGACCTGGAAAGGGGAAATAAAAGATTGTATAATTACAAAAGACTTTTACTACAAAAGAAATAAAAGACTGTATAATTAATGTTTAAAAAAAGAAATCAGAGAAAACGATATACTAAATTGATTATTCATTTTAAAAATTATATATTTACTAGTGGCCCAGTACACAAAATTTGTGCACAGAGGGTGGGTTCCCTCAGCCCAGCCTACATCCTCTCCAACTGGGGACCCTGTGGGATCAGGCCTAAACCAGCAGTCAGACATTCCTCTCCCAATCTGGGACCACTGGCTAACCAGTCACTGCCTACCTGTCTGATCACCCCTAACTGCCTCTGCCTGCCTGCCTGATTGCCCTTAACCTCTCTGCCTACTGCCCTCCCCTGCCAGCCTGATCACCCGCTACTGCCCTCCCCTGTCGACCTGATCTCGCCCCCAACAGCCCTCCCCTGCTGGCCTGATCGCCCCTGTCATTGCTTGCCTGATCAACCCCTAACTACCCTCACCTGCCAGCCTGATCTCGCCCCCCCCCAACTGCCCACCCCTGCCAGCCAATTTGGTGTTGATTGGTCAGTTTCTATGCCAGTCAGCATCGAAAGCTCCGCCTCCTAAGCAGCCATCAGCTCCTCACACTTCACCCAGATTTGGTTCTGATTGGTTGGTTTCTATGCCAGACAGTGTCTCTGGGTCTACCTCTGGGCCTGATCAGAGAGGCAGGGATGATCAACAGCCCAGCAGAGGCCCAGAGAGAAACTGAGGCCGAATTGCTGGTGAAGCCCAGAGAAAGAGAGGCAATGGCTGATCCACAGCTGCCACAGAGGCCGCGGATCAGATCCTACCTCTCTCTCTGGGCCGCTCTCCTGGCATGATCCACAGCTGACTCAGCAGTCAGTGCTGCTTCATTGCGTCTGCACCAGAGACAGTCAGTGCTGATTTCCAGTGCTCGGTCCAACCTTAGGTCAGTCATTACAGACCCTGTGTTTTTATATATTAGGATGATCCTCTATCATTACCAAATTCTAAAATATGACTCATAACAAAAATATTCAGCAACTATAATATTTAAGTAAAGAGAAGATTTGGGATATATAAAGAAACACATCAAAGAAATGTCAGCTATCACTTAGCATCCCTTTTAAAAGTCTTGACTATAGTATGTTTAAATTTGTATTAAACCATTAAGTCCCTAAAAAAGCTGTCTCTCCAAATAGGGAAGCTATTGTCCATAAAGATTAGTCTTATACAAAATGTTAAATATAATCGACAACAATAACAAAAAGTACAAATATCAGCATGGAAAGGTTGAATTTTTAAAGATTATGATTCTCTTCTGAATAATAAATCATCCTATTCTTGTAAGGTTTGTTTTGTAACCGGACAACCAAGGGGTCTGGGCTGCCTGCCACTACTTGTGCCAATTAAGCAGAAACAGGGTTGAATCATATATAAGCGTTTATTTCAATAATGCCGGTCATATGGAAGAGCCCCAGGTCATCCACAAAAATCTGCTCTGTACCCCACCATAAGCCAGCTGTTTATATTGGATAGAAGTACAAAGATTATGTAGGAATTACAAGTATGGGAAAAGTGAGCACAGGATAATCATTAACAGTTATAAATCATGTGGGCTGGAGGATGGTGGTATCACAGGAGGGTGGGTGCCTCTGGGCACCCTGGGACCAAATTACAGATAATAGGGAAAGGGGGTTGTAAAGAACAGGTGCCCCTGGACTAAATTGTTTATGCTACAAGGCTGTAAACCTTTCCATAATGATAGGCAGTTCTTGGGGAGTAGAATGGACTGCATTCCGATGTTAACTCCCATTCCCAGGGCATACAATTCTCAGCGAGGTTAGAATGTCCTTTCTTTAATCAGAACAGAACCATCATGATTAAAAGAGCATGATTAATATTTCTTATAACTGTAGCTGGTCCCAATATTCAATTTCTGCACCTAACAGTTTGGTTGCTAGGTTTTTATTTTTTTAAAATATATTTTATTGACTTTTCAGAGAGGAAGGGAGAGGGATAGAAAATCAGAAACATCGATGGGAGAGAAACATCGATCAGCTGCCTCTTGCACACCTCCAACTAGGGATGTGCCCGCAGCCAAGGTACATGCCTTTGACCGGAATCGAACCTGGAACCTTTCAGTCCGCAGGCCAACGCTCTAGCCACTGAGCCAAACCGGTTCGGCTGGTTGCTAGATTTTTAAAGAAAGAAACAGTAGCCAGCCAGTGTGGCTCAGTAGTTGAGCATCGACCCTTAAACCAGGTCACCATCACAACACAAGCCTGGGTTATGGGCTTGATCCCCAGGAGTGGGTGTGCAGGAGGCAGCCAATCGATGCATCACTGATGTTTCTATCCCTCTCTCCCTCTCCCTTCCTTTCTCTGAAATAAATTTTACAAAAAGAAGGAAGGGAAGGACGGAGGGAGGAGGGAGAATGGGAACAGAAGAGATATGAAAAAATAACTTTGGCAGAGAAATAAGACCTTTTAAGTTGAACAAATAGCTCAAAGTCTTTCCTAGAAGAAAAAAATTTTTCAAAATTTAGCCAAAAACCATTTGAAAAGATTATATACCAAATTGTAGTAGAATTGCATCTTTAAAGTACAAGTGCTCTAGAGGGCCTCTGAAGCTATCAGAAGATTCAAGGAACTATCTCAGCATATCTACCACAGAACGCCTTTCGATTAAAAATCACTCAATTAGAACAAATTCCACAAGGAAAAGTGTAAAGTAAAATACCAACGGCTTAATGAAATAGACATCATATAAATATACATAACAAAGTCTGTCTTACTTTACTTATAGAAATTAGTCATTAAAGTGAAAAAGCAGTATAGCACAAGAGTTAAGAGCAAGTGTTCTTTTTTTTTTATCTTTATTGTTGAGATTACTACAGATATCCATCTTTTTCTTCCATGGCTCCCCTCCACCTGGTTCCCACCACACCCTAGGCCCTCACCACCCTATTGTCTGTATCCATAGATAATGCATACATGCATATAAGATCTTTGTTTAATCTCTTTCTGCACCCCTTACCCCCCTCTTCACTGAGAATGGTCAGTTTATTCCATTTCCATGCCCCTTATTCTCTATTCCATTCACCTGATTTTTAGATTCAATTGTTGATAGATATGTTTTTATCCATTTGTTGTTCATATTTTTTATCTTTACCTTTTTCTTCTCCTCTTCTTAAAGAGTACCTTTCAGCATCCTATCTAATAAGAATTATATGACCAGCCAAGACCAGTTTGGCTCAGTGGATAGAGCGTTGGACTGCGGATTGAAAGGTCCCGGGTTCGATTCCGGCAAGGGCATGTACCTTGGCTGCGGGCACATCCCCAGTAGGGGCCATGCAAGAGGCAGCTGATCGATGTCTCTCTCTCATCGATGTTTCTGACTTTCTATCCCTCTCCCTTCCGTTCTGTAAAAAATCAATAAAATATATTTTTAAAAAATAAAAATAAAATAAAAATAAAAAGAATTATATGACCAAGAGTTAATTGACTATGCCTTTGCTATACCCACAAGCCACACCCATGAGCCCATCAGAGCAAGTATGCAAATTAAACCAATCAATATGACTATTAATTTGCATACCTGCATGCAGAAGACCACGTGGAAGGAAGCCAAGCACTGCAGAAGTGAACAGAGCTGTGGAAAAGTAAGCAAGCGGGGTGGGGGAGAAGGGAGGGAGCAAGGCAGAGGAGATGAGAGGAAGGCAGGCAGCAGAGCAGGAAGCGAGGCAGTGGAGAAGGGAGCGAAGCAGCGGAAATGGGAGCAAGGCAGCAGAGACGGGAGAGAGCAAAGTAGTGGAGAAGGGAAAGAGACAGCAGAGAAATGGTTTGGTGGTGATGAATTCCTTTAGCTTTTTCTCATCTATGAAGCTCTTTATCTGACCTTCAATTCTAAATTAGAGCATGGCAGGGTAGAGTAATCTTGGTTGTAGGTTCTTGATATTCACCACTTTACTTCTTGCCACTCCTTTCTGGCTTGCATAGTTTCTGTTGAGAAATCAGCTGACAGTCACATGGGCAATCCCTTGTAAGTAACTGTTTTTCTCTTGCTGCTTTTTAAGATTCTCTCTTTGTCTTTTGCTTTTGGCATTTTAACTATAATGTGTCTTGGTGTGGTCCTCTTTGGATTCCTCTTGTTAGGGGTTCTCTGTGCTTCCTGGGCTTGTAAGTCTATTTCTTTCACCAGGTAGGGGAAGTTTTCTGTCATTATTTATTCAAATAGGTTTTCAGTATCTTGCTCTCTCTTTTCTTCTGGCACCCCCATAATTCAGATGTTGGTATGCTTGAAGTTGCCCCAGATGCTCGTTACAATATCTTCATATTTTTTTATTCTTTTTCCTTTTTGTTCTTCTGATTGTTTTTTACTTCCTCATATTTAAAATCACTGATTTGATTCTTGGGATCCTCTAGTCCAGCAGTCGCCAACCTTTCAGACCTCACAGACCACCAGTGGCCCACGGACCACTGGTTGGCAACCACTACTCTAGTCTACTTTTGAATCCCTGTATATTATCCTTTATTTCAAAAAACGTATGGTTAATTTCTGACTGGTACTTTTCCTTTTCTTTTTTTGCATTCTCACTAAGATACTTGAAAGTCTCACTAAGTTCCTCGAAGGTTTCTAGAAGATTACTGAGGAACCTTATAACTGTGGTTTTGAACTCTGTCACTGGTAGTTTGCTTTCTTCCATTTCTTTCATTTGTGACTTGTTTCTTTGTCTCCACATTTTGGCTGCTTCCCTGTATTTCTTTCTATGCACTGGCTAACTGCTAAGTCTCCTTGAGTTGATAGAGTGGCCCTGTGTAGTAAGTGTCCTATAGGGCCCAGTGGCTCAGACTCAACAATCACCAAAGATGGATGCTTTTGGTGCACTCCTTTGTGGCTGTGTGCACAGTTTTGTTGTAATTGAGCCTTGACTGCTATTGGTTTCACTGAGAGGAATTGACCTCCATGCCAACTGGCTGTGGGGAGAGCTACTATGCAGGAGACACCCTTATGGAGCAGGATTTGTTTCAGTGGGGCTTTGGTGCTCACAGAGTCTGCCCCTTGAGTGTGACACTTACGGATGTGAAGATGTTGTAATCCAGAATGGTCTCACACTGACCACTGGGTACACTAGCTCTTGGGTCTTCACCGAGGTGCAATCAGCCACTGCCTGGGGCCACCCAGCAGGGGCTACAGAGAGATCTGCAGGTCCTCCTCTTTGTATTGGGTTTGGAAGTGCCCAGACGAGGCCCAGCTGTGAAGCAAGGCAGGCTGCCCCTGGTGCCAGGTCTTGGACCTTTTATTGATAGCTTTGAGGCTCCCTGACCCAACTGCAGCTTATTTGACATGTTTTAGGCTGAGAAAGGACAGGCCATACATATGCAAAAGCCACTGCGCACAACTTGGGTGGGGTTGTACACTGGGTGGGGTGGGGTCTCAAAGAATCACCAGGACAGAGCAAACAGAAATGGCTGCCAGTCATCCCTGCACTGGGGAGGTCTCAGCATGGGAACAATGGCCACTGCAAGCACCTCCTTCTAGAACACTGCCTCTGAGTTCCTGCCCCAATGCCAGACAGGCCAGTTTCTCCCCATATGTGTCTGGGTCCCCCAGAGTCTCGCCCAGCACTGGAGCTCAGAGGAAGTGGGAGCGTGTAAATGCAGTTTGTGGTGCCAGCCTTTTAAGAGGATCAGCTTGGTTTCCAGCAACCTCTGTGTCAGCCCAGTCCACACTGGTTTTTACAGCTCTTAGTTCTTACTGCCCATAGGGACTTCTTTCCCCAGCTCTGGAACCCCACGCTACAAGCTGGGACTCCTTGCTCCTCCAGGTGGCCTCCGCAGAGGTGATCTCCCTCCTGGTGAAAAAGCGGCACAGCCGGATGTCAGACGAGCCTGTTCCGTGCCTCTGCACCTCTTACCAGTCTCAGTGTGCTTTCTTCTTTACTTCTCTTATTGTAGAACTTCCACTCAGCCGGCTTTCCGATGGTTCTGCATGGTTGTTCTGTATTTTAGTTGTAATTTTGATGTGGTTGTGGGAGGCAGCAAGTACAGGCGTTAACCTATGCTACCATCTTGGGTCTCCCTTTAGCATTTCTTGCAGTGCTGGTTTGGTGGTGGTGAACTCCTTTAGCTCCTTTTTTTTGGGGGGGGGGGGTAGGGTGTCTAGGGAACTCTTTATTTCTCCACTTATTTTGAATGATTGCCTTACTGAATATAATAATCTTGGTTACAGATCCTTGCTTTTCTTTGCCTTGAATACTTCTTGCCATTCTCTTCTGGCCTGGAGAGTTCCTGATGAGAAATCAGCTGACAGCCTTATTGGAGCTCCTTTGTAGATAACAAATTGCTTTTCTCTTACTGCCTCTAAGATTCTCTCTTTGTCTTTAATTTTTGGCATTTTAATTTTGATGCATCTGGCCATGGACCTGTTTGGGTTCTTCTTGCTTGGGACTCTCTTGCCTTCTGGACTTGTGTGAGTTTTTTCTTTCCCCAGATTAGAGAAGTTTTCTGCATTTCTTCAAACACATTCTCTATCCCTTGCTCACTTTCATCCCCTTCTGGCATCCTATTATGCAAACATTGTTATGTTTCATGTTGTCCCACAGCTCCATTAAGCTGTCCTTCTGTTTTATAATTGTTTTTCCCCGAGACTCTTTTGAAAAGCAGCTTCAACTCTCTTACAAATGACAATAACATCAGTCCCCTCATTTAACCTGTCCTTTTTCAGCTAAACTGCAATGTTTCATCTAATAAAAATAATAGTTTTTCTCACTTGGAAGTGTTAGTTGCTAGATTCTGTGTTCATAAAATTTAAATATAAATGAAGAGCCCCAATAAGATTCTTTGTTTTTTACTGTGTGTGTCTGCTTTTTTGTGTAAACTACCAGCCCGTATAGAACTTTTTACCTGAGCTCCAGGTTTTATAAATTTAGCGTGTTCAACGTGAACGGATCAGCTTTATTTTCAGATTTGTTCCTACATCTGTATCTTCTTCCTGTCTGAGTATATGACTCCTCTGTACACTGTTCTCCAAATTAGGACTTCGTTACTATCCTGATTCCAATTTCTTCTTTACCCTTCGTATCCAGTCATTTATCATGTCTAGTTAATTTTACCTCCTAAGTCTCAAAATTGCCTTCTTTCCATATTGACTGCCACTGTCTCAGTTCAAACCCTAATGACTTTGTGTCTTTATTACTACCATAGTTAACTAGGAGGGCTTTCTGTACAAAGTCTTTTTTTCTTCTTAGTTATTTCTCTATATTGTTGCCTATATTGTATTCATTCTAAAAGCAAATATAAATTGCCATACCTAGCTAGTTTGGCTCAGTAGAAAGAACACTGGACTGTGGACTGCAGGGTCTTGAGTTAAATTCCAGTCAAGAATAAATGGATGGGTTGCACGCTCCATAGCCAGTAGGGGGCATGTAGGAGGCACCAAATAAATGATTCTCTTATCATTGATGTTTCTATTTCTCTCATCCTATCCCTTCCACTCTGGTCAATAAAATATAATTTATAAATTAGCAAATAAATAAATGACACATTAGATCAGATGGATTTAACTGACATTTATAGAACATTTAACCCCAAAGCTGCAAAATGTGCATTTCTCTCAAGTGAAAATGGGTCATTCTCAAACACAGACAACATGTTAGGACACAAAACAAGTTTCTCTACAAGTTCAAGAGGATTAAAATAGTATCAAGCATCTTCTCAGATCACAGTGTAAGAAAAATAGGTATCAACTACACTAAAAACACCCAAAACGGTCAAATACATGGAGGCTAAACAGCACGTTATTAAACAATGAATGGGTTACCAAAGAGATCAAAGAAGAAATTTAAAAACATTCTGGAAACAAATGAAAATAAAATACAACACTCCAAAATCTATGGGACATAGTGAAAGCTGTCCTGAGGGGGAAATTCATAGCACTATGGGCCTACCTCAAAAAAAATAAGAAAGAAAGAAAAAAAAAACTGAAAATAATTTATCTAATCCTACAATTTAAAGAACTAGAGAGAATAAGAAAAAAAGCCTACAGTAAGCAGAAGGAAGGAAATAATAAAAATCAGAGTGGAAATAAATGACAAAAAGATCAAAAAAATACAAAAGATCAATAGAACCAAGAGGTGGTTCTGTAAAAGGATAAACAAAATTGATGAATCTCTACCCAGTCTCACCAAGAAGCAAAGAGAGAGGACCCAAATAAACAAAATCAGAAATGAAAGAGGAAAAATAACAACAGACCCCATAGAAATACAAAGGATTGTTAAAAAAAATACTATGAACAACTCTATCCAAACAAATTACACAACCTGGAGGAAATGAACACATTCCTAAAAATATACAACTTCCAAAACTCACTCAGGAAGATTCTAAAAACCTCAATATGCTGATAACTGTGGAAGAAATTGAAGCAGTCATCAAAAAACTTCCAGCAAACAAAAGCCCAAGGCCAGACGGCTTCACAGGGGAGTTTTACCAAACATTAAAGGAATAACTAAAACCTATTCTCCTCAGACTATTCCAAAAAATTCATGAGGAACCAACACTTCCAAGCTCCTTCTATGAAACCAGCATCACCCTAATGCCAAAACCAGATAAAGATAACACAATGAACGAGAATTACAGGCCAATATCCCTCATGAACATAGATGGCAAAATCCTCAAAAAAAATTCTAGCAAATCAAATCCAGCACTACATCAGAAAGATCATACACCATGACCAAGTAGGATTTATCCTTATGCGAGGATGGTACAATATCGGCAAATCAATAAACGTGATACATCACATAAACAAATTGAGAGGTAAAATCACATAGTCATATCAATTGATGCAGAAAAGCATTTGACAAAATCCAACACCCCTTCTTGATAAAACTCTCAGCAAGGTGGAAATAGAAGGATCATACCTCAACATAATAAAAGCCATATATGACAAACACAAAGCCAACATCATACTCAATAGGCAAAAACTAAATCCATTTCCCCTAAGAACAGGAAAAAGACAGAAATGCCCACTCTCACCACTCCTAGTCAACATAGTGCTGGAAGTACCAGGCATTGCAATCAGACAAAAAAAAAGAATTAAAAGACATCCAAATTGGAGCTGAGACCAGTTTGGCTCAATGGATGGAGCGTCGGGCTGCGGACTGAAAGGTCCCGGGTTCGATTCCGGTCAAGGGCATGTACCCTGACTGCGGGCACATCCCCAGTAGGGGGCGTGCAGGAGGCAGCTGATCGATGTTTCTCTCTCATTGATGTTTCTGACTTTCTATCCCTCTCCCTTTCACTCTGTAAAAAAATCAATAAAATATATATTTTTTTAAAAAAGACATCCAAATTGGAGAAAAAAGAAGTCAAGCTGTCCTTATTTGCGGATTACATGATACTGTACAAAGAAAACCCTAAAGACTCCATCAAAAAACTATTAGACTTAATAAATGAATTCGGCAATGTAGCAGGATACAAAATTAATGCTAAGAAATCTATAGCATTTTTATACACCAATAATGAACTTAAAGAGAGACTGAAAAAGTAATCCGATTTACAACGCACCAAAAAAATTAGGATACCTAGAAATATACTTAACTAAGGAGGTAAAAGACCTATACATGGAAAACTACATAACATTGGAAAAAAAGAGATAGAAAAAGACATAAACAGGTGGAAAAACATACCATGTTCATGGATGGGGAGAATCAACATCATCAAAATGTCCATACTACCCAAAGCAATCTATAAATTCAATGCACTTCCCATTAAAATACAAACGGCATATTTCACAAACCTAGAACAAACTTTCCAAAAATTCATTTGGAATAAAAAAGACCCCGAATAGCTGTAGCAATCCTGAGAAATAAGAACCAAGTAGGTGGGATCTCAATACCAGATTTCAAGCTGTACTACAAAGCCACTCTTCTTAAAACTGCCTGATACTGGCACAAGAACAGACATATAGATCAATGGAATAAAATAAAGAACCCAGAAATCAACCCAAACCACTATGCTCAATTAATATTTGACAAAGGAGGCATGAACATACAATGGACTCAAGACAGTCTCTTCAATAAATGGTGTTGGAAAAATTGGACAGATAGATGAAAAAAAAAAAAGAAACTAGATCACCAACTTACACCATACACAAAAATAAACTCAAAATGGATAATGGACTTAAACATATGATGGGAAACCATAAAAACACTAGAGGAATCCACAGGCAGCAAATTCTCAGACATATGCCGAAGGAACTTCTTCACTGATACTGCTCCTTGGGCAATGGAAACTAAAGAGAAAATAAACAAATGGGACTACATCAAAGTAAAAAGCTTTTGCACAGAAAAGGAAACCATCAATAAAACAAAAAGAAAGCCCACTGCATGGGAGAACTTATTTGCCAATGATATCAATGATAAGGGTTTAATTTTCAACATTTACAGAGGACTCATACAGCTTCACTAAAAGATAAAAAACCCAATAAAAAAAATGGGCAACTGATCTAAATAGACGCTTTTTGAAAGTGACAGAAGGAAGACCAAGAGACATATGAAAACCTGTTCAAAGTCACTAATTATTAGAGAGATGCAAATCAAAACAATGCGGTATCATCTCACACCTGTCAGAATGGCTATTACCAACAAATCAACAAATGACAAATGCTGGTGAGGACGCAGAGAAAAAGGAACCCTCGTGCACTGAGGGTGGGAATGCAGACTGGTGCAGCCACTGTGGAGAACAGTATGAAGTTTCCTCAAAAAACTAAAAATGGAACTCCCATTTGACCCAGTGATCCCCCTTCTAGGAATATATCCCAAGAAACTGGAAACACGAATCAGAGAGGATATATGCACCCCTATACTCATAGCAGCAAAATTCACCATAGCTAAGATTCAGAAATAGCCTAAGTGCCCATCAGCAGATGAGGTGATTAAAAAACTGGTACATCTACACAATGGAATACTACTCAGTGGTTAAAAAAAAAAAAAAAAAAAAGGAGCTCCTACCATTTGCAACAACATGGATGGAGACAGAGAGCATTATGCTAAGTGAAATAAGTCAGGCAGAGAAAGATAAATATCACATGACCTCACCCATTTGTGGAATATAATGAAAGGCATAGACTGATTAACAAGAACAGATTCAGAGACTGAGAAACGTCAATCAGAACGTCAAACCTCAACGAAGGTGGGGGCTGGTGGTAGTAAGGGGTCAGATCAACAGAGGGACTTGTGCGCATGAGCCTAATCAATGGACACAGACAACAGGGGGGTGGGCCATGAGTGGGAGGGTAGGGGTGGAGGGAAATGAAGGAATAAGAACACATAAGTATAAAATAAAAATTTTAAAAAATTATAAGGAAAAAAATAAAATATTAAATCTAATCCATACCAGTGGTCACCATAAACTTAAGAGAAATTGTTTCATGTGACAAAGATTTTTAAATGAAACTCTCTGTAGCCTGAAAATTATTTTGAAAGGAAATAAAGAGAAGTTTCCTTCAAATGTCATAAGGATTGTAAATGAAAGTCAATGTATTTGGCCCCTTGAACTAAAGTATGTAATTTATGCTTTTGCCTTCCTGACAAAGTTTATATAAACTTATAAAAAGAAATTGACAGCCAGTTTGAAATTGAATTGCCATGGCCTAGAGCAAAGAATATCCTTACAAGATATTATTCTACAATGTCTTTATAATATTTTTTATTTTTTATTTACTTTTTAATTTAATAAATCTTTATTGTTCATATTATTACAATGTTCCTCTTTTTTCCCCCCATAGCTTCCCTACACCCGGTACTCACCCCCACCCTCTGCCCTTACCTCCCCCACACTGTCCTCATCCATAGGAATATGATTTTTGTCCAGTCTCTTCCCGCACCCCCCACACCATCTCCCCTCGAGAATTGTCAGTCCATTCCCTTTCTATGCCCCTGATTCTATTATATTCACCAGTTTATTCTGTTCATCAGATTTTTTTATTCACTTGATTTTTAGATTCACTTGTTTAGAGATATGTATTTGTTGTTCATCATTTTTATGTTTACCTTTTTCTTCTTCCTCTTCTTAAAGAATACCTTTCAGCATTTCATGTAATACTGGTTGGGTGGTGATGAACTGCTTTAGCTGTTTCTTATCTGTGAAGCTCTTTATCTGACCTTCAATTCTGAATGATAGCTTTGTGGTTAATCTTGGTTATAGGTTCTTGTTACTTATCACTTTGAAAATTTCTTGCCACTCCCATCTGGCCTGCATAGTTTCTGTTGAGAAATCAGCTGACAATCCTATGGGTGCTCCCTTGTAAATAATTGTTTTTCTCTTGTTGCTTTTAATATTCTTTGTCTTTTGCTCTTGGCATTTTAATTATGATGTGGTCCTCTTTGGATTGCTTTTGGTTGGGATTCTGTGCACTTCCTGGACTTTTAAGTCTATTTCTTTCACCAGGTGGGGGAAGTTTTCGGTCACTATTTCTTCAAATAGGTTTTCAGTATCTTGCTCTCTTTTTCTGGCACCCCCATAATTTGGATGTTGGTATGCTTGAGGTTGTCCCAGATGTTCCTTACAGTATCTTCAATTTTTTGGATTCTTTGTGCTTTTTGCTTTTCCGGCTGAGTGGATTTTGCTTCTTTGTATTTCAAATCTTTGACTTGATTCTTGCGGTCCTCTAGTCTGCTTTTAGATCTCTGTATAATATTCTTCATTTCAGTCAGTTTTTATTTGGTCCTTTTCATATCCTCAAGAGTCTTGTTAAATTTATCAGCCTTTTCTAGGAACCTCTTGAAAAACCTTATAACTGTGGTTTAGAACTCTATGTCCAGTCATTTTTTTTCCCTCCATTTCTTTCAAATGTGATCTGTTTCCTTGTCTCTGCATTTTGGCTGCTTCCCTGGGTTGGTCGAGTAGTTTTGTGTGGACGGTGTCCTCTAGGGGACAGTGGCTCAGCCTCTTTAATTACCTGAGGTGGATACTCATGCTGCACCCCTTTATGGACTGCACAGTTTTGTTGTAATTAAGCCTAGATTGTTGTTGGTATCGCTGGGAGGAGCCAATTGGCTGTGAGAATCAGCTGTGTGTACACTGGGAGAGCCTCTGTGCACAGCTTGGTAGGGTGGAGTCTAAGGGCAGAGCAGTCAGCCTTGGTTTCCCGTCAGCCCCACCCTAAGCGGCACCTGGGACTCTGGTCTCGCAGCAATGGCTGCACACACCTCTGAGAGAAAGCTGCCCTCAAGTTTTGCCCACTGCCAGACAGTCCAGTTTCTCCACAAATGAGTCTGGATACCCAAAGTCTCACCTGGAACTGAAATACAATGCAGTCTGGAGGTTTTTGGGGTTTTTTACCTCCCAAGCGATAGCCAGCCACATACCCTCTCCATGAGCTTGCACACCACTGCGGCTTCCGAGTTTCAGTGTGCTTCCTCCTGACAATGCAGTTTCATCCGTGTGAGTCTGGGTTCCCAGAGTCTCGCCCAGAACTGGGGATCAGTGCAGTGGGGAGCCTTTGTCTCCCACCCCATTCGAGAAAACCAGCCAAATATTCAGCTGCCTACCCTTTCCTCTTGCGCGTATCTCTGCACCTTTCTTCGTGTTTCGCAATTCTGCCCACTGCAGCTCCTCTGAGTCTCAGTGTCCTTTTATCTTTCCTTCTATTTGTAGAATTTCCACTCAGCCAGCTTTCTGGTGGTTCTTGATGATGTCTGTTTTGTCTTTTAGTTGTAGCTTTGAAATTGTTGGGAGGGACAGCTGTATAGGTGTTTAGTTCCTATTCATCATTATGATTTTTTATACTTTACAACAACATATTGTACAATCATCCCAAAGAAACTTACAAACTAATTAATTCTTTGAATGTTTGGCAGTAATTTAAAAAAGGACATGAAAGGATTTAATCCCTTTCAGAAGGAATTAAGGCATACTGGAAAGGCACTTGAGCATTCTATATTGGACCCTTTTTGCCACAGGGACCCTCTTCTCACAATCCAATTGCCCTCAGCTGGTGCCTGAGCTTTCTGTTTACGCTGAGGTTGAAGCCTCATGGTGGCTGATAAAATGTATCTGTTTCTCGGCCAATGGTGTGAGCTGGGCCCTCCCTGGAGAAGAAACCTGAATTCCCCAAGATATGTGATCAGTTCTGGAGCCCCCCCAGTAGGTGGGAGAATCCCAAGGCAGATGCTGGGCACAGAGGCCATGGGGGGACAGGCTACCAAGAACACAGAACTGAACCTCACATCAACCTGCTTGGCCCCGAAGGGTGGCTGGTTAGCCAGAGATGGGTAAGATTCCTCAGGGAAGGAACAACCTAAGACAGGCACAGTCACAGAGGGGCTATCAGGAGAGAACTTAAAGGTCAACACAGGTGGGGCACAAACCCTCACCCCCCTAACTTTGCAGGGGCCTGAATCTCTCACCTCTTCTGAGGGAGGTCTCCTGCCCCCATGGCTGTTTCTCCTCCCATGCACAGCTCAGATCGGAACCCAGGTTATAGACAGAGACTTGGTCAACAACAGCTGCCCTTTATCTAAATACAGTCTAGCACCAGGAATGCTCAGATGCCTACTCAAGAATGCAAATAATCCTTTTCACTAATATTTACAGGGTAAACTAAGATTATTGTTTGAGTATTAAATTTGACAGTAAAATAGTAATTAAGTTTTCAGATTAATTTAAATTGGCTAATTGAAATAAGTGAATACTCAAGAAAATTTAAGTGTACTGGACAAAAAGCTATTCCTAAAATATTAACTAAAATTTCTATTACTAGTTCATCTCACTGTAAAATTGCCTAACATGCAAAGAACCTGAAGCAGTCATATTTTTGTGCAAAAATTAAAATTTAAAGTTACCAAGACTGCAATATAAAATTTCCAAAAGCCCCCATTAATAAAAAAAAAGGGGGGGGATAGTTGGGTAATATCATATAAGGAAAAATATCCTGTAAGTAAATTACATTTAGAAAATTCTTACTTCAGAAAATTAATTTCCATTTGTAATGCTAACAGCAGGACATCCATGAATAACACACAAAGTGTCAAAATAAGCCAAAGGAAAATCATTTGGGCAAAAACAAAAAGAATCCCAAGTCTAATTTACAGAAAAGATTCCTTTATTAACTTTTGGTTAAGAATATGTTTGTATATTTTCAGAAAACAACTCCAAAACCATATGGATTCCTGCAACAAAGAGGAACTGACAGGTCTGCTCCAACTGCAAAGACAGTCCAGAGATGAAGGATGCTGACGACACCTTGCCATGCTAGCAGTCAGCAGCTGTGCATCGCTGCAGGCTGCCCAGGACGAAACCAGAGAGGGTGGAACCTGCATTGCCACCATGTGTCCACCATCCAGATACCATTGCTAACATGTACACATAAGAAACTATTTGATGCCGGGACCGGTTTGGCTCAGTGGATAGAGCGTCGGACTGCGGACTGCGGGGTCCCGGGTTCAATTCCGGCAAGGGCATGTACCTTGGCTGCGGGCACATCCCCAGTGGGGGGTATACAAGAGGCAGCTGATCGATGTCTCTCTCTCATGGATGTTTCTGACTTTCTATCCCTCTCCCTTCCTCTCTGTAAAAAATCAATAAAATATATAAAAAAAAAAAAAGAAAAAAAGAAACTATTTGACATTGAAACTGGGACTCAGAACTGTTGGACACTGAAACTGAGACTCAAACATTTTTTATGTTGTTGTTCTTAATATGTTTATTTCTAGTATGCAGTTGTAAGATTTTTTTAAAGAAAAGAAACAGGGGGAAAAAGAAACAGAGGCAAAGAAGCATTGAACAGACTGTCAAACTACAGGGGGAAGGCAGGGGAGTGTGCGGGGCGGGGCCTGTGGGAGATCAACCAAAGGACTTGTATGCATGCATATAAGCATAACCAATGGATACAAGACACTGGGGGGAGGACGGCACAGGTGAGGGCACATGCTGGGGGGTAGGGGAAGCTGGGGGGAGGTTAATGGAGGGGAAACATGTACTACTATTTGTAATACTTTAAGGAATATATATATACAAACAACTCAATTCTAACAAACTGGACAACCTAGATGAAATACATATTCCTAGAAAAATATAATCTTCCAAAATTCAATTAGGAAGAATCAGAAAATCTGAATAGGCTGATAACTACTGATGAAATTGAAGCAGTAAGTAAGTAAGTAAGTAAATAAGTAAATAAATACTCCTAGCAAATGAAAGTCCTGGTCAGGATGGCTTCATGGGGGGAGTTTTATGAGACCTTCGAAGAACAACTAACACCTGTCTTCCTCAAACTATTCCAAATAATCCTAGAGGATGGGACACTTCCAAGCTCTTTCTATGAGACTGGTATTAGCCTAATTCCAAAACCAACTAAGGAAACTTCAAAGAAAAAGAATTATAAGCTAATATCTCAGATAAACATAAAGACTAAATTACTCAATAAAATATTAGGCAAATCGGATCCAGCAATATATTAAAATGATCATACACCATGACCAAGTAGGATTTATTTTGGTGATGCAAGGCTGGTACAGTATCAGCAAATCAGTAAACATGATATATCACATTAACAAATTTGAAAGACAAAAATCACATGATCATATCAACAGACACAGAAAAAGCATTCAACAAAATCCAACACTCATTTTTTATAAAAACTCTCAGCAAAGCAGGAATAGAATAAGTAAATATCAACATGATAAAGGCCAGATATGACAAACTACAACAAACATCATACTCAATGGGCAAAAACTAAAGCAATTTCCCCAATGAACAAAAACAAGACAAGAATGTCTAATTTCACCACTCTTATTCAACACAATACTGGAAATCCTAGTCACAGTGATCAGATAAGAAGAAAACATAAAGGACATCCAAATTGCAAAGGAAGAAGTAAAATTGTCATTATTCACAGATGACATGATATTGTACACAGAAAACCCTAAAGACTCCACCACAAAAGACTACTAGATTTAAGAAATGAATTCAGGAACATAGCAGGATACAAAAGTAACACCCAGAAATTGATGGTATTTTGATACACCAATAATGAATTTCACAAAGAGAAATTAAACAAACAATCCCATTTACCAGTACAATAAAAAAATTTAGGAATAAACTTAACCAAGGTGGTAAATGACTGTACTTGGAAAACTATGGGACATTGAAAAAAGAAATAAAGATATAAACAAGTGCAAAAACATACCATGTTGATGGATAGAGTTAACATCATTAAAATGTCCATACAACACAAAGCAAGTTATAGATTCAATGTAATCCCTATTAAAATACCAATGGCATATTTCACATATCTAGAACAAATCTGTATTAATAGAAGTGTAATATGCTAATTAGACCAGACAGCTGAATGACCCTCTGGACATCATTCCGGATGTCCTTCCAGATGAAGCCGTGGAAATGGGGGCCAAGGAAGAGGTGGTTAGGAGCGATCAAGCAGGCAGGCGAGCAGTTAGGGGCAATCAGGCATGCAGGAGAGTGGTTAGGGGTCATTAGGCAGGCAGGCGAGTGATGAGGGATGTTCAGGCAGGCAGGCAAGTTGTTAGGGGCGACCAGGCAGGGAGGCAGGTGAGTAGTTAGAAGCCAGCAATCCCAGATTATGAGAGGGATGTCTGACTGCTGGTCTAGGCCCAGCAGTTGGACATCCCCTGAGTGGTACCATACTGCAAGAGGGTGCAGGCCGGCCTGAGGGAACCACCCCCAGATACACAAATTTTGTGCACTGGGCCTCTAGTACTCCATAAACTTATATGGAATTAAAAAAAAAAAAGGAAGCGGAGAAATAAGATAGCAGCATAGGTAATCATCTATATTTGCTGCCTCTCACAACCACATCAAAACCACAACTAAATGGCAGAACAACTACCACCCTGAACCACAGAAAACCTGGCCGAGTAGAAGTTCCACAACTAGAGAGGTAAAGAAAGCGCACTGAGATGGGTAAGAGGTGTGGAGGCTCTGAAAGTGCTGGCACCTAGATGTGCTGCTCTGGAAACCAGGAAGAAGATACAAACTCCCGCTTGCTATGAACTCCAGTGTTCCAGGTAAGACTGTAAGGGTCCCAGGTCCATAAGTAGAGAAACTGGACTGTCTGGCATCAGGACAAGAACATGCGAGCAGCTTTCTCTTAGAAGTGCTCGCAGCAATCACTGATCCTGCACAGGGGCATGGGATGCAGAGAACCAGGGACTTATCAGGTTCAGGGCTGACTGGCAGCCATGGCTGTTTGCTCCGCCCTCATGACTCCAAGAGACCTTGCTCCACCAAATTTACAACCCCACCCAAGTTGTGCACATCAGCTTTTGCATATGAATGGCCTGTCCTTTCACCTAAAACCTGTCAAACTGCAGCTGGGTCAGAGAGTCCCAGAGCTTCCAAAAGAAGACCCAAGGACCAGCAGCAGCAGTGGCCCTGCTTCACTGCTGGGCCTCATCTGGGCACTTCCAAACCAATACAAAGAGGAGGAAATTGCAGATGTCTCTGTAGCTCTTGCTGGACAGCCCCAGAAAGTGGCTGACCTTGAACCTCTTTGGAGATCCAAGTGCTTGAGCATCCAGTGGTCAGAATGAGAACATACCAGTTACAACTTTTCACATCCATAAGAGACACATTCAAGGGGCAGACTCAGTGAGCACCAAAGCCCTACTAAAGCAAGTCCTACCCCATTAGGGTATCTGTCCCCTGCACAACAGATCTTCCAGTGTAGAAACAGCTGGTCATTACAGCAAATTAGCCTGGCAACAGCAATCAAGGGTTATCTACAACAAGACTGTGCAAACAGCCCACAAAGGAGTGCACCAAGAATGTCCACCTCAGGTGACTGGAGAGGCTGGGCCATATAGACCACCAACCACACAAGGCCACTCTATCACCTCAAGGAGACTTAGCAGCTACCCAATATACAGAAATGAAGACAGGGAAGCAGCCAAAAGCGGAGACAAAGAAACAATTCACAAATGAAAGAAATGGATGAAAGCAAAATACTGGCAGTAGAGTTCAAAACGACAATTATAAGGTTAGCCGATTATCTTCTAGAAACCACGGAGAAATTTACTGAGAACCTCAAGAATATGAAAATGAACCAATCAGAAATTAAGCATACAGTTACCGAAAGAAAGAATAAAATGCAGAGATTCAACAGCAGATTAGAAGATCCCAAGAATCAAGTCAAAGATTTCAAAAATGAAGAAACAAAAAACACCGAACCAGAAGAGAAAAAAAAAAAATAATCCAAAAATATGAAGATAGTGTAACAAGCCTCTGGGACAACCTCAAGCATACCAACATCCAAATTATAGAGGTGCCAGAAGAAGAGAGGGAGCAAGACATTGAAAACCTATTTGAAGAAATAATGACAGAAAACTTCATGTAGCTGGTGAAAGAAATAGACTTACAAGCCCAGGAAGCACAGAGAACCCCAAACAAGAGGAATCCAAAGAGGATCACACCAAGACACATCATAATTAAAATGCCAAGAGCAAAAGACAAAGAAAGAATATTAAAAGCAGCAAGAGAAAAACAGTTAGTTACCTACAAGGGAGTACCCTATGACTGTCAGCTGATTTCTCAACAGAAGCTATGCAGGCCAGACAGGAGTGGCAAGAAATATACAAAGTGATGAATATCAAGAACCTACAACCAAGATTTCTCTACCCTGCAAAGCTCTAATTTAGAATTGAAGGTTAGATAAAGAGCTTCACAGATAAGACAAAGCTAAAGGAGTTCATCACCACCAAACCAGTATTATATGAAATGCTGAAAGGTATTCTCTAAGAAGAGGAAGAAAAAGGTAAAGATAAAAATTATCTTAACAAAGTGACAACAAATACATATCTATCAACAAGTGAATCTAAAAATCAAGTGAATATAAAATCTGATGAACAGAATAAACTGGTGAATATAATAGAATCAGAGGCATAAAAAGGAAGTTTACTTGACAGTTCTCGGGGGAAGGAGGTATGCGGGTGCAAGAAGAGATTAGACAAAAATCTTACACCTATGGATGAGGACAATGGGGGGCAGGGCAAAAGGTGGGGTGGGGTGGAAACCAAATGGAGGGGAGCCATTGGGGGGAAAAAGAGGAACAACTGTAATAATCTGAACAATCAAGATTTATTTTAAAAAATAAAATGAAAGACTCAGAAAAGTCATAGCAATATTGAGAAAGAAGAAAAAAAGTAGGAGAGATCACAATACAGATAACAAGTTATACTACAAAGCCACTGTAATCAAAACAGCCTGGTACTGACACAAGAACAGGCATACAGATCAATGGAACACAACAGAGTCCCCAGAAATCTACCCAAGCCATTATGCTCAATTAGTATTTGACAATGGAGGCAAGAGCATATAATGGAATTACGGCAGTCTCTTCAATAAATGGTGTTGGGAAAAATGGTGTTGGAAAAATACATGCAAAAAATGAAACTAGAACAGCTACTTGCACCATACACAAGAATAAACTCAAAATGGGTAAAAGATTTCAATGCAAGTCATGGAACCATGAAAATCTTAGAAGAAACCGTAGGAAGCAAATTCTGACATCTCTCATACCAATATGTTTATGGATATATCTCCTTAGGCAAAAGTAACTAAAGAGAAAGTAAACAAATGTGACTACATCAAAATAAAAAGCTTCTGCACAACAACAACAAAAAATCAACAAAAGAGAGTCCACTGTAGGAGAAAACATATTTGGCAATGATTCATCTGATAAAGGATTAATACCCAAAGTATATAAGGAATTCATAAAACTTAGCAAAAGACAAACAATCCAATTAAAAAATTGGTAAAGAAATTAGATACTTCTCAAAAGAGGAGTATTAGATACTTTCTCAGAAGAGGACATACAGATGGCCAAGAGACACATGAAAAACTGCTCAAAGCACTGATCAGAAGAGAGATGCATATTAAAACAACAATCACCTCAAACTTGTCAGAATGGTTATCATCAATAAATCAACAAATGACAACTGCTGGTGAGGATGTGAAGAATAGGGAACCCTAGTATGCTGCCGGTGGGAATGCAGACTGGTATAGCCATTACAAAAAATAGTATAGAACTTTCTCCAAAAATTAAATATGGAACTGCCATTTGACCTAGTGATCCCACTTGCAGCACTATATCTTAATACACCTGAAACAACAATCGATAGATATGTCATCACCGCTGGCCACTCGCCTCCCACACGGCTCCAGGGCCCAGAACACCGAGGCCTACCCGCCACAATCCACCGCACAGGAATCCTCACCTCGCAAGCTTTACAGCCGCCAAAAAAGGACAAGTTCTTTTATTTTTAAAACAACTGTTTTGAAAGTGGTTTTTATCTGGATCTTGACTTAAAACTCTTATAGATGTCATTCAATTACAGACCATATAACCTAAGCACTAAGTAGCTAATGATAGGTTAGTCTACATGCAAGCTCAGTACCTCCCCCAAAAACAATTTACTTAAGGGTTAAAACTGTACATAAAAACACATTAAAAATATTAGGTTACAGATCACAAATTCCCAGAATTCTTTTTTTCATTTCTTTATTAAGGTATTACATATGTGTCCTCATCCCCTATTACCCTTCCAACCCCCTACCCCCTTACCACTTATGCCCTCACCCCCCTGGTGTCCGTGTCCATTGATTAGGCTTATATGCGTGCATGCAAGTCCTTTGTTTGATCTCTTCCCCTTACCCCCATCCTCCCCTACCTTCCCTCTTAATTTTGACAATCAATGCTTCTCTGTCTCTGGATCTGTTTTTGTTCATCAGTTTGTTGTTCATTATATTCCATAAATGAGTGAGATCATGTGATACTTATCTTTCTTTGACTGGATTATTTCACTTAGCATAATGCTCTCCAGTTCCATCCATGCTCTAGTTTGAAGCAGCCACCTTTTCCTCCTTTTTCTTCTTCTTCTTCCTCTTCTTAAAGAACACCTTTCAGCATTTCATATAATACTGGTTTGGTGTTGATGAACTCCTTTAGCTTCTTATGTGTGAAGCTCTTTAACTGACCTTCAATTCTGAATGATAGCTTAGCTGGGTAAGGTAATCTCCAATGTAGGTTCTTGCTATCCAACACTTTGAAAATTTCTTGCCACTCCCGTCTGGCCTGCATAGTTTCTGTTGAGAAATCAGCTAACAGTCGTATGGGTGCTCCCCTCTAAGTAATTGTTTTTCTCTTGCTGCATTTAATATTCTCTCTTTGTCTTTTGCTCTTGGCATTTTAATTATGATGTTTCTTGGTGTGGTCCTCTTTGGATTCTCTGTTTGGGTTTCTCTGTGCTTCCTAGACTTGTAAGTCTATTTCTTTCACCAGGTGGGGAAGTTTTCCGTCTTTACTTCTTCAAATATGTTTTCAGTATCTTGTTCTCTCTCTTCTTCTGGCACCCCCATAATTCTGATGTTGGTATGCTTGAAGTTGTCCCAGAGTCTTCTTACACTATCCTCAAATTTTTGGATTCTTTTTTCTTTTTGCTTTTCCGGTTGAGTGTGTTTGGCCTCTTGATATTTCAAATCTTTGACTTCATTCTTGTGTTCCTCTAGTGTGCTGTTGGGTTTCTGTAAAATATTTTTTTATTTCAGCCAGTGTATGTTTAATTTCTAGTTGGTCCTTTTTCATATCCTCAAGTGTCTCGCTGAATTTATCGGCCTTTTCTAGGAACCTCTTGAAAAACCTTGTAACCATGGTTTTGAACTCTATATCCAGTCGTTTGTTTTCCTCCATTTCTTTCGTTTGTGTTTTCTTTCTCTCTGCATTTTCACTACTTCCCTGAGTTGGTAGGGTAGCTTTGTGTGCTAAGTGTCTCAGCCTCCCGTTTCCTGAGGTGGACACTCTTGGTGCACCCCTTTGTGGACTGTGTGTATAGTCTTGCTGCAGTTAAGTCTTGATTGTTGTTGGTATCACTGGGAGGAATTGACCTCCAGGACAATTGGCTGGGAGACAGCCTTATGCAACATGAATTGCAAATTTTCCAAAGCCTCTGTGCTCAGCTTGGATGGGGCGAAGTTTCAGGGTGGGGCGGAGTTTCAGGGTGGAGCTGACAGCCTTGGCTTCCAGTCAGCCCCGCCCCATCAGGTCACTGGGTCTTAAGTGTCCACAGGCAATCACAACAAGCACCTCTGAGAGAAAGGCGCCCTCGAGTTTCACCCGCTGCCAAACAGTCCAGTCTCTCCCACTGTGAATCCAGACTCCCAGATCTTCGCCTGGCACTGGGGCTCCGCACAGTCGGAACAGGGTTTCAGCGCCATCCGGAGCTCCATCTCCCTCCTGCCAGATCAGACCAGCGGCACAGTCAATAGTCCACCCATCTGCACGCACTCCCACATGTGCCTCCGGAGCTCCACTTTTGGCTGTTCCCCTGAGATTCCGCTTCACAATCCAGATTCCCCCGATTAGGGCATGGGTCCCCGGGTCTTGCCCAGAACCGGGGTTCAGTGCAGTCGGAACTGGGTTCAGCACAGTCTGGAGCCTTTGTCTCCTTCCCACTAGAGCACACCAGCCAGGCACTCAGAGGCCCCGTCCTCTCCACTCACGCGCACATCTCCATACCTCAGGCTTTGCAGCTGCTCTGATTCTCCGTATGCGTTTCTGTTTCCTTCTAATTGTAGATCTTCCAGTCAGCCAGCTTTCCTGTGGTTCTGGATGATGTCCGTTTTGTCTTTTAGTTGTATTCTTAAAATTGTTGTGCAAGGCAGCAGCCTAGGTGTTTACCTATGCCGCCATCTTGATTTTTCTCCTCCCAGAGGTAATTCTTAATGTTCGGCCCCAAACTCCATATATAACTCTTTTAAAAAATAAAAAACAAATCTGGTCTTGTTAGTTTTCAAAATTAAACTGTTTTCAAAATTAAACTGCATGTTTATATTAAAAACCTGGTGGTAATATTTCAATATCATCTTCTTTTTTTCAAAAAACAGCATGTAAAATAAAAGAAAGTTCAACAAAGTTAACTGGTAAGTACTTAGATTAAATAATATCTAAAAAGTGTGTTAAAGACGCAGAAAATAGAAAAGATATGTTATCATATCTTTTAAATGTTATTTAATTTAGGTCTGTGGTCAGCAAACTCCTTAGTCAACTGAGCTAAATATCAACAGTACAACAACTGAAATTTCTTTTGAGAGCCAAATTTTTTAAACTTAAACTTCTTCTAATGCCACTTCTTCAAAATAGACTTGCCGAGGCCGTGGTATTTTGTGGAAGAGCCACACTCAAGGGGCCAAAGAGCCACATGTGCCTCACTAGCCAGTTTGCTGACCACTGATCTAGGTCATTACCTATTTGTATACATCTCTTCTTTTTTTTAATTATTTTTTTTTATTGTTTAAAGTATTACAAATAGTAGTACATATGTCTCCTTTTTTTTCCCCACTGACCTCCCCCAGCCTGTCCTACCCCCCAATACATTGCCCTCACCTGCCCCCTGCCAGTGTCTTGTATCCATTGGTGATGCTTATATGCATGCATACAAGTCCTTCAGCTGATCTCTTTCAGCCCCAATACTTGTTAAAAATAATTCTATCGATTTATTTAAGCAAGTATGGAACTATCATTAAGATTGTGAATTAAGATTGTTAGCTTTAAGATTTGCTACAAATTGGGTGCACCTGCATATGAAGATTTTTTTAAAGATCATTTCCAACAATCTTATTTTTAAGACTATTGGAATTATTTCTAAATGTGGAATTATTTCTAAGCTGAACAAAATCAATACTGAACAACATACCTTTCAGATAATTTAAGGCTTTGGTGGAGAGGTTCTAATTTTTGACATGTCTCTAGGCTGTCAACAGATGTCGAAGGCAATGAGTCTGATTGCACTTTGTTGGCATCACATAAATTAGCATCGTTTCTAGGTAGAATCTTTCTGAATTTTCGTCCTAAATCCGTCCATAGGACATTCGTCAACATAACTTTGAGTTGCCTGTTATACACATAAATAATGAACACTAAACATTATATAATACATGAATGCATCACAAATAATAACAAATGAAAATCTCCAGGAATTCTAAATTTCAGTTCTTGAAGCAAGTAAATAGAATAGTAAACATTGTAAGTAAAAAATTTGCCTAACCACTCTCAAATACACATTATAAAGTAAAGCCTATTTCGCTTAAATTGAGATTGTCTTCAGAACGCTGTCCATTATGCTACAACTGTAGTCACACACCTTGTACAGCTGTTGGATTCCTAATAACCATCTGTGTCTATTCTCACTGTTAGTGGAACAGCAACACACATCTGCACATATCATCAAAGAGGCAACAACTCTCTGCACTAAAATTTTTTTTCTTTTAGCTTTTATTGATTTGAAAAACATTGTTTAATATAAGGGTGCAATGGTAGATCATCTAAAGTCTTAAGCCTATATAATCTTAAAATACACTTAATTTTACTTTATTTAAAATAGGTCAATTTAAAACATTTACTTTTATTGCACCTACTAGGGGCCCAGTGCATGAAATTCGTGCACTGGGGGTGGGTGGTCCCTCAACCCAACCTGCCCCCTCTCACATACTGGGAGCCCTCAGGGGATGTCCAACTGATGGCTCACCCCCAGCTTGCCAGAGGCTTTAGGCCTTGGGCACCCAGCCATTGCCCTGCTCAGCTCAGCCCCGGCTGACTGCGACGACCCAGCCCCAGGGGCTGGGCGCTCGCTGCCACTTCTGCTCACAGCACCCACGGGCCAGGCACTCTCTGACTCCGCCCCACCACTGCTGCTGCTGCTGCCACCACCGCTACTGTTGCCGCTGCTTCTCCTCACAACACCCTGGGGCTGGGCGCTTGCCACCACCACTGTTTCATCTCCACCCCCGGGACCAGCACGCGTGTCACTTGGCCCTGCCCCCGCTCCTGATTGGTATGGTCAAATTTGCATGTTTCTCTTTTACTATATAGGATACCAATTTCAAAAGTAAAACTGTACCCTAGCTGGTTTCTCAATGGTTAGAGGGTCAGCCTGCGGAATGAAGGTTCCCAGGTTCAATTATGACCAAGGGTACTTGCCATGGTTGCAGGCAATTCCAGCCTTCTGCCTCATTACTTTTTGCCCATTAATCATTCAATACATCTTTGAGCTGATAATACTGGAACCATGGAATATAGTTTTTGCAATAGTATAAACAAGCTACCAAGTAGACTTGAAACAATGTCAAATGAGGAATGGCTGAAAGATTTGAAAATATTTAATCATATTATTCTCCCTGGTACCAGTTTTAGGCACCAGTTTGTTTATTTGCCTGATTAACAAATATGAATATTAAGAAACAGAAAGCAAAATACTCATGTGTTTGTGTTGTTATTGTTGTTGTTGTTATTAATCCTCACCCAAAGACATTTTTCCATTGATTTTTAGAGAGTGGAAGGTAGACAGGGAGGGAGAGGTAGGTAAGGGAGGGAGGAAGATATATATAGAGAGAAAGAGAGAGAGAGACATCAACTGGCTACCTCCCAAACACACCCTGATTGGGGCCAGGGACCAAACCTTCAAACCAGGTTTGCGCCCCTGACTGAGAATCAAACCTCAGATTCTTCGGTGCATGAGCGGATGCTCTAACCACTGAGAACACTGGCCAGGGCAAGTACTTATCTATATATATAAAACCCTAAGCGACCAGTTGACTGTTCAACCGGTTAACCATTTGACCGGTCACTATGATGCACACTGACCACCAGGGATCAGACGCTTAACACATGAACTGCTCCCTGGTGGACAGTGCGCTCTCACAGCGGGAGCACTCCTCAGCTGACTGCGGGGCTTCAGACACTGGGCACATGGCTGGCAAGCGAGTGCAGCTGAGGTGGCACAAGCCTCTCCCACCTCTGCACAGCAGGGCTGGGATAAGAGGGAGCAACATAGCACCCGGGCCAGCCCGGCTTGGGCTCTTCCCCGGCCACCTGCCACTTGGTGCAATACTACATCCCTTGGGGGATGTTGGACTACTGGTTTCGGCCCGATCCCCACGGCAGTCCGATATCCCGAGGCTTTGCAGGGATCAGGCAGAAACTGGCAGTCCAACATCCCCTGAGGGGTCACAGATTTCGAGAAGGTACAGGCCAAGCTGAGGGACCCCACCAGTGCACAAATCCATATACCAGGCCTCTAGTATTTTAAAGATAAAACAGATCTCAAATAAATCACTTGTTTGTAGTAGCCACCTGGGACTATATATTCAGACCATCTGGAGGGAGGGGGTTATCAGTCTTCAGGGGACCTCTACAGAATGCACTGAAACTCCAAAACATTTTGAGATTTTAAAATATTAATCTTTAGGATTCTTACTAAGGAATAAAGAGACGAGTGGCATTCCTCTGGATTAATATAAAGCATTCTTCTTTCAACAAAGACTTACTAAAGACCTGCTAACAGAACAACTCTAGGATCTGAGATTCAGCAATGAACAAGATGGTTATAGTTCTGTGTAAAGAAAGCTTACATTCCAGAAAAGAATTATCCAATTAATTACTTAATTACATGTAATGAGTGATATGAAGGAACAATATAGATGGCTGCCCTTGATCTGAACCAAGTCAGAAAAGGTTTTAATGAGAATATGGCTTTGAAGCTGAAACCTCAAAGAAGAGGTACTACCCAAAAGAAGCAGGTGGAAAATGGAGAGTTCTCCGAAAGGGGGAACAAAATGCAAGTGGCTCTCTGATATGAGTAATGTTTGTTTTAAGGAAATTACAGGACTTACCTGGTTCCAACTGCTTAGAGTGAAAAGGAAATCTATACAAGATAATGTTGGACAGTTAGGTGGGTCCTGGTGAACTATATTATGGATTTGAGACTTTATGTCAACAACAGTAGAAACCTACTAGTTTTAACAAAAGAATGAGGAGATCATAAATGCATTTTTAAAAGATCACTTTGATCTTCTATGACGAAAGGAAATGAGAGCACTAAAGTCTAGGGAAATAAGAATGGATTTATATACATAACTAGTGGCCCAGTGCACAAAATCCATTCACATTAAAAGGAAATTAATTAGAAAAAATATTTTAATACTGCTATGTTCCCTTTCTCTATAATAAAAGGGTCAGAGATGAAAGAAAATTACTACAATGTATATGAAAATCTCCTTCCTTCCTGTCAGAGTCACGGGCGAACCATGGGACCCAGAGCCATGTCCCCACCTACCTGCGTGTGCCTCAAAATCGTGCGAGACCCAAACCCAGCTGGCCCCACCCATCAAGCCATGCAGGGCAGGGGCACAGCCTCAGGTCACCCGTCAAACCCCACCAGGCGGCGGTGCAGCCTCAGGTCCCCCAGTACAACCTCAGGTCTCCCAGCCCCGGTGCAAGGGTGCCCCATGACAACTACTGCATATTAGTTCTTTGTTATATAGGGGTAGGTTAGTGGAATGGTGGGATCAGAACACAATGGGATAAGTAAAGGAAAAGGATGTTAAGTGATACAAAAAATATAGCAGTTGACATACGAGAATACAGGACAAAAGCTGAATATAGATGTGAAGTGCAGGAAAGATTTCTTAGTAATTGGTTGATTAGTTAGCTAAAGATAGAACATATCTGCATAAGTGCTTATGCGGAAAGGCGAACAGAGTGGGAGAGGTTTAAGATACAAGAAACAGAATAATTATCAAAGTTTCCTAAGAAACTAATATTTGCATGGCTGGGTGGCTCAGTTGATTGGAGCATCATCCCGTACACCAGAGGACTGTGGGTCCAATTCTCACTCAGGGCAAATGACTGAGTTGCAGATTCGATCCTCAACCAGGGTGTATATGGGAGATGGCTAATCAATGTTTCTCTCCTACAACAACGATTCTCTTTCTTTCTCTTCCTTTCTCTCTCTAAGTTAGTGAACATAATCCTCAGGTAAGGATTTAAAAAAAAAAAAGTAAAAGAAAAGGAAAGAGAAAAAAATAGCAGCTAAATAGAAAGATGTGTCCCAAGCCTTGTCCCAGAGCAGACAAAAAGAACAGCTGAGAGTAACATGAAGAGTGTCAGTTGGTGAGTTAAGGGACAGATATACTCCAGGAGAAGGTGAAGGACTGCTGGACAGGGCTCCCCTGACCAGGCAGTCCCCATGGTTGCTGCGTTACATCCCACAGCCACCAGCTCAGATGTGAAGACTGCAGCATTTTGAAGGGGAAAGTGAATGTTATCGGAAGTCTGAAAATCTATAACAGCGAAATCCACCAAACAGCAGTGAACCCCAGAACACCAATTGATGCAAACATGCGGGATTCAGAGGAACTCTACACTCCACCACGGAAAGGAGAAAGAGAATTACATAATCAGACACCTGAAGAAGAGAGACCAGGGGGAGACAAATAAACAGCCTGCATATGAAAAAAAAAGCTAGCACAACAAGAAAGAAAAGTAAACGAAATATAGGCAAGCAACCTGTAAGAGAAAGAATTCAGAGAAATGGTCATAAGGTAAATAAAAAGAACAGGAGAAAAAATTGACAATATGAGTAAGAACAAAGAGGAAATTTAGAAGAACCAAGAAGAAATGAAAAATGACATTGCTACTGTAAAGAACTCAATAAAAAGCATAAAGAATAGACTAGAAGAAGCAGAGGACTACATCAGTGAGCTAGAAGACAAGATAGGAAAAAAATACCCATTAGAGCAGCTTCTAGAAAAAAAAAATTTTTTTAAGCAAGACGGGAGCCTAAAGGGACATTGGGATAACACACAAAACAAAATAACATCCACATAATAAGGGTTCCAGAAGGAGAGAAAACTGAGCAAGGAATAGAAAACCTGTTTAAACAAATAATGACAGAAAACTTCCCTGATATAGGGAATAAAAACCCACACAAATCCAAGAAGCTCACTGAGTCCCAAAAAAATGAACCCGAAAAGACTGACGCCAAGGCACATTATAATTAAATTGGCAAACCCCAACAACAAAGTAAGAATCTTAAAAGCTGCAGAGAGAGACAAAAAGTTACCTACACAGGAACCCCCATCAGACTAGCAACTGATTTCTCAACAGAAACTCACCTGGCAAAAAGGAAATGGAATGAAATATACAAAGTCATGCAAAGGAAGGGACTGAATCCAAGAATACTGTACCCAGCAAGGCTATCAATCAAAATTGAAGGTCAAATCAGGAGCTTCACATACAAAAACAACTAAGGGAATTTATTACCACCAAACCAGCAATGCAAGAAATGTTAAAGGGTCTGCTATTAAAAAAAAAAGAACTAGGAAGCAAAGAAGGAACACATGGGTAAAGAATAAAAATGGTGACAAATAAGTACCTACCAATAATAACTTTAAATGTTAATGGATTAAATGCCCCAATCAAAAGACATAGGGTACTGGATTGGATACGAAAAAATGATCCATATATCTGCTGTCTACAAGAAACCCACCTCAGAAAAAAAGATGCACACAGACTGAGGGTGAAGGGATGTAAAAAGGTTTTTTAGGCAAATGGAAATGAAAAAAAGAAAAAAAAAACCTAGGGTAGCAATACTTATATCTGAAAAATTAGGTCTCAAAGTGAAGGACATACATAACAAGAGATAAGGAAGTCCACTTCATAATACTAAAGGGAACAATCCAACAAGAAGAAGTAACTCTGGTAAACATATACGCATCCAATACAGGAGTACCCTAATACATTAAAAAAATCCTGAAGGGTATCAAGGGAGAGACTGACAGCAATACAATCATAGTAGGAGACTTTAATACTCCACTACCACCGTTGGACAAATCCTCTAAACAAAAACCAGCAAAAAAACATCAATCCTAAATGACTTACTAGAACAGATGGAATTAATTGATATCTTCAGAACATTTCACCCCAAAGCCACAGAATATACATTCTACTCAAGTGTACATGGGTCATTTTCAAAGACAGACCATATATTGGGTCATAGGAAAAGTCTCTTCTAACTCAAGAAGATAGAAATCATATCAAGCATCTTCTCAGATCACAGTGGCATAAAACTGGAAATCAACTACAATAAAAACAATCCAAAATATCAAACACATGGATTAAATAGCATGCTATTAAAGTGACTGGATTACCAGAGAGATCAAGGAAGAAATAAAAAAACATCATGGCAACAAACAACAATCAAACACAACAACCCAAAACTATGGGACACAGCAAAAGCAGTCCTGAGAGGGAAGTTTATAGCTCTACAAGCCTACCTCAAAAAACAAGAAACAATGGTAATAAATTACCTACCCTTACAACTCAAAAAGTTAGAAAGAGAGCAACAAGAAAAGCCCAGTGTAAGCAAAAGGAAGTAAATAACAAAGATCAGAGCTGAGATAAACAACATTGAGACAAAAAAAAATACAAAAGATCAACAAATCCAAGAGCTGGTTCTTTGAAAGAATAAACAAGATTAATGAACCTCTAACCAGGCTCACCAAGAAGCAAAGAGAAAGGACCCAAATAAATAAAATCAGAAATGAAAGAGGAGAAATAACAACAGATCCCACAGAAATACAATGGATAGTTAAAAAAATACTATGAACAACTCTATTCCAACAAACTGGACGACCTGGAGGAAATGGACATATTCCTAAAAAAATATTACATTTCAAAACTCAGGAAGAATCTAAACATCTCAATAGACAAATAACTATGGAAGAAATTGAAGCAGTCAGCAAACAAAATCCCAGGGCCAGATGACTTCACAGAGGAGTTTTACCAAACATTCAAGGAAGAAATAAAACCTATCCTCCTCAGACTATTCGATAAAATGCAAGAGGAACACTTTCAAGCTCATTCTATGAAGCCAGCATCACCCTAATACCAAAACCAGATAAAGACAGCACAATGAAAGAGAATTACGGGGCAATGTCCCTCATGAACACAGATGCCAAAATCCTCAACAAAATTCCAGCAAATCAGATCCAGCAGTACATCAGAAAGATCATACACCATGACCAAGTAGGATTTACCCCAGGGATGCAAGGATGGTGCAATATCCGCAAATCAATAAATCTGATATATCACATAAACAAATTGAGAGATAAAAACCACATAGTCATATCAATTAACGCAAAAAAAGCATTAGACAAAATCCAACACCACTTCTTGATAAAACTCTCAGCAAGGTGGGAATAGAAGGATCATACCACAACATAATAAAAGCCATATATGACAAACCCTAAGCCAACATCATACTCAATGGGCAAAAACTAAAACCATTTCCCCTAAGAACATGAACAAGACATGGATGCCCACTCTCACCACTCCTGTTCAACACAGTAATAGAAGTACTACCATTGCGATCAGACAAGAAGAAGAAATAAAAGGCAGCCAAATTGGAAAAGAAGTAAAACTGTCCTTTTTTGCAGATGACATGATACTGTACAAAGAAAACCCTAAAGACTCCATCAAAAAATTATTAGGCTTAATAAATGAATTTGGCAATGTAGCAGGATATAATATTAATACCAACAAATCTATGGCATTTCTATATACCAATAATGAACTTAGAGAAAGAGAGGCTAAAAAAGCAATCCCATTTACCATCACACCAAAAAAATTAAGATACCTAGGAATAAACTTAACTAAGGAGGTAAAAGATCTATACGTGGAAAACTATAGGACACTGAAAAAAGAGATAGAGGAAGACATAGATGGAAGAACATACCGTGTTCATAAATTGGTAGAATAAACATCACTAAAATGTCCATACTACCCAAAGCAAATCTATAGATTCAATGCACTCCCCATTAAAATACCAATGGCATATTTCACAGACCGAGAGAGAACTCTCCAAAAATTCATCTGGAATAAAAAAGACCCCAGATAGCTGCAGCAATCCTGAGAAAGAAGAACAAAGTAGGTGGGATCTCAACACCAGATTTCAAGCTGTATTACAAAGCCACAGTTCTCAAAACAGCTTAGTACTAGCACAAGAACAGACATATAGATCAATGGAATAGAACAGAAACCCAGAAATTGACCCAAGCTACTAGGCTCAGTTAATATTTGACAAAGGAAGCATGAACATACAGTGGAGCCAAGACAGTCTCTTCAGCCGGGACCGGTTTGGCTCAGCGGATAGAGCGTCGGACTGCAGACTGAAGGGTCCCAGGTTCGATTCCAGTCAAGGGCATGTACCTTGGCTGCGGGCACATCCCCAGTAGGGGGCGTGCAAGAGGCAGCTGATGGATGTTTCTCTCTCATCAGTGTTTCTGACTTTCTACCCCTCTCCCTTCCGCTCTGTAAAAAAATCAATAAAAAAATATATTATCAAAACAGTCTCTTCAATAAATGGTGTTGGGAAAATTGGACAGATATATGCAAAAAAAATTGAAACTAGACCAACTTACACCATACATAAAAATAAACTCAAAATGGGTAAAGGACTTAAACATAATAACAGGAAACCCTAAAAATACTAGAGGAATGCACAGGCAGAAAAATCTCTGACATATGCCGAAGAAATTTCCTCACTGATATTGCTCCTAGGGCAATGGAAACTAAAGAGAAAAGAAACAAATGGGACTACATCAAAATAAAAAGCTTTTGCACCGCAAATGAAACCATCAACAAAACAACAAAAAAGCCCACTGCATGTGAGAACATATTTGTCAATGTTATCACAGATAACGGCTTAATCTCCAACATCTACAGGGAACTCAAAACAACTCAACAAAAGGAAGATAAACAACCCAATCAAAAAATGGGCAACGGAATTAGATACTTTTCAAAAGAAGACAGAAGGAAGGCCAAGAGGAAAACATGCTCTAAGTCGGAGAGATGCAAATCAAAACAACAATGCAGTGTCATCTCACACCTGTCAGAACGGCTATCATCAACAAATCAACAAATGACAAGTGCTGGCAAGGATGCGGAGAAAAAAGAACTCTCGTGCACTGCAGGCGGGACTGCAGACTGGTGCAGCCACTGTGGAGAACTTAAAAACCTAAAAATAAACTGAAGCTAGGACTACTAAGCTGCAGACTACTGCTATATCCCTCTGTCTTTTGCATCTCTTTGGAAGTCTGAGCTCGGCTACCTGACAGCACTAGACATCTTTACAAATTATCTTGTGGGGGAAAAATCCTAAAGTCAAAAGAAGCCAGAAAGCTCCCCGCAGATGGCTTGTAGTTGATTGAATCAACACTGGATGAATTAGATCAAAAGATGAGAGAAGATGAAACAGAACCTCATGAGGGAAGAGCAAAGTGGAATCTCTGTGGCCTATCTTTAGGATCCACCACCAGAAAACCCACTATATTTTTTATCTCTTCTATAAGCCAAAAGCCATAAGCAGAGAACTATATGAATATTGTATTAAAGAAGGCTACGCAGACAAAAACCTGATTGAAAACTGAAAAAAGGAGGGTTATGAAAACTTATGCTGCCTGCGGTGCATTCAAACATGACACCAATTTTGGGACGAACTGCATTTGCCAGGTTCCCAAAAACAAGCTGGAAGTGGGCCGGGTCACTGAGCGCACACACTGTGGCTGCTGGGGCTGCTCTGGCGAGGCCCTTGGGTCCTGACTCCTCTCCACCCAGGACCTTGGACTTCTCCGGTTTCTGCCTGTCGTGACACCCCCTTTTCCTGATAGTAGCTCTTCTGGCAGAGGAGTGCCACAGGACCAAGTTGAAGCATGGTCTCTGTGTGGAAAGGCTTTGGTGTTCATCAGCTGTAAAAATAAAACTTTTTTATTTTTTATTTCTGATTTGTAAAAATAAAACTTTTAAACCTTAAAAAAAAAAAAGCTAAAAATAGAACTCCCATTTGATCCAGTGACCCCACTTCTCGGACTATATCCCAAGAAACCAGAAACACCAATTAGAAAGGACATTTGCACCCCTATGTTCATAGCAGCACTATTTACTGTATCTAAGACTTGGAAACGGCCTAAATGCCCATCAGCAGATGAGTGGATTAAAAAACTGTGGTACGTATACACAATGGAATACTACGCTGCAGTAAAATAGAAGGGAGTTCTTACCATTTGCAACAGCATGGATGGAACTGGAGAGCATTATGCTAAGTGAAATAAGCCAGGCAGAGAAAGATAAAATACCACATGATCTCATTCATTTATGGAATATAATGAACAACATAAACTGATGAACAAAAATAGATCCAGAGACAGAGAAACATCGATCAGACCATTAAACCTCAGAGGAAAGACAGGGGAAGGGAGGGGTAAGGGGGAGAGATCAACCAAAGGACTTATATGTATGCATATAAGCCTAACCAATGGACACAGACAAGGGGATGAGGGTACGGGGGAGAGTAGTGGGGGAATAAGGACACATATGTAACACCACAATCAATAAGGAGATTTTTAAAAAAGAAATGATATACTAACTGAAATAAAGAATAATTTACAGGGAATCAATAGTGGAGTAAATAAAGTCAAAAGTTAAAGCAGCAATTTGAAATATAAGGAACCAAAAACAGTCAGAAGAGCAAAAAGAAAGGCTAATCCAAAAAAAAAAAATGATAGTGTAAGGAGCCTCTGGCACAACTTCAAGCATACCAACATTCACATGATGTGGGTACCAGAAGTAGAAGACAGAGAGCAAAAAATTTGAAAATATAGTGACAGAAAACATCTCGAACTTGGTAAAGTAAACATACAAGTCCAGGAAGTACAGCAAGTCCCAAACAAGATAAACCCAAAGGGGCCTATACCAAATACACATTGGTGTATAGAAACAACATAACTAAAATGCAAAATGTTGAAGACAAAGAAAGAATCTTAAAAGCAGGGGGGAAAAAAGAAAAAAAAGCAGTTACTTACAAGGAAACTCCCATAAGACCACCAGCTGATTTCTCAAGAGAAACTTCACAGGCTAGAAAGATTGGCAAGAAATATTCAAAGTGATGAAAAACAAAGACCTACGACCAAGATTACTCTGCCCAGCAAAGCTATAACTTAGAATCAGAGGACATATAAAGAGCTTCACAGACAAGAAGCTAAAGGAGTTCATCTCCACCAAACCAGTATTACATGAAGTATTAAAGGGTCTTCTTTAAGAAGAGACAAAAAAAAAAAAAAAATGAACAATAAAATGGCAATAAATACATATCTATCAACAGTCAAATCTAAAAAAAGAAAAAATAAATGAACAAGCAGAATATAAACAGACTCATAGGTGCAGAGAACATTGTGACGGTGGGGAGGGGGAAGTGAAAAAGTTGAGAGGATTAAAAACTACAAATTCACCCTGGGACATTTCTTTGCCAATTTTTGAATGTGATTTTAAAATGAAAGAAAATGAGATTATGTGTTTTTATAAAAAAAAATGGTGCCTGAAAAAAGAAAGGTTTTACAAATTCATAGTTACAGATGCTCATGGTGATTTAAATGCAGTATAGGAAACAAATAGTCATAAATATAGTCATAGACAATATTATTCTTTTTTTTAATCTTTACCCAATGATATGTTTTTTTAATTGATTTTAGAGAGAAATAAATGTGAAAAAAAAAACATAAAAGGCTGCCTCCCGTATGTTCCCCAACCAGGGATTGAACCCACAACTTAGGTTTGTGCCCTGACCAGGAATTGAACCTACAACCTTTCTGGTGTACAGGACAATATTCCAACCAATTGAGTCACTCGGACAAGGCTAGTCAATATAACTATGTATGAAGTCAGAAGGGGGTATAAGATTTATTGAGATGATCACTTAGAAAGTTATATAATGTCTACTTACTGGGGCATATACTAAAACTAATGTAATATTTTAGGTCAACTGCAATCTTACCTAATAATAGGCAAACATGCAAATTGACCGTACCTCCACTACACCAAAAGCCAATCAGGAGTGATATGCAAATTAACCCAACAAAGATGTTGGTTAATTTGCATACTCAGCCGCTGAGTGATGGGGCAGGACACTTGCGTCGTTGCCATGGCAATGACATAGGCGTTGCACCCCATCCCAGGTGTCGCAGGAGCTCTGGAAGCATGGGAAGGAAGGGCCAGAGCGGAAAAAGGTGGCTCCAGGTCCTGAGTGGAAAGGAGCTGGGCTGGAGTGGAAAGCCAGCAGCCAAGGAAAGGAAAGCCCATTCAAGCACGAATTTTCATGCATCGGGCTTCTAGGTAAAAATAAAAAGTGAGTTAAAAAATAAAATAAATTACAAGATGAAGACTTGAGCTTACTAGCCACCAATTAAACCTAATTTCTTGAACTTGCTTCTAACTCTACTTTATGTCTAAGCCACTCCCTCCACCCATTTTCAAGGCAGCAACAAGGACCAACCAACCATTTCAGTGACTTCTGTAAATTCTTGTTTGCTCTTTGTTTGATAATGTCATTACTTTGTTACTGTTTTCTAGATAGTTTAATAAACTCTCAATAAACCATCTTCTTATAACATTACAATGTTCTCATTCCTTTTTAAAGATTGAATTTGCAATAACCCATATTCCATCAAATATAAATAAATAATCTGTAATTATGTTATGAATATGTATTTTATGTAGCTCCAAAGGGGGGGGAAACAGAATTATTTGTAAAGTTACAAGAAAACATATTTTGTTTCAACATGAGATTTTTTAAAAAATTAGAATCCCTCAACTACAGAGTGGCTTCAACAAAAAAATATCAAATCTTCTCTTATTGGATCTATTTAACAGTAGAACTAGAAGACCTCTTGGAGATGTCATAGAAAGTTTTTAGCAATATATTTTAAAAGATAACCTTAAAGCTTTAATCCAAATAAAGTTGCTTATTTTAACATAATGTTTATATATATAGTAGGCATGCATACATATATTTTCAAAAATATACTAAATATTAATTTATATATACACCTTACATATACTTAAGAATATAATACAAGTAATATTATATACTAAGTAAATGAAAATAAACTAATATAAAAATTTTTTTAAATAAAAATAAGTATCAATATTCCTTATAAACACTGATGCAAAAATCCTCAACAAAATACTAACGACACCAAATTTGATATCATAGTAAAAATATTATATACCATAGCCAAGTGGCATGTATTCCTAGAATGCAAGAATGGTTCAATAAACAAATATCAATCAATGTAATAAATTATCTATACATATCTATACATATAAAAGGCTAAGTGTCCATCTGTCCAACAGGTAGCTATGACACACACTGACCACAAGGGGGCAGATGCTCAATGCAGGAGCTGCCATAACCTACAATGGACATTTAAAAAGAAATGGTACCTCAGACCTGACACCAACAAACCAACACCTAGCTTTCCTGTGGGACACAGGCCCCACCACCACCCTGGAGTGACACCCCACCAATTCCCAGCTAATGCTGCCAAGACCCTATGGCGTAAAATAGGGCCCACTGCCCAGCCCAGAAATACTGTGGGCACCAAGGACCTACTATATAATGAAATAAATTAAATAGAATATGGAAAACCAATAAAGTTGAAGAAACCAAAATTTGGTTTGTTGAAAAAAATCAACAAAATTAATCTATAGGCAGACTGAACATAAAAAAGACTCAATTTACTAAAATCAGGAGTGAAAGAGGAGTCATCACTAATAAATAATTCTATAGGAATTAAACAGATTACAAGGGAATACTATGAACAAATATATGACATCAAGTTAGATAACATGTAAAATGTAATTCCTAGAGATACAATCTACTATAACTGATTAATAATAATATAAAAAATCTGAATACAACTACAACAAGCAAAATTTCATTTGCAATTTGAAAACTGCACACATTCACAAAGCTTAACGACCAGATGGCTTCACTGGTGAATCCTATCAAACTTCATTTTTTTACCAAAATCTTCTTTAAAGAAGAATTAGTACCAATTTTTCAAAAACTCTTCCAAAAAGCAAAGAAAGAAAGAATATTTCCCAACTCATCTACAGGCCAAAATTAGCTTAATACCAAAGCCAGACAAAGATAACATATAAAAACTACAGATGAATTCCCCTTCTGAATACAAGCATAAAACATCCTCAACAAAATCCTACTAAGTTGAATTCCGCAATATATAAAAGGGATCATAAATCAGATTCAAGTTGGATTTATATCAGGAATGCAAAGTTGGTTTAAGATCTAAAAATCAGTCTATATAATATATTGTTTTAATAAAAGATACAAATTACATTATATAAATAAAGAAAAGGAACTTGACAAAATCCAACACACATTCACATTAAAAAATTAGGAATAGAAGATAAATTGCTAACCATGAAAAAAGGCATATCTTAGTCTGTTTGGGTTGCTATAACAAAATACCACAGACTAACTTATTTATTTCTCACTGTCTGGAGGCTGGAAGTCCAAGAGCAGAGTGCCAGCAAACATTTCAGGTTCGAGTGAAGGCGCTCTTCCAGGCTGCAGACAGCCGACTTCTCAGTGTCCTCACAGGGGACCAGGAAGCTCTTTGGGGTCTCTTTTATTTTATTTCAGTGTGTGTGTGTGTGTGTGTGTGTGTGTGTGTGTGTGTGTGTGTGTGTATGTAGTCTCTTTTATAAAAGCATTAATCTTATTCATAAGGACTCCACACCCCCATGCTTTAAACACCTCCCCAAGCACCTTACCTCCAAATACTACCACATGGGAGATAAAGATTTCAACATATGAATTTTCGGGAGACACAAACATTAACAGAGCATCTATAAAAAAACCTATAGCTGTTCTTTGACAATGAGTTATCTCCTCACACCTGTCAGAAGGGCTACCATCAACAAATCAACAAACGACAAGTGCTGACGAGGATGTGGAGAAAAGAGAACGCTAGTACATTACTGGTGAGAATGCAGACTGATGTAGCCATTATGGAAGATAGCATGGAGTTTCCTCAAAAATTAAACATGGAACTCCCATTTGACCCAGTGATTCCACTTCTAGGAATATATTCCAAGAAACCTGAAACACCATTCAGAAAGGTTATATGCACCCCTATGTTCATAGCAGCACAATTTACAATAGCTAAGATCTGAAAATAGCCCAAATGCCCATCAACAGATAAATGGATAAAAAAGCTGTGGTATATTTATACCACGGTATACTATGCAGCTGTAAAAAAAAAAAAGAAGGATCTCTTACCCTTTGAGACAGCATGGAGGGACCTGGAGAGTATTATGCTAAGTGAAATAAGTCAGACAGAGAAAGACAAATATCACATGATCTCACTCATATATGGACTCTAAGTAACAAAATAAACTGATGAACAGAGTGGATCCAGAGACATGGAAACATGGAACAGAGTGCAGAATCTCAGAGGGAAAGTGGGGGAGGGTGGGTGGGTGGGAGGTAATCAACCAAAGATCTTGTATACATATATGCATAACCCATGGATATAGACAATAGGGTACTGAAGGCCTAGGCTAGAGGGAGTCAATGGGGGAAAAGGACATATGTAATACTTTCAACAGTAAAGATTTTTTTTTTAATAAAAATAAATTTTTAAAAACACTTATCTTTGTTTTAAAAACATGGTGATTAAGGTCACTGCTATGCTCTTAGGTCAGTATCTACAGCTATTAAATTTCAAAAATATTTTTTTATCTTTTAACAATGTCATTAATAGACATGATAGTACTAACACAGATAATAGCCTGAAAATCAGTAACTTTGGAACATAAATCACATGTAGTAAATTCTTTAAGAAAAGCTAAACAATTGCCACTTTAAGTTGGGATGATAATTTAGGAAAGAACTGAAAATATTAAAGATACTGCCAGAAAACTAAATAGCAATATTAAAAAAAAAATAGATTGACATCCTCAAATAACCTGTTCCCACCACTGAAAAAGCATTCATATAGAAAAATGAGACTTGAATTATATAAATTTTGAAGTACGCATAGTTTTTAGGATATCCCTCCCAAAAAATAAAAGAACCTGGTTCATACAAACCCTCAGAAAATGTTGGCTAATTTCATTAAAAAATGATTTCTCTACTTCTAGTATTCCATTTCTCAAATTAAATATGACTTTTGACACGTTCATAATCCCCTTTGGAGAAACTATGTCTATAAATTGAGCTGATAGCTATTCTGAGGCTCAAAGCATAATCATTGCACATTTGTCATGACAATTTATCTCTTGTATGGTAAAGGGTTAGGAGGTATATAAACTTCTAGGAGTCACCAATATATTTTTATATTTCCTAAAGACAGGGGAGAATAAGACCAAGTACTCTGACATAAACACAAGAATTCCTTCTAATATGTGTGGTCTCCTAGTAATTGCAAAATTTACCTTACTATTATCACTTTTATTCATTTGCTATTCTAAAAAAGAAAACTCAATACCCTTTTGTCAAATAACTTTCTAATCATTTACTGATGTCCAACCCTTATATATTCTAAGTTCCTTCTGATAATAATCACAATCAGAATCCCCCATATATATAATTCCAGTATATTCACATTTCATGAACACTATGACTATAGAACCCCAGTTGATAAATGGAGGATCTTTTTCACTGCAGATGACAAGTTATAAATCAAGCATTATAATAAGTCTATATGTAACGCTTGCATTATCAGCTAAAGCTTATCAAGATGTTCCAAATACACAAATACAAGGAGTTAAGGTAACTTAATAATTACAGAAAGACGGAGCTTGTAAGGAAACTTAGAAGCCATTGAATCTAATCCTTATATTTTAAAGATTGTTTTGAAATCCAAAGAGAACAAATCCATCACCCATTATCATACTATTTATACACAGTATAAGCCCATCTTAGTCACATACACATGCATCTTACCTTTCTGATGATGTCTTAGAAGTGACAGGACGCCCACGGACACCTTTTTTACTTTTACGGTCTAGAGAAAGGACGTTGTTTCTTCGGCTTTTTTCCCACTAGGGAAAAAAATGGAATTTTAATAATAAACATAGCAATCCTATATAATAAAACCCTAATATGCAAATCGACCAAAGGGCTGAACAACTGGTTGCTATGATGTGCAATGACCACCAGGGGGCAGATGCTCAATGCAGGAGTTGCCCCATGGTTGTCAGTGTGCTCCCACAGGGGGAGCACTGCTCAGCCATAAGCTGGGCTCATGGCTGGCAAGTGCAGCGGCTTTGGCACAAGCCTCTACAGCCTACACTGCAGGCAGGCAGTAAGGAGTGAGGGGTCCCAGACTGTGAGGGGGTGTAGGCTGGGCTGAGAGACCTCCCCACAGCCCCGAGTGCATGAATTCATGCACTGGGCCTCTAGTATGATAATGAAAAGTCACTTAAATGTTTGTTTTATTTAGAAATTCAAAATAAACAGTCAAATTTATTTTTGAACATAGCTGTTCACAGAGAAAAAAATACAATCTACAAAACAATTGGCTCTTTTGCTAGTATAGAAATATAAATCCACCAAAAAGTAGTAGAAATAAATTTTAACAAGTTCAAGGTAGCTTCAGTTAGAAAATCAACATTTTGAAATTCTAGAGCTCATATAACTATAAAAATTTTTGCCTGTGTCTAAAGGAAATAATAAAAGTTATTACATGGAAAGTTAAATAGTGCCTATGATTCTGAATTACTTGAGCTTATAACATTTGGAAGGGATTAAAATTGGTTTCCTATGAACTGCTGCATGGAAATTTTTAGGGAAGAACCGACATCTTACTGACAGAAGTAAGGTTTTTTTAATTTTTTAAGAGAATTATTTTATTTTATTTTATTTTATTAACTGATTTCAGAGAGGAAAGGAAAGGGAGAGAGAGAGAGACAGAAACATCAATGATGAGAATCAGTGATCAGCTGCCTCCTGCATTACCCATACTGGGGATTGAGCCTGCAACCCTGGCATAGAACCAAAATGCAACCTCCTAGTTCATGGGCTGACGCTCAACTACTGAGCCACTCTGACTTGGGCAGAGTTTAGATTTAATCTGACCATAAACAAAAGTTGAAATTGGTTTATTTAATATACAGTGTGAATCTAAACAAATAATTTATCTTTTTTCTATGCATTAGTCAGTCTCCCGTTTGAAAACAAATTTAATAGTACCTTATCTCACAAAGATGCATAATGATTATATACATAAATTTAAAACACTCTGTTCCTTGAAGAGATATTTGTAAAGCCATTTTCATAACAGCATTGTTCACAACAGCTAAAAGGTGGAAGCAAATCAACAGTGTACCAATCAATGGATGAACTGATAATAAAAATGTAGTATGCACATACAATGAAATATTATCTGCCATTGAAAAGAAAGGAAATTCTGACATGTTATAACATAGATGAAATTTGATGACTATGAAATAATAGAAAAAAAACATTTTGGTCTCTGCCCCCAGCTCTTGGCACAGGGCTTCCAAAGACCCTTGAAAATTGCTTAAGTAACAAGAAAACAAAGTACATAGTACACGTCAGCAACAACGTAACTTTTTTTATTTTCCAAATATTTTCAACTCGTGGTTGATTGAATCCACAGATGTGGAACCCACAGAGATGGACAGCCAACTATATATAATATATATAATTTGTACTCCACAATAAATTAAATATACTAAAACATAAAATAAAATATATAAGTGCAAAGAGACAAAATTTTCTTGAAATAATAGTTTTTCCCCAGTTGAAGTGGCTCAATTGGTTGAGCATAGTCCTTCACACTAAAAGGTTGCCAGTTCAATTCCCAGTCAGGGCATATACCTGGATTGCAGGTTCAATCCCCAATAAGGGCATGTACAGAAGGCAACCGATCAATGTTTCTCTCTCACATGGATGTTTCTATCTCTCTCTCTCTCTTCCTTCCCCTAAGTATGTCCCTAGATTTAAAAGATAATAATAATTTTTCTCTTTCTATTAAAGTGACAACAATCTTACTGTGTGATAACACAGTTTGTAGAAAATAGGAGCTCTCATTGGTGGCAATATAAATTAGTACAAATTGTCTGTGTGACAATTTTGCAATGTATTAAAGTTTAATATAAAAATTCCTTAGACCCAGTAATCCCACTCAAAAATGGTTCCCTATATATGAAAAATGATGTTCACTGCAACACTGTCTCTATTAGTAAAACTAGAAAGAAAAAAAAACATCAGTGGGGGGTATGCAGGAGGCAGCCAATCGATGTCTTTCATCGATGTTTCTCTCTATCCCTCTTCCTCTCTCTAAAATCAATTTTAAAAAACATATTTAAAAAATTTGTTCCACTCTCCAGCTCTACCAAAAAAGGACTTTTTTTGAATGAAAATAATTTGTGCAAGGCAAGAGCAAAAATAATACATAAAAAGTACTCTTAAGCCTCATTATGAGAATCTGCAATAACACTTAATACTGATTAAAATTAAAGTGCCAATTTATAATCAAAATATATTTTGGAAAAACAATTGTGTTACTCTTTAAAATAAACCCTCTCAAATTTATAAAATAAGAATAAAAGAACATCTGATTCTAATAAGCTTAATGTTCTCATATATTTAAAATAATTTCTTTTACAATATTTGCATTTGATGAAGAAAAATAATGCATAATAAGGTATGCTTATATTTAAATGACAGACCTTAACCTCAAAGCATCAGTTCAACATATACCTGAAATAAACTAATTTAAAACCTACAAATAAATAACAACAAAAAAATACAAAAGGACATGTAAGAAAATAAAAAATTCAGTTTTACTGAAATGTTTTAAGCATACCAATAACACTGTATACTTAAAAAAAAAAAACTAAGTTTTTATTTACCCCCTGCAAAGGGAGATCCCACCGTTCTGAGCTTCTGAGTTTGGACAGTGGTGATTTCACACAAACATCTTCTGGTTTTGCATCTAATATCTTTGTTATCTGAAACCAGAATGAGAAAATAATCAACTTAATTAAAATATAAGTAAAAGCTGAATTAGCTAACAGAACCATTACCCTGCATTAATATTTTGCTATTAGTTGTAAAGAGTTTTAAACTAATGCTTAATTTATAGGCAGCTAAATTTTATTTTATTTTTAAAATATCTCATTCAAGCCGAAACCGGTTTGGCTCAGTGGGTAGAGCATCGGCCTGCGGACTGAAAGGTCCCAGGTTCAATTCCAGTCAAGGGCATGCATGTACCTTGGTTGCGGGCACATCCCCAGTGGGGGCTGTGCAGGAGGCAACTGAATGATGTTTCTCTCTCATTGATGTTTCTGACTTTCTATCCCTCTCCCTTCCTCTCTGTAAAAAAATAAAATATATATTTTTTTAAATCTTTCATTCAATATAAAGGTCAATAAATGAAATATCACAATAGCTCCATAAATATTCTCTTACCTATAGTCCCTTTCCCTTCTAATCTTTCAAAGGCTATCTTCATAGTTCTCTAATACACCAATCCAAATATGGCTACAATACTTAAACTATAATAATGAAACCTGTTACTTAGAGATAAAATTCTTACCAATCTAGGCTTTCACATCACTTATACATAAACACAACCATCTTCAAACACGTTACATATCTCAAAAACTTTGCATGAACTACTCCCTCAACCTAAAATGCCCTTTCCTCTGTCTCTCCCTTGTGAAATACTTCAGATTATACTCAAATTATTATTATTTTTATCTATATAACCATCACTCATATTTATACAATTTTTGGTTGCTTCTTGTATTACCCTGAGCAGGCACATATAAGAAACAATACACCGAAGTATACCTTTCTCTGGGTATTAGTACTTGGTACATTAATATTACATTATTTATATTACATGTAGTATACTATATTATAACTATTTGTCTACTTATCCATCTTCCTCTCCAGACTGTGGATGCCCTTAAAGAGAGGGCCTTCATTTAGTCACCTTTATTATTTTTTTTTTACACTTAGTCACCATTATATTTCCAATGTATATGGCTCATGATATGCTGGATAAACAAATTAATCCATCTTAGCCACAAGTTTGAAATCATCTACTTTTACCTTAAATAACTTCCATATTAAGGGAAAGTTATCAATAATGGTTAAGCATAAAGTTCCACCTACAAAATACAGCATACAATAAGCACTATGTGAACTACAAGCAGTGACCATCTAAATTAAATTCAATGAGAGTAAAGCATAAGTCAAAAAGGACAGAATAAATTTGAAAAAAGTGTATCTCAACTCTTTTATTTCATGAGCAACTCTGAATTAATCCTCCTGTGTACCAGTACTTTCTTAATTAGACCTATTCTGTATAACAATACCTCTTTGCTCTGACCGGGTAGCTCAGCTGGTTTGAGCATCGTCTCATCATGCCAAGGTTGCAGGTTCAATCCCCAGTCAGGGCACATACAACAACCAAGGAATGCATAAATATGTAGAACAGACATTTCTCTAACTTTTTTTTTCTCTCTCTCTAGTCCCCTCTCTCCCTAAAATAAATAAATGTGGAAAAATACTTTAAAATATCTAATTGGAATTTACATAAACTAAATGCATGTATCTTGTCACTACACTGTACTCCATATGAGTATGGTTACCCTTAACAGTGACTTGTGTCCTTTTAATCACTTCTGAAATCTCTTATTATAGTTTCTATTTTACAGGCTAAGCCACATTCTCTTCTCCTAACAATAAATTGGAATGCTATTTGATTGTGGCCTGTCTCATTCTAAATATTAGAATGATTCATAATTTGACCCTAATCAAAGATTAGTCATGTCCAAAGATTTAAAAGCTATTATAAGAGGAGCACCTAAATAAATAAAAAAAGCTCTTGGAAGTCTTTAAGGGAGAGATGGACAAGCAATACAGTCATAGTAGGGGACTTTAACACTCCACTGACATCACTGGATAGATCTTCCAGACAAAAAATCAACAAGGAAACAGCTACCTTAAATGGCACACTAGATCAGATGGATTTCATTAACATTTACAGAACATTTGCCCCAAAGCTGCACAATATGCCTTCTCTCAAGTGCACACAATACATTCTCACAGACAGACCACATGTTAGGACACAAAATAAGTCTCCACAAGTTCAAGAAGACTAAACTCATATCAAACATCTTCTTGGATCACAATGGCATAAAACTAGAAATCAAAAATAAAAACACTGAAAAACATTAAACGCGTGGAGGCTAAATAACATGTTAGTAAACAATGAATGGGTTAACAATGAAATCAAGGAAGAAATCAAAAGGTAACTTGAGCCCTAACCGGTGTGGCTCAGTGGATAGAGTGTCTGACTGCGGACTGAAGGGTCCTGGGCTCGATTCCAGTCAAGGACATGTACCTTGGCTGCAGGCACATCCCTAGTAGGGCGTGTGCAGGAGGCAACTGATCAATGTTTCTCTCTCATCCATGTTTCTAACTCTCTTTCCCTCTCTCTTCCTCTCTGTAAAAAATCAATAAAATATATTATTTTTTTAAAAAGATAACTTGAAAAGAAATGAAAATGATCAGAGTCCTCAGTCCACATATCAGGCAAGAAATGAGGCAGACATAAGTGGAAGTACAAGCATGAGACTTGGAGTGAGACCAACCGTGAGTTTTGAAAACTGGGCCTTGTGAAATTATCAGCTAGGACACGGCTAACTTCTGACACCGCTGCAGCCAAGAGATCATGGACATCTGCCAGCCAAGGTTACAAGCCCTGCTCTCACTCAAGGAATACCACCTCTAGAGACCATAGTCCCTCTGACAGAAAGTGAAGATCTCTTGGCTCTGAAGGAAAACCTTCGTCCCACCTCAGCATGAAGCAGTTATAGAAGAGACCTTGTGCCCATTTTTTCTAAAAGAATATACTTAGACAGACCTGAGCAGATCAAGGATGATGGGCCAACCTGAGGAGAAATGGGTAAGAGCCTGAGGCATGCTTCTCACCACTCCAACTGCTCTGAAGCTGGCAATGGAGGAAGCTATGTAGAACTGACCTTTACATTTTGCTGAGTAGGAGTTGGAACACCTATTAATAATATACTAGAGGCCCGGTGCACATATTTGTGCACCAATGGGTCCCTCAGCCTGGCCCGTGAGGATCAGGCCGAAACCAGCTCTCCGATATCCCCTCACGGTTCCCAGATTGTGAGAGGGCGGTTCTCAGGTGATGCACCCGAAATTGGGCTCCCTCCTCTCTGATTCTGGGCGCCACCCAAGAACTGCAGCTGCCAAGTCACCGCTGCTCAGCAGCTTCTGCATTGAGCTTCTGCCCCCTGGAGGTCAGTGCACATCATAGCTATTGGCCGGTCAGCCAGTCAGTCAATCACATAGGCTTTTATATATATATATATACTAGAGGCCTGGTGCACGAAATCCGTGCATGGGAGGCGGGGAATGTCCCTTAGCCCAGCCTGCAACCTCTCCAATCTGGGACCCCTCGAGGAATGTCCAACTGCCCGTTTAGGTCCAATCCCAGTAGGATTGGGCCTAAACGAGCAGCTAGACATCCTTCTCACAATCCAGGACTGCTGGCTACAAACGGCTTACCTGCATGCCTCCCTGATTGCCCCTAACCACTCCTGCCTGCCAGCCAGATCACCCTTTAACCACTACCCTGCCAGCCTAATTGATGTCCAACTGCTCCCCTCCAGGCCTGTTTGCCCCTAACTTCCCTCCTCTACCGGCCTGGTCACCCCTAAATGCCCTCCCCCGCAGGCTTGATCACCCCCAACTGCCCTTCCTTGCAGGCCTGGTCCCTCCCAATGACTCTCCCCTGCTGGCCATCTTGTGTCCACATGCGGGCAGCCATCTTATGTGTTGGAGTGACAATCAATCTACGTATTACTCTTTTATTAGATAGGATAGAGGCCAGTGCATGGGCGGGGTCCGGCTGGTTTGCCCTGAAGAGTGTCCTGGATCAGGGTAGGGGTTCCTTTGGGGCATGGGGCGTCCTGGGCGAGAGGCCTGTGGTGGTTTGCAGGAGGGCCATGCCCCCCAGCAACCCTAGTGGAGGCCCTGAAATCTGGGATTAATTTATGTTCTACAACTGAAACTTTGTAGCTTCAAGTGAAGCCAAGCCTTCTGCTCGCTCCATAGCGACAGCCATTTCTGTTTAAATTCTATAATTCAAACTTTGTAGCCTAGAGTGGAGGCCTAGGCACTAGGGCTACAGAAGCTTGGCTTCCTCCATCACCCTGGCAACCCTAGCCTCTGCTCTCTCCAGCTCCGTGGCTGCCGCCATTTCTGTTGGGATATATCTTCTATAATTGAAACTTTGTAGCACTGAGTGGCAGCTTAGGCTGGCAAGGGCAGGTGGAAAACTTGGCTTCCTCCATTGCCCTAACCAGTTTGGCTCAGTGGATAGAGTGTCAGCCTTCAGACTCAAGAGTCCCAGGTTCGATTCCAGTCAAGGGCATGTACCTTGGTTGCAGGCACATATCCAGTAAGAAGTGTGTAGAAAGCAGCTGATCGATGTTTCTAACTCTCTATCCCTCTCCCTTCCTCTCTGTAAAAAATCAACAAAATACATAATTTTTTTTAAATCATGTGTATCATAAAATTTCTTTTAAAAAATAATATATAGAATTATTCCATTCATTTTGGGAACTTATATTCAGGAACCTTTATATGTTGGAACCCACCGTCTGGGAAAAAGATGCAAGGATGTTTCCTCTAAAGCAAGCATGTCAAACTTGCAGCCCAGGGGCTGCATACAGGAACAAATATTGTTGCAGCTCTGCCAATATAATGTTATGTAAGAAATGTTTTAATAACAATTTTGTAAGTTAATTTTTATAATATACTGTTTTACATTATCCTATATAATAAAAGAGAACAAGAAAAAAAGATCTGCATTACGCTTATTAATGTGTGTAGTTATTCAGTGTCTGGTAAGTTAATGTTCAAAAAATATATTAACTTTTATTAAAATGTTCTATTATTTTATGTTAATGATTACTCATTTATTTCAACCCTTTATATCCAGCTGGATATCTCTATCAAAATAAACCTACGTCTCTATGAAAATTGAAGCTTTGTTTCTTTTATGGCCCACATTAACTCAAATCTTCTTTATTTGGCCCGTGTTAGCCTTTGAGTTTGACTTGCTTGCTCTAAAGCTTACAGCAGTAGTTCCCTGCGGCAAATGTCTGACTCCTACTGAGTATTCTAGTTATTGTCTTTCAGGATCTAATAACTATCATATGAATTGTTCTGATAATGTCACCTTCCCTTATAGCAGCGGTTCTCAACCTGTGGGTCATGACCCCTCAAGGGGTCAAACAACCCTTTCATAGGGGTCGCCTAAGACACCCTGCATATCAGATATTTACATTATGATTATTAACAGTAGCAAAGTTACAGTTATGAAGTAGCAACGAAAATAATGTTATATTTGGGGGTCACCACAACATGAGGAACTGTATTAAAGGGTCCCGGCATTAGGAAAGTTGAGAACCACTGCCTTATAGTAATGGACATACTAAGCTGCTGGCTGGCTGGTTTTGATATTTTGAGTAACTATCCCTGCTAGCAGCACTGGGGGGCCCTGTTCCTTAGGATGACTGACTGTCTTTTATGCCTCAGAAACATCACAGGGTCTGAACCAAAAGAGACTTTCTTAAGGCCATGGCACCGGACTGCAATGACAGTGCCCACCTGTGAAGCCCTGCTGACCGTACTGCTTTGTTACGCTGCGCTGCTAGGCTCCCTTAATGTAGAAGTGACCCAGCTGGTCTGTAGCATGGTAAAAGCCCTCATGCCACCTCCAAGGCCATACATGGGATAAATCAAGAGCTGATTCAGATCAAAGGAAGTTCTAGAAAATCAGGCAGCAATAGATTATTTGCTGCAGCAGCATAACCATGATTGTGAGGAATTTAAAGGAATGTGCTGTTTTAATCTTTCTGACAATTCTCAGTTGATAGAAAACATATCCGAGATCCTGCACTTGGTGAATTCCAACTCTGGGGAACTGCTTTCAAGGCAGAAGCAGATGCAGTCCAGCAGGATGAGATTTTTCATCTAAAAGTAATTTTATAGATATGAGTTGATAAAAATAGCAGTGTGGAAATGTTAGGGGCAAAAACAGAATATTGGGGACTAGCTATGATTATAAGAAATATTAATCATGCTCTGTTAACCATGATTGCTGGTTAAAGAAAGGATATTCTGAACTGGCTGGGAGTTGTAAGCCCCCAGGACCTGGGAGTTAACCTTGGGCCTAGGAGTCAACCTTGGAACCATTCTCATTCAAGAACTGCCTATTATGAAAAGACGAGGGGCCCAAAGCACAAAATTCATACAAGGAATAGGCCTTCCTTCCCCAGCTGCCAGCACCAACTTCCCTCTGGCACCCAGGACCCAGGCTTCCCTTGTAGTCCCAGCTTCGTCCAGAAGATAATCTGGAAGGACGTCCAGAAAGACATCCAGTCTAATTAGCCTATTATGTTTTTATTGTGAAAATATTAACCATCAGGTTGCTCAAACAATGGAGTCCCACCCCAGCCTTTTACTTCCCCATGCCTGTAATCCCTCCTTCCCCATGCTATCCTGTCCCACCCTACATAAGCAGCTGACTTATAGAGGGTTACAGAGCAGATTTTTTTAAAAACATATTTTTATTGATTGCAGAGAGGAAGGGGAAGGGAGAAAAGGATAGAAGCATCAATGATGAGAAAGAATCATTGGCTACCTCCCGCAACCTGGGCATGTGCCCTTGACCAGAATCAAACCTGGGACCTATCAGTCTGCAGGCTGGCACGCTATCCACTCAGTCAAACAGGGTAGGGCTGGACAGCATTTTTTTTGTGGATGACCTGCTGCTCTCCCAGACTACTGGCAGTATTGAAATAAACGCACATATAGGATTCAAAAAAAAAATGAAAATGAGAAAACAACCCAAAATCTGTGGAACAGAGGGGAAACAGTCCTAAAATGGAAATTCACAGCATTCCAGGCCTATCTCAATAAACAAGAAAAAGCTCAAATGAACAATCTAATTTTTCACTTATAGCAGTGGTCGGCAAACTGCGGCTCACGAGCCACATGCGGCTCTTTGGCCCCTTGAGTGTGGCTCTTCCACAAAATACCACAGCCTGGGCGAGTCTATTTTGAATAAGTGATGTTAGAAGTAGTTTAAAAAATTTGACTCTCAAAAGAAATTTCAATTGTACTGTTGATATTTGGCTCTGCTGACTAACGAGTTTGCCGACCACTGGTTATAGGAATCTGAAAAAGAACAACAAACAAAGCCCAGAGTTTAAGTAGAAAGAAGGAAATAATAAATATCAAAGTAGAAATAAATGAAGTAAAATCTAAAAGAAACAATTCAAAAGGTCAATGAAACCAAGAGTTGGTTCTTTGAAAAGGTAAACAAGATTGATAAACCATTAGCCAGATTCATCAAGAAACAAAGAGAAAGAACCCACAAAGTGACAAGTGACATCACAGAAATACAAAGGACTGTAAGTAAATACTATGAACAACTATATGCCAACAAATTAGACAACCTTGATGAAATGCAAAAAAGCCACTTATAGAAAAAAATATGGAAGAATATACACAAATATCTTTATCAGTGATTATCTCTGAAAGTTAATTAGTGATTTTTATTTTCTTTTTTTGTTTGTTTTCTTAAATTTCCAAATCCATACAGTTATTAAAGGCACGGGGGAAAAAAAAACATTTAAAGCTCCAGAAAAATCTATCTTTCAGCTTCCTGATCAAAATAATTAAGTCTCTCATTCTAATTCTGTATATGAATGGCAAGCAGATTTCGGGTACAACTAACTACTGTCAATTTTTTCTATACTCAATTTTTTCTTAATCATTAACCAATCAAAAATATGTAAGCCTTTTTGCAACAATCTAACTTCTTCATAGACAAATTTTAATCATAGTGTCAACTGTGTACAATTAACAAAGATTCCAAGGTATTAATGATTCAACAAAGCATCTTTTACAATGCCATTACAAGAATCAAAACAGACTTCTAATATGTAAATATTTTTAATAGTCTCATATATTTTAAAGATTAAAATTTAATGTTTTAAAGCAAAATGGGTTCTAAATTCCTCTCAAGTAATATTTACATTGATAGAACTCTAATAACTTCCCAAAAACAAAGCTCAAGAATCTTTATTTTTATTTAGTAATGTTCGGATGTAAAACTACACAAGCCATTTACCAAATCAATTCATAGTTATTTTGAGGTTCATTTCAAACTTAATTCATTTTAATACATCCTCCAAAAGAGAATGCTATCAAAAGTAGATAATCCAGAAAAAAAATATATGCTGAATTATATTGAAACTAACACATTGTTAACACATATTTCTTTTTTATTGATTTGAGAGATGAGAAACATCAACTTGTTGTCCTATTTACTTATACATTCATTCATGCTTTTTGTATGTGCCCTAACAAGAGACCCAACCCACTACCTTGGTATATTGTGACAACGCTCTAACCAACTGAGCTCCTGGCCACGGGCTAACATATACTCTTTCAACTATTCAGGCTGACCTAGTCTTTGCCATGTTCTTAATGTAGAACTTGAGAATCTTAATCATGTAGTGATTTTCTCAGGTACTACATAGATATAAATCTATTCTTTGAAGAAAATTGGAGGTTTGCCCACAGATATGGCTATGACTAACCAAGGAAAAATTTAAGCCTTGTTTTCAGTGTTCAAAATAAAATATCAAGGGGTGAAAGGGATGGATGGAGGTAGAAGACAACATAGAGGGGATAAATGGTGATGGGGGGGGGGGAATTAAACTAAATTTGTTTTTAAGATAGTGTTTCAAGTTCCCCATGTACAAATCCAAAGACTACGGATCTCCCCATTAGCAGAATTTAAAATATTCATACCCTTACTCCACATCTATCCAGAGATCAGCCTTGAATCAATCTACATCCAGCTTCCATCTAAAGGCCAAGAATAATGTAGTAATGTTCCAAAGATTTAGTGACAAGAATGATTGCAGCACTATTTATAATTTTTTTAATTTGAAAATAACTTAAATTATAACAACACGATACTGATTAAATTTACTGTAATACACACATATAAGGGAAAGTAAGGCAGTCAGTAAAAATGTTTACAACTGTGGCCTGAGGGGAAAAAAAGTCCTATATGGACATCCACATTTGGCTGGTACAGAGACATGCAGGTAAACACTGGTTTTCCCTTGAAGTTTGTTCAGACTCCTCAGATGTCAAATTAACATGGGAAATTGCTCCCCAAAGACAACAAGCCCACTATAGTCAGGCTCCCATTTATAACTAAGATGGCCAAGATGAGGAACCTTTGATATTTCTAAATTCATCTTTTGCACATACAATTAGCAAGAAGAAGAAAATGGCTATAAAGTTAGGCTGAATGAGTGGAGGATATAAAATCTTTTAGAGCTTAGTTGGCGTGACTCAGTGGTTGAGAGTTGACCCATGAACCAAGAGGTAATGGTATCTTTACCAGCAGGGGCATGCCTAGGTGGGGGGCTTGATCTCCAGAAGGGGGCGTGCAGGAGGTAGCCAATCAATGATTCTCATTGATGTTTCTCTCTCTCCCTCTTCCTTCCTCTAAAATAAATAAAAACATATTTTTAAAAAAATAAGTCCATGTTAATAACTGACATTTGTGTCTATGAAAATGTTTCTATCCCTGACTGGTTTGGCTCAGTGGATAGAGCATCAGCCTGTGGACTGAAGGGTCCCAGGTTCGATTCCAGATGGGGTTATATGCCTGGGGTTGCAGGCTCAATTCCCAGCAGGGGCGTGCAAGCAGCAGCCAATCAACGATGTTTCTATCTCTCTCTTCCTCTTCCTTCTTCTCTGAAGTCAATAAAAATATATTTTAAAAAAGGAAAAAGAAAATGTTTCTAGAGGTTATAACAATGTCCAAGCTAAAGAATGCTGATTACTTCTTGGTTTTCTTTAGACATGGAAGTTTTAAGGGTTAAAAATTCCCCCCCCCCCCCCCTCTCTCTCTCTCTCTCTCTCTCTCACACACACACACACACACACACACACACACACACGCAGGGTGGCCAGATTACTGTGACCACCCCATCAGGACTTCACTGGGCCGCCTTTTGCCTTCTTCTCGGCACTGGCTCCACGAGATGCTGAAAGGTGACGCAGGGAATCTGACACCATGCCTGATGACCAGCACTGTCCAGTTCTGTGAGATTTGATGGTTGTGGAACCAGCTGCCTGATGGCTCTTTTAACTTCGTCCCACAAATGCTCAATTGGGTTGAGATCTGGTGATTGTGGGGGCCACCTAAGCAAGGTAAAGTCTCCCTCTTGTTCTTGAAACCACTCCTGCACAATACGAGCACCATGGCATGGCGCAATGTCTTGTTGGAAAAAGCCATCTCCACTGTCATACGCCATCAACATGACAGGATGAACTTGATCAGCAACGACACTTAGGTATGTTGTACTATTCAGACATTGTTCCACATGAATGAAAGGGCCCAAATCATGCCAGGAAAACATGCCCCAAACCATAATGCTACCCCCACAAGCTTGAATGGTTGTACTCAGGCATGTGGGGTGCATGCTTTCATGCTGTTTCCACCAAATTCTCACTCTCCCATCTGCATGATGCAATTGGAAATGTGATTCATTGGACCACATGACTTTTTTCCCAATGCCTGACTGTCCAATCAATCCTTGTGTTCCTGTGCGAACTGGAAACGTTTTATCTTGGTAAATGCAGACAACAAAGATACTCGAACAGGTCTTTGGTTTCCATATCCCATATGATGCAGTGTACAGTTAATTTGCCAACAAACATCAGGTAGTCATAATAATATGGCCACTCAGTGTGTATACACACACACACACTAGTGGCCGGGTGTAAAAAATTTGTGCACAGTGGGTGTGTCCCTCAGCCTGGCCTGCAACCTCTCCAATATGGGACCCCTTGGAGGATATCTGTCTGACTGCTGGTTTAAGCCCGATCCCACAACTGCCCCCCCCAAGCCTGATCACCCCCAACTGCACTCTCCCCCTGGCCTGATCGCCCTCACTGCCTCTGCCTCAGCCCCACCACCGTGGCTTTGTCCGCATGTCCAGAAGGTCTCCTGGAAGGTGTCCCAGTCTAATTAGCATAGGACCCTTTTATTGGTGTAGATATGTATATAGAAAAACTTTTAGGATATGTTGCAATAGTTGTAAACAATAGTTGTAAATTAAATGAATAGTAGAGGCTACAGGAAACCTAAGACAACCGCTTGGTTTCCCTGCTCTCTGGCTTCCCATTTTTTTGTTTTTTACATTCTTTCATGAACCACAGTGCATTTAAGCTGAACTTAGATGAAGAAACTTATAAGCTGCCATTACTTAAAGGAGACATACTATTGCCAAAATTTGATAGTCACATCAAGAAAATGCCAATGTCCTGCTGGTTTGGCTCAATGGTTGAGTGTTGACCCATGAACCAGGAGGCCCGGGTTCAATTCCCAGTTAGGGCGCATGCCTGGTTTACAGACTCAATACCCAGTAGGAGGTGTGCAAGAGGCAGCCAATAGACGATTCGCTCTAATCATTGATGTCTCAGTCTCTTTCCCTCTCCCTTCCTTTCTCTGCAATCAATAAAAATATTTTTTAAAAGAAAATGCCAAGTTAATAACCACTTCCTTTCATAGTAAGATCACAAAACAAAGGCTTTAAAGGTCACTAACTGCCACCTAGAGATTTTTGGGTTTTTTGGAAATGACATTAAATAAAAGATACTCTCTAACCTCACTGAAAGGAAACTTACCAGGCACCTAACCACAAATGCACATCTACCCCTGTCTATACTGACATCAAAGATTCCTCGAGGACCAGAGGCAACCAACACCAGAAATAGACAGTCATTCTATGACATCAAAATGCCTATTCACCTATGGATTTTATTGAACTCAGAATCCATTTTGTTGTTATTGGTTTTTAAATATGTTTTTATTGATTTTTAGAGAGAGAGGAAAGGAGAGGGATAGAGAGATAGGAACATTAACGAGAGAGAAACATCATCAATCGGCTGCCTCCTGCACACCCCCCACTGGGGATCGAGCCTAACACCCCAGGAATGTGCCCTGACCTGAGGCTCCTGGGTCAAAGTTCAACAGCTGAACCACGCTGGCCATGCCAGAATCAATTCTGTTTAACTGTCTTTCTCTGCCTGCTAATGCTATGAATCATAACTGTTACACTTTGGATTTCTCTACATAATCCAACTTTATGCCTACTCAACATGTGTAAAGTAACTGTTAATAATACTGTTTTATAGTCCATGTAAATGTTATAATAGATACCAACTATGAAGAAATGGGACAGCCCAACTGGTTGTTGAGCATCGATCTATCAACCAGGAGGTCATGGTTTGATTCCCAGTCAGGGCACATGCCTGGGTTGTGGGCCTGATCCCCAGTGTGGGGCATGCATGATTCTCTTGCATCATTGATGTTTCTATCTCTCTCTCCCTTTCCCTTCCTCTCTGAAATCAATAAAAATGTATTTTTTGGAAATGTTAAAAAAAAGAAAAAAATGGGACAAAAGGCAAAACTCGGATCATGATAGTTGACAGGATCGAAATAATCCAGAGCGGTTTTTCACACAAATACACACACAGTGAAAGCCATAAGACCTGACTGCCTTCCATTTACCTGCCTTTCCCATTTGGGGAAAATATGGCCTCAACACAGATCCCATAGTTACGGTATTGTGCCATCTCCATTGGTAAACAAGACAACATCAATACTGAAACTTCCTAGGAATGAGCCTTCCTAGCTCTGTGAGTTCACAATGTCTGACCAAAAGGTTGGTCATCAATGCATCCTTCAGATTTATAAGCAAAAAGGGGAACTGTGGATAAAAGTAACCTCACAGGGTGACCTAAATAAATTCCTAACTCAGCCTGTAACTTCCTTAGATAAAGGTTTTAAGCAAACCCTATCCACATTCTTGTGCAACCAGGTTAACACATTTTTGAAATATCGAATACCTCTCGAAGAAGGTATTATCCCTCATAACAATTTTTTTAATTTTATTCATTTATTTATTTTTTTTTAAGAAAGGAGGGGGAGAGACAGAGAAAAAGAGAAAAGCAACATCAAGAGAGAAACATCAACTTGTTCCTTATATGTGCTCTGACCAGTGATTAAACCCTCAACCTTGGCATATGGGACAATGCTCTCTAACCAACTATTACTCAGCCAGGGCAACACTAAAACATTTTGAAAGCACATAATCTTGTTAACTATCCTATAATTTATTCCTCATCTTCCTTTCTCCAATCTTCCTTATGGCCCCTCCTTAATTTCAAATACATAAAAGAAGCTGCCAAACTGTTAGTCTCTGGAGCATATGAGCTAGCTCCCCAGATGTTGTCAGTTTTGCTCAACTAAACTTTTTATTTTTTCTATATTTACCACTGCTTCCCTGGTGTACTTATGTATGTCTAATAAATGTTAAGTATTTAATGCATATCTAACAGAGCAATGCCTTAAATTTGATTTTAGGAAATAATATTCACAATATAGTTAAGTAGAAAAAGCAAATCATAAAACAGTATTTTGTGGTTTTCTGTTCTTTTAACATAAAGATGGGCAAATTAGAAGGCTATACAAAAAAGAATTAATTTTGGTTGTGTCTGGGCAGACACAACCCAATTGAATTTTTGCTTAACTGAATTTTCTAATTTCTCTGCAACAAGCTAGTTTTGCTTTAGAAATATTTTAAATACCTTACACTCAAAACAGTATCAATGTCTTGTCCTTATATCCATCAACACTCTAATCCTTTCAGTAATTTATTTCCCTAGCTGGCTTAAGAGAAAAGGCAATAATATAAACTACTAACATGAATGTAATATGCTGATTTCCTAAGAAATTCCACATTTTTAAAATGCAATAATTCAGGCAATCTCTCTACCAAGAGCAGACCTGTGCCTTTCTCTTACCCCTTTCCTTCCCCCTCCTCACAGGCATACATCTCCTAAACTCTAAGGGACCCTCCAAGGCTTGTGACCAGGGAAGCAATGGGCAGCAGCAGCTTATCCCTAGTTAACCACCCAAACCTATCCCCAAGATCCCCTTTTCTCTGATTTCTTAAGCAAAGCAGCTGAACCTAGGTTTATTTCCCCACCTAGTCTCTTCCCTGTTGCTTCTTGTTTTAGGCTCTTCCTCGTTTCACTATCCCCAGCTTTAATAAATGTTCTCTAAAAATCACTAAATAAGTAAATAAATAAAGGAGTAATTTTACAATGACGTAACCAGGCAAACACCATCTTAAGCAGATGATCAAGACTGACAGCACCAATAAGACAAATGATCATCCCGTACCCATGATAGGATACACTGAGAAGGGCACATCACTTCTGTTGTATTCTTCCCAAATGCCATAACCTTAATTTAATCATAAGAAGCTTGACACAAACCAAAATTGAGGGATATTTGACAAAATACTGACCAGAACGCTTTAAAAGTGTCATAATCAAAGAAAAAGGAGTGGAGAACTGTCATAGGCTGCAGGGGATCAAGAAGACATGACAACTAAACACAATGTGGACTCCCTGATTGAATCCTAGAACAGAAAAATTATATTAGTAGAAAAACTGAAGAAATCCAAATAATGTCTATAGTTTAATGTAAAGTACTGTACAATCCAGGATGCAAAAAATAAATAAATAAATGAAGTACTGTAGCCCTGGCCAGGTGGCTCGGTTGATTAAAGCATTGTCCTGATAAACCAAGACTTCAGTTCAATGCCCAGTCAGGGCACATAAGAGAATCAACCAATAAATTCATAACTAATTGGAAAAACAAACCAATGTGTCTCTATTTTTTTCTCTCTAAAATCAATAAATTTAAGAAATAATAAGGTATTATACTAAAGTTAATTTCTTAATTTTCATCATTATACAGGAGTTATTAAGATATTAACATTGGAGAAAGTTGAGTAAAAGGTATACAAGAACTGTATTATTTCTATAATGTTTCTATAAATCTAAAGTTACTTGAAAAAGTTGAAATTACTGTAGGACATCTAAAAATAAGAAAGAAAAATGGATTTACTCAATATTATAAATTTCTAATAGTGGAATTTCATATTAAATTGTATGAAGCAATAGCAGAAAGCAGACAGAGCATTTCACTTCACTGAAGATGTTAAACAAAAAAAGGAGAAATAGTCAGTACACAGGTACTTAAAACTGGGTAAAATAGCAATGTAAGATTTTTTTAATCTCCCTCATTTACCACACTTAAGCAAAATCCAGAATTTTACATAAAGAAAGTGTTCAGTTCAGTTCAGGGCAGCTTCCCTGTTCTGTTAAACTTTGGGACACAGAAACACTGTGGGATGGTTAGATAGAAAACACTGATTTATTCATTTACCTCCCAGCCACAAAAAAGGAAAGGAAAGGAAAAGGGAAAAGGGAAGGGGAAGGGGAAGAGAAAGGGGAAGGGGAAGGGGAAGGGGAAGGGGAAGGGGAAGGGGAAGGGGAAGGGGAAAGGGAAAGGGAAAGGGAAAAGGAAACAGAAAGGGAAAGGGAAAGGGAAACGGAAAGGGAAAGGAAAGAAACCACACCCTGGCCAATATGGCCCAGTTAGTTGGGCATCCTCTTGTGTACCAAAGCATTGCCAGCTCAATTCCCGGTCAGAGCACACACCCAGATTGTGGGCTTGAACCCCACCCAGTAGGGGGTGCACAGGAGGCAGCCTATGGATATCTCGCTCTCACATCAAATGTTTCTCTCTCTCTTTCTTTCTCTCTTTTCCTCCTTCTTTCTAAATAAAAAAAAAAAGTAACCACACTCCAAAGATCTGAAGTAAGCCAAGGTAGAAATAAAGTATCTAAAGCCATGCTCTTGTGTGGTCTTATAAAGTTCTCTTGATTCCCTCTCATAGCCTTCCTTGTTTCACAAAATGTACCAAATTAAAGTTCTCCGTGCCAAAAAAAAACCTTCTATGTATAATTTGAAATGCTTCAGAGAAAAGCCTCTAATAAGTTATCCTAACATATAAAAACCCTGGGTCTGTAACGACCAGTAACGACCGCAGGCTCGACCAGACGCCAGGCTAGGGAGCTGAGGGAGCTGGAGCTGTGGACCCCTGGCTGCCCGCAGTGCTGGCTGGGAGGAGGGAGCTGGGCCCAAACGACCAAAGGACCAGTCAGGCTCTCACAGCGTGACAGGGCAGGGCTGCGCCGAGGAGCCTCGAGGGGCAGTGGCAGTGAACATGGAGCTTCGCAGGGTGGAGAGATGGAGGAGAGTCGCGGGGTGGGGCGGTGCGCATGGAGCTTCTCGGGCTGCTGATGCAGAAGAGCGTTGTGGGGAGTGGGCAGCAGAGGCCAAGGAGCCTTGCGGCGGGGGGGGGGGGGGGGGGGGGGGGGGGGGGGGCTGTTAGCATGGACGTTCTCGGGGCAGGGGCCACGGAGGTGGAGGAGAGACGCTGGACAGCGGACATGGCCCTGATCGCAGCTAGACCTAGGGAACCAGCACGATTTAATCATGCGCAGGGCTACTAGTTATAACATAAATCAGGGTTTCTACTACATTTAAATCACAAAATTCTAGAGGAGAAAAAGATTATCTTTCTAAAAATGGATAAATTGCCGAGACCGGTTTGGCTCAGTGGATAGAGCATCGGACTGCGGACTGAAGGGTCCTGGGTTCAATTCCGGCAAGGGCATGTACATTGGCTGTGGGCACATCCCCAGTAGGGGGCGTGCAAGAGGCAGCTGATCGATGTCTCTCTCTCATCAATGTTTCTTACTTTCTATCCCTCTCCCTTCTGCTCTGTAAAAAAATCAATAAAATATATTTTAAAAATAAATAAATAAATAAATAATAAAAATGGATAAATTTTTTAAACACTTCCTAAGTAGGTAGAAACTTCATTTTGCTTGTTTTGAACTCTTGGCTTATAAAGAATGAATGAATGAATCAATCAATCAATCAATCAATAAATGTTTAAAAGGACATTATTACAAATAGCAATTTCAGTACATAACTTGAGTATAACTTAGACACTTACAGTATTAGAATGAATCAAGGTGAAGCACTCTAATACATTCAGTTATCAAAAAAATACTGTCTTATGTTTTACATAAAATCTATAATGGGGCCTGTAAAATATACTGGTAACATCTAACAATGATTTCAAACAAGGCTGGTCCCAGAGAAGGTTTCCTGGCTAACCCTCTGTTAATTAGGATACACCATTCTCATAAAAACACTAATTAGTTACAATGTTACATTATTTTCTTTAAAATTTTATTTAAAAGACAAATACCAAAATACTTTCAATGTTAGTAACTCTAAAGATAATGAAGAGGTTAAAAGGAAAACTCACGCATACCTTATGTAACTCAGAAGATGAAGACTTTTTCCTTTTTCCTTCTGTGACAATTTCTACAAAGACATGGTAAATGTTATCATTTAATATATAAATAAGATAAACAATGTAATAAAAAAAATCCTTTCATAGCCATCCTTTGCTTTAAACTAATTTCTTGATAGATTTAGAATTTATATTGATACATTTTACAGAAACTGATAGACTAAAAACAAAGGTCAAAAAATAATAAAAAGAATAGCAGACTCACACAAAATGTCTCCATTAAATAATATATGTATGATGACAATTTTTAAAAAAATAAAAGCAAACTTGGGTCTAAGAACTAAATTCTCTGTCAAAAGTCCTAAGATCCAATAAGTGTTTAATAAATATTGGTTAAACCATATAATCAGACAAATTATCAAATTATTATGATGAAGAGGAACCAAGATTGTGGCATAGGTAAACACCTTTCTTGCTGCCCCACACAGCAATTTCAAAACTACAACTTAACGACAGAACAAACATCATCCAGAGTCACCAGAAAGCTGGCTGAGTAAAAATTCCACAAATGAAAGTAAAGATAGGACACTGTGACTCAGAGGAGCGGCGGAGGACAGCGTTGCAGGTACACGCGGAGTCAGCGGTTTGGAGTCGTGTGCACGCAAGCGAGCGGAGAGGGCAGGCAGCTGCAAAGACAAAGGTGACCCACTGCACTGATTCCCCAGTTCCAAGGTCCAGGGAACCCACACTCATACGGGGTGAAACAGGACAGTAGGGAAGCACACTGAAACTCGGGCACTGCAAAGGTCTGCGAGCTTGTGGAGGGGCGAGCTTGTGGAGAGGGCGCGAAAACCAGGGAACAGCAGAGGTGCACCAGAGCGCAGAGAGGACTCATGACTTGCTCTCTTGTTCAGGAAACCACCGGACTACATTGTTTTACCCTGGGTGAGACTTTGGGGATGCAGACTCACTTGGGGAGAGGTTAAATTGTCCGGTAGCAGGTAGAGCTCAGCGGCAGCTTTCTCTCAGAGGTGCGTGCAGCCATTACCACCTGGCACAGAGACCCAGGTGCCACAGAGGGCGGAGCTGATGCTGCCTGCTCAGCCCAGAGACTCTGTCCATCCAACTTGAGCACAGCTGACCCTCACAGCCAATTGGCCTGGAGGTCAAACTCTCCTAGTGCTAACAACAATAATCTGGGCTTAACTTCAACAAGACTGTGCAACTTATAAAGGGCTGCAGCAAGAGTATCCACCTCAGGTAACTGGGGAGGCTGAGCCACTGTCCCTCAGAGGACATCTACCACACAAAGCTCATCGACCAACCCAGGAAAGCAGCCACCATGCAGAGACATGGAAAGAGATTAGATGTGAAAGAAATGGAGGGAAAAAACGACTGGACATAGAGTACAAAACCATGGTTATACGGTTTTTAAGAGGCTGCCAGAAAAGGCCGATGAACTTAATGAGACATTCAAGAAAATGAACAAGACCAACGAGGATATGAAAAAGGACCAAACAGAAATTAAGCATACACTGACTGAAATAAAAAATATTATACAAAGACCTAAAAGCAATCTACAAGAACCAAGTCAAAGATTTGAAATACAAAGAGGCAAAATCCACTCAGCCGGAAAAGCATGAAGCAAAAACAATCCAAAAAATTGAAGACAGTGTAAGAGGCCTCTGGGATAATCTCAAGCATACCAACATCCGAATTATACAGGTCCCATAAAAAGAGAGAGAGCAAGATAATGAAAACCTATTTGAAGAAATAGTGACCAAAAACTTCCGCCGCCTGGTGAAAGAAATTGACTTAAAAGTCCAAGAAATGCACCAAACCCCAAACTATAGGAATCCAAAGAGGACCACACCAAGACACATATAATTAAAATGCCAAGAGCAAAAGACAAAGAGAGAATATTAAAAGCAGCAAGAGAAAAACAGTTAGTTACCTATAAGGGAGCACCCATATGATTGTCAGCAGATTTTAACAGAAACTATGCAGGCCAGATGGGACTGGCAAGAAATATTCAAAGTGATGAATAGTAAGAATCTACAACCAAGATCACTCTACCCAGCAAAGCTATCATTCAGAATTGAAGGTCAGATAAAGTGCTTCACAGATAAAAAATAAAAGCTAAAGAAGTTCATCACCACCAAACCAATAATATATGAAATGCTGAAAAATATTCTTTAAGAAGAGGAAGAAGAGGAGGAACCAAGATGGCGGCATAGGTAAACACTTATCTTGCTGCCATACACAGCAATTTCAAAACTACAACTTAACAAAAGAACAAACATCATCCAGAATCACCGGAAAACTGGCTGAGTGAAAATTCCACAAATAAAAGTGAAGATAGGACACTGTGACTCAGAGGAGTGGCGGAGGACAGCATTGAAGATACAAGGAGAGAGGTTTGGAGCAGTGCGAGCACCAGCAGATAGGGCGGGCAGCTGCAAACCCGGCTAGTTTTCTCAAACGGGGGAGACAAAGACGTCCCACTGCACTGATTCCCCAGCTCCAGGCAAAGTCCAGGGAACCCACAATCATAAAGTGTAAAACTGGACAGTGGAGAGACATGCTGAAACCGGGCACTGCAAGGGTCTGCAAGCTTGTGGAGAGGGTGAGCTTGTGCAGAGTGCGCATAAACTTGGGAACAGCAGAGCTGCGTGATCGCGCAGAGAGAACTCGTGACTTACTCTCTCCGACTTACTCTCTGATTCAGGAAACCACCAGATTGCATTGTTTTACGACTCTGGGTGAGACGTTGGGTGTGCAGACTCATTTGGGGAGAGGCTGAATCCTCTGACAGTGGGTGGAGCTCGGCAGTAGCTCTCGCTCAGAGGTACTGGCAGCCATTCCCACCCAGCACAGAGTCCCAGGTGCTGCATAGGGTGGAGCTGACGCTGCCTGCTCAGCCCGGAGACTCTGCCCATCCAACCTGAGCACGGCTGAACTTCATAGCCAATTTCCCTGGAGGTCAAACCCTCCTAGTGCTGGCAACAATAAGCTAGGCTTAACTTCAACAAGACTGTGCAACCCATATCCACCTCAGGTAACTGGGGAGGCTGAGCCACTGTCCCTTTTAGGACGTCTACCACACAAAGCTAATTGACCAACTCAGGAAAGCAGCCACCATGCAGAGACATGGAAAGAAATCAGATGTGAAAGAAATGGAGAAAAAAAACGACTGGACATAAGTTCAAAACATGGTTATAAGGCCTTCCAAGAGGCTCCTAGAAAAGGCTGAGACCTGTAAGGAAATGAACAAGACCTACAAGGATATGAAAAAAGACCAACTAGCCAAGACCGGTTTGGCTCAGTGGATAGTGTCGGACTGCGGGCTGAGGGGTCCCGGGTTCGATTTCGGTCAAGGGCATGTGCCTTGGCTGCGGGCACATCCCCTGTAGGGGGCGTTTCTCTCTGATCGATGTTTCTGGCTTTGTTTCTGGCTTTCTATCCATCTCCTTTCCTCTCTGTAAAAAATCAATAAAAAAAAAATTTTTTTTTTTTAAAGAAAAAGGACCAACTAGAAATTAAACATACACTGACTGAAATAAAAAGTAATATACAGAGACCTAAAAGTAGTCCAGAGGACTGCAAGAACCAAGTTAAAGATTTGAAATACAAAGAGGTAAAATCCACTCAGCTGGAAAAGCAAGAAGCCAAAAGAACCCAAAAAATTGAAGATAGTGTAAGGGGCCTCTGGAACACCCTCAAGCATGCCAACATCCGAATTATAGGGGTGCCAGAAAAAGAGAGAGAACAAGACAATGAAAACCTATTTGAAGAAATAGTGACCGAAAACTTCCCACACCTGGTGAAAGAATTTGACTTAAAAGTCCAAGAAGTGCACCAAACCCCAATATATAGGAACCCTAAGAGGACCACACCAAGGCACATCATAATTAAAATACCAAGAGCAAAAGACAAAGAGAGAATAATAAAAGCAACAAGAGAAAAACAGTTACCTATAAGGGAGCACCCATATGATTGTCAGCGGATTTCTCAACAGAAACGATGCAGGCCAGACGGGAGTGGCAAGAAATATTCAAAGTGATAAATAGCAAGAATCTACAACCAAGATTACTCTATCCAGCAAAGCTATCATTCAGAATTGAAGGTCAGATAAAGTGCTTCTCTGATAAGAAAAAGCTAAAGGAGTTCATCACCACCAAACCAACATTATATGAAATGCTGAAAGATATTCTTTAAGAGGAAGAAGAAGAAAAAGGTAAAAGTGTAAATTATGAACAACAAATACACATCTATCAACAAATGAATCTAAAAATCAAGTGAATTAAAAATCCGATGAACAGGATAAACTGGTGAATGTAACAGAATCACGGACATAGAGAGGGAATGGATTGACAATTCTTGGGGAGAAAAGGGTTGTGGAAGATGCAGCAAGAGAATGGACAAAAATCATGCACCTATGGGAGAGGACAGTGGGGGGGAGGTGAGGGCAGAGGGTGGGATGGGTATCGGGTGGAAGGGGAAAAAAGGTAACAATGTAATTAATAAACTAAACAATAAAGATTATAAAAAATAAATATCAAAACAAAAAAATAATAAAATAAAATAAAATAAAAATCAAGTGAATTAAAAATCTGATGAACAGGATAAGCTTGTGAATATAATAGAATCAAGGGCATAGAGAGGGAATGGACTGACAATTCTTGGGGAGAAAAGGGGTGTGGGAGGTGAAGCAAGAGACTGGACAAAAATCATGCACCTATGGGAGAGGTCAATGGTGGGGAAGTGAGGGCAGAGGGTGGGATGGGTACCAGTTGGAGGGGAGCTATAGGGGGATAAAAGGGGGAACAATGTAATTAATAAACTGAACAATAAAGATTAAAATATTTTTGAAAAAATAAAGACAGAAAAAATAAAATAAAATAAATAAAACCTAAAAAAAAAGAAAAGGAAGAAGAAAAAGGTAAAAATAAAAATTATGAACAACAAATACACATCTATCAGCAAATGAATCTAAAAATCAAGTGAATTAAAAATCTGATGAACAGGATAAACTGGTGAATTAACAGAATCATGGGCATACAGAGGGAATGGACTGACAATTCTGGGGGAGAAAAGGGGTGTGGGAGGTGCAGCAAGAGACTAGACAAAAATCATGCACCTATAGGAGAGGACAGTGGGGGGAGGTAAGGACAGAGAGTGGGATGGGTACCAGGTGGAGGGGAGCTATAGGGAAAAAAGGGGGAACAATGTAATTAATAAACTGAACAATAAAGATTAAATTAAAAATAATAATTAAAAAGAAAGATTTAAAAAATTATGATGAGCCGAGTTTGGCTCAGTGGATAGAGCGTCGGACTGCGGACTGAAGGGTCCCGGGTTCGATTCCGGCAAGGGCATGTGCCTTGGCTGCGGGCACATCCCCAGTAGGGGGAGTGCAAGAAGCAGCTGATCGATGTCTCTCTCTCATCGATGTTTCTGACTTTCTATCCCTCTCCCTTCTGCTCTGTAAAAAAATCAAAATATTTTTTTAAAATAAAATAAAATAAAAATAAAAAATTATGATTAAAAGTGGTAGGGGAAAAGCACACAAGTTGAGAACTAGAAGCTGGTAATATTTTACAAAAACACTTTTAATTCTACTATTTAATCATGTATATACCTAGGAACAGATTATGTGTTTCCTCACTAACATTTTTTAGACTTCCTATAGATTTTTTTTAATATTTTTTATATATATTAGAGGCCTGATGCATGAAATTTGTGCATGAGTAGGGTCTCTAGGCCTGAACGACGAACAGGGCCAATCTGCAGGGCGACTGAAGGGTCCCGGGTCCCGCAGAGCAATCAAGGAACCCTCCCTTGGCACCTGCCTTGGGTGGCCTGGGGCCTGCTGGCTGAGGGCAGCTCCTGTGTTGAGCGTCTGCGCCCTGGTGGTCAATGCGCATCATAGCGACCGGTCGTTCCACCAGTCAGTCCTCCACTGTTCAGTCGATTTGCATACAGTCCTTGGGTTATGTCGGACTCCCCGCACGTCATTGCGTGGTTACACTGCCACTTCCCATTTATTTATTTTTTTCAAAGTTCCGTCATTTCAACATATGTACATATGTACTTTATGCTTTTTATTATTTATTCGCTACAAGTAAAGGTCAGAAGTTATCTTTCTTTCAATTTTTTTTTTTTACTGTTTCACTTCATTATTGCTGTGTATGTGCTCCAAGTGAGTGACATAGGCGCTTACATAGGTGGGTTCTGACTTACGGCAAAATTGCATTATGTCACACCTTAAGAATGAATCTCTGGCCGAGACCGGTTTGGCTCAGTGGATAGAGCGTCAGACTGCGGACTGAAGGGTCCCGGGTTCGATTCCGGTCAAGGGCATGTACCTTGGCTGCGGGCACATCCCCAGTGGGGGGCGTGCAAGAGGCAGCTGATCGACGTCTCTCATCGATGTTTCTGACTTTCTATCCCTCTCTCTTCCTCTCTGTGAAAAATCAATAAAATATATATTAAAAAAAAAGAATGAATCTCTGTGATAACCTGAGGACCTACTGTATTAGGCTTTTATTACATAGGATTTTTTTTTTTAAGAGAAGAAGGGAGAGGTAAAGATAGAAACATGAATGATGAGAAAGAATTACTGATTGCCTCCTGCACACCCCCACTGGGAATCTAGCCCAGAACCCGGGCATGTGGCCTTGACCCAGTCGAGCCTAGGACCCTTCAGTCCACAGGCTGACATTCTATCCGCTGAGCCAAACCAGGTAGGGCTGTAGTTTTTTGTTTTGTTTTGTTTTGTTTTTATGATTCATTCAATCAGCAAATATTGATTGAATGTCTATCATTTGGCTGGCACTGTGTTAGGTAATGAGTACAGTATACTGAGCAAACTACTAGCAGATACAGTTGGAGCTTTCCTGTAACTTCAATTTACTGGAATATATCACATAATAATAATATATTTCATAACAAAACTGAATGATAAAAATCCACTTATATGGTCATCTATTTATGACTAACACACCATTTCAATTCAGTGGTAAAGGGATGGACGTTTCAATAAGTCATGCTGAAGCAATTTCATAACCAAATGGGAAAAATAAATGAACAAACCTTGACCTCTGCACTATATACATAAATCAATTTTAAATGGATCATAAATTCAAATGTCAAAGAAAAATAAATAAATCTTCCAATAAATAAAGGGAATATCTTCATGACCTTGGGGTGGGCCAAAATTTCTCAAACAAGACACAAGAAGTACTAATCGTAAAGAAAAAGATTAATAAACTAGGCTTCATTAAAATTAAGAACTTCTGTCAAACCTCATCGTTAAGACAGTGAGAATGTAAGCCACAGACCGGGGAAAAAGAGATTATTTATAGTACATATACCTATGTAGAGCAGGGTGACTACAGTTAATAATACTGAACAATTCATACACCTGACTCATAATCAGAATGTATAAAGAATTCCTACAAACCAAGGACAAGACAACCCAATCTTCAAAATGCGCAAAAGTCCTAAACAGAGAGTACCCAGGGAGGAAAGGAATATTGACTGGGACAAGACACAAGTTAACCTTCTAAGATGCTGATCTAGATCTAGATCAGTGATCGGCAAGCTGCGCCTCATGAGCCACATGCGAGTGAGTCTGTTTTGAAGAAGTGGCGTTAGAAAAAATTTAAGTTTAAAAATTTGGCTCTCAAAAGAAATTTCAATCGCTGTACTGTTGATATCTGGCTCTGTTGACTAATGAGTTTTTCGACCACTGATCTCAGTGACGACTACACAGGTATGTATATATATAAGTATAAAAAATCATTAAACTATGTATTAAAAGTATGTATAAGACTATTTAAAAGAATAGAATTTACAAAATAAGAGATATGTACTAGTACACTCTGCTGTATGTAAATATCTCAATTTAGAAGTGTTTTTCTTAAGTTTTTTATCTTTCTCTGACTGGCTTATTTCACTTAACATAATGCTCTCCAGGTCCATCCATACTGTTGCAAATGGTAAGAGTTCTTTTTACTTTATAGCAGCACAGTATTACATTGTGCAGATGTACCAGGTTTTTAACCCACTCATCTACTGCTGGGCACTTAGGCAGCTTCCAAATCTTGGCTAATATAAATTATGCAGATAAAAACATAGGGGTGCATATATTCTTTCTGATTGATGTTTCTGATTTCGTGGGATGTATTCCTAAATAACAATTATAATAAATGAATTATAGTTAATCCAGAAATTTATAAAGTAAAAATAACTTCTCTTAAGTTCCTGGAACATAACATTAGTTTCACCATATTCATTCCTTGAAGCAAACGCTGATGTAAAAATTTTAACCTCTAAATGTAAGCTTTCAATCATTTTAAGTAATTTTTAATGAAATAGCATCCCATACCTGGCCAGCATGGCTCAGTGATTGAGCATTACAGAGTACCTATGAGCCAAGAGAGCACCATTCGATTCCCTTTCCAGGTTGCAGGCTTAATCCCCCAGTGTGTGGGGCATGCAGGAGGCAGCAGATCAACGATTCTCTCTCATCACTGATGTTTTTCTTTCTCTTCTTCCTTCCTCTCTGAATAAAAATATATTTTTTTAAAAATAAAACAGCATTCCTTAGAGAAAACCAAAAATAAGTAAGTTTCATATATATATATGGCTGACTGACTGCATGTCCATCTGACTTTCTGACCAGCTGGTATTTATGACATGCACTGGCAATTTAAAAATAAACACTGACTCGCGCATGCCCAATACATATAAAGCTCTTGATGGCACCAATCGCAAGCAACACCATAATGTATCTGAAGACCAACTATTGGCACAACATACCAGAGTTTTAATATTACGCTGAATGCTCTTTTGTTATTTTTAACTATTTTTATTGAAGTATATGATAGCAATCTTTTTTTAATATATTTTATTGATTCGGCAATGTAGCAGGATACAAAATTAATGCCAAGAAATCTGTAGCATTTCTATACATCAATAGTGAACTTACAGAAAGAGAGACTAAAAAAGCAATCCCATTTACCATCGCACCAAAAAAATTAAGATACCTAGAAAAAAACGTAACCAACGAGGTAAAAGACCTATACGCAAAAAACTACAGGACACTGAAAAAGGGGATAGAGGAAGATGTAAACAGATGAAAGAACATACCATGTTCATGGATTGGGAGAATCAACATCATTAAAATGTCCATACTATCCAAAGCAATCTATAGATTCAATGAACTCCCCATTAAAATACCAACAGCATATTTCACAGACCTAGAAAGAACTCTCCAAAAATTCATCTGCAATTTAAAAAAGACCACAAATAACTGCAGCAATCCTGAGAAAGAACAAAGTAGGTGAGATCTCAATACAAGATTTCAAGCTGTATTACAAAGCCACTGTTCTCAAAACTGCCTGGTATTGGCACAAGAACAGACATATAGATCAATGGAATAGAATAGAGAACCCAGAAATCGACCCAAATGACTATGCTCAATTAATATTTGACAAAGGAGGCAAGAACATACAATGGAGTCAAGACAGTCTCTTCAATAAATGGTGTTGGGACAATTAGACAGATACATGCAAAAAAATGAAACTAGACCACCAACTTACACCATACACAAAAATAAACTCAGAATGGATACAGGACTTAACCATAAGATGGGCAACAATAAAAATACTAGAGGAATCGACAGGCAGAGAAATCTCAGACATATGCCAAAGCAGTATCTTTAATGATACTGCTCCCAAGGCAATGGAAACTAAAGAGAAAATAAACAAATGGGACTACATAAAAATAAAAAGCTTTTGCAGAGCAAAGGAGACCATCAATAAAATAACAAGAAAGCCTACTGCTTGGGAGAACATATTTGCCAATGATATCAACGATAAGGGTATAATCTCCAACATTTATAGGGAACTCATGCAGATTAACAAAAAGAAGATAAACAACCCAATCAAAAAATGGGCAACTGATCTAGACACTTTCCGAAAGAAGACAGAAGGCCAAGAGACATATGAAAACCTCTTCAAAGTCACTAATTATCAGAGAGATGCAAATCAAAACAATGCGGTACCATCTCACACCTGTCAGAATGGCTATTACCAACAAATCAACAAATGACAAGTGCTGGTGAGGATGCAGAGAAAAAGGAACCCTCGTGCACTGCTGGTGGGAATGCAGACTGGTGCAGCCACTGTGAAGAAGAGTATGGAGTTTCCTCAAAAAACTAAAAATGGAACTCCCATTTGACCCAGTGATCCCACTTATAGGAATATATCCCAATAAACTAGAAACATAAGTCAGAAAGGATATATGCACCCCTATGTTCATAGCAGCACAATTCACCATAGCCAAGAATTGGAAATAGCCTAAGTGCCCATCAGCAGATGAGTGGATTGGAAAACTCTGGTACATCTACACAATGGAGTACTATGCTGCACTAAAGAAGGAGTTCTTACCATTTGCAACAGCATGAATGGAGTTGGAGAGCAATATGCTAAGTGAAATAAGCCAGGAAGAGAAAGATAAATATCACATGATCTCACTCATTTAAGGAATATAATGAACAACATAAACTGATGAACAAAAATAGATCCAGGGACAAACATCAATCATAATGTCAATCCTCAGGGAAAGTAGGGAACAGTGGGGGTAAGGGGAAGAGATCAACCAAAGAACTTATATACATGCATATAAGCCTAAGCAATGTACACAGACAACAGGGGGCTGGGGGCACAAATGGGAGGGGGGGATGGGGTAATGGGGAAATAAGAATATATATGTAATACCTTAAACAATAAAGAAAATAAATAAATAAAATAAAAAGTAAAAACTGCAGTACACCTACACAATGGAATACTACGCTGCGGTAAAAAAGGAGTTCTTACCATTTACAACAACATGGATGGAGTTGGAGAGCATTATGCTAAGTGAAATAAGCCAGGCAGAGAAAGATAAATATCACATGTTCTCACTCATTTGTGGAATATAACGAACAACATAAACTGATGAACAAAAATAGACAGAGAAATATCAATCAGAATGTCAAACCTCAGGGAATGTAAGGGTAAGGGGAGAGATCAACCAAAGAACTTATATCCATGCATATAAGCCTAATCAATGGACAAAGACAACAGGGGGGGTGGGGGTATGAATGAAAGGTGGGGGGTAATGGGGGAATAAGGACATATATGTAATACCTTAATCAATACATTTAAAAATAAAAATAAAAAACCATATACAGTCCTGGCTGAGTAGCTTAGTTGGTTAGAGTGTCATCCCAATAAGCCAAGGTTGTATGTTCCACATCTCAAGGCACCTACAAGGAGCAACCAACGAAAGCATAAATAAGTGGAACAACAAATCTGTTTCTCTCTCCCGCCCCCCCCCCCCAAAAAAAACACATGTACACTTAATTCAAAAAAGAATAAACAAAGATAATGAAGAATGTTGTCTGAAGCAGTTGAAAACCCGAAGTTTTAATTCAAAAACCTATTTATGAATTGTTTTGTAACTAATATATGTTTACATTTTTTGTTGTCGTTAAATGGTCATTCTTCCTTGAATGATCCATGAATTTCTTTACTATTTCACTCAACTGTCAGGAAACCTGTCTCTGGTGCTAATCTGCTTTTGGTAAGCTGTGAACTTGAAAATAATGAATAACTTTAAAATACAGATTCAATGCATTCTGAATAAAAGCCTGAGAAGATTTTCATGAGCGAATTTTATTTATTTAAATGTGTGTGTGTGTGTGTACACAATTTTTTTTTTTTTTTTTTTTTACTAAGAGGAAGGAAGAGGGATAGAGAGCTAGAAACATCCATGAGAGAGAAACATCAATCAGCTGCCTCTTGCACACCCCCTACTGGGGATGTGCCTGCAACCAAGGTACATGCCCTTGACCAGAATGGAACCTGGGACTTTAGTGCACAGACCAATACTCTATCCATTGAGCCAAACCTATTAGAGCTCATGAACGAATTTTAAATTAAGGTGATGATTGTGTGTTAGGAAGCACACAAATGACATCACATGGACAGTGTGCATTTTCCTAATATGTCCATTTTACTTGAAGGTTTTAGGGGAGGAAGAAAGTACTTTAAAACAAATACTATGGCCTATTGGAGGCATACACACTTTTCTCTATATCCATATATGTATTTTCAAATGCAAAGAATATCTCTAAAATACACACATACACAAACGACAATACTGATTACTTATGAAAGCAATTTCAAGTTTTCAACTGCTTCAGGCAATGTCCATTGCGGTAAGAACAGGAAAAAAAAAAAAAGTTTGAGATACACTGCCACCAGGGCATTCCTAAATAAATTTGGAATTGTTACGGCTGTCTCTGCAAAAATAAAAGGTACAATAAAAAAATGAGAAAGCGAAACAAAATAACTGATTCATCAGATGTTAGTTTGTGATGTAGTATCCAAGACTGAAGACAGTCATTTAGACCGTGAAGCATACCAGGCACTGGGATAGCTCAGGTCTTTAGATGGTCAAGATTGAGGGTTCAGTACCCAGTCAGGTCGGGGCACATACAAGAAACAATCAACAATAAATAGATGCAATCACAAAAGTCGCTTTCTCTTCCCCCCCCTCCTCTCTCAAAAATAAACAAACCGTAATTTCATAAACAAAAACATGCTAAGAATAAAAACACACCAAATAACGGCTTTACATCCGCTGTTCGACTTTTTAATCGCTTTTAGGAGCAAGAGGAGACTGGAAAAGTAGGATTGCTTAAGCGTGCCAGTGCAGAAGAAGGAAAACGTGTTTGCAGCATTTATCTGACGAATTAAGATCAACTGGCAAGCCCCGCCGTTCCACTCCAGCAGCCGCAGCTATACCTTACACGGAGGTGAGAGGGCAGGAGAAAGAGGCAACAATGAGACCAAAGGAACCGAGGAAAAGTGGAGTGAGGCGCTGAGGAGCTGGAAACGAAACTGGAACGTTGGAGGAATTACGAGGAAGGCGTGGCAGGGCAGCGGCAAGCCAACCGGGAAGATCTGGGGGCGATAAGGCTCCTGCAGGGTGCTCCCGACTGGAGGAGAGAATTAAAGGGTGTCACGGCGAGGAGCTGCCGAGGCTGCGGTGACAGCTCGGAGTCGGTGTGGGACCCGCAGGGGCGGGGGCGACCTCCGGGCCTTCCATTGTGCGCGCCCCTCCTCTCCCTTCCCTCCCTACACCCCGCCCCAGCCGGAGCGCGAGCCCTCCAGCTCCCGGGCCGCAGCCCCCGCCACCGGGCCCTCCCATTCGCCCCGGTAGGAGATAATCCGCTCAGCCCTCCTCCAACCGGTCCTCACCCGAAGCAGGTCGGCGTCGCCCGGCCTTCCTCCGGTCCATCTTCTCCTCCCGCAGCTGAAGTCGCAGTTGCAGGCGCTGTCACCTCAAGACCCCTCAGGCTGGGGGAGGGAGGGGGAGGGGAGGGGAGGGGGAAAAAAACAGGAAAGTCTCAATCGCGCTTGCGCAAGAGTCGGCGTGTGCCCTCAGACCGGAAGTCATCCGTGCCTCCCACCTCCCCCCGGAAGTTACTTCCCCGGACTTTGTTTTTTTTGCGCGTTGCCGTTGGTAGTGTTTTGGGTTTTTTGTTTTTTTAGGTTTTTTTTTTTTTGGGGGGGGGGGGTGGCAGGTGGTTTTTAGTGGCGCTTTTTTTCATGGTCTGCCCTAGCGACAAAGTAAGGGTGAGAAGTTTTAACCCGAGGCCTTCAAAAGGCTTTGCCAGCTGGAAAACGAGCTTAATTGAAAAACAGGAGAGGAACATTTGAGCTCCTGTTCCCTGGCCAGCTCCCTGGTGTATGTCTTTCGTTTGGCTCAAATAAAGGCTTATAAAAATGCTCACAAAGGCTCTTGGCTGGTTTGGTTCAGTGGATAGAGCGTTGGGCTGGGGACTGACGGGTCCCAGTTCTATTCCACCCAAGGGCACGTGCCTGGATTGCGGGCTCCATCCCCAGCAGGGGGCCTGCAGGAGGCAGCTGCTCAATGAGTCTCATCACTGATCCTTCAATCTCCCTCTCCCTTCTTCTCTGAAATCAATAAAGACTTTCAAAAAAAAAATTCTCACACAAAATGAAAAAATGGGAAAGTAGGAATTCTACTGGTTCATTACATCCCATGAGGTGGGGGGGGGGGGGGAGTTACTCCTTTTGCAGTTTTACTTTCCTGGGGATCTCACCTTTAACTTTCACCATGCTTCCTCAAACAAAAAGATCTAGCCATTGATTTAGCAGTTTGAGTGGAAATAAAGTACTGTCAGCTGAGAAAAAGAAAGTCAGAGGATCTCTTTAAAATTCAAACTCCTCCAGGGAAGGAACAACCTAAGACAGGCACAGTCGCAGAGGGGCCAACAGGAGAGAACTAAAAGATCAACAGAGGTGGGGCACAGACCCTCATCCACAAACCTTGCAGGGGTTTGAATTCTCACCCCTCCTGAGGGAGGTCTCCTACCCCCTACTACGCCTCCCACGCACAACTCACACCGGGACCCAGGTGGTAGACAGAGACTCGGCCAGCAATAGCTGCCCTATATCTAAATTTAATTTATTACAAGGAATGCTGAGGACCTACTCAAAAATGCAAATATTCCTTCCCACAAGTATTTACTGGGTAAACTAAGATTTCTGCTTGAGTATTAAAATTTACAGTAAAATAGTAATCAAGTTTTCAGATTAATTTAAATTGGCCAAGTGAAATAAGTGAATACTCAAGAAAATCTAACTGTACTGGACAAAAAGCTTTTCCTAAAACATTAACTAAATTATCTATTAGTAGTTCATCTCACTGCAAAATTGCCTAACATCCAAAGAACCTAAAGTAGTAATATTTGTATGCAAAAATTAAAATTTAAAATTACCAAGACTGCAAGATAAAATTTCCAAAAGCCCCTATTAACCAAAAAAAGGGGGGTGGGGGACAATGAGGTAATATCATGTAAGGGAAAATATCCTATAAGTAAAATACATGTAGAAAATTCTTACTCCAGAAAAGAAAATTCCATTTGTAAAACCAGCTGCAGGACACCCATAAAAAACACACACATGGTGTCAAAATAAGCCAAAGGAAAATCATTTAGGCAAAAATAAAAAGAATCCCAAGTCTATTTTGCAGAGAGGATCCCTTTGTTAACCTTTGGTCGAGAATGTGTTTGTGTGTTTGTAGAGAACAACTCCAAGACCATGTGGGTTCCTGCGACTGTGAGGAACTGACGGGCCTGTTCCATCCACGAGGACGGTCCAGAGATGGGGGACACTGACAACACCTTGCCATGCTAGCAGTCGGCAGCTGTGCATGGCTGCAGGCGGCCCAGGACCATACCAGAGAGGATGGATCTTGCATTGCCACGATGTGTCCACCATCTGGATACCATTGCTGATATGTACACATGAAGAACTATTTGACATTGAAACTGGGACTCAGAACAGTTGGACATTGAAACTGACACTCAAACTTTTTTAGCTCTTATACGTTTGTTTTCAGTATGCAGAGGCAAGATATTTTTGAAGAAAAGAAACAGGGGAGAGTGATTGATATAGAGGCAGGGTGGCCTCGAACAGGCTGTCAAGCTACAGGGGGAAGGCTGTAGTGGAGGGGAGGCAGATGCTGGGGGAGATCAACCGAAGGACTTGTATGCATGCATATGAGCATAACCAATGAATGAAAGACTCTGGGGTGGGGAGGGAGGCAGGTGGGGACATGTGCTGGGGGGTAGGGGAGGCTGGGGGGAGGATATTGGGGGGGGAAGAAAACATGTACTACTATTAAATATAAATTATATTGTAAATAAAATTTTTAAAAATAAATAAATAAATAAAATTCAAACTCCTTATTTTTAAAGGCGGGGGTGGGGGGACAACATCAACTTTTTTAAAACAAAGTGCTGAAATGATAGAAAGTGAGTGGATGTAAAATGGAATTCGTTCAACTAATTTTCATTACTGTCCTTAAGGGCATAGCTTGTCCTCAGTGAACTCAACTTATAGACTGATTATTTTTTATTCTTTCAAAGAACCCATCAGTTTATATTATTGGCCTATTTGGCTGTAATGTCCATGTTTGAATAATGTTTTTATGTGTAAGTTTTAATATCAGTAACTTGATCAAAATTCAACAGAGCACTCTAGTCAGAGGCAAAATAATTGTATTTGCACTGTTCCAAGCTAGAAGGAACCCTGGAGATACTTGAGTTTAAAGGCAGCTTCGCTCTCCCCATTGTACCCAGATCAACAAAAGGACTCTCCCAGCTCACCGCTAGAGCCCAGCCTCGCGCTTCCGGAGTCGGCGGACCAATCCCAGCGGCCTGTGCGGAGGGAGAGAGCCTCCAGGTGCGAGGCCGGCTGGGCTGGGGGCTGGGGGGCTGCTGGGCGGGGGCTGCGCCTCGCTGGGCTGGAATGACTGAAAAGAGCAATCCTGACGGGGGGACGGAGGCTGCAATTCGCTACAGGGTTTCATTCAGAGGCCCTCGTTAGTTTAACAAATAACTTTGCTTGCTGAAAAATATCTGAGTTTTAAGTTGACTCACGAACCAACCTTTTTGGATAATTTAACGCAAGAACGAAACCGGCTTAATTAGCCAATTTTATAGGAAACAAGTTACCTGCAGAGATGGAAATAGAGCAGAGAGATGGAAACATAAAAAACAAAAGTGTAAGTATACCTAATCTGTTTCCCCCAAAACAAGCGGCATCGATGAACAATGGTTTTAAAGTTTAGCAGTAAGAAGTAAACTTACGAGAAATGAAATTATAAGAGGTTAATAAAATTATTCAGCTAGCAAGTATATTCAAATTTGTCACTTCTGCTAAAAAAAAAACTTAGTAAGCCAGTTTGTCTCTTTGAATTGGAGCTTGTTTTGAAAGACATATTTGAGGATAAGTGACCTTTAAGCTCAAGAATTTCAAAGAATAAGAGGAAAAGACAAAGAATGACACCTCTTTTAACCAATGTTTTTATTGTTTTAGCTTTACCAATCTACTGCATAATTGACTGTATTGCAAACAACTAAAGGGCCAAAAAGTTTAGTTTGTACTTTTGAGGGAGTCATTTAACAATCTCATTTCCTCTTTTATGAAAGACTAATTACAAAGGATTTTTTACAGTGTTTTATGATGTTCAGTGGAAAGCTTCCTAATTTTAAAATATGAACAAAACCCCCAAAAGTGATGCTTTTCCTTAGTGTATTGGGGGTAATGTCATTTTATGTATAGAGCCTTCTTTTTTAAAAAATAAATTGCTTCTTTTATAAAGGAGCGAAACAGCGAAACACTTATTTATGCATTCATTAGTTGCTTCTTAACTAGAGATTGAACTCACAACACTCTACCCAGCCAGGGCTAGAGCCTTGCAAATTAAAATATTTTGCTTGTTTTGTTTTGTTGGTTCTATTTTGTTTTTTCGATCCTTACCCGGGGATATTTTTCCGTTGATTTTTAGAGAGAGTGGAAGAGGGAGGGGAAGATAGAAATATCAATATGAGAGGAATACATCTATTGGTTGCCTCCTGCATGCACTCTGACCAGGGCCTGGGAGGAGAGGAGGCTCCTGCAACTGAGGTACAGTATGTGCCCTTGACCAGAATCGAACCCTGAACCCTTTGGTCCGCAGGCTGATGGCTGCTCTGTCCACTGTGCCCAACTGGCTAGGGTTAAATTAAAATAATCTGAGAATAGAAATTCATCAGTCCAACACTTAGAAGAGACGATGGACTGGTTTTATCACAATGGGTATGGTTCTTTATTGAGTGTTAGAAGTGTGTATTAAGTATTTAAATTAGTTGTTCATTATATTTTTTAAAAGCAGTAGGTATAGTCTTAATGGTTTCAAGGGGGACAATGTGAAATTAATCAACCCTTTATTTTACCCCTTGATTAACAGTTTCTTTGAAATTAATGAAATCTACAAAAGCTCCTTGCTTAACACAAGTGAATTAACTTTAATCCTTACTGAAGGATATGTTTTCATTGATCTTTGAGAGAGCGCCAGAGGGCGGGAGAGAAAGAGAGAGTCTTGGAGTAATGTCTCATGGTGCAATTCACCTCATCTTCACTAATAATTAATTCTTATCTTTTAAATATCGAGAATTTTTATATGAAGGAAGTTTTTCTTCCACAGATAAAGTAACATGGTTAATTAAAGATAGGTTGTTTAGTTTCAAAGATAATTTTTCAGGTTGCCTTCATTTTTATTAAATTTATTGGGGTGACATTGGTTAATAGGATCATATAGGTTTCAAGTATACATTTCTATGATACACGATCTGTGTTTGACTTTGGGTGGTGGAAACACGACAACTTCCCTTTTAAGACAATAATTGCAACTTAAATGGAATAGCCTGTTCCCAGAAGTTATGAAAACCTGCAGTAACTCAGGGTATTTGAGTAGCAGATGTTAATCCTTTGTCCAGGAAGCTATGGGAGGAATAGTGTATGTGTCAGCGGTGGTTGGGGTGGTGTCTGGCTGAAGATAGCCCCTTGCCAGAGACAGTAACTTGCACCCCTCCTCCCCTCCCTTCCTGTCTTGCTTGTAGGAATGAATTCAAAGTAGATAGCAAATAGCAGCAAAAGAAGCCGAGGATTTATTTGTAAGAAAGAAATATATTCAGAACCGGAGCGGGCGATTTAGCCTGCTGAAACCAAACCAAGTGCTCTGCTTAGGTGAGGTTCAGGATACTTGTACCCCTAGACTGGAAGGCTCCTCAGTAAGTCTCCCCTTCCTGTATTCCTCCGCAAACAAAATCTTTAAGCTATAAGGCTCCTTCAGCCAGGTGGTATGCCACTGTTAGACCACATTCTGGAGGAGTTCTAAATCTTTCCTCTTTACCTAGGGATCTGCCACCTGCGTTGTCTGTTTTTGGTCTGTTCTGTCTCACATATTCCCTCCAAGCCCCAAGTGCCTTTCCCAACCCCTATATTTCTAACTGCCTACTGTAACATATGCATAAAGGTCTCTAAATTTTCATTTGTCCTGAGGACTGAGCCCAAGGTATTCTGTATATAAACCACTAACTTCTTTGAAATGTTCTTTCTTCTTGAAAAGTTCTTTCTTAAAATGTGTTTTTTGTTTGTTTGTTTGTTTGTTTTAGCATTTCTACTACTTAATACATCTGGTTGATTTTAATAGAAAATTCATGTTATAATTTAGTAAAATTGAGACTTTAGGTAGTCCCACTTCTTTATAGTTTAACTTTTGGTAACCACTTATGTCTGAATAATTCAAATCAAAGCCCGTAGGATTTAGGATTGGACTGAGTCAGCAAATCCAAAATGTAACTCTCAGAATTACTTGGGAGCTTTTTTTTTTTAATTACCTATTTTCAAGTCTCACCTCAGACCTTTTGAATCAGAATCTCCTAAAAGTAGGGTCTAATCATCTGTATGTTTAAAAGGTTTCACAAGAAGATGTGTCAGGTTGTTGTTGTTTTAAGTTTAAAACTAAACTACAGGTCCTCGGGCTGCATACTCGGGAGATAAAATCATAAAGAAATACAAAGCAGTGGTTAGTTTTGAAGCAAGGCACATTGGGGATGAATGAATGATAAAGCCAGCCTAGGATAGTTACAAGGGTGTTTCTCTTTCTTTTTTTTAATAAAGAAAAATGAATCACCTAACAAATATGCATGAAAATATAAGACTCCTATCACTCCAGGAACCTCCTGTCCCAGTTCCCAGTTCCTCTACCCAAAGGCAACCACTCTTAATGGTTTCTTGTGTATCTTTTCAGAAATGAGATATTCTGTGTCCACACAAACATACATATGGATATGTGGTCCCCTGTAGTCCCCTATTTTTTTTTCTCAGTGACAGCTTTGTGATGTTTCTCTTTATAATAGTTCACTAAACTATTAATTTTGAAAACTTTCCTTGGGGATTCTGTTACATACTCAAACTTGGACACCCGAAGATTTAGTGACATCTGCTTTTTTTTCTTTCTGCCCCCATTACCCTATTTTCTATAGGTCTTTGCCTCAGGTAGATTAAATTAAGCTTCTTTTGCCTTTCCTAGAGAGAGGTAGGCAGGGGAAAGAATAGTTTACTCTTTTTGAACATCTGCATATATAATTTCATAAGCTCTATCATTTTTTACTACTTTATTTTTTAAATGTATTTTTATTGATTTCAGAGAAGAAGGAGAGAGAGAGAGAAACACCAATGATGAGAGAGAATCATAGATTAACTGCCTCCTGCACACACCCCTGAGCGTCGAGCCCACAACCTGGGCATGCAACCTTGACCAGAATTGAACCCAGTCCCTCAGTGTGAAGGCCAACACTCTATCCACTGAGCCAACTGGCTAGGGCTCTACTATTTCCTACATTAACTAAATGGAATTGTATGCAGGCATAATTATTTTCCTTTCAAAAAACCTCATAGTTAAAAAACAAAACTCATAGTTGCATTGGGAAATAAAAATAGTGCTTTTGGCCCAGTCAGTGTGATTGAGCGTCAACCCAGGAACCAAGAATTCACTGGTTCAATTCCTGGTCAGGGCACATGCCCAGGTTATGGGCTCAATCCCCAGTAGAAAGTTCTCTATCCCTCTCTCTAAAAATCAATCAAGACATTTAAAATAATAATAATCACACCTACAACAAAACATAGCTGTGTCACCACCTAATCCAGATTAGTAGAAGGACCAAATTTGAAATTCTCATTATTATATACTACTCTTTTTTTATTTCATTAAATGTAAAATGACTAGACTACTTAATATAGGAAACTAAGTGTCTAACAAATTCTCTCACTAAATTTTTGGTGAATGAAGTAAATAAACAGTCAAATAATATGAATTTTTAAAATCACTGGGCTGTGGCTGGTTTCCACAGTGGTTAGTGCGTTGGCCTGCAGACTGAGGGTTGCAGGTTTGATTCCCGTCAAGGGCACATACCTTGATTGCAGGCTCCATCCTGGTCAGGTTGTGTGCTGGAGGCAATCAATTTATGTATCTCTCTCCCATCAATGTTTTTCTTTCTCTGTCTCTCCCCCTCCCTTCCATTCTCTCTAAAAATCAATGGAAAAAATATCCTCAGGTAAGGATTAAAAAAAAAATCACTATTCCAAGAACTAGAACTACTGTAGAGAACAAAACTAAGCCCTTGTCCCTGCTCTCATGGAACTTACATTCTAATGGGGGGGGGGGGAGACAATAAGCAAGTATATGTCACTTGGTAATAAGTGCTGAAAAGAAAGAGAGAAAAAAATAGAAGAAAGGAGAGAGAGAGAGAGAAATCATAGATAGGGAGTGAGGAAAGCTAGAGGGAAGTGTCCTTTTAGATAGAATGCTCAGAGAAAGTTTCTCTGATCAATGAAAATGTGTGCAGAAACTAAGAAAATGATGCCCTATTGATATCTAAGGAAAGGATGATCCAAGCTGGAAGCATAGCAAGGGGAAATGGCATTAAACAAGAGCTTGCTCTACAGGTTGAAGGCAAAGAGGCCAGGTGTGGCTAGAGTGAAGTAAGCAAGAGAATGATTGTAAATGACACCTAAGAAAGAGCTGAGAACCAGGTCATGTAACTAGATGAGTAAGCAAGTGAGAGAATGGAAAGAAATGACACTGGAGAGCTAAGGGCCATGTGGGACCTTGTAGGCGGTGGTAAAGACATGCTTTTATTCTGAGAGGGAAAACCATCGAGAATTTTGAACAAGGGTGTGAGATCCAATTTAGATGTCTTGAGAACATCTAAATTGGATTTACTATTGGAAAAAAGAGAGCAGGAAGATAAGAGCTTATGCTACCTGTTAGAAGTGGGTTGTAGACTGCCAGTGTCAATGTTAAGAAATTAAGGAGACCCCCCCTGCGGCGGGGAGAGATGGCGGAGCTGGACGTCGGGCGGCACTGCCAGGTGGAGCACTGCCGGCAGCGAGATTTTCTTCCATTTGTATGTGATGGTTGTTCAGGAACATTTTGGTGACTATAGTCAAGGAGAGGCTGAAGTCAGATACACGTGCATCTTACCCATGTGCATTCAAGGGCTGTGCTGACAAAGGGCTTGTACCAGTGACCTGTCCTTTCTGTGAGAAGAACTTTTGCCTGAGACACCATCACCAGTCAGATCATGAATGTGAAAAACTGTAACCCCTTAAGCCTCGAATGGCTGCCACTCAGAAAACTTATTAGAGAGATTATTGATTCCAAGACAGGAGAGACAGTGAATAAGCGACAGAAGGGTGCAAAAAATAGTGCAACAGCTGCCAAGGTAGCACTGATGAAATTAAAGGTGCATGCTGATGGGGATAAGTCACTGCCCCAGATGGAAAGAATCTACTTGCAAGTGTTCTTACCCAAGGGGAGCAAAGAAAAGAGCAAACCGATGTTCTTCTGTCAACGATGGAGCATTGGGAAGGTCATCGACTTTGCAGCTTCTTCAGCCAGTCTCAGAAACGACAATAACAAGTCCACGGCCAAGAAGTTAAGGCTCTGTCACATGACTTCTGGAGAAGCGTTGCCCTTGGACCACACGCTGGAAGCCTGGATGGCCAGGGAGAACTGTCCTTTATACAACGGTGGGAATGTTGTCTTGGAATATCTTAGTGAGGAAGAACAGTTTTTAAAGAATATTGACTCTTACTTGGAATAGTCATTCAAAGATTCAATCTAAGAGTCATGAAGAAAGTTCTATGTGAAGTCAGTTTATTATACTACAATTACTGTAAGTATCCACACTGAGTGTTTAGATGTCCTTTTTTCGGGGGGACATTGCCGTTTTGTGGCAGAGGAGGAAAGATGCTCTTAAGATGCATCTCTTCTTTGAGCAGGTAACATGCAAGCATAGCGCTATGGTGCCAGGAGTGGAGCTGTTCCGTGTGCCTGCATCATGGCGTGTGCATTGATGTGTGAATGTGAATCAGGAACTGAGAGCTTGTCTCATTCACTCTTCTGAGTTTTTGGAAGAGGAATCTCAGGCCTGGGGAGGAGAAGTGGTTTTCCTGCTGTCACCTAGCTGCTGTGGGGCATGGCTCTCCTCCTGGGAGTCACCACCTGTGTGAGTCTGTGGGAATGGATTCAAATGAGAAGAAAAATGGCGAGCTCAACTCAATTGCAGTCTCTTATACCCACCAAAGCAAAATACATGCCAAGAGTGACTACATTGTGCCTCTACTGTATAGAGGGAACAAAATTATTTGTTTGTTCTTTGTCCCTTTGCTATCTTAATTGTCATGAACTTGCAGAGTGGCTTTAGGTTTAATTAAAGGAATAAATTCAGAAAAAAAAAGAAATTAAGGAGAGACACTATTAATGTATTTGTTAGGAACATTCCCTAGCCAGTTTGACTCAGTGGATAGAGCGTTGGCCTGAAGACTGAAGGGTCCCGGGTTCAATTTTGGTCAAAGGCATACCAGGTATGCCCAGGCTGTGGGCTCATTTCCAAGTAGAGGCCATGCAGGAGGCAGCTGATCGATGATTATCTCTCATCATTGATGTTTCTCTCTCCCTCCCCCTTCCTCTCTGAAATCAATTAAAAAATATTTTTAAAATGAAAGAGCTTCATCCTGTGGATTGAAGGGTCACAGGTTGAATTCGGTCAAGGGCATATACATAAGTTGCAGGTTCCTGGACCCTGGTAGGGGTACTTGTAAGAGGCAACCAATTGTAGCCGAGACCGGTTTGGCTCAGTGGATAGAGTGTCAGACTGCGGACTGAAGGGTCCCAGGTTCGATTCCAGTCAAGGGCATGTACCTTGGCTGCGGGCACATCCCCAGTAGGGGGCGTGCAAGAGGCAGCTGATTGATGTCTCTCTCTCATCGATGTTTCTGACTTTCTATCCCTCTCCCTTCCACTCTGTAAAAAATCATTAAAATATATTTTTTTAAAAAAGAGGCAACCAATTGTAACAGAAGTTACTGTTTAAGCTTCCTGGTCATTAGAGGTAGTTGCCTGACTTCCTACAAATCTGACTTACAGCAGACTAGCTTTCTGAACTGTTTATTATAGATAAAAGGTTGTTTTCCTGGGCAAGTTGTTGCAGGTTGTGGATCAAAGTCCTCTTTTGTATATATGGCCTGTCTATTGTCCCTTAGTATATTCAGCCTCACTACTTTGCATCATTCACAATTATTTTGAGTTAACACATTGCAGATGGATCAAGAGAAGTCTTGCTTTATATTACACAGTGTTTTACGAAGTATCTACTTCAAAAAGATATTGGCTTGTAAGAAAATGTAATAAGTAATGTCAAAATGCAATGGGTATGTAATTTTAAAGTGTGCCTTTAACACTTATGTAAAACATTTTTGGTACTCATTCAGTAGAAACTTATCTGGCCACTGGGTAAAGCTAACAAAACTACTGGTCTGCAATGTATTAAAGTCTTTACCATAGACTAAAAGGTTTATGTCTTTGTGAAGTGCTTAATTTAGCATGATTCCCCACCAGAAGAATTTAGCAAGCTGAAATTTTCATTTTTCCTAGCACTAACATATTATTTTCACTTTCAGTGGTTACCAGTGACACAGGAACTGAGTTTTCAAAAGTTTATTGAACAATCTGACTTACTAGAAGAACTTCAATATGACTTCAATGAAAAAAATGAGTTGAGACACATCGAGACACAAAGGCCTTTTGTCTTTAATTATTATAAAAATGTACCTGAGAGGAATAGCAAGCGCTACCAGGCCCTTGGCCATTTGCTTGAAAAATACATGTATGAGCTTTTGGAGAAAGTGTGCAAATTACAAAAAGTATACATCACACCAGAGGCTGATAAGGAATCAAGAAGCTTCTTTTTTATGAGTGAGAGAGCATTAACAAATCATCATTCTGCTCTTCTTGTCCTTCTTCAAGACCAGGGGGTCCTTCGAGCTGGTCAATGGAGTCAGCAGGCAATAATATATCATGGTCTAGAACATGGAAGTCAGATACCATGTATCCAAATGGCATTGCAAGCACATTATGATGTAATGGTGTTAAACCCCAATGACAATTTTGTGGACCTAAAAATGGCAAAAGAGTGGAAAGGTCTTTTACCACAAAATATGGAGTCCTCTTCTCTAAAAATGGTTCAGACTGAGAGCTTTTTATCTCTCCAACAGCATCGCCGATGTATTCCAAAAAGATGCAGCAACACCCCTGAAGAACACATGACTTATATTTGGGATTACTTCATTTCAAAGATTGAAGACAAGAATGTTGCCTTCATTGTACATGGTTATGGAGGCTTGGTTTTTATGGACTTGCTTGTTCGTAGGAAGTGGGAAGTAATGAACAAAGTTTATGCTGTTGCACTTATTGACTCTCAACATCATGCAGGACACCAGCTGGGAAGTGATGTACAGTTATCAGCATGGATAAAGCACCACTGCCAGGAATGGGTGACAAGTCCTAAGCCTTTGAATAGACCTGCAGCTACTGTTTTGAAAAAAGAATTTCCTATGGTTTCTGCAGGCACTGAAAAACATGACTTAGCCATTTCCTCTAGCCTTCAGTCAATTTTTAAATACTTTAAAAAAGCCAAAACAACTATTAATTTCTCTCATGTGCCAATGGCAACTAGAAGCTCCACAAAAATAAATCAAAGTGCTTAATTTACTTTTTTGTCATGTATGATTTTTTTTGTCCCACTGAAACTTTGCTAATGTAGATACTAGAAGGAACACTTCTAGTTCAAACACAGTGTTATATTCTGGATTAATGTCTGATTTGTTAATTTTTCTAAAGCAACTATGTTTTTTGTAGCCTATTATGAACCAGGATGTCAGTCCATACCATCGTTAATATTTTACAGTATTAGTCAAGTTAGAGGACCTTTCTTTTGAAAAGCATCTTTCTTATGGCTTAATAGAATGGCACCAAAACTGTAGTCAATGGAAATTAAATATTCAGTCTTTGATTTCTATGGTATTATGCCATATTAAAATTATAAGTGAATATCAAAATTAAATATCACAAGCAAATCCTATTCTTTGTATGTTTGTGTTCTTTTGTTTAAATTTTTTGGTTATGTATGTGTTTATTCATACCTTTAGCTAATATTTGAGTGTCTCCTGTGTGCCAGACAATCCTAGGTATTGGAGACACTGGCCAGCCAACAAGGCTAACATTGCCTTTAATCCTTATGTAGTTTACAGTGAAAAGCAAATTGCAAGCCTGGCCAATGTGGATCAGTAGTTGAGCGTTGACCTAGGAACCGGGAGGTTCAATTCTGGTCAGGGTGCAGGCTCAATCCCCTGAAGACAAACCAAATAGGGCAGAGAAGGGGATGTGCAGGAGGCAGCTGATCAGTGATTCTTATCATTGACATTTCTATCTCTCCCTCTCCCCTTCTCTCTGAAATCAATAAAAGTATTTTTTTGTAATTGCAAGTGTGAAATAACGAGTGCTGTGGAATATCTAGCATAAGAGCTAACAAGCCTCACCCTGACCGGTTTGGCTCAGTGGATAGAGCATCAGCCTGCTGACTGAAGGCCCCCAGGTTCAATTCCACTCAGGGGCATGTACCTTGGTTGCGGGTACATTCCCAATAGGGGGTATGCAAGAGGCAGCTAATTGATATTTCTAACTCTATCCCTCTGCCTTTCTCTCTGTAAAAATCAATAAAGTGAACTTTAAAAAAAAAAAAAACTGACAACCTTCTTTGAGGTTCAAAGAAGATTTCCCTGATAAACATAAATAAAGCAAAAAACAAAGTACTTCCCGGAGAAGAAGATGCTAGTTTAAAGAACAGTAGTAATTATCTGAGAAAGCAATCATAGGCAAAGAAACTGTATGCAAAGATCTGGAGACAGGAGGTAAACTCTGGTTCAGCTAAATTAAAAAACTTACGAGGAACTCGAGTTAAAACATTATTGTCCAGCTGGTGCGGCTCAGCTGTTGAGCATCAACCCAGGAACCAAAAGATCACCGCTCTGATTCCCAGTCAGGGCACATACCCAGTTAAGGGCTGGGTCTCCGGTAGGGACGCACGCAGGAGGCACCGGATTGATGATGCTTCTCTCATCAGTGTTTCTATCCCTCTTCCTTTCTCGCTCTCTAAGAATCAACAAAACCTATTAAAAAATTATTCATTTACATTTGTTAAAGACAATAAGAAAGACTATATTCAAGAGGCATTGCTGAAAAGGGGGTTTTGCAGTCTGGGATAGAGATTAGGATCAACCCCAAATACAAGAAAGAGTCGGAGGATTTGTAGCCAAGAAGCAGAGTAAAGGTCAATGAATGAAAAATTACTGAGTGATAATATCAGGGGGCATGGGAGATTCTTGATAGACTTCATGGGATTCTTGCTGAAGGAAAGCCAGGGTGATATGATGTTGAGAGTGGAGGATGAGGAATTTTATCAACTATAAATAATGATCCAATAACAAGAGGGAGATTTTCGCCAAACTGACTCAGCAGAATACTTCTACAATTGTACTAAGCCAACTAAGGGCAGAGCCCACTGGTGGAGCTTAGTTGAAAGGAGGGCTCAAAGGAGAGGTTTATCAGTAGCTGGAAAGTTAGAGAAATAAGCAGAGGCAGGCAGCATATGCAAGGCTGCATTGTCCATAGTTAAGATTTATGACTTGATTCTAATGACAATGAAAACCATTGGATAGTTTTAAATAGAAGAATATTATCAGATTTACATTTTAAAAAGAATATCCTGATTGCTAGAAGAAAGACAAGCTTGGAATCAGGGAGACCAAAATAATTTTGGCAGTAGTTTGAGAAGTACTGACGAACATTTTATTACTGATTGGAGGTCAGAAATAAGAAGAAGGAAGTAACATGGATCACTCCCAGATTTTTGGCTTGAGTGACTACTAGATGTATAGAAATTCTGTTTGCTGATCCAGGGACTTACTGGGGAAATTTTTATTTTAGCTGTTCCAGAAAATTTTAAAAAGAGAAAAAGCAATAGTTCACAAATTATTTTTTAGCTCTGTCCATCCTATCTAATAAAAGAATAATATGCAAATTTAACCCTACCGTCACCACATCCACAAGCCACACCCAGAGCCACACCCACCAGCCAATCAGGAGCAGATTATGCAAATAGATCCCAACCAAGATGGCTGTCGCCACTGAGAGCAAGAAGGAAAGCTTGGGTTTCCCCAGCAACAGAGGAAGCCAAGCTTTCCGCCTGCCATTGCCTGCCTAGGCCTCCACACAATGTTACAAAGTTTCAATTATAAAAGATACAGAAATGGCAGCAGCCACTGAGCTGGAGAGAACAGAGGTTTGGGTTTCCCTGCTAACGGAGGAGGCCAAGCTTTCAGCCTGCCATTGCCCCCCTATGCCTCCACTCTAGGCTACAAAGTTTCAAACAGAAATGGCTGCCACCACAGAGTGAGCAGAAGGCTTGGCTCTGCTCCAGGGTACAAAGTTTCAAATGTAGACATAGATTAATCCCAGATACCAGGGCCTCCACTTGGGTCACTAGGGGGCATGGCCGGCCTGCAAACCTTCACAGGCCCCTCTTCGCCCACCATGATCTGGGATACACAGGCCATCCCTTCACCCACCATGATCTGGGATACTCTTCAGGGCAAACCAGCTGGCCCCCACCCATGCACCAGGCCTCTATCCTATCTAATAAAAGAGAAATAATCAGATTGACCATCACTCCAACACACAAGAAGGCTGCCCCCATGTGGTCAAAGATCCTGCCCCCATGTGGACACAAGATGGCCACCACAAGATGGCCAGCAGGGGAGGGCCATTGGGAGGTTCCAGGTTCTACAAGAAAGGGCAGTTGTGGGTGATCAGGCCAGCACAGGAGGGCAGTTGGGATGGAATAAGCCTGCAAGGGAGGGCAGTTGGGGGCAATAAAACCTGCAAGGGAGGGCAGTTAGGGGTGACCAGGGTGGCAGAGGAGGGAAGTTGAGTGAAAACAGGCTGGCAAGGGAGAAGTTAGACATCAATTAGGCTGGCACGGTAGTGGTTAGTGGGTGATCAGGCTAGCAGGCAGAAGTAGTTAGGGGCAATCAGGGAGGCAGGCAGGTGAGTAATTTGAAGCGAGCAGTCCTGGATTGTGAGAAGGATGTCCAACTTCCCGTTTAGACCCAATCCTACCGGGATCGGGCTTAAATGGGCAGTTGGACATCCCTCAAGGGGTCCCAGATTGGAGAGGGTGCAGGTTGGGCTAAAGGACACCCCCCGCCCCTCCTTGCATGAATTTCATTCACTGGGCCTCTAATAGATGAATAAAAGAGCAAACTATTCTAGACATTGCATTTAAAAAATTGACTCTGAGCCCTAGCTAGTTTGGCTCAGTGGATAGAGCATCAGCCTGCAGACTGAAGGGTCCCAGGTTCGATTCTAGTCAAGGGCACAAGCCTGGGTTGTGGGCTTGATTCCTAGTAGGGGGTGTGCAAAAGGCAGCTGATCAATGATTCTCACTTATCATTCATGTTTTATATCTTTCTCCCTCTCTGAAATCACTGAAAAAATATATATATATATACTTTGTTACTCGAGGAAAATACTTAAAAGTTTTAATGTTTTAATTGACTCTCTCTGAACTACCTGGTTTGGCTTAGTGAATAGAACACTGGCCTGAGGACTGAAAGGTCCCAGGTTCAATTCCAGCCAAGGGCACATACCTTGGTTACAGGCTTGATCCCCAGCCCTGGTCATGGTGGGGATGGGAGGCAACAAGTCCATGTCTCTCTTGCATTGATGTTTCTCTCTCTCTGTCTCTCCCCATCCCTTCCACTCTCTTAAAAAAATAAAAATAAATAAGTAAATAAATAAATTGGCTCTCTGCCATGTCTACTAGGACATACAGATGTTTCTGTAGATAGCTGTATCTAGCATTTACTATTTTAACCTAGGGCACTGATGGGCAACCTTTTGAGCTTGGTGTGTCAAAATTCGCCAAAAATCCAAGCATAACTCGGGTGGTGTGTCACTTCAAGGAAAAAAACATAATTTCGCGATATTTATACTTTAAATAACAAAAATGTATAGTTGTAAAATATAACTGTATTTAATAAACCAAAAACTAATTATTTAACTTATCTGCTTAGTGACATCTTTGTTCATCTGTCAGTAGGTTTCTTTTGTTGGTCTTGATATTATTTAACTTGTGTGGGGTGCCATGAACTAAGATAAGTGAGGGGTAGGAGGAATTCTTTAACTAACTTGCCTATTAGTGACTTTTTTGTTGCTGAATTTCATTGCCTAAACCTTTAATTGAAGGTTGGTATTTTGTACACTTCAAGCCCAAGCAAGTGCTACTAACTTTATCTGTCAATCTGTTTCTTTTGTTGGTTTTGATATTATTTAACGCTGAGAATAAAGTCTCACAAAAGTACGTAGAGGGAAAAATTGTGAGTAAAGCCATTGCTATATTTTTCAGAGTGCTAAAAGTGTCTGGTAATCGGTTCCAGGCACTCCAAATTTCCTGTTTGTAATGGCACTCCTCTTGATTCTCCAAGCGGCACCTTTCCAGATTCTCAAGCTTTGACCTCAAGTCGACAAACACGTGAGCCCAGACGCTGTCTTGAAATTCTGCAAGTTGTATCTCCAAATCATCAATTTGCATCCATTGGAAACCATTTAATTCCAAACTACCATAGACTACTACATCAGAATACTTTTAATTATTTTTATGGTCTGTCCTAGGCTTCTAAATTGATTAAATCTATCACTGAACTGGTCAAGTAATGAGTCTAAAACATGCTGGTACTTCATATGCAAGGGTTCCATTTAATTTTGTATAGCTGCACTGGCCTTCTCAAAATACTCTGTTACTCGAGGAAAATACTTAGAAGTTTTAGTTTCTACATCTCACTTGAAAATTTTAAGTTTACTTTCAAAAGCTTTTATGTATCCAAACATAACATCAATACTTCTGCCAAAACCTTGTAATTTGAAGTTCAGTTCATTCATATGAACAGAGAGATCTGTAAAAATATCAGGGTGTTGACCCACTTATCATCATTGAGCTGAGAAAGTTTCCCAGATCCTTATCCTCAAGAAATACCTTAATTTCTTCAAAGCACTCCACAAAGCGCTCAAGAATTTTGCCTCGGCTCAGCCATCTTACATTATTGTACATCAGCAGTCCACTGTAGGTGGAATCAACCTCCAGTAAAAGTGCAGAAAATTCTTGCTTGTGAAGGGGGCAACAGCTGTTAAATTAACTATTTTTGTAGCAACTGACATTAGGTCGTTTAAGTCGGTGAATCCTGTCTTGGCACATAAAACCCCCTGATGGACAATATAATAAAAAGGTACAATCGGATGTCCAATAGCTTCCATAAACAATTTGACAAATCCAAATTTTTCCCCCACCATGTTTGGTGCCCCATCTGTCATCACTGACACAACTTTAGAGATAGCAATGCTTAAGTCACGGAATGTTTGTATAACAACCTTACATATTTTGCTTCCTGGTGTACTTGTTGGCACTGATACTAACTTTATCAACTCTTTCCTCATTGTGAAACCATCCGAATATCGACCAATAATGGCCAACTGAGCATGTGATGTGACCAGTAATTTCATCAAGATAGATTGAAAAATATTTACAATTACTTATGCCTCTCTTTAATTGATGTTGTACATTTGTGTTCAGTCTCATTATTCGGTCTTTTATGATATTTCTACTGAGTGGTAACTCAGATATTCTCTTAATAATTACATCTTTATTTTGCATATCGTGAAATAGAATTGGTGCACATCTTAGGAGAGTTTCTTTAATAAATTCTCCCTCACTGAGTGCTTTTCATGCTAAGCAATGCTCAAACTTGCAGATGTTAAATTTGTAGAGCCTTTTATAAATTTAAGGTTAGAATTAGATTGGCTCTTATAAAGGCCTGGAAATGTATTCCTTTTTTTCATCCTCATTTTTTTTCAAGAGCTGGGAATGATTAGTTTCAAAATATTTATTTATATTCCACGTTCTGCTTACTACTGTTTCATGAGATAGAATGCAAAATGATCTGCCATTTTTTTCTATAATGCCATACATCTCAGTCCATGCCTCTTGAAAGGGTCAGCTACCGCTATTACCACTGCCTTTACTTAACCTTGTTTTTTTTATTTTTTGCATTCTCCATCAGGGGGTCAGTGACAGAAAATAGAATTATAGACAGCCTGTTAGCCCTGCAGACAATTAGGGGTTAACTAGCCTAACTGACTACAAGATGGCACATGTAACTGTCTTTTAGGAAAGGGCAGGGTTAACAAGCAGAAATAGGGGTTAATAAGAATGCACAACAGAAATAGTGGTGAAATGGAGTCTGCACTATGCTGCAAAATGATGTTCCTTATATAAATTAAGATGGCTTCCGCTATTTCTAATGGTGGGAAACAGCACCCATAGCACAGGCCCCTCACCTCTCCCAGCCTCCCCCTCACCTATCTCAGTAATGATGGTCAATTAGAAATCCATGACACCCCAGAACAGTAGATTGGATGATGGTTGCTGTGGTTATGTGGTTGCTGGTAATGGCAATCACAGGGCCCCCAGAGATGCGTCCCCCATGGCATTCTGCTGCTCCCTGTTCTGCTGGCTGGAAGTGAGGTCAAAGATCCCTTAATGGCCTAACCGGAAGTCCCAAAACTAGATGCTCTGTGCCGGGATTCTGTTGTTTTGGCCTGAAGACCTCTGGCACAGAGTGTCTACTCTACACTACAGAAAATGTTTCATCCTCAGCTACTGCATCTGGCCATGCAGTAGCCGAGGATGAAACGTCCTTCTCGGCATGCAGCCCCATACTTCTCTGTATGCAATCGTATGCAGCCTCGTGTCATCGAAAATGGCTATGCATGTCAGTGCTGACATGCGTGTCATAGGTTTGCCATCACAGACCTAGGGTATACTCTATTTCTGTTATGGGCTGAATGTTTGTACACTCCTGAAACTCATGTTGAAATATTAATCTCCAATGAGATAGTATTAGAAGGTAGGGCCTTTGAGAGGTGATTAGATCACCAGGGTGGAGCCCTCATGAATGGAATTAGTGCTCTTATGAACCAGACTCCAGAGGACTCCCTCCCGTGGTGTGAGCACACAGCAGGAAGACAACCACCTGTAAACCAGTAAGAGGCCTTCACCACACACTGAATCTTCTGGTGCTTTGATCACGGACTTCCCAGCTTCTAGAACTGTGATAAATAAATATTTGTTGTGTAAGGCTCCCAGTCTGTGATATTCTTTTGTACCAAACTGAAGAAACTAAGACTATTCCTTATCACCAAAGACACAAGATTTCACAGACTCTTTTTTATACCTCTAAGAAGCATAACTACCTTTAAGACAGTACATAACATTGTTAATTATCCTGTAATCCAATCATAGATATTTCCCTGCCTTGCTTTCTCCCGTATTCATGGTTCATGTAATCTTGCTTACTTTCCCTCCTTAATTCCAAATATTTAAAAGAAACTACAAAACTGTCATTTCCCACCCAGCCAGCATGGCTCAGTGATTGAGCACTGAGCTTTGAACCAAGAGGGCATACGCCATAAGCTAATCCCAGTATGTCATAAATACAAGAAGTTTCATCAAAAGATCGATGGAACCTTGAGGCTTGCCTGCTGGAAGTGGCTGAGGGCATTTCCCCAAACCTGAAAAGGATGCATAAATGATTACTTGCTGCCAGGCAGCTGAGGGCATTTTAATCTACATGTTATTGCCTCCTACTGGCCAAACACCGTAGGCAGTTCCCCCAATCTGACAATGGATTCTGTATACTAAACCTTGGCCTTTGATGTGTATACCTACCTTGCCTTAGGACAATTTATGTTATTAAAGGGCAAGAGGTCTGGAGATTCAGAAGGACTTGGTTCCTTTAGCTAAGTCTTCTCTAGCTCCCCAAATGCCTTCCAAAATGTTTTGTTTATGGACTCTTGTTTGATTTACAGCAGCCCCTTTTTCAGATTCCTCAGCCCTTCAAGATGCTGGATTAAAACCCCTGGCAGTCATAGTTTGAGTCCCCATCAAGGTACACACTCGGGTTTCGGGCTTAATACCCAGTGTGGGTCGTACAGGAGGCAGCCAGTCCATGATTCTCTCTCTTCGTTGGTATTTCTATCTCTCTTCCTCTCCAAAATTATATATATACTAGGGGCCCGATGCATGAAATTCATGCACTGGGAGTGGGAGGTCCCTCAGCCCAACCTCACATATACTGGGAGCCTTCAGGGGATGCTTCCTCATACATACTGTGAGCCCTCAGGGGATATGCCCAAGGACCTTAGCCAGGGGACCCCAGCCACCGATCACTGTGTGATCCAGCTGATCACTGGGGCCCCACCCCAGCCCCAGCCAAAGCCTGCCTCAAGGCCAGGGAAAAAAGCCTCTTGGAAGAAGCTTCCCCCCCACCCCCGCAGCCTTGGGAACCCAGTGGATCACCCCCTGCCATGGGGCCGATCTGCTGGCTGGCCCCACCTCTGCCCCAGCCCAAGCCCATCCCAAGGCTTTTTCCAGGCTTGGGAACCCATCAATTGCCCTGCCATGGGCAGCAACCATCTTGGTTGGGTGTTAATTTGCATATCTCTCCTGATTGGCTTGTGGGTGTGGCTAGTGGGTGTGGCTTATTGGGTGTAGCAAAGGTATGGTCAATTTGCATATTATTCTTTTATTATATAGGATATATATATATATATATATTCCAGATATATATGTAAATATATATATAGGTAGATGATAGATAGATATTCTGTATAATAAAAGAGAAACATGCAAATTTGACCATACCTTCTCTCCTGATTGGCTATGCTACCAGCCAATCAGGAGAGAGGGCGGGGCCAAGTGGCACGAGCGCCGGCCCCAGGGGTGGAGATGAAACGGCAGTGGCGGCGGTGGGCGCCCAACCCCCAGGCACTGTGAGGGGAAGCGGCAGCAGCAGCAGTGGTGGTGGTGGTGGCAAGGAGCGCCCGGCCCCTGGGGCCAGATGGTTGCAGGCAGCCAGGGCTGAGCTGAGCAGGGCAAAGGCTGGGTAACCAAGGCCAGAGGCTTTAGGCCTTGGGCAGGCTGGGGGTGAGCTATCAGTTGGACATCCTCTGAGGGCTCCCATTATGTGAGAAGGGGCAGGTTGGGTTGAGAGACCACCCACCTCCAGTGCACGAATTTCATGCACCGGGCCCCTAGTAGATACATACACACATACACACACACACACACACACACTGAGTGGCCAGATTATTATGATCTCTGAATACATAATAATCTGGCCACTCAGTGTACTTCTTTTGAGTACCTCATTTATTTGATATCAAAGATACTATAAATCATGCAGCTGATCCATTTTCCCCTTTGCACTGGCTGATAGAAAGCTCAGGGAAAATAGATGGTTGATCTCCAGCAAAAGTCTAGATTATTTTGGGTACCCATTTGAGATACATATACATCGAGTGGCCAGATTATTATGCATTCAGAGATCATCATAATTTGGCCACTCAGTGTGTGTGTGTGTGTGTTTTGTTTTTTTAAATATATTTTATTGATTTTTTACAGAGAAGAAGGGAAAGGGATAGAGAGTTAGAAACATTAATGTGAAAGAAACATCGATCAGCTGCCTCCTGCACACCTCCTACTAGGGATGTGCTTGCAACCACAGTACATGCCCTTGACCAGAATCGAACCTGGGACCCTTCAGTCGACAGGCTGACACTCTATCCTCTGAGCCAAACTAGTTAGGACAATATATATATATATATTAGAGGCCCGGTGCACAAAATTTGTGCACTCGGTGGGGGGATGGGTCCCCCAGCCTGGCCTGTACCCTGTCACAATGCAGGAGCCCCGCCCATCCCTCTGGGACTCCTTGACAAATTGCCCCAAAAAGTTGGGCCAGAGCCAAGGATCCTGCTCTGCGCCACATGGATCTGGGATGCAGGACACCTAGGACCCCCAAGCAAGCCAGAAAGTAGAAAAAGAGCAAGAGTCTATACACATTTGAATAAACATCCTCATATATAAAAATTGTGACCCCCGCGGCCCCCAGTGCTGCCATGGCCGGGCTTGGGGTCAGGTTTGTGGCTGTGACCGGGACCCTCCACATCCCAGCGCCACCATGTCCTGGCTTGGGGCCGGTTTTGTGGCTGCGATCGCCACCCCTGCAGCCCCTGGCGCGGCCATTGCCAGGCTTGGGGCCGAGTTTGTGGCTGTGATTGCGGCCCCCAGCACAACCTTGGCTGGGCTTGGGGCTAGTTTGTGGCTGTGATTGCGGCCCCCAGCACAACCTTGGCTGGGCTTGGGGCTAGTTTGTGGCTGCCATCACCACCCCTGCAGCCCCAAGCACTGCCTTGGCCAGACTTGGGGCCAGGTTTGTGCCTGCGATCACGGCCCCCCAGCCATTAAAGTTGAGTTATGTATTTTAGCCCTATCTAAAACTTCAGCAATATCATCGGCATGAAAATACAAATTTTGTTCATTTGGCAAATGAATAGCTATTCTTGTGACTGCATGAGATCGGTCATGCATTCGCATTCCAAAAAGTCTCCAAACAGCCTCAGGAGCATTCACATACCTGGAGTCAATGAAGTCCTGTACTTCGTCATCATTGATAATATTTTTTTCAGAAATTTGAATATTTGCACAATCATGACCTTTATAGATGTATTTAAACAGATATTTGACACTTCTAATTGATGCACAGACTTCAACATTTATATGACAGTTGTATTTCAGGCAAAAATATGGGTTATAAGGGACAATCCAAGTATTATCGACAATTTTATTTCCAATAGAAATGGTACTACCAGATCTTAGTTTGTATTTGGGATATCCATCAATATTTCCAATGGCCACATTTTGAAATTTTTTCAGATATCCCTTTAAACATTTTCCATTTTCCATACATGGACTATTTGGATTTTGTATTCCACATGGTCCATGTATCATATTTGATTTTACAATCTGAAAAAGTCGAGGACACTGGTCCTCATCTGGAATTTCTGCCTTAACTATACGGTCAGTGTCATATTCGGAACATAATTTGGACTCACTATCTAATATCAGTAATATGTGAGCGTGAGGCAGTCCACGTTTCTGGAACTCAATGACATGAATCTTAGCTATTACTTTACCAAATAAATGGAATTTACATTCATCATTTAAAAGAGCATTCAGCTTAATATTAAAAACACTGGCTACCAAGTCAGGTCTGTTTTCAATTTTTTGCCAGCGTTGTAAATTGTAAAATCTGCCCATTTGGGGTTGCATGTCGTAGTTATAAATAAATCAGGCTTACCATACTTCGTTACAATTGCCATAGCATCCTGATATCGCTGCTGCATATTTCTGGGAATACCCTCAAAAGACGATGGAAGTATTATCATTTTACCAATGAGTACATTGTCATTTTTAGATATGGATTTGAGATAATCCATCAAACCACTATACTTTTCAACTCTCAACTTAGATTGGTTTGCTTTAATGAAATTTATCCAATTTGCATCCATTTTTTAAATCTTTATTGTTCAATTTATTAATTACATTGTTCCCTTTGTTTTTCACACTATAGTTCCCCTCCACCTGGTACCCATCCCACCCTCCGCCCTCACCCCCCTCCACTGTCCTCTCCCATAGTTGCATGATTTTTGTCCAGTCTCTTGCTGCACTTCCCACACCCCCTTTCTCCCCAAGAGTTGTCAGTCCATTCCCTCTCTATGTCCATGATTCTGTTACATTCACCAGTTTATCCTGTTCATCAGCTTATTAATTCACTTGATTTTTAGATTCATTTGTTGATAGATGTGTATTTGTTGTTCCTAATTTACACTTTTATCTTTTTCTTCTTCCTCTTCTTAAAGAATATCTTTCAGCATTTCATATAATATTGGTTTGGTGGTGATGAACTCCTTTAGCTTTTTCTTATCTGTGAAGCACTTTATCTGACCTTCAATTCTGCATGATAGCTTTGCTGGATAGAGTAATCTTGGTTGTAGATTCTTGCTGTTCATCACCTTGAATATTTCTTGCCACTCCCGTCTGGCCTGCATCATTTCTGTTGAGAAATCCGCTGACAGTCGTATGGGTGCTCCCTTATAGGTAACCAACTGTTTCTCTCTTGCTGCTTTTAATATTCTCTCTTTGTCTTTTGCTCTTGGCATTTTAATTATGATGTGCCTCGGTGTGGTCCTCTTAGGGTTCCTATATATTGGGGTTTGGTGCGCTTCTTGGACTCCTAAGTCAATTTCTTTCACCAGGTGGGGGAAGTTTTCGGTCATTATTTCTTCAAATAGGTTTTCATTGTCTTGCTCTCTCTCTTATTCTGGCACCCCTATAATTCGGATGTTGGTATGCTTGAGGTTGTCCCAGAGGCCCCTTACACTATCCTCATTTTTTTGGATTCTTTTGGATTCTTGCTTTTTCAGCTGAGTGGATTTTACCTCTTTGTATTTCACATCTTTAACTTGGTTCTTGGGGTGCTCCATAGCACTTTTAGGTCTTTGTATAATATTTTTTATTTCAGTCAGTGTATGCTTGATTTCTGGTTGGTCCTTTTTCATATCCTTGAGAGTCTCCTTTATATCCTTGAGGGTCTCCTTCATTTCCTTGTAGGACTCATTCATTTCCTTTGCAGTCTTACTTATTTCCTTATAGGCCTCGACCTTTTGTTGGAGCCTCTTGAAAAACCCTATAACCGTGGTTTTGAATTCCATGTCCAGTCGTTTTTTTTCCCTCCATTTCTTTCACATCTGATTTCTTTCCATGTCTCTGCATGGTGGCTGCTTCCCTGAGTTGGTCAATTAGCTTTTTGTGGTAGACTTCCTACTAGGGACAGTAGCTCAGCCTCCCCAGTTATCTGAGGTGGATATGGGTTGCACAGTCTTGCTGAAGTTAAGCTCAGTTAATCATTGTTAGCACTTGGAGGGGTTGACCTCCAGGCCAATTGTCTGTGAAGCTCAGCTGTGCTCAGGTTGTATGGGCGGAGTCTCCAGCGTTAGCTCCGCCCTATGCGGCCCCAGGGACCCTGTGCCGGGGCAATGGCCGCCGGCACCTCTGAGAGAGAGCCGCTGCCGAGCTCCACTGGCTGCTGGGGAATTCAGACTCCCCAAATGACTCTGCACACCCAATGTCTCACCCAGGGTCGTAAAACAAAGCAGAGTGACGGTTTTCCGAATGAGAGACAAGTCGCAGAGCGCTCTCTACGCGGTCATGCAGCTGAGCTGTTCGCGCGCAAGCTGCCTTCTCCACAAGCCGGGAGAGCCCTGCAGCACCCGAGCTCCGGCGTGCCCTCCCACTGTCCAGTTTTCACCCCGTATGATAGTGGCTTGGTTCCCTGGACTTCGCCCAGAGCTGGAGAATCAGTCTAGTAGGACGTCTTTGTCTCCCCGTTCGAGAAAACTGGCCGGTTTTCAGCCGCCCGCCCTCTCTGCTGGCGCGCGCTCCAAACCTCTCTCCACGCGAATCTTTCAATGCTGTCTGCCGCCGCTCCTCCGAGTCACAGTGTCTTATTTTCACTTTTATTTGTGGAATTTTCACTCGGCCAGCTTTCTGGTGATTCTGGAAGGTGTTTGTTCTTTCGTTAAGTTGTAGTATTAAAATTGCTGAGTATGACGGCAAGATAGGTTTTACCTATGCCGCCATCTTGGTTCAATTTGCCTCCATTTTTTTATACGAATCCACAATAAACTGTTGAGTTAATTTTCCTGTATTTAAAAATAGGATTGAAAGTGTCCCTCACAGAAAGATGAAATCCATAATACTGCATTTGGGTGACTCGTATTCTTACATTTTGTCTAGTATTATTGTTGAGTACACTGTTGTCTCTGAGTCTTAATGCAATATCTGTTCCCCAACCTTTTTCACCATGTGGAAAAAGAGTAGGATATGTCATTGCATCTAATGTAGGAAACAGGATACTGATTCGTTTCATTTTAGTGGCATTTGGATTATTGGGATCTGGTTTGCAATGAATGAGCAAGTCCCTTTCGAAAGGAGGTTCTCCATCTTCGTTTGTGAATATGACAGCAACCTCGGTTACACGGGGAGAATTATATCTACCTGGGTCACTATTACGATCATATTTAATTGCCATAGTTACTTCCGTGGGAGCTATACCTTTTGCTGCTGCTTCAGATTGGGCTTCCTTTTCTACCTCATGTAGCATCTTATACGATTTTGTTAATTCATTTATTTCATGCATGAGGTTATTTCTGAGCAGGACTGGTTTGCTGGGATTGCTAATCTTTTACGTGTAGCTTTGGCTGTATCCAAAATATAGAGTTGAGCAAACTTCAACAGTTTTTCTTTGGACATAGTCCCACTTCTCTATTGCCAAGTTCTGAGATAGAGGAGAATGATAGGCCTTTCAGTACTGTGACCATCGGCTGATTTGGACAGATTCTGTGGGAGTGGGACTTCCTCCTACCTGTTGTCAGTTTCCACAGCTGGGATGCTGAAGCTGGGACTCGGGGGCCTTCCCTCTGATGGTTGCCTTCTGTTTTTGCTGGCATACAGCTGAAGCTACACGTAAAACATTATTAGCAATGCCAGGGGCCTCAGTTAGACGCAGCTGTGGTGAGTTCTCCCAGCCACGGCCACCGCCTCCGCCCCTGCAGCTGCTGCTCCCGCCACCACAGATCGCACTGCCTCGTTCTCTGCACCCCGGGGCCTCAGACTCAGCTGTGGTGAGTTCTGGCCATTGTCGCTGCCACCACTTGGTCTCCGCGCCCGGGGCCTGGCGCTTGATGGCTTCACCATTTCATCTCCACTCCTGGGGCCTGGCGCTCACGCCTCTGGACCCCACCCCAGAGGCTGGTAGTATAGCCAGTCAGGAGCCAAGGTACGGTCACATTTGCATGTTACTCTTTTATTAGATAGGAGATATATATATATATACATATATATATATATATATATATTTTTTTTTAAGAAATAAAAACTGTCATTTTCCAAAGTGTTTGAGATGTTGCTTCTTGGCATATTGGCAGGTTGGTTCAATTAAACTCTTATTTAAAAATCTCTACATGGTCACCCCGGCTGGGCAGCTCGGTTGGGGCATCGTACCAATACACTAAGGTCAGAGAACCAAGATGGCGGCATAGGTAAAACACCTATCTTGCAGTCATACACAGCAATTTTAATACTACAACTTAACAAAAGAACAAACACCGTCCAGAATCATCAGAAAGCTTGCTGAGTGAAAATTCCACAAATGAAAGTGAAGATAAGACACTGTGACTTGGAGGAGCAGTCGGCGACAGCGTTGAAGATTCGAGCGGAGAGAGGTTTGGAGCGCGCGCGCCAGTGGATAGGGCGGGTGGCTGAAAACCGGCCAGTTTTCTCGAACAGAGGAGACAAAGACGTCCCACTGGACTGATTCTCCAGCTCTGGGCGAAGTCCAGGGAACCCACTATCACACGGGGTGAAAACTGGACAGTGGGAGGGCACGCCGAAGCTCAGGTGCTTCAGGGGTCTGCCGGCTTCTGGAGAAGGCAGCTTGCGCATGAACTTAGGAGCAGCGCAGCTGCATGACCCTGACCTAGTAGAGAGCACTCCCGACTTGCTCTCTCATTCGGAAAACAATCAGACTGCTTTGTTTTACGACCCTGGGTGAGACATTGGGTGTGCAGAGTCATTTGGGGAGAGTCTGAATTCCTCAGCAGCCGGTGGAGCTCCACAGCAGCTCTCTCTCAGAGGTGCTGGCGGCCATTGCCCCCGGCACAGAGTCCCTGGGGCCGCATAGGGCGAAGCTGACCCAGAGACTCCGCCCATCCAACCTGAGCAGAGCTGAGCTTAACAGACAATTGGCCTGGAGGTCAACCCTCCTAGTGCTAACAACGATGAACTGAGCTTAACTTCAGCAAGACTGTGCAACTCATATCCACCTCAGGTAACTGGGGAGGCTGAGCCACTGTCCCTAGTAAGACGTCTACCACACAAAGCTAATTGACCAACTCAGGGAAGCAGCCACCATGCAGAGACATGGAAAGAAATCAGATGTGAAAGAAATGGAGGGAAAAAAACGACTGGACATGGAATTTAAAACCACGATTATAGGGCTTCTCAAGAGGCTCCTACAAAAGGTCGAGACCTATAAGGAAATAAGCAAGACCGACAAGGAAATGAACGAGACCCTCAAGGATATGAACGAGACCTGCAAGGAAATGATCAAGACCAACGTGGAAATGAATGAGTCCTACAAGGAAATGAATGAGACACTCAAGGATATGAAGGAGAGTCTCAAGGATATGAAAAAGGACCAACCAGAAATTAAGCATACACTGACTGAAATAAAAAATATTATACAAAGACCTAAAAGTGCTCTGGAGCACCCCAAGAACCTAGTTAAAGATTTGAAATACAAAGAGGTAAAATCCACTCAGCTGAAAAAGCAAGAAACCAAAAGAATCCAAAAAATTGAAGATAGTGTAAGGGGCCTCTGGGACAACCTCAAGCATACCAACATCCGAATTATAGGGGTGCCAGAAAAAGAGAGAGAGCAAGACAATGAAAACCTATTTGAAGAAATAGTTACTGAAAACTTCCCCCACCTGGTGAAAGAAATTGACTTAGGAGTCCAAACCCCAATATATAGGAACCCTAAGAGGACCACACCGAGGCACATCATAATTAAAATGCCAAGAGCAAAAGACAAAGAGAGAATATTAAAAGCAGCAAGAGAAAAACAGATAGTTACCTATAAGGGAGCACCCATACGATTGTCAGCAGATTTCTCAACAGAAACGATGCAGGCCAGACGGGAGTGGCAAGAAATATTCAAGGTGATGAACAGCAAGAATCTACAACCAAGATTACTCTATCCAGCAAAGCTATCATTCAGTATTGAAGGTCAGATAAAGTGCTTCGCAGATAAGAAAAAGCTAAAGGAGTTCATCACCACCAAACCAATATTATATGAAATGCTGAAAGATATTCTTTAAGAAGAGGAAGAAGAAAAAGATAAAAGTGTAAATTATGAACAACAAATACACATCTATCAACAAATGAATCTAAAAATCAAGTGAATTAATAAGCTGATGAACAGGATAAACTGGTGAATGTAACAGAATCATGGACATAGAGAGGGAATGGACTGACAACTCTTGGGGAGAAAGGGGGTGTGGGAAGTGCAGCAAGAGGCTGGACAAAAATCATGCAACTATGGGAGAGGACAGTGGAGGGGGGTGAGAGCGGAGGGTGGGATGGGTACCAGGTGGAGGTGAGGTATAGGGGGAAAAAAGGGAACAATGTAATTAATAAACTGAACAATAAACATTAAAAAAATTTTAAAAATACACTAAGGTTATGCATTCAATCCCCTCTCAGGACATATACAAGAATCAACCAATGAATACATAAGTAAGTGAAACAACAAGTTGATGTTTCTCCCTCTCTCTCTCTCTCTCTCTCTCTCTCTAAAAATCAATAAATAAGTCATTTTAAAATACCTATCTACAGGTTTTAATGTTTCATATTTGGACATTCCAAATAGTATAAAGGAACAAGCAGGAACTTGCACTGCCTTTTATGACCTACTCTCTGAAGTTGCACACTGGACCACTTTTTTTTTTCTATTTGCCAGAAGGGAGTCACTAAGTCTAGGGAAGTGGAACTAGGCTCCACTTCTTGAAGATAATGTCAAAGACTCTGGGAACGTACCTTAGACCATCATATCTGAAATGAATTAATGGTAAAGCAGCTCAACTTGGTCAGTTATCAATTTTTTTTTTGCCCTAGCTGGTTTGGCTCAGTGGATAGTGTACGGTTTTAATCTGAGATGTAAGATTTAATCTGACCAAAGCCAATAAATTGACCAAGACAAGCAGGGTACAAGCGAAATATCGCATTTATTGAAAGTTCTTGGGTAAGGTCCCACAGTCCGAAAGCACGGGCTGGGGAAGTCACACCCACCTATGCCTGGCAGGGTTTCTTTTATGGTGCTGTTGGACCAATCAGGTGTACCCGAGGTAGGTTTATCTGAGTTTGTGGCAGGTGATTTATGAGTGGGAAATTCGTACAGCTGCAACCTGGCCATCCTTGATAAGTCTGGGTGGTCGTTTATTGTCCAGCAGGATGTTAGCACAGCTCTGGTATGTCCCAGGGGACCGCTATTGTTCAACTCAGCGGATGGGATCAGAGAAGTCTCTATTTTCCCAGCCCCAGACCTTACAGAGTGTTGGCCTGCAGACTGAAGGGGCCTGGGTTTGATTCTCGTCAAGGGCACATGCCCAGGTCGTTGGTTTGTTCCCCAATAGGGGGCATGCAGGAGGCAACCAGTCAATGATTCTCTCTCATCATTGATATTTCTATCTCTCTGTCCCTCTCCCTTCCTCTCTGAAATCAATAAAAATATATTTTTAAAAACTGTCTTTGCTCTGGAAGCAGGTTTTTCACGTTGTTTTTATTTATTTTTTATTTTTTCATTTTGATGAACAGGTCTGTGTATTTAGAAACTGGTTTTTTCTCTTTCTCTGCAAAACATCAGCATTTTGGCCACAGACAGATGCTCGTGTTGAAAACATAGCTTATTTTAAGCTTTCTCTCCCAGGGATCACACTACTGTTATTTCCTTACTCTGACTTCAGATATCAATCTATTTTTGCATCTTGAAGTAAAAAAGGGAGGGGAGGAGAGGAGATATCTCCAGGTTTTTTGCTATAAGCTGGAGCCTAAAAATGTGTCCTAGTAGATAAAAGACAAATAAAAAGGTCTTTAGGAAAATCCTAAGACCTTCTGACATTATTAGTTGATGATTATTTTCCCTTCTTGTGGAAAATAGTTAATAGACTGTGATCATTGTTCATAAGCAAAGTACATTGCTTTTGTGCATCTAAGTAAATGCACCTTTGAAATGCCTCTTTTTTAGACCTCTGAGAACTATTTCCCAATTCTAAACACATCTCAACAACAAAGAAAAACACTATTAGCAAATATGCTATGGAAAGTCTTTAACTGGAAATTCCTTCACTTGTTCTTCAACATGTTTTCAATACCAAATTCTCTAACTTCAGAATGCATTAGGATAACCTGGAGATCTTGTTAAGACAAAGATTGCTAGGCATCACTGCCAGAGTTTCTAATTCAGTAGAGTTGGAAGGTAGGATCCTAAAATTTGCATTTCTAACTAGTTCCCAAATGATGCTGATGCTGCTGGATGCTGCTGGTCTGGGGACCACACTCTGTGAAGCACTGTTAGAAAGACTAGGGATGGTGAGGGTGGTAACAAAGTTAAATCTACCTCATGTGAGGTGTGATTTATTTATCTTTTTTTTAAATATGTTTTATTGATTTTTTACAGAGAGGAAGGGAGAGGGATAGAGAGTTAGAAACATCGATCAGCCACCTCCTGCACACTCCCCCTGGGTATGTGCCCGCAACCAAGACATATGCCCTTGACTGGAATCAAACCCAAGACCCTTCAGTCCGCAGGCCAACGCTCTATCCACTGAGCCAAACCAGTTAGAGCTGATTTATTTATTTTTAAGCAGTTTTTATTTATTGATTTATTTTCTAGAAAGAGAGAGGGAGGAACAGAGGAAGGAGAGAGAGAGAGAGAGAGAGAGAGAGAGAGAGAGAGAGAGAGAGAGAGAAATTTGTTGTTCCACTTATTTATGCTTTCATTCATTGATTCTTGCTTGTGCCCTGACCAGAGATTGTACCCACAATCTTGGCATATCAGCACAATGCTCTAACTGGCTGAGCTCTCCAGCCAGGGCATGAGGTATAATTTACGATAAATTATTATCTGGCCTATAGTTCCTCCCCTAAGGAAAGCAGCAAAAGGGGTCTCTTTACTGAACCCCAAACATTTCTCCTCTCAAAAAAAAGGTGTTCCAGCCTAAAAAGAATCCCTTTATTTTCGCTGTCAGCTCCTTTTCCTGACCCTGCTTCCTATAATGCCTTCCTGGTAAGATGTCTTGGCTTTCCCTAGGGGGAAGTGACCTTGCCTGAAATAATCCACACTTTTAATTTCTTAGTCCTACCCTCTTTCTGCTTATAAAAATCATCCATTTTGGCCCTAGCAGGTTGGCTCAGTGAACAGAGCATCGGCTGCAAACTGGAGGGTCCCCATGTTCAATTCTGGCCAAGGGCACATGCCCAGGTTATGGGTTCACTCCTCAGTGAGGGTCATGTAGAAGGCAGCCAATCAATGATTCTCTCTCATCATTGATATTTTTATCTTTCCCTCTCCCTTCCTCTCTGAAATCAATAAAAATGTATTTTTTTAAAAGTCGTCCAGCCAAAACCGGTTTGGCACAGTGGATAGAGCGTCAGCCTGCAGACTGAAAGGTACCAGGTTCAATTCCGGTCAAGGGCATGTACCTTGGCTATGGGCACATCCCCAGTAGGGGGTGTGCAAGAGGCAGCTGGTCGATGTTTCTCTCTCATCGATGTTTCTGACTTTCTATCCCACTCCCTTCCTCTCTGTAAAAAAATCAATAAAATATATTTTTTTAATCATCTATTTTGTATAACTCCTTAGAGCACCTTTTTAGCTGCTTGATGAGATGTTACCCCATTTGTGAATCTGTTAATTAAAGCCAATTAGGTGTTCAAATTTACTGTTGAATTTTTGTTTTACAAATTTTATTTTTTCTTTAAAGATTTGTATTAATTTTTAAAGAAAGGGAGTGGGAGAGAAGCATCGATGTGAGAGGGAAGCATCGATCCGCTGCCTCCCACACACACTCCACTGGGGATCAAGCATATTCCCTGATTGAGAATTGAACAAGCAACCTTTTGGTGCACAGGATGACACTCAGCTAACCAAACCACAACAGCCAGGACTATTTTTATTATTTTTTTAAATAAACAGTTCTCTAAATGCAGTACAGAAGAACCATATTTTCCATTCATGAACAAACACTCCACTCATTGTATCCTGCACATTTCATGTATATGAATACTAGAGGCCTGGTGCTCAAAATGCATGCATGGGTGGGGAATCCCCCAGCCTGTACCCTCTCCAATCCAGGACTCTGGGGATCAGGCCTAAACTAGCAGTCACACATCCCTCTCACAATCTAGAACCACTAGCTCCTAATTGCTCACCTGCCTTCTTGCCTGATCACCCCTGACTGCGCCGCCCCCACCACCCCCAATCCCACTAACCTGGTCACTCCACACAGCCTGCTGTTCGGTCATCCATCCAGTTGTTTCGTTTGTGACGGCACCTGGCTTTTTATATATTAGGATAACGTGTGCTTGAGCACTTCTCTCAATATAACAACAAAGAGCACATGCACAGTATTTACTATTGCCTTTTTATAATAGTGTAAATGTAAGCACATCCAAACCTGTAGAAAAAATTTCAAGTTTATGAGAGCCAAACAAATGGTATGCCTGGAAGAAAGGTCTCAACACACAGAGAAAAAAGCTTTCTAGAACGACAGTTTGCAGAGTTGTTTGTTGTTTTTTTTTTAATGCATTTGGAATTAAGGAAGACTACATAAAGATGGAAGAAAGCAAGGTGGAGATTGGGTTACAAGATAATTAAGATTTTGTGCTCCTGTGGTCACAACTGTGAAGGGTCTGAAAAAGAGGATTATGCTGGTATTTCAAAGGGTAATAATCTAGATGTATAAGAGCAATGGCTGGGGCTTGCTTAAGGCAAAGATAAACCTAAATTGTAGCCAGTTTGCCTCAGTGGATACAGCATCAGCCCAGGTCCTGGGTTCGATTCTGGTCAAGGGCAGGTACCTCAGTTGCAAGCTCAAAACTTGAGTGCAGGAAGCAACCAATTAATGTGTCTATCTCACACTGATGTTTCTCTCTCTCTGTCTGTCCACCACCCTTCCACTCTCTAAAAAAGAAAAGAAAGAAAAAGAAAATCAACTGAAAAATATCCTTAGGTGAGAATTAACAACAACAAAGTTACCTGCCTGGGTGGTAATTACCCACTATGACTTGTCCAATTGGGAATTTATGATCAGGTTACTATATATATATACACATACATACACACACACACACACACACACACACACACACATACACTAGGGGCCCGGTGCATGAAATCTGTGCAGTGGGGATGGGTGATCCCTCAGCCCAACCTTCCCCCTCACACATACTGGGATCCCTCAGGGGATGTCCTACTGACCCCTCACCCCTGGCCAAAGCTTTAGGCCTTGGGCACCCAACCATTACCCTGCAATGGGGCTGATGGCTAGCTCTGCCCTAGCTGCCTCATCCCTGCCCACCCAGCCCTGCCCTTAGTCCCGGTGGCGACTGCCCACCCCCAGGGGCACCCCGCACTCAGCAGCTGCGTGCCACGTGCGGCGCTGGCCTCCTGTCTCGCACACCACAGCCCCGCCCCCCCGACAGCTTCCTGTCCCACGTGCTACGACCCCGCCCCCATTTTGCACTGCTAGGCCCCGCCCCCCGCTCCTGATTGGCTAGTAGTGTAGCAAAGTATGGTCAAATTTGCATATTACCCTTTTATTGGGACTAGTGACCCAGTGCATGAAATTCGTGCACTGGGGGGGGGGGGGTTGGAGGGGATGTGTCCCTTAGACTGGCCTGCATCCTCTCTAATCTGGGACCCCTGTGGGATCAGGCCCAAACTGGCAGTCGGACAACCTCCTCACAATCTGGGACTACTGGCTCCTAACTGCTCACCTGCCTGCCTGCTTGATCTCCCCTAACCACTCTGCCTGTTGGCCTGCTTGCCCCCCAACTGCACCCCCCTGCCAACCTGATCACCCCCAACTGCCCTCCCTTCCTGGCCTGATCACCCATAACCACCTCTGCCTCGGCCCCACCACCATGGCTTTGTCCGGAAGGACATCTGGAATGTCTCATGGTCTAATTAGCATATTACCCTTTTATTAATATAGATAGGATATGACATACTGCCATAACTATAACATGTCTACCAATATTACCTATGAGAATATGTACTTCATGAGATAGGAAGGCATCTAATACATTATATTGTATATGTTTTAAGTAGTAGGAAATACAGTATTTGTAGCAATAATATATACCTTATGACTTTCTTTCCTGATCTGGGAATGGTTCCCAAGTCTTTGAACATTTCCTGGACCCTAATGTATTTTTTCTTTTTCTTTTTTTGCCATTTAGTGTAACTTTATTCAGTGTGTTTATTGCACATGATTTGAGGTCTTTAATTTCTAACCACCAAAGATTCAAAGGACTATTTTTTCCATGAATTTTAACATTAACATTAGTGAATTCGTGTATTCATGTGTTTTTATTGTAAACATCTGAATTATTCACATTGTCATAGATCCTGAATTCATAAGCGTGGACCATGCACAGGCTGGCAGCAAGCCACGAAGCCACTCTGCAAGCAAACTGATACTCTGTATAAGGAGAAAAGTCATAGCATAACATTTAATGTCCAACTTTAATTCATATACTATCGGGGACTCAACTGCTTGGTTGGTGATGGGGTTGATTATTGGGAGGATTATTCCTGAAATAATTAAGGAAAGGGGGCTCAATCTTTCTTCTTGGTTGCTTGCTCCTCCCCAGCACCTTCATCTCTTTGGGCAGCTTCTGCGGCAGCTTCTCCTTCACCTTCTCCTCAGCCTCTTGGGCCCCGCGCAGCGGCGCAACAGCCGCCCGGGACCGTTGGATCCAGCCGGGTGTCCTTGGTACCTCGCATCCGCACCCCTCCACTCCGCGGGCCCCACACATCGGCGGAACAGCCGCCCGGGACCGTTGGAGCCAGCCGGGTGTCCTTGGTACCTCGCATCCGCACCCCTCCACTCCGCGGGCCCCACACAGCGGCGGAACAGCCGCCCGGGACCGTTGGATCCAGCCGGGTGTCGTTGGTACCTCGCATCACCACCCCTCCACTCCGCGGGCCCCACACAGCGGCGGAACAGCCGCCCGGGACCGTTGGAGCCAGCCGGGTGTCCTTGGTACCTCGCATCCGCACCCCTCCACTCCGCGGGCCCCACACATCGGCGCAACAGCCGCCCGGACTGCCTGGCCGCCCGGGACCTGGGCGGCCCCGCCCATCGTGTCCCCGTCCCTTCGCAGGCCCCACAGAGCAGCAAAATGGGCACCCCTCACCCCGTGCACGCACCTCGGCCCTGCCCCCTGCTCCTGATTGGCTGGTAGCATAGCAAGGTACAGTCGCATTTGCATTTTACTCTTTTATTAGATAGGATTATATATATGTATCCTATCTAATAAAAGAGTAATATGCAAAATGACCATGCCTCTGTTATACCCACAATCCATGCCCACCAGCCATGCCCACCAGCCAATCAGGAGTGAATATACAAATAAACCCAACAAAAATGGCTGCAGCCACAGAGAGCAGAAGGGAGGCTTGGGTTTCCAAGCTTTCTGCCATGCTGGCTCAGGCCTCCACTCAACGCTACAAAGTTTCAATGATAATGATAGAAGATACATCAATCCCAACAAAAATGACGGCAGCCACAGAGCTAGAGTCAGCAGGAGGCTTGAGTTGTACCTGGAGTGAAGGAAGCCAAGCTTTCCACCTGCCCTAGCCTGCCCAGGCCTCCCCTTAAGGCTATGAAGTTTCAGTTTATAAAAGGTAAATAAATTTCAACAGAAATGGTTGCCACCAGGGAGGGAGCAGAAGGGTTGGCTCTGCTCCAGGCTACAAAGATTCAATTGTAGAACATAAATTAATCCCAGACCCAGAGCCTCTGCTTGGGTCACTGAGGGGAGTGGCCAGCCTGCAAACTACCACAGGCCCCTCACCCAGGCTGCCCCATGCCCCTTGCTCCCCCACATCCCACCCTGATCCGACACCCTTCAGGGCAAACCACCTGGCCCCCACCTGTGCACCAGGCCTCTATCTTCTTATCTAATAAAAGAGTAATATGCAGATTGACCATCACTCCAACACACAAGAGGGCTGCTCCCATGTGGTCAAAGATCCTGTCCCCCTGTGGACACAAGATGGCCACCACAGGAAGGCCAGCAGGGGATGGCAATTGGGAGAGACCAGGCCTGTAAGAGAGGGCAGTTGTGGGTGATCAGACTAACAGGGTAAGGCAGGCCTGCAAGAGAGGGCAGTTGGGGGCAATCAAATCTACAGAGGAGGGCAGTTAGGGGTGACCAGTTCGGCAGAGGAGGAAAGTTGGGGGCAACTGGGCTTGCAGGGAAGGGCAGCTGGGTGGGGAGGGAAGACCCGGGCCTGCAGGGGAGAGCTGTTGGGGGAACCAGGCCTGCAGGGAAGGGCAGTTAGGGGAAAACAGGCTGCCAGGGGAGCAGTTAGGCATCAATAAGGCTGGCAGGGGAGTGGTTAGGGGGTGATCAGGCTGGCAGGCAGAAGCGGTTAGGGGCAGCCAGGAAGGCAGGCAGGTGAGCAGTTGTGCCAGCAGTCCTGGATTGTGAGAGGAATGTTCAACCAGTCGGACATCCCTCAATGGGTTCCAGATTGGAGAGAGTGCAGGCTGGGCTGAGAGACACCCCCCCCCCCCAGGATGAATTTCATGCTCCGGGCCTCTAGTATTTATATAAAATATATCCCATATAATAAAAGCCTAATATGCAAATTGACCAAATGGTGAAATGACTGATCGCTATGATACATTGACTACCAAGGGGCAGACACTCAACACAGGAGCTGCCCCACAGGGGGAGCACTGCTCATCAAGAATTCGAGCTCACGGCTGGCGAGCTTAGCCATGCAGGCAGGAACCTCTCCCACCTCTGCGGCAGCACTAAAGAACAACAAGCCAAGCAGTAAGGAATACCAAGCAGGTAGGCAGTTAAGGAGCAAGAGGTCCCAGACTACAAGAGGGTGCAGGACAGGCTGAGGGACCGCCCCCCCAGTGCATGAATTTCATGCACTGGGCCTCCTATCTAATAAAAGAGTAATATGCAAATTGATCGTACCTCTGATACACCCACAAGCCACACCCAGCAGCCAATCAGGAGCAAATAAACCCCAACCAAATTGGCTGTGGCCACTGAGAGAAGCAGGGAGGCTTGGGTTTCCCTGGCAATGGAGAAAGCCAAGCTTTCCGCCTGCCCTTGCCAGCCTAGGCCTCCACTCAATGCTACAAAGTTTCAATTATAAAAGATACATAATCCCAACAAAATGGCATCAGCCACAGAGCTGGAGGGAGCAGAGGCTACGGTTGCCTGGGCGTTGGAGAAAGCCAAGCTTCTGCAGCCCTAGTGCCTAGGCCTCCACTCTAGGCTACAAAGTTTCAATTATAGAATTTTAAAAAACCCAAACAGAAATGGCTGTCACCACAAAGCAAGCAGAGGGCTTGGCTCTGCTCCTGGCTACAAAGTTTCAATTGTAGAACATAAATTAATCCCAGATCCCAGGACCTCTGCTTGGGTCACTGGGGGGCAAGGCTGGCCTGCAAACCACCATAGGCCCCTCACCTAGGCCGTCCCACACCCCAAGGGAACCCCCACCCTGATCTGGGACACCCTTCAGGTCAAATCAGCTGGCCCCCACACATGCACCAGGCCTCTATCCTATCTAATAAAAAAGTATTACACAGATTGACCATCACTCCAACACACAAGAGGGCTGCCCCCATGTGGTCAAGATGGCCACCACAAGATGGCCAGCATGGGAGGGCCGTTGGGAGGTTCCAGGTCTGCAAGGGAGGGCAGTTGGGGACAATCAGGCCAGTAGGGGAGGGCAATTGGGAGGGACCAGGCCTGCAAGGGAGGGCAGTGGGGGGGCGATCAAGCCTGCAAAGGAGCAGTTAGGGGTGACCAGGCTGGCAGAGGAAGGAAGCTGGGGGCAAACAGGCTGGCAGGAGAGCAATTAGACATCAATTAGGTTGGGAGGGTAGTGGTTAGGAAGTGATCAGGCTGGCAGAAAGCAGTTAGGGGCAATCAGGGAGGCAGGCAGATGAGCAGTTTGGAGCCAGCAGTCCTGAATTGTGAGAAGGATGTCCGACTGCCCTTCTAGGCCTGATCCTACCGGGATCGGGCCTAAACAGGCAGTCAGACATCCTCAAGGGGTCCCAGATTGGAAAAGGTGCAGGCTGGGCTAAGGGACATTTCCCCCTCTCCCGTGCACAAATTTCATGCACTGGGCCTGTAGTCCTAACTAATAAAGAGGAAATAAGCTAAGTGACCATCACTCCATCACAAAGATGGCTGCAGCCACAGCTGAGGCCAAGTTCCAATAAGGAGCCTTAACGAGCAATCAGCAGGGATCTGAGGCTACGTCCTACCCCATGGGGCTTGACAGGGCACCTCAGGCCACACCCTCCACCTGGCAGGGCTTGACAGGGGACATCAGGCCATGCCCCCTGCCCTGGTGTCAGGCTGGGGGACCTCAGGCTGCACCTCCTGCCCTAGTGCCAGGCCAGGGTATTTGAGGCCACGCCCCCCACCTGGCGAGGCTTGCTGGGGGACCTCAGGTGCACGTCCCATCATGGTGCTGAGCTAGGGAACATCAGGCTGCTCCCCTCACCCCAGCACCAGGCTGGTGGACCTCAGACCGCACCTCCCACCTGGTGGGCCTTGACAGGGGACCTCAGGCTGTGCCCCATACCCCTGCACCAGACCATGGCACCTGAAGCTGCATCCCCTTGCCTGGCTGGGCTTGACATGGACCTCAGGCCATTCCCCCCTTCCTGGTGACAGGCCAGGGGACCTGAGGCTCTGCCCAGCAGGGCTTGACAAGGGTGGGACTGGCTGGGTCTGGATCTAGCCCAAAGGGAGGTAGCGGGCTGGATGGGTCTAGGTCTTATGCGATTTTGAGGTGCATGTGGGTGGACAGGGACTTTACTCTGGGTCCTGTGGTGTACCCCAGAGTGTGATAGGAGGAAGGTTTTCATATACATTTTACTAATTATCTTTCATCTCCAATACTTCTATTATAGAGAAAGGGCAAATAGCAATATTAAATTATTTTCTCTAATTAATCCCCTTTTAATGTGCACAGATTTTGTGCATCGGGTCACTAGTCCTATCTAATAAAAGAGAAACATGCAAATTACCATACCTCTGCTATGCTACCAGCCAATCAGGAGTGGGGGCATGGCGGGGGGCGTGTCCACGGTGCGCTGGGGTTACCCACAGCAACGCTTCATGCAGGCAGGAAAGCTTCACTCCCGCAGCCAGGTGCTGGGTCGGTGGAGCAGGCGGGCGGTGGTGAGCGCGGACCACGCCTCTGCGCACAGAGCTTTTGAGGGCCTAGCGAGCAGAAGAAGCTTGGTCCTTGATGCCTCTGTGGTGCAGGCAGGGCTGGGCCAGGAAAGCACCATACTTTCAAAGCAAGTTGTTTCCCACTTAAATATCCTCTGATGAGTAGCTTTAAAAGAGAAGTAAATATTTAGCCATGGTCACACTTTGAAAAGTTAAGGTAATTCCTTAATATCACCTAATAAACACTGTACGTTCAAATGTCTTTGTTTCAAAGATGCCTTTTACTGTTGTTTTGCCCCCTCCAGAGGCTACCCAAGGTCTTATTTCAGCCCTGATGTTGGGCTGCTTCCCCCAACCATAAGTTCCCAATGCACTTCCAGCCAGAGTTAAAGGGGGCTTCTTCTGTTTTTAAGGCATCGCCATATCCAGTGCCTGCCAGGCCCTTGTGAAAGCACTACTCCTTAGGTCCGGGGTGCTGGGAGCTGAAGCAGAGAGACTGTGAGGCCCAGCTCACCCAGGATGCTGGCCCCCCATCAACTCCCCCAATTATCCTGGCCCAGCCTTCCCTATGCATACCTGCTAACAGAGAGTGTGAGGTGATCATGGCAGCGGGATGGGAGGCCTACACCCTCCCCCAATCCAGAGGGGCTTGACAGGGGACCTCAAAGTGTACTTCCCATCCTGGTGCTGGGCTAGGGGACCTCTGGCTGCTCCTCCTGCCTGGCAGGGCTTGACAGGGAACCTCAAGGTGTGCTTCCCACCCTGGTGCTGGGCTAGAGTACCTCAGGGTGCTCCCCCCACCCCAGCTCCAGGCTGGAGGATCTCAGGCCGTGCCTCCCACCTGGTGTGGCTTGACAGGGGACTGCAGGCCACACTCCCAACCCGGCAGGACTTGACAGGGGACCTCAGGCTGTGCCCCCACCTGGCAGGGCTTGACAGGGGACCTCAAGCTGCACCCCCACCCTGTCACCATGCTGGGGGACCTGAGGCTGTGCCCCTCCTGCCTGGCTGGGCTTCATAGAGGACCCGAGGCTGCACCTCCCTTCCGATGCTGGGCCAGGGGAACCTGAGGCTGTGCTCCTCTGCCTGGTGGGGCTTGACAAGGGACCTCAGGCCATGCCCCCTACCCAGCGGGACTTGACAGGGGATCTCAGGTCATGTCTCCCACCTGGTGGAACTTGATGGGGGACCTCAGGCCATGCCCCCCATCCTGGTGCTGGGCCAGGGGACCCGAGGACGCCCCCCTGCCCTGCGGGGCTTGACAAGGGTGGGACTGGCTGGGTCTGGATCTAACCCAACGCGGGGGGGGGGGGGGGGGAGGAAGGGGAGGCTAGGTCTGGGTCTCACGTGATTTTGAGGCACATGTGAGTGAGTGGGGACTTGACTCTGGATCCCATGGTGCGCCTCAGACTCTGACAGAACGAAGGTTTTCATATACATTTTACTAATTTTCTTTAGTCTCTGATACTTCTATTATAGAGAAATAGCAAATAGCAATATTAAATTATTTCCTCTAATTAATACCCTTTTAATGTGCACGAATTTTGTGCACCGAGCCCCTAGTATACATATAAAAACCTAAATGAACAGCTGACCAGCAGGTAGCTATGATGCACACTGACCACCAGGGGGCAGATGCTCAACGTAGGAGCAGAAACCACAAAAGGAAACATGGAACAGACTGATGAATTTCAAAGGGAAGGGGGTGGGGTGGGTGGGAAGAGATTAACAAAAGATCAAAAGATCTTATATGCATACTAAAGGCCTGAGGGACCCCGCTTGTGTAGGAATCCGTGCTTCGGGCATCTAGTGTGTGTGGTGTGAATGTGTGTGTGTGTGTATAGTTGATTTCAGAAAGGAAGAGTTATAAACGTCAGTGATGAGAGAGAATCACTGATTGGTTGCCTTAGATTTGCCCCCTACTGGGGATTGAGCCTGCAACCCTGGCATGTGCCCTAACCAGGAGCTGAACTGTAACCTCTTGCTTCATAGGGTGATGCTCAACCACTGAGACACAGTGACTGGGCTCTCACTGCAGTTTTGATTTGTACTTCCCTAATGATTAGTGAAGTTAAACATCTTTGCATGTGCTTATCGGCCGTTTCAATATGTTATTTGGAGCTATGTCTATTCAAGTTACTTGCCTTACTGAAGTTCTACTCAAGTATTATTGAATTGGGTTGTTTTTGTTCTTATTCTTTATATGTTCTGGATAGTAATGCCTTATTAAATATGTAAGTTGTAGTTGTCTTTTTGCTCTGTTGATAGTGTCCTTTGATGTACAAAAGGTTTTAACTTTGAATTCCAAAACGTCTATTTTTTTCTCTTTTTGCCTGTGCTTCTGGAATCATATCCAAGAAATTATTGCCAAATCCAATCTCATGACATTTCTCCCTTATGTTTCCTTCTAGGAATGTTATCATTTTTATTGTCACATTGAGGTCTTTGATCCATTTTGAGTTAATTTTTGTATATGGTTTTAGGTTATGGGCCTAACTATGTTTAATTTTCACCTGAGTGTATGTTTTTCTTGATTTTTTACTTTTTAATGTTTTTATTGATGAGAGAGAGAGAAAGAAATATCAATCATTTCAGTTGCCTCCCATACCAACTGGGGACTGAAGCTGCAACCTGGGCATATGCCCTGACCAGCAACCTTCTGGTGCACAGAAAAACATTCAACCGACCCACACCAGCTAGGGCAGTTTTGTTGATTTTTTAGAGAGAGGGAGAGGGAAAGTAAGGGGAAAAGGGAGAGGGAGAAGGGGAGGAAGAGGAGAAAGGGTAGGAGGAGGGAAATGGAGAGAGGAGGGAGATGGAGAGAGAGGGATTGGGGATTGAACCCACAACCTGGTATGTGCCCTGACCAGGATTTGAACCTGCAACCTTCTGGTGTACCAGAGTATGCCCCAACCAACTAAACCAGAAGCCAGGGTGGATCTAATGATATTTAGCAACATTCATTGAAAAGAGTATCCTTTCACCAATAATGTTTGTGCTTTGTTTGTAATGACAAGTAAATCAAAACACTTTAATTTTCTTACTAAACAAAACACCTACAGACTTGACTTTGCCCCAAAGGTCAGTAATTTACAGTAGTGCCTTAACTTCATTTTCACATTAGATTTTCTAAATGAGCTAAGGCGAGTGAGAGGTATTTAGTGTTGCCTATCAGGAGCCAAGCAATGCACCAGGTACTGGTGATTAATTGGTCAAAAATGTTAGTAAGTTAAAGTCCGAGCATCAAAGAGTTTAAAGCTCAGTGAGACTTGAGAAAACATCATTTTATTTTAGTATTATGGGAATAAGTAAAAGGATTAAGTAGAGAGGTTAAGAAAAGAGGATTAGCCCTGGCAGGGTACCTCAGTTGGTTAGAGCCAAGATCAGACACACCAAGCTTGTAGTCCGTCCCTGGTCAGGGTACACACAAGAAACAACCAATGAATAAACGAATAAATTGAACAAATCAATATTTTTCTTTCCCCCTTTCTCCCTTCCTCTCTTTAAAATCAATAAATAAAAAAGTAAGAGAGGGCAGAAACCGGTTTGGCTCAGTGGATAGAGCGTCTGCCTGTGGACTGAGGGGTCCCAGGTTCGATTCCGGTCAGAGGGCATGTACCTTGGTTGCGGGCACATCCCCAGTGGGGGGTGTGCAGGAGGCAGCTGATCGATGTTTCTGACTTTCTACCCCTCTCCCTTCCTCTCTGTAAGAAGTCAGTAAAATATATATTAAAAAAAAAGTAAGAGAGGATTAGAAAGGATTTTAAATAATAGACGGGGGGGGGGGCGTAAAAGGAAAAACAATGGAAAAAGCGGGGGGATGGGAGAAGATTACAAAAAAAAAAGAGCAGCTAAACAGCCCACCACCATTGCGAGGATTGCTAGCAATGGCGCAGGGGCTGCAGCCAGCCTCCTCGCCCACAGCGCAGCTTTCCAGGACGGAAACCTTCCCCTGCGCCTGACGTCAGACGACTGCGCCCGGGGGCGGGACTTCCGGCCGTGGGTCAAGGGTCAGTGACGGTTTCCGCGCGAACTGATACGCGAGCTGCGAGTCAGGTGTGGCGGTGATCCCTGCGAGCGCTCTGCGGGTGCCCGCGGTTTCACCGGCGGAGCCACTGTTCCTGCAACGCTGGTACGGGCGTTTGTCGTCATCTTCCCGGGAGAGTGTGTGTGTGTGGGGGGAAGTGTGTGGGGGAGTGGGGGGGGGGAGTGGGTGAGTGTGTGTGTGTGGGGGGGGAATGTGTGTGTGAACGCGGGGGACGTTCAAAGATAAGCTTAGTGCAACATGTGCGCTCAGAAGGCCCACAGTTCAGTGGAAGCCCATATTGATGTATAATGTGTTACGTATTTTCTTTTTTTTGAATTTTTGGAAACTTTAGCTGTGCTATCAACTTTGAAAAAAGTATCCAGTGGTACCATGCTGAGTTGGCATTGTGCAGAAATTAACTGCCATATTGGTCTTGAAATGTTATATTTTGTCCATTTGTACAGGGGTAATGCGCTGTATTAAATATGTAAGGTCTTATCTACCTGGGTTTGATTGCAGAAACTAAAAAAGTATTCTCCAAGTCATAATAAAAAAAGAAGCCCAGTGCTTTAAGAAACTATGAGTACTACAATATCTGGAACAAGGACAGTGTTTCCCAAAATAATACCCTTTTCCACTTTTTCATATTTTCGGTTTTCATTTCTATGCTATCTCAAAAATCTTGACTACAGAGATAAAAATCAAAAAACTTTTTCCTGAAATTATTGTTTCTCATATTGAGGCTGAGGACTCCAGGTAAAGATTCCAAGGAGTCTATAATTTTTTTTTTCTCTTTAAAAGTTGTTTGAACAGCCCTAGCCGGTTTGGCCCAATGGATAGAGCATTGGCCTGCAGACCAAAGGGTGCCTGCTGTTATTCCCATCAAGGGCATGTACTTTTGGTTGCATGCTCGATTGCCAGCCCTAGTTGGAGAGCATTCAGGAAGCATCCAATCCATGTGTCTCTCTCACATCGATATTTCTATCTCTCCCTCACCCCCTAAAACAAAAAAGAGAGAAAGTAAAGAAAATGGGGTAGAAGAGAAGTGAATAGATTCAGGAAGTATTTAGAAAGTAAAATGAATGTAACTCAAATGGATATGATATGCTGTATGTGAGAGAGGACAAGGAATGACTCCCAGTTTCTGGCTTCAGCAAGTAAATGGATAGCAGTGTCCCTTCCTAAAACAATGCGAGGGAAAAGCAGGTTGGGAAGGCAAAGCAGAGAGATTATTTCAATTGGTTGCATTTGAGGTGTCTTCTGCTTCATGGTGATTGAAGCCACAGAGATAAGTCCAACCCCTTGGAGAAAATGTTTAGATCGAAAAACAAGACTGAGGACAGAACTCAGAGGCACATCCGCCTTTAGAGCTGGTGAGAGGATGGAGCATCTGAGCATCAGTGCCTAGGTCAGAGGAAGGAGACTCAGCATACAGAGTCACTAAAGGAAAAAAATTTTCTTGTCAAGTATTTTAGTTGCATTTTGTAAAAAGCTGAATTCTTACCAAAACCAGTTTGGTTCAGTGGATAGAGTGTTGGCCTGCGGACTTCAAAGGTCCCAGGTTCAGCTCCCATCAATGACATGTACCTTGGTTGCAGGCACATCCCTAGTAGGGGATGTGGAGGAGGCAGCTGATCGATGTTGCTCTCTCATTGATGTTTCTAACTTTCTATCCCTCTCCCTTCCTCTCTGTAAAGAAATCAATAAAATATATATTTTTTAAAACGTTGAATTCTTCCCCCCCCCCACTCCCACCCCTTCAAAATTGGCACTAGTTTCACATCTTTAAGGGTTTTCATTGAATGTGGACATCAGACCTGTAGGATAAACTGTGGAGTTTATATATTTTTTCCCTCATTTTGGACATTTTGTTTGGCAATAACATTATTTGCTGCAAAATAAAATCTTAACTAGGGAAAGGAGGTTTATTTTAAAATCAGTAGATCTTTATTTCTGTTTTGATAACGCGAGAGCCTTGGTACAGAAGCTCCCACGTGCTTTTTACCAGTTGTCATATTCTGTAACCTTTTCAGCCCTTTGTCTTCACGTGTTGCTTATGGTACGGATCTCGTGTTTGGGTCTGTAGAGGGTGGGTGTAATATAGAATGGAGAAGGATACAATATCATGACCTTAGCCACATCAGTGGTATATAACTGTTATGTAGTAATACTGATTTTTCTGGGCCCTGAAGGAACTTCAAAGTATCCTTTTGCCTAAAGCAATAGTGAAATTCATGTCTAAAATAAGAACCCAAATAAGTTTTACACTGTTACCCAGTGAGTGATCATAGGCTCTAGGCCACAGGAGTTTAGGAGAAATTAATGGTGCAACAAATAAAGTTGTACTCAGATTCCCCTTTGTGTTTCAGAGATTGATTGCATTTAAATGTCTCAAATTTATACTTGTAGTTAGAGGGGTTTTTAATCTTTAACTTTTCGTTACATTTTTCTTTTTTTATAGGGGTTTTCTTACACACCTGTTTTCCTCAAAATGAGTATTGGTATCACCTTCATAAGATCTTCTGCCAGAGTTTTGGTGCCATTTACCCTTAATAGGAAGAGAAGGGTTTTATATTCACCGATTCTGCAGAGATACATGTCTTCCAAAGTACCAGAATCCTATCCTAAGAAGGAAAACACATCACCTGAACAGCTGGAATTGGATGGGTGGAAAATTACAATGAAATCTAGTGTGCAAGAAGGTGTTTCAACAGTCTCAAGTGCCAAAGATGAAGATCCTGTAGCTGCCACTAGGGAATTAATTGAGATGTGGAGATTGCTTGGCAGAGAAGTACCGGAACACATCAGTGAAGAAGAGCTCAAAACCATTATGGAATGTGATTCTAAATCATCCAAAAAAAAATATTTAAGATATTTATATGTTAGGGAGAAAATGAAGAAAGCTAAGCAAATAAAAAAGGAAATGAAAGCAGCAGCAAGGGAAAAAGCATTACAAGAGCAGCAGCTAGAAACCACTAACCGAGATAAACAGCAAGACTTTTTATTTCTGCGACTTTGGAATAGGAATATGGACATAGCAATGGGCTGGAAGGGTGCCCAGGCCATGCAGTTCGGACAACCTTTGGTGTTTGACATGGCTTATGATGATTATATGAAACCAAAAGAACTGCAGTATACTGTTTCTCAACTTCTAGAAAGTGAAGGATGGAACAGAAGAGATGTTGATCCTTTCCATATTCATTTCTGCAATCTTAAACCAGATAGCCCCTTTCGTGGAGAATTAATTAAACGATATGGAGAAAAGTGGAACAAATTGCTTTTAACAGCAACAGAAAAGTCTCATGTAGATTTATTTCCAAAGGACAGAATTATATATTTAACTGCAGATTCTCCCAATGTTATGACTTCTTTCAAGCATGACAAAATTTATATAGTGGGATCTTTTGTTGATAGGAATATGCAGCCAGGTGCATCCCTAGCCAAGGCAAAACGCCTGAACCTGGCAACAGAATGCTTTCCATTAGATAAATATTTACACTGGGACACCGGTACAAAAAATCTCACCATAGATCAAGTAACACGTATTTTGTTATGTCTGAAAAACACTGGTAGTTGGGAAGAGGCTCTGAAGTTTGTTCCTAAGAGAAAACATGCTGGTTATCTGGAGATTTCTCAACACACTAAAGAACTTGTCAACAGAATGAAGAAGTCAAAGACTATTAATTCATTTCCAAAAAGCTCTCTAAATATATACACACAGAAAAAGTGACTTGAAAGAGAAGAATCTGATAGCTTAAGAAGTAAATGGATTGGAAATCAAGTTTGTTTTGTGACTTCCTGAATGGAATTCACTTGCTCTTTTAAGAGTCATCTTTACAAACTATCAAGTGTTGTATCTCCCCAGTTTATTAAATATCTGCAAACTTTGTAAATATATTTTGTTTACGTAAAAGAATTTTAGAAAGTAGAAAGCGTTGCCCAAGTTTGTTGAGCCCAGTAAAACAGTTGTATCATTGGAGTGGCTTTTTTATTAATACATGCATCTCAGACTCCATTTTCTTTCTTAAATGTTCTTTTAGCCATGAAGTGAGGAACCAGGGTGGGTGGCAGGAGGCCCAGGCTGGCTGTCAGTCTGTTGGGATCCCGGGCTCAACTCCGGCTGTTCCGGGGCTCAGGCCGGCAGTATAGAGGGGTCCTGCTACTTCACCTCCTTGTACATGTGGTTGCTTGGGGGCTCAGGCCGTGGGAAAGCGGCGACTGGCGACTTCGTAGCTATGGGCTTGGGCTGGGCCAGCTGCGGATGACAGGCTGCCCACTCGGCTGCAGCTGCTTATGGGCGTGGCAGCAACCTACCCACGCAGGTCTCGGCAGGTCTCGGGAGGAGGCTGCGGCGATGGCCTGGGGACTGGCGAACGGGCAGAAGTTGGCCCTGATTGCAGGCTAGGCCTAGGGACCTTATCCTCATGATTTCGTGTGCTGGGCCTCTAGTAATATATAAAATGTCAGATGGTAATAAGTGGTACTAGTTTCTCTCCATTCCTCCCGTTCTAAATCAATAGGAACATATCCTTGAGTGAGGGTTAGAAAAAAAAAAAAGGTACCTATTAAATACATAATTTCACATTAAAAAGTCTTATGTGTGTCTCTTTAATAGTCTCTGATTAAATAACTTGTGAAGATCACATCTGGGGAAAATAAACATGAATTACCTACTCTACATAAAATATTTTGCTGGGCACCTTTACATATACTATTATAAATGCTGGACCGGGAATTCACCCAATCACCAAACCCCCCTGCTTTTACCAGGAGACATAATTTCTTCTCTATTCTCTAGACTTGGAGTTTGAAGAGTCATCCATCCACAAACACTGAGCACTGTTCATATATGAAATGCACAGTACGAAGTGCTGTGAAGGAAAAAATAATGGTCTCTGCTGGGGGGAATATAGGTCTTCGTTGTCAAAAAAAACTTTTGAGCCATAAAGGGAAACTACTTTTCTTAACACACACTAAAGGAAGTATAAAGTTACCAAACAATGCTATATAGAAATCATCTCACTTGGTCCTCATGACCGCCCTTTGAGGAGATGCTAATTTCTATTTTAACAGAAAATGAAATGTAGGTCCTATTGACAATAAGAAACCCTCAAGATTTACTCCGCCAAAACCGAGTTCTGACTCCTTAAGACCAGTTTCTGTAATACCCGCTGTATATTGTAGAGCAAATTCGGAAACTCCAATTCCCTAGGCAAGGCATAAACCCTGTATAGCAAAAGAGTATAATTTGGGGAAATGAGGCTGAAAAGTTAGACTGGGGCCCAATATAACGCTCGGACTTCATTCTGCAAACACTGGGACTCCACTAAAGATTTCTAAGTCCGGGAGCAAGTACTGCAGTCCCCACTTAGTGAAGTAGCCTCTGTTGACCTGACACAGAAATTGCAGCCTTTAGAAACAGTAATTTACCATCTGGCTACAGTGTCCTTGGACAAATTACTCTTTGGCCTCAACTCACAATAAAGATGCTTCCGCATTGACCTCTGGGGAGTCAACGAAATAGTGCCTAACACAAGAGGGCGCTCCATAAACGCCAATTTCCCTCTTACACAGCGACAAATGCCGCCCTACATTTTTTTTCTTTGAGTAGGCAACCAAAACGAGAGCCAGCTAGCTTAAGCTGCAACCACACCCCAGTCGGCAGAAACCTTACTCGAGTCCACCAACGCCCCCAGGGTGATGCGCCCCCAGGGTGACGCGCGCCCTCCCCTCACTCCGCAGGACCGCGAAAACGAACCCGATCTCCAAAGGCCCGCACAGCCCTCACAAGGGCCGCGCCCCTTCCTTCCGAGGCCGAATTGGCTACGCAGTCACCCGCAGTTCCGTTTTCACTCTCCGGGGCTGCTCTAGGCTGCCGCCCCGCCCGCGGCGCCGCATCTCCATGGTTGCTGGGCGGGGCCGTGACGTCCTTGGCGTGGCTGCAGGGAGGCCGCGGCGGGGAAGATGGCGGACGGGAAGGCGGGAGAGGAGAAGCCGGAGAAGCCGCAGCGAGCTGGAGCCGCCGGAGGTGAACACAACCCCAGCGTCGCGGGCTGAGCGGGATGCTCTGGGCCTTTCTTAGAGCTCCCGGGGTGGAGGGCGGAGGGTGCGGCGAGGATGGGCGGGCCTGGCGCTCACCCGGCCAGGTGCTGGGCCCAGATGAACCCTGGGCACGCCCGATGCGGCCCGCGGGGGTCCGGGCGCGCAGCACCTCCTTGACGGGGGATAGTCGGCCCCAGTTCATCCCCTTCTGGCCCCCCCGGAGGCCCCGCCTCCGAGGAGAAGGGAGATGGGCACCGAGAAGGGGAACAACTCGGGAGGGACCCGGCGCGGCGGTGCAGCAGGCGCCGCCGCCACACGGGAGTCGCGCACCACACGGAACGCGGGCGCTCCGGGAGGCTCCGCCGGCCGCCGCGGGGGCCGGCCGCGCGCCAGGTTTCCGACGGGGCCGCCCTCTCGGTTACACCGAGCGGGTAGCCTGCTGCGTGGCGCCGGGGAGGTGGGCGACCCCGGCCTTTTCTCTCTTTCCGTTATGCTCAAGCCGAACACCGACCCTGCGCCGGGGTGGGTCGAGGCGGCGGAGAAAGCGGAAACCTTTGTCCGCCGCTGTCGGAGCCGCGGGGTGCAGGGTTAGGGTTTGTGGGTCCACCTTTTCTGAGTCAGGCCGCTGCCAGCTGTCTGCGTGCCGGACACTTAGGTGCCGAATAGGCTAGGGGCTTCATCCCAAGGAACAGCAGCCTGTAGTTATTGGAATCGAGAGTCTGATGGACCTCTTCCTGCCTTTTGTTGCGATATAAACTCAGGCTGTCTTTGTTTTGCCCCCCCCACACACACACACCCCCCCTTGTGCTTTAAGGAAAAGAAACGTAATCCCTCCAGCCACCCTTTGTCGTAACAAGGCCACTAATTGGACACGTGCGAGCTGGTCGTAGTGTCTTTAGAACGTTTTCGGTGTTATTCTCTAACTCCCTCAAGTTCTTACTCCTGGAAGTATTTCATAGGAGGAAATACAGAACATTAATAGCATTGGAAAGCAACTCTTAAGAACTGTTAATAGGATGGCCTTGAGAAAAGTGTGACGTTCGGTTACTGTGGACCCACAATTTCCTTTAAAAAAAAATAAGTACAGTGGTATTAGTTGAGCCTGGTTATTTACTACCTAATTGGGGACTCCCCCCCCCCCTTCAAAAATTGTCTTGGAAACCAGTAAAATTACATTTAAAAATTAATTATTTGGAAAAAAAATTGGTAGCCTAAAGAACCTTACCTGGCTTTTAGATTGCCTTTTTAACTGTCTTGACTGAAAGTATAGGAGATGTATTTAATATGCTGCCAAAGTATTAGCATAATTCCACTATGTAATTTTTCCACCACCCCTTCAGTAGGGATAATTAGCTTTAGTATGAATATTAATGTTTCTGTGTTAGCTTGTTTTGGGGGGGAGTGGTAGTGATATAAAATTATCTTTACTAATTGATATTAAAATTGTGTTCTCCTTATAGATGACAGAATAATAACTCTAACATCTTCATAATTTGTCTCAGGTGTGCTTTCCTTTACAAGAAAATAGTGCTGTTGCACATAACCTTTTTTTTTTTTTTTTTTTTTTTTTTTTTTTTTTTTTTTTTTTTTTTAAGAAGAGGTACCATTTCGTTTATTTAATTGTGGGGATTTTGTTTTGAGGGAGAGAAACATCTATTCTTGGCCTCCACACACTCAACTGGGCATGAAACCTGCAACCTGAGCATGTGCCCTGAGTGGGAATCACACACACAACCGAGCCACACCAGCCAGGGCTCGTGTGCACAATTTTCCAATGTTAGATATTTCTTTAAGTGTTTTTTTACTGATTTCAGAGAGAAGGGAGAGGGAGATAGAAAATCGTTCACCAGCTGCCTCCTGCACTCTCCACTGGGGATCAAGCCCCCAACCCAGGCATATGCCCTGACCAGGAGTCCAACCCTGACCTGGTTCTATAGGTTGGGGCTCAACCATTGAGCCACACCAGCTGGGCTAATGTCAGGTATTTATAATGAAGTTGTACAAAGAAATCATAGTTAAAATATTTAATAGAGTGGGTATTGCTAAATTAATCATTTTGTGGTCAGTAGCCACTGTTTTGGAAATACTATGAAGTTATTTCAAGGTTTATTTAGTGAATATTCTGATTTTTCATTCTATTGAATAGTCCAATAAGTTGGAAGTGTAAGTATTTTTGAAAGATTACTTTCATAGTTAACGAATTTATGTGAATAAGATAAGAGATAATGCCAAGGGTGAGGCCTTAGGTAGATTTTTTTTGTCTCCCTGTGGCTGAATTTTTATATCTCCTTGAAATAAAGAGAAATTTTAGAGAAGAGCTATTCATATCATAATAATGGCCATTTCAGGATATTGTAGGTTGTCTGAGATCTATCTAATGAAATTGACATTTATTATGCCAGACATTAGGAGGGTCTTGAGTATGTTAGGAAAAAATGACTGCATACCCTTTTTTCAGGTGAAGAGCTACCAGTGTGTAAATGGGTCATAAAGGATATCCTAAACTTTCTTAATAGGTGATTTTTTTAAAGTAAGATACCTTTATGCCCTAAGGCACTCCTCTCCCGAACGATTCAGTGGGAGGGAGAATGTTTGTACAATGTGTAATTTAATTTCATATTAACTAATCAACACATTTTGTTCAGAATGAATATAAACTAGATAAAATCCCTTTTATTAAAATATCCCTTGATTTTAAAAAAGCATAGTTTGATATAACTGTCCAAGTTTTGTTGTTCATTTTTTTTTTTAAGTTGACCATATACTTATTCATCCTTTATAAGTCACATTGCCAAAAATTTTCAAAAATCTATGGTCATCCAAAATTTTGTTTTCCGGAGTCTCAAAATAGAAAACATCTCATTAAATACATTGAAAACAGCAGTTTTATTAAAACCCCTAAATATTAAAGGAGCACATGTTGTGTTCAAAGGAAGGCACTTAATGGAATTAAGAATTGATGTTGTTTAATGGTATGTTTCAAAGCTTACATTAGGTTGAAATAATGTTCTAAAGAGCAGAAATTATAATATGCACACTGATGATAACATAGATTTGGCTGTCATATTTCTCCCTTGCATCATTGCTTATTTTACTTCGCTATATTTCCTAAATTTCATATATCTTACTACATAATTATTAGAAGAGGATTGCATGAAGAGAAGATAATAGTTCAATCCATGAAAAGTGTAATGAGTACTAATAGTGCACCCACCTTCCTTCACTCCTTTTCCCCCCACCTTTTTACTGAAGAATGTTTTCTAAAACTAGTATTTACATTTGCTCACAAAAAAAAAAAAAAATACTTATTGAGAGCGAGCAAGGCTAGTTTTCTATATCCAGAAATAAATTGGTGATCTAGAATCAGCCATGTGTGGAAATGACCTAATAGACATAGTATGCTTTAATCTTCAGTGTGCATCTGAGATGTAGGTGATCTTAGTAGTGTGCTTCTTCAGATGACAAAAATACAGACGTGAATTTAATTGAGTTGCTGGCAGTTGATTACTTAAGGGTAGTTTTCCCAGCTCCCCTTTTTATGCTACCTTTTTCTAGAGCAGTCTCTAAAAATCTTCTCTATAGCATAATGCAATTGCTCAGGTACTGTTGTGTTCCATGTATTAGCACATTACTAGTTCAGCTAGTTATCACACAATATTATTAATATTATAGTAAGAATTGTATTTTCACTTCTCACTATTTATGCTTTAATTTTTAAAAATTATTTTTTGTTTCCAAAATATTTTCTGGATAACAGGAGACGTAGAATTAGGTAAAGATGGGTTTTAAAATAACAGGAAATCTTGACTAATTATAATCCTTGAATAACAATTCAAAGAGCAGTTATACTATAATTAAAACTGTTCTTTGCAATATTTGTTTTTGTTTATTTTCAGAATGTCTATATATCCCAATTTGAAGAGTTTTCCATTTTGGCTGTGTATCAGTCACAAAGAACTTATCGCTGTTTGTATTTACTGTAAACATTATACATCATTAAAACTATAAATAAATGGGGGCTTGTCCTTGGGGGTGGGAGTCGCTGGAGGAGTCGGGGGGAAAAAAGGAGACATAATACTTTAAACAATAAAAAAACTATAAGTAGAAAGCAGAATAAAATTTAGCATAAACTATTTTAGTTATGAACTTAGACTTTGAAAAAACTTTATATAATACTTTTATCTTTTATTTATTTTAAATTTATTGGGTGGCATTGGTCAACATGAACATATAGGTTTCATATGTGAGTTTTTATGTTACAAGATCTGTTTATTGTACCATGTGCCCACCACCCAAAGTCAAATCTGTCACCATATATTGAGACCCCCTTTTCCATCTCCCCCCTTCCCTCTGGCAACCAATACAAACATAATACTTTTTGAAAAATTCTAAATTGAGTTCTGCATTTTAGCTATTGAATAGTAATCTGTCTTTCTTCAGGTACTTTTGTAATTTTATATCTTAAGTAATTGGCACCTCCTGGGGAAATCCCAAAACCTCATCCTACTTAATTTCTTAACTACATTGTCATTACAACTCTCACCCCTTGTCCAAAGGAAATTAAGAGGTTTTTTTCCTCTTAACAAAATCAGATGTTCTGTTCAAAGTGCTTATTAACTAGAGACTGTACAATTCCAAATTATGTAGATTGAGATATATAGCCTCCTCTTTTTTAATGAGTTACTTGTCAGTCTGATTGTGTTTACTTTCCTTCCTTCCCCTGCATTCAGGCTTTTTGTCCTGTTTCTTAACTGTTGTCAGGGCTATCCCTTGAGCATCTTCTCTTTCTCCATAAATAAGTCATCCATTGTAGCAGAATAAATCCCATAGAGTAAATTGGTAAACCGGGGAAAGAAAATACAAATTTTAATAATAGTCAACCTTCTGTTTTACCTCCCAATGTGTTCTTAAATAGCTTTGTATAGCATACCTGATATATTCAAGATGTGAACTAATTTCATCATTTATTAATGCAAACACGAGCAAAATTACTGAAAAACATCTTATATGTATGCCTTTGCTATTTGAAATTATAATTAGCTCATCTGTCCTGATTAAAAATAATGTATAAACTTAAGTATGATTGTTAAAAGCTCTTAAGGGTAACTTAAAACAGGTGATAATAACCACGCTTTCAGAGTAGAAGTACTCAAAGGGTGATAACCTTGTAGTCTTTTAGAGTTTCTTTACAAATAAACATTGTGTGAGATGTACATGAGGAACACATCACTCAAGAAAGTTATTCCAGGCTTTAATAATATTGTAGTTCAGGTAATAATGTCTGTTTATAACTGTAGTTCAGGTAATGTTTATAACTAGGTACTTTGTAAACTAATAGTACATTATTGAAGAATATTGGAACTTAGTCATATGTATTATCCTGTGATGTGACTAATTGCTCACAAACTAGTTTGTGTAGAACAATTTACAGATCTTATTTTCTAAACAAAATCTCACAAATAACCAGATTATTGAACAACTTACCGTGTTTAGTTGAAGGGTCTTTACTTCCTGTGAACTCTGTGTTTATAATTTTAAATTGCTCTGTATTTTATGCTAGTTAATTCATGGAAGCCTCTTCTACTGCCACAGTCTCAGTTCCTGTTACATACTCAAACAGTGGAGGAGACTGTTGGGTCAGTAGGTGATAATTGCAGAGGTATCTTCCTTATAACGATGCTTTTTGAGGTTGCTGCTCCCGTCAGTCTGCTCAGTAAAAATAGCTCATCTTGGTAAGTTGTTTCGACTTCACCAGGACCTGAAGAAGAAGCAGAAAAACCTGTGAAAACTAAGACTGTTTCTTCCAGTAATGGAGGGGAAAGTTCCAGTCGCAGCGCTGAGAAGCGATCAGCTGAAGAAGAAGCTGCAGACCTCCCAACAAAGCCTACAAAGATCTCCAAGTTTGGATTTGCCATAGGTAGTCAGACGACAAAGAAAGCCTCAGCCATATCCATCAAACTTGGATCAAGTGTGAGTTGTTATTTTATATATGATATTCGTAATGGGTCTTAAGAATTTACCTGTTTTCACTGAGTTAGGTAAATTAAGTATAAAAATGTACATGTAGATATTTAAGGAGTTATTAGCTCCATGTTCAAGAAAGACCTGGATGAACTATATCTTAAATCTTTTTTTTTAAGGTTTGGAATATAACAAACAACTACAACTAATAGCTTAGAATTTTCCTAAGTTAAGCAAAACCTCTTAAAATTTTTTCAGAAAGAATTTCAGCTTATTTTTCATTTCTTTCTGATCTAGCAATATTAAAAATATCTCTAGAAATCATTTTATCTTAAAAGGTTAATATTAGCAAAATGTTCCTTGATAAGAAGAGCTTCCTGGTTATCTTATTTTGGAGCTACACAAGGACCTTCATTGATATCCTGTGACAGTTAGTTCCTTACAAATCAACTTTTGATACCTTGTGGAGGGTTTTCCACATGTGTGGTTTTTTTAAAATATATTTTTATTGATTTCTGAGAGAGGAAGGGAGAGGGAGATAGAGACATCAGTGATGGGGGAAAAAAGAAACACCAGTGATGAGAATGAATCACTAATTAGCTGCCTCCTGCACACCCTCACATGGGGTCAAGCCTGCAACCTGGGCATGTGCCCTGAATTGAACCATGACCTCCAGGCTCATAGGTCATTGCTCAACCACTGAGCCACACTGGCAGGGCTTGAGCCCTTGTTTTAATATGTAAACCATAAATCAATACTATGGAGTATCTGGAAAGTATTTAAATTATTAGATTGAAACAAATGAGGTGTAGAGATTTGACTGTTATCCAAATAGATCTTTTTTTTTTTTTTTTAGATCTGTTCTTTAAGAAGAAAAGTTGTATGTTGATTGCTATTAGCTTTAGAAAATACTTGCATTCTTGTATAAGGAGAAAAATCTTTAAAATTGCTTTTGAGTTGTTTATTCATGTCTTTTCTGTGAAAATTAATGCTCAGTTGCTAGATGCAGATAGCTTTTTTCTGCATTAGATGTTCATTCAAAGATCTTTAAATCTGATATGGATCAAGTTTCTATTACACGTGTGAGCCATACTGTTAATTTTAAAAGCTACCGTTTCTCAGCACCCCCATTTCCATCTCAAAACATTCAGCTTGTAACTTCATTTCTTACGACTAGTCTCCCTATCAGAACTGATATTTTTGTTTAATCTTTTTTTAAGTTGCACAGACTTTCCTACATAAATATTTACTTTTTTTTTTAATCCTCACCCTAGAATATATTTTTTAGAGGGAGGTGAAGGGAATGGGAGATATAGAGAGAGAAGCATCAAAGTGAGAGAGACATACCAATTGGTTGCCTCCCGAATGCACCCCAATGTGGGGCTAGGGATCCTGCAACCAAGGCACGTGCCCTTGACCAGAATCAAACCCAGGACCCTTTCAGTCTGAGGGCTGACTCTATCCATTGAGCCAAAATGTTTAAAGCAAAATTTACTTTTTTTGATAGTGATTAAACATGTATTCTAATATACACTTCCTATACAGATGTTCCCCTTGATAATAAATTTTACTGTGGTTCAACACACCCCTTAAATCAGATATATAAATCCTTAATTCACATGAGTTAGTAATTGCTGATCATATTAGATGGGAGGGTTGTGTTCGAAAAAGCCTACTCAGTAAAATGTTTAATCTTTGGAAAACAAAAATCTGTTTTTATAAAATAAATGATAGCGTAAACATAATTTTCTTGGGGGGTAGAGATGTAATGTATAAAAAATAGTTGGAATTGTTGTTGGTTATATGATATGAAAAGATAGTCCGTTCAATCAACAAATACTTACCTGGTGTCTTATGTTGTACCTACAACAAATACATGACTTCTTTAAAAGATTGAAGGGTGTTTCTAGAATCACTATGCATAATCTCCAAATTAACATTTCTTATTCCTTCAGAAGCAAATATTGTTTATAAAAAATATTTGTGTTATAGAAGAAGGGATGGTTAATTTTGTTGCAGGTCAGAGAAAATTTCACTGATGAAGTGATCTTGGAGTTTGCCTTTAGTGCAGGCAGGAGGCAAACGGAATCTCAGATAAAAGGAATTTCATGTAAAAGCAGTTTATATATGAAACCAAACAGTACATTTAGGAAATTGTACTTGGAAAGTGTTTGGAAGGCAAATACATGATAGAAAGTCCCCAAAATGAGACCATAGGATCAAATCATAAAGAGCTTGAATTCCATAATGTAATTTGGCTTTATTCTTTAGGTTCTAGCAGAGCCAAAGAACATTATAAGGAATATTGATACTTAAATGAATTTGCATTTTCGAAACATCACCATATACATCACTGTACAAAGGATTAGAAGATGGGGGGAGAAGGGGCAATGCAGCCTGTCGGCTACAAGCTTGACATGCTTGGTTTGGGATGAATGCAGTTGACCAGGAAGAATACAGAAGGAAAGGTCACTAAGGACAGAATTTCGGGTACCTGTCATTTTCGGGGGGACAGGAGGGAGGAAAGAATAAAAGGGTCAGAGAGTTCAGAAAATCACGAATAAAACACTGTCACAGAGGCCAAGGTAGGGGTGTTTTATTTTTAAATGTATTTTTTATTGATTTCAGAGAGGAATGGGGAGAGAGAACTCCTCAGTGATCAGAGAGATGTTTTATTTTTAAATGTATTTTTTATTGATTTCAGAGAGGAATGGGGAGAGAGAACTCCTCAGTGATGAGAGAGAATCATCGATAGGCCACCTCCTGCACCCCCTACTGGGGATCAAGCCTGAAATCTGGGCGTGTGCCCTGACGGGAAATCGAACCTTGACCTCCTAGTTCATAGGTGGATGTTTAACCACTGAGCAACATCCGCTGGGCAGGGTAGGAGTGTTTTAAAGAAGGGACTTGTCCCCGGCCGGCGTGGCTCAGTGGTTGAGCATTGACCTATGAGCCAGGTAGCCACAACTTGATTTCCAGTTGGGGCACATGCCCAGGTTGTAGGCTCAATCCCCAGTGTGGGACTTGCAGGAGGCAGCCAATCAATGATTCCCTCTCATGATTGATGTTTCTATCTACCCACCCTTCCTCTCTGAAATCAGTAAAATCTATTTTAAAATAAAATGCAAAAATGGAACTGGTGATTAGAGTCAAAAGTAGCACACTTGTCTTTGATGATTATATAATCAGGTCACCTGATTCTAGTTGAGTGCAGAATCACGAAGAATGGTAGAGGAGGTAGGCTGAGAATGGGTGGTGAGAAGATTGGCGATACTGAGGACAATTAAAACAGAAGAGATGCTGTGAATGAAGCATGCTTATGTTGCAGGAAGCTAGCTAGTAGAAAGATGTCTTGGTGTCTTCTGTGTTCCCAAGGATGCACTGTACTTAATGTCACAATGGGAAAGTATTATTGATAATTTTCTCTTACCTATCTCAGGTGCTCCTTAAATAAATGATACTAAATTATAGGTCCTAACTAGGAAATCTTTTATAAGAGGGGGAAAATGGACAATAAAGTAAGAAGCTACCAGAAAGAATGGATTTGTCCAAAGTTTTTTTGAGTTTCTTACTATTGCTATTAAAACATAAAGTTTAATATCTGATGATAAATTATATCATTAAGCCTGTGTAAATGTTATGTCATACTCTTTAATATGTTTTTTCTTCAGAAACCTAAAGAAACTGTACCAACTCTTGCCCCAAAAACCCTTTCAGTAGCAGCAGCTTTTAATGAAGATGAAGATGTAAGTTGACACTCAATTTTGTTTATTTTACTTTAACCAATTCTTTAAGAAAGATGTTAGTGACAGATTGTAGGTTGTATTAATGGTACTAGTGACTTTCCTTTGCCGCTCTGATCAGTTTCTGTGTGTGAGACATCTGCAAAATCTGGATGTTTCTATTATATTTGGTTGCAGGGTTATTTAAAATATTGTTAACTCGGGGGGGGGGGGGACTTAATCATCAATAAATGCTTATTATGAACTAGAGGCTCAATGCACGAAATTAGTGCGGGGGGGGGGGGGTGGCAGTCCCTCAGCCCGGCCTGCACCCTTACGAAATCTGGGACTCTCCACTCCTGACTGCCTGACTGCTTGCTCCTTACCCCTTGGCTCGCCGCTCCTTAGCACTGCCACGGAGGCAGCTGCTGCACTGACCAGGTGTGAGCCTGCCTTCTGGCTGAGCAGTGTGGGAGCACACTGATTACCAGGGTGCAGCTCCTGTGTTGAGTCTCTGCCCCTTGGTGGTCAGTGCTCATTATAGCAACTAGTCCTTCCACTGTAGGAGTCACTGTGCTTTTATATAGATAGACTAGAGGCCCAGCCTGCACCCTCTCCAGTCTGGGACCCCTCAAGGGATATCTGAGTGTCCGACTGCCCAGTGGGACTAATTGGGCAGTCAGACATCCCTCTCACAATCCAGGACTGCTGGCTCCCAAATGCTCACCTGCCTGCCTTCCTGATTGCCTATACCCACTTCTGTCTGCCAGCCTGATTGATGTCTGACTGCTCCCCTGCCAGCCTGTTTACCCATAACTGCCCTCCCCTGCAGGCCTGGTCACTGCTGACTGCCATCCCTTGCAGGCATGGTACCCCCCTACTGTTATCCCCACAGGCCTGGGTCTCTACTGACTGCCTTACCTGCAGGCCCAGTCACCACCTATTTCCCTCTTCTGCTGGCCTGGTCACCCATAACTGTCCTCCCCTGCAGGCTTGATCGCCCCCAACTGCTCTCCCTTGCAGGCCTGGTCCCTCGCAATTGCCCAGCCCTGCTGGCCACCTTGTAATCTTCGACCACATGGGGGCAGCTGTCTTGTGTGTTGGGGTGATGGTCAATCTGCATATTAATCTTTTATTAGATAGGATAGAGGCCTGGTACATGGGTGGGGGCAAGCTGTTTTGCCCTGAAGGGTGTGCTGGATCAGGGTGGAGGTTCCCTTGGGGTGTGGGGCGGCCAGGGTGAGGGGCATGTGGTGGTTTGCAGGCCAGCCACACCCCCGGCAACCCAAGTGGAAGCCCTGGTATCTGGGATTTATCTATCTTCTACAACTGAAACTTTGTAGTCTAGAGCGGAGTCATGCCTCCTGCTCACTCCATGGTGACAGCCATTTCTGTTTGGGTTTATTTAAATTCTATAATTGAAACTTTGTAGCCTTAAGCAAAGGCCAGCGCTGTGGAAGCTGGCTTCCTCCATCGCTGGGGAAACCCAATCCTCCCTCCTGCTCTCTCCATGGCTGCAGCCATCTTGGTTGGATTTATTTGCATATTCGCTTTTGATTGGCCAGTGGGCATGGTTTGTGGGTATAGTGGGGGTATGGTCAATTTGCATATTACTCTTATTATATAGGCCTAGAGGCCTGGTGCACGAATTCGTGCACAGATGGGAGTCCCTCCAGCCTGCCCCAATAGTGGCCCATTGGGCTGGGCTGGGCTGGGCTGGCCAGAGGGAGGGAATTCAGGAGGTTGGCCAGCTGCCCCTATCCCCTATTGGAGTAGGGGTGGTTGATTGGGGGTGGGGGCAGCCGGAGGAGGAGCTGCGGGTGGATATGGCTGGCTGGCCCTGCCCCTGGTCAAACTTCCATTTGAACTCCTGGTCGAGGGGACAATTTGCATATTACCTTTTTATTATATAGGATAATATATGTATGTACTAGGAAGTATGTAGTATTTAAAAACAAACAATACTGGCTGCCTTTAATAATTTTTATAGCTGAAGTCTTCAGTGATGAGACATTTAAATAATATAGGTGATTCTCCATTTATCTCCATGAGGCAGCTATAGTGTTTTTTCCCTTTATCCCTATGAGGAATAACAAATAGTGCAAATGATTCTGCCAGAAGTTTCAATAAACTCATATTCCAGAATAAGCATAAGATGCTTATCTGCTTTTTTAGGAAGTCCTACTCCTTCCTGCTCCTCATAGGGTCCCTCTCTTACCATGCTTAGGAATGACTGGAATTTTAAGCATAATTTTAACTTTTCCTTATACTCTGATTTTAGAACCTAATCCTCATTTTAAGATGTGGCCCTATTGAATAACAATTAAGTGTTACTGGATACTCGAGTAATTGCTCCCAAAAGGAATCTGGATAAGAATTATACATTCAGAGGAGCACAAACACTGAGGTAGGGGTGATTAGGAAGAATATATAAGAGAAGAAATATGAGTTGGGTGTTAAAACCTTAGGTAGGATTTTGACAAACCAAGGAATACTTTTGTAAGCTAAGACATCAATTTTCAAATCGCAGTGGTAAATACTAAGCAGCTCCATTTGACTGTTCTGGAGATTTTTATAGAGGAGTTTTGGACAAGGATAAATGTGAAATGCTCGGATCCCAGGTCAGTAGGTAAAGAATAACTAGTCATCACTGTATTCTTTGGACCTTTACTCATTCTACACATTTGAGTGTTTTCTATGTGCTAGGCATAGTGAGATTACAAAGATAAATCAGACCTGTTTCTCTGGGACCTCAGTATTCTAGAGCATAGACTTATACATAAAATAGTACCAAATAAAAATCAAAAAGTACCTGGAGATAAGTGATGTGGAATTCAGGGAAAGAAAGAGGCTGATAACTAGATGCCTGAAAAGACCACTGGACTGGATTCTTCTCCTGTTTGTCCAGTTCTTAACCAGTGAAAAGCCTGTCTTTTTGTGGGTTTTTTTTAATTTCTTTATTGATTAAGGTATTAAATATGTGTCCTTCTCCTCCCACCCCTCCACCTCCAACTCAGGCCATGTTGTCTGTGTCCATTGGTTATGCTTATATGCATGCATACAAATCCTTTGGTTGATCTCTCCCCCTTACCCCCACCCTCCCCTGCCTTCTTTCTGAGGTTTGACAGTCTGATTGATGCTTCTCTGTCTCTGGATCTGTTTTTCATCAGTTTATGTTGTTCATTATATTTCACAAATGAGTGAGATCATGTGATATTTATCTTTCTCTGCTAGGCTTATTTCACTTAGCATTATGCTCTCCATTTCCATCCATGCTGTTGCAAATGGTAAGCATTCCTTCTTTTTTAGTGTAGCGTAGTATTCCATTGTGTACATACACTACAGTTTTTTAATCCACTCATCTGCTGAAGGGCACTTAGGCTGTTTCCAAATCTTAGCTATGGTAAATTGTGCTGCTATGAACATAGGGTACATATATCCTTTCTGATTGGTGTTTTTAGTTTTTTGGATATAGTCCTAGAAGTAAGGAAACTCCATACTTGTTCTCCACAGTGGCTGCACCAGTCTGCTTTCCCACCAGCAGTGCACAAGGGTTCCTTTTGGTCTGCATCCTCACCAGCACTTGTCATTTGTTGATTTGTTGATGATAGCCATTCTGACAGGTGTGAGATGGTACCCGTTGTCATTTTAATTTGCATCCCTTGGATAATTAGTGACTTAGAACATGTTTTCATATGACTCTTGGCCTCCTCCTGTCTTCTTTTGAAAAGTATCTGTTTAGGTCCGTTGCCCATTTTTTTATTGGGTTGTTTATCTCCCATTTGCTAAAGTTGTATGAGTTCCCTATAAATGTTGGAGATTAAACCCTTATCGGTGATAATGTTGGGGAATATGTTCTCCCATGCAGTGGGCTTTCTTGTTGTTTTGTTGATGGTCTTCTTTGCTGTGCAAAAGCTTTTTATTTTTATGTAGTCCCATTTGTTTATTTTCTCTTTAGCTTCCATTGCCCTAAGAGTGGTATCGCTGAAGAAATTACTTCTGCATATGTCTGAGATTTGTCTGCTTGTGCATTCCTCTAGTATTTTTATGATTTTCCGTATTATGTTTAAGTCCTTTATCCATTTTGAGTTTATTTTTGTGCATGGTGTAAGTTAGTGGTCTGGTTGCACTTTTGTGCATGTATCTGTCCAATTTTTCGAACATCATTTATTGAAGACACTGTCTTGACTCCATTGTATGTTTGTGCCTCCTTTCTCAAATATTAATTAAGCATAGGTTCTGTTCTGTTCTGTTGTATTCTATTCCATTCCATTCCATTCCATTGATCTATATGTATGTTCTTGTGCCAGTACCAGGCTGTTTTAAGAACCGTGGCTTTGTAATATACCTACTTTGTTCTTTCTCAGGATTCCTGCAGCCATTCGGGCTCTTTTTATTCCAGATGAATTTTTGGAGAGTTCATTCTAGGTTTTTGAAATATGCCGTTGGTATTTTAATGGGAATAAATCACTTTACCTTTTTGGAGCTGTAATTTTTAACCTGTGAAATGAACGCTCTGTTTTTTAAAAATAGGTTTTTAAACTATTTTTCAGAGTTCTGCTGTTCTCTTGAAATGTTTCAGGAGCTACTATGCTGGAAGGTGATGATGCCTAAAAGCAGGGCTCTGGTCTCCTGCCCTGTTTACTTATAGCAATTCTTTTTATTTTATTTTATTTTATTTTGTTGCAGCAATTTTTTAAAAATTTATTGGTTAGTTATTACCTATGTGTCCTTCCCCACCCCCACCCCCATTACCCTACCATCCCCCCTACTCATGCCCTCATCTCCCTGTGGTCTGGGTCCATTTACTTACAGCAATTCTTGTATCTGTTCTATAATTGGGAACCCAAGTGAGATTTTGTTGAAGAAAAAAATGTATTTCATTGCCCCATTCTCCCCAGGAAGGTTTAAAAAATATTAACATAATATTTACTGTTTTCTGTCATTTTGACATTCTTAACAGATTGTATGAGGACAATATAGGAAGAAGGAAACAAACAGCATGTGTAAAAGTAGAGAGGCTGGCAGTTATAAGCAATGCGTACTAGTAATTGCTTTCTTTGTTTTGGCGGATTTTTTTTGTTTGTTTCTTCGCTGATTTTAGAGAGGAAGGGAGAGATAGAAACATCAATGATGAGAGAATCATTGACCAGCTGCCTCCTGCTCGCCCCCTACTGAGGATTGAGCCAGCAACCTGGGGATGTGCCCTTTACTGGAATCACATCCAGGACCCTTCAGTCCACATGCCCATGCTCTATCCACTGAGGGCAGTGATTGCTTAGTCTGAATACCTAACATTTTGTGTTGTTTTCTTTTTGAATACCTCCCAGTTTGTATATCTTTTTACATAACTTTATTTTACCCTCCATATATCCCTGTAACTCATGTGGCACAGTTATTTCTCCTTTGCAAATGGAGAAGTTAGGAAGTTAAAGTATGCATTAAGTATATGCTGATGCACACAAATGTTGAACTAAAACTTAATGTCTTCTGGTTTTTAGTTCTCTGTTCTTCACATCATCCCTTACTGCTTTCTCTAAATATTTTATAAAGAAATTTGGACAGATTCAGGCAACACTCTTTCTCTGCTATAAGATGGTAATTATAGGAAGAGACAAACTTGTCTCTTAGATAAAAGAATGCATTGTGCCCTAACTGGTTTGGTTTGGTGGATAGAGCATCGGCCTGGGGATTAACGGGTCCCAGGTTCGATTCGGTCAAGGGCATGTACGTTGGTTGTGGGCACATCCCTAATAGGGAGTGTGCAGGAGGCAGCTGACCGATGTTGCTCTCTTAACGATGTTCCTAACTCCCTCTCCCTTCCTGTGTGTAAAAAATCAATAAAATACATTTCTTTTTTAAAAAATGCATTGCATCTAAAATCCATCTGGAGAGCGTTTGAGATCTTGCTCCCTTGTGTATGATATCCAGCGTGGCACAAATAAACTTACACAAAAAACATTTCCCCATACCCTAAGTGTAATTGACTAATTAGATTGTACCAAAATTAAGGATTTCTGTTTATTAGTATTGACAAAGTTAATGATGAAAGTTGGAACAAGATATTTGCAAATGTCTAAAATCAACGAAGACAGGGGCCTCGCTTGTGTGGCTCAGTTGTTTGGAGCATCATCCTGTACACCAAAAGGTTATGGGATCGATTCCCAGTCAGGGCACATACTCTGCTTGGGTCGCATGTTCAATACCCAGATGGGGTGCCTGTGGAAGGCAACCGATTAATGTTTCTCACATCATTGTTTCTCTCTTTCCCCCTTTCCTCTCTCAATTAAAAAAAAAAAAAGTCCATTAAAAACCCCCTCAAACCAGGACCCTGCCCATCCCAGGCAGGCCCTGTCCTCAGTGGAGCCTTTGAGCATGTGCTCTGCCAGGCCCACGCAACTGTAGGCCAGGCTAGCGGGGGCCCTACCAGACCCCTGTAAGCAGACAAGGTGTCCAGGTGAGGCCTCACCCCCAGACGGCCCCAGGCCCACCAGAGGAGACACACCTGTGCAGGAGGTCCACCTGTCTCAAGCTCCAAGTACTGCTACTTGTTTTTCCTTGTGTTGACTCACCCTTTGTACTTAAGTAAACTTATTTTAAGCTAAAAATAAAAAATACAAGTTCTTGAAGGTTAAAAAAAAAAAAAAAAACCTCAAAATAAAACCAACAGAGACGGGAGCATTTGAGATTTGGTCCCCAGCACATGTCAGTTTGTCTCAAATAAACTCTAATAAAAATTCTAAAATAAGTAAAAATAAAATCAACAAAGGACTAACATCTCAAACATACAAAATAAAATCTTTATCTGGTTCTTTTTCTGTAGAAACATGGTTAAGTATTTATATATACTTATCCTATCTAATAAAAGAGTGATAACCATCACTCCGTTATACCAACTAGCCAATCTGCAGTGAGTGCAAATTAACCCCAACCAAGATGGCTGCAGCCACAGAGCACGAGGGAAGCTTGGGTTTCCCTGGTGATGGAGGAAGCCAAGCTTTCCACACACCCTGGCCAGCCCAGGCCTCCACTTAAGGCTACAAAGTTTCAAATAGAAGATGCATAAATCCCAACAGAAATGGCTGCCGCCACGGAGGGAGCAAGAGCTTAGCTCTACTCCAGGCTACAAAGTTTCAATTGTAGAAGATAAGTAAATCCCAGATACCAGGGCCTCCACTTGAGTCAGCAGAGGAGGAGCTGACGCCAGCCTGCAAACCACCACAGGTCCCTGGCCCAGGCCACCCCACACCCCAAGGGAATCCCCACCCTAATCTGGGACACCCTTCAGGGCTGGCCCCCACCCATGCACCAGGCCTCTATACTATCTAATAAAAGAGTAATATGCAAACTGACCGTTACCACCCCGATCAAGCCATGCCCATCAGCCAATCAGGAACAAATTATGCAAATAAGCCCCAACCAAGATGTCTGCAGCCACTGAGAGAAGCTGAGAGGCTTGGGTTTCCCCGACAGTAGATGAAATCAAGCTTTCCGACTGCCCTTGCCAGCCTAGACCTCCACTCAATGCTACGAAGTTTCAAATATAGAAGATAAATCCCAACAGAAATGGCGGCAGCCACGGAGCTGGAGAGAGCAGAGGCTAGGGTTGCACAGGCGATGGAAGAAGCCAAGCTTATGCAGCCCTAGTGCCTTGGCCTCCACTCTAGGCTACAAAGTTTCAATTACAGAATTTAAATAACCCAAACAGAAATGGCTATCCCCATGGAGTGAGCAGAAAGCTTGGCTCTTCTTCAGGCTTCCAAGTTTCAATTGTAGAACATAAATTAATCCCATATCCCAGGGCCTCCACTTGGGTCACTGGGGGGAATGGCCAGCCTGCAAACCACAACAGGCCCCTCTCCCAGGCCGCCCCACACCCTAAAGGAACCCCCACCCTGATCTGTGACATCCCTTCAGGGCAAACCAGCTGGCCCCCACCCATGCACCAGGCCTCTGTCTTATCTAATAAAAGAGTAATTTTCAGATTGACCATCACTCCCAACACACAAGAGGGCTGCCCCCATGTGGTCACAAGATGGCCAGCAGGGGAGGGCCATTGGGAGGTTCCAGGCCAGCAGGGGAGGGCAGTTGTGAGGGACCAGGCCTGTAAGGGAGGGCAGTTGGCGGTGATCAAGCCTGCAGAGGAGGGCAGTTAGGGGTGACCAGGCCAGCAGAGGAGGGAAGTTGGGGGCAAACAGGCTGGCAGGGGAGCATTTAGACATCAATTAGGCTGGGAGAGTAGTGGTTAGGGGGGTGATCAGTCTGGCAGGCAAGGCAAGCAGTTTGGAGCCAGCAGTCCTGGATTGTGAGAAGGATGTCTGACTGCCTTTTTAGGCAGTTGTACACCCCTCAAGGGGTCCCAGATTGGAGAGGGTGCAGGCTGGGCTGAGAGACATCCCCGCCCCCGTGTGAATTTCGTGCACTGGGCCTCTAGTCCTATCTAATAATAAAGAGTAATTTGCAGGTTGACCATCACTCCAACACACAAGAGGGCTGCCCACATGTGGTCAAACATCCTGCCCCCATGTGGATATAAGATGGCCATCACAAGAAGGCCAGCAGTGGAGGGCAGTTGAGAGCACCGGGTCTGCGAGGAAATGCAGTTGTGGGTGATCAGGCCAGCAGGGGAGGGGAGTTGGGGATGATCAAGCCTGCAGGGGAGGGCAGTTAGAGGTGACCAGGCCAGCAGAGGAGGTAAGTGGAGGGCAAACAGGCTGGCAGGGGAACAGTTAGACATCAGTCAGGCTGGCAAGGGAACTGTTAGGGGGTGATCAGGATGGCAGGCAGAAGCAGTTAGGGGCAGTCAGGGAGGCTGGCAGGTGAGCAGTTTGGAGCCAGCAGTCCTGGATTGTGAGAAGGATGTCCAACTGCCTGTTTAGGCCACTCCCGCTAGTATCGGGTCTAAACAGACAATCGGGCATCCCTCGAGGGTCCAAGATTGAAGAGGGTGCAGGCTGGGCTGAGGGACACACACACACACACAAACACACACTCATGCACGAATTTCATGCACCAGGCCTCTAGTCTGAATATATATATATGATCCTGAAACAGAGTCTAATTTAGACAGTCATACTGTATATTTCATGGCATTAACATTTTTGAAGAGTTCAGGACTGTTATTTTATTGTTGTTATTTTGTTATAATTATTTTAGGCCAATTATTTTGTAGCATGTCCCTTAGTTTAGATTTGTCTAGTGTTTTCTTATGATTAGATTCACTTTTTTTTTCTTAAGCTGGTATACCACAGAAGTAGTAGTGCCAAGTTTTCAGTGTATCATATCAAGGAGCACTTATTATCAATATGTCTCATTGGCATCATTAACTTTGATCATTTGATTAAAGTGATGTCTGCTAGATCTCTATACTGTCAAATCACTGATGGTGTGTTTTTTTTTTCTAATTAAAATTTACCTTATTGGAGATAATGGTTTGAGAAGGTATATAAGCATTTACTCTTTAAAAAAAAAAATCTTTATTGTTGAAAGTGTTACATATGTCCCCTTTTTTCCTCCAGTCTGCCTCCACCCCCTGCCCTCACTACTCCATTGTCTGTATCCATGGGCCATGCATATATGCATGCAAGGTCCTTGGTTGATTATTTCCCACTTACTCACTCTCCCTTGCTTTCTCTCCGAGATTCCTTACTCTGTTCCCATTTACTCTTAAGTATTAATATCCATTGGTGATTCTTGCCAGAGTCAGTTATTATGTTTGCCAAATGATGACTTTTCCAATTCTTTCATCCTCTCTATGTTTATTTATTGTTACTGTTGAAATGTGAGGTTCGGGAGCAGATTCTTCTTGTAGATTCTTGTCCAACGAAGTTGAAGAATTGGTGGACTAACATTTCTTTAATAAAAGTGTAGACTGTTTTAGAAGCATATACAAACTCCATCTGGGCAGCGGTGGCCCCTGGAGGGGCCCTCAAATGGGAAAGGCCTGTGTGTTCTCGTTCTCTCTCTCACTCAAAAAAAAAATCTAATCTGAATCTGCTGAGTCTCTTTGTCTCCTGTGCTTTCCTCATCAGTCATTCTTCTACAAAGTATTAGTATCAAAGCTCAAAGCCCACCGGTTCCCCTCCATCTCTCCCCTCCTTCTCTCCCCTTATCTTGCAACATTCCTCTGTCCTTTGTGAAAATAAGTTTCCTTCCAGACATCCTGTAACTTTTCTTTATCCTCTGTGAATGTATGTCTTTCTTCCCCTTATCCTGTGGCATTTTTCTGTCCTCCGTAAAAGTAAGATAAGCATTTTGGTGCCTCCAAGCCCCCATCTATGCATTCCTGTCCCATGGACTCTCAGTTGTCCTGGCTGGAGATGTTTTTATTACCTGTGGCTCTCCCAACTGCTCAGGTCAGGCTGCTTTTAACTGCTCAAGTCAGAAATGCCTTCATCCTTTCTGGACCTCCTTCCCCCAACCTGTCCTATCTGCCTAATTAAGCTGGCTAGCTAACCCTTGTCACTGTAAAGAAGAGCTTTCCATTGTTTATATGTGTGGTGGGTTCGTGGAATCTTACTTTTGTTCAACTGGTTATGATGCTGTAATTGTCCAGATTTGACCAATAGAAACTCCTTTAATATTAAGGACTACCTTTAAAAATATTTAATTTCATCAGCAAAATTTATTCTTAAAAACTTAAATCATTGTAACTTATCCATAACTATAAATAGGGAAAAATAGTAAGCAAAGAACTTTCAAGATACCTTTTAGTCAGAGACATTTTTGAGAAGGAACAATCCAGTAAAATGATTAATAGTCTTTGCTGTGGCACTGTATTGTTTTGCTGTTTATTAGCTTTGTGGCCTTAGACAAATTCACCTTGTTTATTTCACCTGCAGAGTGGGAATGATGATAATCATACCACCATGTACAGTTGTTACAGAGTTTTTAAATATCATGCATATTAAAGCATTTAATACAATGCATAGTACATAATGAACAAATGGTTTTACTTCTAGAATATCTAGTTTTTACCAAAAGTTTGAATGCAAAACCAGCACACTAGAAGTGTATTTCTTTTTTTCTTTTATATATATATATTTTTAATATATTTTATTGATTTTTTTCACAGAGAGGTAAGGAGAGGGATATAAAGTCAGAAACATCGATGGGAGAGAAACATCGATCAGCTGCCTCCTGCACACCTCCAACTGGGGATGTGCCCACAGCCAAGGTACATGCCCTTGACCGGAATCGAACCTGGGACCTTTCAGTCCGCAGGCCGACGCTCTATCCACTTGAGCCAGACCGGTTCGGCTAGAAGTGTATTTCTTTTAAAAATGTGTTTAAGATAATTTTCTTCTTTTATCAAAATTAACAAAATTTAAAATCCTAAAATAGTTAGATATGGAATTTTGCATATGTAATTAAGTGAATTTAATAAATGTATATGTGATCATCTTTATTAACTTCTGTTTTTCTTTTTTTTCCAGAGCGAACCAGAGGAAATGCCTCCAGAAGCAAAGATGAGGATGAAGAATATTGGAAGGTATTATAACTTTTCATAAATATTGTAGAAAATTATGGTAATTTAACTGCAAGAATAAATTATACATAATCTGTTAGTATTCAGGCTTTTCTTGTGTATTGAGCATAACAGTTTTGTGAGTTAATCAGTAATCTTATATCTTAAGAAAATTAATAATTTAAAACTTTTTTTAGATGCATGTAATATATATATATATATATATATATATATATATATATATATATACATACACACACACACACACACCCCCAAAAAAAAAAATAGCTATGAGCAGTGTTTTGATTTAAAAGTTATATTGAATTCTTTTTCTGGTATAAGAAGAAGTGGCTTTGACTTATTTATGATATCATTCTCACCACTTAATCTTGATCATAAATATACCCTTTTTTTCATGGTCACTTAAATGTCAAAAACCAAAATAAAGCAAAAGTATTTTAATTTTTCTTTATTGTTTCTGTTGTCATGGATATAATGTTAATTTTAAATTAAATGATGTTCAGTTTCCTGTCTTTGTACGCATAAATGGATAATTTAGAAGCTAGTAAGAAAACTTAGCATTAAATTGACCCATATTATGTCCCCATTTCTACTTAATGTATGAACTTCCAAAGAACTAATTGCTATGTCCATAAACAGGTATTAGCCTTCAAATTTTTGGTCTATGATTCAAATGGGAACAGTCCTTCCAGTACCTTCATTTTATTGGAATCTAAGACATTGTAACCCAATCTAAACACATTTATCTAAAATTAAAACAGAGTTTATAAAATGACCTAAATCTTTCTGTGTGTGGTACATCTTCATTTTTTTTTATGTTTACTTTTTTAAAATATATTTTATTGATTTTTTTAGAGAGGAAGGGAGAAGGACAGAGTTAGAAACATCAGTGAGAGAGAAACATGAATCAGCTGCCTCCTGTACACTCCCTAGTGGGGATGTGCCTGCAACCAAAGTACATGCTCTTTACTGGAATCGACCTGGGACCCTTCAGTCTGCAGTCTGACACTCTATCCCCTGAGCCAAACCAGTCAGGGCTTATGTTTAATTTTTTAAAATATATTTTTATTGATTTCAGAGAGGAAGGAAGAGGGAGAGAAAGATAGAAATATCAATGATGAGAGAGAATCACCTCTGCTGCCTCCTGCAGCATGTGCCTTTGACAGGAATCAAACTCGGGACCCTTCAGTCCTCAGGCTGATGCTCCACTGAGCCAAACCGGCCAGGGCTATGTTTAATTTTTTATAAATGTTGATGACAAGCCAGCAAATTAATTTCATAACCTTATTAATGGGTTACAAGCAACAGTTGTTTTGTGGTTTTGTATATATTTATATTTTATTTCAACTTTAAAAAAGTAAGTTGAGAAACCATAAAAATCTTAGAAGAATCCATAGACAGCAAAATAGCAACCGATTTTTAAAACTATAATGATTGTGGCCATTAGCTATATCCTAATATATAAAAACCCAGGGTCTGTAATGACTGAAGGCTTGACCAACCAGAAGTCAGTCCTGCAGTCAGTGCTGGGTTGACGTGGCTGTGGGCGTTGCAACACAGCACAGACTGCTGAGGGGGCTGCAGATCAGGCCTGGAGAGAGGCTTCAGCGGGGGAGAGGCAGGATCTGACCCCAAGCCTCCATGGCAGCTGTTGGTCAGCTATTGCCTCTTTCTCCGGGCTTCTCCAGTAGCTGCGCCTCAGTTTCTTTCCGGGCTCCACGGGAGCTAATATTCAAATTTGCCCAGAGATTGGCATAGAAACCAACCAATCAGAACCAAATATGGGTGAAATGTGAGGAGCCAATGGCTGCCTAGGAGGCAGGGCTTTTGACACTGACTGGCATAGAAACCGACCAGTCAGAACTTAATCTAAGTGAACTGTGAAGGCAGAACCTAAGGTGGGAGGTGAGGAGGGGTTTTAAGGGCAACAGCAGTTTGATATACGGTGTAAGAAAGCAGTTCCATTTTTTTAATGACCGGTTTGGCAGTATAGTGCATATGGCTGGCTGTCAGTCCAGATATAGGGAGTATGCATTTTTGTCTGACAAGACATCTCCTTCTTCCAAAAAAGGCTCCCCCACCTGCCCCCATTTAAGCAATCCTATCCTATATAAGTGATACTACTAAAAGGATAATATTAGACCAGATTGACCGGCCATCTTCTGGACATCCAACTTCCTTCCGGACAAAGCCATGGTAGTGGGGGCAGAGGCAGTTAGGGGTGATCAGGCCAGCAAGGGAGGGCAGTTGGGGATAAGGTCAAGTGGCAGGGGAGGGCAGTTAAGGGAGATCAGCAGGCAGGTTAGTGGTTAGGAGTCAGTGGTCCCAGATTGTGAGAAGGGTATCTGACTGTTGGTTTAGGCCTGATCCCATCGAGCCTAAACTGGCTCAGACATTCCCCAAGGGGTCCCGGATTGGAGAGGGTGCAGGCTGGGCTGAGGGACACCCCCTCCGCCCTCAGTGCATGAATTTCGTGCACTGAGCCACTAGTCCTATATAATAAAAGCCTAATATGCTAAGCAGCTGGTTGGCTGTTAATCCAATCAAAGCGTAATATGCTAATGGTATGCTAAGGCCACTCAACCACTTGCTTTTTGATGTGCACTGACCACCAGGAGGCAAACAGTCAACTAGTAGCTATGATGTGTGCTGACCACCAGGGGGAAGACACTTCTTACCAGTAGGTTAGCTTGCTGCTGGGGTCTGGCCAATCAGGACTGAGCAAGATTGGCAGGACATGCCCTGGAGCCTTCCCCTGGTCCCTCCCTGGCTAGCCAACTTACTGTGTCCCTCCCTAGCCCCAATTGTGCACAGTGGGGTCCCTCAGCCTGGCCTGTGCCCTCTCACAATCTAGAACCTCTTGGGTGATGTTTGGAGAGCTGATTTTGGCCTGATTCCACAGGCCAGGCCAAGGGACCCTCCCACTGGTGCTTGAATTTCTGCACCGGGCCTCTAGTGTATAATAATCACCTCAAATGTTAAAACTACAAATTTATCTGGTCCCACCGTAAGCCTGAATCTGAAATTTTAGAACTGGGTCTGTGGAAAGTATCTTTTTTAAAACCTTTGTAAGGGCTTCTAATGTTCAGCTTATATTTATAATAAGTGCTAAACAGATGTGTTTTAAATGATTAAAAACATGGCCCTAAAGGCTTTGTATAACATTTTGAATAAATTTCTTTTCTTTTAACACAGGGATACACCAACATCAGCAGGACCAAACTCCTTTAATAAAGGAAAACATGGATTTTCTGATAACCAGAAGCTATGGGAGCGAAATATAAAATCTCATCTTGGAAATGTCCATGACCAAGACAATTGAATGATATGTTTTGAAATTGGGGTATGGGGTGGGTGTAAAGTTAAAAGGAACAGTTTCCTTTTTAAAGAATGATATAAGACTATCTTTGGAGCCGCCTTTTTTTTTTTTTTTTTTTTTTAAGATTGAGTGGTACACTAATAAATGAGAGTTTGAAATTAGACGTAATTTATGTTTTATATACAGATTTCAAGACATTTGCTAATTTTGTAGTTTCATGTAATTAGTTTCCAAAGGTTACAGATAATTTTAAAAAAATCAGAAATGGTACCTTTCTAAGAATTGCATATTTTTTTAGACACAACTATTAGCACATTAAGAGGGAAGCAAAAAAGTTATTGTCTGTTTAAACAGCAAGCAATTACCCTAACTTAACTCCCTTATTAACCTAAACTTTCTGGCTCCCAGGAACAGCCTTATAAAGAGGGAGTATTCTATTGGGAGGAAAATGTTACTGGAGAATTGACTGAAAGTGAATTGGATAAAATTAAAATACTGCTTTTTTTTCCTAATGGGCATTTGTTTTGTTTTGTTTCAAGTCAAATTAGATATTGCATTGCTATCAGTGGATACAGAGGCTTAGTTCTTTAAAATAATTTTTTTTTAAATTTTATGTAAACTGTTGAGTATTTGAAATAACCCACTTCACCTTAATGGGTCTTGTCTGCCTTCGTTAGTCTACAAAGAACAGCCGTTTGCTACCAAAGTAAATCAGTATTCTGAACGTGCTTCTCCTGGTTTTTGTTAATAGCTTAGTTCTTGTAAGCATTTCCACCAGACTTGAGGCAAGTCATAGGAAGTTGTTTCTTTTAAAATATAAACCGCCACCAAAAATTTTAAATATACATAATACTTAAATATTTGGCTGTTTTTATTTTTTAAAAGGTAACAGCAAAAAAACAACGTTGTGTTAAGATGGAAAATGAGAAAGATGCACTTTCTGTAATTTTGTCATACCATTTAAATTACTAATTTGTGAATTCCATTTTGATTTGTACTTAACTACAGGAATTCTTATTTAATACAATAAAATGGTTTATTTTAAGTGTATGCTTATTAACCAATGGCCTCTCAAAAGCACATTTTCGATATTGAAAATAGAAAGAAAATGCATCTTTAAACATTTTATGGAATGTTTGACCATATATACTTTGTTAGAGCTATGTGTGGTAGGGTTTTGTTTTTGTATTTTTGTATTGTATATGAATTCTTTTTTAATGTGACAAACACATCTTTAAAGGTATAGTCATAAATAAAAGAAAAATGCAGTATAATGATTTCCTTGAAAACTTCTACAATGTTAAATTTGCAGGCAGCTTCAGACTGTCTTAATGGTGGTAACTAATCGCTCAGCTCTTTTAAAAGGTAGTAATTCCAGAGAAGCAGCCTGTGTATAGTCCTAACACTTTGTTCACTTTCTTTATTAGAGTAAATCCCCAAGAAAAACAATGGAAATGTATATAGAACTATTAGTCCTTAACTACTTGATTTAATGATATCAAGATACATAAATTTAACTTGCTTTAATGTAGACAAACTTTTCATTTTTGTCTATTTTACTGTTAAAAATCCCTCTCCTGCATATTCTTTTCTTGACTCAAACGAAATATTAGCCTGTGGTCAAGATGGGAGAGAGAAATAACTGAGATGAATGTCTTTACTAAAATACCAATAAATTTGTCAAACTCAGAAGTGTTCTTATTTTCTCTTATGCTTAATTGTTGCTAGTTTTGTTTGTTTGTTTGTTTGTTTGTTTGTTTGTTTTAACAAATGTTACAATTCTTGCTTTTGCCCAGATGGTTGGCCAAAGTAATGGGAGGTTTCTAATTATTGTTCATTAGGCTCTAATTTAGCATTTAGTTCTGTAGCATCCTTCTCCTCCTCCCCTGCCAGAGTGTTTGTTTGCCCTGTGCTGTAGAAAAGCCTGCCAGAGCATATCAAGTGTTAGAAGATATTCTCTTACTATTGTCTACCATCCATTAGCTTTACAGATTTTCTTTGATTTTTGGTGGGAGAAGAAAGGAGAGAAGATAGAAACATCTCTGAGAGAGAAACATCGATCTGCTGCCTCCTGCACACACCCCCACTGGGGATTGAGCCTTGAGACCAGCAACCTGCTGGTGCATATAGATAGGTCAACACTCAGCCACTGAGCCATACTAGCCAGGCTCGATACATTTTCTCCATGCTGATGCCCAATAGTTCAGATCTTAATAAACCAATGATTGGACTTAACCTAGAATTAAGATTCATAGTAGTTTGACTAATTACAAATGGAAGCTATGTCTGTCTTTCATATCATTTCTTCTACTTTTGGTGTTTTTTTCTTTTAATGATCTAGATTAGTTTGACACACTGGGTAGAGATTGTTAGTTATTTTTCTGGTCAAGTAAAAATACTTTTAAATTTTGAAAAACAATCTGACTTAATATGTGAAAATTATAAGGTATTTTCATATTTTCCAAATATTAGCCTCTTATAGAACAGTTGTCCAGATCAGGAGATTAACATTATTGTAATACTTTTATTTATTACATTATCTTATACTGTTATTCTACAGCCCTTACTCAGATTTAAGCATTTGTTCCCCTACGTCAAAGATCTACTTCGTTATCATATATTGTTTAATTGTCTTCTCTCTTTGGTTCCTATAGTTGGGACACTTCTCTGTCTTTCATGACCTTAGGTACCTGTTTTTGAAAAAATACAGGCCAGTAATTTGTAAACGTCTATTACTGGGGTTTACAATTAATATTGGAAAATTCATGGGATGATATAAGTATCCTATTTCTAATCATACTTTTGCCCATTAATTGGTAGGCAGTCATACTGCCCACCCCCTGGATTCTTTCCTGAAACGATTGTTAGTGTACTATTTGTGAAATGATGATTTTCTATTTCTTATTCTACTTTTAGTAGTTAAAATTCTACTTCCCTTTTTTATATAAGCATTTATTTATTTTGTTAATCCTCTCCCAAGGATATTTTTCCATTGATTTTTATTTTATTTTTTTTCATCTTAAGATCAATTTATTCACTGTATTAAGTTTAGTTTCCGTTTGGCCTGGTTATTTGCATAAACACAGTAAGTATAGCAATTAATTGTATAAGCTTTTAAAATGTTTGCCTTTGCTGAAATCTCCTGGTTGAGCTTTAATTAGCCCCTCGAGGCCGAGAAGCTGAGCCACCTAGTTGCCATTAGGTTTTCCTGCAATACCTATAGGCTTGGGTGAATTCCTCAGATTCTTGAAGTTCCCAAAATGTCTTGAAGTTCCTTTCTTGCCATTTTTCAGGAAAGCAGCCTTATCTGGAAAGATTGCCATGAAATAGGTGACAGGCAAAGTACCAGCCTTTCTCCAAGGGGTTCTCATTGACTTCAAAGGCAGTTTACATTTCTTGAGGCTTCTGGTGACATCCAGAGTCATGACATAGCATGGTAGCCAAAGTCTTGATTAATAAAACTGCAGTTGAAAGCTGGTCTTATTGAATTCATGGAAGAAATATAGTGGAGAAACCGGTTTGGCTCAGTGGATAGAGCATAGGCCTGCAGACTGAAAGATCCCAGGTTTGATTCCAGTCAAGGGCATGTGCCTCGGTTGCTGGCACATCTCCAGGAGGGGGTGTGCAGGAGGCAGCTGATCAATCTCTCATCAATGTTTCTAACCTGTCCCTCTCCCTTCTTTTGGTTCTAGGGTCCTCCCCAGCTCAGGGCTGATCCAGGAGGCACGATGTGTGTTTCTCTTACATCAATGTTTCTCTCTTCCAGTGGTTTTCAGAGAGAATAGGAGGGAGACAGAGAAAAACATCTATTGGTTGCCTCCTGAACGCACCCCAACCAGTGCTGAGAATCGAGGCTGCAGCCGAGGTGTGAGGATCAAACTGGGACCCTTCAGTCTGCAGGATGACACTATCCACTGAGCCAAACCAGCCAGGGCTCTTCCCTATTCTTTGTTTGTTTGTTTTAGCAGTATAACTTAGGTTTAATAGTAGTACATGTTTTCCTTTTTTCCCCTCATCATCCCTATTCTTCAGTTTTTTAAAATATTTTAATCTTTATTCAGTTTATTAATTACATTGTTCCCCCTTTCCCCCCCTATAGCTCCCCTCCACCGGGTACCCATCACACCCTCAGCCCTTATCTCTCCCTCACTGTCCTCTTCCATAGGTGTATGATTTTGTCCAGTCTCTTGCTGTAACTCCCACACCCCTTGTCTCCCCAAGAATTGTCAGTCCATTCCCTCTCTATGCCCATGATTCTATTATATTCACCAGTTTATCCTGTTCATCAGATTATTAACTCACTTGAATTTTAGATTCATTTGTTGATATATGTGTATTTGTTGTTCATAATTTACACTTTTACCTTTTTCTTCTTTCTCTTAAAGAATACATTTCAGCATTTCATATAATATTGGTTTGGTGGTGATGAATTCCTTTAGCTTTTTCTTAGCTGTGAAGCACTTTATCTGACCTTCAGTTCTGAATGATAGCTTTGCTGGGTAGAGTAATCTTGGTTGTAGATTCTTGCTATTCATCACTTTGAATATTTCTTGCCACTCCCGTCTGGCCTGCATCATTTCTGTTGAGAAATCCGCTGACAATCGTATGAGTGCTCCCTTATAGATAACTGTTTTTCTCTTGCTGCTTTTAATATTCTCTCTTATTTTAAATATATTTTATTGACTTTTACAGAGAGAAAGGGAGAGGGATAGAAAGTCAGAAACATCAATGAGAGAGAGACATCAATCAGCTGCCTCTTGCACACCCCCTACTGGTGATGCACCCACAGCCAAGGTACATGCCCTTGACCGGAATCAAACCCGGGACCCTTCAGTCCACAGGCCGAGGCTCTATCCACTGAGCCAAACTGGTTTTGGCTCTCTCTTTGTCTTTTGCTCTTGGCATTTTAATTATGATGTGCCTTGGTGTGGTCCTCTTAGGGTTCCTATATATGGGGGTTCGGTGTGCTTCTTGGACTTTTAAGTCAATTTCATTCACCAGGTGTGGGAAGTTTTCGGTCACTATTTCTTCAAATAGGTTTTCATTGTCTTGCTCTCTCTCTTTTTCTGGCACCCCTATAATTCAGATGTTGGTATGCTTGAGGTTGTCCCAGAGGCTCCTTATCCTATCTTCAATTTTTTGGATTCTTTTGGCTTCTTTTCCAGCTGAGTGGATTTTACCTCTTTGTATTTCAAATCTTTAACTTGGTTCTTGTGGTCCTCTAGACTGCTTTTAGTGCTTTGTATAATATTTTTTATTTCAGTCAGTGTATGCTTAATTTCTAATTGGTTCTTTTTCATATCCTTGAGAGTCTTGTTCATATCCTCGAGAGTCTTGTTCATATCCTTGAAGGTCTCATTAAGTTCATCAGACTTTTCTAGGAGCCTCTTGAAAAACCTTATAGCCATGGTTTTGAACTCTATGTCCAGTCGTGTGTTTTTTCCCTCCATTTCTGTCACACCTGATTTCTTTCCATTTCTCTGCATTGTGGCTGCTTCCCTGAGTTGGTTGATTAGCTTTGTGTGGTAGATGTCCTGTAAGGGACAGTGGCTCAGCCTCCCCAGTTACCTGAGGTGGATACTCTTACTGCAGCCCTTTATGGGTTGCACAGTCTTGTTGAAGTTCAGCCTAGATTATTGTTGTTAGCACTAGGAGGGTTTGACCTCCAGGCCAATTGGCTGTGAGGATCAGTTGTGCTCGGGTTGGGTGGGCGGAGTCTCTAGGCTGAGCAGGCAGCCTTGATTTCCCATCAGCTCCTCCCTAAGTGGCACCTGGGTCTCTGTGCCTGGTGGTAATGGCTGCACGCACCTCTGAGAGAAAGCTGCCACCAAGCTCTACCCTCTGCTGGACAATTCAGCCTCTCCCCAAATGAGTCTGCACACCCAAAGTCTTCTCTTTTACTTGTGGAATTTCCACTCAGCCAGCTTTCCGGTGATTCTGGATGATGTTTGTTCTGTCGTTAAGTTGTAGTTTTGAAATTGTGTGGGACAGCAACATAGGTGTTTACTTATGCCGCCAGTTTTCCTCTCAGTTTTGTTTTTTTAATAGCAAAGATGGAGATTTATGGAAGAACAACTATAGGCTCGCACGTAGGGAGGGGGAAGAATCCCCTTTACTCGGTTATTTTATTGATCATGGGCTCAAGTATTATGTTATTCTGTAGTTTATAATGCATTGCTACCATTATTCTGTTACTCAAAATGTCCCAGATTTGCCCATGCTAACTCCTTTCATTTATCTCTTGAACTTTTGGCCAAGACCAAGTGTGGTATCTGTTCTTATCAATTTAATATCTGATATGGCTCTATCCAAGGACAATATATTAAATAGGTTTAAAAAGAAAAAAAAAAACTCATTTGACACTCACCCAGCCTTTTAAAAAATACTTTAATTTTTGGTACCAGAAGATATACTGGACTCATATTCTCGTCAACATTTTTACCAGAGGAAAGTAATGAGAAACCAAAATGGGCACTAGATGTGTATTAACTCATTGGTACTAAGGTGGTATTGCTTCTAGCCTGCTTAACAGCTAGAAAATGTATGTGTATATAAACGTCTACATTCTAGGTCTATATGTGTACTGTGTGATCTCCATGAGTTCATATTGATACTTCCTATACCAGCCCAACACCACCATTCATTCTAGTCTTCCTCCTCCTGCATCTCTTATCCAGCAGTAAGAAATGTGACTTTGATTCATATGTTCAATTGCTTAATTTCTAGAATACACATAGTTTTCAGAACTACTAATCTATATTCTTATGAAAAACCAGTACAGTATTTGCATAAGGTTCGTTTTGTTTTAGTCTCATTCCATAATCAACATACTGTTTTACAGCCCTAGTTGGTTTGGCTCAATGGATAGAGCATTGTCCTGTAGACTGAAGGGTCCCAGGTCTGATTACCGTCAAGGGCACATGCCCGGGTTACAGGCTCAACCCACAGTGTGCAAGAGGCAGCCAATCAATGTTGCTCATTGTTGATGTTTCTCCCTCTCTCTTTCTGAAATTGCTAAGAATATAAAATAAAATAAAAATTTTGAATACTGTTTTACAAAGTTATGCTAGTTCTTTTCTCTGCTCCCCCTTTAAGTATGGTTATATTACTAATTTGTAATGCAGTTAATTTGTATTTTATAAAAACTGCCCATTCACTTTTATACATGTAAAACATTAGCATAGTTCTAAAAGAACTATCTTTTCTATCTTACTCTCTTCTGTCATTTCTATCCTGATTACCTATAGCTAATGTGTTTATGGTATCCAGTTTATCCTATTCTTTAAAAAAATAAATGAATAGATGGGTGTTTTTTCTTGCATGAAATGTAGCATATTATAGTCACTCTTTTGTATGTGTGCTTTACAGTATACCATAGAAATTGCCAATTCATAGAGATCTTCCTCCAGAAGAAATTTTTAACAGCTACATAATACTCCATTTGGTGAATATATGCGTTTATTCAAATACTTGTCTATGTATGGGCATTTAGACAATTTCCACTGTTTTGCCATTACAGTGCTTCAGTTGAATATTCTTGTGCATGTATGTTTTGTATTGTTGGGATGTATCTTTAGGTAAATGCTCAGAGGTTGGGGTGCTGGGTCAACATATAAGTGGATATGCACTTGTTAGACATTGCCACGTTCTCCAAAGGGATAATACCAGTTTGTTTTTCCACTAGGAATGCATGAGAGGGCCTCTTCCCACAGCCCTGCCATTAGAATGTCATGCTCTTAATTTTTGTCAAATCTCATAGGTTTAAAAGGATATTTCAGAGTAGTTTTTTAATTTGCATTTCTAGCTATGAATGAGGTTGATTATCTCTTCATTGAATGGCCATTTGAGTATCTTTATGACCAGTCTATTCATGTTATTTTCATATAACTGTTATATGTGTTACAAGCAATGTCTCCTAATTATTATCTTTTGGCTTTGTTTATAGTATGTTTTTGTAATGTGAAAGCTTCCATTTTTTACATAGTAAACTTTGTTAATCTCTTATTGCCTCTCGATTATATGTGAATATTTAGAAGGCCTTCCTCTATACTGAGGTTAAAGATGAATTCACCTTTTTTTTCTAGTCCTGTAGTTTCATTTTTAATTTTAAACACATTCCTGATCAATTTGGATTATATTCTTCTGCATTTGTGAGATTGGGATCTAACTTTAGTTAAGTGACATCTTTCTAATATTAAGCCTAATCGAGAGCAATCTGCTTTAGCCTCATTTTAAAAATATGTTTTTATTGATTTCATAGAAGGAGGAAGAGATAGAAATATCAATGATGAGAGAAAATCATTGATGGGCTGCCTCCTACATGCTCCCCACTGGTGATTGAGCCTGCAGTCAGGGCATGTGCCCTTGATCAGAATCGAACCTGGGACCCTTCAGTCTGCAGGCCAATGCTTTATCTACTGAGCCAAACCAGCTAGGGTTTATTGGTTCTTTAAGACTTCCAGGGTGTACCATTATATCACCTTCAACTAAAGATAGTTTTACTTCCTTACCCATATTTGTGCTTTCTGATTCATTTTTCTTGCCTAATTGCATTGCTTAATACCTCTAGTACAATATTGCATAGTCATCAAAGTAAGGGCATCCTTGTCTCATTATTATTCTGAATGGAAATGTCTCCAATGTTTTGCCATTAAATAAGATGCTACTTTAGGACTGAGGTAAGTATTCTATATTAAAAATATCCACCAATTCCTATTTTCTGAGGTGATTTTGTCAGGAATAGGTGTTGAATTTTGTCCAAGGCCTTTTCAGCATTGTATCAATGAGGGAAACTTTTAATAAAAAGGATTGTTAACATGAGTCTCTCAGGTGTAGCAGAAGTAGCAACTGCAGGAAGAAACTACCACCCTTAGGGTCAGTGGAATAAGTGAACAAGGGATAAAGACTTAAGATCTTGGAGAAGGGGACCAGAGGCCGAATGTCAGGTCTTTGAAAACGTGCAGATGCTGCAGGAAGAGCAGCAAACCAAGCGGCCCTTCACCACAATGAAGACATGTTTTAAACCCATGATCAGATTTCATAAAAAATATCTCATGATATGTAGCCCTCCACTCCCATAGGAAATCACTGTCGGCAATAATTGTTTTTAGTTTTACTTTTCATTTTATCCAAATTTCCTACACTGACCTGACCCTACATTACTTTGATAATTGAGAAATGGGTGAGAATTAAGTTCTTGTGCTAGAGCTTCAGATAGGTGAGAATTTTCTCAAACTGCCTTTGAGAAAATTCTATCACAATAGATACCACTTATTTTTTGTGCATATTTACACCTCTGTACTTAATACAAATGTGCTGATATACTAAATCTTTGTGTTTTTCTAAGAGTAAGTCCTCTGGGAGCATTTTGTCTACAATATCCATTGAATACACATTGTTTAATATTTAGGAAAAGTAAAAATGTATACCATGTAAATACCAAGGATGACCACTGTAACTGCTGCAATAAGTTACCTGAATTCGTGTAAATCTGTATCACTGACATATACTCATAACCCCCAAATGAGTTTTACCCAGAATCTAGCATTGTCTTGATCTCATGCTATTATAGAGCTGGAATTAGTTTATTACTACTTTTAGAATTCCATAACTAAATCATAGTTGATGTAACACTTGAATAAGAATCATTAGAAATGAATTTATCTGTGTAACCATAACAAAAGTTTTTATATAATATACAGGGTGGACCAAAGGTTTATAGTTCATATGGAAAATAATATAATAAGAATAAATTGTGTACTCACAACCTACTTTTGCCTCACCCTGTATATAGAATATATCATATCCTGTCGGAAAAAGAGGTCAACACAAGTAATGCAGGGAGTAGCATTGAAAGAATGTGAGAATCCATGTTGAAATATTTGCAAGCGATTAAAGCAAACTAATTGAAGATGCAGTTGAGAATGAAAAGGTCTGTGTGTGGGACATGGGGCATGTGGGAACTTTGCTGTTCCACTCAGTTTTGCTATGAACCTAAAACTGCTCTTAAATAAAAGCTTCTTTTTAAAAAAATCAAGGTGTGAGTAGTGGTTTTGCTCAGATTCCTGAGTATCTCTCCACCAAAATAGAAGTAACTGTGTAAACCTGTCCCCAAATATTAACACATTATTGTGATAATGCTGTGTGTGGATATTATATACATACCAGCAAATTTCCCCAAACAGGATTTAGGAGTAGTTATGTTCTCAAAGGAAAACAGAAATGTTTTTCCTGCTGATGCTAAACAAGTGTTTCTTATGTTCTATTTGAATTCTATAGCAGGCATTGTTTATGTCAGGCTTCAGGGAAGGAAATCGGGAATCATAAATACAACCCTTACACAGGTCTTGCTTTCTCTGGTAGGAGTAACAAGCAGCTGCTATACTGTGCCAACTTTTAATATTTTTATTATTGACTAGAAGCCGGATGCACGAAATTTTTGCAAGGGTAAGAGGGGGTCCCTAAGCCAGGCCTGCACGCTCTCGCAATTTGAGACCGCCTTGCTCCTCACCACCCACCTGCTTGCTTCTTACCGCTTGGCTTGACACTCGGCACCGCTGCGAAGGCCGGGGAGGCTCCCGCCACTGCCTTTGTGCTCGCCGGGGGCGTGAGCCTGGCTGTGGGGAGCGGTGCTCCGCTGTGGGAGCGCACTAACCACCAGCGCTTGAGCATCTGCCCCCTGGTGTCAGCGCGCACATGGCAACCAGTCCTGCTGTAACGGTCACTGGGCTTTTATTAAATAGATTTTCGAGAAGAAGGGAGAGAAACAAATTTGTTGTTCCACACATTTATGCATTCACTGGTTGATTCTTGTGTGTGCCCTGCCCAGGGATTGAACCTTAAACCGTGGTGTACTGTGATGATGCTCTGGCCAACAGCTACCTGACCAGGGCCCTGTGCTAACTCCTCAAATAAAGGGTTCTGAAATGGATAAAAATTGTAACAGTCGCCTCCTGTCACACAGTTACTTTGATTCCTGTGGTGGCTTGTTTGCTTTATACAGAGCCATTGGGAAACCAGGGAGCTTGCAGAGGAAGGGCAGTTTCAAATAATCTGGAAGTCGTGTGTAAGATGGATAAATAGGGCAAGTATGACAGCCAGAAACCAAGGTGCTGGTAGTATGCTGCATGCCTGAGTTAAGTAATTAGCAGGGAAGAAATAGAAGTAACGAATTCAGTGGCTGAATCAATGATGGAAGAAATAGAAGCATCCTGGATGACTAGGGATTTAGATCCTAGGTACCGGGAAGAACGGTAGATCCTGAAGAGCCACCCATCCACCCCCCCCCCACCCCCAAATTGACATATACAGGGTAATCTTTGAAGTTTAAAAACCTCCGGCCAGAATTTAGGGAAGTAGGAGGTAGTGATTGAAAGCCCATAGAGCTAGCTTTCAAGGGGAACTAAGATACTTGAAAGAGTGTAATAATCATGAAATCTATATGATAAGTATCATTGATATGGGAATCGATAAACTTGCTGCTTTTGTCTGTTTCCACATCTGTGTGATGGGGTTGATATGTATCTGAACTTGTGTGGTTTTACAATTCATGAAGTGTATGCCCATGAAATAGAATACACTGTACCAAGAACTTTAATTGATGCCTAAACTACTAAGTAGTTAATGTAACTAACAAGTTAAAGGAAATGGAATGTTTGAAAAGAGAAGGGAATGTAAGGCAGGACAAAAACAGTAAAATAACGTAAGTAAATATATCAACAGGTATATTTTAATTGAACTAAATATCCCTATGAAAAGACGAAGATTGGCAGCCTGAATAAAAGATATATCTTAAATATAAAAATACTAAGCTGACAGAGACAGAGAAACATCAGTCAGAACGTCAAACCTCAGGGAAGGTAGGAGAGGCTGGGGGTCAGGGAGAGAGATCAACCAAAGGACTTTTATGCATGCATATAAGCCTAACCAATGGACACAGACAACAGGGGGATGGGGGCGTGAATGGGAGATGGGGGTAATGGGAGAATAAGGACACATATGCAATACCTTACTCAATAAAGAAATTTTAAAAAGTAAGTTAAAAGACAAACAAAAAGAAAATTAAGTTGAGCCTGAGCTGTTTTGGCTCAGCATCAGCCTGTGGACCGAAGAGTCCCAGTTTCAGTTTTGGTCAAGGGCACATGCCGGGGTGGTGGGCCTGGCTCCCAGTCAAATCAATGATTCCCTCTTATCATTGGTGTTTCTTTCTCCCTCTCCCTTTCTCTCTGAGATCAATACAAATTTAAATTTTACACACACACGTACTAGAGGTCCGGTGCATGAAATTAATGCACAGGGTAGCGGTGGTGGAGTGTGTGTCCCTCAGCCCAGTCTGCACCTTCTCCAATCTGGGACATCCCTCTCACAATCCAAGACTGCTGGCTCCCAACTGCCTGCCTGCCTGCCTGCCTGATTGCCCAAACACTTCCGCCTGTCAACCTGATCACCCCTAACCACTTCCCTGCGAGCCTGATGGACACCTAACTTCTCCCCTGTTGGCCCGGTGGCTCCTAACTGCCCTCTCCTGCAGGCCTGGTCCCTCCCAACTGCCCTCTCCTGCTGGCCATCTTGTGGTGGCCATCTTGTGTCCACATGGAGGCAGCAATCTTTGATCACATGGGGGTGGCCATCTTATGTGTTGGAGTGATGGTCAATTTGCATATTATCTTTTTATCATATAGGATTATGTTGAAAGCATAAGGATTGGAAAATGTACCACACGAATACCTAAAAAGTTGATGTATTTTAATTTTAGACAAAGACTTGAAGCCAAGAGCATTACCAAGGGCACTCGTTTTATCCTTTCATAATGACCCAAGTTTCATCTTACCAGGAATTCTACATTATATGCACCTAATAATAGCTTCAAGATAGATAAAGCAAAAATTGCCACATTCATTCAGGGATAGTTTAACAAAGTACTCTTTGTAATTGATAGAACAAGCAGACATGAAGGAAGAGGGCGAAACGGAAACATCAGCTGCCTCCTGCACACCCCTACTAGGGATCGAGCCCACAACCTGGGCATGTGCCCTGACCAGACTCAAACTGTGACCTGGTTCATTGGTCGAAGCTCCACCATTGAGAGCCACACTGGCGGGCTGCAATTGGACATTTCAGATAGTAAATAATCATGGCAACAATGGGTACTGGTCCCCTGCCCCCTTCCCTCCCAAGGCCAGGTTATTTGTATTTGCTTGTTTGAATTATTTTAGTGAATGAAGTCTATTTCCCCTTCTACTGTCTATGCCTCGGATGTTTCCTGCAGGGGGATGCAGCTGGAAGTATGGTTACAGTTACCTGAAATGACACTGATTTTGACAGTGCTTTCTTCCTCTCTTTCCATGATCACACCCAGCTGCTAAACACCACTAATTGCTGGCTAATTGCTAAATTATTATTTTTTAAACTATACTTCTTTATTGATTTCAGAGAAGAAGGGAGAAGGAGAGAGAGAGAGAAACATCAGTGGTGAGAGAGAATCATAGGTGGGCTGCCGTCTGCACACCCCCTACTGGTGATTGAGCCTGCAACCCAGGCATGTCCCCTCAGCGGGAATCAAACCTGGGACCCTTCTGTCCACAGGCTGATGCTCTATCCACTGAGCCAAGCCGGCTAGGGCTGCTAAATTATTTTTAATAATACCCTGGGGTTAGATTATTAGGACAATAAGTTACAAACTAGTCAATATAGGCATATTGTGGTTCCTTTGAAAAAATAATGTGTGCCCGCTGGCATGGCTCAGTGGTTGAGCACCGACCTATGAACCATGCGAGATAGTCAATCAATGGTTCTCACTCATCAGTGATGTTTCTGCCAGGAACCGGCCATTACCTCACCAACAGGAAGGAGTGGACAACGAAGCTCTGAAAGGTCAGAGCCAACCACTCCCTATCTAATTGAAATAAGGGTGGCAAGGACAACTTCCCCACCTGATAATCCTGTAAATCCTTCCTGACAAGATAATCGGCTTATTTCCTGCCTAAGGGCAATGGGTGTATTCTCAGAACCTAAATAAAAGGAATGGCAAGGCCAAGGCAAAGGATAGTCCTTCCACTAGAGATGGGCTACCGCCTGGCCCCTCATTTTTCCAAATTAATATTTTTCTGAATCTTTTTATTCGTTTGTGTGCAGCCTTCTCCAGAACCCGAACCCTGAACTGGAACTCTGAGCCGCGCGGGACATGAAAAGGACTCCAACAGTTTCTTTCTCTTCCTCTCTGAAATCAATAAAAATATTTTTAATAATAATTTCTGAGATTAATATTTATTCTGATTCCAGAAGTGCTCCTCCCATTTGTCTCATTTCCTAGTTCTGTCCTACACACTTGCAGGCCTACAGCTTACCATGTACCTGGAATCTCCTCCAATTGCCTCTCACCTTTGTCTTCCATAGCTTCAGACTCCATTGCAAACAAAGCCAGCCTTTGGGAAGAAATCAGCTCTCTGGTTTACAGTCGGCTCCTCTCTCCTGGCAGTCTCTGAGCCAGGGTTCTGAATCTGGAAGTGGGGACCTTGGCAAGTTTCTGAGTGACACCCTACTCTGCAAACTGAACATTTAGTGAATGGGATGGCAGCAGTCTGAGGTCCCCTCAGCTTGGAACCACCTCCTCATGAGCAGACACGAGGGCAGCCAAAGCCTCAGTCTTCTCAACTCACTCTGCCCAGATTGGAACCTCTGTTAGACAAGTTGGGGGTGGAGGGCAGAAGGGGTCCCCTCTCAACCACACTTACCCGGGCCTCATCTCGGAGCAGAAGCTCTGTCCCTTCAGGATGAGCCGCCCACTGGTTGACCACGTAGGAAACGCTGAGCCTCTCAGCTTTTGTTGAGGTTTCCTTTCCTGAGCGCGATTGATTGGGTTAATGCTTTAGTGACCACACTGATTGAACTCAATCTCTCGCCTCTCTCTCCTCCCCTGGAGGCCGGGGTGGTGGTTTACTGTAAGTTCAAAACTCTTACTCACATGGTTTATTTTTTGGCAGCAAGCCCCCAACCCTGAAGTTATCTACCCCACCCCGTGTAGCTGATTTTCACTCCGTGATTAGAAAAAAGACAAGGAGGCCACTATTACATCTTTTTAACATTATATTAGACATCCAATACACAGCAATAAGGCAAGCTAGAATTGAAGTAGGAGATATACAATTTCATTATTTGCAGATGACATAATTAGGTATGTAGACAATCCAAACTATTTAAATTAATAGGAGAATTTTGCTAGGTTGTTGATGGGTCTTATTTTCAATCATAGAAAAAATCTTAAATATTTCACCATTTAGAATTTTTTTGTTTATTTTGGTTAATCCTCACCTGGAATATGTTTCCATTGATTTCTAGTGAGAGTGGAAGAGAGAGGGAAAGAAAGAGAAACATAGATGTGAGAGAGACACATTGATTGGTTGACTCTTGCATGTGCCCTGACCAGGGGGAGCCTGCAACTGTGGTTTGTGCCTTTGACTGGAATCAAACCTGGGCCCCCTTTGGTCCACAGGCCGATGCTCTATACACTGAACCAAACTGGCTAACACAGTTAATTCATTTCTTTTTTTTCCCCTTTTTTAATCTTTATTGTTCAGTTGATTGATTACATTGTTCCCTTTTTTCCCCTATAGCTTCCCTCCACCCGATACCCATCCCACCCTCAGCCCTTATCCCCCCACTGTCCTCTCCCATAGGTGCATGATTTTTATCCAGTTCTTGCTGCACCTTACACCCCTTTTCTCCCCAAGACTTGTCAGTCCATTCATTCCCTCTCTATGTCCATGATTCTGTTATATTCACCAATTTATCCTGTTCATCAGATTATTAATTCACTTGATTTTTAGCTTCATTTGTTGATAGGTGTGTATTTGTTGTTCATAATTTATATTTTTACCTTTTTCTTCTTCCTCTTCTTAAAGAATGCATTTCAGCATTTCATATAATATTGGTTTGGCGGTGATGAACTCCTTTAGCTTTTTCTTATCTGTGAAGCTCTTTATCAGACCTTCAATTCTGAATGATAGCTTTGCTGGGTAGAGTAATCTTGGTTGTAGATTCTTGCTATTCATCACTTTGAATATTTCTTGCCACTCCCGTCTGGCCTGCATCTTTTCTGTTGAGAAATCCTCTGACAATCATATGGGTGCTCCCTTATAGGTAACTAACTGTTTTTCTCTTGCTGCTTTTAATAGTCTCTCTTTATCTTTTGCTCTTGGCATTTTAATTATGATGTGTCTTGGTGTGGTCCTCTTTAGATTCTTATATTTTGGGGTTCTGTGTGCTTCTTGGACTTTTAAGTCAATTTCTTTTACCAGGTGGAGGAAGTTTTCGGTCACTATTTCTTCAAGTAGGAATTCATTTTTATTGACAGTACATATACATCAGTGACAGCAATGATACAAACTGCTTAGTAGTGGCAATAGTAACAAATTTTTTTTTAAATGTATGTTTTCAGAGAGGAAGGGATAGAAACATCAATGATGATAAAGAATTGGCTGCCTCCTACTAGTGATCAAGCACATGACCCAGGCATGTGCCCTTGACCAGAATCAAACTTGGGACCCTTCAGTCCACAGGCCAACAACGCTCTATCCATTGATCCAAACCAGCTAGGGCAGGAACAAGCAAATTTAACCAGGTGATATCCACACTGTTTGGGGAAAGTCATCTGACAACAAAACAATGCATTTCTAAACAGAAATCCTTATATAGAAGTTCCCCGGATCCTATCTAATAAAGAGGGAAAATGCAAATTGATTGTCATGCTGTAACAAGATGGATGCATCACACACAGCAGAGGCCGAGTTCCCGTAATGAGTCTTAACAAGCAATCGGCAGGGACCTGAGGCTGCACTCCCTGCCTGATGGGGCTTGACAGGGGACCTCAGGCTGTGTCCCTGCCATGCAGAGCTTGACGGGATACCTGAGGCCGTTACCCCTGCCCAGTGGAGCTTGATGGGGGAGATGAGGCCGCATCCCCCTCACCATGCCAGGCTAGGGGGTCTGAGGCTGCCCTCCACCCTCCCCATGCAGGGCTTGATGGGGACCTCAGGCTGTGCCTTTCGCCCCCAGCCGGAGGACCTCAGGCTGTGCCCCCAATCCTGGTGTAAGCTAGGAGACCTCAGGCCATGTCTCCCACCCAAGCGCCAGGTGGGGAGACCTCAGGCCATGCCTTCTGCCTGGTGGGGCTTAATGGGGGCCCTCAGGCTGCACCCCCTGCATGCGGGCTTTGACAGGAGATTTGAGGGTGTGTACCTCACCCAGTGGAACTTGACAGGGGACCTCAGGCTGCGCCCCCTTCCCCAGCACCAGGCCAGAGGGAGGGGACCTGAGACTGCACCCACCACCATGCTGGGTTTGGTGGGGACCTCAGGCTGTGCCCCCACCCTGGTGCAAGCCGGGAGACCTCAGGCCATCCCCCCTGCCTGGTGGGGTTTGACGGGGGACCTCAGGCTGCACCTTTTGCCCTGGGCTGGGGGACCTGAGGCCGTGACTTGACTCCCACCCTGGCACCTGGCCAGGGGACCTCAGGCTGTGCTTACTACCCCAGGACTTGGCCAGGGACCTCAGGCCACATCCCCCGCCCTGGAGCTGGGCTGAGGGAACTGAAGGTGTGCAGGGTACCTGAGGGTGTGCCACCTGCCTGGCAGGGCTTAACAGGGATGGGCTGGCCGGGGCTGGATCTTAGGCAATTTTGAGGTGCACGTGGGTGGGCAGGGATTTGACTCTGGATCCTGTGGTGAGCCCGACTCTGACAAGAGGAAGATTTTTATATACGTTTTACTAATCTTCTTTCATATCTGACACCTCTATTATAAAGGGCAAATAGCAATATTAAAATATTTCCTCTAATTCCCTTTTTGCACGAAGTTCATGCACCAGGGCACTAGTGATAATATAAAGCTGTATTTTTGGAAATTTAACACTGGCTTCTACATGAAATTTATGTTATTTTACACATTTAAATTATCAAGAGTTGGCAATTACTCTAATTTTATGATTAGATTATGTTTAAGAGTATGAAGTTTTATTTTTATTTTTTTAATATATTTTATTGATTTTTTACAGAGCGGAAGGGAGAGGGATAGAAAGTCAGAAACATCGAGAGAGAGACATCGATCAGCTGCCTCTTGCACATCTCCTCCTGGGGATGTGCCCGCAGCCAAGGTACATGCCCTTGACCAGAATCAAACCTGAAACCCTTCAGTATACAGGCTGATGCTCTATCCACCGAGCCAAACTGGTTAGGGCAGAAGTTTTAGTATTATTATGTGTAACCCAAATGGTTTTTTTTTCTTTTAATATATATTTTAAAAAATATATTTTATTGACTTGTTACAGAGAGGGAGAGGGATAGAAACATCAATGAGAAACATTGATCAGCTGCCTCCTGCACACCCCCTCCTGGGGATGTGCCAGCAACCAAGGTACATGCCCTTGACCAGAATTGAACCTGGGACCTTTCAGTCTGCAGGCTGACACTCTATCCACTGAGCAAAACCGGTTAAGGCCAAATGGTTCTTTTTTAATGTGTTCTATTTCTCTTCCCTTTAAAAAATAGGTTAACTTGGTAACAGATCAAATAATAGCAACTGATTTATGAATTGAAAATAGTGACCAGCTCAACTCCAAAGCTTATGCTTTTAAACAAGTTTCAACATCTTTTATTTACATGTTTATGACATACATAAATGGCCATATACAATTAACTAAATAACAATGGTGGGAATGAAACATAAAAGACACAATTTCAAATTTTAATCAGGTTGAAACACATTTTCACTAACCAAAAGATACAATAAACAGTCATTATAGAGTTTTAGATTGTATGTCAATTCACTTAAAACTGAAAATCAGCCACACAACTATTGAAATAACGGGAAACTTGCGAATACAAATATTACAAATGCAAGAATAATGCATGCATGGCAGCGCATTAATGCTTTATCTATGAAGCCATTTTTAAAGTGAACTGGAATTAAGTATCTTAATATATGTACATCAAGGCACATTCTTTTCCTGTGCTTTAGGAATGATTTATATATGATTTGCTTATATCTTAATTTTATACCGTATATTAGCTTTTAATACTTAAATGTTTGATTTTAACAATTATAGCTTGAGTGGTAGTTTCCCAGAGGAGAGAAATGGTTATTTTGAAAAGCAGAAAATAAGATACCTTAAAGTTGGAATTTAAAAATAAAAAACACAAATTAATATCATTTAAATCTCAGGTAACTTTTTATAATAATTTACTTTCAAAAATTCGGTGGACCATAGTTACTTTAAGTAGTATACTAGAATGAGAACGGAATTGAAGACTTTTCAATATTCTGAAATTATTGTACAATTAATTGTATGATATCCACAGGACCACCATAGATGCCTACATTGTTATCCTATTTCTAAATTGCAGTTTTTCAACAACATTGACCAATTAAACATGATACAAAAAAAAAAAAAAAAAGAGGGGGAAAAAAGAGAAAAAACAACAAACAAAAGAGAACATGATACAAAAGCTGCAAAAAAACCAAACCTAGTTTTAACTTGTTCATTTTTCAGCAAAAGAAATTTTTTCCACACCCTCCCTCCCATGTACTGTTATTCAGGAGAAATTATTTTATCAACAGAGCTTAATAACAGTATTTTTTGCTTATGGTCTATTTACTTGCCTTGAAGAGAGAGTATAGTAAGGCTTTAATAGGCATTTCATGCATTTTAATGGCATATTTAAAATCAGCTATTCATTTAAAGGTGCCCATATAGGTAAGTACACTGTGCAACATTTGATTACAATATGTAACTCATTAAGTGCTTTAAAATAAAGAATCCCTGACTTATAAGGGCTTAAAATAAATAGTAAATCAAGAATCACAGATTTGAAGCATTTTAAAATGTAATATACCTATTCATCTGACTAAAATGCTTTATATTAGAATTTTAAGTCTATAAAAAGGCAAATGAAATCACAAAACTTCTATATTTTGAGAATAAAAGAGAAGAAAAGCTAACTGGTGCAACCTTTTAAACTCAAGGTATATAATGTCAAAATGCAAATGAAACTGTACAGTTTTTCATTTACTATAGTCCTTTATATACATAAATTCATAAAAAGTATACCATGATAAACCACTGCCATCAAATAGATATTTTCAATTTCTTTACAGTCAATGGACTTTAGCTGGACAAACCATTCAGAAATGTTAAAACATCATCAAACATCCCAGAATTTTCACATACAAAACCTAAATGGAGAGTCACACAGTATTGTAAACAACGTTCTGTGAGTTCAGAATACAGGAGATGTCACTTTTACAAATTCCCTTTACTGTATCACTCTGCTTCCGAAATATGTGCCACCTCCACTTCAACAGTTTGAATAGCTTCTGCCACTTCAGATAACTTCTGTCCTTGCTGTTGTGCCAACACATAATTAACCACCTGCATAATACTTTGGTCAGAGAGTGTAGATACAGCTGGATACTCTTCAGTAGCTGCAACGGCATCAAGAGTTTCCATAGATTCTCCGGTCACTACCACAGTCTCAAGGTCTTGAGGATCATTGCTTTCCTGTTCATGAATGTCTGCGGTTACGATGCTAACAGCATGCTCCACTTGAGTTCCTTGGTTATGAAACTGAAGGGTATCTTTTTCCAGCATAATTTTGCAAGGCACATAATCTCTGTGGAACTTAGTCATATGTTTCCGGAGTGTCCGAGCGTCTATGTAGGCCTCGCCGCACACAGGGCAGACGTAGGGCCGCTCGCCAGTGTGGGTTCTGACATGGCGCTTCAGCGACCGGGCGTCGGCCCAGGCCACTCCGCATGTTAAGCACTCGAATGGCTTAACCCCTATTAAAAAAGAAGAGATGTGCATGTGTGGTGAGATGTGCGAGTACCAAAATATATTAAATTGGCCTGGTAAATAATGCTTTTATTAAAATACAGTAGTGCGTAAGCCTTTCTATCTTAACAATGGCAATCTTTTATTTAGGACCTCATGGTTTACCAGATTCTGTAAAATAATCTCTCTAACGTGCACATGGATAGAAGTTACTGAGGCAATTCTGAGTTTCTGTGCACGGTCTCCCTTAACCTTCACAGCAATCCTAGAATCCTGGGATAAGAAACGGAGGCATGGCTCAGCGGTTGAGCATCAACCCATGTACCAGAGCTACACGCCTGGGTTGTGGGTGCAGGAGGCAACCAATCAATGATTGAAGTTTCTATCTCTCTCTCCCTCTCCCTTCCTCACTGAAATCAATAAAAAAATACTAAAAAAAAAAAAGAAAATATGCTCTAAATAGTCCATGAAAATATTGATAGAGAATATTAAACTCACTAAGTTAGATATTCAGGTTCAGAATTACCTCTATCACTTGAAAAAAACTTCTATGATATGGAATACATCTCTTATCAAGGAAGGTGAGGTAAAAAACAAGAGGGGCGCCAAGACCGGTTTGGCTCAGTGGATAGAGCGTCGGACTGCGGACTGAAGGGTCCGTCCCGGGTTCGATTCCGGCAAGGGCATGTACCTTGGCTGCAGACACATCCCCAGTAGGGGGCGTGCAAGAGGCAGCTGATTGATGTCTCTCTCTCATGGATGTTTCTGACTTTCTATCCCTCTCCCTTCTGCTCTGTAAAAAATCAATAAAATATATTAAAAAAACAAAAACAAAAAAACAAGAGGGGTGATAAAGGGAGTATCAGTACTGGACTGTCTTTTATTCTTTATATATTTATCGACATTATATACTATCTAATAAAAGAGTAATATGCAAACTGAGTACATCTCTGCTACATCCACAAGCCATGCCCACCAGAGCATGTATGCCCAATCAGAGCAAGTATGCATATTAGCACAACCAATACGGTGGTTAATTTGCATATCTTGGCACAGAAGATGGTCTAGAAGGGACCAAGCTGGGGAGAAGCAAGCAAGTAGGGCGGGGGAGAAGGGAGGGAAGCAGGCAGGTGGGGGAGAAGGGAGGGAGCGAGGCAGAGGAGATGGGAGGGAGCAAGGCAGCAGAAATGGGAGAAAGTGAGGCAGAGGAGATGGGAGGCAGCGAAATAGAGAAGGGAGCAAAGGCAGTGGAGACAGGAGCGAGCAAGGCAGAGGAGAAGGGAGTGAGGCAGCAGAGACGCAAGGGAGCTTTGCTCAGGCCTCAGGAAGCCCTATTCTTACAAGAATCTTCCTGCAATGGGTCTCTAGTAGCTATATAGTTACCTTCATGATTATTCATGTGTCTCCTATACTCTCTCAGTTGAGTGAATTTCCTTCCACATCGTTCACAAACCCGTTCTAGGTTTTGCTTTGCTCTTCCTTTTTTCCCATGGGTAGCTTTCTTTACATGCCTTCTGAACAATGCTTTTTCATAAAATTCTTTGCCACATATATTACATCTAAAATGAAGAGAAAAGAATTAAAAGCATCAGCGTCCACAAGAATTAGTGCAAGTATATGTGTGTGGAGAGGCCCAGTGCATAAAATTTGTGCACTCGGAGGTGGAGGGGCTCCCCAGCCTGGCCTGTACCCTCTCACAGCGCAGGAGCTCCGCGATCGGTCTCCCCAGAAAGGTGGGCTGGAGCCAGGGGGCTGCATGGCTCAGTGCGTGGAGGCAGAGCCGCCGGGACCCGCCTCCACGGCTCCATGCGGTGAGGTCAGGACCCGCCTCTGAGGCTCCGTGTACTGCAACCCTACTCACTTGTGGGTACCCACTGCCTCCTGGTGATATATTGTTCCCTTGTGAGGGCATCATGGCGTGAGGGGTGACGACCACATAGGCTTTTATTTGTGTGTGTGTGTGTGTGTCCTATCCACTAAAAGAGCAATATGCAAATTAACCACACCTCTGCCACACACACAAGCCACGTCCACCAGCCAATTAGGAGCAAGTATGCAAATTAACCCAACTAAGATGGCTACAGCCATAGAGCTAACAGGAGGCTTGAGCAGTCCCTGGCAATGGAGGAAGCCAAGCTTCCTGTACACTTTGGCCTGCCTTGGACTCCAAAGTTACAAAGTTTTAATTATAGAAGATAAATAAATCCCAATAAAAATGGTTGTGGACACAGACCAAGCAGGAGACTTGGGTTTCCCTGGCAATGGAGGAGGCCAAGCTTTCTGCATACTCTGGCTGGCCCAAGCCTTTGCTCAAGGCTACAAAGTTTCAATTATAGAAGATAAATAAATCCCTGATACCAGAGCCTCCACTTAGGTTGCTGGGGGGCGTGGCTGGCCTGCAAACCACAACAGGCCTATTGGCCCAGGCCTCCCCATGCCATAAGGAACCCCCACCCTGATCCAAGACACCCTTCAGGGCAAACCAGCTGGCCCCCACCAGTGCAGCAAGCCTCTATCCTATTTAATAAAAGAGTAAATTGACCATCACTCCAACACACAAGAGGGCTGCCCCCATGTGGTCAAAGATCCTGCCCCCATGTGGACACAAGATGGCCACCACAAGATGGCCAGCAGGGAGGGCAGTTGCAGGTGATCAAGCCTGCAGGGGAGGGCAGTTAGGGGTGACCAGGCTGGCAGAGGAGGGAAGTTGGGGGCAACTGGGCCTGCCGGGAAGGGCAGTTAGGGGTGATGAGGCCTGCAGGGGAGGGCTGTTGGGCATGACCAGGCCGGCAGAGGAAAGAAGTTGGGGGTGACTGGACCTGCAGGGAAGGGCAGTCAGGAGTGACCAGGCCTGCAGGGAGGGCAGTTAGGGGCAATCGGGCTGGCAGGGGAGTGGTTAGGGGTGATCAGGCTGGCAGGCAGAAGCGGTTAGGGGCAATCAGGAAGACAGGCAGGTGAGCAGTTGGGAGCCAGCAGTCCTGGATTGTGAGAGGGATGTCCAGCTGCCTGGTAGGATTGGGCCTAAACCAGCAATTGGACATCCCTGAGGGGTCCCAGATTGGAGAGGGTGCAGGCTTGGCTGAGGGACACCTCCCCACCCCGGGCACAAATTTCATGTACTGGGCCTTTAGTGTGTGTGTGTGTGTGTGTGTGTGTGTGTGTGTGTGTGGTGGTGGTGGTGGTGGGGGGGGGGTAATAATTCAGATCCTCCTCAGATTTACTTACTTATAAGGTTCAGTGACAGAATGAGACTTCACATGGGAATACCAATCTTTCTTCCAACTATAGCACTTATCACAATATTGGCACCGGAATGGCTTCACACCAAGATGTTTGTTCATGTGCTGACGAAGATCTCTAGCTTCAAAGAAACTTTTTTCACATCTGCAATAATAAAATTCTATCACCCAATTGGATCATCTTATTATTCTTTTAAAACAAGCTTCAAGAATTTAATATATTCTTAGGTTTCTAGAACTCCACAGGATGATCCCAATTTAAGATAAAATACTCCAGTCTTGTAATAAGGCTGCAGGATGTTAAGTTCTCTTGGCCCTACCTAGAAACATTTTAGAAAGAATCATGCAGACCTCCCAAAGGCTGCTACAGAGGACATATACTTCTTGTCTCCTCCTGAGTCCCATCTGATGGAAGGGTCAGGTTTTAATGTCTTGGTCCTTGGAATGGTGTCCAGCACCATTCCCAGTGGTCCAGCTGCTCATTTGGGCTGCCAGCTTCATCGGGCACCAGTTCCGTGTCCCGCTCCGGCTGACACATGTAGATGCCCACAGCCCAGGCCCAGAGCAGGCCAGTGGCCAGACTGGTGCCCACACCTGTGTGCACACCTCACCCCCACCCCCAGGCAGCCCACCAGGAAGAAGCCAGAGGCAGCCACTCTGCACGAAGGAAATGACCCTGATGCTGGAAGCCAGGATGCCGCTGAGAGGCCAGGAGAGGAAGGCTGCCCCACACGCCTTCGGGAGCACCCGGGTGTCCATGGTCCAGCCTGGACACAGAATGGGCGGGAGGGATGTAGTCCCTATGGCAGGGCCCTGACTGGGGAAAGGCGCCTGGGCCTCTGGCTCCAGGGCTGCGGCAGCAGTGACCCCGTAAGTGTATTCGGGCCAGGTGGGCAGCCTAAATCACTTTAAATGGAAATGTGTGTGGTATGTGACTTATTTCTAAATAAAACTTTAAAAAATATTAAGAAATATCTATGCAAAGAAAAGGGATTAAAATCAAGAAAAAAAACAACAGTTTAATATTATTTTAAAATATTTTCTTTTTTCTCCAGCTTTATTGAGGTATAACTGACAAAAAAATGTGAAGATATTTAAAGTGTACATGATGATGAGTTGATGATATATGTATACAACATTATGAAAGGATTCCTCCGTCTAGTTAATTAGCACATCTTGCCTCTTGGATGAGTGTGTGTGTGTGTGTGTGTGTGTGTGTCAAAATTCAACTACACAATGCAGGTAGTTATCAACTACAGCCACCTCAAATATTTTCTTTTGAAAACAACTTTCAAACAAACCTAGCACAAACATGAAACTAACTGAATGGTTCACCCACTACACTTACTGAGTACAGTGATAGCCTCGAACCTCAGGCTTTGGCTGGTGCTTCTTTTGGTGCTTGCTGAGCCCAGAGCCCCTGTGAAAAGACTTCCCACACACTGAGCAATGGTACTTGGACTCCCCTACAGAAATAAAACCATGTCAAAATCCAGCAACATGTGCTCTTCAATAGAGTACCTTATGTCATATTTCAGGTAATTTTACCAAAGGGACATGGAAGATAAAACATTTGGCAGCCACCTTCTGAGAATAACAACAAATCACATCAGAATCCCAATTTTCTCTCAGCTACAGTGCTAGCAAGGCTACTGCTAAACAAAGAATGTGATACACACACTTCATAATCACCTGGAATGTAATAGTAAGAGCTGAATACAAGTTCTAGAAGAGATATCTACTCTTCATCAGTCATCCTATCTAATAAAAAAGTAATACGCAGGCCAAAACTGGTTTGGCTCAGTGGATAGAGCGTCAGCCTGCGGACTGAAAGTTCCCATGTTCGATTCTGGTCAAGGGCATGTACCTTGATTGCGGGTACATCCCCAGTAGGGGGTGTGCAAGAGGTAGCTGATCAATGTTTCTCTCTCATTGATGTTTCTGACTTTCTATCCCTCTCTGTAAAAAATCAATAAAAAATATTTTTAAAAAAAGAGCAATATGCAAGTTAACCATTACTCTGCTATAGCCACAAGCCATGTCCACAAACCATGCCCAGTAGCCAATCAGGAACAAATATGGAAGTTAACCTCAATCAAGATGGCTGAGGCCATGGAGAGAGCAGGAGGAAGGCTTGGGTTTCCCTGGTGATGGAGGAAGCCAAGCTTTCTGCACACCCTGGCCAGCCCAGGCCTCTGCTTAAGGCTACAAAGTTTCAATTATAGAAGATAAATAAACCCAACAGAAATGGCTGCTGCCATGGAGGGAGTAGAAGACTTGGCTCCTCTCCAGGTTACAAAGTTTCAATTATAGAAGACATATAAGTCCTAGATCCCAGGACCTCCATTTGGGTTGCCAGGGGGTGTGGCTGGCCTGCAAACCACCACAGGCCTCTCGCCCAGGCTGCCCTACACCCCAAAGAAACTCCCCCACCCTGATCTGGAACACCCTTCAGGGCAAACCAGCTGGCCCCCACCCATGCACCAGGCTTCTATCCTATCCTATCTAATAAAAGGGTAATATGCAGATTGACCATCACTCCAACACACAAGATGGCTGCCCCCATGTGGTCAAAGATCCTGCCTTCAGGTGGACACAAGATGGCCACCATAAGATGACCAGCAGGGGACGGCCATTGGGAGGTTCCAGGCCTGCAAGGGAGGACAATTATGGATGATCAGGCCAGGAGGGGAGGGCAGTTGGGAGGGACCAGGCCTGCAAGGGAGGGTAGTTGGGGGCAAACAGGCTGGCAGGGTAGTGGTTAGGGAGTGATCAGGCTGGCTGGCAGAAGCAGTTAGGGACAATCAGGAAGGCAGGCAGGTGAGCCAGTTTGGAGCCAGCAGTCCTGGATTATAAGAGGGATGTCCGACTGCCTGTTTAGACCCGATCCTGGTGGGATTGGGCCTACAAAGGCATTCGGACATCCCTCGAGGAGTCCCAGATTGGAGAGGGTGCAGGCTGGGCTGGGGGAACCCCACCCCTGTGCACAAATTTCATGCACCGGGCCTCTAGTTTCCATAGAACTGCTTTGAGCATTTGAAAATAAGTATATATAAAATAAAAATTCTAATGAAATTATAAACCACATTATCACTTTGACAGTTACATTTGCCTACTGCCTAACTTTTTAAAAGCATGACCATTTCTTTAGGTTCCTCCATCTAAATTACACATGATTTATCCAGCTGGTGTAGCTCAGTGACTGAGCATCAGCTTATGAACCAGGAAGTCAAGGTTCGATTCCTGGTCAGGGCACAAGCCCGGGCTGTGGGCTAGATCCCCACTGTGGGGTGTGCAGGAGGCAGCTGGTCAATGATTCTTTCTCATCACTGATGTCTCTCTCTCTCTTTCTCCCTTCTTCTCTGAAATCAATAAAAATATTTTTAAAAAGTAAATAAATTACACATGATTTAGCATTCAGTATGCATTTTTCTATACTGAGGAAAACAATATTTTTACACAAATAAGATAGCTCTAAAATGATATATAAAAACATCTTTTAGCTTTACTCTCATTAATGAAACAATATACATATAGCTATCAGTTTATCAATATAATTTCTTAAATAATCACAGCATAATCAATATAATAGTAAATTAATAGTATATAATATGCACAGGATGGGTTTATACTTGTTCCTATGGAAAATAATATAGTAATTAATAAATAATAACACAAGAATAAAGTCTTCTCCATGCTCACAATTGTAAACCTACTTTTGCCCTACTCAGGAGTTATGTCAATAGAAATATAAATTTTTCATTACCTGTGTGAATACTCATATGTTCTTGAAGACTCCGTTTGGTAACAAATGACTTAACACATAGATCGCACTGGAACTGCTTTTGTGATTGATGGAGGCTCTGGTGTAATTTTAGACCATGCTTATAGATGAAAGTCTTTCCACAGACCTAAGACAGCACAGGTATTAAAACAGTAAAACCAAAAAGCAGATAGAAGTTGCTTCTGAAGAATGAAGACAGAGAAACCTGTATGCCATTTTAAGTTAAAAACTTAAGTTATAAACAAAATAACAGAGTGAAAGTTGAAACAAATGCCAAGGATATTAGCTGGTGGATCATCTTCTGACTCTGAAGTGATGCTGTTTTTCTTATACTCATCTGAACACTGGCAGAGCTCAAAGCAGTACAAAAAGCCTTACGCTGTTTTTGAGGGATTAAATAGTATATATACTATATTAAAAGAGACATGGGAGCTCAATATATATATATATATATATATATATATATATATATATATATATTTCCTGCTACACCAGGTAGAACAGTGCTTCTCAAACTCTGTTATGAAGAAGCAGTTTCTCCTCCCCTCTCCCTGGCCACCGAAATCCACTGGGAAAGAGATTTTTGTTAAATGCAATAAAAATGTCAAATTGCCAGGACAATTTTTAAAAGCTTATTCTTATTTCTGTAGTTATCTTCTACAGACCACACATTTTGAGTAGTGCTATCCTAGAAGACCAAAGGCCAAATTAATACTTAGTTTGACGGTCGGCCCTATGTTGGTTAACTATTGAATCTGGATGAAGGGTACATAGCACCTATTTTATTCTCTTACTAAAGACCTGTTGCAGGAAGATTCCTATAAGAATAGAGCTTCTTGTGGCCTGAGCAAAGCTCCCTCCCTTCTCTGTTGCCTCTCTCCCTTCTCCACTACCTCGCTCCCTCAGTTCTCCCCTGCCCTGATTGCTTTTCTCCTCAGCTTTGCTCCCTTCTACCCATGGATATGCAAATTAACTGCCATCTCGGTTGGGTCAATTTGCATACTCACTCTGACTGGCTTGTGGGCGTGGTTTGTGGGTATAGCAAAGGCATGGTCAATTTGCTTATTACTCTTTTCTTAGATAGGATACTTTACTAGAGTCACTGGAGGGTGGTCCCTCAGCTGAGCTGCTCCCTCTCACAGTCCAGAAGCCCTCAGGGTGGGGAGGCTTTGCCCCCATCACACTTGTGCTCCTGCCACTGCCAGTAGCACAAGTGTCAGCCCACCCTGGTGACCTGGACCTTGGGCGGCCCTAAGTGGCTGGGCAGCCACCATCCAAGGCTTGCCTGTGCCTCAGGCACTGGCTGGGAAGCAGCCATCTGAGGCTTGCCTGCATCTCGGGCCATCCCTGGGTGGCTGGGCAACTGCCATCCGAGGTTTGCCTGTGCCTTAGGCCGACCCTGGGTGGCTGGGTGGCTGATGGGACTGGAGAGACTCTGGAGGCAGGTGCAAAGCTGTGCGCCTGTCGCCCCGGCGGGGTGGAGAGGATCGGGTGCCACCATCTTTGAGGGCGTGGCAATCAATTAGTATATTCCCTTCTTATTGGCATGTGAGGGCATGATGGTCAATTAGCATATTCCTTCTTTATCAGATAGTATTCTCAAGTAACAAAAAGCTAAAACAAAACAAAAATGAGAGCGAGAGAGAATAGCCTAATGTTGGCTAATCATAGTATTATTTACTTAGGAGTCATATTTTGATATTTGTATCCTCAGTCCTTCTCTATTGGATACATAATGAAGAGGATTTAGGTAAGGAGATTTGTTTAAACCCTAGGTTCCTTTTGAGTCCAGGTTAGTCCTGCTGAAGGTTAAGGGATGACTGGGATGATGATTCTCACCCAATACATCCCCTATATCTTAATGAATTCCATGAACATTCTAAATAGATTAATTTCAATTTACAAAAACAGCAAATTAAAGAACACAATTAAGAATCACCCTTTATCCAGGCAACAAACTAAAAAGTCACAGAATTCCTTGTGACATTTTTTAAGAGTAAGGCTGACTCCAGCATCAACCAGTCTCATCATCACTTAAATTTCAATATTCTTCACGTAACAAAATAAACGTTAACAGCTGTACCTGGCATGCATGTGGCTTTACACCAGTGTGCTTTAACATATGTATTCGAAGAGAATATAATTTAGGTAATGTCCTTCCACATATGGAACATATAAATTCCCGTTTGGTCCTGCCCTTTTCAGACGATGCTCCTGATGCCTCATTAGATGTGAAACTGGAAGATGATGAAGAGGATGCTTTTCTGGTATGTCGAATAAGGTGTGCTCTCAAGGAGGCACTGTACTGAAACTGTTTCTTACACAGCTAAAAGAAAAAGTAAACAAAATTCTGTAACTTCCCATTTCTATATTACAATCACATAAAGCAATAAATACATAGACTATGTAAAAGTCAATATGCTATAGGTACCAGATTATAAAGATGAAAAGGGTAAGACTGAGCCTCTACTCTGAATAGATTTATAATTTAACCGCAGAAACGGATTTATATGTAAATAAAGGTAAAATATTTAAGGAGTAATCTGAATAATAAAGGCCTCACTGAGGAAGCTAGGTCTGTCTTGAAGAAACTGTAGGACAGAGATAAAGATTGAAGAATGCTATCATTATAGAAGTATTAATTATTGTTAGGTAGAGCAAAAATAAGGGTTTGAAAAAGTAGAAAAATAAAATTGTGATGGTTGTTGAATATTATCCAGTAGTTACTGGGATTCATGAAATCAAAGTTATATATACTCACCATTTACAAAACTTATTTTTTAAGCATTTAAAAATAAAATATACTTCCTTTATTGATTTCAGAGAGAAAGGAACAGGGAGAGAGAGAGAAACCTCAATGATGAGAGAGAATCATTTATCGGCTGCCTCCATCACACCCCCACTGGAGATCAAGCCCGAAACCCAGGCATGTGCCCTTGGCCGGAACTGAACCCGGGGTCCCTCAGAACACAGGCCAATGCTCTATCCACTGGGCCAAACCAGCTAGGGCAGCATTGTTTTAAAATATATATATATTGATTGATTTCAGAGAAAGAGAGAGAGGGACGGAGAGAGAGAAGCATCAGTGATGAGAGAATCTACTGGCTGCCTCCTCTACATCCCGCGCTGGGAAGAGCCCACAGCCTGGGCCTGTGCCCCGACCAGAGATAACCCATGGCCCCTCAGCCTGGAGACTGATGCTCCCTCCACTGAGCCAAACTGGCCAGGGCTACAAAATTTATCGTTAAAAAAAATAATAAAAATTGTCTCTTGATCCACTACCGCTTGTTTTTTGTTTCCTCTCTCATGATGTTTATCTTTATAACTTCAAGTAACAGTAATAAACGATGCCACTCTTCTTTACCCCACTTCTCACAATCCAGGACTGTTGGCTCCAAACTGCTCGCCTGCCTGCCTCCCTGATTGCCCCTAACCACTTCTGTCTGCCAGCCTGATCACCCCCTAACCACTACCCTGCCAGCCTAATTAATGTCTAACTGCTACCCTGCCAGCCTGTTTGCCCCCAACTTCCCTCCTCTGCCGGCCTGGTCATCCATCCCTAACTGACCTCCACTTCAGGCTTGATCGCTCCCAACTGCCCTCCCTTGCAGGCCTGGTCTCTCCCAACTGCTCTCCCCTGCTGGCCTGATGGCCCAAAACTGCCCTCCCTTGAAGGGCCTGGAACCTCCCAATGACCCTCCCCTGCTGGCCATCTTGTGGTGGCCATCTTTTGTCCACATGGGGGCAGGATCTTTGACCACATGGGGGCAGCCCTCTTGTGTGTTGGAGTGGTCAATCTGCTTATTACTCTTTTATTAGATAGGATAGCGGCATGGTGCATGGGTGGGGGCCAGCTGGTTTGCCCTGAAGAGTGTCCTGGTTCAGGGTGGGGTTCCCTTGGGTTGTGGGGCGGCCTGGGCGAGGCCTTGTGGTGGTTTGCAGGCCAGACACTCCCCCGAGAGACCCAAGCGGAAGCCCTGGGATCTGGGATTAATTTATGTTCTACAACTGAAACTTCGTAGCCTGGAGCACAGCCAAGCCTTCTGCTCGCTCTGCTCCATGGTGACAGCCATTTCTGTTTGAAACTTTGTAGCCTGGAGTGGAGACCTAGGTGCTAGGCCTGCAGAAGTTTGGCTTCCTCCATCGCCCCGGCAACCCTAGCCTCTTCTCTCTCCAGCTCTGTGGCCGCCGCCATTTCTGTTGGGATTTTGTATATTCTATAATTGAAACTTTGTAGCATTGAGTGGAGGCGTAGGCCAGCAAGGGCAGGCAGAAAGCTTGGCTTCCTCTGTTGCCGGGAAAACCCAAACCTCCTCCCGCTCCCAGTTGCCGCAGCCATCTTGGTTGGAGTTTATTTGCATAATTTGCTCCTGATTGGCTGGTGGGTGTGGTTGTGGGCGTGGCTTGATAGAAGGTATGGTCAATTTGGATATTACTCTTTTATTAGATAGGATAAGGGAGACAGACACATAGAACACAAGTGGCAAAATAACAATGAAGCAGTAAGTTAGATTCCACTATCATGAAGTTAAACCATCTTCAATTAGCTTTCCATGTACTTACCGGACATTTGTAATCTCTAGATCTTTCATGTTTCAGTGTGTGCATTATAAGCGTGTATCTTCTCTGAAAAACCATTCCACATTCCCCACATTTATGAGATGCTTCTTCTTCAGTATTCTCTTTAGCATCCCTTTTTGGCTGTTTCATCTTTTTCCCTCTTTGAACTAATTTCTGGGCTACCTAAATAAGGGATAGAAAACACAATCTAAGTAAATATTAATCATTTTTATTTTTAAGTCACGAATCATAAATATTGCAAATTCACATATCTTATTATACCGGTATTTAAAACTTAAAGTTGCTTTCCTATACTTATCCTCCACCCCATAATTTTCACTATAGGTATAAGTTTATCCATAGGATGCTTTCAAATTAAAGCTAAAACTACAAATGCCAACTCTTTATCATACCTGTTGAACTGCTGACTTGGGAGTGGCTTTCCGTTTCTGCAGCTTTTTCTCCATTCCTTTGTGTAGTCGAATATATCCCCCTTCATTAATAGAACGCTGTCGAAGCCTGCTTCTATAAGTATCATCATCAGGGCTGAGGTCTGTCTTTGCAACTAGATTTTCCTGATCTTTTAAAGATTGGCCAAGGTTCTGCCTAGGCTCTGGAATGTCTTCATCACAGATATCCTCATTAGATGTGTCATTTCCCATATCGCTGTTTTCGGGAGAGCCGCTGATTACATTCTCTTTGGAAAGTTTAGGATAAATATTAGAAACTGTGCTACCTTCTCTGCTATTTAAAGTTTCTGGTTCTGTCTGGTTGTTTTTTGTTACTAAGCCAACAGACTCCACTTGAGGATGAGAATCGGTCGCACAGCCTATAGGTGAAGGTGGCAGAGCGGCTTCAGCCTCTGCAGAGACCTGGGGCTCAGGCTGCTGTGGGAGCTCTCCGTGCTGCTCCGTTTCGGGCACTTCTCCGTTCACCAACAGCACAATCTCACAATCCCCGAGTTCAGCAGGTAAAGCTGTAGTGGTTCCCTCATTGTTAACCACAGGAGGTGCTGTACCTCCGTTTTGTTCTGGTAAGTCCTGGGTAGATGCAACTGTTTGTACTTCACCCTTCTTATATACCGTTAGCTGCTTCTCTTCCATTAGTTTATGTACACTTTCACAGATTTCTAAAACTTCTGACATGAAGAGATGCCGAGCCAAGATGGCTACATCAGCCATGCTACAGAAATCAAAACTTAGCACAGAAGTATAGGCAAATTCCAGTAAAGGCAGGAAGCTTGCTTTACAGAAACCTATATGAAACAAGATAGATGGGGGACAAAAAAGTCAAATCACCACTAACACACCTTGTAAGAACAATTAATACACGATTATGACAATATAAAATAAAATATAAAGGCAAACATGACCATTTATTCTGCAATTAAACACCCTGGATTTGTTTTTGTGTTCTGATTGCTTTTTAAGCCTTGACTAACTCACTTCTATAAGCTGAGTCTCTCAATACCTAAAATAGAAAATAATATCAGACTTACTACCTCAAAGAGTTGTTGTAAGGCAGTCATTTTCAAACTGTACTCCTTAGAACCCCGGGGGTTCCTCAAATTCCCCTCAAGAAACAGCTGCTGGAGAACGGAGGGTAAAAAAAGAGAGGGATGCAGGTGAGTAGGCAAGGGTTCAACCAACTTGTCTCCTAACCTCACTTCATATGTATAGCTCTATCTTTTAATAGAAATCCATATAAAAAATTTATTGTGAACAATGAGTTCTACCACTAGATATTTAAAAACAAGGTATAAGGCAGGACGTTAGCGAAATGTTTCTATAAAGAATTAGATAATTAATAGTACAGGCCATAAAATGTCTGCAACTACTCAACTGTCATTATAGCTAGAAAGAGTAGTCATAGATAATACATACACAAATGGGTATGGCTGTGTTCTAATACAACTTTATTTACAAAAAAAACAAAACAAAAAAACGAGGGAAAGGAGGATTGGGCTATAGTTTGCCTATTCCTGTTCTATGGAATGAAATAATTACTGTACACATGAGGCATTACATTCCTATTTTATGTGAAAGAATAAGATCAGTTTATTTCTTTTCTAACTTCTCAGTACTTTGTTTTCAAAAGCCATTTTAATTATATTCATGATTCAAAAATCAGAAAATTATAGTGATATGTCTAACTCCATCTCCATAATCAGTATTAAGAATTTAAATAGCTTTCCAGAGTTTCTCTAGAAAGTCAAGCAAATATTCTTATTTTCCTTTTTTTACAGGAGATCTTATTACATTCTACTGTACCTTACTTTTCATATATAATAATTTATCTTACAGAACTTTAAAAAATATTTTTAAAATTAATTTCAGAGAGGAAGGGAGAAGGAAAGAAACAGAAACATCAATGATGAGAAAGATTGATTACCCCTTACCAGGGACCGAGCCCAAAACCTGGGCATGTATCCTGATTGGGAATCAAACTGTAACCTCCTGGTTCATAGGTTGATGCTCAACCACCGAGCCACATCAGCTGGGCTATCGTAGAGATCTTTTATTAAAATCCTAGAGGCCCAGTGCACGAAATTCGTGCACAGGGGGGCGGGAGGCATCCCTCAGCCTAGTCTGCACCCTCTCCAATCTGGGACATCCCTCTCACAATCCAGGACTGCTGGCTCCCAACTGCTTACCTGCCTGCCTTCCTGATTGTCCCTCACCGCTTCTGCCTGCCAGCCTGATCACCCCCTAACCAATCCCCTGCCAGCCTGATTGATGTCAGCCTGTTTGCCTCCAACTTCCCTCCTCTACCGGCTTCGTCACAAATAACTGCCTTCCCCTGCAGGCTTGATTGCCCCCAACTGCCTTCCGTTGCAGGCCTGGTCCCTTCCAAATGCCCTCCCTGCTGGCCTGATCGCTCACAACTACTCTCCCTGCTGGCCATCTTGTGGTGGCTATTTTGTGTCCACATGGCGGCAGGATCTTTGGCCACATGGGGGTAGCCATCTTGTGTGTTGGAGTGATGGTCAATCTGCATATTACTCTTTTATTAGATGGGATAGAGAGGCAGACCTAGCCCGTTTGGCTCAGTGGATAGAGCACAGGCCTACAGACTGAAGAGCCCAGGTTTGATTATGGTTAAGTGCACATACCCAGGTTGCAAGCTCCATCCCCAGACAGGGGAGTGCAGGAGGCAACTGATGGATGATTCTGTCTCATCATTTATATTTCTATTTCTCTTTCTCTCTCTCTTCCTTCCTCTCTAAAATCAATATAGATTTTTAAAAATATAGAGCCAAAGCAACCTTTTAAAAATACACATTTGCTGCATTATTCAGTTTTGATTCAAGCTACATAAAATGCTATTCTTTTACATAAGCAGATGGGGTACAAAGTATACATGGAAGCCATAAACTGTGAGATACATTAGGATCAGGTTGAAAATCTGATCATTATCATCATAGCTATTTCTGCCATTCCTATAAAAGCTGTAATTAAATAGGCTACAACCATAATTAATCTTGCCATAAATTATGAGACCAAGTTAAATAAGCTTGAAGAAAGAAGGAGTATTTCTTTTTTTTAAATATGTTTTTATTGACTTTAGAGAGGGCGGGGGAGGGAAAGAGATAGAAACATCAATGATGAAAGAGATGAACTGACCAGCTGCATCCCACACAGGGTATCAAGCCTGCAACCTCGGCATGTGCCCTGACCAGGAACCGAACTGTGACCTCTTGGTTCACAGGTCAGTGGTCAAACACTGAACCAACCCAGCTGGGTAGAAAGAATATTTCTTTAAAAAAACACACACATACCAACAAAATAATGTATATTGGTCCTTTACTTACTATCTTTTTAATTTCTAAGTTTGAAGCCATAAGAAAATTTTTTCACAAAAGAATTAACACTATTCCAAATAATACTTTGACTATCTAAAACCATTTTTTCAAAGCTACAAGTTATGTTTATTGTAAAATACTATAAGACAGCCCAGCTGGCATGTCTCTGTGCTTGAGCATCGACCTATGACCCAGGAGGTCATAGCTGGACTCCTGGTTGGGCTTGACCCCTAGTATGGGGCACAGCAGATCAATGAATCTCTCTCATCACTGATGTTTCTATCTCGCTCTCCATCTCTCTTTCTCTCTGAAATTAATATTTTTAAAAAGAATCACTTTTTAAAAATACTATAAAACACACACAAAATAAGAAAACAAAAATTAAAAATCACTCATCATTTTACTGTTAAAAGATAAGACAGATAATTTTGGTATTGTTTCTACCCCTAGCCTTTTTACATACACATATACACACTCTAAATGAAAAGGAAATGAACGGGTAAGTTTGCAAGATGAAACATAGTTGTAGGAGAGACATATTGGTTGGTTGCCTCCTGTTCACACCCTGATCTGGGTTAAGCCTGCAAGTGAGATACTTGTCCTTCAGTGGGAATCCAACCTGGGAGCCTATTTTGCAGGCCGATGCTCTAACCACAGAACAAACCAGCCAGGGCTCCTTTTTATTTTACTGATTTTAGAGGGAGAAAGAAGAGAGGGAGAAGGAAAGGGAGAGAAATGGACTTGTTGTTCCACTTACTTATGCATGCAATGTCTGATTCCTAACTGCGATCAAGCCTGCAACCTCAGCTACGGGGATAATCCTCTAACCAACTGAGCTACCAAGCCAGGAAATTTTCTATTATGTGCTTTTATGAAAATAAAAAATGTTTTAAAAATACACAACATGCCCAGCTAGTGCGGCTCGGTGGTTGAGCATTGGCCTATGAGCCAGGAGGCTCTGGTTCAATTCTGATGAGGGCACATGCCTGGTTTGCAGGCTCAATCCCCGGTGTGGGACGTGCAGGAAGCAAACCAATCAATGTTTTCCTCCATTTTTCCCTCTCTCTTCCACTCTCCCTAAAAACCAATGAAAAAATATCCTCAGGTGAGGAGTAACAAGTAATAAAACTAAATTAAATTTAAAAGTAAAATAAAATATAACTAAACAGTACACATAAAAAAAAAAAACAACTTATGACAGGTACTTCCACATCCAGCATACAGTATGGAAGACTAAGATACTTGAAAAATACTAGATAAAAATATTTTAAAATATTATTCTAAATATACTCGATGCCCCCACCAAATTAAGCCAAGCTCAATTTAGCACTTTGATAGTCATAAAAAAACCTCAAGATGAGAATTTAAAGTGGTCCCAGATTGCTAGTGCCCTCAGTATCTAAAGAAGCAAATGCTTTTCTAGGACCATCAACTTAGGACTCAAAGAGTTCCCATAAAATTCTAAAGAATATAAGTTCAGTGTATATAGGGTGTTGTTGTTTTTTTTTAAGTCACAAAGAAACAAGACACAATGAACAAATGTTAGTAGAAACAAATAGCATAAGTCAAACCAGCAAAGAACATATGTACTGCTATGATCAGACATGAAAAACAAAGGGTAGCATACCAGTAGAAAAAAGATCATAAAAAGCAGTTCCTTAAAAATGATAATCTGAACTAAAACTAAAAAGAAACTCTAAAATGGAAAACATAAATTGGAATAAAAAACTCAATAAATTTCATAGCAAATCAGACACAGTTAAAGAGTGAACTACAATTTTTCAGAATAATTTACAAAGAAATGAACAAATTATAAGAGATTAAGAGACACAGAATATAAAGTGAGAATATATCAAAAAGTTTAAAGAACCTTAATATAGCAAAAGATATGTAAGGGTTTTGTTGGCTAAATCTCAAAAACTTTATTATAGTTTCTATCAAAATACATTTTTTTCTTTTTGTGAAAATTGAGGCGCTGCTCTGACAGTTTATACGGAATAGCAATTGGTTCTAAATAACTAAAACCCACCTGAATAATAAAGGTGGCAAACTTTCCTTATTATTATAAAGCTAAGGTTATTAAGACCGAATTTTAAGAATGTAGAAAAGCAGGGTGGCTCAGTTGCTTGGAGTGTTGTCCCATACACCGAAAGGTTTCAGGATGAATCCCCTGTCCGGTTGTCTATTGGAGGCAGCCTTTCTATCTCTATCTCTCTCTCTCTGCCCCCCTTCCTCCCTCTCTAAAAATCCATAGAAATATGCCCTCAGGTGAGGATAAAAATTTTTTTTAAAGAGTGTAGAAAGAAACAGTCAATAGATTAGAGCAAAACCTAGGGCCAGTACCAAATACACATGGAAATTTGTTTTCTTTTCTTTTTCTTCCCTTACCTGAGGATATCTTTCCACCGATTTTAGAGCGAATAGAAGGAGAGAGGGAAAGACAAAAATACCAATGTGAGAGAAACACAATGACTGGTTGCCACCTGCATGAGGCCTGACCATGACCTAGGCCAGGGGGGGCCTGAAACCACGGTACATGTCAGTGTCAGAAATCGAATCCAAGACCCTTCGATCCACAGGCTGATGCTCTCTCCACTGAGTCAAACTGGCGAGGGCAGAAAATTATTTTCTAAGAGAATTTGCATGATCTTTGAGCGGAAGAGGACAGACTATTCACTAAATGGTTCTGAGACAAATGGTGATCAAAATGGGGAGGGAAATGATATCAAACACCTAACTCATACTAATATTCCAAATAGATTAAAAATTAAAGCCGAGACCGGTCTGGCTCAGTGGATAGAGCTTTGGACTGCGGACTGAAGGGTCCCGGGGTTCGATTCCGGCAAGGGCATGTACCTTGGCTGCGGGAACATCCCCAGTAGGGGGCGTGCAAGAGGCAGCTGATCGATGTTTCTCTCTCATCGATGTTTCTGACTTTCTATCCCTCTCCCTTCCTCTCTGTAAAAAATCAATAAAATATATATTTTTTAAAAAAGCAACCCATTTTGATCTGGGCTCAAAAGGACAGTCTAAAAAATTTTTAAGTGTGCTGGCTGCTTAGACCCAAGGGGAAAAAAGGCTGCACAGATTTGCAAGCAGCACTGGAGTTCGCACACTTACTCTGGCGCGCGCTCTCTTTCCCTCTTTAAAGCCTTGCTTCTGATTACTTAGCCCAATACATACGATCACCCAATTGGGGACACTCTAAGAGACTCAAGTGAAAGTTGTTTTTCTGGAACCTGGGGATCAGAGTGGGGAATAACCAGCAGAGAACCAGCTCTGGGGCAACCTACTCTCCCAAACTGCTAATAAGTGCCACAGGGAAAACAAAATCTAAACTCTAGCTAGAGAGTATGGATAGACTGAGGTCAATCCAGAAACACTGCCACCCAGGGGTTAAATCACAAATTGACTCTTGTGAAAACACAAATAAACTGCGCGCTTAAAAATCAGGACTGGCTTACAACACTGAGGAGCAGTGGAACGCAGGGAATTTCAATACTGTCCTGACTAGGAAACAGGCGTGCCAAACAGAACAGTAGAGGAAATGAATGACCATCACTACTGCACGTTTTTATGTTTACTTTTTTCAGTTTTAAGAAACTAAATTTTTTTTTCCTCACTTGATTTTACTTTTAATTATTACATTTTTATTTTCAATTCAGTATTATTACTACTAATATTTTACCTTTTTTTTAAAAAAGTGTCATTTTGCCGAGACCGGTTTGGCTCAGTGGATAGAGCGTCGGACTGCGGACTGAAGGGTCCTGGGTTCGATTCCGGCAAGGGCATGTACCTTGGCTGCGGGCACATCCCCAGTGGGGGGCGTGCAAGAGGCAGCTGATCGATGTCTCTCTCTCATCGATGTTTCTGACTTCCTATCCCTCTCCCTTCTGCTCTGTAAAAAATCAATAAAATATTTTAAAAAAATAAAATAAAATAAAAAAATAAAAAAAAAATAAAAAAGTGTCATTTTAATCTTTTTATTTTTTAAATATATTTTATTGATTTTTTTACAGAGAGGAAGAGAGAAGGATAGAAAGTCAGAAACATCGATGAGAGAGAAACATCGATCAGCTGCCTCTTGCACAACCCCTACTGGAGATGTGCCCGCAGCCAAGTTACATGCCCTTAACTGGAATCGAACCTGGGACCTTTCAGTCCAAAGGCCGAGGCTCTACCACTGAGCCAAACCGGTTTCGGCTAATCTTTTTATTTTACTTTGGAAATTAGTGTTCTACATTCTACTGTCATCTTTCCTTTAGCATCATTTTACTCTATCAAATTTACCTTCATACCATTACTCTCTTCCTTACTTTTCCCCTTTTGTTCTCCTATTTTTCCTACCCTATTCCTGCTTTAGATTTTTCCTATTCCTTTTTACCCCATTAAAATTTCAATCAAATTTCCAATCCCTTGCTCCAAGTCCATACACTCCTCTTCTCTTTCTTCACTATCCAATTTTTTTTTCTCTGTTCTTTTGTTGTTGTTTGCTAGACTGTTGATTATACCAATTTTTTTATGCTTGTTTATGAGATTGTTTCAATTTTTCTTTTTTGTTTTTTTGCTTCTGTTTTCCCTCACCTCACTTGATATTAGTTATTGGTTGTAGTTTGCATTCATCTCCAGGTACTTGTTGCTGGAATGTGTTGGAATTAGTGGCTCTTCTATTTGAGTTTTCTCCACATACATAGTTTTCCCCCCCACTTCTTTCTTATTCTCTCTCTCTTTTTTTCCTTTTCATTTATGCACTCCTTTTTTTTCTCTCTCTCTTCTTTCTTTTTTATCCTCTAATTTGCCTTTCTCTGGAGGTCTCCTTTATTTCGGTTTATTAATATCGTGAATACATTTGTGTTCAGTGCCATGTGCATTGTGCCTTGTTGTGTTGTATTTTGTGCCTTTAAATCAATGCAGGAGAGAGATAACTACATAATCGGACACACAGAGAAGAGAAAACAAAGGGAGACAAAAAACAGCCCACATATGAAAGAAAAGCAAGCATCACCAGAAAAAGTAAATGAAATGGAGTCAAGAGAAAGAATTCAGAGAAATGGTCATAAGGTGGATAAAAAGAATAGAAGATAAATTCAACAATATGTGTGAGAACCAAGAGAAAATGAAGAAGAACCAAGAAGAAATGAAAAATGACATGGCTGCTGTAAAGAACTCAATAGAAAGCATCAAGAGTAGACTAGAACAGTGGTCGGCAAACTCACTAGTCAACAGAGCCAAATATCAACAGTACAACAATTGAAATTTCTTTTGAAAGCCAAATTTTTAAAAATCAAACTTCTTCTAATGCCACTTCTTCAAAATAGACTCGCCCTGGCCACGGTATTTTGTGAAAGAGCCACATTCAAGGAGCCAAAGAGCCGCATGTGGCTCACACGCTGCAGTTTGCCAACCACTGGACTAGAAGAAACAGAGGACCACATCAGTGAGCTAGAAGACAAGGGGTACCATAAGGAGAGGAAACTAAGCTAGGAATAGAAAACCTGTTTGAAGAAATAATGACAGAAAACTTCCCTGATATAGTGAAGAAAAAATCCTCACAAATCAAGAAGCTCACAGAGTCCCAAGAAAAATGAACCTTAAAAGACTGACACCAAGGCACATTATAATTAAATTGGCAAACACCAACGACAAAGTAAGAATCATATATATATATATATACACACACACACATACATACATATATATAAAATGGATTTTTTACAGAGATGAAGGGAGAGGGATAGAAAGTCAGAAACATCGATGAGAGAGAAACATCGATCAGCTGCCTCCTGCACATCCCCCACTGGGGATGTGCCCGCAACCAAGGTACATGCCCTTGACCAGAATCGAACCTGGGACCCTTCAGTCTGCAGGCCCACGCTCTTATCCACTGAGCCAAACCGGCTTCGGCAAAGTAAGAATCTTAAAAGCGGCCAGAGAGAGACACAAAGTTACCTACAAAGCATCCCCCATCAGACTAGCAACTGATTTCTCAACAGAATATGTAAGAGGTGTGCAGGAGGCAGCTGATCAATATTTCTCTCTCATCGATGTTTCTAACCCTCTATCCCTCTCCCTTCCTCTTTGTAAAAAAATCAATAAAGTATTAAAAAAAAAAAAAAGAAACATCAAGGCAACAAATGACAATGAAAACACAACAATCCAAAATCTATGGGACACAGCGGAAACAGTCTTGAAAGGGAAGTTCATAGCTCTACAATCCTACTGTAAAAACCCCCACAAGAAACAATGGTAATAAATTACCTAATCCTACAACTCAAAGAGTTATAAAGAGAGCAACAAGAAAAGGCCAATGTAAGCAGAAGGAAGAAAATAATGAAGATCAGAGTGGAGATAAACAACATAGAAACAAACAAAAAACCACACAAAAAAAACAACAATATAAAAGATCAACAAAACCAAGAGCTGTTTTTTTGAAAGGATAAACAAGATTGATGAACCTCTAGCCAGGCTGGCCAAGAAGCAAAGACAGAGGACCCAAATAAACAAAATCAGAAATGAAAGAGAAGAAATAACAACAGACCCCACAGAAATACAAAGGATTGTCAAAAAATACTCAGAACAACTCTATTTCAACAAACTGGACAAACTGGAGGAAATGAACATATCCCTAGAAAAATACAACCTTCCAAAACTCAATGAGGAAGAATCTAAACATCTCAATAGGCCAATAACTATGGAAGAAATTGAAGCAGTCATCAAAAAGCTTCCAGCACAAAGAAGAACTAAAACCTATCCTCCTCAGACTAATCCAAAAAATTTAAGAGGAAGGAACGCTTTCAAGCTCATTCTATGAAGCCAGCATCATCCTAATATCAAAACCAGATAAAGACAACACAATGAAAGAGAATTACAGGTCAATATCCCTCATGAACATAGATGCCAAAATCCTCAACAAAATTCTAGCAAATTGGATCCAGCAGTACATCAGAAAGATCATACACCATGACCAAGCAGAATTTATCCCAGGGATGCAAGGATGGTACAATATCCGCAAATCAATAAATGTGATACATCACAAAAACAAATTAAGAGATAAAAATCACATAATCGCCAAAACCAGTTTGGCTCAGTGGATAGAGCATCAGCCTGCGGACTGAAGGGGCCCAGATTCTATTCCGGTCAAAGGCATGTACCTTGGATGCAGGCACATCCCCACTGGGGGGTGTGCAGGAGGCAGCTGATTGATGTTTCTCGCTCATCGATGTTTCTGACTTTCTATTCCTCTCCCTTCCTCTCTGTCAAAAGTGAATAAAATTTATTTTTTTAAAAATCACATAATCACATCAATTGATGCAGAAAAATCACTTGCAAAATCCAACAACCTTTCTTGATAGAAACTCTCAGCAAGTTGTGAATAGAAGAATCATACCTCAACCTAATAAAAGCCATATATGATCAATCCACAGCCAATATCATACTCAATGGGCAAAAACTAAAACCACTTCCCCTAAGAACAGGAACACGACAGGGATGCCCACTCTCCCCACTGCTGTTCGACATAATACTAGAAGAATTAGCCATTGCAATTAGACCAGAAGAGGAAATAAAAGGCATCCAAATTGGAAAAAAAGTAAAGCTGTTCTTCTTCACAGATGACATGATATTATACATAGAAAAACCCGAAAGACTCCATAAAAAAAAAACACTAGTAGACTTAATAAATAAATTCAGCAATGTAGCAGGATACAAAATTAATGCCAAGAAATCTATGGCATTTCTATACACCAATAGGGAACTTACAGAAAGAGAGGCTAAAAAAGTAGTCCCACTTACTATAGCACCAAAAAAATTAAGATACCTAGGAATAAACTTAACTAAGGAGGTAAAAGACCTATATGCAGAAAACTACAGGACCCTGAAAAAAGAGATAAAGGAAGACATAAACAGATGGAAGAACATACCATGTTCATGTACTGGTAGAATCAACATCATTAAAATGTTCATACTACTCAAAGCAATCTATAGATTCAATTCACTCCCCATTAAAATACCAATGGCATATTTCACAGACCTAGAAAGAACTCTCCAAAAATCCATCTGGAATAAAACAAACAAACAAACAAACAAACAAACAAACCCCCAAAGACCCCAAATAGCCACAACAATCCTGAGAAAGAAGAACAAAGTAGGTGAGATCTCAATACAAGATTTCAAGCTGTATTACAAAGCCACTGTTCTCAAAACTGCCTGATACTGGCACAAGAACAGACATATGGATCAATGGAATAGAATAGAGAACCCAGATATCGACCCAAACCACTATTCTCAATTAATATTTGACAAAGAAGGCAAGAACATACAGTGGAGTCAAGACAGTTTCTTCAATAAATGGTGTTGGGAAAATTGGACAGATACATCCAAAAAAATGAAACTAGACCACCAACTTGCACTATACACAAAAATAAACTCAACATGGGTAAAGGATTTAAACATAAGACAGGCAACCATAAAAACACTAGAGGAATCGACAGACAGAGAAATCTCAGACATATGCCAAAGCAGATTTCTTCACCAATAATGCTCCTAGGGCAATGGAAACTAAAGAGAAAATAAACAAATGGAACTACATTAAAATAAAAAGCTTTTGCACAGTAAAAGAAACCATCAACAAATCAACAAGAAAGGTCACTGTATGGGAGAACATATTTGCAAATGTTATCACTGATAAAGGTTTAATCTCCAACATCTACAGGGAACTTACACAACTTAATAAAAGATAAATGATCTGATAAAAAAATGGGCAACAGAGCTAAATAGAATCTTTTTGAAAGATAACAGAAGGCCAAGAGACATATGAAAACATGTTCAAAGTCACTAATTATCCAAGAGATGCAAATCAAAACGACAATGCGGTACCATCTCACACCTGTCAGAATGGCTATCATCAACAAACAAGTGCTGGAGAGGATGCAGAGAAAAAGGAACCCTTGTGCACTGCTGGTGCGAATGCAGACTGGTGCAGCCACTGTGGAGAACAGTATGGAGTTTCCTCAAGAAACTAAAAATGGAACTCCCATTCGACCCAGTAACCCCACTTCTAGAAATACCAATCAAAAGGACATATGCACCCCTATGTTCATAGCAACACAATTCACCATAGCTAAGTTTTGGGAACAGCCTAAATGCCCATCAGCGGATGAGTGGATTAGAGGACTATGGTACATCTACACAATGAATACTACGCTGCTATAAAAAAGAAGGAATTCTTACCATTTGCAGCAGCATGAATGGACCTGGAAAGCATTATGTTAAGTGAAATAAGCCAGACAATTAAAGAAAAATACATGATCGTATTCATTTATGGAAAATAAAGAACATTATAACCTGATGAACAAAAAGATAGACACAGAGGCAGTAAAGCACTGAACAGATTGTCAAATTACAGCGGGAAGGCTGGGGAGTGTTGGGGAGGGGTGGGGAAAGAGATCAACCCAAAAACTTGTATGCATGCATATAAGCACAACCAATGGGCACAAGACACTGGGGTGAGGGGTGGGATGAGGGCATGCAACAGGGGGTAGGGGAGGCTGGGGAAGGTCAATGGGGAAACAAAAAGGAGATATATGTACTACTACACATAATACTTTAAACAATAAAAAAAATGACAAAAAAATATATGTATTTGTCTTTCCAGAAGAAATTAGTTTAAAAATTGTCAGGTAGAAAAGGATCAGTGGTTAACTAGGTTAAGTGTTAGTATGCCTGGACAAAATCACTTTTGTGTTTCAGAAAGAAGAAATGACACTTTACACAGTGATGTCAGTAACTCAAGAGTTGCAGCAAGTTAATAATATGAGAAAATGAATAAATAAGTTAGCTATTTTAAATATATTTTTATAGATTTCAGGGAAGAAGGGAGAGGGAGAGAGACAGAAATATCGATGAGAGGATAACTGATCATTGTTCGGCTGCCTCCTGCACACCCCAACTGGGGATCGAACTCTCAACTTGGGCAAGTGCCCTGACCGGGAATTGAACTGTGACCTTGTGGTTCATAAGTCAACGCTCAACCACTAAGCCATGCCCGTCCAGCAGGTTAGTTATTTTAATTTGTACTAAATTTTCATTTATTGATTCCTAAGGCCTTATACATGTTCTAATAAGACCAAACCAAAAGTCAAATCATTCATTTACAATAACAATGAAAGAAACAAAAACCCTCTACCTGGAATTCTCATTATCCTACACTGTCAGTTTGATTACTGAACCTAATGAGCTGTAATAATTAATCGTAAAAGACAAAAACCAGACCTACAAAAGTGCTCTATAATTACATGTTTTGCAGCTTAATATACAGGCAGGCATTTTTTAAATAACACAATCACTTAGCGTAATAACAATTATGCAGTCGTGGGCTTTCCTCACACTGTCTTTAACAGTGTGAATCCCATATAATCTTCTGCTACAACTGTCTCACCCGAGAGGCAGTGGATAGGAAATGACAGCCTTTTCCATAAATCTACCTTGGAAACCTTGCTAACAGGTTTTCAGTTCAGCTTAGTCTGCTGCTGTAAGTGGGCTTCTCTCACTTTAGCATAAACCCTGATTTTGTAAGAAACACAAACACACACACTCCTCTTCCAGTATGTACTTATAAACAAAAAGCAAGAGTATTAGAAAATTCTTACCAGAAAGATCCACCACAGCCTCATGACTGGAAATAGCTCCTTTCTCAATAAAAAGATCTCGAAAATATTCACTATTTGCTGACAAAACAGATTTATGAGCTTTGTACTCTTCTCCTTCAATTAACAAAGTAACATCACAGAACTGGTTGGAGAGTCTCTGTTCATTCAGTTGCTTTAACACAGCCTGACAATGCTTTGGAGAAGAGCGTTTCACCACTCCTTTGGTGTCAACCTATCAAAATAAGTGTGAGACCAAAAGCTGTATTACATATCATCTGTATGTCTACCCTTAACAGAATTTAAGACATCCTCCCCTTTTAAAAGATACCACTAATTTAAGATACCACTAGCCTGATAGTCTTTCTTTATTATCTATGCATTTAAATGAAAAGATCTGTTGTTCTCACTCTCTTCTGCTATATTCACTCTACTTCACCCAATGAAAGCCGCATCTCACTTTTGCTGCCTCCTCTTACTAGCCTGAAATTTGATGGCATAAGAAACTAATGCAGGCAAAAAAACAAAGACCTAACCAGCTTAATTTTACCTTGCTTCATGACCCAGAGACTGCTTCTAGAAGTGTATTCTGTCTATTTGTACCAATATACCATTAAAAAAGAGGAGTAATTAACAAGTTAAATTCTGAAGAGAACAATAGGAATACTTATGTTGAAGAGGCAATATTAGCATATTTTAGTGTATATAACAACATAGTGCATTACTTTAGACGCAGACCTTCTTAAATCTTCAATTTCAATGCCAATACTCAAGCAGTTTTAGCAGTTTAAGAAAAAATTCACAAAGCCTAAAAACACTAATACGCTAGTTACACATGTTCAAGCTGAATGAAAAGTTCCACTTACAAATACAAGTTCATGTTTAGATATTGGCTTCTTTTTTGCAGGCTTGGAGGCTGTAGTTGGAGTTGAAGTAAAGTTGCTCAGGTCATCCTCTGATTCATTACTTTCATCTCCAGATTCAAGGTCTAGTCCTAATTCTTCCAACATTTCTGAAGTATCTGATATTGGACGGGAGCGATCTAGTTTCTCCTGGCATTTGCTACATTGTTTAATGTAATCTTTGACTTGCTTTAATATACCTACAATAAAAATAAAAATTAACAAGTCAAATATTTTTCTCATTTAAAAATGAAAAAATACATTATATTGTTTGTTTAGTTTGTGTATACTTATGTATCTTCCAGTGCATGCATGTGTGTAGACACAAACATACCCCATCAAGTATAGAGAGTTTTTTAGAATTTAACATACATTTTTTTCAAAGATATAATGGTTTCTTTCCATGCTGAAGTAGACTGTTTTGTTGTTTATTTCTAGTTATTCACTTCCCCATCACTATGTAGCATTGTCCATTTTCATGTGGGCTGTTATTCATGCTTTAGGAGCTACATGAAACTGCTAAAATTCAACTGTTTTTGACCTTCATAAACAGTAATATAATGTGGCTCAAGCTAATAATACCTCTTCCCCTTCCTAAATTAGGTTTGACCATGCACTTTGCTTTGGTGAATGGATATGATATGTGCCAGTTCTCATTAGAAGCTGGAGAGGCACTGCTGCCCAGCCGGTGTGGCTCTGTGGCTGTGTCCTCCTGTAAACCAGGAGGTCACAGTTTGATTCCCAGTCAGGGCACATGCTCAGGTTGTGGACCCGATCCCCAGTAGGGGACATGCAGGAGGCAGCCAATCAATAATTCTCTCTCATCATTATGTTTCTATATCTCTCTCCCTCTCCCTTCTTCTCTGAAATGCAGAGAGAGGGAGGCACTGCTTCACCTCAGTTCTCTGAATTTCATCCTCTCTCTTAAAAAAAATTTTTTTTTTATTGATATTTTACAGGGAAGAAAAAGAGGGGTAGAGAGAAACATTGATCAGCTGCCTCCTGCACACACCCCCACCGGGGATGTGCCCGCAACCAAGGCATATGCCCTTGACCGAATCGAACCCGGGACCCTTGAGTCCGCAGACCGATGCTCTATCCACTGAGCCAAACCAGTGTTGGCTCCTCCTTTCTTAAAAAACATGTTCCAGATGGGTGCTGTCCTTTAGCCTGAGCTGCAGATGAAAAAAGACAGGTAGGGCCAATCTGCAACCTGAACAGGACTACAAACCAACCTTGTAATCATACTATAAAAGAAGTCTCATGTTTTTGAAAGCTATGACATTTTAGGTTGTTTTTGTTTTTTTTATTGTTGACACTATTACCAATGTCTTCCCTTTCCTACCCCCTCAAGATTTTAAATTTATCTGAAATAACAGCATAAACAACTAACAAAAGTTGAATGTACAAAGGGCACTCTCAAAACTCTATTGTGAATTTCAACGTCCAGCCCAGCATGTTGGGGTGGGGGTAGGGAGCAGGGAAGAACACTTTTTTGTTTTGGTTTTGTTTTATGGTGTGTTTTTTTTTTATTTTTGTTTATTGATTTCAGAGAGGAAGGGAAAGGGAGAGAGAGAAATATCAAGGATGAGAGAGAATCATGAGTCGCTGCCTCCTGCACGCCCCACCCTGGGGATCGAGCCCACAACTTGGGCACGTGCCCTGACCAGGCATCGAGCCTGACCTCCTGGTTCCTAAGTTGATGCTCAACCACTGAGCAACCCGGGCCGGGCGGGACACGTTATATATATATATAGGTCTTTGCCTTGAATGACATGGTTTTGTTCAATGTTAGTTTGTTACAATATTGATGAGATGAAGAGTTAAATAGAAACTTAACTCTTATTTATATCAATTAGCCAACGGTAAAATTGGTTTTGTTATGCATCGTTTTGCTTAAAGTTACAACCTATCGAGAACATTAAATGAGGATTTACTGTATACACACACAGACACACAGACACACACACGCATTATCCTTATAAATTAGGGCCAATTAAATTCTCATTCTACAGACTGGAGGAATGAAGCCCTAAGAGGCAAGTAACTTGTCCAAAGTCACATCTAGTAAACTGCATACTGGGCCTCCAGGAGCCATGTAACCTTTCCGTACATTATACTACTTACTCAGGAACACATTTGTCCATCCCTGCAGCAGAAACTTCTGTTCCCACAATTCCCAAATAAAATGCAAATGAAAAGGCTCATTCATTAGCTAAAATGATACAGAGGTATATAATAAATTCCTGAAAAGACTTTCAATACATCAAAATATATCAAGTTCCTTGCCTTCAACTTTCAGAAAGTAGTCAAGCAGTATTCCTCAAATTATATTATGTCCCATACTTACTAAAAAGTACATAATGGAGTAATAAATTTAAAAATTATATTCCCATTTTAGATACACACAATGGATATTATTATATTAAAAAGCTCTAAGTTCTACAGTAAAAAAAAAATCCTACTTAACCTAGGAATTTGGTAAATTTGTTCACAGAATACCATTTTTTAGCAGACATAACTTATAAAATAATAGATTAGGAGTAAATATAACTTTCATAAAAAAGGTATTTATGCCCTGGCCAGCTTGGCTCAGTGGATAGAGCATCGACCTGTGGACTGAAGACTCCCAGGTTCAATTCCAGTCAAGGGCACGTGCCTGGGTTGCTGGCTTGATGTGCAGGAGGCAGCTGATTAATGATTCTCTGTCATCACTGATGTTTCGCTCTCTCGTTCTCCCTTCCTCTCTAAAGTCGATAAAAATATATTTAAAAAATAAAATTAAAAAGGTAGTTACAGGTGCATAGATTTAGAGAGCAACAGGTTATATTCTAGCATCTGAACATATTACAGTCAATAATAAGTCTATACCTTTATAAGACATGAGTAGGTTTAAAAAATAAATAAAAAGACTGAACAGATATATATTTTATATACAATTAAGAGAAAATGAATCCTAGCTGGTATGGCTGAGTAGATAAAGTGTCAGCCTCCAGACTGATGGGTCCTGGGTGAGATTCTCGATCCCTAGTAGGGGCTGTGCAAGAGCCAGCTGATCAATGATTTGCTCTCATCATTGATCTCTCTCTCTCTCTCTCTCTCCCTCCCCCCCTTCCTTTCTGAAGTCAATAACAAAAATATTTTAAAAAAAGAAATGAGAAAGATGTTCATTCTCTGTAAAAAACAAACAGATAAGATATTCTCAGTGTAAAACAAATGAGAGTAAATGGGTTGGAATGATGAAAAATTTCTGAAGATGAATAGTTGTGATTACATAACAATTTGAATGAATGAATGCACATTTAAAAATGGCTGAAATGGTACATTTTATTTATTCATATTTTACCAAGTAAAGAAAGTAAGTGGGTGTGTGAATGGGAGAAGATGTAAGAGAAGATATACAAAATGTCCCCCAAAAATGTATATACACCTTAACAGCTGGTAGCTCAATTCTGAAAATGATATATATTTTAATAAACACTGCCTTTATAAATTACTCAACATGTATATGTACATTTTTTGGGACACCCTATATATTTCTAAGTGAAAAACATACTTAGGAATAAGAGGTGCTGCTATGCCCAGCTGGTGTGGCCCAGTGGTTTGAGTGTCCATCCATGAACCAGATCATGGTTAGGGTTTGATTCTGGGTCAGGGCACTTACCCAGGTTTCTGGCTTGATTCCCATTAGGCGACAAGCAGGAGGCAGCCAATCAGTGATTTTCTCTCACTGATGTTTCTAGCTCTCTCTCCTCTCATCTCTGAAATCAGTAACAACATATTAAAAAAAAAAAGTTCGGCTATGGAACTTTCCATGTCCAAAATAAACAAAGAGGCAGTTTTTCTAATTAATTTTGATTGTATTTCTAAACACAATTTGTGATTCTGCACAATTTAGTACATTCTACATACAGCAGATGTTTGATTCAACTATTCACTGGTTGAGTTCAAATGGTATTTGAGAAACTTCACAGAGGCATTTGAACAAGATGAAAAATAAAAAATACTACAGGGGGTGGGAATGATATTAATGTATGATAGTAAATCAACTCTCACCAAAATCACCCTATTATGTTTTACAAGTCCTTTAACTTGAGTGATAGTGTTTTGATGGGATCATTTTATTTTTAAACTAGAGGCCTGATGCACGAAATTCATGCACGGGGGGCAGGCGGGTGTCCCTCAGCCCAGCCTGCACCCTCCCCAATATGGGACCCCTTGAGGGATGTCTGATTGAGATCGGGCCTAAACGGGCAGTCGGACATCCTTCTCATAATCCAGAACTGCTGGCTCCAAACTGCTCACCTGCCTGCCTCCCTGATTGCGCCTAACCACTTCTGCCTGTCAGTCTGCTTAACCCCTAACCACTACCCTGCCAGCCTGATTGATGTCTAACTGTTCCCCTGCCAGCCTGTTTGCCCCCAACTTCCCTCCTCTGCTGGCCTGGTCCCTCCCAATTGCCCTCTCCTGTTGGCCCACAACTGCCATATGGGGGCAGCATCTTTGACCACATGGGGGGAGCTGATGGTCAATCTGTGTATTACTCTTTGATTAGATAGGACAGAGGCCTGGTGCATGGGTGGGCCAACTGGTTTGCCCTGAAGGGTGTCCGGGATCAGGGTGGGGGTTCCCTTAGGGCGTGGGGCAGCCTGGGCGAAGGCCTATGGTGGTTTTCAGGCTGTCCACGCTCCCCAGGCGGAGGCCCTGGGATTTGAAATTAATTTATGTTCTACAATTGAAACTTTGTAGCCTAGAGCGGAGCCAAGGCTTCTGCTCACTCCATGGTGACAGCCATTTCTGTTTGAAACTTTGTAGCCTAGAGTGGAGGCCTAGGCGCTAGAGCTGCAGAAGTTTAGCTTCTTCCATCACCCTGGCAAACCCTAGCCTCTTCTCTCTCCAGGTCCATGTCTGCCCTCGGATTATGTATCTTTTATAATTGAAATTTTGTACCACTGAGTGGAGGCAAAGGCAGGCAGAAAGTTTGGCTTCCTCCGCTGCCGGGGAAACCCAAGCCTCCCTCCTGCTCTGTGGCACAGCCATCTTGGTTGGGGTTTATTTGCATAATCTGCTCCTGATTGGCTGGTGGGCATGGCAAAGGTATGGTCAAATTTGCATATTACTCTTTTATTAGATAGGAGGATCCCTGTATTTTATTTTTTAAATCCTCACCTGAGGATATTTTCCCATTGATTTTTATTTTTTATTTATTTTTTAATATATATTTTATTGATTTTTTACAGAGTGGAAGGGAGACAGAAACATCCATGAGAGAGTAACATCAATCAGTTGCCTCCTGCACTTCTCCTAATGGGGATGTGCCAACAACCAAGGTACATGCCCTTGACTGGAATCGAACCTTCAGTTCAAAGGCTAACACTATTCACTGAGCCAAACTGGTCTGAGCCTCACTGATTTTTAGAGAGAGTGGAAGAGAGAAGGAAAGACAGGCAGAAACACATTACGCCTGCTGCACAAGCCCTGACCAGGGCCCAGGCGGGAGAGGAGTCTGAAAGCAGGGCCCCTCGGCCCAAAGGGCCAGGCTCTGTACACTGAGCAGAACCAGCTAGAGCTTGATGGGGTCATTTTAAACCTAACTTTACAGATCCAGGGTTGATAAGCTGAAAGGATCTGACTCAAGTTAACCATTCAAGAACCATCAATGTGTAGACACAGTTGATTTACTATTTAAGAGTGGGGATTGCTGCAAAGGGCTGAAATTACTAATGCAGAAAAATCTGAATCCTCTAACTATCTTTGTGACTATGGCCAAGTCCCCAATCTCTGGGTGCCTGTGTTTAAATGTTACTATTTTTAAGCACTTTGGACAGTGTCTGACACAGCAAAGACTACACAAGAGTTTAAGTAATGCTCACTGGTACCAACAAAAAAGTCCACATAAAAACACCAAATTACCATTAAAGGGTTCTTTAGTTAGTAAAGACTCAGAACAAAGGAAAATGATTGACCTTAGCGGGCAGTCCTCTAATAAAACAACTCGAGGAACAGTTTCTTGCTCCAGAGCAGGGTTTCTCAACCTCTGTGCGGTGTTGACATTTGGGGCCAATGGTTCTTGTGGGCTGGGGCGTCCCGTCCTGTGCATTGTGGAAGGCTCAGCGGCCCCGACCTCGACGCAACTGGAGGCCGACACAGCCCCAGTTACAACCACAACTGTCTCCAGACCGTCCCGGGTGGGAACCACCGCTCCAAAGACCCACCTGCCGCGGGGAGCAGCCTGCCCCTGCCGCGGCTCCGCAGCCTCCTCCGTCAGAGCCGGAAGCAGCGACATCCCTCCCCGGCCTGACTCTGACTCAGGCTCACGCTCCCCTCCCCTGCGCTGGCTCCCACGGCGTCAAAAACCTTCAGGACGGTACTTCTGACCAGAACAGTCACAGTAACCGCATTCCCCCCCCCCTCCAAGGTATACGTAGTGTCTCGCAAAAGCTCCAAAGCGCTTTTCACAGTATTAAAGGGAAGAACATAAAAAATAAATTAAAAATAACCACTAGGAGAACCAGCTCTTCTTTACATTGAATTCTTGCCCTAAAAACCAAAGTTCCAGATGACTGTGTCCAGCGACTCCAAATCACTTGTGCACACAGCTCCATTTTCCTCACGTGCAACGCAGCACACCATTTGAGCAATACGAGTCGGCGGCCCCCAGAACCTCAGGCCCCTGGGGAACTGCCGGAAAGGCAGCCGGGCCTGGGAGGACCCCCCCAAACCGCCAGCGCAGCCAGGCTTTTAAAGGCACAGCGCGCACCTCGCCAACCGCCGCCCCGCGCCGGAACCTCCCCCGAGGGAAGGCGGCGGGCCCCGCCCCGCCCAGCTCGCGAGCCCCGCCCCCGCCCGCCCCGAGGAAGCCCCTCGCCCCACCCCGGGCCAGGGCCCGCCCCCAGCTCCCAGGCCTCCTTCCTGTGGGAAGTGCGGCCCCTTTCCCGTCCCTCACCCTCTCGGCTCCGCCTGGCCGCCGCTCCACCGCCGAGCGTAGGCTGAGCCGGCGGGGGGCGTTCGGAAAGCGGGGTGAGGGTCCCTCAAACGTGCAGCTCTGCAAACAGGCCCACGCCCGCCTCCGTCATCGGGCCCCGTCTGGACCCACGCCGCCGGCCCGCCCTCGCGCCGCGGGCGAGATCCTACCTCGCCACCAGTACGTCTTGGACAAGTCGTGCCAGGTCTGATGCTGGGTGTGGTGAGTGCCGCCCGGGCCCAGGTGCGCCGCCTCGATGAGCCCCCAGCGCCGCTCGGGCTGCAGCACCACCTCCAGCTCCGCGAAGGTCTTGCGGTGCCGCTGCCGCCGCTGGTAGTACAAGGTCCCGTCGCGCACCACGTAGCAGGCGGCCGCCTTGCGGATTTTGCGCTTGACATTGCCCTCTGTGCCCGGCGCGTACGGTTCGCACTCGTTCGTCAGGTAGCGCAGGATGGCCCGGTAGCTCTCCTCGCTTGACATCGCTGACCCGGGCTCCCCGAGGGCGCCTGTCAGTGGCGAGGGAGGAAGACAGCGGCTCTAGCTCCGGGCGGATGGCACAGCTGCGCAGACACTGCAGGGAGGAAGGACTGTGTCTGCGGGGAGTGCTCTTCGGCCGCGCCCGCAGCGCGGAGGAAGACCTAACGAGTTGGTCACCAGGGGGAACTGCACTTCTCCAGCGCGCGGGATCCGCGGGCGACTGATAAAATGGCTGCTGCACCACCGGAAGTGACGTAAGCCAAGGGCGAGGGAACGCGCCCTGATTGGAGCCCAGGGGTCCGCTGGCTCGGTGAAGCCCTCGAGTGACGTCAGGACTGCGGGAGGACATTTTGGAAGCGGGTAGGCCCTTCCTGGGAGATCGAACTGGCTTTGGTCAGACATCTTAAGTGCTGGCAGTTTCCCTTTTAATTTTCCCCTTCTTTCCCCTACTCTGAGCATGTGTAGGAGGATCTGGTGGGCAATTGTTATTCCATCCGAGATACCGAAGGTGTAAAAGAGCCTGTTCCCCTCCCCCGCCACCCTACCTGCCGAGACACTTGAAAACATAAAAGTATCAGATTTTAAGTCTTCGGGTGAGATACTAGCCTATGAACACAAAACCAAAGAAACCCCATTCACACGGAAATGTAGTTTCCAGTTAAATGTTATAAAAATCAAAGTCCACTTATTGATAGGAATTATAATTTATTTCTAAACCTCAACCACTAGCTTCATATTACCCATGGAATAGTCAGGATTTTTCAGGAATGGCCTGATCATGTAGAGACTGTTTTCTACATAAGAAGGTAATATTGTGGGCAAGGAATGTGGAGGATGGCTAACACTATTTTCTTAACCTTATTTACATATTTTTACATATGCTTAGGCGGGGGTGGGGGGTGGGGGGGTTCTCCATTCCCCCCCCTAAACAAACTTAAACTGTTTTGTAGTGTGCAATGTAGGCCCAGTTTCGTGTTTTTAGTTGGGAGTCCAAAGCCCTGGCCCTAGGTTGGATCTGTAGTGCAGGCAAGAGCCACAGGCCGATACATTGCTAGGCTGCTGGGGTGGGAAACAGGCAGTGCTTCTCTGGGACCTGAAAACTCCATCAACACCTTCCTCTCCCAGCCAGGAGTCTGACCGGTGGGGGCAGACAAGTGAATGCAATAGGCTCACAAAACAGGATGCACCCAGTCTCCAAGGTACATGGGGTGGTGGTTGAGAAGTTTCCAGATGACCCAGAAACCTGAGGCAGCATTCTTGAAAGAGTGTGGCTTAGGTACTGAGCCCCGGGCCCAGAGGAAAGACAGAACTAAAAAGGCTGGGATTTAATCAGGGTCATTCAATCAGTCCACAAAACAGACTAAGCTGGGGATGAGAGGTGAATTAGAAGGTGGAGATATACCCTTTCCCATGGGTAGATGCCCAAATCCATCCTCCAAAAGCTGTGCAGGTGCTCAGCTCAGCATCGCCACTCTTCTAATGAAATCCCCATGCCCTTTAAATAAAGATCAGTTTGGTCCTAGCCAGGTGACTTGGAGCACAATCCTGTACACCAAAAAGTGGGTTCGATTCCCAGTCAGAGCACATACCCAGGCTGCAGTTTGAATCCCTAGGTTGGGGCAAGTTTGGGGTGCAACCAAGCAATGTCTCTTATATTGAGGGTTTTCTCTGCTCCTCCTTCTAAAAAAAAAAAAAAATCAATAAAAAAAATCAATTTGATATAAAAAGTCTATTAATATAAAATTGCAAGTAAACAAGTTATGGAACAGCAAAGAAAAACTAAATTAAAGCAATCCCCTTGCCAGGCCGGTGTGGCTCAGTATTTGAGTGTTCACCTAGGAACCAGAAGGTCTTGGTTCGATTCCTGGCAGGACTCATGCCTGGGTTGTGGGCTCAGTCCCCGTTGTGGATGTGCAGGAGGCAGCCAGTCAGTGGTTCTCTCTCATCCTTGATGTTTCTATCGCTCCTCCCTTCTCTGAAATCAATAAAAATATATTAAAAAAAGAAAGAAAGAAAGAAATCCCCCTACACCCAATTAAGATCCTGCCAAAACAATCTGAAAGAACTGAGGGATTACTTGGATTCTCCTGTGTTTGGGCCAGTACAGACACATGTTTTAGTAAAATGTTTTACAGGTGGTCCAGTTGTCTTCCTGATAAAAGCTGAACTTGCTGTCCCATGAGAACAGAGATGTAGTGGTGCCAGCAGAGAGTGGGACTGAAATTGTCAGTGATGGGGAGGAGGCAGACAACTGCCTATGAGGGGTGATGGGATGCTGTCTAGATAAAGCATTTCCCTCTTCTCAGATGGCAGCCCACTCTCTTGGTTGCCCTGGACCTTTGATGTGATGATCCTTCCTCTTCTTGGAGTCTCCCCTCCTCTGTCCTTGCCCTAGGACAAGTCTGTCCACCCTGCAGTCAGATTTTTCTTTCCCTGAGGTTGAGTCCTCGGAACTGACCATCATGGTGGCAGCAAAGGGAGCAGCTGAAACCTCAGGATCCAGGGAGCCTGTGGTATCACCATGGCAACCCCTGGGCTAGTCCTGGCCGTGTGGCTCAATTGGTTGGAGCATTATCCCACCGGTGGAAGGGTCCCTTTTCATCTGGGGAGTTCTACGATTTGGTGGGGCCTTTGATAAAAACCAGGTCTCCCTGGACATACCACTAGATGAGGCAGGGGTCTGGGAGCAAGATCCAGAGGAGGCCCTGGCCCTGAGCACAGAGGGGTCCCTGGGCGAGCTCCTCCAGGCTGAGGACAAGCACTGCGCCCTGGAGTGGGAGACGGAGGCGTTACAGCAGCAGGCTGAGGCCCATGCTCTGGAGAACTTACTTTTCTTCTTAATGTATTCTTACTGATTTGAGAGCGGAAGGGAAAAGGAGAGACAGAAACGTGAGTGATGAGAGATAATCATTGACCAGCTGCCTCCTGCACACTCCACACTGGGGATTGAGCCCACCTGGACATGTGTCCTGGCCAGGAATTGAACTGTGACCTCCTGGTTTATAGGTTGGCGCTTAACCACTGAGCCATACCAGCTGGGCAATGCCCTGGAGAACTTGAATGGGCAGGTACAGGGGCTCCTGGGAGCTTTTTTTGCCTTGCAGGCAACAAGCCTAAATGAGCAGGGGTGATGCACACCTACCCCAGGATGGCACAGAAGGAGTTGGGGTGGAATGTGGGTCACCTCCTGGGACGGAGGTGGCATGAACCAGCAAGATGCTATGTTCACTTACATCTCTGCAGCTCACGCTTAATCTCGTGATATTTATTATTCCACAAGAAATTAAACCCTCATTTTGACCTCTTGAATACATGCTATTATAGGCTTAACTAACTTTTTTGGTCGTATCCTCAGAAAAGGGAGTGTTTTAAGGTAGTATATCAGTGTTTGTGCAACAAACATGCTATTTATTCACTTTTAACCAATGCCAAATGTCAGCTATGGACCCCAGGATCAAGCTGAGGGCATGGGTGGGAGAAGACCAGGTCCCCTCTCTATAAAAACTGCCTCTCCTGCTGAAACTGGTTTGGCTCAGTGGATAAAGCATCAGCCTGTGGACCTAAAGGTCCCAGGTTTGATTCCGGTCAAGGGCATGTACCTTGGTTGCGGGCACATCCCCAGTGGGGGGTGTGCAGGAGGCAGCTGATCAATGTTTCTCTCTCATCGATGTTTCTGACTTTCTGTCCCTCTTCCTTCCTCTCTGTGAAAAATCAATTAAAAATATATATATTTTTTAAAAAGTGCCTCTCCCACATCCGGAGCCACCCTGCCTTCTCGGAGACCCCAGGGCGCCCTGTACTGCAGCACTGCTTCTCAGTGGACTCTCTGGAAGCAATGTCTCAACATGTTCCTGTCCTTCACTTGGTCCCACGTCTTCCATCTGCCCGCAGGGTTATTCTCTTCTCTATGCCTAACCTTTCTGGAAGCTGTGTCATTTCCCATCATATGCTGTGGATCGCCTGTCCCCAGCCAGCTCTGCAGAGTTCCTGGAGCCGACTGGCCCCGTGAGCTCCAGCCAAACACCCACTGTCAGAAGTGTTCGATACACTACAGTGGCAGTCATACCGTCAATAAGTGGGTCAAATCAATATCTGTTCACCTTAAACTCACACAATATTTTATGTGGGACCCTTGTTCCTCAACCTCCCCAAGTGTCCCAACTGTTGGTGGCTGCTACCTGGTAGAAAAATGCCTCATATGCATTCACCCCCTCATCAAAGTGTCCTTGAGAATCTTCAACCCACATGGTGCAGGGAGTAGAGAGAGAGAAGACACCTCATCTGGCTTCCTTGGTCCTGGCCATGTCCCTAGCTAGTTCCCAGGTGTACCCCAACAACCAGAGAGGAAAGAACTAGTCCCATAAGTCTCTCCCCATCTAAAACTCAAAATGATCAAAGAGCAGGAAATGGGACAGGAAGAATAGCCTAAATTCAAGAGCTAACAAAATCAGATGTCCTGGCAGAAATTTATCTTCCAGGTCAGGGGCAAGGTCAAGGGCTGTGTGTAAAGGTAGAGGTGGGCTCCTGAACATCAGTGGTTGGGGCCAGGTGCTGAGACCTGGCTTGTGTTTGGAGCCATTTACAGTAAGTTTCCTTGGATAACTCACTCTACTAAGGTGCTGGTAGGCCCACCCAGCCTGGGACCAGTGTCAGCCTGGTATCCTGGTGGCATGTCAGTTGGGGGACTAGTTTTATCTGGGGAGTTCTCTGGTTGAATGGTGCCTTTGGAATGGATTGGGCTTCCCTAAATATCCACTGATTGAGGCGGGGAGCTGGGGGCAGGATCTGGGGGAGGCTCAGGCCCTGAGCTCAGAGGTGTCCCTGGCTGACCTCCAGGCCCTGCAGCGGGAGGTGGGGGCATCATAACAGGCCCAGCGGTGGTGTGGATGGCAGGCCGAGGTCCCTGCTCTGGAGAGCTTTAGGATGAGGTTTAGGAGCTCTTGCAGGGCATGGTGATATCCCCATGCACACCCACCCCAGACAGACTAAAAGGGAGTTGGATGGAATATGAGTCACCTCCTGGGGCGAGTCACCTCTCTCTACCTTTACACACAGCTCTTGACATTACCCCAGACCTGGAAGATAAATTTCCTCTCTGGTTGTTGGGGTACACCTGGGAACTAGCTAAGGACATGGCCAGGACCAAGGCAGCCAGATGAGGTGTCTTCTCTCTACACTTCCTGCACCATGTGGGTTGAAGATTCTCAAGGACACTTTGATGATGGGGTGAATGGGTAGGAGGCATTTTTCTACCAGGTAGCAGCCACCTGGAAGTTGGAAGACTTGGGGAGGTTGAGGAACAAAACAACTGGGGTTGATTGGACACTCTATGAGCTTAATGATGTATAGACTTTTAAATAAACAATGGTGTTAGAATGCCAAAGAAGGGTGCCTACTGGGTCATTGCTCTCCCCAGCTGGTCGGGTCTCCACAGGGCCACAGTCTGATTTGACTCTGAACAGGGGTGTGGGGTGGGCAGGGGTCTCCACGGCTGTGAGAAAGTGGTGGCGAACTGCAGAGAGCTGACACGAAGCACCACCTGGAGGCATGTCCCCATCCACACTTTATAGGACACCCCGGCTCACCACACTGACAATTTCCACTGACAATTTTCCATTCCCCCTCCTAAGAGCACGCTGTGCTCTGGATCCCGCTTCACAGCCAGAACAAGCAACCCCTTTGAGCCTGTTTCTTAAACGGACAAGGGGAATTTAGAGTGAGAACACGTAAAAAAGAGACTTAGATCTGATCAGATAATTGAATCGATACCCCACCCCCTGGGAACTGACCCTTAGGCCAGTTCACAATGGACAATCCCTTTCATTTAACCCACATCTTACTTGTTCAGGCCATTGTCCCCCCCTCAGGACCATCCCAGAATGCCGACCTCCCCAGAGAATCTCCACCTGGAACAAGCCCGCCCGGAGCCCTTTAAAACCTGACTCCCTGTCCCTGGGTGCTGGCACCGTTTAGGGGCTCAGCCCGTCTGGTATCCACATGACCTAATAAATTTATAATCCTTTACCACTATGGCTTCGTGCATTCCTCCTTCAGCAACCATAACAGAAGCAAAATAAAAAGTAATAAAGTGAGACCACATACTTGTTTTCAGCTCTCAGCATGGCACATAATAGGTTTTCAGATTTTGGTGATTGTTTTTATAAGCCCATATTAGGGCACTGTTGGGGGAATTAGTGAATCCTGCCCACCCCTCCTCTATCCCTGGTATAAAGGGTCCCAGATTCAAGTCAAGAGCAGACACCTCGGTTCCAGGCTAGTTCCTGGGCTCTGGTCAGGATACATGTGCATGGAGGTTTCTCTGTCTCTCCCCCTCCCTTCCACTCTCTCTCAAAGTCAGTGGGAAAATATCATCGGGTAGAGGATTAAGAAAGAATAAAAAGCATCATTAACTTTAGTCAAGTGCTGGGATGAAGATCCAAAAGGTGGTTAGCAAAAGTAAGAAGATGGGAAGCAGTTAAGAAAGGAACTCTCTTGCCAAAACCGGTTTGGCTCAGTGGATAGAGCATTGGCCTGCGGGCTGAAGGGTCCCGGGTTCGATTCCGGTCAAGGACATGTACTTGGTTGCAGGCACATCCCCGGTGGGTGGGGGGTGGGGGGTGGGGGTGCAGGAGGTAGCTGATCGATGTCTCTCATCGATGTTTCTAACTTTATCCCTCTGCCTCCCTGTGAAAAATCAATAAAATATTTTTAAAAAGAAAAGAAAGGAACTCTCTGCAAGCCATGGGAAGGGCCTGGTGCTGAAGGGCCAGAGCCTCGCCCCTCCTTTCAGATCCCACCTCTGGCCCTTCCCCACCTATCTCACCGGCAGAGCCCTCTGGCACCTTCCCTCCTCCGCTCTACCCGCCACAGGGGCTGCCAGCCCGGCGGGCCGGAGGGGGCTCGGAAATCTCGGAGGGTTCCCCCACTTCGCTGCTGCCTCGTGGGGATTTCGCAACCTCTGGGAGGGGACAACAGTAGGTGTGGCCCTTAGGGCGTTAGTTTGCGGCTCGCGCGCAGCTAGCGGTGCATCTCCAGCCGCGCACCTACCGCTCAACCACCGCCCGCCCCGCGCCGCTCCGCCCGCGCCGCTCCGCCCGCGCCGCCGGGCTGGGCACAGAGGAACTGGCCTCGCCAAAGCGGACTCACCCGCTGGGCCCACCTTCCCGCGCCGCCCAGGCGAGAAGGCTCGCCCCAGCCACCGGCTGCGCCCGCACTGCACATGCGCCCGCCCCTCCCCGCTCCCCACTTTCCCCGCACACGCAACCCCCGCACCACATCTGCGCTACAGGCACACAAGCACCTCGCTCGTACCGGCCCACACCAGCACTCGCAGGGCTGCGCCTGCCCAGGTGTAGTGGCCTGGACGGGAAACCCTAGGAGGAGCTTCCAGGGCAGGCAGTGCGCAAAGAGCCAGAAACCAGCACGGAGACCAGACGGAGAGTTCAGAGAAGACACAGGAGGGGCTTTCCGGCCTCGGCTGGGAAGTAGGGGTGTGTGGGGGAAGGGCCGTCTCTGATAGGTGGCCAGCGTCCCCCCATCGAGAAGGGGAGTGGGAGAGAGAGGAAAGGGAGAGACCAGTGTTTAGTTGCAAAAGTTAAGAGGGGGGCTGCTGGCCCTTGAAGGATCCAGCCAGGACCCAAGGCATTTTCAGGGCGTCCCGTACTCACGCAGTGGTCAACAGGCATCTAGCATATGGGCCACCCCTCTCCACATTAAGGTAGAGCAATGGACAAGCTCCTTCCCATGATTAGATATCCATGTTCTTCTACACGACAGGTTCTCCACCAAAGTTCTCCACCTAGGACACCCCACTGAGCAAAGAGCTAGCATCCAAAAGCACCAAGAGTCCCATGAATGCCCCTTCACTTAGAGAACCAAGCTCCAAGATCTATGTTTTGGTCTCCCCACGGGGCAACCTCCAACAGAGCGCCTCCTAGGACACCACTCGCCTCCACCTAAGCTGTCCACTCTGCCAAGTGGAGTCTGAGACCACTCATCAGAAGCCCATAAACCCCATCCATCTGCAGACCCTAAAGTCAGGGTCTCTGTCCTGCACTTCCGGGGTTAGAAATAGCAACACCTGACCCACATTCGGAGTCCAGATGGCCCCACCTGCCTGCTCACCCTCCATCCCAGCTTCCTGCACCTGACTGCACACTCGGAAAGGGGCGGTCACCAGCCTACCCTCAAAAGCCGTTTATGCCGGTCCACTTTCAGTATCCAGTTCCTAGATTTCCAAACTGGACATCACTCAGCAAAGGCAAACCTCAGGCCCCCAAGGAGAGCCACCTGCAACTTTGGCCCAGGCAGACCTCCCATTGTGGTACTCCCCCTCTGAAACAAAGGACAACTGTCAAACCTGGTCACCCACCCACATGCACACCGGGTGTCCAACCCCAAGGTGTCCCACAGTGTTCCCCCAGTCTGTGGCCACTGCCTGTGGCCATCAGGTGAGGTGGCTGGAAGAGACTGCAACCTGGTGGAAGAGAAACCTCATACCAGTCCTCATTTTATTGCAGAAATGCCTGAGTAGCCTGCTGATGTCCTCTTAGAGAACATCATTACCAAGGTGTTCTCTAAGAATCTAAGCCCAGAAAGTGCAGGGAGTGCGAAAAGTGGCCTCACAACACCCACAACAACCCCCCGTCCCCGACCCCCTCACTTTCTGGTAGCCTTGGTCTCAGCCCTGGCTGCCAGGTGGTGCCCCAACTGCCAAAGTGGGAAGAAGCAGTCCCAGTGGTAAAACAGATAACAGGTCAGGAATCAGGACGAGAACCTGATTTCAAAAGTGGGGGGCATTTTGATGCAGATATGAGAAATCGGAGGCCACTGGCTAGGTGAAAATCCAACTTCCAGGTCATGGACTGTGAAGGCAGAGGTTGCTGCTCGTCAGAGGCAGGTTCTAAAACATCAGTGCTTGGTGGCTGAGTGCTGAGGCCTGACCAGTGCTTGGAGGTCTTCACAGCACGGCCCCGTGGGTGACTCACTGTGCCCAGGTGCTGGTGGGCACGGGGCCTGGAGACTTTTGCCCTGCAATCAACTTCAGCCTGATATCCTGGTGTCATGTCACTTGGGAGTCTTTTTATTCTAGGAAGTTCAGTCCAGAAGCAAAAGATGCCATGCCTCAGAACAGAGCCAGGCTGCTCTGAATCTGACGCCAGATGGCAGGATGGGGGGTGGCTGGGTACAAGTTCTGGAGGAAACCCAGTCCCTGGCTGACTTCCTCTGGCTGGAGGAGGTGGGGGCATTACAACAGGCAGAGCAGTGGTGCGGACAGGTGGCAGGCCAAGGTTTGTGCTCTGGAGTTTTTATGGTGAGGTACTGGGGCTCCTGGAAGATTTTCCCTTATAGGCAACATACCAAAGTGGACAGGGCTGACATCCCCAAGCATACCCCACCCAGGGCTGTACAGGAGGGTAGTGGAGGTGGACCTCAGGTCACATTCTAGTGGAGGTGATGTGAACTTTCATTGTACATGAGTTTTAAATAACCAATTGTGTTGGGATACCAGGAGTGTCCCCAAATGGGTGCTGTACAGTGCAGGATGGCAGTCACGGCACCCCATCATTGCACTCTCCGGAGGCTAAGGGACCAGCAGGTGTAGCAGAACCCACAGGTCACGTTAACCACAGGCCAAAGCTCCGTCTGGGGCCTGAGTGAGAACCATTACGACTCAGATAGTGGGACATTCTGTGGCCTCAAAGCCACATGTATTGTATCTCATTTGGTGAGTTGTCAGAAGTTCGTTTCCCTGGCTCAGAGTAAAATCACTTTGGGTCTCAGTTTAATTCTGAGACTGAATTACCTCAAGCCATCAGGACCTGGGCTGGGCATAGTCCCGAGGCAGGACCGTTTATGGTCAGCTGGCATGCAGGCCCATGTGCCGGCTGACCTGGAAACTGAGCTGAGCAGCAAGGGAGCACCAACGGGCTCAGCTCTGGACCTGCCATCCGGTCACCCAGCTTGGCCTCCAGTCCCAACCCCTCCTGCACAGGGGTAGAGGCCTAGTGCGTGTCTGGGAGCTGGGCCAACTGCCCCACAAAGCTCACCTCACCCCATAAAAGCAGATGGCCTGCAGGAATCCAGGCAGAGAGGTCTCATATTTAATTCTCTGGGCTCTGCCCAGTCCTCAGGGTTGGGGGAAGGACACAGCTGATAAAAGGCTGGTCATTTCACCCAGGCGGGCAAGCTCCCAGGCCACTCTGTCAGGCAGCCTGTGCCTTTTTCAGGGCTTGCAGGCTTGGGACAGCAGCAGCAGGGCCTGAGGTCTATCTCCTGGAGCCTGGCCTTCAGTGACCTAGTCTGTTTCCACCTCTGTAAAGCAGACCCTGGTTTACCCACTGATGGGATGGAGTGAAGTAAGGATTGTGGAAGTCCCCAAGGAACTATGTTTCTCAAGAGCTTGTGACTTGTTCTTTGTATCCTTGAAACTTGGCACAATGTGGTACAGATATGATCTACTTTCTATAACTTTTCATCATCGATTATTATTTCCCACATCAGATATCTCTTGAACATCAGCAGCAGACTACTGGTATTTCTGCAACTATGGCTATCAAACTTACAGCTCAACTGTGTTGGGAATTTGTAAGTATATTCTACTGAAGATATACTCATCACTTAAACTTTGTTTTGAAAAGTAATAGATTAATACAACTGATAGTTTTAAGCACTATAAGGGTAATAGGTGAGATAACTGAACAAAGGCAAAAGCCAATTAACATAAATGTATTCACTTATCATGGAAAAAAAATAAAAAAGGTCTTTCTATAGACACAAGCAATAGAAAAAAGGTGCATGTTTTAGTAATCAATCTGAACTCTACACAGCATCCTAGTGCTTAGTTCACATGACCACAAGGTTTAGACAGTGCCATCTATGTAATGTGTTCTTATATCTCAGCTGAGCAAAGCTAGTATTTAACCGTCCAGATCTTACGTGTATCATCTGGCTTAACATCTCTCCTTAGGAGGTGTTATTTCAGAGAAATTAACTCTTGTAAAAAATGCCCAGGACTTCCTAACTTTATAGTTCAACTACTACCATGTAGGCACAATATGCTTCTATTTCCAGAGTAAAAAAAAAAAAAAAAAAACCCACCATAATTTAATTATAGTCAGGTCTTTATTTAAGAATCTCATCTGCCAACTTAGCGTTTTCCACCAACACGGGGAGCAGAAACCTTCACAGGCTTCACAATCTTTTGCTTAGGTGCTGCCTTTGTGGGAGCCTGTAAAAAGATAATACGTGGCATTATTCCATGCAACTTTCTTTAATCACTTTTTTACAACTCTTCGCCTAGTGTGGAATTGTACCCTAACAAAAATAGGACAGTCATATAGGACAAATACTAATTTCTGTGTTTTGGGTTTTTTGTTTTTTTTTTTACTATGCTTATCTAAATTGATAACACTGAGAAAAGCTGTGTAAACTCTGTTATTGACAACCTTTCTATAAATTTTAAAATAAGCTTTAACAAACAAAACACCCAGAAACCAGTTATGAACTTCGTTGACATTACAGCCTTGCACTGAATTCTTTAAAGAACCCAGAACTTTTTATTTACCACAATTTGGACTAAAATTAAGTTTTCCACCTGGACAGTATGGCTCACTGGTTGAGCGCTGACCTATGAACCAGGAGGTCATGGTTTGATTCTCATGCCCAGGTTGCAGGCTTGATCCCCGGGGGTGGGGTGGGGGGTGGGGGGTGTAGGAGACAGCCAATCAATGATTTTCATCATTGATGTTTCTTACTTCCTCTCTGAAATCAGTAATACACACACTCACATTTTTAAATAAGAAACCCAGGAAATTCCACAATTACCTTAGCAGCAGCCATTGCTGTCTTTTTAGATGCTTGCTTGGCCTTTTTTGCTTCCTTGGCAGCCCTGTAGGGTTAAAAATAACTTAAGGCAAAGTGCTTTACTCTTTAAGGATATAGATTATTGACAAGGAGCTAGATTGTTTTGGAAAAGTAAAATGATCATATTCTTTCCCTATCCCCGATATTTTTAGGATAAGCCCAAGCAGGCTGTCAGTTATTAACCACCAAGTCAGTTTACCACATACTAGAAATTGTATAGCAGCATTCATTGCATGTAGAAACTTCAACAAATCACTTAGAGCCAAGCATGTCACACTTGTGGCCCGACATGCCTGACTTATTAGACTGTATTATGAACTCTTACTAACCCTAAATAACGCACATACGGAAGGCCTCCTCACCTGATCGCCTGTTCTCGCTGAGCCTTCCTAACCTCAGGCTTCTGGTTCCTCTTGGCCATTATGTCGGCAAGAGACGCCCCAGTGATGGCCCTCTGGAATTTGACTGCACGGCGGGTTCTTTTCTTCTGAATTTCTTCCTACAGAACAAAGAGGGGAAGACACTTATGAGTCATTCTCCATGAATTTGGGTGAGAAATGAATCAAGTCTTTGAGGCAGGGTAAAGTCTTTTAAGATGAGCATTTGCCTTAGTCCACTTGGGTTGCTGTAACAAAATACCAGACTGAACAGCTTATACACAGAAATTTCTCACAGTTCTGGAGGCTGGAAGTCAGGATTACCAGCATTCTCAGGTGAGGACTCTTATTCCTGCTGTAGCTATATGCCATATGTTGGAAGGGGCTAGGGGAGCTCTCTCTTGGATGTTTTATTTAAACCATCTATTACAAATCCTTAGCATTTTTTACTACAAAAAGTGAAACTCTAAGAAAGTTAACTGAATAGCACTTTAAAAAGAACTGTTTATTAAGGTAGGGATATGCAAATCATCTTTACAATGTTAAACAGAACACATGGAAAAAATAGGGAACATTTGTGATCACACTAAAATGCTCATTTTACTTTAAACTTTTCAGTGATGAAATCTTATATATAAAATTCCACTATTTGCTTATTTACTTTCCCCCATCTCAAATACATTTAAAAAATATTTTTCTTATTGTGGTGAAATATATAACATAAAGCAGTTTTAGTGTATAATTCAGTGACATTAAGTATACCCACAATTATGTACTACCACTATTAATCTCCAGAACTTATTCATCACCCCAACAAACTTTGCACCCATTAAATAGCTCCCCTCCCCAATCTCTACTTTGTCTTTATTAATTTGCCTCCTTTATGTACCTCATACAAGTGGAATCATAGAAGCTGGAAACTTTTTAAGGCTGAATAATATTCCACTGTATGCATATACCACATTTTTTTATTCACAAATCCACTGAGGGGATATGTGGGTTGTTTCCACCTTTTGGCTATTGGGAATAACAGTGTTACGAACAGCAATGTACAAGTTATCCGTATACACTCCTGCTTATAATTCTCGTGGGTATATATATATAGTTACAAATGGAATTACTGGATCTCAGTAATTCTGTTTAAAGTTCTGAGAACCCACCAAACCATTTTCCACAGTGCCCGTGCCATCGTACACAAAGCAATGCAATTTCTCCACATCCTCTTCAGCATATGGCCGGCCACCTCACTGGATGTGTCAAATCCACTTTACCCCAAGCTTCCTGCACACTCATCCTATGCCACAGCACTCAAACCTTTTCTCAAAAATCTCCGTCACGCTAAAAGAGCGCTTCAAAAAAATACACCGTCTTGAAAACAATCAGGGGAGTTGAAAACTCCACTAACATCTATGCCTATAAATATAATAAAAACCAAGTTACCATAATAATTACTTAGCTTCCATTCACTGTACCACCACCTTAAATCCTTCCAAGTGCCCTATACCCAAGTATGTTTAATGTAATTTACCTGACTTTGGCAAAGGGATGCTTCAAATTTCAACTTGGCATTTACTGTGAGACTAATAAGAAATACAAGGAGACACTTTAATCATTTTCACTTCACTGTTTGACGATTGAGACCTTCCCACAGTCTCCTTTAGCTACAATTTTACAGAGCAGCAGCTGATGATCAGAGTTGAGCCAACTGCAGAGGCTGCCCACATCACAGCGCACTCCACTCACCGACTGTCCCTTTTTGTGCTTTCTTCTGTAGAGGACGGTCCAGTTTATCTGCCGAGGGTTCCTCTTGGAAAGGAATGCCGACTCGCATTTTGCATTAAGAAACTGGAAAACCTGTCGAGACAAGGTCCAAGGGCACAAGTCACCTACTCAGCTAGGCCAAGTAGGAAAAGGCTGAGCTTGAAATCCTTAGCAAACTCATTTAGTTCTATACCCGCATTTCACCAAACCGAGGCCCACGGGGACCAGATGGCTAGTGTCACCCGACTGGCAGGTGACTGGGTGGCACGCGAAGATCTGATTCGGTCCTGTCTTCTAGGAGCCGGCACAGCTGAACGCCCGCAGCAGCGGCGGGCGGGGCGTCACCTTCCCGGGGGCATCTGGTTCCGGGCCCTCCCGGGGTGCCGGCGGCCCGGCGTTCATAAAACAGCCAGACTTTACGGCCAGTTTCCCTCACACCGGGACCTTAAAGTCACACAACTCCTAACTTCCGGCCTGACTCACACCAGCCCGGAGCTCAAGAACGGTTCGCTCATTCTGACCTCGACCACCGCACACCGGGTCCCTGAGGCTTGAGCAAGCCGTTCGGGGGCCGAGAGACGGGGGACATGAACCGCCTGGACCGAACCAGTCCCCTTAGGGGCACACATCACCTTCCCGTCGGTCCTGGCATAGCGCCTCCCGTGTCCGGGGTAGATCTTGTACCCACTGAAACTGCACAGCTCGACCCTGCAACGAAAGCGAAGGCGCATCAGGGAGGGTGTCTACGGCAGGGGCAGGCCATGTGCGGGCCGCCGGAGAGGCCATCTGCCCGAGATGGACAAGGATTGGGATCGAGGCTCTCGCTTACTTCATGGCTGCGGCCGCCGGGGAGCCGGAAAGACGGCGAAGAGAAGGAGAGGCTCATGGGAAGACGTCATGAGCGCAATCTCCTCCCAATTCCCGGGCCTAACCCCGGGCGCTCGGCGATGACGTCACGCCCAGGCGCCCGCGGACGTTTGAGGAGGGGCTGACTTCCCTCCCGGGAACGAATTCCGGGGTGGCCGGCGGGCTCTGGGCCGGGAGGGCGTGCGGGCGGCGGTGGGTGTCGGGGTCCTCCTCTCCGACGGTCCGGTGTGGCTGCGCTGGTTGAGCGTCATCCCGTGAGCTGGGGGCGGTGTCGGATGCCTGGGTTTCTGGCTTGACCCCCGTGGGGGCGGGCCTGCCGGAGGCAGCCCTCACATCAGTGTTTCTCTCCGGCCCCCTTTCTAAAATCAATAAAAACATTAAAAAAAAAAATGACCTAAATATCTCCCAGAAGCATTTCACATAGTGTCATAAAGCACAGGTTTACAACACCGTCCATATTTTTTTTCCTGACTTGATCGTTACACCCTCTTTTATAGGCAAAAGGCGCAGCTGTATTCCATTCTCTTCATTCATTCATTCATTCATTCATTCATTCAGCAAGTCTGAACCAACGTTGGTGCTCTTCTCAGCTCTATAAACCTCCGAGAGGCTACCTTCTCTTCAATGCTTCTCCACCTTTGTCCATACTTCACCGGCTGTATTAAAGTCCTGTGGTTGCTATTACAAATGACTACAAAACTGGTAGCTAAAAAATTGGAAATGTATTTTCTTTCAATTCTGGAGGTCCGAGGTCAGAAATCAGTACCACTGGACTGAAATCCAGGCCTTTCCTTGCTGCACCAGTTCCCACCCAGACAAAACCTCCCCAGTTCCCAACCCGTAGAACCTGCGAGACCCTACGTGCTTATTGTTTTTAAACCACTAGTTTTGGGAATAATTTGTTAACATAGCAATGGATAACACAGGAGGTGAGGCAGTGGTGAAAATGGGGACTCAGTGAATAGCAGTATCCCTTGTCTTAAGGCAGAGATGAGGAAGAGGCATGTTTAGGGGGGAAAGGGTAAGTTGTGGCAAGACACAGTTTAAGGTACCACACGGCATTAAGGTGGAACCGAGTAGTGGGAAGTTAAACAAGATCAGAGGGGTGTTTGGAATAGGTTATATTTTTGGAGCCATGTACCTATGGTAATAGATGGTAGAACATGTGGGGAAACAGCACCTTGTGGAGGCATTTTACTGAGACTGAATTTAGAGTGCAATATATTTAGTAGGGACCAGTCCTGTGAAAGGGGAAGGAAACAGTATCAGGCAGAAGGTAAATGCTTTCCTGGCCCAACAAAACCCTAGTCAGCCTGCCAGGAGCTCCGGAACAGCTGCTGCCTGTCAATAACTTTGGGCCAAATGATCCACCTCTGTGCACCCAGGGTGCTTAGTCACCAGAGCTGCGTGGCCCAAGGGAGTGGTTCTCAGCCGCTGAGCCAGAAACCATGTCTGCTGGAGGCCGCTACTGGCCGCGGTGCCTGATGGGCAGCAAGCCCTCGCTCGAAGAGGGCTCTGGGCAGCACATCTCTGCTAACCCCCCCAGAAACCAGGAAGTGCGTTCTGAGTGTTTTCTCCCATTAACCCTCTCTCCTCAGGTGTGGGGAGCGGGGGACTTGCTTTTTTACATTCTACCACCTGGTGTCCCAGCAGGCTGGCAACCCCAACACTCAGGCCTGGACTTCCAGGAGGCCTTTGAGAGCAAAGCCCAGTAACTAGGTTAGAGAATGACAGGTTTAATAGTGGTACAGCTTTAGAAATCATGCAGCTTTCTTTAAAATTATGAAGCTTTAAGGAGGGCGCTGTGCCTGCCAGCCTGGGATTGAGTGAGGAGTTCGAGGGCTCCACCCGCAAGGGCCCACTCCCCCGCTCTCATCCAAGCTGTTAACGGGGAACCGTCCGGCCTTGGGAGCCGCAAGCTCTGAACATGCTGATGGGACCGCGGTGCCGCGGGCTGCTGTGGCCCAGCTGCGCTCCGGGGGCGCCCCACCCACACACCGTGGGCCTGGCCTGCTCTGCGAGCTGTTGAGCAGCACTGCGTGCCCTGTACCCCTCAAGGGCCAAGGCGAGGCCAAGCCACTGTGCCCCCGCTGCGTGGTCGTCGCCGTCTAGGTACTGTCGTGTGAGAGACCTGGGACCAGGACCGGGGACCCTGGTGATGGCAAGCTCGGAGGAGCTCAGTAAGGACCCGAACCCCTTCACTCCTCTTGTAAGCATCCGGATTCCTGGCCATGCCTCCATACAGGACTTGGGGGACCGCTTGCTCTTACTAGGGCCAACCTCAGCTCCCGGCCAGTTCTCTGAATGTTAGGAGTTCCAAGGCCTCAGGCCTCAGCTGCCCCTGGTAACTGATGGGGGATGGATTGGGGATGGCAGGAGCCCAGAGTGTCGCCTCGGCTCAACTTTGGTTGACCTGTCTGTGCCTGGGAAGTCTGGCATCATTCGTCCAGGCTGTGCCCCAGAAAATACTATGGCGGCTCCCCCTTACAGGGATCCTGCTGTTGAGTCAGGAGGGCCCAGGACGGATGCTGGACACTATGTGTCTGTCCACTGGGGGCTGATGAGGCCTCATTTGCAGAGGCGACTGGGGCCACAGTGTCACTTGTCTGACTTTCAAGGCAGTTTGTCTTTTTTTAACATATTTTTATTGATTTCAGAGAGGAAGGGAGAGAGAAATATCAATGATGAGAGAGAATCATTGATTGGATGCCTCCTGCACACCCCTTCCTGGGGATTGAACCTACAACCCTGGCATGTGCCCTTGATGGGAATTGAACCCTTCAGTCCCTAGGCTGACGCTCTACCCACTGAGCCAAGCCGGCTGGGGCAAGGGAGTTTGTCTTTATGAACATCGTGGCCAGGGCCCAGAAGAAGCTGGTTTAGCTCCATTCCTGGGGAGGAGGGCTGTATTTATGGTCTGTAATTTCATACGTCAGCCAAAAGCTGGACAGAGACTTTAACAAAAACAAACGAAATAAAAATAAATAAATAAAATAATGAAGCATTAAAATGAAAAATCATGAAGTATTTTTTAAAAAGTATAAAGCATTATTTTAAAAACTATACATCTAATTGAGCCTTCATATATAACCATCAATTATATGAAATACTAGAGGCCTGGTGCACATGATTCATGCACTGGGGTGGGGGGGGCATGCCTCAGCCAGGTCTGCCCCCTCTCCCAGCCCAGGACCCCTTGGGGGATGTCTGATGAAGCCAGCAGTCAGACATCACCTCTTGTAGTCTGGGGCTCCTACCATCTGCCTGCAGTGGAGGCAGGAGAGGCTCCCACCATCACTGCTGTGCTTGCCAACCATGAACCTGGTTTCTGACCACCAGGGAGAGCTCCTGCATTGAGTGTCTGTCCCCTGGTGGTCAGTGCCCCCTGGTGGTCAGTGCCCCATCCAGTCTATTTGCATATTAGGGTTTTATTATATAGGTTAGGGCCGTGGTCAGCAAACTACAGCTCGCGAGCCACATGCGGCTCTTTGGCCCCTTGAGTGTGGCTCTTCCACAAAATAACACAGCCTGGGCGAGTCTATTTTGAATAAGTGGCATTAGAAGAAGTTTAAGTTTAAAAAATTCGGCTCTCAAAAGAAATTTCAATTGTTGCACTGTTGATATTTGGCTCTGTTGACTAATGAGTTTGTCGACCAGTGGATAGGGGATGGAGGGACACGTGAAATGACTCCACAGGAGTGCAATAGGCATCTACAGGGTAACTGAATTTCATTAATAGCATGTAAATGGAGAGAGAGAGGGAGGGGGAAGGGAGAGGTTGAGAAAGGAAGTACCTATGAATAGGATAGCTGCATAACGAATTTTCAGGGCTCAGTATAATTTTCATGACCTCCAGTGTGGGGTCCTTTTTACCAAGAGCAGGAAAAAGATGCCGTTAAGGTACTTCAATATTAAGCTATTTCCTTTATTCTGTAATCTCTTGGCCTTTTTTTTTGTTTTGTTTTTTTGTTTTTTTGACTCTTACAAAACTTTATTAATAGCCTCCTTTGGCTGGAAGCCTTTCCAAAAACATAGAGTTGATTAAAACATATTTTGCAAGTTATATGTATTACATACTGTCTTCTTACAATAAAGAAAAAGTTACTAAGAAAATCAAACAGAATACATTTACATTATTTATTGAAAAAATCTACATATAAATGGACTTGCACAGTTCAAACCCATTGTTCAAGGTCAACTGTAGATGCTTCTGACAAACGCAAGGCTGAGTAACAGATGCCAGACAGGAATACACGCTGCATGATTCCACTGGTAAAAAGTTAATAAATAAGCAAAACTACGCTGTTCAAAGTCAGCACAGTGTTGGCCTTTGGGTGTTTGTATGAAGGGGCTTTTGGGACGGTGGTAATCGTCTCTTCTCTTGATCTCTGTTGGCTAAGTGTGTTCAGTTTGTGGAAACTCTGAGGTTTGTACATTTATGACTTGGGCATTTTCTGTATGTATGTCACACTCTGATTAAAAATTTATCTGGAGTTTCTAGGTGAAACAAAACTAACCACACCCAACTACAAAAACAATTATTAACAGGAATGAGAAAAATGAGCACCTAGGCCAGACTGACAATTAAGTCATATTCCATTATATTCCTAATATATCAAATTGTGATGAAAAAGATAGGAAAACAATTTATATTTTCATAAAGGACAATATAAAGTCAAAAATTATAGCCAACTGTTCAAGTTTTGCGTGTTTTTTTTAATTCTAGGGTACATGTAGTAAAAAAAAAAAAGAAAGAAAGAAAGAAAGAGAAAACCACACACACTACAGAACAGAACAAGAGTGTCAGTTCAGGGGCTTTTTTCTGGACAAACGGTCCCCGGATCTTCCTGCGTTTTAATAAAGGACAGTATCAGCCTCTGAGCAAGGCTCTGATGCGGCGTGCCGCAGAAGACCCCGAGTGCTGAGTCTCTTGCATCTGTTACTGTCAACATCTAACCTTCTCACTTCTGGGTAAGAGAAAAAGCATTTTGGTCCATTAGTTCACCTACTCGCTCCTGGAGGACACTAACCAACTCTGCTATTACGAAGACGTGCGTGTCATCAATGTCTTGAATGATGAACTTCTTCCCCAGGGCGTTGGACTCATCCAAGTACAGCAGGAACTGCTTCATGGCAGGGTCACCAGGTGGTAAAGACCAGTGGACAGTCTCTTCTGATTTCATTTCCTCCGTTAATCAGGAAGCAAGGGATCATTCTATAAGCACTCCTTTCAACACGTTGACCATCTTTTCCTCAGTCAGAAGCAGCAGGGGACCTCCGCCCACAGAACCGGCAGCACTCCCTCTCTTGGCCTTTGAGGGTAGGTATTTTTTTTCCCACTTGTTAGGAGGGGTGGAGAAGTAGGGTCAGCCATCCCCCTCCACTGTCCTCCTGGCCCAGCCTGCAGCAAGCTAGCAATGCCCGGGGATGCATTATGTACCTGGATCCAGGATGTGGGGATCAAGCTGCGGGTGGAAGGCAGGGTGGTGCTGCCATTTTGGAGAGCGGGCAGGGAGAGGTGGAGGCTGGTATCAGTGGACTATGGAACCCCTGACTCTAGGACCTGTCCCTAGAGAGTGAGGAGGCCCCAGGAAGTGGGCCCAATGGGAGCTGAGGCTCCAAGTCCCAAGTGTGTGCTCTACCATGCCACTGTACTTCACCTACAAAACAAAATTCAAAGGAACAATTATTAAGACTTTCAAGACAGTGACTGCAGAGCATTAACCTCAAGCACGGGGTGCTCCTGAGCAGGGCCCTGGGTGAAGACACTGGTTGCACAACTGACTCTGCCTATCGATGAAAAGAATTTCAAGCACCTCCTCAACCAATGACGATGTGTGGATCTTATTTGAGGTCCTATTTGAACAAACCAGCTGGACAGGCAATGAGGTAATATGAATACAGATAAGATTATTTATGATATTAATATGCATTGTTAATCCTTTAGGTGTTATCACTGAACTGTCATTATGTTTAATTTTCAATAGTTCACCTTTCCATATACATACTAAATATTTACAGATGAAACAGCAGGGTGGCTGGAATTTGCCTTAAAATAATAATATTAGGGAAGGCCAGTTGGTAAGGGCCTGGATGAAAAGTGATTGACCAGCAGCAGATAACAGTTGAAGCTGGATATCGGGTAGGGGGATAGTCTCTATATTGTGAAATATAATATAGAGATATATTGACCAGCAGCAGATAACAGTTGAAGCTGGATATCGGGTAGGGGGATAGTCTCTATATTGTGAAATATAATATAAACTGAAAGAATTACTCTTTCAATTACTTTTCCATGGTCAAAAGTTTCAAACAATGATAATCTGCTTTGGACAAAAGATTTAAGTCCCATAATTCATTCCTGAAAAATAGGAAAAGTAAATATACACCTGTATTAGCCTATCTAATAAAGAGGGAATACGCAAATTGACCATCACACCATCACAAATATGGAGGCACCCACAGCGGAGGGTGGTTTCTATAACACAAGATGGCTGGACCCACAGTGGAGGCCTAGTTCCCCTAATGAGCCTAAAGGAGCAATCAGCAGGGATCTGAGGCTGCACCCCCAGCCCGGTGGGACTTGACGGGGGACCTAAGGTTGTGGTCCCCACCCAATGGGGCTTGACGGAGGTGGGGCTGGCTGGATCTGGTTCTTGTCCAATGGGTGTGGGGCTAGCTGGGGCTGGGTCTTGTGCAATTTTGAGGCACTGTGGGTGGGCAGGGACTTGACTCTCTGTCCTGTGGAGCACCCCAGACTCTGACAGGAGGAAGGTTTTCATATACAATTTACTAATTTTCTTTAATCTCTGACACTTTTATTATAGAGAAAGGGCAAATAGCAATATTAAAATATTTTCTCTAATCCCCTTTTAATGTGCAAGAATTTTGTGCACTGGGCCACTAGTGTTGTAATAAAAAAATTTTAAGCAATAAATCTTCATATATGTTTATAGCATCTTTATTCATACCTAGAGGCCCAGTACATGAAATTCATGCATGGGGGAGGGGGTGTCCCTCAGCCCAGCCCGTACCATCTCCAATCTAGGACCTCTTGGGGGATGTCCGACTGCCAGTTTAGGCCCGATCCTAATCCAAGACTGCTGGCTCCTAACTGCTCTCCTGCCTGCCTGCCTGATTGTCCCTAAATGTTTCTGCCTGCCAGCCTGATAGCCCCCTAACTGCTCCCCTGCCAGCCTGATTGGTGCCTAACTGTTCCCTTGCTGCCCTGATCGCCCCCACCTGCCCTCCTTGGGTTGCACCCAACTGCCTTCCCCTGCTGGCCATCTTGTTGCGGCCTTGCACACGGGCATGATGCCACCTAGGCTTTTATTATATAGGACTATAGGCTTGGTGCATGAAATTCGTGCACAGGGGGCGGGGGATGTCCCTTAGCCCAGCCTGCACCCTCTCCAATATAGGACCCCTCGAGGATGTCCGACTGTTCGTTTAGGCCCAATCCTAGTAGGATCGGGCCTAAATGGACAGTCGGACATCCTTCTCACAATCCAAGACTGCTGGCTCCAAACTGCTCACCTGCCTGCCTCCCTGATTGCCCCTAACCGCTTCTGCCTGCCAGCCTGATCACCCCTTAACCATTACCCTGCCAGCCTAATTGATATCTAACTGCTCCCCTGCCAGCCTGTTTGCCCCCAACTTCCCTCCTTTGCTGGACTGGTCACCCCTAACTGCCCTCCCATGCAGGCTTGATTGCCCCTGACTACCCTCCCTTGCAGGCCTGGTCCCTCCCAATTGCCCTCCCCTGCTGGCCTGATCACCCACAATTGCCCTCCCTTGAAGGGTCTGGAACCTCCCAATGGCCCTCCCCTGCTAGCCATCTTGTGGTGGCCATCTTTTGTCCACATGGGACAGGATCTTTGACCACATGGGGGCAGCCCTCTTGTGTGTGGGCGTGATGGTCAATCTGCAAATTACTCTTATTAGATAGGATAGAGGCCTGGTGCATGGGTGGGGGACAGCTGGTTTGCCCTGAAAAGTGTTCCAGATCAGAATGGGGGTTCCCTTGGGGCAAGGGGTGGCCTTGTGCGAGGGGCCTGTGGTGGTTTGCAAGCCAGCCACCCCCCAGCAACCCAAAAGGAGACCCTGGGATCTGGGATGAATTTATGTCTACAATTGAAACTTTGTAGCCTGGAGCAGAGCCAAGCCTTCTGCTCACTCTGTGGTGGCAGCCATTTCTGTTTGAAACTTTGTAGCCTAGAGTGGAGGTCTAGGCTGACAACAGCAGGCGGAAAGCTTGACTTCCTCCATTGCCAGGGAAACCCAAGCCTCTGTTCTCTCCAGCTCAGTGGCTGTTGCCATTTCTGTATCTTTAATAATTGAAAACTTTGTAGCATTGAGTAGAGGCCTAGGTTGGCAATGGCAGGCGGAAAGCTTGGCTTCCTCTGTTGCTGGGGAAACCCAAGCCTTCCTCCTGCTGTCAGTGGTGGCAGCCATCTTGATTGGGGTTTATTTGCATAATCTGCTCCTCATTGGCTGGTGGGAATGGCTGTGGATGAGGCTTGTGGGTGTATTAGATAGGACAGTATACAGAGAGGAAACAGTCTAGGTGCCCTATCAATAGGTGAACATGAAAGCAAACTATGATATTTATACTTATACAATGGAATACTACTCAGAAATAAAATGGAATGAACTATTGATTTTATATACCAACATGAGTTCCAAAACCATTATGCTAAGGGAAAAAAGACTTACCAAAAAATTATGTACTCCATGATTCTGTATATATTAAGTTCTATACCATGCAAAACTAATCTGTGTGGAAAAGGAAAATCAGAACACTGGTTGCTTTTGGGAGGGAGAGGAAGAATCAAATGGGGAAGGGTATTTGGGAACTTTCTGTGTTAATGACAATGTCCTATATTTTTATGGGTTGAGGGTTGATTACACATTTTGCCAAAATTCAGGAAATGCTCATGTAAGATTTGAACATTTCACCTTATGTAAATTTTACTTTAAAAGAAAGGAAATTTTGAGTAAATATTGATCACTAGTTAATTAAATACTTGCTTAAGTATATGGGGGGAGGTGTACTGATGCATAGCAAACCAAAATGGGTTGAGGAATAGTTAGGTGGATAGATAGGAGATAAAACAACAAGCATAACAAAATATTGGTAAGAGAATCAAAGTGGTCAGCATTTGGCTGTAGGAAAATTTTCGTAATAAAATTTTGGGAAAATGGAGGGAGCCATCTTGTGGAAGAAAGTGATATTACTGATGGTTCAAAGAGGTAAGCAGAAGGAAGCGTATTCACTAGTGTATGGCTTGGTGTTGATAACTACTGTTTTCGCATATTATGTTGGTTGTCACTCATATGCCCATGCTGTCTTCTTTGGGGGGAAGTCTTTTATTCCCTTCCACTGACTCAGACTCACTTCCCACGCAGATGTTACTTCCTCCAGAACAGAGGTCTGTAAATAGTACATATTTTAGGCTTTGTGGGCGAAGAGACAACATTGAAGGTATTTCTTTCTTTCTTTCTTTTTCTTGCTTTTAAAATGTTTATTAAATTTTTAGAGAGGAAGAGAGAAACATCCATTGGTTTCCTCCCTCGTGGCACCTCAGTCAGGGATGAGCCCTGAAACCTAGGTATGCACCCTGACTGGAATAGAACGGCAACCTCTCAGTGCACCAGACGATGTTCAACCAACTGAGCCACACCAACCAGATTATATGGGTATTTACTTATTTATTTACTTACTAAAGGCCCAGTGCAGTAAATTCATGTGTGGGGGAGGGGTATCTCAGCCTGGCCAAGCACCCGCTCTAACCTGGGACCCCCTTGGGGGATGTCCAAATGCCGGTATAGTGGGATTGGGCCTAAACGGGCAGTTGGACATCCCTCTCACAATCCTTGACTGCTGGCTCCTAACCGCCTGCCTGCCTGCCTGCCTATCTGATTGCCCCTGACCACTTCTGCCTACCAGTCTGATTGCCCCTAACTGCTCTCCTGCCTGCCTGATCCCCCGCAACGACCTTCCCCTGCTAGCCCAATCACCTCCAACTGCTCTCTCCTGCCAGCTCGATCTCTCCCAACTGCTCTCCACTACTGGCCTAATTGCCCCTAACTGCCCTCTCCTGCAGGCCTGGTCCCTCCCAACTGCCCTCCCTCCCCTTCAGGCCTGGTTCCCCCACAACTGTCCTCCCTCCCCTGCAGACCTGGTTGTCTCCAACTGCTCTCCCCTGTCAGCCATCTTGTAGTGGTCATCTTGTGGTGGCCATCTTGTGATGACGTGAGAGCTGCCATCTTGTGACAGCCATCTTGTGATGACATCACCACCTAGGCTTGCATTATATAGGATTATTACATATATTTTTATTGATTTCAGAGAAGAAGGGAGAGGGAGAGAGGTAGAAACATCAATGATGAAAGAGAATCATTGAGGGCAGGTGCTGGACGTGGAGGCCATGGGGGCATAGACTACAAAGGAGACAGGACTGAACCTCACATCACCCTGTTTGGCCCCGGAGGATGGCTGGTTAGCCAGAGACGGGTAAGATTCCTCAGGGAAGGAACAACCTAAGACAGGCACAGTCGCAGAGGGGCCAACAGGAGAGAACTAAAAGATCAACAGAGGTGGGGCACAGACCCTCATCCACAAACCTTGCAGGGGTTTGAATTCTCACCCCTCCTGAGGAAGGTCTCCTACCCCCACGGCTGCTACGCCTCCCACGCACAACTCACACCGGGACCCAGGTGGTAGACAGAGACTCGGCCAGCAATAGCTGCCCTATATCTAAATTTAATTTATTACAAGGAATGCTGAGGACCTACTCAAAAATGCAAATATTCCTTTCCACAAGTATTTACTGGGTAAACTAAGATTTCTGCTTGAGTATTAAAATTGACAGTAAAATAGTAATCAAGTTTTCAGATTAATTTAAATTGGACAAGTGAAATAAGTGAATACTCAAGAAAATCTAACTGTACTGGACAAAAAGCTTTTCCTAAAACATTAACTAAATTATCTATTAGTAGTTCATCTGACTGCAAAATTGCCTAACATCCAAAGAACCTAAAGCAGTAATATTTATGTGCAAAAATTAAAATTTAAAATTACCAAGACTGCAAGATAAAATTTCCAAAAGCCCCTATTAACCAAAAAAGGGGGGGCGGGCAGTGGGGTAATATCATGTAAGGAAAAATATCCTATAAGTAAAATACATGTAGAAAATTCTTACTCCAGAAAAGAAAATTCCATTTGTAAAACCACCTGCAGGACACCCATAAAAAAAAACAAACCACACACATGGTGTCAAAATAAGCCAAAGGAAAATCATTTAGGCAAAAATAAAAAGAATCCCAAGTCTACTTTGCAGAGAGGATCCCTTTGTTAACCTTTGGTCGAGAATGTGTTTGTGTGTTTGTAGAGAACAACTCCAAGACCATGTGGGTTCTTGCGACAGTGAGTAACTGACAGGCCTGTTCCAGCCACGAGGATGGTCCAGAGATGGGGGACACTGACGACACCTTGCCATGCTAGCAGTCGGCAGCTGTGCGTGGCTGCAGGCGGCCCAGGACCATACCAGAGAGGATGGATCTTGCATTGCCACGATGTGTCCACCATCTGGATACCATTGCTGACATGTACACATGAAGAACTATTTGACATTGAAACCGGGACTCAGAACAGTTGGACATTGAAACTGACACTCAAACTTTTTTAGCTCTTATACGTTTGTTTTCAGTATGTAGAGGCAAGATATTTTTGAAGAAAAGAAACAGGGGAGAGTAGTTGATATAAAGACAGAGTGGCCTCGAACAGGCTGTCAAGCTACAGGGGGAAGGCTGGAGTGGAGGGGAGGCAGATGCTGGGGGAGATCAACCGAAGGACTTGTATGCATACATATGAACATAACCAATGAATGAAAGACACTGGGATGGGGAGGGGAGGCAGGTGGGGACAAGTGCTGGGGGGTAAGGGAGGCTGGGGGGAGGATATTGTGGGGGGGAGGAAAACACATGCACTACTATTAAATATAAGTTATATTGTAAATAAAAAATAAATAAATAAATAAATAAATAAATAAATAAATAGAATCATTGATTGGCTGCCTTCTGCATGCCCCTCACTGGGTATTGAGCCCACTACCCGTCATCGAGCCTGGGACCTTTCAGTCTGCAGGCTGATGCTCTGTCTACTGAGCCAAACCAGCTAGGGCTATATAGGTATTTATATAAAAAGAGAGAAAACTGATTTCCAAATTTTCACTGATGAGATTTAAAACATAATATTCAGTACAAATTTTTGTGAAACAGGTCTGCTAAAGAGAAGAATGAAATTCTTTTTAGGAAAGGTGGATAACATTTAATTAGGGAACAAAGTTATTCCCTATCATCAAAATCAATTGTAAATGTTATCTGTTAATCCTGATCTGTAACAAAATTTTATGCATTTAATCTTGTACCCAAACTTAGTCTTTTTTATCTGGATAAACACTGTTCAATACTGAAATCAATTCAAGAACACGTGATTTTATTTATCTATTTATTTCATTATTATTATTAAAAAATAATTATTTAGCCCTAGCCAGTTTGGTTCAGTGGATAGAGCATCAGCCTGCGGACTGAAGAGTCCCAAGTTTGATTCTGGTCAAGAACACAGGCCTGGGTTTTGGGCTCGATCCCCAGTGGGGAGTGTGCAGGAGGCAGCCAATCAATGATTCTTATCATTGATCTTTCTATCTCTCCCTCTCCCTTCCTCTCTGAAACAAAAAAATATATAAAAATAATATTTTATTGTTGACAGTATTACATATGTCCCCCTCACCCCCCATTGACCCCCTCTAGTCTACCCCACCCTCTGCCGCAGGCCCTAGTTGAGATTTTAATTTCTTGGAAGGCAATTATAGACTTATATTATTCTCTGGACATTTTCCTTTTAGCAAGTGAGATCCAATCATTTCTTATTTAAAAGTTAAATGAAAGCTGCTCAATGGCACAAGTAAATGAGTCTTAAAATTGGAACATTCCTTTTTATTTGTATAAAATACTGCTAATACTGTAGTTTGAGCTCAAATAATAAAACCACTTCAAATCTGCCTGAGAGTGGAGAGAGAACTTGCTTTTATTGTCAAAATGACTTGACCACAGAGTAAGTTTTGCGTGTAAGTGCTGTGCTATCTTGTAAGTTTCAGTTCACTCAGAAGTACCATTGGCTGACTGGCATGGCTCACTGGTGGAGTGTCACCCTGTGAACCAGAAGGCCATGGTTCGATTCCCAGTCAGGGTGCATGCCTGGCTTGCAGGCTCCATCCCCAGTGGGGGGCGTGCAGGAGGCAGCTGATCGGTTATTGATGTTTCTAGCTCTCTCTCCCTCTTCCTTCCTCTCTAATATCAATAAAGATGTGTTTGCTTTTTAATTTTTTAAATTTTTTATCTTTATTGTTCAGTTTATTAATTACATTGTTCCCTTTTTTTCACCCTATAGCTCCCCTCCACCTGGTACCCATCCCACCCTCCGCACTCACCCCCCTCCCCTGTCCTCTCAAGAGTTGCATGATTTTTGTCCAGTCTCTTGCTGCACTTCCCACACCCCCTTTCTCCCCAAGAGTTGTCAATCCATTCCCTCTCTATGTCCATGATTCTGTTACATTCACCAGTTTATCCTGTTCATCAGCTTATTAATTCACTTGATTTTTAGATTCATTTGTTGATAGATGTGTATTTGTTGTTCCTAATTTACACTTTTATCTTTTTCTTCTTCCTCTTCTTAAAGAATATCTTTCAGCATTTCATATAATATTGGTTTGGTGGTGATGAAGTCCTACAGCTTTTTCTTATCTGCGAAGCACTTTATTTGACCTTCAATTCTGCATGATAGCTTTGCTGGATAGAGTAATCTGGGTTGTAGATTCTTGCTGTTCATCACTTTGAATATTTCTTGCCATTCCTGTCTGGCCTGCATCGTTTCTGTTGAGAAATCCGCTGACAATTGTATGGGTGCTCCCTTATAGGTTACCATCTGTTTTTCTCTTGCTGCTTTTAATATTCTCTCTTTGTCTTTTGCTCTTGGCATTTTAATTATGATGTGCCTTGGTGTGGTCCTCTTAGGGTTCCTATATATTGGGGTTCGGTGTGCTTCTTGGACTCCTAAGTCAATTTCTTTCACCAGGTGTGGGGAGTTTTCAGTCACTATTTCTTCAAATAGGTTTTCATTGTCTTGGTCTCTCTCTTTTTCTGGCACCCCTATAATTCGGATGTTGGTATGCTTGAGGTTGTCCCAGAGGCCCCTTACACTATCTTTAATTTTTTGGATTCTTTTGGATTCTTGCTTTTTCAGCTGAGTGGATTTTACCTCTTTGTATTTCAAATCTTTAACTTGGTTCTTGGGGTGCTCCAGAACACTTTTAGGTCTTTGTATAATATTTTTTATTTCAGTCAGTGTATGCTTAATTTCTGGTTGGTCCTTTTTCATATCCTTGAGAGTCTCCTTTATATCTTCGAGGGTCTCCTTCATTTCCTTGTAGGACTCATTCATTTCCTTTGCAGTCTTGCTTATTTCCTTATAGGCCTCGACCTTTTGTTGGAGCCTCTTGAAAAACCCTATAACCGTGGTTTTGAATTCCATGTCCAGTCGTTTTTTTTTCCTCCATTTCTTTCACTTCTGATTTCTTTCCATGTCTCTGCATGGTGGCTGCTTCCCTGAGTTGGTCAATTAGCTTTTTGTGGTAGATGTCCTACTAGGGACAGTGGCTCAGCCTCCCCAGTTACCTGAGGTGGATATGGGTTGCACAGTCTTGCTGAAGTTAAGCTCAGGTTAATCGTTGTTAGCACTTGGAGGGGTTGACCTCCAGGCCAAGTGTCTGTGAAGCTCAGCTGTGCTCAGGTTGGGTGGGCGGAGTCTCCAGGCCAAGCGGACAGCGTTAGCTCCGCCCTATGCGGCCCCAGGGACCCTGCGCCAGGGGCAATGGCCACCAGCACCCCTGAGAGAGAGCTGCTGCCAAGCTCCACTGGCTGCTGGGGAATTCAGACTCTCCCCAAATGAGTCTGCACGCCCAATGTCTCACCCAGGGTCGTAAAACAAAGCAGTCTGACGGTTTTCCAAATGAGAGAGCGCATCGCAGAGCGCTCTCTGCGCAGTCACGCAGCTGAGCTGTTCCCAAGGTCACGGGAAAGCTTCCTTCTCCACAAGCCGGCAGACCCGGCAGCACCCGAGCTTCGATGTGCCCTCCCAGTGTCCAGTTTTCACCCCGTGTGATAGTGGTTTCTCTGGACTTCACCCAAAGCTGGAGAATCAGTCCAGTGGGACGTCTTTGCCTCCCCGTTTGAGAAAACTGGCCGGTTTTTCAGCCGCCCGCCCTCTCCGCTGGCGCGCGCTCCAAACCTCTCTCCACAGGAATCTTTCAACGCCATCCGCCGCCGCTCCTCCGAGTCACAGTGTCTTATCTTCACTTTTATTTGTGGAATTTTCACTCGGCCAGCTTTCTGGTGATTCTGGAAGGTATTTGTTCTTTCGTTAAGTTGTAGTATTAAAATTGCTGAGTATGACGGCAAGATAGGTGTTTTACCTATGCCGCCATCTTGGTTCTCCAATTTTTTTATTTTTTTATTTTAAATATATATAATGTATTTTAATAGCAAACTTACAGGAACAGCACAGAAGACAGACAACATTAAAAACATGTACTTGCATGTAGGACAACTAAGTTAGAAAAGTATAGTGAATGGATGGAATCTACTGTATGATAAAAATGCTACAAACACCATTTAGTTGCCATCAATAAGAAATTTACTTGTTTTAAAAAAATCCAAATGCTGGCATTGTCCAGAAAAACTTAACAGGTTTATTTATAGTTATAAAGTTGAACTGCTGAAACTTGTTTGCTGAAACATTTGACTTGCATTAATGCTTTATGTCCCCGCATTTATATTTAAAAAATTCACACACAAATGAAAATGGAAAAACTGCCAATACCTGATTTCTATCCCCTATTTTCAACTTGCAATTATATACTTAGGTACCTTTTGACCCCATGGGAAAAAAAAACAAAAAAAAAAAAAAACTAACGTTCAGAACTACCAATAACAGGAAGAAGAGAAATTTCTTAAAAGAATGAAATGTTTTCCATCATAGTGGATTCTTAAGCACGTTCTCCACGTATGCGGCGCGCTAGCTGGCTGTCTTTTGGCATAATTGTTACACGTTTGGCATGGATAGCACACAGGTTGGTGTCTTCAGAAAGGCAACCAGATAGGCCTCACTCGCCTCCTGCAAAGCACCAATGGCTGCACTTTGGAAGCGCAGGTCTGTTGTGAAGTCCTGAGCAATTTCTCACACCAGATGCTGGAAGGGAAGTTTGCGAATCGGAAGTTCAGTGGACTTCTGATAGCGTCTAATTTCCCGAAGTGCCACAGAACCAGGCCTGTAGCGTGAGGTTTCTCACCCCTCCGGTGGAGGGCGCACTCTTCCGAGCGGCTTTGGTGGCCAGCTGCTTCCTCAGGGCTTTGCCCCCGGTCGGCTGGCGGGCAGTCTGCTTGGTACGAGCCATGGCAGAGACTCTCTACTTACCCCCCTTCTCCTTCGGCTGGAGCTCGGGGAGCTGGAGGCGGCGCAGGCGTTGGAGAGCGACGGCGGCTGCGAACACCTATTTTAAATATATTTTTATTGATTTCAGAGAGGAAGGGAGAGGGAGAGAGAGAGAAACATCAATGATGAGAGAGATTCGTTGATTGGCTGCCTCCTGCACACCCCAGGACCGAGCCCACAATCCAGGCATGTGCCCTTTAGCAGAATGGAACCCAGGACCCTTCAGTCCACAGGCTGATGCTCTATCCACTGAGCCAAACCAGCTAGAGCTTTTTTATTTTTTAAACAAAACTAGTGTTGTTGATCATGATGAACAAAAATGAATTCTAAAGCCACCCTGTCATTGTTTCATAATAGTGGTTAAGGGAGGTTCTTCTTATTTAGGAGAAAACTTTAGTCTTGGCCCTGAGTTAAAAAACAAAACTCACAAGAAAATGTTACCACTGGTAAGTCATCAAATGCTGCGTGGTAGGGCAAGTCAGGATATTTAGCTGCTGATTGTGACAAAATATGTGGAGTGACAACAGTTAAGTCCATGAGAGCAAATGAAATTTATTGTTGACACTACCCATTCGGTGACACATGGAAGATGTTTTCTACAAAGTACCTGTTCATTGATAATCAACATATCGCTATGTGATAACCATAGGCTATAAACAACATACATTTTCACAAGTGCTAATCTGTCAAAATGAGTCTGTTTCTGCTCACATAGGTTGTAGCACATCATAGCTGATTTCACCTGAGGTATATTGATTAGAGTTTTCTCAACTTCTTTAAAAATATTTTCACCTATTGCTGGCAGCAGATTCAGAGGCACAAATGAGCATTATCAATAACATTTGTCAACTTATTAAGAGCCAAGGAAAACCTCTCAAAATGACTTGCTTTCACTAAATAATTTAAATTGACCATTGATGTTGTTCCCAGTGGCCTCAAAACTTTAAGTAGTTGATCTCAGTCAAATGATACTATTTTAATTACCTAGTTATTAATAACTAGAGGCCCCATGCATGAAAATTCATGCACTGGAGTGGGGTTTCCTCAGCCCTGCCTGCCCCCTCTCACAGTCTGGGAGCCCTCGGGGGGGTGGGGTGGGGGGAAGTGACCCTGTGATCAGGGGAAGGCGATGCTTCATCACACCTTTGCTGCTGCCACTGCCGGCAGCACAAGCCTTGGCTGGCCCTGGTGACCTGAGCCTCAGGGGGGCTGAGGGGACTGGGCACTGCCATCTTGTGGCTGTGGGCACCACCATCTTTGAGGGTGTGACAGTCAATTAACATATCCCCTCCTTATTGGCTGTGGGCACCATCATATTTGAGGGTGGGGCAGTCAATTAGCATATTCCCTCCTACTGGCTGTGGGTGCTACCATTTATATGATGGTGTGAGAGTCAATTAGCATATTCCTTCTTTATTAGACAGGATAGGAAAGGAGCAAAGGGAAGGCCAGGCCTTGTAGGCATGTCATTTGGGCAGCTTCACCAGGGAGCTGTAGCCTTGCACTCCCCAGGGAACCACCAGCCTATTCCCTGCAAAATGCTGGGGGAAGGGGACGGGATAAAGAAGACACACACATTCCCAGGGAAGTTGGGGTGACATAGGGAAGGTACTTATATGTCAGTCACACCTGGGGAATATGGATTGGCCAGAATGGGTGTGGCCACTGTAAGCACTGAAAATTTGGGAATATATAATCCTGTAAATAAAGGAGTGCTCTCTCGGCTAGTGGCTTGTGCTTGGCTTCCTTGTGATTTGTGTGTGTGTGTGTGTGTGTGTGTGTGTGTGTGTGTGTGTTTTGTTGTTGAGTAGGATGCAAGGGTGACTTCTTTCTGGGTTCTTGTCCAGATGGATTTGAAGAATGAAGCTACAGACAAAAGGTGGCAAGTGAAAGTATAGAAACTTTATTGCCAGTAGACACTATCTCTAAAACTAAATTTAAGCTTCTAATTCTAAGACTCTATCTCTCCTAAAGAGAGGTGGCTACTGCTCTCTTTGTCTTGAGGTATTATATACTCTAGACACCACCCTTTCCCTTACTGTGCCTTTCCCACTGTGGGATTAGCCTGGTAATGAGTTCCCACGGCCCCTCCACCCACATTTCTCCTTTTTTTCAGTTATCTTATTTGTTCAGGTTAGAGTTGCCTTTGACCACCCTTATGGCTTCCTCTCAGTTGTCCTGACTGGAGATGTTTTATTACCCCTTAGGTCAGGGCTGCTTTAGATCTAACTTATGACTTTAATTGTTCGGGCCACAGATGCATCTATCTTCTCTGGACCCCTCCCTCTCTTCCTGTCTGCCTAGTTAAGCTGGCTAGCCACCCCTTATCACGTGCATTCATCCATGTTTCCTCCACAGCCATGTGGCCATGCGGACTCTACACTCAGTGGACTAATAGGCTGCAGTGGGAAACACAGCTAAACTAGCCTGATGTACTGGACCCAGCTCCAACGTGGAAAGGAAACTGTGGGGACTAGCTCTGATTTTAGCTCTACTGAAGCCCCAGTTAGTTATACCTCTTCTAGGACTGGACTAATGGGACTTTGGAAAGCCAGGGGTAACTCCACAGAAATAAAGCTTTCTTCTCACTATATCTCATCCTCCAATTGGGGCCTCTGGAAATGCTCATTCTAGTGGTACTCCAAGAACCCCACTTCATGAGCAAGGAGGGGAGAGGGAGATATGAGACTCCTATCCTGAAACACAAATAAACAGGTTTATTATTTTTTAAATTACATTTCTTCTGCTGCTGCAACGAATCTTCATGTAATCCACATGCCATAAGTAAATAACTTTCTTGCAAACAAAGATGCCACTTTGGTTGCAGCTTCACTTCCTTTCTTCCTTTTTAACTTTTTCTTTTTTGTGTGTGAAGAAATTTTACTATGATGAGATGTTCCATTTAATTTTCATAACCTTTCTGTGATTTGGGGATCCTGTGAAAACTTCTTGGTCTGGTAATGTCAATTGCATTCTTGTTTTTTTTTTTTTAAATAAAAAAGTTGTTATTAATTTCAGAGAGGAAGGAAGAGTGGGGTGGAAACGTCATGATGAGGGAGAATCATCGATCCGCTGTGTCCTGCGCACCCCCTACTGGGATCCAGCCCACAGCTCAGGCCTGTGCCCTGACCCGGAATCAAACCATGGCCAAGGCTCATGCCCTTTTAATGCACTACTCACGTGCCAGCCGGTTTGGCTCAGTGGGTAGACCGCTGGCCTGACTGAAGCGTCCCAAATTCGAGTCTTGAGCTCCAGTAGGGGGCTGCAGGAGGCAGCTGATCAATGATTCTCATCATTAATGTTTCTATCTCTCTCTTCCTCTTTCTTACTCTCTGAAGTCAATAAAAATATACTTAAAAAATACACTACTCATGATAGGCACTTTATTTTGATAGAAAGTTTCTTTTCCCACAGTATTTACCGTTATCAGCATTTCCAGAGAATGCTGTTCAGTGTTCAGAAAATCAACATCATTAGTGAATCTTCATTCAAGATAAAAAAAAATGCATTTTCCTCGGTAACTGGGATTTTCTTTTTTCCTGAATCATTAGGCATTACATAATTAATCTGTTAATTATTTGCCTGTGTTGGTTCGCGCAAAACATTGTGGTTTTCTTTTTATAAGGTAAACACTTAATAGTATAGTGGTCTGGTTGGCAATGTGTAGCCTATGCTGCCATCTAGCGATACTTTTTATTATTACACCACGATGAAGATCGTTTTAATGTCCCATTTTCCTCTGAAGCAGAGCAAGATTCTTCAGATTCCTTGCTCCTGTCACAAATGATTCTGTATCTTAGGAATGAAGTGGGAGGGAAATGAAAGAGGGCGGTGGAAAGAAAAGATACTCTATCTGAGCTTTGTAAATTCTGGGAAATGAAAGAGAAAACATCATTTCTGAGTGAGAGCCAGGCATTTTGGAGGGCTAGACAATAGCTACCCTACCGGCTACTATTGGCATAGACAAGTTATATTATATTTCCAACGTACCTAAGCCAATAAAACAAACAAACAAACAAACAAATAAATAAAATATAAAATAAAAATAAATAAATAATAAAATAAAATAAAATAAAAAATAAAATAAAATAAAATATAAAATAATAAAATAAGATAAAATAAATAAATAAAATAAATAAAAATAAATAAAATAAATAATAAAATAAATAAATATAAAATAAAATAAATAATAAAATAAAATATAAAATAAAATAAAAATAAAATAATAAAATAAAATAAAATAAATAAAGTAAATAAAATAAATAAAATACAATAAAAATAAATAAATAAAATAAAAATAAATAAAATAATAAATAAATAAATAAATAAATAAATAAAATGATAAAATAATAAAAAATAAAACAATAAATAAATAAATAAATAAAATAATAAAACAATAAAATAAAAAATAAAATAAATTGTGCACTTAATTTCTCCAGACTTGGTTTCCTTGTATAAGCAAAACAGAATGATGGGGGTAGTCTAAATATTCTTCAAAGGTCTTCCATAGCAACATCCTGTGACTACAATTTCTTACTCAAAATATTGTGCCTGTGTGACATCACACAGACACATTGGTTAAATTTTGGATGCTTAAAATGTGTTGTTGTTGATAGATGTTCTTTTTTTTTTTTTTTTTTTTTTTTTTTTTTCCTGCCGCAGGTTTATTTGTACAAGCAGCACAGAAGGGCACCAGCGCCACGCAGACAGCGGCCCCGGGGCCCCACCAGTCCTGTCCTCACGTTGGCAGACAGAGGCCTCTACTGCGGAGCCTTTGTGGGGGCCTGGGCGCCTTTGGGAGCGGGAGCCTGGGCACCTTTGGGGGCGGGAGCCTGGGTGCCTTTGGGGGCGGGAGCCTGGGCACCTTTGGGGGCGGGGGCCTGGGCGCCTTTGGGAGCCTGAGCTGCAGCCGCACCTGCAGCCTGGGCCTTGGTTTCCGCCTTGGCCTTGGCCTTTGGCCGGCCCGGCCGGAGCCCCTTGGCAATGCGGGCACGAGCATGTTTCCCAAGCCTGGGGTGAGCGATGTAGGCGAGCCGACTGAGTTTGCGGCTGCAGCCCTTTGGGATGTTGGCCCTGGGCTCCTTGGGCTTGACCAGGGCCTTGATGGCCTCGGCGCGTGCGCTCATGGCCTTGGCGTTGTTGGCCTGCATCTTCTTCAGGCCCTTCTTGTTGTGCTTCTTGGCAAAACGCATGTTCCTTAGGAACTTGGGGTCTACCCCCTTAAGAGATTCGTATCTTTGTGACCGGGGTTTCTTGATGCCATTCCTGTGCCATTTCCGAGACTGGTTGTGCGTGGTGTGGTTCTTGGACTTGGCCATCTCTGCACCGAAGCCCGGGGCTCCCGAAGCGCCAGGGACCGGAAGAGAAAGACGATAGATGTTCTTGATCCAGTCTAAATAAGACCTTAGATTTCCTTTTGTTTTCTCTTTGTAAGCAACATAATAACTACATATTCCAAGATGAATATTGGGGACACAGGCATGCTATCCCAGTTTTCTCTTTGGCTTCCTGACAAAGGAATGGAACTGGCTGACGTCATCTGAGTGGAAGAAGAGGGACCCAGAGGCAGTTTATGTGAGGGAGAGCTGAAACCATTGCAAAATTCAGCAGTGACCCCATGATTCATTTTGTTTCCTGCTAGTTACCACTTTCTAATTTTGAAAGATGTGGTTTTCTGATTTTTTTCTTAAGAGGCTTACTGGACTTGCAAATAAAGCACTAAAGGGATAAGGTTAAGGAGTTGATTCAGCATCAACAGAAACACATGTCTTATTGTAATTAAATTGAAACTCTTAAGACCTTCTATGGGCCAATTTTTGTAGCCTAGCCATTGTCTTATTTTTACTTTTATTTTTATTTATTTATTTATTTATAAATGTATTTTTATTGATTTCAGAGAGGAAGAGAGAGGGAGAGATAGAAACATCAATGATGAGAGAGACTCATTGATTGGCTGCCTCCTGCACGCCCCTTACTTGGGATGGAGCCCACAACCTGGGCATGTGCCCTTGACCGGAATCAAACCCAGGACCCTTCAGTCCACAGGCCAGTTCTCTACCCACTGAGCCAAACCAGCTAGGGCTATTTTCACTTTTATGCAGACCATTTCTCACTTAAAATTCATAACTTTGCTGTTCATGGAGCAGCAGAGAGGCCAATGCTTGTGGGACAGCTGGCCGCCCTGACTGATGTGGGTCAGTCGGTTGGAGCATCGTCCGGGACACCAAAAGTGGGTGTGACGCCGGGTCAGGACACATGCCCAGGTTAAAGGCAGTCCCTGTTAGAGTGCATGATGAATGCAGCCGATAACTGTTTCTCTCTCACATTGATGTTTCTCTCTCTCTCTCCCCTTCTTCTCTCTCCAAAAAATTTAAAAATCAGAACTGACAAAATACAGCTGCTTTTATTCCTTCCTTATTGTTGATATTGATATAAGCAGTTGAACTGGCAAAGATTATTCAATAAAGAGGTCAGATGGATTTGCATTATTGATTTATCTCTATATTGTGGAAGTGGGCACCCAGTACACCCTCACATGATAAGTGATGGTGAGGAGGCATATGATCTGCCAGATATTTCTGAAAAATGTGCGCCCCAAATAGCTTCACCGCTGGCCCAGAAGGTAGACTACATCTACATTAGTATTACATTCCTTCAGGTCAAAGTTTGCTTCAAGAAATCTCTTACTCTTTCTCAGCTACAATATTTAATTGTGAACTTAAAAGTTTAGCAGTCATCAAAATTAGTCTCAAGATGACAGGGGGCATAGAATTTAAATGAGGAAGATGTATAAAGCACATATTTATATAGTACATATCAAAATTTCCCAAACTCGATACTGTGGAGGAGCACTTTTTTCTTTTTAAAGAATATTAGTAGGCATTGTGGATTTTTAAAAAAGAGAGATCTAAGGAAACACAGAACTCAGGAGAAGTAAAGTGACTTTAAAAAAATAGTCATTCCGCCCTAACCAGTTTGGTTCAGTGGATAGAGTGTTGGCCTGTGAACTAAAGGGTCTCAGGTTCAATTCTGGTGAAGGGCACATACCCAAGTTGTGGGCTTGATACCCCCCGCCCCCAGTAGGGGGCATGCCGGAGGCAGCCAATCAATGATTCTTTCTCATCATTGATGTTTCTATCTCTCTCCCTTCCTCTCTGAAATCAATGAAAAAATAATCATTAAAAAAATAATTCAACAAATATTAAACACTGAGCATATGTCAAAAATAGATACCCCAGAGAACTAGACGAAGACCACTTCCTGGTAGAGCTTACATTCTAGCAGGATTGGACACAATGAGCAATAAATATAATAAGTAAAAAATATAAAACATGTTTGGTGTATAAGTTAGACTGGTGACACGGGTTGCTGGAGGAAAGGGAGCATTCTGTGTATTTTTGAAAGGGTGTTTAGTGTGCGCTCCATTGCATACATATGTAAATTTGTTAAAGGAGTTAGTTATATAGATATCAGGATAAACAAAGTCTCAGGCCAGGTGCAACCAGAGCAAAGACCCTGAGGTGGGATGGTGTTTGGTGTGTTCATAGAGCAGCAAAAAGGCCAGTGCTGGTGGGACAGCTGGCTGGGCTGGGCTGAGGGAAATAGAAGTCAGAGAGGTGAGGAGGAGGAGGAGGAGGAGGAGGAGGAGGGAGTTACAGATCATTGCAGGGCTTTATAGCCATTGTGAAGACCTTCTCAATGGATGGAAATGGGGAGCCTTGCAAGTTTGAAGAGAGCAGTAAATTGATCTGACATATTTTTATTTTTTATTTATTTTTATTTTTATTTTTTATCTTTATTGTTCAGTTTATTAATTACATTGTTCCCTTTTTTCCCCCTATAGCTCCCCTCCACCTGGTACCCATCCCACCCTCCGCACTCACCCCCCTCCACTGTCCTCTCCCATAGTTGCATGATTTTTGTCCAGTCTCTTGCTGCACTTCCCACACCCCCTTTCTCCCCAAGAGTTGTCAGTCCATTCCCTCTCTATGTCCGTGATTCTGTTACATTCACCAGTTTATCCTGTTCATCAGCTTATTAATTCACTTGATTTTTAGATTCATTTGTTGATAGATGTGTATTTGTTGTTCCTAATTTACACTTTTATCTTTTTCTTCTTCCTCTTCTTAAAGAATATCTTTCAGCATTTCATATAATATTGGTTTGGTGGTGATGAAGTCCTACAGCTTTTTCTTATCTGCGAAGCACTTTATTTGACCTTCAATTCTGCATGATAGCTTTGCTGGATAGAGTAATCTGGGTTGTAGATTCTTGCTGTTCATCACTTTGAATATTTCTTGCCACTCCCGTCTGGCCTGCATCGTTTCTGTTGAGAAATCCACTGACAATCGTATGGGTGCTCCCTTATAGGTAACCATCTGTTTTTCTCTTGCTGCTTTTAATATTCTCTCTTTGTCTTTTGCTCTTGGCATTTTAATTATGATGTGCCTTGGTGTGGTCCTCTTAGGGTTCCTATATATTGGAGTTCAGTGCGCTTCTTGGACTCCTAAGTCAATTTCTTTCACCAGGTGTGGGAAGTTTTCAGTCACTATTTCTTCAAATAGGTTTTCATTGTCTTGGTCTCTCTCTTTTTATGGCACCCCTATAATTCAGATGTTGGTATGCTTGAGGTTGTCCCAGAGGCCCCTTACACTATCTTCAATTTTTTGGATTCTTTTGGATTCTTGCTTTTTCAGCTGAGTGGATTTTACCTCTTTGTATTTCAAATCTTTATCTTGGTTCTTGGGGTGTTCTAGAGCACTTTTAGGTCTTTGTATAATATTTTTTATTTCAGTCAGTGTATGCTTAATTTCTAGTTCGTCCTTTTTCATATCCTTGAGAGTCTCCTTCATATCCTTGAGGGTCTCGTTCATTTCCTTGTAGGACTCATTCATTTCCACGTTGGTCTTGATCATTTCCTTGCAGGTCTCGTTCATATCCTTGAGGGTCTCGTTCATTTACTTGTAGGACTCATTCATTTCCTTGTCAGTCTTGCTTATTTCCTTATAGGTCTCGACCTTTTGTAGGAGCCTCTTGAGAAGCCCTATAACCATGGTTTTGAATTCCATGTCCAATCATTTTTTTTCCCTCCATTTCTTTCACATCTGATTTCTTCCCATGTCTCTGCATGGTGGCTGCTTCCCTGAGTTGGTCAATTAGCTTTTTGTGGTAGATGTCCTACTAGGGACAGTGGCTCAGCCTCCCCAGTTACCTGAGGTGGATATGGGTTGCACAGTCTTGCTGAAGTTAAGCTCAGGTTAATCATTGTTAGCACTTGGAGGGGTTGACCTCCAGGCCAATTGTCTGTGAAGCTCAGCTGTGCTCAGGTTGGGTGGGCAGAGTCTCCAGGCCAAGCAGACAGCGTAACCTCCACCCTATGCAGCCCCAAGGACTCTGTGCTGGGGGCAATGGCCGCCAGCACCTCTGAGAGAGAGCTGCTATGGCTGCTGGGGTATTCAGACTCTCCCCAAATGAGTCTGCACACCTAACGTCTCACCCAGGATCGTAAAACAAAGCAGTCTGACGGTTTTCCAAATGAGAGAGCAAGTCAGGAGCACTCTCTGTGTGGTCAGGCAGCTGTGCTGTTCCCAAGTTCACGCACAAGCTTGCCTTCTCCATAAGCCGGCAGACCCCTGCAGCACCCGAGCTTCGGCGTGCCCTCCCACTGTCCAGTTTTCACCCGGTATGATAGTGGGTTCCTTGGACTTCGCCCAGAGCTGGAGAATCAGTCCAGTGGGACGTCTTTGTCTCCCCCTTTCGAGAAAACTGGCCGGTTTTCAGCCGCCTGCCCTCTCCACTGGCCCGCGCTCCAAACCTCTCTCCGCTCGAATCTTCAACGCTGTCCGCCGCCGCTCTTCTGAGCCACAGTGTCTTATCTTCACTTTTATTTGTGGAATTTCACTCGGCGAGCTTTCTGGTGATTCTGGATGGTATTTGTTCTTTCGTTAAATTGTAGTTTTAAAATTGCTGTGTATGACGGCAAGATAGGTGTTTTACCTATGCCGCCATCTTGGTTCTCCCTCACATATTTTTAAAGGATCACTGGTTGCTATGTCAATAATTGGTTGAAACAGGGCAAGGGAAGAGGCGAGGAGACCAGCTAGGGCAATACGGCAGTAATTTAAGAAGAGATGATGATGACTAAAGGACTAGGGTAGTAGCTGAGTTAGTGGTGGGAAGCACTTGGATCTTGGATGTATTTTTTTTTTAAAGCTGGGTTGGATAGGGAGAGAGGAGTCAAGAAAAGACAGTTGAGATGGAGAAGGTTATAGGTGGTTCGGAGGGAGATGTTAACAAGCTAACTTTTGGGTATGTAAATTTTGACACGCTTATCCGACATCCAAGTAGAACTATTAAGCAGCCAGTTTGATATGTGTCTTAGTCCGTGTGGGCTGCTGTAACCCGATACCACAGGCGGGATAGCTTACACATGGCAGAAATTTACTTCTCACACTTCTGGAACCTGAAAGTGGAAGATCAGGGTGCCAACACGGTCTCTTTCAAGTTGCAGGCTTCTTACTGTATCCTCACGTGGTGGGAAGGATAAGGCCCTGTTTCAACCAATTATTGACATAGCAACCAGTGATCCTTTAAAAATATGTCAGGGAGAACCAAGATGGCGGAGAAGGCAAAACACCTATCTTGCCGTCATACACAGCAATTTTAAAACTACAACTTAACGAAAGAGCAAACACCATCCAGAATCACCGGAAAGCTGGCCAAGTGAAAATTCCACAAATAAAAGTGAAGATAAGACACTCTGGGGTCTCTTTTGGAAGGGCACTAATCCATTTCTGAGGACTCCATCCTCATGAACTAATCACCTCTCAAAGGCCCCACTTAATAAAACCATCACCTTTTTGGGTTAGGATTTTATGAATTGGCCGGGGAGGGAGGAAACACAGACATGTGAACCATAGCAATATGAGATAGAATTTTTGGAAAAAAGCCTGAACTGACAACATAAATCTGAGAGTGTTGAGCACATGTATGGCTTTTATTTTTATTTTTTTAAAATATATTTTATTGATTTCACAGAGAGGAAGGGAGACAGAGAGTTAGAAACATCAATGACAAGGTACATGCCCTTGACCAGAATCGAATCCGGGACCCCTGAGTCTGCAGGCCGACACTCTATCCACTGAGCCAGACCAGTCAAGGCCACATGTATGGCTTTTAGAGCCTGGAGACTGGGTGGGGTCACTGAAGGAGGGCGCTGACAGTACAGAACGAGCACTGAAGCACTGAAACACTGCGCAGAGGGCCACTGCAGTATTAGAGAGCTGATAGGCAGTCTGTTGTCAATCCTCACCCGAGGACATTTTCCCATTGATTAAAAAAAATCTTTATTGTTGCGGCTCAGCATCATCTCATGCACAGTTCAATTCCCAGTCAGGGCACATGCCCGGTTTGTGGGCACAGTTCCCAATGAGGGCGTGCAGGGGGCAGCTGAGCGGTGATTCTTTCTCTTTTATCAGTGATGTTTTTTTCTCTCCCTCTCCCTTCCTCTCAATGAAATCTAAAAAAATATATCTTAAAAAAGGAACCATAAGATGAAGGCAAAAGTCTTCAAGTATGTAATTAAAATAACCATCTTTGTTGTCATTAAGCATATTATTTTGCGAAGTCATTAAATATATTCAAATGATAATGATAATTGTGTTGGGTTAAGGGGATTTAACTCCTAACCTCATTTCTTCTGACCACAGCTGAGAGTTCACTGAGTAGAGGATCAAGCATCTCACTAGAGAACCTTCCCTGCAAAGGGGAACCGAAGAATACAAACTGAAAATGAAAAGAAAAAACCTGCTTTATTTTCCCTAAATTGTTGCCGACCCGGACAGAGGCTGGCCTGTGGCTGATGTGCATCGAACCTGCTAAAACAGAAGACCAGCTGAAGGCACTCTCTCTCTCTTCCTTGATACCTTTTACCGGGTACACTTTATTTTTTCAACGACACAGGAGCAAACTGGTAACAGTATTGGTTGCATCCACCACACTCCTTTCTTCCAGAGGTGATCCTGGCTTCCCTTCTTCCCCTGCATCTGGACCGCTGGGCGCCCGTGCTGTGGGGCTGCGAAGTCACGAGGCCCAACGACGCTGCTCCTCTTCACTGAGGCGAACTGGTGAGCGGTCCACAGTGTGGATGCAGGGACAGCCCAGCTTCCCCTCCAGCTGCCTCAGACGTATGGGAACGTAGAGACAACTCTGAAATGGTAGCATATCTTTGTCTCCAGAGACAGCGTTCACTCAAAATAAATCCCCTCTGGTTGGCATCCGAAAGAGATCCACGACCTTGGATCCCTGCTGACATTTGTTTGTTTATTTTTTGGAGACAACAAGTAAAGGGCTCACATAGGGATCTTTTTTAGGGAATATATTTCCTCAATGAGTAAAGCTTTTATAAGTGACGTGTTGCTGAGGAAACTTAATGTTTCTTCAGTTTTTTGGTTTTTTTTTTTCTACACATCTTTCCCTCACTGAGGCTTTAGGGGTGTGTTTAAAGTGTCCTCTACACATCAGGGACTGCTGGTATTTAGAAAATGCATTCATTTTAGCATCCGATTCTCAGTCTTTAAGCTGCATCAAGAAATTACTCATCTGTTTTTTTAAAAATATATTTTATTGATTTTTTGTAGAGAGGAAGGGAGAGGGATAGAAAGTCAGAAACATCGATCAGCTACCTCCTGCACAACCCCTACTGGGGACAGTGCCCACAACCAAGGTACATGCCCTTGACCGGAATCGAACCCGGGACCTTTCAGTACACAGGCCGACGCTCTATCCACTGAGCCAAACCGGTTTTGGCTGTTTCTTCAGTTTTTAAAAAAACATTTTTTTATTTATTTCAGAGAGGCAGGGGGAGAGAGGGAGAGATTGAAACATCAATGATGAAAGAGAATCATTGATTGGCTGCCTTTGAGTAGTAGTTTAAAAACCAACTTCTAATGTTCAGAATAGTGTGTAGTTTCATATATTGATGAGATAGTATTGAAAGCCATTAAAGCCAGTTGTTGCCTTTCAAGAATAGTTTGAAACATCGTTGAATGTTGATACATCATCACTATAATCTGCTATCAATAATTGAGAACGTGTTTGGGCAGGATAGTAAGGGAGCATAGCTCACTACTAGAATGGCCAGTTCATCCCAATTTGCTGGGGATTTTACACTGAGTGGCCAGATTATTATGATCTCTAAACGCATAATAATCTGGCCACTCAGTGTATATCCTATATAATAAAAGGCTAATATGCAAATTGTCTCTGCAGCCAGGAGTTCGACCAGCAGGCGAGCCAGCCAATCACCCATCTCTCCTCCCCCTGGCCGGGCTGGCTGGACCCCACCCATGCACAAGTTCATGCACCGGGCCTCTAACACACACACACACACACACACACACACACACACACACACTGAGTGGCCAGATTATTATGTGTTCAGAGATCATAATAATGTGGCCACTCAGTGTATAGTTTTTAGCACTAAAGGCCTAGGAATCCCCTCTGTCCCAGGTTGGAACAACTGTTTCCCATGTACCTTTCATAACCAAGATGACCTCCTGCCAGAGAAAGACTTTACTTTCCTTTTCACCAAGCACAAGAGTCTCAAAAAGACCCAAAAGGAGAAACTGAGGCATGAAGGTGAATAATACACCCAGCCAACCGTGGCAATCAACAGGGTGACAGATGTTTCTGCCAGATTGCCCTCACAGCCTGAATATTTATGAAATATTCACAATAAGATAAGGAAAGAGAACAGAAAAACTTAATAAATATTTCTAAAGTCTCAGGTTTTTGTTTTTTATGTTAATTCTCACTGGAAGATATTTTCCCCATTGATTTTTAGAGAGAGTGAAAGGGAGGGCGAGAGACAGAGAGAGAAACATAGATTTGAGAAGGACACATCAATTGGTTTCCCCTCCCACACACACCCTGAGGCCTTGGATCAGAGCCTGCAACTGAGGTACATGCTCTTGACTGGAATTGGACCCGAAACCCTTCAGTTGGTTGCTCAGCGGTTAGGAGGGCCAACACTCTAACCACTGAGCAACTGATTACGGCTGAAGTCTCAGGTTTAAAGACCAAAACGAAAAGAACTATGGCGTGAGGGGAGGAAGAGTTTACTAGGTTCCTAACTCCTGGTCTGTTCTTGGAAATCAAGGACTGCTTCCCACACTTTGCTCCCAGCTTCTGCCCCTGCACCAGATCTGATGTGAATTGTGCGGTGTAACCGCTTTCTGAATCTTCTTCAGGCACCGTTTGGGAAATGTGGAGTTATTCCAGCAGACGGCATGTTTTCTCAGGTTGCTTATAGCATCTGCACAGTACAGTTGGTCTAATTTTGAAGCAGACGGAGACTTCTTGAAGCAGCCTGTGCTCCTCAGACGGATCTGTCCGGTGCTCGGTGGACGGTGGAGGGGAAGTCAGTTGTCAGAGGAGCTCTGTCCCGCCCGCCACGCTCGGTGGCAGAGCCGCTGCGTGAAGACCTGCTGTGTCTCTGTAAAGTGTTGTTTAAGGTGCACGAGCAGAGCTTTAGTTCTCTGAGGTGGAGCAGGGCTTTTTCTTATGTTGGGCGTCTCGCTGTCTGCTTGAGTAAAGCGGGGAGCCTCAGGGGCTCCGCCCCTGCTGCCAGGCGTGTCTCCCTGCACTTCTCTGCACCCCGAGTGGGGGGCCGCTTTCAGCGGTAAGCAGTAATGTGACTCGTTACACTTTATACCGTGTTTTCCCGCATGCAAGACGACTTTTTAACTCAGGAAACCTTCTCAAAAGCCCGGTCGTCGTGTACGCGGGGTGTAAAAAGAAAAAAACAAGAGTAGCTTGCAGTTGTGATGGGCGCTGCTAACTCGCCAGGGGCTTGCCGGGCACTTGCTCCCTCTCTGTTGTTTGTTATCTTCCTCCTGTCATCATCAGGTCCAGGCGTATCTGTTTCTTTCGTTCTTCAGAGAAAACCCCCCCAGGCCTGGGGGACTGAGTCAGCCATCAGCCCTGGCTCAGAGCAGCCACTGGGGATGGAAGCCAGCAGTTCCTGCCGCTTCCCGGGCTGTCGCTCCCCACACCATCGTGCAGATTTTTAAGGCATTTTGATAAAAATACAGAAATTACAAGGTAGTTTTAGAGCAAGCAGCCTAGGATTCTTCAGGCCTTATTATGTGAATAAATAATATTAGGTTCTTTGCCCCACACCCAGTTTAATTATTGGTAACTAAAATCAGTAAAGAAAGAATGAATGAGCACTCCACTCTATCATAAGGCAAGAGAACTAACAGAGTGAACATGGGAGAGAGGCAGGATCTTCCTTTGAAAATTATGAAGTAGATTTATATGCATCACTTTGTATTTATGTGCATTATTTTGAGCCAGTTTTCAGACAGTCAATCAAGCCCTTAAATGCTTTACTATTAACTATTTTCATTCAAAATATAGTTCTGCTCTTTACTCCCAAATTTCTTTTATCAAAATATTTTAAAATTTTTACATCTAAAGACACCCTTTGTTTCTTAAAAACAAAACAGGTGTGGTGGTAGTAAATAAACTCAGTTAGGCAGGTGAAAAATGTTCCTGTTTTGCCTTAGAGAGGAGATCTGGCTCCTCAGGGATGCAAAGAGATTAGAAATGTAGACTCATTGAATATTAATTCATTCTTTCAACGATTGTACTGAGTGCCTTTTATATGCCCTCCTCTGGGTTGGGGGTCAGGGGTACTAGGAAATCAACACACTCTCTCTGGCCTTAAAAATAATGAACACAGTGTGGAGTCTGCTTACATTGGCTTGCAAGAGCTAACTGTTAAATTTTCAGGAAATCTGTTCGCCGGCTGTTAACAGTAAACATGATTAAAAATTAAACTATATAAACATACATTTAAATAAATTATTTTTAAAACTAAGGTAATAGAACCCTAGCTGCTTTGGCTCAGTGAATAGAGGTTAGTCTGTGGACTGAAGTGTCCCGGGTTCAATTCTGATAAGGACACAGGCCTGGGTTTTGGACTCGGTCCCCAGTAGGGGGCGTGCAGGAGGCAGCCAATCATGATTCTCTCTCATCACTGATGTTTTCATTTCTCTCTTCCTCCCTCTCTGAAATCAATAAAAATATATTAACCCCTTCTGCCTGCCAGCCTGATCGCTCAGAGCAGGGGTTCAGAGCAGGGAGGGATGAATAGGTGGGCCACAGGCGATCTTTAGGGCAATGAAACTGTTCTGTCTGATACAACATTGATGGTACATTTGTCAAGACCATAAGATGTTCAACACAAAGAATGAACCCTAATGTAAACTGCAGATTTTACTTTTGTTAACAATGTGTCAATAAAGGCTCATCAGTTGTAAATAAATGTACCACATTAATTTAAGATGCTAATAATAAAGAAGCTTTGATGTGGTGTGGCCGGGCCTGGGGGAGGCAGCATGGGTCCGGACCCCCCTGCCGGGTCTGGGGCGGCCATCTGGACTCCTGTCACCACCCCAGGTGTGCCGAGGCCGGGCCTAGGGGCAGCAGTGTGGGTCCGGACCTGACGCCGCTCTTCGCCTCAACTGTGCCTCAGCCCCACCCTCTGCTCCTGATTGGCTGGTAGAGTAGCGAAGGTACAGTCAAATTTGCATGTTTCTTTTTTATTACATAGGATTATACTAGAGGCCTGCTGCATGAAAATTTATGCACCAGAGGGGGGCATTCCTCAGCCCGGCCTGCCCCCTGTCATAGTATGGGCTCCCTCAGCGGCTGCAGGTGACCTGGCAATCAGGGGAAAGCGATGCCTCATCACACCTCTGCTGCTGCCACTGCTGGCAGTGCAAGCTTCTGCCCAGCCCTGGTTACCTGAGCCTCAGGTGGCCCTGGGCGGCTGGGCAGCTGCCAGCCAAGGCTTGCCTGTGCCTCATGTAGGCCCTGGGCAGCTGGGGGTCTGAAGGGACTGCGGGACTCCAGAAGCAGGCATGCAGAGTAGCTGGACCCACCTGGGGGTGAGCCTGGCCATGCCGCATGCCTGCTGCCCCAGCAGGGCTGAGGGGACTGGGTGCTGCCGTCACGTGGCTTTGGGCACTACCGTCTTTGAGGGCATGGCAGTCAATTAGCATATTCCCTCTTTATTGGCTGTGGGTGCTGCCATCTTTGTGAGGGTGTGGTAGTCAATTAGCATATTCCCTCTTTATTATATTATATTATATTATATTATATTATATTATATTTATTATATTATACTTGAGACCTGGTGTTGGGTGGGGTCCCTCAGCCTGGCTGGTTATTGGGGCCTTCTTGCTCAGTCCTGATTGGAGCCAATCCCCAGGGGCAGGGACCACAGGAGGTTGGCCAGCCGGCCAGAAAGAGGGACCACAGGAGGTTGGCTGGCTGCGGGAGGTTGGCTGTGAAAGCGTACTGACCACCAGGGGACAGCTCCTGCATTGAGCATTTGCCCCTTGATGGTCAGTGTGCATCATAGCGACTGTGGACTGGTTGTTTGGTCGACTGGTCGTAATGATCACTTAGGCTTTTATATATATCCTCTCTAATAAAAGAGTAACATGCAAATGTGACCGTACCTTGGTTCCTGATTGGCTATGCTACCAGCCAATCAGAAGCAGGAGGTGGGCCCAAGGGGCGGGGCCTGGCAGCACAAGGGCTGGGCCCCAGGGGTGGAGACGAAGCAGTAGCGGCAGTGAGCTCCAAGGTCCCCTGGCTGCCCAAGCTTGGAGGCAGCCAGGGCACGGGGCAGGGCGGGGCGAGCACAGAAGCACAGCTGCCCAAGCTTGGAGGCGGCTGGGGGGATGGGGTGTGGTGGGCGCAGGAGGCGGCCAGGAGGTGGGGCAAGCGGCCGGGGCACGGGAGTGGAGGTGAGTGCCCAGCCCCTGGGGCCAGGTGGTCACAGGCAGCTGGAGCTGAGCTGAGCAAGGAGATGGCTGAGTGCCCAAGGCCTTAAACCTCACCAGAGGCCTTCGGCAGGCTGGGGGTGAGCCATCAGTTGGACATCCCCTAAGGGCTCCCAGTATGTGAGAGGGGGCAGGTTGGGCTGAGGGACCACCCCTCCCTGCCATGCACAAATTTCGTGCACTGGGCCACTAGTATATTATATTATATTATATTATATTATATTATATTATATTATATTATATTAGTGTTCTGGTGCACGGAAAGGAGATTAATTAGAAGAAACATTTTAATATTGCTATTCATTCTTTCTCTATAATAGAAGTGTCAACCAAATTCATGATAGACAATGACATATCGAAACACACATATGCAAATGGCATCAGCGAGAGCTTTATATATATCGCTCATGCGTGAGTCAACTTAGCCTTTTATAGCTATAGAATAAATTTGCTTAATTAGACCTGCTTTCTGATGGAGCTAAACTTTTCCCAGCCCAGTGAAGCACCCCAACTTCTCTTTCAGGTAATTGTCAGCAACATAGCAGTAAATATTAACACAGAGCAGATTATTATTATAAATCAGGCAAGGAGAATAAAGGATGAAATATTTAATTGCAGGAGTGTTTGACTATATTCCTTGCAGTGAGAAAACCTGAAGTCATTTTCAAGTTTCACCATTTCCTACTTCTGTTCAATTGGGTCAAGTTTCTAAGCTTTCTTTTTTCTCTTTCTTTCTCTCTCTTCTTTCCTTCCTTCCTTCCTTCCTTCCTTCCTTCCTTCCTTCCTTCCTTCCTTCCTTCTTTCCTTCCTTTCTTTCCTTTTTCTTTTTCTTTTTCTTTTTTTTTTTTTTGACAGGGAAAGCAGTCCTTTCTTTTTTTTAAAAAAAATTTTATTGATTTTTTTTTTAACAGAGAGGAAGGGAGAGGGATAGAAAGTCAGAAACACCAATGAGAGAGAAACATCAATCGGCTGCCTCCTGCACACCCCCCACTGGGGATGTGCCCACAACCAAGGTATATGCCCTTGACCGAAATCAAACCTGGGACCCTTCAGTCTGCAGGCCAATGCTCTATCCACCGAGCCAAACCGTTTTCAGCAAGTTTCTAAGCTTTCCAAATCTCCATTTTCCAGCTAATGAAAAGAAAATAGGATTCTAATGAGTCTTCTATCTACCTACTCCAGGACTTCTGTGAGGATCAAATGAGATGAGGCACGCAAAAACGCTTTACAAACATTTGGTTAACCTATAAAATGTTAGCACCTGGCTATAAAGCAAGTCATATTCTTCAGCCCATATATGGGCTGAAGAAACTGCAAGGAGGCTAGTTGCTAGGGAGAGAAAGCCGGGCATTGCTACGTGACATCATTACCTGGCACCCACAGTGACCGTTTCTGGGCTTGGCAGGGCTGTGAGCTGCATTTTGCACCAGGGGGTCTTGGCAACATTGACTGCAATTTGATGAGGTGTTGCTCCGGGGTGGTAGTGGGGCCTGTGACCCACATGGTGGAAGCCAAGTGTTGGTTTGTCAGCGTCGGGTCCATGGTGCTGTTTATTTCTAAATGGCCAGTGCACAACTTAGCAGCTCCTGCATTGGGCAACTGCCTCCTGGTGGTCAGTGCACATCATATCTGCCAGTTGGACGGACATTTAGCTTTTTATATACTATATAGATTATATTATATTATATATTACTAGAGACTCATTGCAGGAGGATTCCTGCAAGAATAGGGCTTCCTGTGGCCTGAGCCAAACTCCCTCTCTTCGCTGCCTCGTTCCCTCCCTCCTCAGCTGCCTCGCTCCCTTCTCTGCTGCCTCACTACCTCCTTTTTCCACTGCCTCACTCCCTCCCATTCCTCTGCTTCACTCCCTCCTTTCTCTGCTGCCTTGCTCCCTCCCTTCTCCCCCACCCCGCTTGCTTGCTTCTCTGCAGCTTTGCTCCCTTCTGCAGAGCTTGGTTTCCTTCTATGCCATCTTCTGCGCCTGGATATGCAAATCAACCGACATCTTGGTTGGTCTAATTTGCATACTACCTCTGATTGGCCAGTGGGCATGGCTTATGGGTGTAGCGGAGGTGCGGTCAATTTGCATATTACTCTTTTAGTAGATAGGCTTTTATATTATATTACATTATATTATACTACACTATGCTTTGGGCTGTGCATATCTTTGTCATCTCAGTAGCTTGAAATCTGCCATGGTAGGAGTACTTATATCATGGAAATCAGCAAATACTACAAATAGAGCTCTCCCCCTCCCCCCCACTCCCGGGAAAGCAACTTGTTAAACCTTTACCAGCCCATGGGTGACCCGAATGTAAAAGCCAAAAGAGTCCTAGGGATGCAAATGCAAGTAAGACAGAAAAAGAGACTGTGCCAACGGCCGGCTCTATGCTCCTCTTGGGGCAGTGGCTGCTCAGGTCCAGTCTTCTTTTGTTATAAGAACTTGAGTCCAGCATTGCTAGATTTCCTCATTTTGCAAAAGACGCGGAAAAATTTCCAGTTTAATTCATCAGATGGGCTATCCAAAAAAATATCTGCGGACCAGTTCCTAACGTGGTCCCATTTCCTCATTTCACAGGTTCGGAGCCTGAGGCCTCATCACTCAGACCTCATCACTGAGCTCATGATCTGGTAGCAGTCCCAGCAAGGCTTAGGAGCATGGTTACCTCAGGCGGGCAGACCCTGTAGCGGCTCTCATCTGCATAGGTGTTTCCTACATAGAGAGGCTGTTGACGAAAGGCAGGCATATGCTCCCAGAGTCCAGGTGTTTAGGGGTAGTTCAGTCAAAGCCACAGTTTCATCGGATAATGCCCCATGTCCTCTCCAAGAAATCTCAAAAGCATTGGGGACCTAGTATAAATATTGGGTCCAGAATTATGAAGGTTTTCTTAGTGATCAAAAATTAGATCAACTGCCCTAGCTGGTGTGGCTCACTTGTTTGGGTGTTGTCCCATGCACTAAGAGGGTGCCGGTTTGAGTGTCAGTCAGGATGCATGACCAGGTTGCCAGAGTGATCCTTGGTAGGGAGTGTGCAGGAGGTGGCTGATCAATGTTTTAGTCTCACATCAATGCTTCTCTCTCGTTCCCTCTCCTTGCCTCTCTGTCAAAAAATCAATAAAGAACTGCTTTAAAAATTAGATCAACTGATTTTTCCACTACTTTACTGCATTTCTTGGATTTGCAACCTAACAGAACATTTTAAATTAGTTTTATATTATTCTAAAGAGAAATAGTAAGTCTGCAAAAAAATTTTTAAATGTTGCCTGCACATTGAGATGGCAGGCTGGGCTTCTGAGTGCACTGGTTCATAATAGAACTTAAGTAGAAAAAGTTGATGCCAGCAACAGGACATGCTTCTAGAATGAAAAAGAGAATGGAATGATAAGGTGGAAACCTATGACTAGATCCTTATTTGGAAAAGATCCTAAATGACAAGTCCAATTTGGTCTAGATAATTTATAAAGCACTTATTATACAACCCAAAAACGGATTTTTACATGGACAAAAAAGATAATCTCAATTACGCTTTTCCTTTTCCAAATTGACTTCTAATACATATTAATAAGCCTACACGATTTTTATTTTTCACATTGTTTCCTGGACATCATAATGGTATTTTTAATCACTCCATAAAATTACTTTGGATTAAAATACAGAATTACTTTATTATTGAACATTCATTTTCAAGTTTGCACTATTACTAGTAAAAATAACAGCAATAAATATTTTTATGCATGTAATTTTTCCTTTACCAATAAAAATATCATATTCCTGGAAATAAATTACTGGGGTAAAGCGTATAAATTATCTTGATAGATATTGATTTCTAAAGGGATTTAGACAACATTTACACCACTACCTACAAATTATTAATGTTCCCATTTCATCATATTCTTTACAGACTTTTTAGATTTTTAGTTTTCCTCTCATCTACTATTACCATGATGGCGACCCTATGATACGTGTATCAGCACTGACACACGTAGCCATTTTCGATGACATGCAGCCGCATGTGGTCACATACAGAGAAGTATGGGGCCGCATGCCGAGAAGGACATTTCATCCTCTGCTACTGCACAGCCAGGTGCAGTAGCCGAGGATGAAACATTTGCTATAGTGTAGTGTAGACACTCTGTGCTGGAGGTCTGTAGGACAAAACAACAGAACTCTGGCACAGAGCGTCTAGTTCTGGGACTTCTGGTTAGGCCTTTAGGGGATCTTTCACCTCACTTCCAGCCGGCAGAGCAGGGAGCAGCGGAATGCCGCGGGGGATGCATCTCTGGGGGCCCTGAGATCGCCATTACCAGCAACCATCATCCAATCTACTGTTCTGGGGTGTCAGGGATTTCTAACTGACCATCATTACTGAGATAAGTGAGGGGGAGGCTGGGAGAGGCAAGGGCCTGTGCTATGGGTGCTGTTTCCTACCATTAGAAATAGCGGTAGCAATCTTAATTTACATAGTTTACAGCATGGTGCAAACTTCATTTCACCACTATTAATTGTTGTGCATCCTTATTAACCCCTATTTCTGCTTATTAATCCTACCCTTTCCTAAAAGACAGTTACATGTGCCATCTTGTGGTCAGTTAGGCTAGTTAACCCCTAATTGCCTGCAGGGCTAACAGGCTGTCTATAATTTTATCTTCTGTCACTGACCCCCTGATGGAGAACCCCAAAAATAAAAAACCAAGGTTAAGTAAAGGAAGTGGTAGTAGCAGTAGCCGACCCTTTCAAGAGACATGGACCGAGATGTATTGCATTCTAGAAAAAAAATGGCAGATCATTTTGTTCTTTGTACTGAAACAGTAGTAAGCAGGACGTGAAATATAAATAAACATTTTGAAACTAATCATTCCCAGCTCTTGAAAAAATGTGAGGATGAAAGGAAGGAATACATCCAAGCAGCTACACCTTTATAAGAGCCAATCTAATTCCAACCTTAAATTTATAAAAGGCTCTACAAATTGAACATCTGCAAGTTTGAGCATTACTCACTCCATAGCTCATCATAGAAAAGCACTCAGTGAGGGAGAATTTATTAAAGAAACTCTCCTAAGATGTGCACCAGTTTTATTTCACGATATGCAGAATAAATACACAATTATTAGGAGAATATCTGAGTTACCACTCAGTAGAAATATCATAAAAGACTGAATAATGAGACTGAACACAAATGTACAACATCAATTAAAGAGAGACATAAGTAATTGTAAATATTTTTCTACTTCTTTTGATGAAACTACTGATGTCACATCACATGCTCAGTTGGCCATTATTGGTCGATATGATGATGGTCTCACAATGACAGAAGAGTTGATAAAGTTAGTATCAGTGCCAACAAGTACACCAGGAAGCAAAATATGTAAGGTTGTTATATAAACATTCTGTGACCTAAGCATTGATATCTCTAAAGTTGTGTCAGTGATGACAGATGGGGCACCAAACATGGTGGGGGAAAAAGTCGGATTTGTCAAATTGTTTACAGAAGCTATTGGACATCCGATTGTGTCTTTTCATTGTATTATCCATCAGGAGGTTTTATGTGCCAAGGCAGGATTTACAGACTTAAATGACTTAATGACAGTTGTTACAAAAATAATTAATTTAACAGCTGTTGCCCCCTTCACAAGCAAGAATTTTCTGCACTTTTACTGGAGGTTGATTCCACCTACAGTGGAGTGCTGATGTACAATAATGTAAGATGGCTGAACCGAGGCAAAGTTCTTGAGCGCTTTGTGGAGTGCTTTGAAGAAATTAAGGTATTTCTTGAGGATAAGGATCTGGGAAACTTTCTCAGCTCAATGATGATAAGTGGGTCAACACCCTGATATTTTTTACAGATCTCTCTGTTCATATGAATGAACTGAACTTAAAGCTACAAGGTTTTGGTAAAAGTATTGATGTTATGTTTGGATACATAAAACCTTTTGAAGTTTGGATACATGAAAGCTTTAAAAAATTTCAAGTGAGCCAGACCGGTTTGGCTCAGTGGATAGAGTGTTGGACTGCGGACTGAAGGGTCCTGGGTTTGATTCTGGCAAGGGCATGTACCGTGGCTGCGGGAACATCCCCAGTAGGGGGCGTGCAAGAGGCAGCTGATCGATGTCTCTCTCTCATCGATGTTTCTGACTTTCTATCTCCCTTCCGCTCTGTAAAAAATCAATAAAATATATTTTAAAAAATTTCAAGTGAGATGTAGAAACTAAAACTTATAAGTATTTTCCTCGAGTAACAAAGTATTTTGAGAAGGCCAGTGCAGCTGTACAAAATGAAATGGAGCCCTTGCATATAAAGTACCAGCATGTTTTAGACTCGTTACTTGACCAGTTCAGTGATAGACTCAATCAATTTAGAAGCCTAGAACAGACCATACAAAAAATTAAGTATCCTGATGTAGTAGTCTACAGTAGTTTGGAATTAAATCGTTTCCAATGGATGCAAATTGATGATTTGGAGATGCAACTTGCAGAATTTCAAGACATCATCTGGGCTCAGGGGTTTGTTGGCTTGAGATCAAAGCTTGAGAATCTGGAAAGGCGCCTCTTGGAGAATCAAGAGGAGTGCCACTACGGACAGGAAATTTGGAGTGCCTGGATTTCCAGACACTTTTAGCACCCTGAAAAATATAGCAATGGCTTTACTCACAATTTTTCCTTCTATGTACTTTAGGAGACCTTATTTATTCTCAGCATTAAATAATATCAAAACCAACAAAAGAAACAGATTGACACATTAAGTTAGTAGCGCTTGCTTTGGCTTGAAGTGTACAAAATACCAATCTTCAATTGAAGGTTTAGCCAATGAAATTCAGCAACAAGAAAGTCACTAATAGGCAGGTTAGTTAAAGAATTCCTCCCCCCTCACTTATCTTAGTTCATGGCACCCCACACATGTTAAATAATATCAAGACCAACAAAAGAAACCGACTGACAGATGAACAAAGAGAGATAGAAACAGCAATGATAAGAGAATCATTGATCAACTGCTTCCTGCAGGCCCCCCACTGGGGACCAAGCCCACAACCCAGGCATGTGTCCTTGACCAGAACTGAACCCAGATTCTTCAGTCCACCGGTTGGCGCTCTGTCCACTGAGCCAAACCCGCTAGGGCTGTATGTTATTCTTTATTTCAGTTAGTGTATGCTTAATTTATGACGGGTTTGGCATTTTTACTAAGATTCTTGAAAGTCTCCCTAAGTTCCTTCAGGTCTCATAAAGAATCTTGAGTAGCCTTATAACCATGGTTTTAAATTCTGTATCCAGTAGTTTGCTTTCTTGCATTTCTTTCATTTGTGACATATTTCTTTGTTTCTGCATTTTGGCTGCTTCCCTGTGTTTGTTTCTATATATTGGGTAGAGTTGCTATATCTTCTGAAGTTAGTAGAGTGGCTCTGTATAGTAGACGTCCAGTGGCTTAGCCTCCCCAGTCACCTGAGATGAGGTGTGCCCTGTGTGGGCTGTGTTCATAGTCTTATTATATGTGAGCTTTGATTGCTGTTGGTGTCACTGGGAGGAATTGACCTCCAGGCCCATTGGCTGTGAGGACCAGCTGTGACTACCATGGAAGAACTGTTGTGCTAGAGACACCCCAATAGAGCAGGACTTGCTTCAGTGGGACTTTCATGCTCACTGAGTCTGTCCCTTGAGTGTGTTGCTTATGGATGGGTAGAGTTGTAATCTGGTCTGTTGTTGTCCACCAAGTGCAATGGCTCTTGGATCTTTAGGGAGGTGAAAACTCAGCCACTGCCTGGGGCCACCTGGCAGGAGCTACAGAGAGATCTGAAGATGGTTGCTATATGTATTGAGTTTGGAAGTGTGCTCAGGTGAGGCCCAGCTGTGAAGCAAGGCAGGCTTGTGCTAGTGCCAGGTCTTGGGCCTTTTCTTGATAGGTTTGTGACATGCTGACCCAGCTGTAGCTTGTTTGAGCATCAGATTAAACCTTGGTGATTTAATTTGTTTTTTACAGAGCATTTCTCACAATCACTGGTTATGATTTAAGACTTTAAAAGCCTCAAAAATTAATCAGGTTTGAAGATGTGTCTGTCTTTTACTTCTAAGACTATTCTTTCTTTCTCATCTTTTTCTTTAGATCACTGCTTCTCAAATGTGTCATCCTTACCACAATTCTCCTAAATACGCTGGACTTAACTACCATTCTTAATAAAACTGTTTCTTTCCCCCAACCAAATTTTCCCATCGTTTCAATAATATACGTCACCACTGTCACCCAGGTGTTCTGTATGATTCTATAAAAAGTGTCTAGCCCAGCTGGCCTGGCTCAGTGAGCTAGGATGTCATGGCTAGATTCTGGTCAGGGCACATGCCCAGGTTTTGAGCTCGATCCTCATTGTGGGGCATGCATTGAAGTCTTTATCTTTCTCTCTTCCTACCTTACTCTCTGAACTAAATAAAAAAATTTTTTAAAAAAATGTTTAAACTCTTTCTCTTACCAACATTTAGTTGGCAAAAATCTTAGGAAAATACAGTTGCCCAGCTATGGATCCTTTCAGCCACAAGGGGCGCCAGTCTCACAGGAATGGCGTGGATCCGGCATTTCCTGAGCAGCAGTTAGAAGCTCAAAATGATGCACATGATCTCCTGAACACCGACTCGCAAAGCTGCCCTAATTTGTGTCCGGCTAGGCTCCTCAATCACATGAACTCCTGTTCCAGAGGAAAGGGTTTTTATGGGTTTATTTTAGACTGTTGAACGACAGAAAGATCGAGAGAAAAAAGACTGTCCTTGAATTTGAACCTTGAAACAAAGGCTTTGTCCTTCAAAGTGGTTCGAGGACCAGCAGCAGAGTCACTTGGGAGTTAGTTAGAAATACAGAAACTCAGGTTCCATCCCAGGCTTTCTGACACAATCTTCATTTTAACAAGCTTCCCAGGTGATGTGAGAACATTTTATAAGCTGAGAAACACCGCTGTGGATTACTGTGCCCGCTGCTTTTATTTTAAAACACTTATACCTTCATCATCCTTCCCTATATCATCCCCACACTCCAGAAAAACATAATATTGACCTTTAATTTTCTTAATGGGTTACAGAAAGATTTTTCGTTTTTAAGTGAGGAGTGCTTTTCAAAAAAAATTTTCCCCTGAGGCTACTTTGAGGGGTTATTAAAAATGCAATTAAAACGTGCTACTTAGTGGCAGGTGGCAAATCATCCCATGATTAAGAAATTTTTCTGACAATTGGGGCTAAATGGTGTCCAAATGGCCTGTGTGTTCAGGCAGAAAAATCCATAAATTCAGTCAGAAGCGCCAGACTGGTAGCTCTGTGAAATATAGTCCTTAACCTTCTCTTGTCCTGGTCAGAACAGCTTCTTACACCAGTGACCCATTTCTCTGTCCTCTCGAGGCTGCCTTCCTGAGGAAATGAGGCTGCAGGATACAAAAGACAAGCTTTACTTTATCTTCTCTTTCCTTACACTTGTCCATAACACAAACAAATGCTCCGACTGCTTTCCTCTTGAGCTAAATGTAACTTCAGCACTTCTCTGGCCTTAATGTGTTTTCCTAATTAGCTTTAACATTAAAACCAGCTGCTGTTGCAGTGTTTTTCACTTTTAGGAGGCGTTGGAAGATTAATCGACTCATTATGTGGAAACAGGAGGATGTAAATTTAGGGGAGCTTTTTGTTTAACTTGGGTTATAAATTGTGGCTCATTTTCCTTATTTATGTTTTCCTTACCCTTTACATTTCCCACAGCTAAGGTGTTTTTTTTGTTTTGGTCTTATAGATGATGCTTCCCCCCCCCCCCCCTTTTTCTGTGCTCTCCTAACTGCCCCCTGTCCCTTTGTTTCTTTAAAGGGAAATCAGTATAGCTTCTAGATACTGGCTACTGAGTCAAGACTAGTCAAACAGGAGGACTGGACTGGGAGCTGACCACATTCCTGCCTTTAGGAGCTTTAGGTTTCAGGAAGGTCTCTAACCTCTCTGAGCATGAGTTCCTTCCCAATTCAAACAAAGCTAAACTTGGTTCTACCTAGCAAACCCAAGTAAAAGCCAAACTTCTGCAAATCCCTTAAATGCTCAGTTTGGTCCTCTATAAAACAGGGGAAATAAATACATGGTACAGTTGGCTAGGAACTGGGTCTGCCACAGAAGTTGGTTCTTACTAGCAAATGGCTATAATGAGAACTTGTGAGTACAGTATAATATTTCAGATGATGTATTTTGTTTTATTACTAGAGGCCTGATGCACAACATTTGTGCAAGGGACTCAGCCCTCACAGTCCCGGCTTCATCCAGAAGGCAGTCTGAACAGTTGTTCCTTTGTTTGGCCATTCAGTCAATTTACATATTACACTTTTATTAATATAGACCAGAGGACCAGTGCATGAAATTTGTGCATGGGGTGAGGGTGAGGAGGATCCTTCAGCCTGGCCTGCACCCTCTCCAATCTGGAGCCCCTCTCCTAATCTGGGACTACTGGCTCCTAACTGCTCACCTGCCTGCCTGCCTGCCTGATCATCCCTAATGGCCTCTGACTGCTGGCCTGATCACCCCTAACGGCCTTTGCCCTGACCCCTGCTACTGTGGCTTTGTCTGGAAAGATGTCTGGTCTAATTACCATATTATCCTTTTATTAATATAGGATTACTTTTATTGATTTCAGAGAAAGGAAGGGAGGAGGAGAGAAAGATAGAAACATCAATGATGAAAGAGAATTATTGATCATCTGCCTCCTGCATGCCTACTACTGGAGATCGAGCCTGCAACCTGGGCATGTGCCCTTGACTGGAATTGAACCCAGGACCCTTTAGTCTGCAGGCTGATGGTCTATCCATTGAGCCAAACCAGATAGGGCAGGTAATGTATTTTAAATTCACTATGTAAATAAGATGTGTAACTTTCATTTAACTTTCCTTATTCTAGAGTGCATATAAACCAGATTGATATATTTAAAAAGGAATATAGCCCTAGCTGGTTTGGCTTGGTGCACAGAGTGTCAGCCTGCGGACTGAAAGGTCCCAGGTTCGATTCTGGTCAAGGGCACAGGCCTGGGTTTCAGGCTTGGTCCGATGTGCAGAAGATAACCAATCAATGATTTCCTCTTATCATTGATGTTTCTATATCTCTCTTCCTCTCCCTTCTCTGAAATAAATAAAAAAATATAAATATATTTTTTAAAAGACTATAAATGTATTAAATGTTTGTGCTACTACCTAATTAGTGATCCTGGGAAATCAACGCCATAAACATAATGGTTAATAGTTATTTATTTTTACTATGCTTCCAATATTTTCTGTATAGAGTTAATAGTATTTATTAAATAGTTACTATTCATGTTGCTGTATATATTACTGATCCAATAGATAATTGTGCCGAGCCAGCTCAGCCAGGTTCGGTGAGCCTGAAAGGGGGCAGTGAAGGATTGAGAAAAGACAGACAAGAGAATGAAAGCTGCGTGTGGCTGGGACGCTGTCCTCTCTGATGGAGAGCTAGTGACAGTGCCAAGCCTGTAAGCTGTCTCTTTATTTTATAGCCAGATTCCATGAGGCAGAGTAAGGGCGTGGTTACAACGTTCTCGAGGGTTTTGAATCTACTCAGTTACAAGCCCACATCACTCAGATATGTGGAGCCACTTGTTCGCACCACAGGTTCAAGCTGACAACTACAGCTCTTGGCTATCATTGTGCTGGGAGGCTCTGCCCTCCAAGCTGGGACTTGCACGTGGCCATGAGAGGCCTGTGCCCTCTCATTAGTCCGAGGCCTGAACCTGTCCAAACACTACAGTCGCTCTCCACAGATAATGAATAAGTGGGTTGTTAATATATTTGAATGGAATAAGCTAAGGACCTGATATGCATTCTTTGTTTTATTTATTTGTTTATCACAAATAGGTTTTTTTAAAAAATATATATTTTATTGATTTTTTACAGAGCGGAAGGGAGAGGGATAGAAAGTCAGAAACATCGATGAGAGAGAAACATCCATCAGCTGCCTCTTGCACATCTCCTACTGGGGATGTGCCCGCAACCACGGTACATGCCCTCCACCGGAATCGAACCTGGGACCTTTCAGTCCGCAGGCCAACACTCTATCCACTGAGCCAAACCGGTTTCGGCACAAATAGGTTTTTTTTATTTGTCACCATTAAATGTTTGAATTTTAAACAGATTCTTGGACCGGAGGTTCATATCCATCAGCTCGTTCGACTTTAGCACCTGTCTCATCCCGGTCGCTATTCCTGAGCTGCTACCTTCACCATGGAGCTCCATGAGTTTTCCCAATTCAAACCTGGGCTTCTTCAGCATTTTGACTTCTCTAAAAAAGACATCATGGAGCGGATAAATAGACTGGCAAGCCTTTTCTATGTCTTTTCCAATGCTGTCTGGAATCAGTTTATGGACCACTTCTTTCAAGTCATTTGTCCGCACCTCTCGGGTCATGATTTCCATCATTTTCTTCCGGATTTGGCGAACCTGCTGATGCTGAGCATGAGAGGTCTTCCGAATCTGATTGTTGCGTTTTTTAGTAAAACCAACACAGAAGAGATGAAGCAAATAACCATCGGTAGTCTTGACATCGACATGAGCTTCAATCATGGTCTGCCACTTTTTAACCAGAGAGCACATTTTGTCACGGGGGTGGGGGGGGGGGGTAAGATCTACGCCATGGACATTAGTCAGGCCGTTTTTGCCCTGAACATCCTCAGTAATTAACTTGAATTTTCTAAATGCAACTTCATCATTCTGCAGATCAGCTAGGCTCACTTCAAAAACACGACCCTCGAGACCATCACATGCAATTTTGGTTCCTGGAGTTCTCGTCACCAGTGTTTTCCCAATATTTCTCATAATGAACATAGCTGGTGCTCTCACATCATACCAATCTTCCTTAGAGAATGGATCGACCACTTTCTTCCTGGCTCCCTTTTGTCACCTTTCGTGAGGCGCTTGTTCTCGCCCACCGCCATGTGTGGTTCAGACAGCCAAAAGGCGCATTCTTTGTTTTAATCTCACAGCAACCCGATTATGTAGGTTTACTTATTTCCCCTGTTTCACAGAGGAGCAAACCGAGCTTTTAAGGGATTTGCAGAAGTTTGTCTTTTACTTGGGTTTTCTGACTACACATTCCACTATTTTTAACCTGTGCTCGATTGCCATCTTCTCTCTGGGACTCGGTGTTTCATCTGTAAAAAGAATGGGCTTTAGAGCATTTATCCAGCTCCACAATTCTATAATTTTGCATCTTGCTTTTACATGTCCCTCACCCTCCACTCTGTCCTCAAGAGCGTCAGGGCACAGTATCTATTTCTGACCCAGGAGTAAGAAGCACTCGGACATGGAGCTCAAAGGATACAAAAAACGGGGTCAGACGACATCCAAGGGCAAGCACTTCCCTTGCAAACAGAAGAGCTCATCCACACATCAGAGTGAGGAAAGAAGAAATCTGCGCTGTGTCCTGGAACCCATGTCTAACGGACAAGCCACGTTTTCACACCACTTTAGAACAGCGTCAAGCAAACCCGAGGGCAGTGTTTGTCCAGGGCGGCACGAATGTGTCCTCATAGGGCGGCTTTATCGTTCCTTCCCAGGTTTGCAGACAGTGATCAGCAACCACGGTCTACTTACAAGTCATGAGATCCTGAATCCAAGTTGTTTTCTGTCATAAAATGCGTGTTCTTATGAGGACTATATCTTTTTTCTTTAAATTCTCACCTGAGGACATTTTAGAAGGCGGGGAGGAGGGTGTGAGGGGGAGAGAGGAGAAACATGCACCATTTGCTTCCCAAACACAACTGACAGGGCCCTGGGATTGAGCCCACAGGTATGTACCTTGACTGGGAATCGAACCCATGACCTTCCGATGCCTGGGATGAGCTCCTACCAACTGAGGAGCTCTGGATTTGGTGAACACTGGCCAGGACACACTATATCATTTTTCAATGAGAAACGGATTGATCATCTAAATGTTTGAGTGTAGGATTGGGAGTAGCATTTCAAGGGGCAAGCTCACATTTTTTTTTGTCTAATTGCAGTAGATTAGCATTCACTTAATGTCGTTTCCTAAGTTTATTGTGTATTCTAATCTTCAAACAAGCCTCCAAGGTGATATTACTGCTTGGGTTTTGTGGGTGAGAAAACTAAGCTTAGGGATGTTACTACCCCTGCTCAATATGAGTAGGGACGTAGGTTCAAACTCCGGTCTGTGATTCTAATGCCAGAATTTTGTTCAGAATATTGTGCTACCTCTACAAACCTTTCATTCCCTTGGAGTAATGGACTTAATGGGCAGAGTTACTCATACCGAAAGGCAAGTAGAATTATGGATGAGATCTTTCCAAGAATTTTTATTTTATTTTATTTTTTTCAGGGAAGAGCTTGAATGCAGTCCCCAGTACCACAAATTATGCAGTCAAGTTTCCCACATTTGGGGAAATCCCAGGGGTCAGCACATCTGGAGTGCAACGGATAAGCCTCGCCCTGGGAAAACCACCTTCGTGATCACGGTATCTCCCCTGCCAGGCAAGAAGGAATTTTTATTTTGATATCTCTACTGATTACAGAGGAGAAGCAAATAGAAGCCATCAGAGCTGAATCCTATAAGGAAGTAATACTGAATTGTTACCAAGTTAATGCTTAATCATAATATCATTAAACAATATTATTTACAGACTTGTCATTATTAATGCTGTAGAAAGGAATTGGTCCAGCATAGCAGGAAGCAGTTGGTGGTTAAGATACAGGGAAGGTATTCCTGAAACCTGAAGCAGAAATATATGTGAGTGGCAGGCCCAATGCCTGGCCAGCAGTGGGAGTGAGATGGAGGGTCAGACTCATGAAAGAGGAAAGGGAATCTGTGTTGACAGAGTGAAGGCAACATGAGCCAGTTAACGGGGAAGTCATAGATGTTGGACAGGGACTGGCAAGGCACATCTTGTTTCATAACGTTTTGGGTATTTAAAACACAACAATTTACTGCTTTATTGAATGATATGCTCATGTATGTCTCACGTGGCACATCCAGACATTCATTGGTTTTTAGTAAGGAAGCTTTTCTGTCCTGACTTTTTGAAATCCCAGAATATTGACTGAAATAGCAAGTGCTAAAAAGAGCAAGATTTCTATTTTTCAACAATAATTGAAAGTACTTTTTTTTTTTTTGAGCATGTCTACAATTGTATTTTTATTACCTCCACGTTCTGAAGCAGTTCATGACCAGCAGAGTACTTTGGGGACATTTTTTATAATAAAGTATTTGTTTAAGAAAAAGGCACATGTTCCTTCAAATAGGTAAGAAAAGCATCCAACCCCCTCCCCTCCCTTTCCCTTATGGGTACTCTAGAAATACTCAGCAAAGCGAGCCCTAGTTTCTCTGGCCCCCTCTCCCCCAGCAGCGGGGATGAGGCCCACATTCTCACAGGTCATTTGATCTTGAGGTCCTTCAAGGCCGATTCCAAGCTCTTCACATCCCAGATGCTCATACCACCGTCCATGCCAGTCGTGCAGAACTGTGAGCACTTGGCCTTGCCCCCACTGAGTACCGAGATCTGGCTGACGCTGTTCTTGTGCAGCGAGTCGAGGCCGGTCCCGCCAGCCACGCCGCCCTCGGAGCTCGCCTTCTTGTCCAGGTTCTGGAAGCGCTTGCGGGCTGTCAAGCCGCGCTGAGAGTTTTGTTTGGGCACGTCCAGCCACCCACCGAAGCTCAGCGTCCCTGCGGCGCCATCGTAGGTAAAAAGCACTGGAAAGCAGTCGTGGCCCGCAGCCACCAGACTGTTTTCTGTGATGAAGGTCACGGCCAGCAGTGGCAACGTTTCAGAGGCCAGTGTTGTGACTGCCATCTTCTTGTCAGCATCAGCCAGGCACACCGTGCTGTCGTGGCTGACCCAGGCCACCCGGCTGCCACTGGCTGAAAAGCAGACACCGTGCACCCAGCCGCAGCTACTGCTGGACTCAAACATCAGCTCCCCGAAGGGTATCTTGGAGCCCCATGGGGTGGGTGCTGGTCGCTCCTCCACTTCCTTTATGTAGGCGGAGAATATCCTGCACTTGAGGTCGCAGGAGCCAGGCCAGGAGCACGTTGTTGGGGTGCCTGTCCAGGCTGAGAACCGTGGAGCGAATGGGCTTCTTGATGTGCTTGCACACCCACCAGTCATTTTCCTGTTCGAAATAGCAGATGGAGATGACCCGGGAGCCGCTACCCACAGCGAACTTGTTCTCGTTGGGGGCCCAGCGCACACAGCGAGCAGCCCGGTTGATCCGCAGGATGACAAGGGTGGGCTTCCACGTGCGGCCCTTCAGTGTCCACACATACGCATTGCGGTCTGTGCCGCAGGTCACAATGCGGTTACTCTCAGGGGCCCAGTCAATGTCTGTCTGTCACCTGCCCGTTGTGCTCCTTGAGCTCATGCACCTTGACCCACTTGGCTCCCCTCTTCTCATAGATGTGCACTTCATGGTTGTTGGGGCAGATGGCAATCTGTGTGCGGTCCTTGTTCCAGGCGTGGCAGCTGATGGGCTCCATCAGGAAGCTGTGGTAGGCCATGGCTTCTCAGCTCCTCGGGGCTCCCGGCCGCGGACTCCGAAAGTATTTTTTGACATATGTGCTACTACTTATAATACTTTAAACAATAAAATAAAAATTTAAAAAGAAAGTATTTTTCAACTCAACGCTGCTCAGAGACAATAAAATTTAATTGAGAATTGGCTCTATAAAAAACATATGAAGACTATATGTGTAACTAATAAAACATTTTAGCATATATGCATTACATTTCATACATAATACTGAATGATGAAATTATTTTTGTTTTTACAGATCTTTGTATTGATCTTTAGAGGAAGAGGAAGGGAGAGGCCGAGGGAAACGTTGATGAGAGGACGACACATCCTGTGGTGGCCTCCTGCACACGCCCTGCCAGGGGTCGAACTGCAGTCTGGGCAAGCACCCGGACCTGGTTGCAGACCAGCAACCTTTCCAGGCGTGAGACGACACCAGCCAAGTGAGCCGCAGCAGCCTGGGTGTGAATACTGAAGTCACTGACATCAGCATCTCTTACGCAGGAACTGGTGAGCCCCTTTGTGAGGTGTAACAGGGAAGTGCCTTGGTCTCAGTCTGGATGGATTCTCTTGCAGCCTCACTCAGTTCTCTGGGCCCATGAGCCCGACTCTGAGACCTAACTGCAAGCTCAGCTCAGCAGCTCTCTGTCTGAAGTTGCTCCATTTCTGACTTTGAGTGTATTCTCATCAAACGCGTTTCTAAGAATGTTCCATCCTGAAAGCAGGTTGAAGGCAGGTGGTTACTGACAACCCGGGAAGGGCCATTTCTCAGTGTGTGCGGCTGCTGCACGGCTGCGCTGTCATCACTGTTCTCTGGCCTCGCACCGCCCAGGCGAAGGAGTCTGGTTTTTATTTTATTTATTTTTAAAAATATATTTTATTGATTTTTTCACAGAGAGGAAGGAGAGGGATAGAAAGTCAGAAACATCGATCAGCTGCCTCCCACACGCCCCCCACTGGGGATGTGCCCGCAGCCAAGGTACATGCCCTTGGCCGGAATCGAACCCGGGACCCTTCAGTCTGCAGGCCGACGCTCTATCCACTGAGCCAAACAGGTCTCGGCAGGAGTCTGGTTTTTAGAAGGAGAGTAAAGGCTCCCACCTTTCCCAGAGTCACGAACTCCATGACCTCTCCACTCCCTGACTATAACATATCATCATTTTCCATAAAAGATATAGAATTCTACATACTCTTAGGCAATGTTGTCAAAATGTTATTCCTTTTTAAATCACTGCTAGTTAAAAAACAAAAACGCCAAAACAAAAAAATTTGAAACACCACTTTTGTATTGTATGTATACCAAAAGAGGGAAAATATTGAATTGTTCCCATGCAAAGGTGTAATGATTATTGGAATAACATTTATTTAGGCATGTGCCTTTTTTAAAAAAAATGTATTTTATTGATTTTTTACAGAGCGGAAGGGAGAGGGATAGAAAGTCAGAAACATCAATGAGAAACATCGATCAGCTGCCTCGTGCATGCCCCCTACTGGGGATGTGCCCGGAGCCAAGGTACATGCCCTTAACCAGAATTGAACCCAGGACCCTTCAGCCCACAGTCCGACGCTCTGTCCACTGAGCCAAACTGGTTGGGCAGTGCTGGTTTTTTTCTGAAAGGATGAACTCAATAGTATTTTCACACATCATTTTAATTGTGTATGTTGTTTATTTTTCTACTTTGCTTAATAAAGTTGTGGTTGTTTTACTTTCTTCTATCTACTTCTTTCTTTCTGCTCTGGATTTCAATTCTCATTCCTTTACTACTCTTTTTTTTTTTTTCCCCAATGGCTTTACAGTGGTGAAGCACTGTAAGACAACACGATTTAGTTATGTAACATGAACCAGGAACAACTATTCCAGAAGAAAGGATGATCATAATATATATGAGCTATGAAATCACAGCCATGAACCCTTACCTATAAAATATAGACAACTGAACCATACTTGATGGATTGCTTCCAATATTTTAATTATTATTGTTGTTATTTTTAATTTTTTGTTAACCCTCACCTGAGGATGTTTTTTTCTATTAATTTTTAGGGAGAGTGGAAGGGCAGGGAGAGAGGAAGAATGAGAAAGAGAGAAAGAGAGAGGGAGAGACAGAGCGAGCGAGAGAGAAACATAAATATGAAAGAGACACATTGATTGGTTGACTTCTGCATGTGCCCCAGCTGGGGCTAGGATTGAACCTGCAACCCAGGTATGTGCCCTTGACTGGGAATTGAACCCGCACCCCTTTGTTATTCTGGCTGATGCTCTAACCACTGAGCAGGCCAGGGCCCAAGTGTTTTACTTAATATTACCTTGGCTTATCTGTAGATAAACAATAGCAGAGGACAAAGGGTTATTTTTAAATTCATGGGAACTAAAAATTTAAGAAAATGTGGCTCATTTTCTTATGTTTCCTAGAAATCTAGAAAAGACTTTCATTATTTTAGTTTGCAGTGGAATATCCATCTTTTTATGGAGTTCTTATTTGTAAGAAACTGTCCCTAAAACATCAACTGATCAATTGTTATCTTCAACCTTCCTTTTTTATCTTCTTTGCCATTCTGTACTTTGTGCTTTTTTGTTTTCCCTTTCCCTTAATCTGTTTATTTTTATTTATTTTGTTAATCCTCCCTTGAAGATATTTTTCCATTAATTTTTTTTATAGCAAGTAGAAGGGAGGGGGAGAGACACAGAGAAACCTTAACGTCAGAGAGATGTATCAATTGGTTGGCTCCCACATGCCAGAGATTGAGATTTAGCTATGTACCCTTGACCAGAATCAAACCTGGGACCTTTCAGTCCACAGGCCAATACTCTATCTACTGAGCCAAGCTGGCCAGGGCAATCTCTTTATTTTTAGATAATTTTAGCTATTTTTATGTTTTAATTTTTCCTATCATAATTTTTTCACTTTATTTGCTCTACTCCTTAGAACAACCTTCCTTGTCTACATAATGACCCAAGCCATTTTTCATTTAAGTTATTTTAAGGTTTTGCAGGATTTAACTTTAAGAAATAATGTTTATTACCATGTCTAGCATATGCCCAAGCATATACATTTTTTTTTCAGATATATTTCCTTTTTACCTATTGCTTTTCTGTTAATTTGTTAATGTCTCAGAACTTTGTATAGCCCATTTATTTTTTCTATACCAAATAGAGTATGCTTTATGGTTCCAAATTTTCAAGGTCCATTTCCTTGTTCTTACCTAACTGATGTATATTCTTATATATGAATCACTCCTTCCATCTAATTTTGTTCTCTCCAATTGTGCTGTCTTTTCTATCTTCTCCTATAGTTGCATTTCTTTGTTTCCTATCAACTTTCCACTGCGTGCCCCTCTTAATGACAGGGCCGGGACAGGTTGGCTCACTGGTAAGATGCAGCTTTGAATGTCATTTGTTTTTGTTTTTGGTTTCAGCTTTGGATTTGAAGTTTTGTTCCTACCTCCCCCAAAGTCTTAAACAATTGAAGTGTGGCCCTGGATGGTGTGGCTTAGTTGGTTGGACATCATCCTATGCACTACAACGTTGTGGTAGATTTCTGGGTTGCATGCCCGATCCTCAGAAGGGGGCGTGCAGGAGGCAGCCAATTGATGTTTCAATCTTACAACAATGTTTTGCTCTTGCTCTCGCTCTCCTCCTCCCCCTCAATAAAAAATATTAAAAAACAAATAAACAATGTAGTTGTGAGCTCCTTTAGATGGGGCTGTGTCATCCAGTTTGCCCCGGCTCTTCTCTTTGCTCACTGATGTTGCTCACCTGGTCTTGGCAGTTGTTGGAGGTTGCAACCCTTACCCAAATGCTTGTCATCTTTCACTTTCTACTTTATTTTTTTATTTTATTTATTTTATTTTTTATTTTTTATAATCTTTATTGTTCAGTTTATTAATTACATTGTTTCCCCTTTTTATCCCTCTATAGCTCCCCTCCACCCTGTACCTATCCCACCCTCCACCCTCACCTCCCCCTCCCCACTGTCCTCTCCCATTGTTGCTAGATTTTTGTCCAGTCTCTTGCTGCACTTCCCACAACCCTTTTCTCCCCAAGAATTGTCAGTCCACTCCCTCTCTATGTCCATGTCTCTGTTATATTCACCAGTCTATCCTGTTCAACAGCCTATCAATTCACTTGATTTTTATGTTCATTTGTTGATAGATGTGTATTTGTTGTTCATAATTTTCATCTTTACCTTTTTCTTCTTCCTCTTCTTAAAGAATATCTTTCAGCATTTCATATAATGTTGGTTTAGTGGTGATGAACTCCTTTAGCTTTTTCTTATCTGCGAAGCACTTCATCTGACCCTCAATTCTGAATGATAGCTTTGCTGGATAGAGTAATCTTGGTTGTTGATTCTTGCTGTTCATCACTTTGAATATTTCTTGCCACTCCTGTCTGGCCTGCATCGTTTCTGTTGAGAAATCCGCTGACAGTCGTATGGGTGCTCCCTTATAGGTAACCAACTGTTTCTCTCTTGCTGCTTTTAATATTCTCTCTTGGTCTTTTGCTCTTGGCATTTTAATTATGATGTGCCTCGGTGTGGTCCTCTTAGGGTTCCTATATATTGGGGTTCGGTGCACTTCTTGGACTCCTAAGTCAATTTCTTTCACCAGGTGTGGGAAGTTTTCAGTCACTATTTCTTCAAATAGGTTTTCATTGTCTTGCTCTCTCTCTTTTTCTGGCACCCCTATAATTCGGATGTTGGTATGCTTGAGGTTGTCCCAGAGGCCCCTTACACTATCTTCAATTTTTTGGATTCTTTTGGTTTCTTGCTTTTTCAGCTGAGTGGATTTTACCTCTTTGTATTTCAAATCTTTAACTTGGTTCTTGGGGTGCTCCAGGGCACTTTCAGGTCTTTGTATAATATTTTTTGTTTCAGTCAGTGTATGCTTAATTTCTGGTTGGTCCTTTTTCATATCCTTGAGAGTCTGCTTTATATCCTTGAGGGTTTCTTTCATTTCCTTGTAGGACTCATTCATTTCCACGTTGGTCTTGATCATTTCTTTGCAGCTCTCGTTTATATCCTGGAGGGTGTTGTTCATTTTCTTGTAGGACTCATTCATTTCCTTTGTGGTCTTGCTTATTTCCTTATAGGCCTCGATCTTTTGTTGGAGCCTCTTAAAAAACCCTATAACCGTGGTTCTGAATTCCATGTCCAATCGTTGTTTTTCCTCCATTTCTTTCACATCTGATTTCTTTCCATGTTGCTGCATGGTGGCTGCTTCCCTGAGTTGGTCAATTAGCTTTGTGTGGTAGACTTCCTACTAGGGATAGTGGCTCAGCCTCCCCGGTTACCTGAGGTGGATATGGGCTGCACAGTCTTGCTGAAGTTAAGCTCAGTTAATCGTTGCTAGCACTTGGAGGGTTGACCTCCAGGCCAATTGTCTGTGAAGCTCAGCTGTGCTCAGGTTGGGTGGGAGGAGTCTCCGGGCCAAGAAGACAATGTTAGCTCCACCCTATGCGGCCCCAGGGACTCTGCCGGGGGCAATGGCCGCCAGCACCTCTGAGAGAGAGCCGCTGCGGAGCTCCACCGGCTGCCGGTTGCCAGGGAATTCAGACTTTCCCAAAATGAGTCTGCATGCACAATGTCTCACCCAGGGTCGTAAAACAAAGCAGACTGACGGTTTTCCGAATGAGAGGCAAGTCGCGGTGCGCTCTCTGTGCCGTCACGCAGCCGAGCTGTTCGTGCAAGCTGCCTTCTCCACAAGCTGGGAGACCCGGCAGCACCCAAGCTTCGGCGTGCCCTCCCACTGTCCAGTTTTCACCCCGTGTGATAGTGGGTTCTCTGGACTTCGCCCAGAGCTGGAGAATCAGTCCAGTGGGACGCCTTTGTCTCCCCGTTTGAGAAAACTGGCTGGTTTTCAGCCGCCCGCCCTCTCCGCGGTGCGCACTCCAAACCTCTCTCTCCGTGCGAATCTTTCAACGCTGTTCGCCGCCGCTCCTCCGAGTCACAGTGTCTTATCTTCACTTTTATTTGTGGAATTTTCACTCGGCGAGCTTTCTGGTGATTCTGGAAGGTGTTTGTTCTTTCGTTAAGTTGTAGTATTAAAATTGCTGATTATGACGGCAAGATAGGTGTTTTGCCTTTGCCGCCATCTTAATTCTCTGTCACTTTCTACTTTAAATATGGAAGCTTGATTTTTGTGTGTGTGTGTGTGTGAGAAAGGGGTGGGGGCATTAACAATAAAGCCAGGGAATACCTTTTCCATGAATAAGGAGGATTTAAATTACTCTCATTTCAAACTCCATGGCAATATTTAGTTTGTTGTTTATTCAATCTAGTCATTTAATGTACATTATTATGTACATTAATCCTTGAATTTCATTTTCTTTTCTAGAGTCTTTTATATGTATGTTCTTATAAAATTTTCAAAAGTTGCTTTGGGATACATTTTGGAATAAAAGTACTTTTAATGTTTAGTAATTTGAATTTTTATTATTTTTTCATCCTCACCTGAGAATATTTTTCCCATTGCTTTTTTGAGAGAGTGTAAGTGAGGGAGCTGGGGAGAAAGAGAAAGAGAGAAACATCCGTGTGAGAGAGCTACACATCAATTGGTAGCCTCCTATTGGAGCCAGGGATCTAACCTGGAATCAAACCATGACCATTTGGTGAACAGCTCATCACTCTAACCACAGAGCCACACTCCTGAACCCTTATTTTTGATGTTTAACCTGTAGCTTATAAATAGTGTTTTTCACATAATTAATTTTTAAAATTTGGATTCTATATATCCTTTCTAATAAAAGGCTAATATGCAAATCGACCAAATGGCGGAATGACTGGTTGCTATGTCACGCACTGACACCAAGGGCAGACACTCAATGGCAGGAGCTGTCCCTGGTGGTCAGTGTGTTTCTACATGAGGAATGCCCTCAGCCAGAAGCTGGGCTGACAAGCTGGTGAGCACAGCGGCAGTGGCGGGAGCCTCTCTCACAAGTGGCAGAACTAAGGATGTACAAATGCCAGCTTAGGCCCACTAGGTGTGGGCCTAAGCTGGCATTCGGATAGCCCCTGAGGGCTCCTGGACTGTGCGAGTGCACAGGCCAGGCTGAGGGACCCTCCTGAGTGCACGAATTTCATGCACTGGGCCTCTAGTTGTTATATAATATGCTAGTATCACAATTAAAGATTAAAAATGTAAAAAGAAAAAGAGAGAGAAGAGAACAAAGTAGGGATGTCTTCAGGAAGCAGGACCTAGACATGATAAATTACTTACATTGTAAGGTCAAATAATCTTTTCCTATGTACCTTCATTTTATTTTATTTTAAAAAATATTTTTATTGATTTCAGAGAGGAAGGGGGGGAGAGAGAGACACACACACACACAGAGAGAGAGGGACAGAGAGAGAACAAAATATCAAAGATGAGAGAGAATCATCAATTGGCTGCCTCCTACATGTCCCTACTGGGGATTGAACCCACAACCCGGACATGTGTCCTTGACTGGAATTATAATACAGCTTGAAATCTGGTACTGAGATCCCATTTACTTTGTTCTTCTTTCTCAGGTTGCCTCCCACATGCACCCTTACTGGGGTCAGAGATTGAACCTGAGCCCAACCCTTCAGTGTGAGGGCCGCTGCTCTAACCACTGAGCAATGCTGGCCAGGGCTAACTTCTAGATTTTAAAGAATGGTTTCCTAGTCTAACTAAACCCACTCTGGGCATATTCTGGAGAATGATAGGAAATAAAGTTGGACAAATAGAATGGAGATGAATTATGGAAACCCTTAAAGGTCTGGCACACAATTTTATAGGTTTGTAAAATTGCTTTTCCTCCTCACCAACTTCACCCCATCTTTGCACCCCACAAGCAGTCATGGACTAGCTGAATACTTTTCTTAACTATTGTCTTCATTTTTCATGGGAAGGTCTAGTCATCATATAAGTTCCTGCTTATTTCCTCACTTCCTTTTCATGTGTTTTTATTCAAAACAGCCCTGACACTGTGCTATACCAGTTCTCCATTTTTAATGTACCATATGTCATTTTAGCCTAATGAATCTTGAGTAGTTTATCATAAGTAATTCTAAAAAATGTTTAGTAAATCTAAGCAATTTAATTTTTTTTCATTTCTCAGAAATCCCAGAAAGATACTGAAGCAAGTTGAAAAAAAAAATGGCTCCCCCACAGATACCTATAACCTAGTCCAGTGATGGGCAACTTTTTGAGCTTGGTGTGTCAATATTCGCCAAAAAAGCGAGCATAACTTGGGTGGTGTGTCACTTCGAGAAAAAAAAAACATAATTTCGTGATATTTATAGTTTACATAACAAAAATGTATAATTGTAATATATAACTGTATTTAATAAACCAAAAACTAATTATTTAACTCACCTAGCAGGTAAGTTCATCTGTCAGTCGGTTTCTTTTGTTGGTTGTGATATTATTTAACTTGTGTGGGGTGCCGTGAACTAAGATAAGTGAGGGGGAGAGAGAGGGGGAATTCTTTAACTAAACTGCCTATTAGTGACTTTCTTGTTGCTAAATTTTATTGGCTAAACCTTCAATGGGAGGTTGGTATTTTGTATACTTCAAGCCAAAGCAAGCGCTACTAACTTCATCTGTCAATCTGTTTCTTTTGTTGGTTTTGATATTATTTATTTATTTATTTATTTTTAAATATTTTATTGATTTTTTTACAGAGTGGAGGGAGAGGGGTAGAAAGTCAGAAACATCGATGAGAGACATCGATCAGCTGCCTCTTGCACGCCCCCTACCGGGGTTGTGCCCGCAGCCAAGGTACATGCCTTTGCTGGAATCAAACCCGGGACCCTTCAGTCCACAGTCCAACGCTCTATCCACTGAGCCAAACAGGTCTTGGCGGTTTTGATATTATTTAATGCTGAGAATAAATAAGGTCTCCTAAAGTACATAGAAGGAAAAATTGTGAGTAAAGCCATTGCTATATTTTTCAGGGTGCTAAAAGTGTCTGGAAATCCAGGCACTCCAAATTTCCTGTTCGTAGTGGCACTCCTCTTGATTCTCCAAGTGGCACCTTTCCAGATTCTCAAGCTTTGACCTCAAGCCGACAAACCCCTGAGCCCAGATGCTGTCTTGAAATTCTGCAAGTTGCATCTCCAAATCATCAATTTGCATCCATTGGAAACGATTTAATTCCAAAGTACTGTAGACTACTACATCAGGATACTTAATTATTTTTTATTTTATTTTTTAAAATATATTTTATTGATTTTTTACAGAGCAGAAGAGAGAGGGATAGAAAGTCAGAAACATCGATGAGAGAGAGACATCGATCAGCTGCCTCTTGCACGCCCCCTACTGGGGATGTGCCCGTAGCCAAGGTACATGCCCTCGACCGGAATCAAACCTGGGACCCTTCAGTCCGAAGTCCGACGCTCTACCACTGAGCCAAACCGGTCTTGGCAGGATACTTAATTATTTTTATGGTCTGTTCTAGGCTTCTAAATTGATTAAATCTATCACTGAACTGGTTAAGTAAGTGAGTCTAAAACATGCTGGTACTTTATATGCAAGGGCTCCATTTCATTTTGTACAGCTGCACTGGCCTTCTCAAAATACTTTGTTACTCGAGGAAAATACTTAAAAGTTTTCGTGTCTACATCTCGCTTGAAAATTTAGTGTCTACACTACACAGTAGCCGAGGATGAAACGTCCTTCTCGGCATGCGGCCCCATACTTCTCTGTATGCGACCGCATTCAGCAGCGTGTCATCGAATATGGCTCTGCGTGTCAGTGCTGACACAAGTGACATAGGTTCGCTATCATGGTCCTAGTCCCTAGAATCTATCAAGGTAACTGTATAAGGCAGAAAAAGGATCTCCACAGGTGTGGTTAAGTTAAGAATCTTGAGACAGGGACATTTTCCTGGATTATCTGGGTGGGACCCTATTGAGACGATAAGGATCCTTATAAGGAAAAGGTAAAAGAAGAGTAGAGGAAATGTGACTGACCATTAAGACCGAGACTGAGTGATGCAGCCCCAGGCCAGAAGGGGTAAAAAGCAAGGAAAGAATTTTCTCCCTAGAGCAGGGGTGGGGAATGTCTGCCCCAGGCCGTATAAGGCCCTCAAAATCCTTTGGTCTGGCCCTGCCAAGGCACTAGGGGTGAGTGAATGAAATGTCAGACTAAATATAGCAGGCTAATTTGTTTTTTATTTGCAGATTTTTTCTTTATTGATTAAGGTATTACATCTGTGTCCTTATCTCCCCATTGGCCCCACGAGTGTCTGTGACCGTTCGTTATGCTTACTTGCATACAGACCAGTCCTTTGGTTGATCTCGCCCCCTCTCCCCCCTACCCCCAGGCTAATTTTTCAGTCGGGAATTTTATCTGGCCGGGAATGCTGTTACACACATTCAAATGGCCCGTGGCAGAAAAAAGGCCCCCACCCTGACCCAGAGCCTCTGGAGGGAGCAGGCCTTTCTGACACCTTGATTTTAGACCTCTGATCACCAGAACTGCGAGACAATGGTTTCTGTTGTTTGAAGCCAACAAGTTTGTGGTAATTTGTTTCAGTGGCCATAGAAAACTAATACAGATTCTTTTTGTTCATTAAAAACAGCTTGGTCACTTAAGTACTGTGGACGAAGGGGTCACATGCTGACCTGACAAGCTGAGGGGAGGCCTGCGTGGCGGTCTTGCAAACTCAGAGACCTAAAACCCCACAAAAGATGGTCTGAAAATTAAATATTTAACTATAAACAGGTTATAGGGGTAGTCATGTCCTATTTTCTCTGACAAAGATCAACTTAGATCTTTACTGAACCACTTGCCTTTTTTCCTCTAAGATAACGTATCTGTGAGATGTCTAGGATAACTTGTAACTCTCCCCCCCCCCCCCGCCCCCCCAGCCGGCTCCCCTCAGGGCACAACAAATGTGGTGGGTGCCTGAACACATACCACAAGTTCCTTCATTATCATGTTAATTGTTCCTGCACTCACCTAAGTTTTTGTCCATCATTTTACTTTTTATCCAATCCCAGCTGTTTTCTACCCCTTTGCTTTATCCCACCTCCTTAATCCATCACCAATGAATTTCATGTGATCCACCTATGTCCCTCCTTTGATTGCAATGTATAAAGACAAATGTAACCCACCATTCTCTGGAGCATTATCTCAGTTCATTGAGGTTCTGCTTCCCGGTATATGTCAACAGTTTGGCTCAAGTAAGCTCACAAAAATTCTTCACAGGTTTCAATGTTTGTTTGTTTGTTTGTTTTTATGTTAACAGTACAAAGGTGCCATTGCCAGACATTTCATGAAGGCTGTCAATGTTTTAAAAAATGCAATGAAAGGAAAGTACTACTTTCAATGGTACTTTAAATTAGGAGTAAAGTAGAACTGCTGAGTACTGGAGTCAAGCTTCACTAGGAATCAATCGTTTTTAACTTGATTATTTTGATGAAAGGATGTCCCTTAAGAAGTAACTTGGTTGATTGTCCATAGCCTGCATATTCCAAAGGCTGGGTTCTGGCCCGGCGCCTGGGAGGTAACCTCTAAGCCCTTAGAACATCCTGTCTGATAAGAGTGTCTTTGTTAACGGAGGCCTTGGGCTGCACCAGATTGTCTATATGATTTATGACCGGGGCCTTGACCACCTGTGGTGGTACCTCTGGGGGAGCTGGAGACTGCTCAGCCAGACCCATGTGCCCAGCCCTCACCGGACTCTCTGGACCCTAAGGTTTGGGACGGCTCCTGGTTGGCAATAACTGCATGGGTGCTGTGGCACATCACTGCTAGGAGAATGAAGCACTGTCCTCAAAACTCCCCTGGAATAGGACAAGTGGAAACTCTTCCCTGTCTCCTGGACCCTGCCCTAGGCACCTCTTCCATTGTCGCTGTTAATCTGTATTCTCTCACTGCAGCAAACTGGAACTGTTAATATAACAGCTTTGATGAGTTCTTGTGACTCCTTTTAGCTAATCACTGAACTCGAGAGTGGTTTTGGGGAGTCCTGGAACACAGGAGAACTCAAAATTATTGTCTGCACAGCTAATCCAGCCAACAACATAGCCAGTCCAGGCCCAGAGCCAGGTCACCTGGTTCCATCTATTGACAAAATTTTTTCCTTGACCAAACTCTACTTAAGCTCCTTTGACCTCTCTCCTTACCCAGACCTGCCTTCTGAGCTTTTTGTGTTTGTGTCTGACAAGTCAATTTAGCCAGAATCCCCATCCCTGTTATGCCCAGATTTCAAGATCCCCAGAGACCACCAGGGAGCCGAGTCCGATGCAAAAGCAAAAGAGCCTTTATTACAAGCAAGCTTGGCTCTCTGCCTCCACCGACGCAGCAGCAGGATGTAAAAGAAAGTGTGTTTCAAAAGCACAATGATTTTATAGGGTTAGGGGTCGGGAGGCGGGGCATATTCCGATTGGTTGGGTGAGGGCTGGGGCTAGTGATGCAAATAATCCCTGACGCACGTAACCTGTCCTTTGCTCTTGATTGGAGATCAGGCGCACAGTCTTTCGCGATTGGCTAATTCAAAGGGAGGGGTTGGTCTTTGTGATTTCAAGATGGCAGCCCCCAGGTAAGTTTACACATCATGCGGCCAACATGGTGGCTGCCAAGTTACACAGTCCAAAATGGCAGCTGTCTAAATTGTTCTTTGCAGTCCCACTCTGCCCTTTCATCCTCAGTATCTGATCGCCCTGTGTATCCGATCAGGGTTCTCATCCTCGCCTCCCACACCCAAGGTGATGGCTGGTCACCCAGGCCTGCTTTCCTCAACAATCCTGTTAAGTCAATTTAGCCATAATCTCTCCTGACCCCTGAGGTTTCTTCTGAGTAATTTTCTTTTCTTTTTCTTTTTAAAAAGACTATCCTTTGGTTTTTATATACTTGAAACTATTTGTCTTTCTTTTTAAAAAAATATATTTTTACTGATTTCAGAGAGGAAGGGAAAGGGAAAGATAGAAACATCAATGATGAGAGAGAATCATTGATCGGCTGCCTCCCACAAGACCCCTACTGGGGATTGAGCCCACAACCCAGACCGAGAATCGAATGGTGACCTCCTGTTTCATAATCAACACTCCACCACTGCGCCAGCGGGGCCCTCTGAGTAATTTTCTGTCCACTGACTCCCATCCTGCTCCTTGGCTATAATGCTCCCTTTCCTTTGTTATACTTGGAGCCATGCCCCATCCTCTCCCTTATTAAAAAGCCCCATTATTGTCGTCCCCTCCATAAAGTCTTCCTCACTGCTCTCTAACAAATGTTGTGAGTAATGCTTTCTTTAATACTACCCACCCAACCTTCTCGGTTGTAAACTTACTCGTGTCAACTATGAAGGAGGTAGACTCAAAGCCTCAGAGGGCCTTCCCACTTTAAAGTACTAGGGATGTGCCAAAACGAGCGTGTTTTGTGACACAGAGTCACCCAGTCACCTCCTGGCATGGCATTTGCTAGCTATTGAAAGTAGAGTTCAACCCACTGGAGATAAAATAGTTCCGATTCTCTGATTAACTCGAGGGCACGCACTGTGGTAGGAGCAGCTGGTGGCTTTGTTTTTGTGCAGACGCGCTCAGGGGCCTCTTATGCATCTCTGATCGGCTATTGCGGGTACGGAGTTTCTCCTTTGAGGTAGGATCATAGCACCGCAGGCTCTGCCTGAAGCCAGGAAAATCCAGCAGAATATAAAATTTGGAAAAACAATCCTCATCAGTATGCAAGCCCTTTGACTTAATAGCTCCTGAATTATGCATTGTGCTCATAAACGTATGACTGAAAACGCTCTGGGCTTTTTCCTCTCTCCTGGAAAGAGAATTTTTCCTCCTCGGGTAAACTAGCTTTGTGGGTCCGGCCTTTACCCATAGGTTTTAGTAACCACCACCCAGCCTTTATTACTAGAAACTACTTAAGTTTGGCTCTTCCAAAAGGCAGACAATATTTAAATCTATTTGAAAGTATTCTCACTGTGAAGTGTGTTTCTCTGAAGACTTGGAAGGCAGAAAGCGCAGAGGGAGCTGACCAGGAAAGGGTGAGGTCAGCAGCCGTTGGCAGAGGAGGAATTCACCCGTGAACTCTGTGTCTAAGGCAAATCATCGCCTTCCTGGGTTTGCTTCCTGCTGCGTCATTTGGATAGAAGATGGCAATGCCTGCTGTGCATCATTCTTGAAACACACACAAAACAAGCAAGCAGTGGGAGGTTCAGAGTTGCGTGCTTATTTGGCCATATGGTTCAATGTTCTACAGTTTCCCTTTCCTTATTCTTTTTCTAGGGTAACTGTTTCAGCCATGAGCTTTATGGATTCCAGCAGGTTTCCTCTGGGCAGTCAGATTGTTCGCTTGAACTAGAAAGCTGTAATTCTTACTTCCTGGGGCAGTGCACACCCTCAACCTGAACACACCATTGGGAACTTGAATGGAAATAAGCATGCTCTTAAGGGTTTAAACCTCTTGAAATATATTTATTCAAAATATGTAGTTGCTTTCTTTTTCTTTTACAAGGATGATGGCAAATTATCATTCAAATGAAAAAAAATATGGAAAAAAATGATTTGATAATATATTTTTCGGTTTCTACAATGATTATAAAGAAATAGCTCCCTATAAAGGGGCATTGTTGTTAATACTATTAATGGAGACTGACAAAGACTTGGAATTTGGAAAACTCTGGAATTCATGTTCCTATAAGAGTCACAATCTTTCATTAAACTCTCTTGTTCCCCCCTAAAAACCAGCTCTGGACATAGGTGCCCTCTTCAGAGCCCCATCAAGGACATCTGAGCCAGCTCCTGTCAATCACTTTCACCCATCAGCTATTTTTGATATGATGTATTAAAAGCTGAATGCATTTTTTCATAGTGAGGCTACAATGCTGGAAATCTCAGTGAGTGTCTCCTACACAGATGCTCCTTCCTTCTTCCCAAATCCATTAGGAACTTTTCTACCAGTAGCACTATTTGATTACAGAAGAAAATTCTTTATTAGCTCAGCTCATTTTGGAATTTTATCTTATTACTAGAGGTCCGGCGCACAAAATTCATGCATGGGGAGGGCGGGGGAGGTGTCCCTCAGCCCAGCCTGCACCTTCTCCAATCTGGGACCCCTCGAGGGATGTCTGACTGTCCAGTGGGATCGGGCCTACACGGCAGTCACACATCCTTCTCACAATCCAGGACTGCTAGCTCCAAACTGCTCACCTGCCTGCCTCCCTGATTGCCCCTAACCCCTTCTTCCTGCTAGCCTGATCACCCCCTAACTGCTACCCTGCCAGCCTAATTGATGTCTAATTGCTCTCCTGCCAGCCTGTCTACCCCCAACTTCCCTCCTCTGCCAGCCTGGTCACCCCTAACTGCCCTCCCCTGAAGGCTTAATTGCCCCCAACTGCTCTCCCTTGCAGGCCTGGTCCTTCCCAATGGCCCTCTCCTGCTGGCCATCTTGTGGTGGCCATCTTGTGTCCACATGGGGGCAGGATCTTTGACCACATGGGGGCCCTCTTGTGTGTTGGAGTGATGGTCAATCTGTGTATTACTCTTAGATATGGTAGAGGCCTGGTGCATGGGTGGGGACCAGCTGGTTTGCCCTGAAGGATGTCCTGGATCAGGGTGGGGGTTCCTTTGGGGCATGGGGTGGCCTGAGTGATGGACCTATGGTGGTCTGCAGGCTGGCCATGTCCCCCAGTGACCCAAGTGGAGGCCCTGGGATCTGGGATTAATTTATATTCTACAATTGAAACTTTGTAGCCTAGAGTGGAGGCCTAGGCTAGGGCTACAGAAGTTTGGCTTCCTCAATCGCCCCAGCAACCCAAGCCTCTTCTCTCTCCAGCTCCATGGCTGCTGTCATTTCTGTTAGGATTATGTATCTTCTATAATTGAAACTTTGCAGCATTGAGTGGAGGTCTAGGCCGCAACCACAGGTGGAAAGCTTGGCTTCCTCCATTGCCGGGGAAACCCAAGCCTCCCTCCTGCTCTCTGCAGCAGCCATCTTGGTTGGGGTTTATTTGCATAATTTGCTCTGATTGGATGGTGGGCGGTGGCTGTAGGCATGCCTTGATAGGAAGTATGGTCAATTTGCATATTACTCTTTTTTTAGATAAGATTATTTTTTAAAATATATTTTTATTGAGTTCAGAAAGGAAGAGAGAGAGAGATAGAAACACCACTGATAAGAGAGAATCATTGATCTGCTGCCTTCTGCAACCCGGGAATGTGCCCTTGACCGGAATTGAACTCGGGACCCCTCAGGCCACAGGCAATGCTCCATCCACTGAGCCAAACTAGCTAGGGTTCATTTTGGAATTTTACAGATCTACTAGAGGCCAGGTGCATGAAATTTGTGCACAGGCACAGCCCCTAGGCCTGGCTGGTGATTGAAGTGCGAGTGTCTGGCCAAGAAAGGCAGGTCCCAGCTGACCTCTGGGCCCTGGGCAGCACCTGGGGCCCCCACGTGCCCTCCTCTGCCTAAGTCAACGGCGGCCGAGTCCCTGCACAGAGTTGTGGTGTACGCAGCCAGATGTCACAGGCAGGGGCGCAGCATAGGCCTCTGGGCCACCCAGCGGCACTGCACGGAAGCCAGGTGGGCAGTGCTCTCTCCCGGCCGGCCTCGAGACTGGCTCCTGCACAAACCCATGGGGAGCTCGACTGGCCCCTGCAGTCCCAGCGGCTGCAGCCTGGCTCACCCGAAAGAGGCCGTGTGGGTGCAGGGTGGGCTCTTCATGGGCACCTGGCACCTGAGCGCAGGGCCTCCTCTGGCATGTTAGCCCCGGTGTCTCAGGGGTGGGTGGCAGGGGGAGTGAGCGGGAGCTAGGCAGACATCCCCCATTCTCACTGCACCTCCGTCCCATCACCCCTGCCCCCAGGTAGCCAGCGAGAGGTTGCAGCACCCTGCCTGGGTGCTGTAGGAGGTTGGCTGTGGGAGGTTGTCACTGCCCCCCTCCCCAAATTCCCTGTCTCATCCCGGGGCCTGGCCCCGATCAAGCAATCAGACTGCTGGCCATTGGTTACCGTCTGCAGGGTGATTGGTGGGGCAATTGGGTCCCTGCTTGCATCCCCCTTGGCCTGGTGTCGCCCGCTCACCTGGTCCACCATCTCACCACAGTCCCGCTCTTGTTGGGGGCCATCAGGGCTGGCAGCGCATCCACTGCCACCCACTGCCATCGCCGTGTCACTGATGCCTGCCATGTTCTGCGCTGGCCCCTGGTGGTCAGCGCATGTCATAGTGAGCGATTGAACTGGTTGAACTTCCAATGGCGAGGAGAATTTGCATATATTAGGCTTTTATTATCTACTAGAGGCCTGGTGCATGAAATTCGTGCACAAGAGTAGGGGTGGCCCTCAGCCCAGTCTGCACCCTCTCCAATCTGGGACCCCTCGAGGGATGTCTGACTGCACATTTAGGCCCGACCCTGGTGGGACATCCCTCTCACAATGCAACTGCTCACCTGCCTACCTTCCTGATTGCCCCTAATCGCTTCTGCCTGCCAACCTGATCACCCCCTAACCACTCCCCTGCCAGACTGATTGATGTCTAACTGCTCCCCTGCCAGCCTGTTTGCCCCTAACTGCCCTGCCCTGAAGGCCTGGTCACCCCTAAATTCCTTCCCCTGCAGGCCTGGTACCCCTCAACTGCCCTTCCCTGCAGGCCCAGTCACCCCCAACTTTCCTCCTCCTGGCCTGGTCACCCCTAACTGCCCTCCCCTGCAGGCTTGATTGCCCCCAACTGCCCTCCTTTGCAGGTCTGGTCTCTCCCAACTACCCTCCCCTGCTGGCCATCTTGTATCCACATGGAAGCAGGATCTTTGACCACATGGGGGCAGCCATTTTGTGTGTTGGAGTGATGGTCAATCTGCACATTACTTTTTATTAGATAGGATAGAGACCTGGTGCACAGTTGGGGGCCAGCTGGTTTGCCTTGAAGGGTGTCCTGGATCAGGGTGGGGGTTCCCTTGTGGCATGGGCAGCCTGGACGAGGGGCCTGTGGTGGTTTGCAGGCCAGCCACGCCCCCCAGCAACCCAAGCAGAGGCTCTGGTAGCTGAGATTTATTTATCTTCTACAATTAAAACTTTGTAGCCTAGAGAGGAGCTAAGCCTTCTGCTTTCTCCATGGCGACAGCCATTTCTGTTGTGATTTATGTATCTTCTATAATTGAAACTTTGTAGTCTGGAGTGGAGGCCTACGCTGGCCAGGGCTGCAGAAACTTGGCTTCCTCCATTGCTGGGGGGAAATCCTAGCCTCCTGCCTCTCTCCAGCTTCATGGCTGCTGCCACGAACTTTGTAGCTTGGTGTCGAGGTCAGAGTTGCAAGGGCAGGTGGAAAGCTTGGCTTCCTCCATTGCCAGAGAAACCCAAGCCTCCCTCCTACTCTCTGTGGCTGCAGCCATCTTGGTTGGGTTTATTTATATATTTGCTCCTGATTGGCTGGGGGTGTGGCTGGTGGCTGTGGCTTGTTGGTATAGTGGCGGTATGGTCAATTTGCATATTACTTTTTTATTAGATAGGATAATATTGACTGAAAGACCGAACAGCAGAATGACTATTTGTATGACCACGCTATGACATGCACTGGCGCCAGGCCAGCCAATTTGGGTGTGATGTGATTGGTCGGGAAGGCCTGCCATTGCCCCACAATCACATCACAGAAGGAGGCCCAGGCCACTGGCCAGCAATGCCGTGGCGGATGTGCAGGGCTGGCCAGTGATCCCCTTGCAGAGGGAGGCCCAGGCCAGCAGGGTCAGTGGTGGGGGCAGGGCCAACTGCTGCCAGCTGGGGGAAAGAAAGTCCTGATAGGCCCTGATTGCTGGCCAGGCTTAGGAACCCTACTCAAGGGATGCCGGATTGCAAGAGGCCCTCCACCTCTGTGCATGAATCTCGTGCACGGGGTGTTGAGTATAAGATAAAACTAAATAGGCCTAGAGACCAGGGTCAGGTCAGTAACTGTGAGACACTGCTGTGATGTCAGTCAATGCGCACAGCCATGGGAACAGCCATGTGGAGAGTTTTAAGTCATCATGTGGGCATAAGAAAAGCCTCCACAGGGAGAACTAAGATGGCGGCAAAGGCAAAACACCTATCTTGCCGTCATAATCAGCAATTTTAATACTACAACTTAATGAAAGAACAAACACCTTCCAGAATCACCAGAAAGCTCGCCGAGTGAAAATTCCACAAATAAAAGTGAAGATAAGACACTGTGACCCGGAGGAGCGGCGGCAGATGGCGTTGAAAGATTCGCCGGGAAAGAGGTTTGGAGCGCGCGCCGCGGAGAGGGCGGGCGGCTGGAAACCGGCCAGTTTTCTCGAACAGGGAGACAAAGGCGTCCCACTGACTGATTCTCCAGTTCTGGGCGAAGTCCAGAGAACCCACTATCACACGGGGTGAAAACTGGACAGTGGGAGGGCACGCCGAAGCTCGGGTGCTGCTGCTTGTGGAGAAGGCAGCTCGCGCGAACAGCCCACGAACAGCTCGGTTGCGTGACGGCGCAGAGAGCGCTCTGCAACTTGCTTTCTCATTCGGAAAACCGTCAGACTGCTTTGTTTTATGATCCTGGGTGAGACATTGCGCATGCAGACTCATTTTGGGAAAGTCTGAATTCCCCGGCAACCGGCAGCCAGTGGAGCTCCACAGCGGCTCTCTCTCAGAGGTGCTGGCAGCCATTGCCCCCGGCACAGAGTCCCTGGGGCCGCACAGGGCGGAGCTAACGCTGTCTGCTTGGCCCGGAGACTCCGCCCACCCAACCTGAGCACAGCTGAGCTTCACAGACAATTGGCCTGGAGGTCAACCCTCCAAGTGCTAACAACGATTAACTGAGCTTAACTTCAGCAAGACTGTGCAGCCCATATCCACCTCAGGTAACTGGGGAGGCTGACCCACTGTCCCTTGTAGCACGTCTACCACACAAAGCTAATTGACCAACTCAGGGAAGCAGCCACCATGCAGCAACATGGAAAGAAATCAGATGTGAAAGAAATGGAGGAAAAAAAACGACTGGACATGGAATTCAGAACCACGGTTATAGGGTTTTTTAAGAGGCTCCAACAAAAGATCGAGGCCTATAAGGAAATAAGCAAGACCACAAAGGAAATGAGTGAGTCCTACAAGAAAATGAACAACACCCTCCAGGATATAAACGAGAGCTGCAAAGAAATTATTAAGACCAACGTGGAAATGAATGAGTCCTACAAGGAAATGAAAGAAACCCTCAAGGATATAAAGCAGACTCTCAAGGATATGAAAAAGGACCAACCAGAAATTAAGCATACACTGACTGAAACAAAAAATATTATACAAAGACCTGAAAGTGCCCTGGAGCACCCCAAGAACCAAGTTAAAGATTTGAAATACAAAGAGGTAAAATCCACTTAGCTGAAAAAGCAAGAAACCAAAAGAATCCAAAAAATTGAAGATAGTGTAAGGGGCCTCTGGGACAACCTCAAGCATACCAACATCCGAATTATAGGGGTGCCAGAAAAAGCGAGAGGCCAAGACAATGAAAACCTATTTGAAGAAATAGTGACTGAAAACTTCCCACACCTGGTGAAAGAAATTGACTTAGGATTCCAAGAAGTGCACCGAACCCCATTATATAGGGACCCTAAGAGGACCACACCGAGGCACATCATAATTAAAATGCCAAGAGCAAAAGACAAAGAGAGAATATTAAAAGCAGCAAGAGAGAAACAGTTGGTTACCTATAAGGGAGCACCCATACGACTGTCAGCGGATTTCTCAACAGAAACGATGCAGGCCAGACGGGAGTGGCAAGAAATATTCAAAGTGATGAACAGCAAGAATCTACAACCAAGATTACTCTATCCAGCAAAGCTATCATTCAGAATTGAAGGTCAGATGAAGTGCTTCGCAGATAAGAAAAAGCTAAAGGAGTTTATCACCACCAAACCAACATTATATGAAATGCTGAAAGATATTCTTTAAGAAGAGGAAGAAGAAAAAGGTAAAGATGAAAATTATGAACAACAAATACACATCTATCAACAAATGAACATAAAAATCAAGTGAATTGATAGGCTGTTGAACAGGATAGACTGGTGAATATAACAGAGACATGGACATAGAGAGGGAATGGACTGACAATTCTTGGGGAGAAAAGGGTTGTGGGAAGTGCAGCAAGAGACTGGACAAAAATCTAGCAACAATGGGAGAGGACAGTGGGGAGGGGGAGGTGAGGGTGGAGGGTGGGATAGGTACAGGGTGGAGGGAAGCTATAGGGGGATAAAAAGGGGAAACAATGTAATTAATAAACTGAACAATAAAGATTAAAAAAAAAAGTAATTATAAAAAAAAAAAAAAAAAAAAAAGAAAAGCCTCCACACTATGCTAGTCATGAGAGTCTAATTTTTGGAGATTTTTTTTCTTTTTGTAGGTGTGGGTATTGGCAGCCATGTTTTGGTGCCTAACATACATGGCATTGGGCCAGGCACTAAGAATACAGAGACCTCATAAGAACTTATTCTAAGAATATTATAATCTTGTTTCAGACACCTACAATGAAGAGGATCTCATGCTTTACTGGAGATATGGAAACAGGTGCTTAGATACTGATGAGCATATTTCCCTTTCTCATTCTTCAGTGAGTAATTCAGTGCATCCAGTGGATCTGCCTTCTACAGCAACACAGGTAAAGTCTTTTATGTGGACAGTTCATAAACACTAGTGAATTGCAGTGCACTTACTGTCCGCAAAGCAACATCTGGAGAGACATGAATCCAAACAAGGGTTTCATCCTATATAATAAAAGCCTAGGAAATGTTGCACAACACCCTCGTGTGATGTTGTCACAAGATGGCCGCCACAAGATGGCCAGCAGGGGTGGGAAGTTATGGGCGATTTGGCCAGCAGGGGAGGGCAGTTGGGGGTGAACAGACCTGTAGGAGAGGGCAGTTAGGAGTGACCAGGCTGTCGGGGAGGGCAATGGTGGGTGAGATGAGGCAGTCAGGGGAGGGCAGCTGGGGGTGACCAGATAAGGCAGAGGCAGTTAAGGGCCATCAGGCAGGCAGGTAGGTGAGTGGTTATGAGCCAGTGGTACCAGATTGCAAGAGGGATATCCAACTATGGCTCAGGGCTAAAGCGGCAGTTGGACATCCCCCAAGGGGTCCCCAATTGGAGAGGGTGCAGTCTGAGCTGAGGGAACTGCCCCCAGCATGAACTTTATGCACCGGGCCACTAGTGGTAATATAAGACAATAAGCAGCTTAAAAAGTAATGTATATATTTTGACTTTAGAATACACTATATAGTGTACCTTTTATTACCTTTTGTAGAAGGCCCCCAGGGAAGGCACCTGAGGATTCTTTAAATGATAGTCAGCTGAACCTGAGGTGCTAGGCAGAGCCATGTCTTGGAAACACATCCATCAAGAAGGCTGGATGCGTTATCAGTACTGACTCAACTTTGCTTCAGGTGTCGGGGTGAGGGCCTTGAAATGTAAATTCAGCCTAGCTCCAGAAATGAGGGAATGAGTAGGGCCTGGGTCCACTTATGCTCCTTTGATCCTAAGTTTTTTCCAGTGAAACCCCTTTGTATTTTGGTATATAAACAAACAGGCTGCTGTTGGGTTTGATTCCTGTCTCTCCATCAGAGAGAACAAAGATTCCACCCAGCCCCAGCTTTTTATTTCTATTTCTGTGTCCTCTATTCTTTCTTTTATTTCTCAATCCCCACCTCTTCTACTCAGAAACTGGACCTACTCTCTTTCCACGCTGGATCTTGAAAAAAGAGAAAACCCCTACAACTCTTGGTAATGAAATTGTTTAATGTTATTGAAACATATCAACTGGTAGTAACAGAGAACCTCAGAAGAGGTAGGGAAGAGAAAGGTAATTAGCACTTAACTGAGAATAGAATACTAGGAGTAGCCTGCCAGTTTGGCGTGTCTTGAGCTCGATGCCTAAATAGTGACCTTATCCATCTAATACGTTTCTATCGTGGGCTTCCTAAGAGATTACTACTGAGACTAGTAAAAGGGTCCTCTATGATTTTGTTTTATAATTTTTAACCTGTAGTCCCTGTGTTTTGAACAATTTAGTCTCAAAATACACTGAATTTATCATGGAAAAATCAATGTTACTGCTTATTCATAAAAGGATCTTTTCATTTTCATTCACTTCATTAGTCATTAACTTATTTTAGTAAAGTTTTAATACGATTGGTATCACAGTTATTGTGGAATAAAAAATGAGAAATATGTGAGAGAAAAAAAAACAAGGGTAAGCTATTACATAGGATCTAGCATGTGGTTATTACAGAATGGCACTCAGAGAAGTACTGTAGATTTTCCAAAAATTTGGTTTTAAGCTTCCTTGCAACCAATGTGAAAAGGAAAACCCAAACAAAATATGTGTGTGGAAGTGGCCACAATTTGTGCTTTTGATCAGCATGAATTAATCAATATTATCAACATGAATTTATAGAATTCTAGCAAAAAGCAAAGAAACATAATTGTTTGGTTACTTTTTCCAGATTAATCACAAATAAATTGATTAATGGTGCCCGTGAGACTTTGAAATAAAACAAATACTCCTTCCCTCACCCCCCACTTTAAATTCCTAGCTGTCTGGATTCCAACTTGGAATCCAATGATCTAGTAGCTACTGTGAATCTTCCTTCAGATAAAATGTTTTATTTCATTTGCCATAGCTAATAAATGTGAAATGAGTTTCAGGGACAAAATAGGCCTAGGGAGTTTTAGGAATAAGGAGGGTCCATGGGAGAGGAATGTATAGATGGAGACTTGAAGACGCCAAAATGTTTATCTTACTTGTACAGAGGATAGAGAAATGTTTCTGGCCTAAGCAATTAACACAGCCATAAACTGAGGACAGACAGGGGTAACTTTGGCCTGAGCAATTCAAGTGACCATAGTTAGACCAAAAGTAGCCCTGACCTGAGCAGCTGGGAGAGCTATTCTCTGCCAGCACAACTGGGAGAAAACCATAAGATAAATCAAGTGACTCCAACCAGCAAAATAAGGGGGAGATTTACTGGGGGGGAGGAGCACCATGTGGGCTTTGAGCTTTGAAACTAATCTTTGTAGCAGAATGACCAACAAGTGGGCAAGTTTTCAGTACCTGACCAATGAGTGCATGCACTGATCAATAAGCCATTTGAAACGTGGGGCTCGGGATGCAGACTTTTTCCCCATGGGTTCTTGGGAAACTTGCGAAAAAAGAGAAAAGGCTTCTTTAATAAAAAATGTAGAAGTTTATTGGAAGCAGATACAAACTCCCTCTGGGCAAGGGTGTCCCCAAAAGAGATCCCATGAGGAGCCCTCCCCCACCCCATGGGAAAGGCCTGCTCTCTCTCTCTCTCTCTCTCTCTCTCTCTCTAATGGGAAAATTAAAAAAAATCCCACCTCGTGTCCCTTGTCTCTGGCTTATATATGCTGCAGTTCTTTGTTTGAATCTGATCTTTTCTTATTGGTCCCTTTCCTTAATTTGGAACCCCCATGTTTGCCCCAGTCCATTCCCTTTACATCATAGAAGAAAGAAACTTCAAACTCATTCACACTATGCTTTTGGCATTTTAATAAATTACTTCTTGGAGAGAGGGGAGCTTGAATTTGGAAACACCATTGCTAGTTAGAAATTAGGGCTTAACCTAGATGCCAAAATCAGACTCAACCACCGTGAAGTTTTAGGTGGCAAGAGATTTCAAGTGCAGAGGCATTGTCATCCTCACTGAGTTCCCACACCAGTGTTATTATCTGCTCCATCTGACATGTCATATGCCACTGTCCCAGGCGCTGCTTTGTAGGAACCAGTGCAGACTTTCTGAGCTGTAATTGAGCTTCACCGAGTGGAAGGGCCAAGCTAAGCACATGGATAACGTTACTTAATGAGCATCCAAGTGTCTTCCAGGCTGGATCAGGGCGGACACCCTCATTTACTCTGATTTTGTTCTTTCATCTCTGACGCTCTCTCTAGGGAGAAGATTGTTATAAGTGGTTCATAATCATTGTAATTAGCACACAATTCATTCCAGAAAGGGCGATTTCTTAGTTAATGTTCACAAAGTGCATACTTCAAAAGATCAGTTGAAAGACAAAATTGGTCATTAATATTAACACTTTCGTCACCTCTTTCACCATTAAAAGCCTCAATCTACAAGCATTTAAGGCTTCAAGGGAAAAAATCCCATCTGAGTGAATAACGACAGACATTATCGCGGCTGATACTCCACATTGGGCAGCTGTGCCCTGACCTCGGTGTGGCAGGGGGGCAGTGTAGACCCTGGCAGAAGATTAAAGGCACTTTTCTAGCCCTTGAGAGAGATGATAAAGTCATTCCATCTCTAGAAGTTTATGAACATGATTTTCAATCTGATTCCTGAAGCTGGGCAATGATGGCAATTAAAGCTGGTTCAAGGGCAGGTTGGGGTGAATGGAGACACTGAAAGGCATTTAAGTTGTCCCTGAAATTCTGTGCTTTTTGCATCTACATGCGATCCCTCAGGGTTAGGAAATGGCTATGTAGATTTATGTAAAATAATATACAAATCAGAAGTGTGTCTCCCCCCTCCTCCCTCCTGCAAATGAACAGACCTTCAGTATTCCAACAGTGCTATCCTCTCAGGGGTTTGCTTCCTACCAACCTCAAATCTTCTCTAAATATATTTTTATTGATTTCAGAGAAGATGGGAGAGGAAGAGAGATAGGAACATCAGTGATGAGAGAATCATTGATTGGCTGCCTCCTGCATGCCCCCTACTGGGGATGGAGCCTGCACCTGGGCAAGTGCCCTGACGGAATCAAACGGTGACCTCCTGGTTCACAGGTCACCGCTCAACCACTGAGCCATGAGGCCAGGCTGTTCCAGGATGTTTTAACCCCCATGGAGGGAGGAGCATATTGTATTTTCTTCTCTCCTTCCCAGCTCCCTCCTTCTTTCCTTGCCTGCATCTTTCTCACTTGGCCCCTCTGCAAGGGATATGCCCCTCATGGACAAGGAAACAGATATCAGAAAAAGACAATGACCACTACATCTTTCAGGCATGTAGTCACTCATAAAGTCACTCATACCGTCTGCTGCCAGGGCATATACCATATAGCTGGAAAAGTGATTAGTTAGGAGTCACCGGATTCTGGCACTGCCTTAATGGGAGGCATTTGTCTATTCTGACCATAACTGTGATGGGCTATCCAGCTGTCTTTCCTCCCCTCACATCACTTACTGATAATGTTTTCTTTCTGACTAGGCGTACCGTTAAAAGTGAATGTAGATAACGTTTCCCTCCAAAAATGCTACCCGAACACAGTTCCTGAAGGGTGAACTGACTCATTGGTGATGCCTACGCGCCTTACTGCTAACAAACCAGTCAGCGAGCCTCTCCATCATGTTCCACAACAAGAATGGCCAATGAGACATAAAGATAAAGCATTCCCTCCAGACCAACTGGTTTTTAGGGCCCCATAGAGTTAATATGTCCTGGCCGGTATGCTCAGTGGTTGAGTGCCGACTCAGGAACCTATAGGTTGTCGGTGTGATTCCCGGTAGGGGCACATTCCTGGGGTGCAGGCTTGAGCCCCAGTAGGGGGCATGCAGGAGGCAGCCAATCAATGAAGTTCCTCTCACATTGATGTTTCTATCTCTCTATCCCTCTCCCTTTCTCTCTCTCTAAAATCAATAAAAACAGATTAAAAAAAAGTTAATATGGTGCCACCACAAGGGCTCAGGGGAGTTGAGACCCACGGGCCAGACTAAATATTGTCTCATATCCCTGCTAGCTATGCCTAGCAGCACTGGTGGGTGAGGAGACATTTTTCTTATCCCAACACAGGGCCTTTCTGTGACTAAATGGTCACTTCATATAATTCAAAACTCCTTTCTTGAGATGTTAACTTTAATGGGTTTGGAAGGAATACTGTTTGTCAAGACTAATGCATTTCTAAGGGCTCAAGACTGTGTTTACTGTAGTTGGTATACTCCTTGACTCCCAGTTCTATTGCTTGAGGAATATATAATATGTCAGTGTCCTTACCTTTACTCCCTATACTCCACAGTCCCTCCTCCCGCTCTCCATTTCTTTTGTATTGCTCATTTTAAACAAGGAAAATCTGGCATGCTGGTTTCAAAATAAATAAAGCTATAGTAAATTAGTTGGTCAAAGCACCCTTTTAAAGAAAATAGCTGATAATTTATTGCTCTCTGGCAAATACAGGTAACGCAGTTCCTTTTTATTGGCCCAAACAGTCATCAATTTAAAATACACGACAAGCTGTATCTGGCATGTAAACTCATGTTTGTTCTAAGCCCTTGTTTTGTTTATTAAGCTCCATGTTACTGTCTTTAAAAAAATCAAGTTCTATTTGCCATATCTTAGGGAAGCAGTAGGAGGAGACATGTTAAAGTTTTAAACTACCAGGGAAGCTAGTAAGTAGGAACATCACTTTAGGAGGCAGTCAGTGTTATCAGCGAGGTTCTGAGGAGAGGAGGCGCTTGACCTGCTGAGAAGGCCTAGGTGCCTTCATGCCCCCTGACCTAATTCTACACTCATTTCATAGCGTCTCGTCTCAGAGATGCTGCATCTATAGAGATTGTTTTATCATCTTAAAAACAAAGGAGCCCTGACTGGTTTGGCTCAGTGGATAGAGCGTCGGCCTACAGACTGAAGGGTCCCGGGTTTGATTCCAGTCAAGGGCATGTATCCCGGTTGTGGGCACATCCCCAGTGGGAGGTGTGCAGGAGGCAGCTGATTGACGTTTCTCTCTCATCAATGCTTCTGACTCTCTATTCTTCTCTCTTCCTCTCTGCAAAAAGTCAATAAAATATATTTTAAACAAGACAAAACAAATAAACAAACAAAAAAACAACAACAGAAAACAAAGGAAACTCCCTATACAGGTCCAGAATGAGAGGCAGCTGGTTCGCATGTAAAAAGCATGGTTCTACGCTCAGAAAGGTTTCGGTCCTGCTCCTAACAAAACTCAGGCTAATTACTGAGCCACTATCAGCTGTTTTTTTCTTAATCCTCACTCGAGGAGTGAGGATATTTTTTTCCATTGATTTTTACAGAGAGTGGAAGGGAGGAGGGAGGACAAGGAGGACAAGGAGGAGGGAGGGAGGGAGGGAGAGAGAGAGAGAAAGAGGGAGAGGGGGAGAGAGAGAGAGAGAGAGGGAGAGAGAGAGAGAGATGAAGGAGAGAGTAACATCTACATGAGAGAGACACAGTGATTGGTTACCTCCCGTTTGAGACACAGACCTGGACCAGGGATTGAACCTGCAACCAAAGTATGTGCCCTTGACCGGGAATCGAACCCTTGACCCTTCAGTTTGCGGGCTGACGCTCTAACCACTGAGCCCTGCTCAGTGTTCAACTCATGATTCTTTCCTGCAACACGTGGCTGATGTTTACCTAGGTTTGTGGTGAGTAAACATTCCATAAAGATGAACATGTTTTATTTAATAGTCTTGGCTTCAGCTATACATACATCTGTAATGTTAATAAAAATGTCTCATCTCCATATTTATGTAGCAAGGAGTGCAAATAGCATACACCAACATGCAGGCTGCTGATATTACCATTGTTTGGGAAACCCGAAACCCAGTGAGACGCTGGCCTGCACTTCCGTAAGAGCTGGATGGCATTGAGGATTCTCTTTCTGGAGTTCAAATCGGTGTGGAGGTGAGATTTTGGGCCCTCCCCTGGTGACGGCCAGATTGCCAAAATGTCTTAATTGTGGGAACGGAGAATGAAATGGAATGGCTCTGTCGAGCTGTCACTCTGTGATGGGCCTCCCTCGGATGAGGACCCGAGTTATGTGGAAGGCAGCGATGCGCCTGAGAAAGCGGTCCGCCCGCTGTGCCTGTGCGGCTGGGAGTAAATCACAGCACTCTTCCTGCTGTTCGGGACTATCTGTTGACATTAAAATGCACTCACAACTTACAAAAATCATTAAGGATTCCATTTGCACCTCCTTGGTGGGAGGCTGAGAAACAGAACCCTGCCAGCCAGGGTGCATTTCAAACATTGACAATGCTGCGCTTTCCCTCCAGGCCCTCTGAGAAATCAGTGCAGACACAGAAGAGCCTTCTCCCCGGCCAGCATTTCATTAAAGAAACCCGTCTCTTTCTCCTTTGTCCCCAGAACCCCGATCTCCTGTCTCTGATGCTCATGCCAGAGAATAAGAAAGAAAAGGAGAAAAAACAAAACACAAAATAAACAAACAAACGAGCAACAACAACAAAAAAACATTGAAAAAAGAAGGGAGAGGAGAAGAAACAGGAAAGGGAGGGGAGAGGAGGGGAGAGAAGATAAGAGAGGGGAGAGGAGGGAAGAGAACATAAGAGGGGGGAGGAGGGAAGAGAACATAAGAGGGGGGAGAGGAGGGAAGAGAAGATAAGAGGGGGGAGAGGAGGGAAGAGAAAATAAGGGGGGAGAGGAGGGAAGAGAAGATAAGGGGGGAGAGGAGGGAAGAGAAGATAAGAGGGGGGAGAGGAGGGAAGAGAAGATAAGGGGGGAGAGGAGGGAAGAGAAGATAAGGGGGGAGAGGAGGGAAGAGAAGATAAGGGGGGGGAGGAGAGGGGGGGGGGAAGGAAGGGGAGAGAACGTGGGAGGGGCCATTACCAGAGGCAAGGGGAAGAGAAAACAGTAACTGGCTGCAGCAGTTTGCTTAGTAAATATTTCCCCGAGCCGAGCCTCCGCTCCACACTCTGTCCCGAATCTCAGTGGAACTTGGTTTCAGAAACAAGGGACAGAGCATAGCAGTCCGGTGTCCTGTCAGTGTTGTACGAGAAGGAGAAGCCCGGAGAAGAGCAACCTTTAACCCTGGAAGAATGGAAGCCTGCAGGGAGACACGGAGACAATTCCCGAACAGCGAGAGCTGTGAAACGCCCGGGCAGGGCCGTGGGGTATTTGGGGTTTCTCCCCTGGAAGAACACGTAAAGTTGGGTGTGTGTTTGCCTTCCGGGGCGCAGAGGAGGTCCGCCCGAGGGTGAGCAGCGCCGAGTCCGAAAGCCTGGGCGGTCTTCAGATGGGAAGACGGAAACGCCGTGGACAGTGGGGGCTGGGAGGGCACAAAAAGAGGGGGAAAAAGAAACCCAAGGAGAACTTGCTCCGGCCAAGACGTCAGCCAGGGAACAGGCAGGGGGTCCCCCCAGCCACCCCGTGTCTGCGCACACGTCTCCCCTCGGGCACAGCCCCACAACCAGGCACCGAGTGCTCCGGTCTCTGAGCTTGTCCCGTTCTCGCTCGGCCGGGACCGCACGGTGCTGGCCGTGCCCCCGTGGTCCCTGCGCCAACGCCTCCACGCCCGGGCGTCCCACATCGGGCCCTGGCCGCCCCCGGGGGTCAGCTCCCGCTCGTGTCCCTCTCAGCCGCTGAGTCTGCAGCCCTGAGCTCCCTCACACCGCGGGGGCAGGCCGGCCACGACTCGGCGAGAGGGAAGGCACGCCGGGCTGACCCGCCCCGCTGGGAAGGCGCAGAGGACCATCCTCCGAAGAGCAATCCCGCAGCCCCGAGCCGGGGTTAGGGCGCGTCCCTCGCCAAGGCGCACGCTTCCACGCCGCCCCTGCCCCCCGTGCTCCGAGCTGGCTGGCCTCCTCACCCCTCCCCTTCGCCCGGTGTTGTTTTGTGAGCGTTTCTCAGCGTGCTCCCTCTCGGGCAGAGAAGGGGCTGATGCACAAACCACATCCTTTCCAAGTAGATGATGATGACAACAACAGCTGGCATCTCCCGAGTGTTCATCATGTGTTGGCCCGGGGCTGACCACCTCACATATATTCTGCCATTTAATCCTCAGGGAAACCCCAAGAGCTCAGCACCCTCTCCCCCTGGTCTCCTGGGAGTGACATGGGAGCAGGTGGGCAGTCACGCGGCTGAGGCCGCAGGCTCACAAGCAGCCCGGAGTGGCTGCTGAGTCTCCCCGACTCCAGACTGTGCCCCAACGTAACTGCCATGTTTCTCGCCACCGGGAGCGAGGCTTCCTTTTCCCTTCTTGTTTCTCGGGAGGGTGGGACCCTGGGAATAAGGTGCCTTTTAAATGTGATGACGTGGTTTCGTGACACTGCTTAGTACCCAGGCACAGGCCCCCCTCTACCTGCTCCATCTCTCTGAGGACTGGGCCCAGCCCCGGCCCCAGGGGAACTGACCTACAACATGGCACTTCAGACACCCCATGACCAGGTGAATTCGTTTGTTAGCACGCGCTTAGAAACTACGTGTGGAACTACGCATGCATGTACATACTCATACACATGACTGTAAGAAATTCTTATATGAGCGTTTACACACCCAGAACATTGTATTTTATATTTCTAGTGAGAGCATGTCATACTTCTGAGAATTTTAAAAAATACATTTTTATTGATTTCAGAGAGGAAGGGAAAGGGAGAGGGAGACAGAAACATCCATGATGAGAGGGAATCATTGATTGGCTGCCTCCTGCACGCCCCGCACTGGGATCGAGGCCACAGCCCAGACATGTGCCCTGACCGGGAATCGAACCGTGACCTCCTGGTTCGCAGGTCGATGATCCTCAACCACTGAGCCATGGGCTTAAGAATGTTTTTATGTTATCTTCTTACATCAGCTTCCTGATGTGGGCCTTGTGGAGATTATTATATTTATTTTAAAAATGAAAAGGCAGCCTAGTCTATGTAGCTCCAGCTGAGCATCCAGCTATGAACCGGGAGGTTATGGTTCAGCTCCGGTCAGGACACATGCCCAGGTTGCGGGCTCGATTATCAAGTAGGAGCATGCAGGAGGCAGCCAATCAATGATCCTCTCTCATCACTGATGTTTCTATCTCTCTCTCCTCCCTTCCTCTCTGAAATCAATGAAAATATCTATATATACGGTATAAAAGCCTAAGCGACCGTCCAACCATTCAACTGTCCGATTGGTAGCTATGACTCTCAATGACCACCAGGGAGCAGACGCTCAACACAGGAGCTGCAGGGCTTCGGTGACTTGGCAGCTGTGGTTCTCAGGCAACACACTCAGAACCAGAGAGGAGGGAGCCCGATTCTGGAGCGTCACTCAAGAACTGCCCTCTTGCAATCCGGGACCCTTCAGGGAATTTTGGAGAGCCAGTTTTGGCCTGATCCCCACAGGCCAGGCTGAGGGTCCCCAGGACCGGGCCTCTAGTATATAAAGAAATGAAGAAGCAGAGTTTTAGTGAAGAGAAGTAATTTACCAAATGTTTCACAGCCATCAGAGCTGCAAAGGCAATTCAGTTCTGCAATGTCAGTTTCATTCTTTCATTTTTGTAACCTTTGAGTTGAAGCAGTAGGAGCTGCTTTTGCTTTATTGCGGATGCCGCAATCTCTTTTGTTGAAAACATGTGATTCTGTGTTCCTGTCATGTACGTGCCCCACAGGATGAATGCACAGGGTGAGACACCCCGAAGTTCACAGACAAGTGTGCAGTGATGGGTGTGTACGCATCCCGTCACCGTATTCATGCAGGAGGTCTGGCAGGGGACCCAAGGCTCTGCATTGCTAACGAGCCCTCCCCCACCCCCGTGCTGCTGCCCCATTGCCCATATGTGAGTTTAGATAATCTGTGAAGTAACAGCTGGCAGAGGAAAATGTCTGACAAAGAAAAGAATTTGCTGTTCTTGTTTTATGCTCTTGTTTATTTTATTTTATTATTTTATTTTTTATGTGGGGGTGGTTAACCCAAGAAAGAGGCAGTGAAGTAACCATGGCTCACCTCTATGTGTCCTTTGACTTTAATCTTTCTATGTCCCCCCCACCCCCAACCCGGGCCACACAACACATGTGCTCACCCTGGATATTCTTTCTCTTGATGGGGCTGTACACAATCTCCTTGTGTACCACTCAAAGAGATTCTTTTGGGTTAATAAGCATCATCTTTAAAAAGAATCCTCACTCAAGGATGTTTTTATTGATTTGAGAATGACGGGGGGGGGGGGAGAGAGAGAGAGAGAGAGAGAGAGAGAGAGAGAGAGAGAGAGAGACATATTGTTTGGTTGCCTCTCCTATATGTCCTGACTGGGGATTGAACCCACAGTCTTTTGGTGTACAGGATGATGCTCCAACCCACTGATCCACCCGGCCAGGCAATTATTTTTGTTTTGAATTGTGGTAAAATACAAATAACATAGAACTTACCATCTTAACCATTTTTAAGTGCATAGTTAAGTACCATTCAGTATACTACATTGTTCTGCAACCAATCTCCAGATATTTTAATCTCGAAAAACTGAGATTCTGTACCCATTTAACTCCCCCATTTCTCCCTCCCCCAGCTTCTGTAAACCACCATTCTAAACATCCTCCTCTAAAGGTGCAATTATCTCAAAGAAATATTCTACCTTGCATTCACATAGTTCTTAGACAAAATGAAAGAGCACAAGATTTAAAGTCAGAAAAAGTGATTCCAAACTTTGTTTCCAGGTTATTTCTCCTAAACTTTATTATGCTTTTACAAAATCGTGGGATTTCTTCCCTCTTAATTTACAACAGAGCTGTTGTGAAGATCAAACGATGTAATAAACAGCTCTGAAACTTTTGCAAACTATAAATGCCTCACAGAAGTTAAGTTCTTCCTGTGATATGTCCAGAGCATGTGGGGTGAAGGACCAGGAGATTTGGTGGGAATAGCAACAGCTGTCTGAGATGAGAGGTCTTCCAAGGTGTTGGTCGAGAATCAATTTCTCTGCTGCCTGTGGGAGCCAGGTGGAGGTTCTTAGGGTACTGCTGAAATAAGAATTTCCAGAAGCCCCCAGGGGAGAAAGATGTGGTGAAATTATGTTTTGTGGAATTATATTCCTCAGGTTCCAAAGCTCCCTGCCCTTTAAGCCAGTCCTGAAAGAGGTGCAGCTGGGGTTCCAGAAGGCCAGAAGCAAGGCCATTGGCCAGAGCTTCCATTCCTGGCTGGAGCCGGGCGCAATTCAGCATCCAAGCTAATGAAAGCCCATTAGTCCATGTGTGGAGTGTATAAGGCCGTAGACCATGTGGGCACAGTGGAACCGACCTCCTGCAACAGGAGAGCCGGGAAGAGGCATGCTGAGAAAAAGAGAAAGGGAGAGGGGGAGGGAGAGGGAGAGGGAGAAGGAGAGGGGGAGGGGGAGGGAGAGAGGGAGAGGGAGAGGAAGAGGGAAAAGGAGAGGGGGAGGGGGAGGGAGAGGGAGGAGAGGGAGAGGGAGAGGGAGAGGGAAAACTTCTTAAATATTCAGATTTTCTGTGCTTGCCACAGACTCTGCTCCCAGGTGTGACTGACAGCACCTTGCCCTGTCACGCAGACCTACCTCACTGGGCATGCATCCAGGTTGCCCTTGTCCAGTCCCTTTCCCATGTGATCAGCAGGGAACAGACTTGGAGAGTCTTGAATGCAGCTTCTTGGCAAAACTGTATAAGTGGCATACTTATATTCTCTAGTCTTCATCTTCCTCCCTTCCTGTTAAGTGATAACCGGTTATTACCACAACACCAAAGGGATGAGATGTCCTAGTCAGGGGCAGGCAGACAGATAGGTCTGGGTTTGGGGCTAGTCCGTGACTCTGCTCACTTCAGAATTGGGAAACCAATTTTAGAGAGAAGGGAGACGTGTGAACCAGACAGACGGGTATGATAATGTCACATTTCTTTTGCTGATAGAGCGGTTGGAGCAAGTGGCTTAGATCTGTGAGCAGGAGAGCTCACTAATACCTCATCACGGAATTAAACATCCTCACTCTCTTGATCATGGGCTAAGCTGGATGGTTCAGCAGTTTCCCTGGCGACTCAGCCTCCTCTTATCTTATTTCAGAGACACCAACCCCGATCTGATCTCATCGTGAAGGCTCCCTAGGGAACGAGCCTCCATGCCAGCTCCTTTTCCCAGGTCCCCAGGGTTGGGTGATTGGGGGATGCCCAGGAAGGCCAGGAATGCTAGGCTGATGGATCCCTATGAAATCATGAAGTCAGGCAAAGCTCACTTCCTACCACCATACACCCAGGTCCCCCTCTACCCCACCCCATCCACCCCACCCCAGACCCCAGGAGTGGGAAGAACAGCAAGGGCTGTGGAAAAATTATCCCCAGTGTTGATCTTGACCCAGGAAGGAGAAAAGTATTTTTTTTCTTATTCCTTCATCCAAACATTTACCTAATACAGGACTTAGTCTAAAACACCCAAATCTACAGTTAAGATATAATATGCCTTAGCTATGTGCTTATTTATAGGCTGAAATGAAAAATTAAAGACCAGTACTAAAAGTGTTTCTGCAAGTTTTTAAGTTGGAAAAGCCAACTTAAAAACTTCAAGAAATTGACAGACTACTGGCAAATTGTATGTTGCAATATTCGATCAGTTATATAAATAGTTCTAAATTACCATAATGGAAAAAGAAAATGGCACCCTTGATCTTCATGGACGATTGTGTCTGTTTTTTTTTAACACAATAATGACATTTTTTGTTGAATAGAAAAGTAGATGTCCATGGGCAGAGACTCATCAGTATTCTAGGGTGAGGAGACTGTACATAGTTATTCTACCCTCAGCTCCAGAGTTGAATAAATTATTAATGTTATTAAATGGCTATCTGAGGCTAGTTATTCAGTCTTGATCTTGTGTCATGTTTATTTTGTCCATTTTTATTATGGAAAGTTTCTACAATTAAAGCAAATGGGACACTATGACTTGGTATGGAGACCTGGTTAATTTGATAACACAGAATCAATAGTTTCCATGTCTTTTTATAGTCGGTAGAGATTTATATAACTTATGAAGGGACCCTCCCAATAAGTATAGTACCCACCTGGAACCATACATAGTTTTTAGAATGTTACTGACTATGTCTCCTATGCTGTATTTTACATCCCGGTACCTATTTTGTAACTACCAGTTTGCACTTCCCCCACCTCCCCTCTCATCTGGCAATCATTGGGTTGTTCTCTGTATCTATGTGTCTCTTTCTGTTTTGTTTGTTTTTTTTTTGCTTTTTAGATTCCACATATAAGTAAAATCATATGGCATTTGTCTTTTGCTGTCTGACTTATTTCTAGTCTCCATGTCTTTCGAATTAAGTAAAATATTAGGTATTTATTTAGTTAATTAGTTAGTTAGTTAGTTAGTTAGTTAGTTAATCCTTGTCAAGGTTATTTTTCCATTGATTTTTAGGGAGAATGGAAGAGAGAGGGAAAGACAGAGAAACATTGATGTGAGAGGCATTGATTGGTTGCCTCTGCATGAGCCCCGACCAGGGCCTGGGTGAGGGAGGAGCCTGCAACCAAGGTATGTGCCTTTGACTGGAATCAAAACTGGGACCGTTGGGTCCACAGACCGACACTATATCCACTGAGCCAAACCAGCTAGGGCAAATATTATGTATTTAGATCACTGTGAACCAAATACACATTTTGGCAGAATTTATTATGCTGCCTCCAATATGAATTCTGAATAATTTCATCCAGTGGTAGCCTGTTCATATTTGTTCATTTTAAATTTCCCTATAGATCAATAAGTGATTTAGTTTTTTCAGAAAGCAATTAGTGTCAGCTGCTTCCTAGACACTGCTCTGTACCAAAGAGAACCACTGTCTCCCTCAGAGACATGGCGGTTCAGATTCAACCAGGCGCTGGGCCCAGAAAGCACCGAAAATTCACTCCTTCCAAAAAATCAGCCAATTTCAAGGTATTTAGTTGGGTTATATCAGCATCATTTACAGGTGCTTTTTAGCAAAAATGGGAAGGCTTAGCCAATTTGCATTTTTAAAAAAGTGAATATATAATTTATTTAACGTTCAAACTTCAGTAAGACATGTGCAATTTTACTGGGGGTTTAACCGTACCTAGGATATGATTGCTTGCTGGGGTTTAGCAACAGGATCCAGTTCACACTTAGCACTGAATAAATACTTTATTGAATAAATACAATACCAAACAAAATGCATTCAAATGCTTCCTTAAAAAAATTTTTTTTAAAGGCCTTTCTATTCAGGCTAATGACAAACTCAATAAAGGCAGATAAGCTAGTCCCATCTAATAAAATAGAAATATGCAAATTTGACCATATTTTCACTACATCCACAAGCCATGTCCACAGCCACGCCCATCAGCCAATCAGGAGCAGATTATACAAATAAACCCCAACCAAGATGGCTGCCACCACTGAGAACAGGAGGAAAGCTTGGGTTTCCCTGGCAACAGAGGAAGCCAAGCTTTCTGCCTGCTGTTGCTGGCCTAGGCCTCCACTCAATGCTACAAAGTTTCAATTATAAAAGATACAGAAATGGTGACAGCTACTAAGCTGGAGAGAACAGAGGCTTGGGTTTCCCTGGCAAAGGAGGAAGCCAAGCTTTCTTCCTGCCATTGCTGGCCTAGGCCTCCACTCCAGGCTACAAAGTTTCAAACAGAAATGGCTGCCGCCACAGAGTGAGCAGAAGGCTTGGCTCCACTCCAGGCTACAAAGTTTCAATTGTAGAACATAAATTAACCCCAGATCCCAGGGCCTCTGCTTGGGTTGCTGGGGGGTGTGGCCGGCCTGCAAACCTCCACAGGCCCCATGCTTAGGCTGCCTCTTGCCCCAAGGGAACCCCCACCCTGATCTGGGACACTCTTAAGGGCAAACCAGCTGTCCCCCACCCATGCACCAGGCCTCTATCCTATCTAATAAGAATAATTTGCAGATTGACCATCACTCCCACACACAAGAGGGCTGCCCCCATGTGGTCAAAGATTCTGCCCCCATGTGGACACAAGATGGCCACCACAAGATGGCCAGCAGGGGAGGGCCATTGGAAGGTTCTAGGCCCTGCAAGGGAGGACAGTTGTGGGCTATCAGGCCAGCAGGGAGGGGCAGTTGGGAGAGACCAGGCTTGCAAGGGAGGGCAGTTGGGGGCGATCAAGCCTGCAGGGGAGGGCAGTTAATGGTGATCGGGCTGGCAGAGGAGGGAAGTTGGGGGCAAACAAGCTGGCAGGGGAGCAGTTAGATATCAATTAGGCTGGCAGGGTAGTAGTTAGGGGGTGATCAGGCTGGCAGGCAGAAGCGGTTAGGGGCAATCAGGGAGGCAGGCAGGTGAGCTGTTTGGAGCCAGTAGTCCTGGATTGTGAGAAGGATGTCTGACTGCCTGTTTAGGCCCGATCGCATCAGGATTGGGCCTAAAGGGGCAGTTGAACATCCCTCAAGGGATCCCAGATTGGAGAGGGTATAGGCTGGGCTGAGGGACATCCCCCGCCTCCCGTGCATAAATTTTGTGTGCTGGGCCTCTAGTTTAACAAAATTGGCTGATTTTATACAGCACTTATATCTTTTAGTCCACAAGTATATTATTAAATGATGGAGAACATCTAATATAACCATTTCTACATAACTAAGAAATACATTTCTAAGGAAGGAAGATTTTACAGACCCCATCTTTTGTACCCAACCCCAACAGTCTAACTCTAGAGGATAAAGCCAATGACTCTCCTCACAAGAGCTCACAACTAAAGTCGCTTTGCTATCAAAATCTGTATTTCTGATCCGTTATGAGCATTAAGACAAGATTCAAATATTCCCAAAGAAAGAAGCACAGTACACGTTGTGACCTCCTAGTCAGCCACAGCGAGCACTGCATTCAAAACTCTCTCATCCGGGAATTAAGTAAGGTCAGCCACACGTGTTAGCATTTCCTCCACGGCAGTACTACAGAAAGTCTCCATGTCAGGACGAATCCTCTTGTTTTCTTCAGTTACAAAGGTTATAGCCACACCCTTCCTCCCAAATCGACCGCCACTGCCAGTTCTGTGAATACAGTTTTCACGATCGGTAAGTAGATCATTGTTTCTAGCCAATGACCCTTGTTGCACATCAATCCCACGAGCCAACACGTCATCAGTGGTCAGAACACGGCTTGCCCCTGATCGGAATTCCCTCATAGTAACATCCCTTCCCTTCTGGCCCATGTTGCCATGCAGAGAGCAGGAACTGTGGAGTCTCTGGCATGCATTTCCTCAGTGGGCCGGTCTGCTTTGCGCTTTGTACTGAGAAAAATAACAGCCTGTGTAATCGTCAAAGTCACAAAGTGTGTCCAACTCCCATTCCTCCCTTTCAACATTAGTATACCCCTGCCTAGGATTGGCAACATTAATATAAAACTGGTTCCTTCAAGAGTCGATTCTTCCTTTTCCACCAGAATTCAAATTGGGTCTCTCAAAGATTTTTTGGTCACCTCCAACACGTCAGTTGGCATCGTGGCAGAAAGCAACACAACCTGAATACTTGTATTTAATGTTTGGAAAAGCTCATAGATTTGATCCTTAATCCCCGGCTCAGCATTCATCTGCCGCATCCAAAACAAACATTTTGATCCGTTTTGGAGAAAGGTATCTTCTGATTAGCATATCAAACATTCTCCCTGGTGTACCAACAGCAACACGTGGTGCCTCGGCCTGCAGTATTTGCATTTCATGAGAAACACTGGTTCCGCCAATGCCGGCATGCCAAGTTGCTCCCGTGCAGTCTCCGAGTGCCAGAATTGCCCTTTGGATCTTTAATACAAGGAATAACAGCTCTCTCTGAGTAGCTGAAGGCTTCTCAAAGCCATCAGTGTGGATGCCCCAGAGAAGAGACTCCTTTAAGTTCACATTTCAGAGTTACCAACAATCGCATTCCGGTTGCTCTTGAAGACACCATGGGGTCCATTCCCTCGGGGCCTCCATGTTCTCTGTTATAGTCCGTGAGCCACCAGACAGGTCCCAAAGAGCCACTCAGCGCCCCACTGAAAAGTGCCAATTTGCTTTAAGAGAGCAGCTAGAATCATTGCCGACCCCCACCCCAAATTTAAGCATAAATGGATCACCAGATGTTACTATTGTTTTTGGACAAAACAGACCAACTGGGCATACTGTTATGTTTTCTCTAAAGAGAAAAAATACAGTGAAAAACAAACCCAATTGGCTTGTATTACTCTTCTGATAAATCATGTTCAATTTCAACTCACCAGCTTATGCCAAACATGTCATACTACTTAGAAACAAAGGGAGAAACCTGAAACTATCCTTCAGAGGGGAAAAACAGGCATTGAGGTAACAGTCTATCAGGCCTGGACTGAATTAGTAAACACTGACATTATAGTTTTGTAACATTTGTTTGTATAATGCTCAACAGGAAAAATTATAAAACTAGCTAAACCCCTATTAAATGGATGTCCAAGATAATGCTTTCCATTTATTATTAAAACTAGAGGCCCAAAGCACAAAATTCGTGCAAGAGGCTCAGCCCTCACATCCACAAGGTCATCAGGAAGGATGTCTGGAAGGTCGTTTGGCTGTCTGGTCTAATTAGCATATTACGCTTTTATTATTATAGATGGCTTTTAGTCAGACACCAGAAGCAAAACCAGAATTCTTTAAAACAAGCAAAACATTCTTAGCATTTATTAAAACTGTTTTTAAATCTTGATTCTTTAGATTTTTACTGTAATTCCTATTCATAAAACCATGTTCATGACTAACAAAGATCTTTTTATCAGATTTCAGAAATGTACAATGTTAAGGGTATGGCCTTTGATGGACGTTACCATGACAGCAAGACTGACACGGACCAGACTTCCTTTTCCCTCCATGCTGAGGAAGACTCCATCTGAGGAAGATTCACAGGCAGCCCCAGAGCAGGTCCATCTGGATAAAGAGAGGATCCCTGGGAAGCTCATTGGTAGAATCATTCTGGAGAACAACCATGTCATTAACACCTACTCGTGGATTTTATTTCCCGTTGTGTCGATTACATTTAATTTGTTTTACTGGAATATATATGCATGAAGAGAATTTCCGATACATAAAATTTGTTCTAGAGTCAGAGTATGTCAAACAACTGGATACAAATTGGACAGTACCAGATGGGACTGGCCTACAGAAGATTTGAAAGTTGACTTACATCCAGGAGCCTTTTAAGGTCTTAGGAGGATCTGATCCCACAAATGAGAGTCACAGGCATGCGTATTATGGAAAAACAATTTCTACAGGAAAGGGCTTTGTAACTGCTCACATAGACCCCCCTTCTTTCTAAATGTAAATTTTCTGTATTTAACAAGGGGGTAAAACTGGACTGTGACAATAAATAGGGGGACTTGGTTTCTTAGTGGTAGCCAAGTGCTGAAGCATCTGAGCTGACTCCTCCCAAGGAAGCACCTCAACATGAAGGTGTGCTGTGCACACTCACAGCTGTGTTTCCCCGAAGACCTGCCCTCCACCATCTCCAATCGTGGCTTTTATCTTATGGCATTGACACGCCCCTTATGTTACCCAGTCCAAGGGGTACAAAAAACTGTAAACTTCGCTCAGGCTTCCCAATCCAGTATTAAAGTAATATGTCACATTTCAATGGCATCATATGTTTTGTAGTTGAGTATAGTTTTCATAGCTTTTGGAGGTATTTAATTAGTTACTTTATTCACCAAATGTTATTGACCTGCAAGAACAGTGAGCTGATCGCTATCCGAAGTGACAGATGTAATGGGGTATTAGAGCAGAGGTATGCGCACTTCCTGAGTTCTGAAAAGGGAACCAAGAGGAGGAAAATGACATCTACGAAGGGATGTGGGCTCTCAATTTATAGACAACTGAAGATGTGTCCAGACGTGATATTGAGCAACAAATTGAATAAGATTTATTTATCCCATGATAACTTTGGTTGAACCAAGAAAATCAGGTCAAGTAGGTATTACATTGATGTTTGTTAAGTAGAAAACCTCCAATGATCCACAGTCATTTTGTAGGCTGGCAGTGGGCATTCTTTTGTGTGGAGCATCTTGTGAAAAAGACTCAATTTAGAGACAAGTCCTTCACAGGAAGTATAAAATATTTCCCTTCCTATTTTGATTCCTGGGACTGAATTAAGGGAAATAAAGATTGAGTATTACTTTCAGTGTTTTGTCATTTATTTCACCATAAAGTAAGCCAAATTGATTTGAATTCTTTCATGTCAGGTAAAAAGGCAAATAACTTCTTCCTTGTTGCCAATAACATTGGTCTTGATTCTCTGCCATGAATGACATAGCGTTCTAGAAACTTATGCTACCCTTGGGTGTGAAAGATTTAAAAGCAAATTCTTTTTCTATTATGACTTCCCTCATGGGTGGGTTAATTCTGAAATATTTCATTTTCTTTAAAAAAATTTTTTATTGATTTCAGAGAGGAAAGGAGAGAGAAAAAGAGAAAGAGAGAGAGAGAAACATCAGTGATGAGAGAGAATGACTGAGGGGCTGCCTTCGACACACCCCCTACTGGGGACGGAGCCTGAAACCCGGGCGTGTGCCCCGACGGCAGTGGAACCGTGACCTCCCGGTTCACAGGTAGACACTAGCCATTGAGCCATGCTGGCCCGGCTCATTTATTTATTGATACAACTTTCCCAGTTCTTTCAAAACTGTCCAAGGGCTATATTTTTCTAGGAAACTGTCCAAACTTGAGCTAATACAGTTTATTTAAAACTTTTCTCCATTTAATTGTAGGTAGACCATACATAAAATTTATAACTAACAGTTTTAAAGCCTGATTTAAAGGGGATAGTATTTCCACAGGATTATATTTTTAAAAGACAGAACAGAGTAATGTTTTAGGTGGTTCTTTAGGGCTTCGTTGCAATGATTTAAGCAGAGCACTGCAGAGCACTGCAGTGGGATTAACATGTCTGATTCTGATATATCTGTATATAATTGGTGTGTTGTTTTTTTTTTTTTTTTAAGGACAAATCTATAAATAAACAGAACAAATTTACAGTCTTCCGACTCTGGTTCTTTTGACATTGCTGCTTTTCTTCCGCTTTGACCATCAGACATTCAGGATGTCTGATGCTTCTGCTGGGCATACCACTTCAGTTTTAAGTCAGACGCATGGTGAGGACGTGGGGCAATGTCGGCTACCAGGCTCATCTCTCTCGCGCTCCACATGCCCTCGGCATTGCTCTGGAGGAGCACTCATGCACAATTGTGGGCCCATCAACCATGAAGTTTGTTAATGTCCAGCAACGCAGGCATTGTATTCTTCAGAGGTAAAGGTCTAACACTGAGAAATGAAATTTCTTCACGGCTCAAGGGAATTACTAGAGCATTCAGAATGAGCTTCTAGGATTTTAGCCAATTTCTTCTCCTCAAATTGGTGGCTTGTGAAGTTTATGAGAACAGAGTTGTTCTGTGAGCTTCATTTGTGTTAGGGAGCAACACAGTTTCTGGTTCGGTTCTTATTTCAAGAACGAAATGCCATTTACATGGGAAACGTCTGAGTGGCAGACAGCCCATCATGGTTACCTCACGTTGATTTTCACTTCATTTACTGATCACAGTTTGAAACAGACTGTGTGTGATTGCTCACTGATGGGTAAGTTGGGATAAAATGCAAGGATATCAGAAAATACGCTGCTTTCTAAGATTAAAAAACAGACAGCCAACTCTAAACTGCCTAAATATAGAAAAGGGCTCTTTTGTAGGACTGCTCTGGAAAAGCTAAAATGAGATGTGTTTTTAACTTTATTTTATTATTTTTGTTCTGGTTACAAAAGGAATACAATTTCATTAAAAAAATTTAAAATACCAGTTGGCAAAAGAAGAGTCACCCACTCAGAATTAAATAGCTAACATTTTAATGTGTGGTCTTAGAGTTTTTCTGTGCATGACGTATTTTTTCTAGTGGAACCATTTATTACATTTATTACTTACATTTATTAATTTAACGCATATCATAACGAACACTGTGCTGAGGCTATAGAAGTGAAATATGAACTTAGTCCCTGACTCATTGAACTGCATTCTATGCAGAAACATATCTAAATTAGGCCATTTGTAATCAGAGTTTCTTCTCTAGATCATAAACAAATTTCTTTTATTTTACATTTTTTTCATAAACAATTGTTATGCCATTCTTTCCCATGTAAACTAACTTAAAAATGTTAGGAAGGAGAAGGGCAAGAGGGATAGAAACATCTATGATGAGAGAGACTCATTGACTGGCTGCCTCCTGCACGCCCCCTACTGGAGATGTGCCCTGACTGGTAATTGAACTGTGACCTCCTGATTCATGGGTTGACACTCAACCACTGGCCACACCAGCTGGGTGCAAATTAACGTTTGATGCTGTAGAGCAGCCCACTGAATGGGTTCACCTTAGTTTACTTAACCCGACTCCTGGGGGACATTTGCTTTATTTCCTATTGTATGCTATTATCATGGGTTGCAAGTAGCAACATATAGAATATTTAGACACAAAGTCATTTCAGAAATAGGTGACATTCCTAGTTATATCCAGATCTCAGCATTTACTTCCTTTGTAAGAATCCCTGCTTGCAACTAGAATCTGCCATGTCAGATTGACTCACTTGTCTACCCGGGGGCTCTGAGGGATAGGTTTCTGTAATTGAAGAAAATTTTTCATTTTTAGTTTATTTTTCCTCCTCTATCATTTTGTATTGTGCCACTTATAAGCCTGTTCAAATGACTCTCACACACATGCACACACACACCTTCTGCAAAGAATCAAGAGAAGGAGGTGGTAAGGAAGCTACTTTAAGTACAATTCTGTACCTAGTGCTGCTGGTTTTTCCAGCAGGCCATAGTCAAAGCAGCCCATCCTATCTAATAAAAGAGTAATGTGCAAATTGACCATACTTTCGACACACCCAATAAACCATGGCCACAAGCCACGCCCACTGGCCAATCAGGAGAGATATGCAAATTAACACCCAACCAAGATGGTTGCTGCCCATGTCAGGGCAATCACTGGGTTCCCAAGGCCGGGATAAAAAGCCTTTTTCAAGAGGCTTCCCCCCCCCCCCCCACCTTGGGGCAGGCTTGGGCCAGGGCTGGAGTGGAGCCAGCAGTGATCAACCAGATCACAGGGCAATTGCTGGCTGGGGTCCCCTGGTCGAGGTCCCCTGCCCAAGGATGAAAGCCTCGACCAGAGGCTTTTGGCCTTGGGCAGGCCGAGGGTGAGCCATCAGTAGGACATCCCCTGAGGGCTCCCAGTATGTGAGAGGAGGTAGGTTGGGTTGAGGGACCTCCCACTCCCAGTGTACAAATTTCATGCACCGGGCTTCTAGTGTTACTATATTAAACTTAACTCATTTATGGGATGGAGTCACCTACTTTGTTCTTGTAAACCTTGCTTTAAAGTCCTGGTCAATTCCAAGACCTATCACTTGCCAATTGCTATTTTGGTATCTCTTGGTTTAACAAAAACTTGAACCTTTTTTCTTTTTTCTTTTGAAGAGACTGTAAAAGACAACATGTACTGGATGATTAAGGAGAAGATTTTACCAGGCTATGGCCATAGGAAGGACTGTCATTAATGAGAAATGTTTCCAAGGAAAGGGCCTAGACACGCCCAGAGGCAGGAAAACCAGGGAGTCACCTTCATGAGGAAGAGAGAAGTGGGTCTTACCTCAGAATCTGTGAGAACGTGGTGGTCCCGCTCAGAAAACAAAGTGGTGAGGGGACGGACTTCTCCACTGAGTACCCATGGGCTCAGATAAAGTTCAACACTGCCAGTGGTCTCCCGTTTCAGTCAGCTGCTAACTCATACTTTTTGCTCTACAATGGGACCAAGCCTGGAAGACAGATCTCACAGTCACTGAGAAAAATAATAATAGGTTTCTTTGGAATATATTGATACTTAATTTGTTATAAGAAACATTGATCTAGGTTTTATTATCAATTAGGTTATTTGAAAGGTGAGCTATTACTTTAGATCCTAGGGTAATTCATTATAGACACACTAGAGGCTCAGTACTTGAAATTTGTGCATGGGGGGGGGGGGGTCCCCTTAGCCCAGCCTGCACCCTCTCCAATCTGGAATCATTCGGGGATGTCCGACATCCCTCTCACAATCCTGGACTGCTGGCTCCCAACTGCTCACCTGCTTGCCTGCCTGGTTGCCCCTAACTCCCTCCCTTGCCAGCCTGATCACTCCTAACCACCTCTGCCTGCCAGCCTGATCACCCCTAACTCTTCCCTGCTGCTTGCCAGGTAGCCCCCAACTACCCCCTCCCTGCCAGCCTGGTCACTCCTAACTGCCCCCGCTGCTGGCCTGGTGAGCCCTTACTACCCACTCTGCCAGCCTGGTCACCCTCAATTGTCCCCCACCCCTCGCTGGCCCTTGTCGCCCTGAACTGCCTCTGCCTGCTAGCCTGATCACCCCTAACTGCCTCCCCCGTGCCAGCCTGGTCACCCCTAATTCCCCCCACCCCTGCTGGCCTAGTTGCCCCTTACTGTCCCCCCTGCCAGCCTAATTACCCCCAACTGCCTCCCCTGCTGGCCTGGTCACCCCCAAATGTCCCCCCCCCCCCAGCCAGCCTGGTTGCCCCTCATGGCACCCCTGCCAGCCTGGTTGTCCCACTCAGCTTGCTTGTTCAGTCATTTGGTCGTCCCTCACTAACCCCCTGCCAGCCTGATTGTAGGCAGCCATCTTGTGAGGGTGTTGTTGTCAATTTGCATTTTACCTCTTTATTATATAGAATTTTCTATAAGAGGGCTTCAAAGGTTTCTACAAAAGGGTATAGCTAAGTACTCACTGTCTTAGCCAATTAAAAGTAGATGAAAGTTGCCATGTCTTTAGCAACATTTTAAAAACATATTTCCTACTGTGAAGTAATAAGACTTTCTGAAGTTTGGTATACAGGCCTGTGTCCTTTAAAAGTGACATACTGGTATAGAACTCACTGGTTTGGCTCAGTGGATAGAGCATCAGTTGCAGACCAAAGGGTCCCAGGTTCAATTCTGGTCAAGGGCATGTACTGTTGGAGACTAGGTATAAGTTGACAAAGTCCTTGCATCTGAAGGGGTTGATAAAATCAGTCCCCCACCCACAGTGTCCCCTGACTTGTTATGATGGCGATTTCTAGTCGTCAGCAGAATGCGAGTGACCTTGTATTTTTTTAACCAGAAATTTGTAACTATTTACTGAGATATGCTGTACCGAGAATTTAGCTTCATGCATGCTTTTTCTTTCTTAGAGATTAAGAGGAACAAAGAGTACATTCCTCATGACTGACCTCCCAGTCAGTGTTTGTGTATAAAAGGCATCACACACTTAATAAAGCCGCTGCAGTCTGACAATGGCTTGCAGCCCTCCCGATCCCGCTTTCTTGTCTTCCTTTTCTTAATTCCCACCTCCCTGCCTCAGGCTGGTTCACCTGTCAGGCGGGAACTGACAATGTACCTTGGTTGCAAGCTCCTCCCCAGCCTGCAGGAGGCAACCAATCAGTGTGTTTCTTTCACATCAGTGTTTCTTTTTCTGTCATTCTCTCTCTCTCCCTAAAAATCAATGGAAAAAAAGAAAAAGGAAAAAAGTGACATATGGGTAACAATCTTCCTCAAACGACAAGGTAACTGAACCAGGCATTCTGAGAAAGGAAGTGCTTGCATCCACACTCATTTATTTTACTTTTTCAGAGAATATTGATGCTAATGTTTCAAGGGCTTCGTACTTTAAAGAAGTGCTATAAACATAAACCCACAGATCAAAGGAATTTTTAGAGCTATCACACCATCCCAAAATAACTTAAAACATGTTTTGTTAATTAGGTTGTATCTTGGATGAGGTCATATTTACATTGAACGGCGGGTGAGTCACTGTGAAAGGAGGCTGATTCCGGCTCAGTCACCGTCCACGCACACCCTGGCGCTGCCAGTGCAGGGCAGAGAAACACTGTGGGGTGTAGGCCTCCCTACCCCACCCTCCCGCATCTGTGCACAGGCCCTGCGGGTGGAGGGCAGCTGTGGGCAAGGGGCGGGCTGTCGGCGGGGATGGGGAAGGAGGTGCAGATCCCATCCCACCCGGCAGGAGGCAGAACTGCACCGGGCAAGGCCCAGTGCCTGCTGCCTTGTTCCAACACACTTTACTTACAAAGCCGGAGCAAAGATTACCCGATTAAGAACTTCAAAGTGGTGGCCGCACAGCATTAAACTCCAAGGGTGAGCCCAGTGCGCCAGTGCACCGTGAGGGAAGGTTGCACCTGCTAAGGTTCACCCACCTGCTGAGGGGCCAGGGGCTGGGGCCCTGACCAGTTACTGAGTCCCCACCCTGGCCAGCGCACAGTGGTGTTGGTCCGGTCACCAGCTCCCTCTGATATTGTTTTTGTGAGAAAAAATTGCAGAAACAAAATGATTGAATTTTTGATGACCCTTTGCAATAAGTAAGTTGGGGACTGGACGGTAGTTTGCTTCCTGCCCTCTGGAAGAGCTTTTAAATTCAAAGGTCTTAAAACAAAAAATAAAGAAAAAGTACTTTCAATAGTACTTTAGGGAGGTCATGGATGCTACAAGCTCCCAGGGCAAAATAATGGGCTGTCCTCACTCTCAGTGCCTCTCTTCCTCACTTCCTCCCTCTTCCTTTTCTTTACAGCATGGCAGGCGTTGCTTTTAGATTTAAAGATGAAGGACCAAGACGTTGTGTTTGTTGTTGTTGTTGTTGTTGTTTTAAAAGGAGACGGACAGAGAGGAACAACCATGAGACAATGAGAGAAACAACCCCCACTGGGGATGTCCCCACAACAGAGCTACATGTCCTAGACGGACCAGGATGGAACCCGGGACCCTTCAGTCCACAGGACAATGCTCTATCCACTGAGGCAAATCGCTTAGGGCCAGGAACATGACATTTTTTTGCTTGCTGTGCTAGGACATCTGGATTATAATAAAAATAAGGCAGAGAATATGTTGAAAGACTAATTTTGCCCCAGGGGAACTCCTCTGCAAGATATATGCTTTTCCCTTGTGGAGCTGACTTCAGTGCGTGCTCGTTCTGTCTTACATTCAGGATTTGATGTGCTGGCACATGGCTTTCTGTGCTGACAGTGGGACTTCTCTTCATGGTAGACAGCGAATACTGCTTTCCCATGTAAAGGACCTGTGTGAGAGTTCACCGTTTTCTGAATCCCTATAACATCAATACTATTGTATATTATTATATATTTTTTAAATCTTTATTGTTCAGTTTATTAATTACATTGTTCCACCATTTCCCCCCCTGTAGCTCCCCTCCACCCGGGACCCATCCCACCCTCTGCCCTCACCTCCCCCCCACTGTCCTCTCCCATAGGTGCATGATTTTTGTCCAGTCTCTTGCTGCATTTCCCACACCCCTTTTCTCCCCAAGAATTGTCAGTCCATTCTCTCTCTATGCCCATGATTCTGTATATTCACCAGTTTATCTTGTTCATCAGATTTTTAATTCACTTGATTTTTAGATTCATTTATTTGATGTGTATTTGTTGTTCATAATTTTTATTTTTACCTTTTTCTTCTTCTTCCTCTTCTTAAAGAATACCTTTCAGCATTTCATATAATACTGGTTTGGTGGTGATGAACTCCTTTAGTTTTTTCTTATCTGTGGAGCACTTTATCTGATCTTCAATTCTGAATGATAGCTTTTCTGGGTAGAGTAATCTTGGTTGTAGATTCTTGCTACTCATCACTTTGAATATTTCTTGCCACTCCCACCTGACCTGCATAGTTTCTTTTGAGAAATCTGCTGACAATAATGTGGGTGCTCCCTTATAGGTGACTAACTGTTTTTCTCTTGCTGCTTTTAATATTCTCACTGTCTTTTGCTCTTGGCATTTTAATTATGATGTGTCTTGGTGTGGTCCTCTTTGGATTCCTATAGTTGGGGGTTCTGTGAACTTCTTGGACTCCTAAGTCAATTTCTTTCACTAGGTGGGGGAAATTTTCGGTCACTATTTCTTCAAGTAGGTTTTCATTACCTTGCTCTCTCTCTTTTTCTGGCACCGCTATAATTCAGATGTTGGTATGCTTGAGGTTGTCCCAGAGGCTCCTTACACTATCTTCAATTTTTTGGATTCTTTTTGCTTCTTGCTTTTCTGGCTGAGTGGATTTTGCTTCTTTGTATTTCAAATCTTTGACTTGATTCTTGTGGTTCTCTAGACTGCTTTTAGGTCTTTGTATAATATTTTTTGTTTCAGTCAGTGTATGCTTAATTTCTAGTTGGTCCTTTTTCATATCCTTGAGGGTCTTTTTCATATCCTCGTAGGTCTCATTAAGTTCATCAGCCTTTTCTAGGAGCCTCTTGAAAAACCTTATAGCAGTGGTTTTGAACTCTATGTCCATTCATTCCCCCCCCCTTCTATTTCTTTCACATCTGATTTCTTTCCATGTCTCTGCATTTTGGCAACTTCCCTGAGTTGCTCAATTAGCTTTGTGTGGTAGATGTCCTCTAAGGGACAGTGGCTCAGCCTCCCCAATTACCTGAGGTTGTTACTCTTGGTGCAGCTCTTTATGGGTTGCATAGTCTTGTTGAAGTTAAGCCTAGATCATTGTTGTTAGCAGTAGGAGGGTTTGGCCTCCAGGCCAATTGGTTGTGAGGATCAGCTGTGCTCAGGTTGGATGGGTAGAGTCTCTGGGCTGAGCAGGCAGCCTTGATTTCCCATCAGCTCTGCCCTATGTGACACCTGGGTCTCTGTGCCTGATGGTAATGGCTGCACGCACCTCTGTGAGAAAGCTGCCACCAAGCTCTACCCACTGCCGGACAATTCAGCCTCTCCCCAAATGAGTCTACACAGCCAAAGTCTCACCCAGCGTTGTAAAACAATGAAGTCTAGTGATTTCCCTTTTTTCTTTTTTTTCTCCCAAATGAGAGAGCATGTCAGGAGTCCTCTGTGTGTGCTCAAGCACTTCTGCAGTTCCCAAGTTTACACGCCCTCTCCGCAAGCTCACAGACCTCTGCAGCGCCTGAGTTTCAGTGTTCTTCCACCTTACTGTCCAGTTTCGCCCTGTATGAGTGTGGGTACCCCAGACCTCGCCTGGAACTGGGGAATCAGTCCAGTGGGATACCTTTTTCCCCTCCCCATTTGAGAAAACCAGCCGGGTATCCAGCCGCCCGTCCTATCTGCTCGCGTGCGCATGGCTCCAAACCTCTGACTCCGCGCGTATCCTCAACTCTGCCCTCCACCGCTCCTCTGAGTCACAGTGTCCTATCTTTACTTTTATTTGTGGAATTTCCACTCAGCCAGCTTTCCGGTGATTCTGGATGATGTTCGTTCTGTCGTGTAAGTTGTGATTTTGAAATTGTTGTGTGGGACAGCAGGATAGGTGTTTACCTATGCCGCCATCTTGGTTCTTCCCTTTAAGGGCTATTTTTAAAACATTGTTGACAGTATTACAGATGTCTCCCATTTTATTTATTTAAATATATTTTTATTGATTTTAGAAAGGAAGGGAGACGGAGAGATAGAAACATCAATGATGCCGAGACCAGTTTGGCTCAGTGGATAGAGCATCAGACTGCGGACTGAAAGGTCCCGGGTTCGATTCCGGTCAAGGGCATGTACCTTGGCTGCGGGCACGTCCCCAGTAGGGGGTGTGCAAGAGGCAGCTGATCGATGTTTCTCTCTCATCGATGTTTCTGACTTTCTATCCCTCTCCCTTCCGCTCTGTAAAAAATCAATAAAATATATTTTTTTTTAAAAAAAGAAACATCAATGATGAGAGAGAATCATTGATCGGCTGCCTATTGCATGTCTACTGGGAATCGAGCCCGCAACCTGGGCATGTGCCCGTGACTCTAATAGAACCTGGGGCCCTTCAGTCCGAAGGCTAATGCTCTATCCACTGAGCAAACTGGCCAGGGTGACATCCCCCATTTTTAAAGGGCTAAATTTGATCTGAATTCTGAGTTTCCTTGACTGGTTACAGTGGGAGGTAGAACACAGTGAAAAAGAACTTACAGTTGACTGACTGGTTTGGCTGCAGCCTTGTTTCTCCTACTTTCTACCTGTGTGACCTTGTGCAAGCGAGGGAACCTCTGCTGACTCAGTTTCCTCAACTGTACAATGGAGGTGCTCACAGGCTGGTGAGGATGAAGAGGGGAGCCTGTAAAACACCTAGTGCAGTGGTCGGCAAACCACGGCTCACGAGGCACATGTGGCTCTTTGGCCCCTTGAGTGTGGGCGAATCTATTTTGAAGAAGTGGCATTAGAAGAAGTTTAAAAAATGTGGCTCTCAAAAGAAACTTCAATCGTTGTACTGTTGATATTTGGCTCTGTTGACTAATGAGTTTGCCGGCCACTGACCTAGTGCATGGTGCCTCACAGAAAGGGAGGACTCAGTTCAAGGCTTCTTGTTACCGTTACTTTGAAACAAGTGTTAGCCAAGGCTGTATACTTTGTTCCCATTTGCTCATGTGGCTGAACCTTCAGAAGCAGCCCTAGGTCTCAATTATCCTGAGAGCGCGATCGCTTCCTGTGGGTGGTCCTCCGTCCGAAGAGCAGAGAAAGGTACAGGCCTGAGCACAGGCCTGTCACTCCTTCAGGCCGCCCCTCCCACAGCAGAGCCAGAGAGCCTTAGGCCAGATTATTGAAATAACTGCTTTTGCTGTTTCTGGAGCCACAGAAACAAAAACCTCCAGCAGCCTTTAAACCAGAATTAATCTCTCTGGGAGCAAAGGGATATACATTTCAGTTGACTCAGCACAGGAAGCTCAGAGCGAGCCTGGACCCCCAGCTTCCCAAACTTGGGAAACTCGCCTCCCCTCTCCCGGCCCCCGTTTCCCCACGGGAAGAACAAGGCTGTGGCAAGTCCAGAGCCTCCTCTCTCCAACTAAAACCCCCAATTTCTTTCCTTTACACCCAAGAAAGAAACCTGTGGGCACAACACCTACACGCGAGGGCACCGGGCGCCGGAAGCACCCATCCCCGCGGCTCGCGCGCGCCCCGGAGCGCGTGCCCGCCGTCCCGCCCGCCCCGCCCGCCCCGCCCCGCGCCCGCGCAACAGGCCACGCGGGTGAGTAGAGCGGCAGGGCCGCCGCTGCGGGTACGGCAGGGCCGGCGCGTCCTCCGGGCTCCGAGCGGGCGCGGGTGGAAAGGTGGGCCCCTCCCCGCGGCTCGGCCCGGGGTGTCGGTGCGGCCGGGCGGTCAGCGGGCGCGGGTGGCTGCGGGCTGGCCACGCCCGCCGAGCTGCTGTGCGGTCCCGGGGGCGGCGGCGTGGACACGCGGGGCCTGGCACCGGGTAGCCCACGTGCTCGCCGGCGGCCCGGAGCGGGGCCGAGCGCCCGGGAAGTTCGGAGGCTGGACGGGAGGCCGAGGCCGCCTCGCCGGGCCGGGCCGGGTGCCGGCGGCAGCCACGTGGGGGCCCTCGGGGGCCCGGGAGCCGCCGCGGCGGGTCGGAAGTCTGGGCTGGGCGGGGGCGTCTCCCCGTCTCTCCCCGACTTTAAAATTGCAGCCTCCCCTTCCTAACAGTTCGTTGGTCACCGGCTGTTCCCAGAACAGCTGCCCTTAGTTGGCGGTCCAACAGGTGAGGGGCTCGGCGGAGCCCCGCTCGGGCGCCTGGTCCCGGGAGCCGGGACCTCAGGACCGCGGATCCGCTGAAGCCCGGGCGGCCTGTGCGTTCCCGGGGCCGGTTTGGGCGGAGGAACCAGCTTCCTCCCCCATCGCCGCGCTGGCTCCTGCCGCTCTGGCCTCAGGCCGGTAACGTCGCGGTTGCTGGAGCTCATGAATGAGGTGCAGTCCGGGACCTGAGGTCGCCGGGGGCCGGTCTCCCCTCGGGACTGACGCACATGTCTGTGGCCCGCGCAGCCCGTGACGGGCGGCAGCCTATCTGTCAGGCGTGGTGCGCGTTTCACTGAGCTGCTTGGCGACCCTCCCTGTGGTAGTGCATCTGAAATGCCTGCGGGGAGCCGACTGTTGGCGCGGGGGTCTGGCCCGGCCCCCAGCAGTGAGAGCCCCGGGGCTGGATGGGCCCCGAAGGGTGTGTGCGTCCCAGACTCCGCTCTGCGCGGTCAGGGCCGGGCTCGCGCTGGCTGCGCCCTTCCGCCCTGGCCACTGCTGAGCTCCCAGGCGCGTTGCCATCGGGAGAAGAATCCCCACCGAGCTAACCATCCGGTCTCCCCCAACAAAAGAACGATTTCTGTGAAGCTCTTGGGCTATTGGTCTGAAGTTTTATACAAAAGATGAAGACAGGGAACACGTTCACTCAGCACACATTTCTCGGGGGCCCCGGTGAGCTACTCTGCTGGTCCTGAGTGTACAGGTGGCTCCCTGCCTCAGCGGTGTCACCGCCGGGCGGGGGACTGTAGACACCAAGGTGGACCGGGGGAGGCCATGGTTTGGGACATTCAGGGCACATGACAGGGTTGCAGTCTCTAGTAGGAGGCAGCTGGTCAGTGATCCTCTCTGATGTTTCTCTCTCTCTCCCTCTCTGATATCAATAACTTTTTTTTTAGTTAAAAAGAAGCTGCATTATGGCTTCTTGTCAGTCATTTCCCATAGACAAGGTTAGGACACTTACTAGAAAGGCTCTGTTTATCTTTGTTGGCTGTAGAATGGGTCTTGATTTTCTTGTAGAGTTTTAATCCTTCAGAGTTGTTTAGTTGGTGTTTTCTTAAAATTAAAATCTGTTGGCAGTTAGTAAAATGTGAACCATGAATGTTTCCTTTGATTTAGTAATTTTACATTGCAATGATTATAGTCAATTCAAATTGTATAATTGCTTTTTTTCCCCTAAGCCTATATAATAAAAGAGAAACCTGCAAATGTGATCATACCTTTGCTACGCTATCAGCCAAGAAGGATGCATGCTATGGGCTCCGCCCACATGGTATTTAAGGGCGGGCAGATCCATCCTTTTCAGTTATGGTGACTAAGTCGGGTCCTTTCGTGGTGACCTCCGGACCGTTAGGGGAATTTGATGCCACGGGATTCCCTCTCGAGGCTCGCGTGTTGGTTGCTCTGATAGTTAGGCTGCGACTGAGCTGCAGGGTTTACCTGTCGTGTGGGACATGCAAATGAGCACCCGGGGCACCTTGGGTAATGAGTGCGAGTCAGGGCTGTGAGTCCTCAGGCCCAGGCACTGGGTCCTGAGCTCTGAAACCAGGCAGCAGTTTGGGTCCACACCCCCAGCCCGGCGCCCAGGACAGGGCTGACTGCTGGCCTCCAGAGACAGGGATGCTCCTGCCCTGACCCCAGCCGCTTGCAAGCGGTGCTTCGGGTCCACACCCCTAGCCCGGCACCCACGATAGGGCTGGCTGCTGGCCTCTGGAGCATGCAGAGACCCTGGTGGCTGCTGCCATGTGCGGGTCAGGGCTGCATGCCCCCCAGCCCGGCGCTGTACTTAGGCCCTGAGTGGCAGGTGTCCTAGAACACCCCCAGCCACTGCGGGACTATGGGTGCAGCAGCCCAGCGGCTGGGGGCAGGCTCTGAAGCCAAGCAGCAGTTTGGGTCTACGCCAGCCCGCTGCCCACCACAGGGTTGGCTGCTGGCCTCTGGAGCATGCGGAGACCCTGGTGGCCGCTGCCGTGTGTGGCTCGTTATATTAGGTCCCTGCATGCGTCCCAGCCCGGCGCCCACGACAGGAGTGACTGCTGGCCTTCAGAGACAGGGATGTTCCCGCCCCACCCCCAGCCGCTTGCACGTGCTCTGGCCCAACATCGATCAGCTGCCTCCTGTACACTCCCCACTGGGGATGTGCCTCCAGCCAAGTATATGCCCTTAACAGGAATCAATCCTGGGACCCTTTAGTCTACAGGCCCACGGTTTATCCACTGAGCCAAACCATTCCAGCATAAACACCTTTTCTGACCACTCATTGGCTAAGCTCCTGTATGCCGCCACTTACAGTGTTCTTGGTAACTTGGGTTATAAGAATCCAAGAAGGTGATCTGGGTTTTTCCACCAGACTCCTGGAGGAAAAAACAGGTCCGCTGCTGGAGGGGCTAAGAAGTGTCATATCCTGCCCTAGCTGCTTTGGCTCAGTGGATAGAGCCTCGGCCTGCTGACCGCAGGGTCTGGGTTTGATTCTGATCAAGGGCATGTACCTAGGTTACAGGCTCCTCCCTGGCCGGGGCCCAGGTCAGGGCTCATGCAGGAGGCAACCAATCAAACTGTCCCTCTCACATTGATGTTTCCCTCTGTCTCTCCCTCTTTCTTCCGTGCTCTCTAAAAATCAATGGAAACATATCCTCAGGTGAGGATAAAAAAAAAAGAAAGAAATGTCATATCCTATGAAAGACACATCTTGAAAATGCCTAAAGAAAGTTGTCATTTTTTCACAGTGAAGGGACTAGAGTCCGTGTTGATGAAAACACCTTGGCGGCTGCAGTGGCTGCAGCAGCAGGGTAATGGGGCTGGCGCTTTCCCTTTATCAGCCCAGTCACCTCCCACAGAGGGTGGCCAGACTGATGGGGAGCGGGCCTCAGCCGTCAGTAGGACATCTCCCGAGGGCTCCCAGTCTGTGAGAGAGGGCAGGCTGGGCTGAGGGCCCCCCCTACCATGCACGAATTTAGTCTCTGATACTTCTATTATGGAGAAAGAGCAAATAGCAATATTAAATTATTTCCTCTAATTAATACCCTTTTAATGTGCACGAATTTTGTGCACTGGGCCACTAGTTGAAATATAATTGCCATAGAACAGTGGTTGGCAAACTGCAGCTCATGAGCCACATGTGGCTCTTTGGCCTCGAGTGTGGCCCTTCCATAAAATAGCACATGCACAGTGCAATTGAAACTTCGTGGCCCATGCGCAGAAGTCAGTTTTTAACCTGGGTGAGTCTATTTTAAAATATATATATATTTTATTGATTTTTTTACAGAGAGGAAGGGAGAGAGATAGAAAGTCAGAAACATTGATGAGAGAGAAACATCGATCAGCTGCCTCCTGTACACCTCCCACTGGGGATGTGCCTGCAACCAAGGTACATGTCCTTGATCCGAATCGAACCTGGGACCTTTCAGTCCGCAGGCCGACGCCCTATCCACTGAGCCAAACCAGTTTTGGCGTGGGCAAGTCTAATTTGAAGAAGTGGTTCTAATGCCGAGCCACACTCAAGGGGCCAAAGAGCTGCATGTGGCTCGTGAGCTGTGGTTTGCCTACCACTGCTATAGAACATTATATTATTTTAGGTGTACAAAAGAATGATTTAGAATTTGTATGAGTTGTTTTTTAAAAGCTTGCCCTCCACCCAGCTTTATTACAAATATTTATTCTCACTTCTGCTTGGGTGGTCTGTGAGGTTTATAGGGAGGCTTGTGTGGGCTGTACTGTTCTGTACAAAATATTCTGTTGTTTAATTTTATTTCTTAGACCCTAAGATATGCCTTTTTAAGCTATTTCTGAAATTGTGATGCATCTTGCAGTTTTTTGTACGTTCAGTGTGGTGTGGAATGTCATCTGTTCTCCCCTCCACTTCTCAAAAGCTGTTAAAAAGAATTATTTTACAATATGGATAGTGTGAGGATCAGGGAAATGGTATATTTTCCCAGTAATTTCTAAGCTAGGTACCAATGACCTGAGCCTCAAATCATTTCAGTGGGAACACAGAGGAACAATAAGTGATGTAACTTTTGGCAGTATAAATAGTGAAATGTGTATTCTAACAAAGGCGTTTGTTATGCAGTGCTAGTGTTTGTTAGTGATTGTAGATGGAAAAAATGCTTTAAGTGTTTATATTTTTGGCGTTAGTATTCTGTACACTTTGTTTAAGCACACTTCCTGAGTAATGTGCTTATATAAATGTATTCATATATTGTGCTTAAAGAAAAGCCTTTCAATTGCATCTTCCTGCTCCCGACATCCTTACATTATAAGCTGACTGACCATGAGGGCTGAGAGAGGGTGGCTGAATGTGAAACTACTTTTTCATCTTAGGGTACTTTTAATGATACAAACCTTCTGAGCCAATCTGTTTTTATTCTTTTAATTTTTAATTTTTTGAGCCAATCTGCTTTTAAAGATTAAATATGAGCAAAGTGTCAGGGCACCCCGGGTTCAGTGACTTGCTAAGAAGCCCAGCTGATAGATTATAGAAAAAGGAGACCAAGTGCAGAATGTTCCAGCAACTAGCTGTGACAGCTACACAGTTGCCAACCAGGGAAGCTCGTTAGACAGTGCCCAGGATTTTTTTGTTAATTGGGGGCTTGTCACTTAAGCATCCTTTGGCTGGAAGTTTAGCTGCTGCAGTATGTCCCAGACTCCCAGACTCCACCCTAGCTGGTTTGGCTCAGCAGATAGAGTGTCCGCCCTGTGGACTGAGGGTCTCAGGTTCGATTCCCATTAAGGGCTTGTATCTCGGGTGCAGGCTCGATTCCAGCCCAGGTTGGGGCAAGTTCGGGAGGCACCCAATTGTGTGTTTCTCCCCTTCCCTTTCACTCTCTCTAAAAAAATCAATGGAAAATATCCTCGGGTTAGGATTAACAACAACAAAAAAAGTAATAATAAAATATCCTAGACTCCCAGAAGGAAAGCAGATGTTCAGTATAAAACACATTTAAAACACATTGTTTGCACAAACAGTTAAGTCAGTCAGTCACTCTTTTTTTGTTGTTAATCCTCACCCATTTTTCCCCCATTGATTCTGAGAGTGAAAGGGAGGAGGTGAGATAGAAACATGGATGTGAGAAACACACATTGACTGGTTGCCTCCCAAAAAGCGCCTGATTGGAGGTATGTGCTCTTGACCTCCATCAAACCAGAGACCCTTCAGTCTGTGGCTGATGCTCCATCCACTAAGCCAGACCAGCGAGGCCATAGCGAGTCACTGTTCACATTTAAATAGTGGTGGGAACGCTCCTGAGTGAACACTCCCCGAAGTCAGCCATGAACTGGCTTTCATAGGACAGCAGAGCTCTTTTCTTGTCTGGGGTCTAAGTACTGGGACTGCTTTGTTTCAATGAAGCCTGGATTCTTTGGTTGAGAAATCAAAATGGTCTGGAAAACTTGGGAGGAAAAAGAAACGTTTCCAGCAAATTTTTGTCTCATTGATGACACATTATAAAACACTAAAGTTAACCTCTTTTCTAAGCTTAAGCCCTTGCCCCTCCAACGCAAGCTTTAGTGTCTATTTTTATTAGTTTTCCACCATCATCCCATGTTTCCCCACCAAAAGCACTTGATCTGAGCTATTTGTGGGCACAAAATTTAGAAGCTAAAATGAGGTCACTGGAGAGTTTTGTATTTTGACTTTTTCACGCCTGTGTTCAGTTTACATTTGGATTGTATTCTAAAGATTTATTAATAAATTATTTGTTGCAATATGTAACACATTATTCCAGGGTGTAGTCCTAGGCCCGACCACTAATTGTACTTAGTCCACGTTGCAGCTAAAATACGGCTTAGTTATAATGACAGAGAAGCAGAAAACAGTGCTCTTGCAATTCGGATAGCGGTTGTCCTATAGCCCAACAAAATAGGAAGGCGTAACATCTATTAATAAGTTACTGGTCTCTGGTTTTTGTAAGTGTAGATATTTAAAATTTATTTTTTGTTAATCCTCATCCAAGGATATTTTTTTCATTGATTTTTTTGTTTGTTTTGTTTTGTTAGAGAGAGTGGGAGGGAGGCGAGAGAGAGATTGGTGTGAGAGAGACACCAATTAGTTGCCTCCTGCACGTGCTCCAACTCATGCTGGGAATCAAACCTACAACCCAAGTATGGGCCCAGGAATCGAACCCTTGACCCTTTGGTGAGCAGGCAGATGCTCTAACTACTGAGAAACACTGGCTAGGGCTATAAGTGCAGATTTTTATAAACTTTTTTGGGGACAGAGACTCCTTTAAGAATCTGGTGAAAGCAATGGACCCACCACTGCCTCCTAGGAAAAAAATAATTTTTTAAAAATAGAAATGTGCAGTTTCAGGAAATTCATATGATTTGAATTACCATTCTTGAACCCCAGATGAAGGACCTGCTTGGTGACCATAGCTGTGGCCTGGGGGCCGTTCTGAGAGGTTTGGCAGTGCCTGAGAGTGCTGCTGCTCCTGCCCTGAGCGGGTTGGGGGTGTGTGTGGGCCCGCAGCGCCCCTGCCTGGGAGCGAGACAGTCCCAGCCCTCGTGGGCCCAGACGCCGGGGGAGGGCGCACATCCGAGATGGAGCAGAGCTGTGTTAGCGGGTTATGATGTGGATATGCTGTTATGTTTAAGTTATAGCTTTTAAAAGACTTGGGATATAACTGTCTTTAGCCTTCACTTTTTCAGCTTCAAATTGTTGTTTTTAATGGGGGAGAGGTTTCTGATAAAGCGGCCCTTTTCAGGCATGAGCTGAGATCTGGAAGTGGGGGTTTCACGTGGCTGAGGAAGCCTTGGGCGCTGCTGCCGCTGGCTCCGGCCCCCAGCTGGCAGCACTGGCCCCCGCGGGGCCTGGCGGTGGCCGCCCTGGATGCCAGATTGGGGGGTGGGGGTGGTGCCCTGGCGAGGAGCGCCTGGATGGGCTGCCGTTGGTGGCTCTCCAGCCAAGTGGCTGTAACTCAGAGTGCGTCTCATTAGATTTGGGACCTGGTGCGGATGGAAGCCAAATTAAAAAGATTTTCGATTTTGCTGTCAGTGGCCACAGGCTAAAACTGTGACGAGGAGCTGCTGAGACAGTCGAGTCATTTAAGTGGGATGACTACACTCTCCAGTAACACCCAGGATCCCACAGCAGAGTGCTGGGTGCAAGGACAACGTGCTGTCCTCGGAGGAAAGTCATCGCAGTTTGAGTCCTCGATGGGGGAGTGGTGGGTGTGTGGGCTTAAGGTGGCATCGCATCCTGAGGAAAAGGCCTGGCCCCCCGGTCTCTGAGGGCTGACGGCCATGCCTGGCTGAGCAGGACCTGCGGCCCCAACTCACGCTCCGGTTCTCTCCCTAGGCTCGCCTCTCCTCTCAGTTGGGTCTTCAGATGCATCATCTCCAATGAGGAGATTCTGTGCTATCTTTTTTTTTTTTTTAATTTTTATTTATTTTTATTTTTTATTTTTTGTTTTTATCTTTATTGTTCAGTTTATTAATTACACTGTTTCCCCTTTTTTATCCCCCTATATCTCCCCTCCACCTTGTACCTATCCCACCCTCCACCCTCACCTCCCCCTCCCCAATGTCCTCTCCCATTGTTGCAAGATTTTTGTCCAGTCTCTTGCAGCACTTCCCACAACCCTTTTCTCCTCAAGAATTGTCAGTCCATTCCCTCTCTATGTCCATGTTTCTGTTCTATTCACCAGTTTATCCTGTTCATCAGCCTATCAATTCACTTGATTTTTATGTTCATTTGTTGATAGATGTGTATTTGTTGTTCATAATTTATATTTTTACCTTTTTCTTCTTCCTCTTCTTAAAGAATATCTTTCAGCATTTCATATAATATTGGTTTGGTGGTGATGAACTCCTTTAGTTTTTTCTTGTCTGCGAAGCACTTCATCTGACCTTCAATTCTGCATGATAGCTTTGCTGGATAGAGTAATCTTGGTTGTAGATTCTTGCTATTCATTATTTTGAATATTTCTTGCACTCGCGTCTGGCCTGCATCGTTTTGTTGAGAAATCTGCTGACAATCGTATGGGTGCTCCCTGTAGGTAACCAACTGTTTTTCTCTTGCTGCTTTTAATATTCTCTCTTTATCTTTTGCTCTTGGCATTTTAATTATGATATGTCTTGGTGTGGTCCTCTTTAGATTCCTATATTTTGGGGTTCTGTGTACTTCTTGGGCTTTTAAGTCAGTTTCTTTCACCAGGTGGGGGAAGTTTTCAATCACTATTTCTTCAAGTAGGTTTTCATTACCTTGCTCTCTCTCTTTTTCTGGGACCCCAATAATTCAGATGTTGGCATGCTTGAGGTTGTCCCAGAGGCCCCTTACACTATCTTCAATGAACTGAATTCTTTTTGTTTCTTGCTTTTCCAGCCAAGTGGATTTTGCTTCTTTGTATTTCAAATCTTTGACTTGGTTCTTGTGGCCCTCTGGACTGCTTTTAGGACTTTGTGTAATATTTTTTTTATTTCAGTCTGTGTATGCTTGATTTCTAGTTGGTCCTTTTTCATATCCGTGAGGGTCTCGTTCATATCCTCAGAGGTCTTGTTCATTTCCTTGAGGGTCTCATTCATTTCCTCATCTCATTCATTTCCTGGTTGGTCTTGTTTATTTCCTCGTAGTTCTCATTAAGTTCATCAGCCTTTTCTAGGAGCCTCTTGAAAAGCCTTATAACCGTGGTTCTGAACTCTATGTCTTGTCGTCTTTTCTCCTCCATTTCTTTCACACCTGATTTCTTTCCATATCTCTGCATGGTGGCTGCTTTATGTGGTAGTATCCTCAAAGGGACAGTGGCTCAGCCTCCCCAGTTACCTGAGGTGGGTACTCTTACTGCAATCCTTTATGGATTGTACAGTATTTTTGAATTTAAACCCAGCTTGTTGTTGTTAGCCCTAGGAGGGTTTGACCTCCAGGCCAATTGGCTGTGAAGGGAGACTGTGTTCAGGTTGGATGGGCGGAGTCTCTGAGCTGCGCAGGCAGCCTCAGTGTCAGCTATGTCCTATGTGGCGCTCGCGCGCGCCGGGTCTCTGTTGGATGGGGATGGCTGCAGGCACCTCAAGAGAAAGCCGGTAGTCTCTTCCCCTTGCCAGACAACTCTGCCTCTCCCCAAATGTGTCTGCACACCCAAAGTCTAGCCCAGGGTTGTAAAATAGATGGTTTCCGGGACCAGGAGACACTTGCGCGCAAACTTCTTTTCCCAGCCTCCGGGTTTCTCCTCAGACTAGGAGACCTCTGCCGCGCCCCGCCTCCAAGGTGCTTCCCCCGGACCTCGGACCTCGCCTGGCACTGGGGAATATGTGCAGTGGGACGTCTCCACGTACCCCGGATCTCGGACCTTGCCTGGCGCCTGGGAATCCGTGTAGTGGGACGTCTCCGCCCTCCCCATTGGCGAAATCCAGCCGGGGTTACTGCTCCAGCCCCAGCCCACGCTTGCAACCAGGACGGCTCCTAACCTGTTTCCGTCTTCAAGGCTGCGCTCCTGCCGCTCCTCTGAGTCTCAGTGTCCCACCTTTACTCTTATTAGTGGAGTTTTCACTCAGCCACAGAGCAGCACAGGACGAGCTTGTGGTCTGGGGGTGACTTGCGTCCTGCCAGCTGGCGAAGAGGCAGCACCTGTTGGGTCTTCAGATGCATCATCTCCCATGAGGAGATTCTGTGCTATCTTTTGACTGAATTGTTAGAAAATGTCCAATATGCAGGGTGTTTGGGTGTCACGGAGCTGCAAAATCTAAATTATGTTGCTAGTTTTAAACGTTCTGTGGGCTGGTTTTGTCTTGGGGTAAGGCAGACCTTTCTCTTGGGTTTGCCCCTTCCTAATGATTTAAGGCATGCAGAGTGGTGTCCAGGTGGTCATGTCCTTCTTGAGGTCCCTCCCGTCACGGCTGCATCTGCCTAGGTCGAGGCTGCAGAGCGTGCAGGTGTCTGTGGCCCCCGTCCTCCCTCCCTCCTCACAGCTGCCCGGGAAAGCCTGCTTTCTTTCTCTCTTGCAGGGATATACATGGCTCCCCTCTCGGCCCCCAGTCTGGCTTACACCCAGAAGAGTGGATTTGTGCCTGGAGAGGGAATGTGCTCAGCCCCTTCCCCTTCTCTGTCTATACCCATTTTCTAGGTTATTTCTTCTCCCATTCCGTTACACACTAATTTTGTGTGGGGAATTCCCACATGTAAGTCTCCAGTCCTTAATTCTTGCCAGAACTTCAGACGGAGAGCCAGAAGCTCACTTAACGTCTCCCCATGGGGGTTCTAGCAGCTCAAACTCAGCATGTCTGAGAGAGAACGCTTTGTCCCCCTTTGGAAAGTTGTTCTCCAGCAAGTCTTTCCCATCCAGTGAACGGAACGGGGCCGACGCACTGTGCAGTCAGAAGCCCAGGAGCAGTCCGTCAGCAGGCCCTGGCTGTCTGCTTCTCCCTCTCCCTTCCCACCCCGCGCCCGCCCCTCGCCTCACTGCTGCCTTTGTAGATTCTCGACTGATCTCTCGCTTTCGACAGTCCCTTCTCCACTCGGTAGCCAGAGTGAGCTTTGACGCCACGGAGGCATTCAGCAGCCTGACTAAACTCGGAGGGAGGGGGGAGAGGGAGAGAGGCACGAAAGAACTTACGTGCACATATGCACAACCCGTGGACACGGACAATAGTGTGGTGGAGGTCTGGCGGGGAGGCAGGGGGAAGAGGGATGTTTAACTGCGGGAGTGAAGGGAGTCATTGGAGGGGACATTTGTAACACTTGCAACAGTAAAGGTAAAAGTAAATAAATAAATTGGGTCACGTCCTCTCCCTGCCTAAAGGCCTGCCCGATCCCAGGTTGCCCGCCTTGCCACTCTCGGTTTTGTGCTCCAGTCTTTTCTGGGGTGTCAGTCCCAGCGCAGAAAATTCTCGAGGACAGAGGTGTCGGCTCTCACTGCTTCTCAGTTCTCGGTGTCTGGGAGTTAATCGCGCAGCACAGACTATCAGCAAATGAGAACACGTCCCCCGTCTATCTGCTAACGGACACTCCCCTCCCGCTTTCTTCCTCTTTTGAAGGATGAACTTTGGAGGATCCAGGAGAAGCTGGAATGCTACTTTGGCTCCTTGGTTGGCTCGAATGTGTACATAACCCCTGCCGGCTCGCAGGGCCTGCCGCCCCATTACGATGATGTCGAGGTGAGAGAGGAAGAGCCTCGTGGGGCCTGGGGAAGGGGGAGTTGCTGAGAGTCGGGTCGGGATGGGGGTCAGGGTTCAGGCCACCTCTTGGGCCAGGTCTCTGTCCGTTCTTCCTGGAGACGACCTCACCTGGCTGTTGGGCCAGAGCCACGTCCACCCAGCGGTTTCCTTCCTGCTCCTTCTCCGAGGGGACAGGTCGTTTCCAGCCGACAGACACGAGGGCCACACCTTCTGTTGAGTTTGTCCACAGGAAAGTGTGATTGGCTTTCTAACTTCAGTGTCTGGTCTTGATTAAGGTGAAGCCGCAAAGCAGACCTTACCTCTGCTTTCATTTTGTCCTTTCTCTGTGGCTGCCAGAAACACAGACGTTTTCCATTGGTGACAGTCGAGGGGCAGCTGGAGTGAAGGTCCTGGTTTCCCTTAAGCACTGGCACCTTGACAAGCGTTGACTTCACCCCCTGGGAGCTGCCAGAAACAGCTTTCTGGCTTAGGTGTGTCGTCGTTTTATTTTTGAACCGATACAGGGTGTGAACACAGAGTAATTAGTAAAAAGTCATTTCTTCTCCCTTTAAGAGCAATTTGATATCAATGCATTTTCTAAAAGTTCTCGGTTCTTTAAAAGTATGTTTTTAACGGAGTATTGAGGTATCTTTGGCTGAATGAAGAACAAGAAGGCAGCGTTCCTGCCTGCCACAGACGATCCTCGGGGTCTTCCATCCAGTCCGCGCTGAGGCTGGGCTCTGCCCGGGAGCTCACGGGCTGTCAGCTGCGGGCCGGAGACTTACAGGGATGCGACAGTGTTCTGTCCCGGGGTGTGGAGAACTTGGCGGGGCTTCCCGAAAGGGGAAAGGGTGATAGCCTCCTGACAAGTTAAAGCCGGTCGTGGCGGATCTTAACGTGTGGAGGGAAATGTGTCTGATGTTATTTTTATGTTGTGTCTGAAACTGGCGATTATCTGAGCCCCCGGAGGCTCCCCCGGGAGCGCGGCCGGTGGGGCAGCTCTGACCTCGGGCCTGTGGCTCTCCCTCCAGGTGTTCATCCTGCAGCTGGAGGGGCAGAAACACTGGCGCCTCTACCGCCCCACGGTGCCCCTGGCCCGCGAGTACGGCCTGGAGGCGGAGGAGAGGCTCGGGAGGCCCGCCCTGGAGTTCACGCTGAAGGTAGGACTTCCGCTGCGGGCGCCCCTCCTGAGCCAGTCAGGTTGAGGTCAGTGATCCCTCACGGTGCCAGGGGAGTGTGCCCCAGGCTTCCGGGGCGGCTCTGCGGCTTCCCGAGGCACCTGGTCACTGGTAGAAGTGAGCCACGTGCTACGTTTATTTTTCAAGTGACCTGCTGTAGTCGCCAAATGCAGCCCACGTCCCACAGGACTGATCATGGATTTGCCGTCCGCTGACTTCTCTTCAGTGCAAGTGGAAGGTTGGTCTCGGGCGGCTGTGCCGGTCGAGGGGCATCGGCACTGGCGTAGGCAGAGCCCACCTGGGACCCCTTTGTTTTCTGGCCGGTAAAATTCCAGAGTGGCCCCTGCTCCTCCTGACTGCATCCCACTCTGCACTCTCCCCGCCTGGAGCCGCCATAGAGCGGTGATTGCCGTAGCCCTCGGCGGGCCCCTCCTCCAGGACGCGGGGCGGCTGAGCTGGCTCGTTGGCAGCTGCCTGGCTGCCTGGCGTGGTGCGGCCCAGAACGCCTGTCTGTCTGTGAGCGGCTAGCTGCACGGGGTCACCAACCCCTGTTGGTGTGGCCACCAACCCCAGCAGGTGGGGGCGAGTGAGACACAGTCTTACAGGGATTTAATTTCTTTCAGTGTCAATAAGATAATAGTTCAAACCATTCCAAACATGCTGCCTACCTGGTATACTTGTACATAGTTATGTATTTTTAAAAAATTTTTCTTGTATCTTGAAGTTATGATTAGTGCTTTGTGGCCCCTTCTTGATTTTAAAATCTTTGCCTGCCTGCCAGTAACGGGGGGAACAATCCCCCGTCTCAGGAGGGGTGCCTATATTGTAGGAGGCTTAAGTAAACACAACAGTAAAGGTACCTTTCACCTCCTGTGCTCTTGGTCAGCAGTCAGCGACGCCTGTTTTCACAAACGAGGTTTGTTGGTCCCAGCCACACTCAGTCCTCAGGTCCAGCCCAGGACTGCGTTCCCCTCACACCGCAGGGGAGACCCTGTGGCCCACGAACCACAAATACACCAACATTCTGGCCCTTAACAGAGGGAGTTGGGCAGCCCTTGTTTATCAAGGTTCTTTGTGGATTAATTTTAGGCTCCTGGTCTCTGAGGCAGGGCTGAGTTACCCAGACTGATGGCTGGCTGGCTCCCCGCCCTGCCTGAGAGGGCTGGGCTCCGCCGGGTCCTCGGGGTCGCAGGGCGGGACGGAGGTGCAGCTCCGCCCACTCGCCCCCCTGGTCACAGCTCATTAGAAGCCCCGCACCTAATGAGCACCGAAGGAGCAGGGCAGCATCATGTGCGCAGGCCGTTCCACTTGTATGTCTGTGTCCATGCGAGGTTAATCCGGGAAACCCCTCAGACGTGATGGTGCGGAAGTGCCCAGTATGTGCAGCGGAAAAGCTGGGTCCTCCTGGGGGTGGGGGCTGTATAGGTCCTTCTCGCCCCCTCCGGCAGCTGCCTGTGTGGCCCGTCTGCCCAATTCAGGATCTTGGGGTGAAGGCACCCTGTCTCGGAAACTGCCCTGTGGCCTGGGACTCTGACACCCCAGTTTGAACCCCTCTGCTGTCACTTAGGGGCTGTGTGTCTTGGGCACGTTATTTACTTACATCGAAGTCTCCTTACTGAAATGCAGACCACAGTGTTACGTTGTAGACTGTAACCACTGAAAAATATGACTTTGATGCCTCCCTTACGGAAGAGATGGGTATATGTTAACATATTGCTGCTTATCAAATTACCACAGATTTACCAAACCAGTGCCTTAAACCACACAACTGTTTATTACCTTACTGTCTTCAGACCTAGAGGGCATTCCCGTGGCCGAAATCGAGGTGTCCGTGGTATGCATTCCGCCAAGGCATCTCACCTAGTGACCCGGAGGGTCCGTATTGTCACCTAGTGAGTGACCCGGGGGGTCCGTATCGTCACCCAGTGAGTGACCCGGGGGGTCCGTATCGTCACCCAGTGAGTGACCCGGGGGGTCCGTGTTCTCACCCAGTGAGTGACCCGGGGGGTCCGTATCGTCACCCAGTGAGTGACCCGGGGGGTCCGTGTCGTCACCCAGTGAGTGACCCGGGGGGTCCGTGTCCTCACCCAGTGAGTGACCCGGGGGGTCCGCGTCCTCACCAGTGAGTGACCCGGGGGGTCCGCGTCCTCACCAGTGAGTGACCCGGGGGGTCCGCGTCCTCACCCAGTGAGTGACCCGGGGGGTCCGCGTCCTCACCAGTGAGTGACCCGGGGGGTCCGCGTCCTCACCAGTGAGTGACCCGGGGGGTCCGTATCGTGACCCAGTGAGTGACCCGGGGGGTCCGTATTGTGACCCAGTGAGTGACCCGGGGGGTCCGTGTCCTCACCAGTGAGTGACCCGGGGGGTCCGTATCGTGACCCAGTGAGTGACCCGGGGGGTCCGTATCGTGACCCAGTGAGTGACCCGGGGGGTCCGTATTGTCACCCAGTGAGTGACCCGGGGGGTCCGTATGGTGACCCAGTGAGTGACCCGGGGGGTCCGTATCGTCACCCAGTGAGTGACCCGGGGGGTCCGTATTGTCACCCAGTGAGTGACCCGGGGGGTCCGTATTGTGACCCAGTGAGTGACCCGGGGGGTCCGCGTCCTCACCCAGTGAGTGACCCGGGGGGTCCGCGTTCTCACCCAGTGAGTGACCCGGGGGGTCCGTGTTCTCACCCAGTGAGTGACCCGGGGGGTCCGCGTCCTCACCCAGTGAGTGACCCGGGGGGTCCGCGTCCTCACCCAGTGAGTGACCCGGGCGGTCCGCGTCCTCACCCAGTGAGTGACCCGGGGGGTCCGTATTGTGACCCAGTGAGTGACCCGGGGGGTCCGCGTCCTCACCCAGTGAGTGACCCGGGGGGTCCGCGTCCTCACCCAGTGAGTGACCCGGGGGGTCCGTATTGTGACCCAGTGAGTGACCCGGGGGGTCCGTGTCGTCACCAGTGAGTGACCCGGGGGGTCCGTATCGTGACCCAGTGAGTGACCCGGGGGGTCCGCGTCCTCACCCAGTGAGTGAGCCGGGGGGTCCGTATCGTCACCCAGTGAGTGACCCGGGGGGTCCGCGTCCTCACCCAGTGAGTGACCCGGGGGGTCCGTGTTCTCACCCAGTGAGTGACCCGGGGGGTCCGCGTCGTCACCCAGTGAGTGACCCGGGGGGTCCGTGTTCTCACCCAGTGAGTGTCCCTGGGGGTCCGCGTCCTCACCCAGTGAGTGACCCGGGGGGTCCGTATTGTCACCCAGTGAGTGACCCGGGGGGTCTGCGTCCTCACCAGTGAGTGAGCCGGGGGGTCCGCGTCCTCACCCAGTGAGTGAGCCAGACTGGTTCCGTGGCTGCAGACGGAGAGAAGCAGCTCTCCAGAGCCCTGTCCGGCCCTTGGCAGCTGGTCAGTGCCGTTAATCAGGTGGAGACTGGGTCTGTGACCTTCACAGACCAGGGGGCTCCGCCGCAGGCCCCAGGAGCCCCTGCACCACCAGGAGGGGTTTCTAGAATGGAGAACGGAAACCCAGCCTGTGTTTGTCTCCGAAACAGGACAGAGAAGCTATCCTTGTTAACTCTTCCCCCTCTTCCTTTCCTCCCTTCAGGCTGGCGATTTGCTATACTTTCCCCGAGGGACCATCCATCAAGCGGACACGCCCCCGGGCCTGGCCCACTCTACTCACCTGACCATCAGCACTTACCAGAGCAGGTGAGCACCCCGCCCCCCGCCCCCCGCCCCACGTCCAGGGACAGCTCCGAGTTGTGGCTCACGGCAGCCGGGTTCAGGAGGGCAGGAGGGAGCGGGCCACCACCCTCACACTTAACCAGGGGGCGGGGAGGGGGTGCTCAGGCTCCTTTGCTGACTTTATAGTCCTCGAGTGTCTTGTCTGTGCTCTAGGCCAGCCTGGGCTTCCTCCTGAGGATGTCATGGACCCGACTGTATGACACTGGGAGTTTTCCCAACTGTGGCTCCCATAGTTTAGGGAGAAGGATTTGTGGCTGTAGGCATGGCTGCAGTAGTGAGTCAGGCTTCTCGTGTGTGTTTCTCTGTAAAGTATCTTCATGGTGGTAAATGTGTACAGGGTGGATAAAAGTAGGTGTACAATTGTGAGTACACTATTATAATAAACTAGTGGCTCAGAGCACAAAATTCATGCACAGGGTAAGGGTTGTCCCTCGGCCCAGCTTACACCCTCTCCAGTCTGGGATTCCTCAGGGGATGTCCGACTGCCAGTTTAACTGCAGTTTAACATCCCTCTCACAATCCAGGACCACTGGCTCCTGATCATCCTGATCCTGCCTGCCTGATCATCCCTAACCACTCTGCCTGCTGGCTGGCTCGCCCCCAACTGCCCCCTGTCGGCCTGCTCGCCCTCAACGGGGGTGGGGCGGGGAGGGGGCCCACCCCCTGCTGGCCTGATCAACATCAACTGCCCTCCCCTCCTGGCCTGATTGCCCCTAACCGCCTCTGCCTCGGCCTGCCACCATGGCTTTGTCCGGAAGGTCTACTGGTCTAATTAGCATATTACTCTTTTATTAGTATAGATAAGCTGTTGTAATAATCATAATCTGCATATCTTCCCATACAAATAGCTGTAAACCTACTTTTGCCTCCCCCTTGATTTTAGACAAAGAGAGAAGAAGAGAAACCTTGACCTGAGAGAGAAAAACGGTTAGGTTGCCTGACCTGACCGGGCATTGAACCCACACGTGGGGAATGTGCTCTGACCAGGAATTGAATCCGTAACCTTTTGGTGTCCAGGACGACACTCCAACCAACTGAGGCACCCCGCCAGGACCGAGCTATTTTTAAGTGTACAGTTCAGTGACATCAGTGACACTGTTTTGCAACCATCACCACTATCTGGTTCCAAAGCATTTTCATCCCCCCAAACAGACGCTGTTACCATCGAAACCTCTGGGTCTCTGGGAGGGTTCCCACTTTTACCGTCCTAGGAATTAAAGCGGGAAAGCCGCCTGGAAGTCAGGCCTAAAGTGGTTCCAGGTAGAACCCTGTTCCATTCCGGCAGGTGCTCTGTCACAGGATGGAGCGGGGCAGCCTGTGAATGATCTCCTGATAGCATCGGCCTTGCCAGCTCAGACCCCGCTTAAACACCCGCCGTTACTGTGTCGGCACGCAGGCCCAGCCCCGCGCTGGCGCCGGGAGCACAGGCTCACACCCCACACGGGGTGCAGGAGGGCGGCGGCTGTGACAAACTATCCCAGGTTTGCAGAGCAAACTCCTGGAGCAGAGAGGATGCACCCAGCGAAGCTGGGCGTCACCCAAGCTGAGTGAGGGGACACGTCACTCGAGGACCCTGCACCCTGGTGGTGTCCTGTGCCTTGGCCCGGTCCTGAAGGCACTGTGGTGGGGGTGGGGGGTGGGGGGGGAGAGGGGCCGGGAGGCGGAGGGAGGCTGGGCCTCTTCCCAGTACCTCTCCAGGGTGGCATGTGGAACTTTGGGGCCTGCGGGTGGGACAGCAGCAGGTGACTTGGCTGTTTTACCACAGTGAGCTCCTCAAGAGCCCAAGACCCACTCTGACTCGTAGGAGACACACAGCCGTTTAACGCAGTTCAAGCCCTCCGGGGCTGCTGCGCGACCCCGTGACCCGCACGGCAGGGCTTGCTCTGTGCTGCGGGAAGGCCTGCACGCGCCCTGCGGCTCCAGGATGTGAGGTTGGGGTGACATTGAGTCGAAAGGCGGGAGACCACCAGGTGGTCGACGATGTCTTGGGAACGGGCTCTCCTGTGGCCTGTGTCCTCCTCTGCCACTTGTCTGGGAGGGAGTGTAAACGTGTTCATTTTGCTCACTGAGCGAGAAGCCAGAGTCATACTGTGAAGTTCCATTTCGCACGCAGCCAGTCCGCTGGTGACACTGAGGGAATTTCAGACAGCCAAGAGACGTTTAAAGAGAGCACCCCCGCGAGTGGCTTCTCACACGGGTGCACCTTTAGGGGCCAGCAGTTCTAAACGCCCCCAGAGAGCAGGGTAATTGAGCCCTGAATCTCCCCCTAGATGCTATTGCTGGCCCCTGGCTTCTACCTCCTACCCCGTAAAGCCATTGCTGGAGTTATTCAGTTGCAAGATCAATTCTTTGGAAATTGGTGGTGACGGATATTTTACTCTTTTATAAGGGGCGAAGGAGAAGGGGACGTGTGACCGCAGATAATTACATGGCTGTTACCCTAAATGTATTGCTTTTGGAACTTTTGCACATAAAACTGTTTTGGTCCTATGATGATTGTTAAAATTTCCTGCAAAGCTCTCCTCAGAGACACTAGTTACAGTTAAAAACATTAAAAAAATTGGTCCCTTGAACTTTCTACTTCATGACTGTATATGTTTAATTCTGATATCCATAAAGAGCAATCACGGATCAAGCCTAGCGTCCCGCCCCCGACCGCCCTGGGCATCTGGGCGGGGCGGGAGCTGGGTGGTGGAGCCGCGCTGGGTGTGCCTGGAGTCCGCCAGGGGGTCGGAGGGCCTGGGCAGGGCCTGGCGTGCAGGGAGGCTGCCGTGTGGAGTCTGCTCCCCAGTCATCAGCGGTTTCTGTGTGTCTTGTTGCCGGTGGTGGCGGTGGTGCGCGTTCCAGTTCGTGGGCAGATTTCCTTTTGGACACCATTTCGGGGCTTGTGTTCGACGCAGCGAAGGAAGATGTGGCGTTCCGGGCCGGCATCCCCCGGCAGCTGCTCCTGGTAAGGAGGAAGCCGGGGGGGGGGGGGGGGGGGGCGCGGAGAGCGGGCTCACAGCCCGGCAGGGACCCAGGGCCCTTCTCCCCCCTCCTGTGCTGGCCCTGCAGAGCTGGCTGGTCTGGGAACGCTCGGGAGCGCCGCCGCGGTGTGCCCGGGACCCTGCAGCCTCTGTGCCGGGGGGGCCGGAGCAGGCCGTGGGGCGGCACACGTGGGGTTTCTGCAGAGGAGCCCGGGGAGCCCGGCCTCGCCGTTTCCCTGGCTCTCTCGTCCGCCCGCCCGTCCGTCCTGGGTCTCGCTGGGGAAGCAGCCCTGTTCGGCCGGCCTGAGGAGATGCGAGGATTAGCGCCGAGCTGGACACGGTGCTTTCACTGTCTGAAGCGGTCACCTCAGGATAGTGAGTGCTTTCCGAGAAGCAAGAGCAAGACTGCATTTCCAGGGGTCCCTTTCCAGGCAAAATCCGGAAAATGGACTTGTGTGGCCAACAGTAGGCAGCTTCAGATGAGCAGTGGTTATGTGGGAATAATGGGGCGTTGTTCATAGGGGCTGCGGTCTCCTTAGCCCCACTACCCGGGGGTGACGTGCATGTGTCTACACCAGGGGCTGCTCGGGAGACCGGACCGAGGCCCCGAGTTCTGCCGACTCCGGGCCAGGACGCTGCTCTGTTTCTAGCAGGCGGAAGCCAGCGCCGACGTGAGGAGGCGGCTGAGTGGCTCTCTGAGGACGCTGGCGGGCCGCCTGGACCGCACCCACCAGCTGCTTTCGTCGGACATGAAGAAGGACTTTGCCGTGAACAGACTCCCCCCTTTCCGTGTGGGAGACGGAGCAGCGCTTTCTGCCCCAGGTGAGCCCGCTGTCCCTCGCGGTCGGGGCTCCTGTGTATTTGGAGGCTGTCCTGGTGGCCGCTCTGAGCAGGGGAACGGTGGGGCATTTCGGAATGGCCACGGAGCCGGACCTGTATGTGTGCGCACACACGCCTGAGCCTCCTGTACCTCACAAGTCACATGCACAGACCTCGAGTCCCCGCAGGGGGACGAGCGCTCTGATTTGGGGAGGGATGTGTGTGCACAGGTGCTCGGGTACAGCGCTGGCGTCAGGCGTTTCAGGGACTCGAACGTGGAGACATTCTCCTTGGAATTAACTCGGGGTGGGTAAGAAAGTTGCCCTCGGCAGGTGAAATGTGAGAATGCCTGAGGTTATCACTGACCCCCCCCCCCCCCCCAAGTCCAGGTGACTGTTTGTGACAGGTTTAGGCTGCAAATGTCCCAACACGCGTCCGGGGGGTGGTGACTTCCACGTCCGTAGCAAAGACCACACCACCAACTCCTGTGTTGGGGCAGAGTGGGTTTGCTGACCTGTTGCGGCCGGAGGCCCACACCGCGGTTGGGAGCCCCGGGAAGGGGACTCTGCTCTGGGAAGCCGGCCGGGACCTATGACGGGTCGCGGCCGGAGGGCTGACGTGGCGGCCGGTGAGGCAGGGTGGGGCTGTCTGGGCACCCCTGCGCCGTGGACGATGCTCTTTGGCCCGAGTCCTGACATGTCTCGCAGGGTCCAGTTCGTCTCGGCCTCAGCCAGCCGGCCTGCGTGTCCCGTGGCCCTGGAGCCGCCTCCCCCCGTGCAACACCGAGCTGGGGCCGGGCCGGCTTCCCTCTTCGGGGGGGTTGAGGGAGAGCGGTGTTTTCCGGCTGTTACAGAAGCCTTGTGAATCAGCAGTTGAGGACCACTGGCATAAACAATCCCTTCTAACACTGATTCTGTTTTTATTATGTCTTTGGGGGAAACTTAGGGTTTGTTTTGATGGTATCTTTTCAAAATAGCAAATGTGTTACCAGCACATATTTTAATCTTTAACAGAACAGAATTTTCTGGTTCTCAGAAAACCGCCAGAATGTTTCAGTTTTCCTGGCCTTAGCCGCTATAGTCAACAAAGCTGTGAGCCCTTACCGCTCTTCCCAGGGGAGAGGGCCCTTTAGGCTAGCTTGTGGTGGCTGCCTTTTCACTGAGTTAAATCAATTTGAAAATTATTTTTCCCTGTGAACATTACGTGGTGGCTTTTACACGACACCATGCTTGACCTACACAGCCTGTTTGCCACAGTCACGCAACTAGTAATCGGTGGGGTGGTGCTGAACACAGGTGCTCCTTCTGGCGTCCACGTGTAGAGTAAACAGCAAAGAGAATAAACGAGATGAAGTGCTCTGAGCAGAAGAACAGGGCCTGCCTCTACTGTTAATGTCTAACGTATCATCGACTCATCGTTTGTCTGTCTTCACTGTGACGACGGGCTCCGTAGGATGTAAGCTGTGCGTCACTGTAAATGTCAGGGAAAGCAGCAGGTGCCCGGGCTGGACTCGCTGCACATCGTCGGTAAATGTATTCCTCACACAGCTGCGCCCGCACACTAGCTGGACCCGCCGGACCCACCTTTGAAAACTGCCTTTCGGTCTCATCTCTAGGTGGACAGCTGCCGAGGCTGGACAGCATCGTGAGGCTGTGCCATAAAGACCACGTTGTCCTCACGGTGATGCCGGATCAGGCTGGATCTGTGAGTGTCCGGAGGGGAGAGGGTTCCGTCTCAGGGCTTCTCCGTCTGACTAACAGGTGGCCATGCCCTCCCGCTGGCAGCGCCGCTGCTCTCACAGCTCAGCGCCTGCCACCGCGTTAGGGCGGAGAGTGCCAGACCTCACCGTTCCCCATCTCCCTCCCTGGTGGGCACTGAAGGCTTGCTTGCCCTCATTTCTCACAGAATCCTTTATAAAAAAAATTGATTTCAGAGAGAGGGAGGGAGAGGGGGAGAGAGAAATATCAATGAGAAAGTAGTCATCACTTGGCTGCCTCCTGCACGCCCCCTATGGGGGAATCGAGCTTGAAATCTGGGCATGTGCCCCAACTGGGAATTGAACCATGACCTCCTGGTTTACGGGTTGATGCTCAACCACTGAGCAACATGGCCAGGCCCACAGAACCCCTTTATTCCCCTCACTTAGTGATTAATAATGTCTGGTCTCTGCCCCAGGTGGGTCTCAGGCCATGCTGCTCAGACCACTGTGGACGCTGTCCATGCGTCTCCCTACCTCAGTCCCTCTTCCATCCTGTAAACTGCAGGTCTGTCTTTACATTCAGCTTTGTTCTATTTCTTCTTAAAAAAACTATCCTGTAGAAAGATATTCTGCTTTCCATATGTGACCCAGTAGTTCCCCAAACTGGCAGCTCGTAGAATCGGCTGGAAAAGTTTGAGATAATGAATTCCTGGGCTCCATCTGGTCTGGGTTGGACCCTCTGCACTTGTTACAGCTCCCCTACAGCCCAGAGACCTTTGCAACTGTCCCAGGCCCCGAGGCTTCACCCGGTTCCTCCCAGCCTGCCTTCTCGGGAGGCACCCCAGGATGTCTCCATGAACAGACTCCACACTCCAGCCGCCAGGGCCAGACCTGGAGAGGCTGGTTTCTAATCGACACAAAACCTCAAAAGTACACATCTTCACTGAAAAAACGCTGTCACTCCTCCCATCCATCCGTCTGGGGACAGTCTCTCGCACGCCAGCGTGTTTGAGCCTTATCTGCGCGGGGCCCGGGAGTGACAGGCTCTGGCAGAGTGAGCTGCCCTGTGTGGGAGGGAGCGGGAGGAACGGAGAGACTGTTGGGGAGGCTACTGTAATTGGAGTGAAAGTTTTATAGATCACACAGCTGGCATTTCTCTAGAAGTAATATTCACTCCATAATTTTCATGTCAAATTTTGATGCAAAAAAAGTGCAGGTGTGATTAAATGAAGAAACTTGAGTATTTCATTAGGTTGCCATGTAAATGGTTACTTTTTCATCAACTTTTTGAAGTTGCTCTAGCAGGGGTACTGTTTTATCTGCTATTTGCTACAAACAAATAGTAATCTGTGAGGACTGTAATCACACTGTATATCACAACATTTCGCCAAAAGGATTCTTTACAGTAGAGGGTAAATTTCACTAACGCACCAAGGTTTTTAAAATTTTTTCTTGGTTATTGACCCATGCATGTTATTTATTGGAAAACCCTCCTAGTAATGAAACCCTCTAAATTCTGTTGATGACTTAATGCTTTTTTCTTTTTAAAGGATGAAGCTCAAGAAAAGATGGTTTACATCTACCATTCCTTACAGAACAGGAGGGAGACGCACATGATGGGGAACGAGGAAACAGAGGTTTGTTCCCACGTAAAGTGGATGCTTTTGCTGTGGCTTGTGTGGCTGGGCAGAGTTCCCCTGACTTCCGGGGTGTGCTTGTTACGACTGCAGTCCAGGCAGAGTTCCCCTGACTTCCGGGGTGTGCTTGTTACGACTGCAGTCCAGGCAGAGATCCCCTGACTTCCGGGGTGTGCTTGTTACGACTGCAGTCCAGGCAGAGTTCCCCTGACTTCCGGGGTGTGCTTGTTACGACTGCAGTCCAGGCAGAGTTCCCCTGACTTCCGGGGTGTGCTTGTTACGACTGCAGTCCAGGCAGAGTTCCCCTGACTTCCGGGGTGTGCTTGTTACGACTGCAGTCCAGGCAGAGTTCCCCTGACTTCCGGGGTGTGCTTGTTACGACTGCAGTCCAGGCTCAGCGTTCCGCACACCTGGCAGCGTGAGCCCCCGGTTCTGTGGCGTGCGGACACTGGCTGGGCCGTGCAGGAAGGTACATCTAGAATGTCACGTGAAGCCTGAGTTTCGTACGGGAATTGGCAGAGTCTCTAGGTTACCTGACTATAATTCACACAAATAGCCTCGCCCAGGGGCCGGCAGACTGGCTCACGAGCCACATTCGGCTCGTTGGGCCCTTGAGTGGGGCGCGCACGTACGTGCGATTGACACTTTGTGGCCCATGCGCAGAAGTCGGGTTTTCGGCCTGGGCGAGTCTATAGTGGTGTTAGAAGAAGTGGGGGTGTCGGTCGCTTGTGGCTTGTGAGCCGTGGCTTGCCGACCACTGGCCTAGCCCATCTGAAACAAGTTTCATACTTATGAAGGGCGTCAGAACTAACGCCGCACAGTGGTTTGGAATTTGATATGAAAGTGCCGCTGGAGAGACGTAAGGGGTTTGTTTTTTTCAGGCTCACGGACTTCGCTTTCCTTTATCTCATGTGGATGCACTGAAGCAAATTTGGAACAGCTCAGCGATTTCTGTCAAGGACCTGAAACTTGCTACAGATGAGGAAAAGGAGGGCCTGGCCTTGTCTCTCTGGACAGAGTGTTTACTCCAGGTGGTCTGACACCTCTGGCTCAGTGGCTAGGATTTCACAGACACAGGAAGAGCAAACAGTCATATGCTGGGGCCCCCGCTGCTCCGAGTAACAGACAGGGCTGGAGGGCGGTTACATACAACTTGACTACATGTGTTCTAGCACCATGAGACCGGCCGGGCACGAGTGGTCATATGCATTAAAGAAAGAATGGCACAGTACTAAGTGTCCTAGAAAGTGGCAAAACCATACTTTTGACAAGTTTATTCAATCCAGTGTGGTGGGAAAGGCACGACGACAGTAAAGGTGTCATTTAAATGTAAAGTTGTCACCTGGCTTTGTCTCCGCTCTTTGGAAGAAACTTCTTTAAAGAGCCTCACGGGCTCTGCAAAAATTTTAAGCAATTAACACGAAGAAAAAATTTTAACTTTCTTTTTTTACAATGACAATATACATACCTTTTGTATACACAAGCCCCCCCCCCATTTAAAATAAAGTTACCCCTATAAGTTTCATTAAATAATGCTGCCACACTAATGAGAGGCACTCATGTCTATGGGCGTGAGCGACTATATAGATGCTTCTCGAAAGATGAAAGAGCCTGAGATTAAAGGAAAAACCCCAGTGGTATCTACATGGAAAGACCAAGTCTATAAAAAGTTCTCAAAATAGTGGGTCTTTGAGTTTAAACGATTCACTGTTATTTTACATTCTAAAGTGCACATAGATTGATAGTTTAAAAAAATACCACAGGAGAACTAATCTTTCTATGTAAAAAATAGGACATTTTTCTGCTTTCTGGCAAAAGTTGGGGGTAAAGGAAACAGTGATCTCCAACTCTCAGTTCAAAACCGGCTCAGGAAGGAAAAAGGCTTGTGAACGGTGTGGCTAAAGGCGGCACTGATCACCTGACACTAAGCCCAAGGCGAGATCCTGTCTGATTCTGCTTAAACAAGCTATTTCCAATGGCAGTGGAACACTGGGTTTTCTATTTCGTAGAAAAATCATCTCCACTTTTACTTACAATAAAATGGTATAGTCAGGTCTCAAATACTACTTGGTTTTAATCTGAACATGTGAAACTTCCCTTTGCCAGGGAAATGCATACCTATCTTTTATGGAGGCAAAAGTTTTAACAAGCCCTTCTTGAGTGGAGGGCAGATCAGGCACACCCGGGGGTGCGGTCTCACTCCGGGATGGGAAGGCCGAGAGTCCTGTGGCCAGAGGGGGTCTTTTTAATACGTGGAGTGTGAGGATGGTCAGGTGATTTGTGCTTTTTAAGTCTGAAGGCCTGAGCAAAGGATGGCCACAGACAATACTCCATATTTGAGTTTTTTTCTTAATAAAGTTCAGGTCCCTCCCTGGGGTCAGTTACAAGTATGAATACTTACGGTGCTTCAGTTACAAAAGCCGCAATAGAAAACCTTTAAGGTTTAGCTATTAATATAGCAGCTTAATAGGTCTACTAACTATTCTTCAAATATTGGTAAAAACTATTCACCACCTATAGGAATTGGCTTCCCCGCGCCTTGCACTCATCCACACGTGCCAGGGTGTGAATAACTACAGGGCCTAAATGCTGCTGTCGGGAACGGAACGGATTTGGTGGGCGGGGGGAAGCACAGGCTTCCGCAGACTTGCTCACCCAGGTCGGAGATGAAGCAGGATTAGAACCCTTCCCAGAAATCTGACCCGTTCTTCACAGGAGCCCGGCGCCGTTGGCAAGAAGAGGCTGAGCTCCCGCGGTGAGCACCAGTCCCGAGGTGAGCACCAGTCCCGCGGTGAGCACCGATGGTCGCGTGCAGCCTCGGGAGAGGCGCTGCTCCGGACCCGGGAGCTTCCTCTCCGGGAGGCGGCGTCCCCTCTGCTCTTTCTAGGGCCGCTGCCGAGCCTCACAGGATTTCAATGTCCCATTTCTGTGTTTCTTCTCCCTCCAGGGGCTGATTTACGACGACATGGGTTTTGTCATAGTAATTTCCTCCTAGAACAGGAATTCCAAAAGAAAAGATTGTTCACACAGGTGCTCAACCGGGTCCAGCAGCCACTGTTCAGCACGCGGTCTGGGTCGATGAGCATGTCATTGCAAAGCGGGCTACCATGGGACATGAGCTTACACAGGCTGAGCTATTCACATCATCAGCGGAGCTGTGACAGATGACAGCAGTGAGCCCGCCCGACAGGAGCCCGAGAACCAGGTGCTCCAGACTCTGGCCGAGTGCCAGGTTCTGTTTGGTTTCTCCATCAACAGTGGCTGCTGACTGACCGATTCAGCAGCGGCCCTGCACCTGCTGGCCCTGACCTTGCTGGATGAAAATAAGGTTAAATACTTCCCGTAGGTTTCAGACGAGGGCTTTTAAGGACTAGAGCAATTTACAGCAAAAAGTCAGAGATGTTTCTTTCTAAGGAACATATTTTATGGTTTGATACTCAAATGTAAAAATGTTCTCAGAGATCACAGCATGACAGAGTTTTACAGCTGACCGATGGGCAGGAGCCTCAGGCAGTGTCCTCAGGCTTTTCCTGCTTGACCCAGTGGCTAATTGTTAAAACAGCGTATCTTAACTTTTTCCAAACGTAATTTGAAATGACTTAATCTCTTATAGTAGTGGTTTTCTTTACCAGGGAAGAGATTTAACTTAAATGGGATCCAGCAACACGACTCCCGGGTTTCCCTGTGGGCCCACCTTTCACATCGAGGACAAGCTGGTCGCTGAGATAGGAGCCGATGGTGCCGTTTTGGTTCAGCCTCCACTTCTGCTTCAGCTGCCCGTGTTCCGCCCACAGGGCGACTCTAGCTCCCGGCGTGTCCCGGCCACCGATCACATCCAGGCAGGCGTCGCTGGCCTACGGGGTTAAGAAATGCATGGGTAGCACTGTGTTTGCTAAGAAACCTTGGATTGGGTCCCCTTTTTCTTTTCAAACTTTAAGAGAAAGTTTATTTAGCAAGTTACAGAGGCAGTGGGAGGGCGGAAGGGAGCCAGCTGGGCTGTGTGGGTTCAGGGAACGAGTTGCAGAAGCAAAGGAGGCCCTTGGAGCTTGGGCGAGGGCGAGGCCGGGGAGGCGGGGTGCTCCGAGGGGAGTGCGACCGCGGCCTTTCCTTCCACGGAACAACCCACAGACACTGAGTGTGTCCCATCTGAAAAGAACACTGTACGTAGCAGAAGTATAACTTCATAAGCTTCAAAAAGTCTTTCTTATCGCCGAGGGGAGGAAATGCTATAGAAATAAACCCAAAACAGAGGTACTTGTTTTTAAAAAGATACCTACATCTGACACCGGATGTTCAATAAATGTCTGTTGGACTGGAATTACATGTTAAGTTCCTGCTAGCTCAAAGTATTAGCTCAAAGAACTTAGTTTTCTTAATGCTTTTCATTTTGGGGGAAGCATGAGATGAAAGTAGACAATCCACTGGCGAGACAATACAATACACTTGACCATTTTGAAACTTTTATTCCCCACGGCACCAGACATTGTGGGAGTCTCCGAGAAACAGAAACCTAGATTTTATTTTCTGTCACTTCTCTCTTCTCTAATTACTTCATTGAACATTTTAAAACTGAGAAGGCACCACCAGGTTTGGAATCCCAAAGGCAGCCAGTTCCCTCCGGGCTTCAGAGCAGCCGCCGCGCCCAGCCCGCCCCCCCCCCCCCCCCCGCAGAGCCTCTCAGACCACCGTGTGCGTCACCTGAGATTCACTTCAAAACAGCGGGGTTTCTGGTTCAAAAGCCTCCACGTCCAGTTCACGCTCATGTATAAGCACCATACTTACTCGTACACAATCATGGGACACACTGTTAGGAGGTTGGTTGGTTTTCCCCGCCTCTTGAGTTGACAAGGTTCTGGTTTCTAAAAGAACAAGCCCACACCCAGCAGGGGCCCGGCAGGCGCCTGGTTACCTTGGACTTGAAGAGCCCCCGGCAGTAGTGCCAGACCTGCGTGTTCTTCCCGCTGTAGGGGGCGATGCACACCGAGGTGGCCCGGGCGTCAGCGGCGTTTCCCACCACCGTCAGGTATTTGTTCTGGGCCCGGTTCTTGATCCTGATGTACACTGAAGGCTGCGAGGAAACAGGCGTTTAGGGAGAACCTGCCACTGGAGATCAGTCCTTCCAAAGGGGCGGCTGGGAGGGGGGACGGGAGGGGGACGGAGAGGTGACGGGAGTTAGCGTGCTCCTCTCAGTTTCACTCAGTCCCTTTAGCAAATATATGTATAAATTAACATTTCCCATTAGCAAATCCACGGAGCACAAAGCTCCAACTTATGCCTATCATATTTTTCTGGAAAACGTCCTTTAGAAGAGTAAAGGTAATACTTTAATTCGCTAGAATCACATGTGGCACGGAGGCGGAATTGGGGGCCCGACAAGCTTAATTCAGTGGCTGCTGGGCTGTAACTGGGGGGGCAGGCGGAGGGGGGCCAGGCACTGCCACGCGATCTCGCGGCGGCTCTGGGCGGCCACCGGGCGCCCCGGGCTGAGCCGTGACTAGGTGCCAGGCGACTGCTGAGGGAGGACAGAGGACCCGCTGCTGAGGGCCCTAGGGGCCGTTGTAATCTCCTTGTTTACATTGCCACTTTGTTGACCCGGACACTGTTTATTAAAAACTGAGTAACAAAGGACTTCATCCCCTGGCTGTGGAATATACAGACTTTTAAAATACTAAATCTAGAACTAGCCTCTAAAGACAACAGGTAATATAAAAAACTTAATACTAAATGCTTTCTGGGCTACTATATTATCTGTCAGTATTAACAACCAGAACGACCCTTTAACAAAGTATAATTATGACCTGGATTTTATCAGAAAGGTTAACACGGAGGTGGAGAAGCAAGGTCTGTCTGCGCCCAGCCCTCCCCTCCCAGGACGCTCCGGGGCCTGTGCTGAGCGGCACACAGTGCCCTCAGCGGGGAGGCCGGTCCCTGAGCCCTGCGTGCACGCCGCGAGGGGGTGGAAGGACAGCACACGACAGAGGCTCCACGCGAGCTGGTCTCGGTCCCGGAACCCAGGCCTCCGGTGTTCGTGGGGTAACACAGAGGACGCAGAACACCCCGTCCCTGGGTGAGGTGTTGCCTCCCAGTTAGAACCTTGCCTCCCAGTTAGTACTAACAAGTGGTCTGTTAACTAATAAGGGAGGACTTTCACTGAGAAATTTAAGTGCCAGTTCATGCAACAAGCTATCAGAGCAAGACCAGCAACGACTATTTTATTCAGGGATAAATCAGGGCAAAGCCACTGGGATTTTGGCACATTGCTGCCATGTTTAGCCTTCCTAAGGAAACGAACACTTTGAACACTTAAGCAAACAGACAATTTTTTTATCTGGTCATTGAGAGCAGGTGAAAAAGACCTCTACTTGGCAAAAATGTTTTACGTTTCAGACCACAACTTCCACATTTGTAATGTGACAGTAACATATTTAAATTTCTATAATCCAGCCTGGTTTCCCACTTCAATTCTTTTTTTTTAATCCTCACCTGAGGATATTTTCTCCATTGACTTAGAGCGAGTGGAAGGGAGGGGAGAGTCAGAGAGAAACACCAATGTGAGACAGACACATCAATTGGCTGCCTCGCCCGAGCAGGGCCAGGAGCATGCAGCCGAGAATGTGTCCTTGACCGGAACGGAGCCTGGGACCCCTCAGTCCGCAGGCCGACACTGTGCCCACTGAGCCAAACCAGCTAGGGCCCATTAGTAATTCTTGAGGCTTCATTATATCTTTATTATAGTTTCTTACCTTGTACATGTAAGAAACCAGGCATGACCTGCGCAGAGGACAGAGTTCCAATTATGTTAGGAACAAACATCCCAGGTTTACTCAACTCACGCACGGCACTAACGACCCTTATGCGCACTTGTGCTCTGACGCCTCTGTAACTAGGCTGTAAGGCACTGATGCGCACTGTAAGTGCTTCAGTGACTCCCAATTCCCAACCTCAAAGAGAATCGCATTGTAATTATTCCTAAATTTCTAGGCAGGAATATGAATTAAAGCAGTGCCAACAGCCTTACCGAAAGGACAGTAAGGCCTACAGTACTGTTTTAGAAACCCAGCATTCCTTGGCTGGGTTTCAAAGCTGTGGCCTAAATAGACAGCAGGAAAAACAATCCCTGTTAAAATATTACTTTGAAATTAAATGCTTAACCAGAATAGGAATCAGGTATTTCCTAAAGCACAACGCAGGAATAACAACGTTAACTGTCGAAAAGCTTCTATGTAAAGCGAGAGGCTGTTGCTCTGGTTATCTTTAATTCTCAGGGCCCTGAGCAACGGGCAGGGCTCTCCTTCCCCAGCTAGGAATCGCCTTTCAGAAGCGAGGGAAACATTCTCCAGCTTCTAACAACACAGGATTAAACGTCATTGAATAGTTGTTAAAAACTACACGGAAGTCCCTTGCTTTTCCCCGTGTGATCACCCATCCTCCCATGTGCCAGGAGGGAAGAATAAGCATGTGAAGGTCAGGAAACCCTGCACCACCTTCTCTGCCAGGAAAGCCCACTGACGTCCAGGATCTCTCAGAAGAGCATCTCTGATTCTCTCCAGGGACATGTGAATGGCACTTGCAAGATAAACATGTTACCATAGTAACATGAGCCAGGAGTGTGTCAAGTTCTTCATTATCTTATTTAATCCTCACAACGACAGTGAGAAGGACTGCGTGACCTCTAGGTGCCAAGAGATGAGGTGACATTCCAGCCCAAAGTCACATTGCTCACAGGTGGCAGCTGCAATTTGAACCAATGGAACCAGAGTGGTGGGAATGAAGGTGTGGGGTGTGGGGTGTGTGTGTGTGTGTGAGAGAGAGAGAGAGAGAGAGAGAGAGAGAGAGAGAGAGGTAGCATGACTAATTAGGTCAGCTTAAAAAAATATATTTTGTTGATTTCAGGGAGGAAGGGAGAAGGAGAGAGAAAACCATCAATGATGGGAAATCACTGATTGGCTGCCTCCTGCACAGCCCCTACTGGGTATCCAGCCTGCACCCCGGGCGTGTGCCTTGACTGGGAATTAAATCGCGACCTCCTGGTTCGTAGGTCAATGCTCAACCACTGAGCCATGCTGGCCGGGCAGCCATCATCTACTTAACAGTGTGTCAGACCTGAACCTCAGAGCCTCAACACTCATGTCAACTGCTCCGCTAGCTCAGTACCTGGAACTCAGGGTGACGCTCTGCAGACATGGATCTCATTTTGGAGGAGAGCAGGGTGCAGTTGCCTAAGAACACATTTCAGAGGACAATCGATTTGGTTTAAATCTTGGTTCTGACACTGGAATGATTCTTGCCAATTTGCTTTACCTTTCCGGACCTTATTTCCATCTAGAAAATGGGAAAAACACTTCTGCCTTAGAGAGCTTTTGTTGGAATCAAGTAAGGAACGGCCTCTAGAGAAAAGTGCAAATGGCATATCCGTGGACCATCTGACCCAGCAGCCTGTGGTACCTGAAACCTGCATACTCCCATGCCCATGCCTGTCCACTCTGCCCTTCTCTGCACCAGCACTGCCTGTGGCTTTTGGATGATCACACAATTTTGCATTATTTTACTACTAGAGGCCCGGTGCACAAAATTCATCCAAGGGGGGTGGGGGGTGACCCTCAGCCCAGCCTGCACCCTCTCCAATCTGGGACCCCTTGAGGGATGTCCAACTGACCTTTTAGGCAGTCAGACATTCTTCTTACAATTCAGGACTGCTGGCTCCAAACTGCTCACCTGCCTGCCTCCCTGATTGCCCCAACTGCTTCTGCCTGCCAGCCTGATCACCCCCTAACCACTACTCTGCCAGCCTAATTGATGTCTAACTGCTCCCCTGCCAGCCTGTTTGCCCCCAACTTCCCTCCTCTGCCAGCCTGGTCACCCCTAACTGCCCTCCTCTGCAGGCTTGATCACCCCCAACTGCCCTCTCTTGCAGGTTTGGAACCTCCCACTGTCCTCCCCTGCTGGCCATCTTGTGGTTGCCAACTTGTGTCCACATGGGGGAAGGATCTTTGACCACATGAGGGCAGCCATCTTGTGTGTTGGAGTGATGGTCAATCTGTGTATTATTCTTTTATTAGATAGGATAGAGGTCTGGTGCATAGGTGGGGGCCAGCTGGTTTGCCCTGAAGAGTGTCCCGGATCAGGGTGGAGGTTCTTTTGGGGTGTGGCGTGGCCTGGCTGAAGAGCCTATGGTGATTTGCAGTCTGGCCATGCCCCCCAGCAACCCAAGCTGAGGCCCTGGGATCTGCGATTAATTTATGTTCTACAATCGAAACTTTGTAGCCTAGACCAGAGCCAAGCCTTCTGCTCACTCAGATGTGACAGCCATTTCTGTTTGAAACATTGTAGCCTGGAGTGGAGGCCGAGGCCTGCCAGAGCTGTAGAAGCTTGGCTTCCTTCATTGCCTGGGCAACCCTAGCCTCTGCTCTCTGCAGCTCCGTGGCTGCCACCATTTCTGTTGAGATTATTTCTCTTCTATAATTGAAACTTTGTAGCATTGACTGGAGGCCTAGGCCGGCAATGGCAGGCAGAAAGCTTGGCTTCCTCCATTGCTGGGGAAACCCAAGCCTCCCTCCTGCTCTCAATGGCTGCAGCCATCTTGGTTGGGGTTTATTTGCATAATTTGCTCCTGATTGGCTGATGGGCGTGGCTATGGGTGTGGCTTGATCGTAGGTACGGTCAATTTGTACATTACTCTTTTATTAGATAGGATTAGAGGCCCTGTGCACAAATTCGTGTATGGGTGGGGTCACCAGCCCACCCCAATCATGGCTGATTGGGCCACGCTGGCTGGGGGGAGGGGCCACAGGTGGTTGGCTGGCTCTTTCTGCCCCCTGGTCAAACTCCCGGTAGATGGGACAATTTGCATGTTAGCCTTTTATTATATAGGACTAGAGGCCCAATGCACGAAAATTTGTGCAAGAGTAGGCCTTCCTTCCCCTGGCTGCTGGCACTGCTTCTCTCTGGCACCTGGGACCCAGCTGGCTTCCCCCAGGCCACCCACAGCCACCCAGGACCTGGGCTGGCACCCCTCTGGCCCTGGCTGCATCAGGAAGGATGTCCGGAAGATGTCTGGTCTAATTATTATATTTCCCTTTTGTTATTATAGATTTAGAGCTGGATATTTTACCCCTCAAAATGAAGCTCCACAAAGGCAGAAGTCATGTCTATCCTTCATCCTCCACAATTCTTTACATAATGTCAAATATTCATCCATTTTCACTTTCATTCCTTCATTAAACGAGTCCCTGATCTCCGACATTGTGACAAGCACCGGGGCAGTGCAAAAGCGTCTGCACCGCCCCTGCCTCCACGGGCTGCCAGAGTGCGGGGCCACTCTGACCACGACCACGGTTATGAGCCGCATGCAGGGGCTGGGAGGAGACAAGGGCTTACGGACCCGGCTTAGGCTGGGAGAGAGGGAGACAGAGGCATCGCTGAGGACGTGGCAGGCAAGCTGACTTTAGAGAGATGAGTAAGAGGCAGCCAGGCAACCAAGGAAGGAGAACCTGACAGAGGCAAACCTGTGCTAGCAGCTGAGTGGGGCAGCTGGATGCTGGAGCGTGGGGCACACCATGAGAGTGAGGAGAAGACGGTGAGCCAGGAGACTAGAGAGGCAGCGGAGCCAGCCGCTTGGCCACAGGGAAGAGTGGTCACACCCTCAGTGCAGGGGGAAGCTTCTGGACAGAAGACTGACAAGCACTAGTGCAATAGATGTGTCTTGAATTAAACTGCCAGGACCTGTCCTGAGTATTCTATAAGTGGGAGGAAATGCAAATACTTAGAGTGAAACGAGCGCAGCCTCAGAGTTCATTCTCGTCCCACTTGCTTGCTGCAGATCTTACACCACCTTCATTTTCCATGAAACGGGAAATTTGGACTGAAAGCTACAACCCAACATTGACCGTAGACAGAATTTTATGAACTGGTTAAAATCTACAGTATCCCCCGTCCACTTGCCCTGCTGCATAAATGGCAAACTGAGTGAAATGGCCATTATTTCAGATGCTGCTGTGGTTTATGCCACTTCCACTAGAAAATCGAGCTATTTTGGATGGCGTGGTTCTTTTCTCCTCACCTGCTTCATAGGTCGGAGGGAACCAATGGTTTTCCACCCGCTGAATGCCGTCCAATTTGGGATCTCACTGGGTTTGAGTAGGATTTGTCTTCCCAAGAAATTGGATCCTTCATAAGCTATCCACCTGCATGAGAGAGGAAAGGAGAGCGAGGGACTTCACAACAAAAGTCAGTCCCTGTATTATACCAGATAGGGCTCATTCCGGAACATCTGACTTTGGAGATATTTTAAAGAAAAAAATATGTAATTCTGTTTTTTAACAGAAGCAGCAGTGATGGCCAGGAAAAAGTCCACTGGACGGGGGCTCAGAGGATGTGGACTTGTTAGGGCTCTGCTTCTCTGCTCCCAAACAAGGTGCCCTCCAGCTCCAAAATTCTGTCTTCCTTTGGGAATGAGCACGAAGTCATTTTTCATAACACTTAAAAAATATTTTTATTGATTTGAGAGAGAGGAAGGAAGAGGGAGAGAGAGATTGAAACATCAGTGATGGGAGAGAATCACTGATTGGCTGCCTCCTGCACGGCCCGCACCGGAGACCGAGCCCACGGCCCAGGCGTGTGCCCTGACTGGGGATCCAACTGTGCTCTCCTGGTTCATAAAGTCAGTGCTCAACCACTGAGCCACACAGGCTGGGCCCTGGATAAGATTTTAATAACCTATCTCATTATATATCGATCTAAATGAATTGCACAGTTGAAAAGCTGATCAAAGATACAGAATAATATGGGGATTAAACAAAACTAAACACTCCGGCATGCTTAGGAGTTCAAGCATCAACCCACACACTGAAGGGTCCTGGGTTTGATTCCCACTCAAATGCATGCAATTGGGTTGCAGGTTCAATCCCAGGTGCAGGAGACAACCGACTGATAAGTCTCTCTCACACCGATGTTTCTCTTTCTCTCCCTCTTCCTCTCTTTCACACACTCTAAAAATCAATGGGAAAAAGATCCTTGGGTGAGGATTAACAACAACAACACACTAAAACCCCACCCTAAACAAACCTGCCCCTGAGGGCAGGCGGCGGCTGTGCACCCGCAGTACCCCGTGCGCCGCCGGAGGAAGCCTGCAGACAGCTGTGTCCCACTCCCACCGCCCTGCGCAGTGAGGGCGGGCACAAAGGACAAGAAATAAGGAGGCCAGGGGAAAGGGCCCCGGTTCTCTACAAACGGATGAAGTGAGACGGTGCCAAGTCTTCTGAGATGAGGCCATAAACATCAGCTCCATTAGGAATGTGAAGCCAAGAAATGTATAAAAACGCTGTGAAAGGCATGACAATCGGATATGGAATTCAGTTTAGAGTTAAGTGTTAAATAATATACTGGAATATAATACTGGTGTTATTATACATAAATTAATTTATGTTTAATGAACACCAAACCATGTAAATGCTTTGCAGAAAAATTGTAAATTGCTTTTACACGTGAATAATGGAAAGCCGTTTATTATAACAGTTGACTTATTTTCAAATCAATTTATATTCTTGGCTTTTCTCTCTCTTTCAGTGCCCTAATATTTAAACACAAAGAACTGATTATTCCAAAATTTAAAAGTCATAAGAAATAAAAACAGTTCTCTTCACATTAATCATCGAGGGCGGTGTGTTCCTTTAATGGAGGAGCTGTGCCTCAGGTGTGCAGGAGCAGGGCAGGAGGAGGGAAGAGGGAGGGCAGGAGGGCAGAGGGAGGGCAGGGGGAGGGCAGGAGGAGGGCAGAGGGAGGGCAGGAGGGCAGAGGGAGGGTAGAGGGAAGGCAGGAGGGCAGACGGAAGGCAGGAGGGCAGAGGGAGGGCTGGTGGAGGGCAGCAACCCCGGGAGGCAGGCTCAGTCAGACCAAGGGCCTGAGCACAGAAATGAGTGCCCTGGAGCAAAGCGCTCTGGGATGAAGGAGAAGCCCGATCATACACGGGGACACCACTGGTCTTGTAAGTGACCACCTGTCGTAAGCACTCCGTGGCCTGCACCAAGGTGCTGTTTAATTAAGTCCCTCTGAGAGGAAAGGGGGCTTGATGGTTGTGGTCATCTGATCGACCTGCCATGTGACACAGGTGCTGAGCACATGGCAGCCCTTCCCTCTCACACTCTGCCCTGAGGCCTGGCCGCTGTCTCCCATGAACAGAAACCCTGTGATTAGGGGAGAGCAGAGGAGGAGGAGGGTCAGACCCAACACCAGCAGCGGAGGGGACAGAGGCCTCCCGCTCCGCCCCAGGCGCGCCCCGTACTCACAGCCCGCTCTTCACCCACACGGACTGAGTGTAGAAGTGCAGGTCCTTGTTCAGAACCGAGTTCACAGCCTCCTCCAGGTGCAGCTCTCGGCCCTCACAGTGCTCCAGCGCGAATAGGCTGAGGGAGGGCTCCTCGAAGACCTGCCGGAGAAGGAGGGCATCAGCAGTGCAGGGACCGCCCCCCCTCCGTTTTCTGCTCTACCCTCGAAAGGTGTTCTCGCCAGACCTGCACTGGAGAGAGCCATTCCAACAAATAAAAATTAAGGGAACCTAAAGCTAAAATTGACGTTTCAGAAAACAATCCTAATCCTATCTAATAAAAGAGTAACATGCAAATTGATTGTACCTCCGCTACGCTACCAGCCAATCAGGAGCAGGGGGTGGCCAGCAGACGGGGGCGAGGCCGGCAGGGGCGTGGCCGCAGTGCTGCGTAAGCAAGCACCACGCTGTAAGCTCTGCCCACATGGTACTTAAGGGCCGGCGAGATCCCTCCTTACAGTTACTGTGGCTGAGTCACATGCAAGTGAGCGCCCTGGGCCCCTTGGGTAACGAGCACCAGGTGTGAGGCAGGGCTGTGAGCCAAGCGGCAGTTTGGGTCCACGTCCCCCGCCCAGCGCCTACAACAGAGCTGGCTGCTGCCTCTGGAGCATGCGGATACCCTGGTGGCTGCTGCTGTGTGAGGCCCAGGGGTCCCTGCATGCCCCCCAACCCAGCACCCACGATAGGGGTGGGGGGACTGGCTGCCAGTCTCTGGGGTGTGCGGAGACCCTGGTGGCCACCACTGGCTGCAGGAAGTTCACAGTCATCTTGGTTCCTGCATAACTGAACCAGAAGCAGACATCCAGTGTGGGGAGTACCAGGAATGCTGGGAAATGTAGTTCTGGTGGCAGACACAGGAGGCGAGGCTGGCGAGGCCTGCCGGGGCTTGGCCATGGCGTAGCATGTGCTTCCCAGGCTGAGGGCCCATCAGGGCGGGCGCTGCGGGCTAGTTGGTGGCGGTGGCAGCAGCGGTGCAGCGTGTGTTCGCTCCCCAGGTGGGGGCCCCGTGGAGGGGCGAGAGGTCCGCCTGGGGGCGGGACAAGCTGTCTGCAGGGTGTGCTGTCGGAGAGGTGCCCGACTGCTGGGTTGGTGTGGGACCCCCCAGTTCTGGATGCATTTCTCTGCTACTTCAGTTTCCATGACCTCACACTGTTGTCAGCGGCAGTGTGCGCGAGTCCAGTAAGATCACCCTTTCCCCAAGCACCATGCACACTCCATGGCTCCCTGCCTCCTCAGGCCAGGATCAGAGCTGGGAGCCTTCCAATCAGGTGCTCCGGCTTCTGGAGATGCTGAGGAAGGTGTGCCCTCAGCGGGGCGGCAGCATCTCCAGTTTCTCAGCTCACCCCCTCTCCCCAGGAGGCTGGGGAGAACATATTTGGCAAAGTTCTTTAAGCCACGGCAGTCAGAGTAGTGGGACTCAGCCAGGCAGGCACATAGAAGGGCAAGGGCCCTTTCCGGCCCTGGGGTTAGGCAGCATGCCCTGTGGTCTGGGTGCCTGCAGCTGCCTGTGGCTGCGGCCAGCCTGAGTGAAGCTGGCCCAGGTCCTGGGTGCCTATAGCTGGCCAGAGGGAGGGAAGCCTGGGTCCCAGGTGTGGGGCAAGGCAGAGGCAGTTAGGAGCAATCAGGCCAGCAGGGGAGCACTTAGGGGCGATCAGGCAGGTAGGCAGAGATGGTTAGGAGTGATCAGGCAGGCAGAGGTGGTTAGGGGTAATCACGCAGGCAGGCCATGAACAGTTAGGGGCCAGTGTTCCTAGATTGCGAGAGGGATGTCCGCCTGCCAACAGTCAGAAATCCCCGAAGGGGTCCCTGATTGGAGAGGGTGCAGGCTGGGCTGAGGGAACTCCCTTCCGTGCACGAATTTCGTGCACCGGGCCACTAGTTTCGTAATAAAAATGGACACCTGCTTCCAATCACATGTTAAGCGCGGGTTATGCTGTAATTTGGACATTTGGATCCTGCCAATGCTTGTAGCAACAGAATAAACATGGAACAGAATGGCACCCTCCTTCCCCAGGAGGCACAGCAGCAGCCATTGAGAAGGCAGACTTCATGGTTCTACATTCTTAAAAACATTCCTGGGAGGAAGGAGGAGGGATTTTTACTGTAGCGGTACCCACATGCACAGGGATAGGGGTGATTTCTGCCTGAAAGTATCCCCCAAACCCTCATGTTAGACAAGAACAGCACCACTGCTCTTTCCCATTCCTTAGCATATGTAAGACACTATACTAGGGGGTTTTAGGGGATGAGAAATCAAAGTAATTAAGATCTATTTTTATGGTAATTATTTTAAAGTCTCTTGTGAGCCAAAAATGGTTTTCTCTATTTTTTTTTTTTTGTGGAGTGTATTTAACATTTATTTATTAAGGCAAATTAATTCTTTTGTTTTTCAAATTTTTGAAGCCTTAGGATAAGTCCTGACAAGGATGTAGAGAAAAGGGAACTCTTGTACACTGTTGGTGGGACTGTAAATTAGTATAGTCACTAATGGAAAAGTCTGGAGATTGCTCAAACACTTAAAAATAGACCTGCCATACAACTCAGTAATTCCACTTCTGGGCATTTATCTGATGAAAACAAAAGCACTAGTTGGAAAAGAGACATATGCAGCCCTATGTTCATCGCAGCTTTACTAGTAATAGCCAAGATATGGATGCCACCCAGACATCCATCAATAGGTGCATGGATAAAGAGGAAGTGATATCTCTCTCTCTCTCTCTCTCTCTCTCTCTCTCTCTCTCTCTCTCTCTCTCACACACACACACACACGAATATTTTTCAGCAATAAAAAGTAATCAAATCCTACTATTTGCAATAATGTTGATGGATTTGGAGGATATTATACCAAACCAAGTATGTCAGATAGAAAATAAATACTATATGATCCACTTATATGTGAAATATAAAAACAAAACAAAAAAGAAAAATAAAGGAACAATAAAAAAAAGAGAAACACAGGCCCTAACCAGTTTGGCTCAGTGGATAGAGCATTGGCCTGTGGACTTAGGGGTCCCAGGTTCGATTCTGGTCAAGGGCATGTACCTTGGTTGCAGGCACATTCCCAGGAAGGAGTGTGCAGGAGGCAGCTGATTGATGTTTCTAGCTCTCTATCCCTCTCCTTTCCTCTCCGTAAAAAAATCAATAAAATATATTTTAAAAAAGAAAAGAGAAACAGACCTATATATATAGAGAACAAGCTGATGGTGGGCAAAAGGGAGAGGATGAGGGATAAAAAATAAACAGGAAATTAAGTAAAAAATAATGAAAAGTAAGTTAATGGGCCTGGTCCACATGTGGGCAACTGGCGAACTGGCGGGAAGCCTGAGAACGATGCTCAGAGGGCTTTATGCTGGCGCCGTCGACACTCCCAGCACTCCTGCTGACACAGGGGGACCTGAGTGGGAAGGGACCAGCCCCAGCCCTGGCGTTTTCCACGCAGAGACAGGATCCTTTCTACCTTTGAGAAAAAAACATTTTTTTTTGATGAAGAGAAATAGGAAATTGACCCATGATAAGGAGAAATAAAAACAAACAAGAAATCAAAGCAAGGCACCATCCTTGTGCTTTAGGCATTACTAACATCTAACGTAGGACAACTGCAGGTTCTGTAACCTAATCCAGGGAGGAGAGGTGGCCTGTGAGAGCACCTGGTGGAAGGCTAGAATATTTTTAGCAGAAAGGAGTAGGAATCAAGGCAGTTTCATGGATGTGGTAGCGTGTGAGCTCAGCCTATAGGATGCAATAGATTTGGAGGGTCCGGAGAGAGTAGAGGGAGGCACTCTGTGTAAAGAGAGGGAGTCAGAAACTATTTGGGGTGTGCTCTGGCGAGATGGCTCAGTTGGTTGGGTGTCTTCCCATGAACCAAGAGGTTGCTGGTTCCATTCCTAGGCAGGGCACATGCCCAGGTTTCAGGCTTGATCCTCAGGAGGGGGACGTGCAGGAAGCAGCCAATCAACATTATGCTCTCACATCAACGTTTCTCTCCCTTCCTCTCTCTCTAAAAAAATCAATAAATTATTCTTTAAAAAAGAAAAAAATAACTGCTTGGGGTGTGCTAGGGGAAGAGCAAGTTGAGCCGTTTAGCTAGACTAGCGTCCACAGTGTCACAGTGTCAACTGCTCCCCCTGCTTGCCACTGTCCACTGAGCTGCCCGATTCTCCTCCGATACTGGCAGGTGGAGACAGAACCGCTGCAGTGGGGAGTCCTTGAAGGCCTGAGGACGGGGAGGACTGGGCTGAGGATCTGTAACTAGGTACGGGGAGAAGTGGAGCACCAGCAGCAGGCACTGTGCAAGGACGGCGAACGGTCAGCAAAGAATTGACTCACAGCTGACCTGAGCATATACTTGCACAAGAGCAAAATGAATTATAAACGTGTTCTTCCTTGCAAATGTGCTAGGAATAGCAAAGGATGGGGAATGAGTTAAATAAATCATGATACATTCATAGAGGAAGTCTGTATAGCTATACAAATGAGATCTTTATGAAAGCTGTCTATTTAAAAAAAAAGTAATTTTATTGATTTTAGAGAGGAAGGGAGAGGGAGAGAGAGAGAAACATCAATGGCGAGAGAGAATCATTGATTGGCTGCCTCCTGCACGCCTACTGGGGATCAGGCCTACAACTTAGGCTTGTGCCCTTGACAGGAATTGAACCTGGGACCCTTTGGTCTGAAGGCTGACACTCTATCCACTGAGCCAAACCAGCTCGGGCCATAGATTTGTTTTTTAGAAGCAAATACTAAGTGAAGAATAGTGTAGCGTGTGTGGCTCGGTTGGTTGGTTGGGTGTTGGCCTGTGCACCAAAAGGCTGCTGGCTGACTCCCAGTCAGGACACATGCCTGGGTTGCGGGCTGGGCCCTCAGTCGGGGGAGTGCAGGAGACAGAAGGTCAATGCTTGTCTCTCTCCTTCTCCATCCTCTCTAAAAAAGTCAATAAAAAACCTTAAAAATAAAGAACAGTGTAAAATAGCATACTTCCTATGTTATCATGATGATAAGAAGGGAAAACTTACACACATGTACACAAGGTGGGGCAAAAGTAGGTCCATAGGGAAAATAATACAATTCGTAATACAAGCTGTATATTCACAACTGTAAACCTACCTTTGCCTTTCCCCATTGTGTACTTGTATGCATATTAAAAATGTTCTTAAAAAATGTAAAATTAACCATGACTACCCTTCAGTAGGACAGGATCTGAGAAGATAAAGGGCACAAGTAGGAGCCAAGATTTTTACTACATGCCTTTTGGTACTTTTTGGGTTTTAAACCATGGGAATATATTATTAATTCAAAAATTTACATTGGTAATTATTATGCATATGTTTTCATATATATGTGTGTGTGTGTGTGTGTGTGTGTACTTTTAAGTAAATGGCCTTTAGGAACTGTGCCTGGCAACAGGAGTGAAGGAAAGAGCTGCCTGGACCGTGTGGCTCAGTGGATGAGCATCGACCTATGAGCCAGGAGGTCCTGGTTCAAATCCTGGTCAGAGACATGTCTGGGCTGAGGGCTTGATCCCCAGTGTGGGATGTGCAGGAGGCAACCATCAATGATTCTTTCTCATCATTCATGTTTCTCTCTCCCCCCTGCTCTTCCTTCCTCTCAAATCAATCCTACCTAATAAAAGAGTAATACGCAAATCGACTGTCACTCCAACACACAAATGGCTGCCCCCATGTGGTCATAGATGGCTGCCCCATGTGGTCAAAGATGGCTGCCCCCTGTGGACACAAGATGGCCACCACAAGATGGCCAGCAGGGCAGGGCAGTTGGGAGACACAAGGCCTGCAGAGGAGGGAAGTTTGGAGGGACCCAGGCCTGAAGGGAAAGGAAGTTGGGGTGGGGCCAAGACCAGCAGGGGAGAGCAGTTAGGAGTGATGAGGCTGGCAGGGGAGGGCAGTTAGGGGTAACTAGGCCTGCAGGGGAGGGCAATTTGGAGGGACCCAGGCCTGAAGGGAAAGGAAGTTGGGGTGGGGCCAAGACCAGCAGGGGAGAGCAGTTAGGGGTGATGAGGCTGGCAGGGGAGGGCAGTTAGGGGTAACTAGGCCTGCAGGGGAGGGCAATTGGGGGTGACCAGACTGGCAGGGGAGGGCAATTGGGGGCAACCAGATTGGCAGAGGAGGGAAGTTGGGGGCAAACAGGCTGTCAGGGGAGCAGTTAGACATCAATTAGGCTGTCAGGGGAGCAGGTAGGGGTGATCAGACTGGCAGGCAGAAATGGTTAGGAGCAATCAGAAAGGCAGGCAGGTGAGCAGTTGGGAGCCAGCAGTCCTGGATTGTGAGAGGTATGTCCGACTGCCCAGTTAGGCCAGATCCTACGGACGGTCAGACATCCCTCAAGGGGTCCCAGATTGGAGAGGGTGCAGGCTGGGCTAAGGGACACACACTCTGTGCATGAAATTAGTGCACCGGGCCTCTAGAAGCTTAAGCGACTATTACGGTGGAATGACCAGAATGACTGGTTGCTATGATGTGCATTGACCACCAGGGGGCAGACACTCAATGCAGGAGCTGCCCGCTGGTGGTCAGTGCCTTCTCACAGGGGGAGCGCCGCTCAGCCAGAAGCCGGGCTCACAGCTGGTGAGAGCAGCGGTGGTAGAAGGAGCCTCTCCCACCTCCGTGGCTGCTAAGGAGCAGCAGTGCTAAGGAGTGAGCAGGCGGGCAGCAAGGAGCAAGGGATCCCGGACTGCGAGAGGGATGCCCACCTGCCAGCTTAGGCCCGATCTCTAGGGGGATTGGGCCTACGCTGGCAGGCAGATATCCCCCGAGGGGTCCTGGACTGTGAGAGTGCACTAACTTCATATACTGGTTCTCTAGTAAAAATATATTAAAGGGGAAAAAAAAGGAAAGAGAGAATGATGAAGAATAGCAGCACAAAGACATCTCTCAGGCCAAGACAGAGAGCCAGCCCTGCCGTGGGGGCGGTGGGCATGGAAGGCCAGGCCTGGTGAGCACGGCCGGCCGGGAGAACCATCCCAGAGAGGAGAGAGATGGGACAGACTAAGGGAAGGGGTGAAGGAGAGGAGTGAGAAGTGAGAAGAGAAGTGGTGGGGACGGGTGGGATAACTGGTCATAGACAAGGAAACCTGGAGGGGAAAGTTGCTCAGAGCTAAAAACTACTTGAAGTGAATGTTTCAACATTGAGACAGAGGCGGGCAAACTTAACTGAGATACTCGGCAAACCTGGACCTCTCATCTGGAGTTGAGGGAAAAATCTAGTGTGGAGACTGCACGTCTGGGCACTCTGGAATCTGGGCAACGGCGGAGCAAGGCGTGGAGGAGGAGAGGAAGTGGGAGAGGACAGAACTGCGCTGACACGGAAGACAGCAGGGCTGCCGGGACACGCGGCCAGGTGCGGAGAGCCGGGAGGGAAAACATCACGGAAAGGGGAAAACTGGTACCAACTGCTCCTGCGACACGGAGGGAGGGCAAACGGGAGGCAGCTGGTGGCCTACAAACGCCTGTCTGAGCGGCTTGCCGGAGATGCGGTGGAGGCCAGGCTGTGAGGGCGGGGACGTGCGTGGCGAGGAGCTGCAGATGGGACAGTGTGAGGAGGAGGAGGGAAATGAGCGCGTGGCCTGTGCGTGTGCTTGTGAGCCCTGTGGGAGGGGCAGTGCGACAGGAAGGAGCTGAGGAATGCAAGTCACCAGGACGGTTCTGGGGAAGGACCGAGAGGCGCTCCGTCAGTCCAGAGCCTCTGATGGGGGTCAGTCCGAGAGTAACAGGGCAGGAAAAGAAGGCCTCAGCATGTTCAGGTAAGCGTGTGAGCTCGCTGTACGTTTCTGGCAGAGTGACCTGCTGACCAGGGAAGGTGGGAGGCACTGCCCACAGAACCTTCTGCAGTGACAGAACCTGGACTTGCACACTCTTCCACATGAGGCTGCTGGCCACAGCATCTGGCTCCTGTGACCTCGGGCCCGAGTTCGTTTTATTACTCATCCAAATTTAAACCACCACATGTGGCCAGTGCTGGGGCACTGGACCGTGTGGAGCTAGGGATTAGAGGAGGCTGGGAAAGAATGTACCGATCACGGTGACAGGGAGGCAGCTGGCTGGGAGCGCAGAGGTGCCAGGAACATTGATTTCCCTCAGGAAATGCCACCAACCGGTCAGGAATAGAAAGTCGACTTTAGTCACAGAGTGGCCGCAGGCAGACCGGGGGCCTCTCCTGCTGACTGTAACACAAAAGCTGGAAGCGTCCCACCAGTTCATAGAACAAACTCACTCACAGAGTCCAGAACAGCAATGGCGGCCAACAGTGAGTTTCCCACTGGAGCTGGTGCCTGAACACAATGGACAATCATCCCCCACAGGTCAGATCCTGACTCCATTGCTGAACTCCGTCTACATCTTCACCCTTCAGCTTGTAAAAAAGCACTTCAGCTTACCTCCTCACACTCTCTACTACTTGTTGAGGGATTAATGTGTAAGGAAGGGCAGATAGGCAAGGAGCCTGGACAGGGCTCATCATCAACCATCAGGGTTTGCAACACTCGCCTGAGCAGGGTTTGCTGTGGTAAGAGTGATGGACACCTATGTTGAAGGCATTTAATGGCTAACGTGATATAACTTTTAAATCACAGAGAGGAAAAAATTAAAAGATTATGAAAATGTGACTGAAATGCTAAGTATCATTCTAAAAAAACAGTACCTGTGTAAATTTTCCTTTGGCAGAGTGAATGCCTACAAAGACATTTAAAAAAAAGGCTATTGTTGCCCTTAATGGCACAGGGTTCATTCCCAAACTCAAAGGTGATCTAGCAATTCTATACCTAGAAATTTATATTTAGGAAAACAACAGGAAGTTTGATGGCAGGGATCACAGAAATGGTTTTAAAATGACACTGCAGCCGAGACCGGTTTGGCTCAGTGGATAGAGCGTCGGACTGCGGACTGAAGGGTCCCGGGTTCGATTCCGGCAAGGGCATGTACCTTGGCTGCGGGCACATCCCCAGTAGGGGGCATGCAAGAGGCAGCTGGTCGATGTCTCTCTCTCATCGATGTTTCTGACTTTCTATCCCTCTCCCTTCTGCTCTGTAAAAAATCAATAAAAGAAAATATATTAAAATGACACTGCAGGTAGTTTGAGAAAGTACTGCAGAAAATGACTGAGGTAATATTTTTATGAGTTTATATAAATCACTAAGGCGGCACACTAAGAGCCCCAACATACAAAGTGACAAAGAACATAAACCAACAGCATTCACCAAGGAAAAAATAGGACTGACTGACTCAAGCAGATATCTCACTCTCCATTATTAGCAACAACAAGGCATCTTCATGTGGTATAATCCTTCAAACTTTTCATTTAAGAACATCTAATATTTCTAAGCTTAAAGTCACTCCCTCCTATACAATAAAAGGCTAATACACAAATAGAACAGCGGAACAACGGAACTGGTTGCTATGATGTGTGCTGACCACCAGGGGGCGTGTGCAGAAGAGGGCAGGCTTGGCAGTGGTGGGATGGTGGAGGAGGTGAGCAGGGGGTGCCAGACCAAGGCAGGGCACTGGTCACTGTCATTGGGGTGAGCCTCTGATGGTTACTGAAAATTCTTTGTTCCTGTGTGCTGTGGTCCTGCCTGGTGCACACAGCTGCTGCTGATACCGGAGCCACCACTCACACCTGCTGTCAGTGCCTGGCACTGGGCCGATCACTCGGAGCCATCAGCAGGTGCAAGTGGTGCCTGCTGGCCCTGATCACCCTTGAGGACTTCTCCACCACTACCTGCTCCTGAGGGGCAATCAGGGTAGCAGCTGCCACTCACACCCACTGCTGGTGCCGGCCCCAATCGCTCCGCATCGTCAGTCTGTGGGAGAGGCAGGAGCAGGGCTGCTGGCAGACAGGGGACCTGAGCCATGGTGGGAGGGGCTGGGCGAGGGTGTGGAGGAGGGGTTGAGACCCACCCCAGCCTCACGGCCCACAATTGCTTTCAAAGTGCACGAATTTGTGCACTGGGCCCCTAGTAAAATATATTTAACTTGATTTTAAATGATTTAAATGGTTTTAATTTAAATGGTATTAATTTACAGGTATACTTAAGTTTATAAATACACTTCATTTATAAATGTACTTATAGGTTAGGAAAATTATGAGGGTTGACATACCATAAGCTCTAATATGGGGTGCAGTTGATAGGTAATCACTCAGAAATAAAGAGTGCTAAAGAATTATTTTGTTTTTAAAAAATATACATTTTTAATTGATTTCAGAAAGGGAGAGAGAGAGAAAAACATCAATGATGATTGAGAAACATTGATTGGTTGCCTCCTGCAGGTACCCCATGGGGGACTGAGCCCACAATCTAGGCATGTGCCCTTGACTGGAATTGAACCTGGGACCCTTCAGTCTGCAGGCTGATGCACTATCCACTAAGCAAAACCAGCTAGGGCTGAAGAATGATTTTATTTATTTTTAAAAATATATTTTATTGATTTTTCACAGAGAGGAAGAGAGAGGGATAGAAAGTCAGAAATACCGATGAGAGAGAAACATCGATCAGCTGACTCCTGCACAACCCCTACTGGGGATGTGCCCGCAACCAAGGTACATGCCCTTGACCGGAATCGAACCTGGGTCCTTTCAGTCCACAGGCCGACGTTCTATCCACTGAGCCAAACTGGATTTGGCGTGAAGAACTATTTTAAAATCATATTTTTTTCTGATGCATTTTAAAACATGAAAGTAGGAAGAGATGTGAACTATTAATAGTATTCGAAACTGAAAATACCTCAGTAATCTAAACTATCCAAGAACAATAAAACTGACAGAATTTAATTACAATTTAAGCTCGACAAATCTCTTGGCCTCAGTACATGCCAACTTAGAAAATTGCCAACCATTCGGGGCCAAAGACTCTTCTTAGGTGTCAGCAGTAACGGGACATTCCTCCTGGGTCAAGTCTAAGCCATGTAAAGAGGATACAGCTTCTAAAAGGAGGATGTAGTTAAGCAAAAAATACCCGAATACATTTTGTAAATGAACTTGGAATAAGAAAAAAAGAAAAAAATCCTCATTACTTCTTCTCATCCCATAAATTAAACTAAAATAATATTTTAAATGACAACAATAGTAATAATAACTAATATATATACCACTTAATATGTGCCAAGCACCATATACTAGTGTATATGCACATCCATCCATAATCCCTTATCTACAGTTCTGAAATCCAAAAAGCTCTAACACCCCAATTATTTTTCCTAATTCACTGGGCAGCAAAACCTGACCTGAATAAGTAGAAGACTATTAATAATATTTATCCAGCTTGTGTAGCTATAAATATATTTTGCTACAGAAACAGGGATGTGTTTAATTATGGGGTGCTGCCCAGAACCTTTCTGGGAGTGTTTTCTTATATGGCATACATAAACCATGTGATTATTTAAAATATAAAAAATTCTAACTCCCCAAATACATTCAGAAAAGGGGTTGCAGAACTATATTCACTCATTCAATTCATACACTTCCTTTTGGTGTGAGTACCATTGTTGTCCCCACTCCAAGGAGGAAGAGTCAGGCACAGGCCACTCACAGTAAGCCGAAAAGCGGGCATTCGAATCTAGACAGCATGGCCCCAAGCCTGTGTTCTGATCCCCGCACTATGGTTCTGACATGTTCCAACAGTGACTGTATCATGTGGAATACTTCTGATTGGCAGGTGTGATATCTGAAGCACGTGACTTCACCTTGCTCACCGGGCTCTGTGTGTGACGCCGATACTACCTACCCCACCAGCTACAAGCATGCCTGCCCGGAATTTAAAGCTCCGAGACCCTGGCAAAGAACTCTGCTGGAAGGACTACATTTATATCAACACATCTTCAATATAACTGGATAAAAATTTTAAATCTGAGCAACTACTAATTTTTCACATTTTAACAACTACACAGACTTGTATTTTGGCACTGTCCAGTTCTTTGAGTTTCAAATCGTGGCCTGTATGGAAAAGGTGCTGATAGTAGCTCGAGGTTATGTTGTTTAGATTCTTTATATAGCATATTATATTATTTTTAAAATATCTAGCAATTGGCCATTAAGAGCAGTCATGACTGTACAACCTGACAGTATCATTCACCCCAATCTTCGCCAAACGAATCACGACTAAAAAAACTTGAGCAAATGAACTGAATTCAAAGCAAGTAACCATAATGTCTACTCCCAATACCATTCCATCGCAGAGAAATACCAAACTGTGCTGGCAAAAAAGTTATTTGTCCTGTTTAGAACAAAATCATATAAACACCTTCAGCCTATCAAATCTGGATGTTGCACAACAAATACTAATCATTGTCTATGAGTCGTTTAATATCGAGTGCTTATCATGGACTAAAGCACATGCAATAGCTCAATTACTCCTTACATTTTACTGGAAGAGAAAGCTGAGGCGTAGAGCTGCCAGGCCACGCGGTAACATGCCCGGTCTGTCAGAATCCCGAACCAAGCCCCTCGGCGGTGATCTGTGATCTCTGGGCAGAGCCTCTCTCGTTTGGCTCAGAAAGTCCGTTTCATTACAGCTCTACCTCCCTAACTGGTGGTCTTCCTTTCCCCACTTAAAGAAAAAGTTATAATACATTTTTAAAAGAATAATATATAGATGATTGTGTACCCAACATCCAAAAGTAATGTATTTCTACTACAGTTGTATCTATTTGTATCAATAAGCAAAGCAGAACAGGTGCAGCTGAATTTTAGTTCCCACTCCTTAGAGGTAATCACTGTGCTGAAGGTGTGAATCCTTCCAGTGCCTTACTAATGGTTATGTGTCCTTTGTTTTTAAATTTCACAGAAAAGTATCTTACTGTACACATTTATCTTACTGCAACATCCCTTAGTAACGAATGCAGCTCACACCTTCACTCACTGTAACTACTGTACTGCACTTCCTCATGCGAATGTGCTGTAGTTTGTTTCATCCATCAATGCTGCAACAGCATTCTTATTTTTCCTCTCCCCATCACAACTGACACTCCTACAAGCTGTGAATGAATAATCCCACGTCTCTGCCACTGGTGTCCTCAGATGTTCGAATGTTTGCATCTACAGGGAGGTAATATGACCTAATTACTGTTTTAATTTGCATTTACTTTATCACTAGTGAGATTTAACACCCTCTGAATGTCCTCAGCCATTTTCTCTTTCTTCTGCGAACTGCCTATTCATATCCTCTGCCGAGTCTGGAAATAGGGTTTTCTTTTTTCTCATTTGATTGGAAAGATCTTTTTAAATATTCTCTACACTAAACCTCTGCAGTTTATAAGGGTTGTAAATACATTCTCCTAGTCTGTGTGGCTTGCTGACATAGGCTGAACAATTAATGTTTTCTCACCTCTATCCCAACCTCCCAATCCACCCACATCCTAATCCTGAAACCTGTGAATATGTTACCCGACTTGCAGATGTGATTAAGAATTAAGAATCTTGAGGTGATGACATTAGTCTGGATTATCCAGATAGGCCCAATATAACCACGCGGGTCCACATAAGAGGAGGGTTAGAGATAGGAGATGGAAGTTAGAGTGATGCACTCTGAAGATGGAAAAGGCCATGAGCCAAGGAATGCTGGGGATCTCTAAAAGCTGGAAAAGGTCAGGAGACAGGTTCTCCTTAGCATCTTCCAGAAGAAATACAGTCCTGCCAGCAACTTAATTTTACCCCCAGGAAGACCCGTTTTAGACTTCTGACCTCTGGAACACTGAGAGTTTCTGTTGTTAAACCACCAACTTTGTGATAATTTGTTACAGTAGCAATAGGACACTAATACAATTGCCTTTACTGACTTGTACATTTTGTGATTAAACTCATCTCACTACAATATCATTATAGTGGTTTCCTATGTTTTCTTCTAAGTTTTAAGGTTTGTTTTTCACATTTAGGCTGTCATTAATCCATATGAGAAACTTATTTTTGTGTTTGGAATAAAGCAAGATTCTATCTTTTTCTCCATATAATAGGCCAACTGTTCAACACTATTTATTTAAGCCTATATAATAAAAGCCTAATATGCTAAGTGTCTGGTCTTCTGGTTGTCCATTCAACCAATCAAAGTGCAATATGCTAATGATATGCTAAGGCTGCTCAACTGCTTGCTATGACATGCACTGACCACCAGGAGGCAGACAGTCAACGGCTCAACCAGCCGCTGTGATGTGCACTGACCACCAGGGCAGATGCTCCAACCGGTAGATTAGCTTGCTGCTGGGGTCAGGCCAATTGGGACTGAGCGAGACGGGCCGTACACACTCTGGAGCCCTCCGATAGTCCCTCCCCGTCTGGGCCAACCTCCTGCGTCCCTCCCTGGCCCTGATCATGCACTGTTGGGGTCCCTTGGCCTGGCCTGCACACTCTTGCAATCTGGGTCCCCTCGGGGGATGTTGGAGAGCTAGTTTAGGCCCAATCCTGCAGACCAGGCTGAGGGACCTCACGCGTGCATGAATTCATACACTGGGCCTCTAGCAGTTCATAAACAGCCCCATTGTAATGCTGTTTCCAAATCCCATCACTTAGGTAGGTCAGTTTTCCTACGCTGTCCCATTCTATTGCTCTGTGTCTCTCTGGTATCAGCACCCAGAACCTTAGTTATTGGGCTGTATGATGAAATATGTTTGGTAGGACATGTGATCCTACCTGCCGTTCTTAATATCTTGGCTATTTTGGACCCCTATTTCTTTTTCCAAATTAACTTTAGGCTAAGATCATTATGTTTTGTAACCCTCTAGAAATAGACAAGTGCCCTGGCTGGTTTTTCTCAGTGATTAGAATGTTGTCCCTTGGACTGAAGGGTTGCAGGTTTGAATCAAGGGCACGTACCTCAGTTGCAGGTTTGATCCCTGGCACATTGATGTTTCCCTCTCTCCCTGCTCCCTTTCTCCCTCCCTCCTCTGTATACTCCTCTCTCTCTCTCTCTCTCTCTACACACACACACACACACACACACACACAATGAGTGGCCAGATTATTATGATCTCTGAACACATAATAATCTGGCCACTCAGTGTATATTCTATATAATAAAAGGCTAATAGCTAATATGCAAATTGTCTCCTTGACCAGGAGTTTGACCAGCAGGCAGGCCAGCCAACCGCCCATGTCCCACCCCCACTCCCACCCAGGCTGGCAGGACCTCATCCATGCATGGGTCTCTAATACACATACACACACACACACACTGAGTGGCTAGATTATTATAATCTCTGAAAGCATAATAATCTGGCCATTCAGAGAGAGAGAGAGAGCGTGTGTATGTGTGTGTGTGTTTATGTGTGTATAAACAATGGGGAAAATATCCTCAGGTGAAGATTTAAAAAAAAAGGACAAAAGTTTCTATAAGCATTTTGCCTGAAATTGTATTAATTTGGGGGAAGACCACTTTACAATATTGGGTCTTTTCACCTATAAAAATATATCTCTCCATTTTTTATGTCCTTCAATAAAGCTTTTATAATGTTCCCCATATAGAATACCCTATGGTTGAACTGCTATTTATCTTGTATTCTGCAACTTAAAAAAAATTCATATTAACCCTGATAAATTGTCTGTGGTAGTTACTCTACACAATTTTGTTTCTTCCTTTTTACTTTTTTTGTTGTTGTAGTTTTAATCTTATTACTGTGGCTAGGACTCCAGAATAATGTTGACTACAAGTGGTGACAGTACAGATCTGTATTTTTTGCCCGAATTTAAAGGCTAATGCTCCAAATGTCTTATTTGGAAGCTGACGTTTACTGCAGATTTCTGTTGGCTTTCCTTTTCAAAAGTACACAGTAGTTAACACTATTAAGTATACGTGGCCTCGGCTGAAAATTCAATAGGAGCCCAACTCCTCCAGACTTTATGAATCACGGCTTCCTTTTCGTCCTGTGGCTGGACTTAGTCTTCTATTCACAGCTGCGCACCTTGTGCAGTGCACAGGGTGACTGCCAATTCCCATTCTGCTTCTTCAGATCATTTATGTCATCACCGTTGTAATTTCATTTGAAGTTTTTCTACAGCCTCTGGTGATGTTTCTTGGCTGTGCCTGCTCATAGCTGCCAGGATCGGATTACTTCAAAGGAGGCCGATTTCCATGCCCGGCCACGAGGAGACACGCCAGAGGCACCGGTGGTCGGGTGCTCCCACAGAAACATGACAAAACAGGTTACCCCAACACTACCAGGCCAAACAATTTCTGTTTAGGTTTTCCACCGCCTTCAGCTCCTAACATACTGTTTTGGGGACTGTTATATAAATAATAAGTCTTACTGAAAGCTACACACCATCTTACTCCCTCAGACCACGAGGGTCCTAAAGCTGGATATGTTCTTTTTCATTTCCAATTAGAAATATTCCCAAAACTACTTATTTGCAACAATGTTGAAGGCTGTCAGAGATTTGAAAATACCTGTTCTAATGGTTTATTTACCAGCTAACTGAGTCCAAAATAAGTGATTTGCCCAAGATCACCTTAGTAAGAAGCCCAATTATAAACTATGCTCCCAATTTTCTTCCTGTAAAATGACGCACCATGGACCTTGGAATGTCGCATGTCTGCACTAATAGCAATCAGCCGGGGGCAGTGTCGCTGCAAACGCACTGGTCTTGTATAAAGATTAAATCTTTGGACTCCTCGCTCCTATACCATTATGACACTTATGTTAAGTCACAGCATGTCGGGGAATGCCACCTACACACAGGCAATACCCTCAGAATTCCAGTTTTAACTTCAAAAAAAGCAAAACCAAAGGATCAGTTCATACATATGTAAAGTCAACTCAATGGGACAGAAACATTTCTAGAATGAATCTACAATCACAGCAGGCTGTGGGGCAGGGAGTGGCATTAACAAATACAGAGGAAAAGGAGTACCAATCCCAAGGGAGAATGTGGTAGAGGAGAGAGAGGGGCTGAGGAGGGAATCAGAGGGCAGGCTAGGCAGAGTGTGCTGTGCATTTTACAGGGAAAGGTGGCACAGAATCTAGAGAAAGTGAGCACTGGACCCTGGGCGGAGGGGGGGGGGGCGGCGGAAGAGGTGGGGGGAGGACGGATGGGAGAAGTCTTTTGTGGAGAAAGCTATTCCAGGTAAGGGAATCTCAAGAGATCTACTTAACTGTACTCAATCTATGCTCAATAAAGAACCTTCTGATGACTAATTCAGTTTCTACGTTCTTCAGAGAGACAGCAAAATGCTCCAGACAAAATTCTCAAGCATTCCTGTCACTGGAATCCACCTGACCCAAATTACCAGCTAGCTGACCTTGTGGTTTGCACACCAGTCTCCGGGTCTGATCAACTCGGGCCCGGGCCTCCAGCGTGAGGCATGGTTGACCCCATCAAGGAAACGCTGCCTGCTGAGGCCTCTTTCTAGGTTCTGTGTGGGTCTTTGCTGGATGCCAAACCCACCTCACATTACTTCCATTTTCCACACCAGGCTTACTACCTAAGCACATTTCAACAAAACTTTCCTAAGATTTAAAACATGCCATGCAAAGGCATTAAGAAAATGAATGTTCTGTCCTTATATAAACTGAGTGTACTCTGATTAGCTCTTGGAGGGAAAAGGCTAGAGCTCTCAAATCCTTCCCGGGAGGCACCTTCGCCCACCCTGCCCGGATCCCACTGAGCCAAAACAGGGACGTGCAATCGCACAACTTACAAAAAAGTTCTCTATTTTCACCACTAACTTAAATTATTCATTTTCCTTCAGGGATGTAAAATAATTGCAACTTTTCAAAGAAAAACAGCAATACTCATTAATTTTGACTGTTTCTAAAATGTTCTTCTTAGAAATTAGTTGGCTTAGCTCACTGAATTAGGCTTACAAAACCCTTTCAGCATGGTACTCTCATACTGGACCTACAGGTTTCGTTTTTAGAGTTAATACCCAGTCAGTATCTATCTGATGGTCTGACCACTAAAAATTACTAAGAAAATTCCTTTTCCAGTAAGTGTGGACTACTTCGCAATGCCTTTTCAGTAATGGGAAAGAGTTACCAGTCCACATTCCTTTTTCCTACAGTTTTCTTCCTGCAGATAGGAAGCATCAGGAGCCACTCAATCTTCCCAAGCTGGTGTCTAAGGGGCCACTGAGAGAGACCAGGGATTCTATTTCTAGTCTTGGTTTGCAGCCAAGACTCTATTTTTAGCCTGATACCAAGAATACTCTATCCAGGAATCCTTGTGAAATAAGACTACACCGCTTAGCCTGGGACCAAGGACCTGAGCATGGCCATCATCCCCGAAGCCAGTTCGGCTGAAAGGTCTGAGGGGCTCCTGCTGCTGGGCAGGGCGTTGAGTCATCTCACTGTAAATCTCTCTCTGACCAAAGGCTCCCAGGGGATCACATGACTAGACTCTGTGAAGATATCCCAGATCCTCACGCTTCCTTTGCACAGACCCTACTAATTAGGAGGCCAGGACTGAAATCCCAGAGCAGTGGTCCTGTTTTTCCCATGTTTAAAATTCTGGGTAAATATGATAGGAGGCAGAAACACTTGCTCTATAAATGCGGGCCTCCAAGGTGATCTGGATAATTCTGCACACACCACGCAGGAAAGCCCTCGTTTCCCCCAAACAAGGTCTGAAGTCAATACCAGTAATGGGCCTTGCCCTGCAGTAACACTGCAAACCTGAACAGCAGGAAAATTATGTGATTTATGTCATAATAAAAAGATCAATTATTTTTATTCAGTAGCTATAACAATTAAAACCGTGATACCAATCGCTAACATTTATCAAGTGCTCACCACGCCCTGGGTATTTCACAAGCACCATCTTATTTAACAGCCCAGTGTCCTTATGAAGTTACTGCCTTTTACAGGTGTGTAAACTACATAACTTCATCAGTGTCACCCAAACTGGTTAAAGTGTCAAACCTGGATTTAAACCTAAACTTTCGTTACTCTAGTTCCGAGTTTAAAGTTCCTGCTAAAAAAAGAAAAAGAAAAAGAAAAGAAACATGTCAATGTTACAGTTTGGTTGTATTTCATGAGTGAATCTTGATTTTACAATCCACAATTAAATTATTCAACTTTTTAATCTGCCCTTTTGTGGTTTTTTCCATTCTCATTCATGGTAGTTAAACTGGACAAGAAAAGGTCTTATAATTATGTATTCAGCAAAGTACTTACATAGTCAATGGGCTTGAGGGACTTGACTTCAGATGTCGGGCAGCCACAAGAAGTAAGGTCGGCATAGAGGCCTTCTTCTAACACACACTGGCTATCGGATATGTCCTCTTGGTAATACAGGAGCCAGCTGCAAACACAAGCAGGACAGTCCATCAGACCGCATCAGCCTCCAGTGTTGGCTCAGCATCACACTGTCTGTGCCCACCGGGGCAAGGGCATGGCACTGAGGTCACGGGCTGACCAGCAGCAAATGCCCATCACCACTTTAAAAAACACAGCTACCACTATTATTTACTGACTGCTTACCATGTGCTAGACATAGGCTACACACACACACACACACACACACACACACACGCTATTTCACCGTGTCCTCAAAAATTCCATGAAATAAAACCACATATATATATATTTAAATTCTCACCTGAGGCTATGTTTTTTATTGATTTTAGAGAGAAGGGAGAGAAGGAGGGAAGGAGAGAAGGAGGGAAGGAGAGAGGGGGGAGGAAGAGGAAGAAGAGGAGGAGTCGTCGTTCGACCGACCGACTGGGGATTGAACCTACAACCTAGGTATGTGCCCAGACCAGGAATCGAACCTGCTACCTTTTGGTATAGGGATGACATTCCAACCAACCAAATCACACTGGCCAGGGCATAAAACCATATTGTTATAGGCAACACAATGAAGTTCGATTTGCCCAAGGTCTCCCCAACTTATCAAATGACAGAGCTGAAATTTGAAAGACAGTATCTGCTTTAAACTAACAACATTAACTTCATTTGGTGTCTTGCAAGTACAGACATCTGAGATCAAATTACAGTGATTATTAAGGTCATGAACAGTAGAAGTTTTTTTGGGGAAAATAAAAATTTGTATTCATATTTAACAATGAGTGTGTCCTTCAGTTTGGGGGATTAGAAGCTAGACTCCTAAAGTCACAAAACAGTATATAAAGTCTGTCACCTGCACACCGACAGCTGATTAAAATGATAAAAAAAAGAAATAAACCCTTCAAAATCTTGGATATTAAATTATCATCATAGTCAATGGGCCGGAGGGACTTGACTTGAGCAATCATCCCAGCTTGATTAAGACATGCCCTTTTGAAAGGATGGAGCTGAGCGATCAACGGATTGGCTGTTGCTACTTCAGTTTTGTTGTGTTTAAGTTGCAACCCTGTATTTTAAGATTACCAGAACTGTAGTCTGGCTAGACCAGGTTAATTTTGGAAGACCACAGAAATGCTCTGTGACACTGTAACTTACTGTCATATCTTCTACGTAATGAGTAACATTTGTCCAAGGGTTTCAATGTGTCAGGCATGGAGTAAGCCCTCCATGTACGCTATTTATTCAGCCCTTGTAAGAATCCTTTGGGGGTAGGTATTATTATTATTATTCCTCCTTTAGAGCTAAAGAAACAGAGAGATAACCCAGTATGTTTAAGGTTACAGAGCTGGAAGTGATGGTAATGGCTCAAATACAGCTCCTTCAAGCATTCCAGGTACTGAAGCAATTGCCATGGTTCTTGTATTTTTTATTTTTAAGGAACCAGTTTGGCATTTTTAAAGAGATTAAAAGAAGGGTATTTTATGACATGTGAGTATTATACAATTCAAATTTTAATGACCATAAAATTTAAAATTTAATGGAACCCAGACAGGCCCGCCGGATATGTACTGCCACAGTGCCGCTGGGCTACAGTGGCTGTGGAGTAGCTGAAGCGCAGCCTGTGGGGCTCACAAGCTGAAAAAGTGTGCGGACTCCCTGGTGTTGAATAAATGCTGGCAGAGGAGAGGATGGGGCGGTGTAAGGGCAGACTGGAGAATGGACAGAGGAAAGGAGATGAGTTGATGGTAAATCCTGGAAGACTTTGAACGTCTGACTGTGATTAGAGTGGCTATGGAATGTAAAGCAGAGTAGTAAACATATTAAACTGAACTTTGGGGCAAATAAATGGGCAATGATCGGCTGTGGTAACCAAAGGAAGTAATACAATACTGGAGCAGGCTGATTAGGGGACTGAAGTTCCTCAAATGGAAAATAAGAGATCCTAGTCTCTACTGATTCAGGAGAGAAAGGAGAATTGATGAATCCAAGGTTATCTTAAAGAATGAATAAAGTGACTTTGATGAGTTATTAGGTAGATATTTGGTACACAGATATGCCACTCAACTGTACACTTAAAATTAAAATGGTAAATTTCATGTTACATATATATTACCACAATAAAAATCAATACAGAGAATACACACACACACACACACACACAGTGAAATATAAGACTCATGATGTATCTATTATCAATTAGTCCATGCTAAGGATGACATTTCCCTAAAATTCACATTTTATCCCCCATACATGTTTTCAGGTACGTCATCATGTATTTAGCTTTCTCATCTACCTGTTGCACAAAAGACTGGGCACAGAAGCCCAGAAAACCATTCTACCTATAAGAGTAAATCATAATCCCTCCACTAAGATGCGGTCCTTATCCACTGTATCAATTATTCTCCCCCGTCATGACACTAAGGTATGAAGTAATAGCAGTTTAGCACTAAACACAAAGGAGATTTGGATTAGTATTTGGATATATATATGCCCTGAGAATTATACACAATTTCAGATACGTGTGAGAAAGACCCAGTATACTGCTGCAGTTGGGAGCACATAGGACTTAATAAAAAATGACCAAGCCACACTGGGTCTGACATTTGGTTGATCTTGGAGGAACCCTAACTCTGAAACAGGACCTGCATCTGTGAAATGACACTCTAAACAATTTTTTTAAAAAAATTTAGGAGTCTTATCTGAACAAAAACACTACTTTTTAGTGTCTTTTTTTAATAGCACTTTACTATGCTTCACAATAAACATACAATATAAACACTCAAAATATTTAGAAAAGAATGTAACAGTAAGAAAAAGTCACCCAAATACTCCCAAAGCAGTTAATTGGCATCCTGCTTCTGTTACACAATGGCTCAGAATAGGGATTGGAAAAAGTTAATACAGGCTAATTAGCAGTCAATCAATGCATAAAAACATTTTTATCTCACTGTGTAAATAATACAGGTAAATACCTGTAAAATTTTAAGAAATTTATTTGTTAAACAACAGCAAAAAACACTCAACGAGCATACTTACCAGCCCCGAAGAACTTTGAAGGAACATGGAGTGAATGAAGTCAAATCAGAAACTTCTTTGGTAAAATCTACATATTCACCTTGGAACCCTGGTTTACTGAATGCTTTGAGCTAAAAAACACACAACACAACAGTTACATAGAAAACAACTGCTTGATATAATCACAAACAAAAAAGCAAATTTTGGTATCCTTCTGGAGAAGCCAAGATGGCGGCATAGGTAAACACCTGAAATCAATGCCTCACACAACAACTTCAAAACTACAACTAAAAGACAAAACAGACATCATCCAGAACAATAGGAAGGCTGGCTGAGTGAAAATTCTACAACTAGAAGGAAAGAGAAAAGCACACTGAGACTCAGAGGAGCTGCAGAAGTAAAGGCAGAGGTACAAAGGTGCATGCAGAGAGGGCTGGCAACTGAGTATGTGGCTTTTTCAAGTGGGAGGGGGACAAAAGCTCCCAACTGCACTGAACTCCAGTTCTGGGCAAGACTCTGGGGACCCAGACTCATACGTGAGAGGAGGGGGAAAAACTGGACTGTCTGGCATCGGGCAAAACTTGCGGGCAGCTTTCTCTCAGAGGTGCTTGTAGTGATTACCGAGGGACACTGAGACCCAGAGGCCTCTTAGGGCATGGCTGATGGGAAGCCATTGCTGTTTGCTCCACCCTGAGATTCCGCCCCATCCAAGCAGTGCACAGAGGCTTTTGCATATGAATGGCCTGGTCCTGGATGGTCTCAGGCAGAGGCTAAATTAGCATCTCCTTGGAGATCCAAGAGCCAGTGTACCCAGGGGTCAGAGTAGGGCCACCCAGATTACAACTCCTCAGATTCATAAGGGATACATTCATGGGGCACACTCAATGAGCACCAAAGCCCCACTGAAGCAAGTCTTGCCTCATAAGGGTGTCCCCAGCACAGAAGTTCTCCCAGCATAGACACAGCTGATCCTCACAGCCAATTGGCCTGGAGGTCAATTCCTCCCAGTGATACCAACAATAATCAAGGCCCAACTACAATAATTAACTACAACTACAAGTTCCTTTAGACTAGAGATACCATATGCAATACAAGTGACCTTGGATCTTGAGACAAAATTAATAAGCCATATAAACATTCCATAATCCATCAGAGCCCTGAAATGCCATGGCCCACAGGTCCACCCTGCACAGGCAGGCCTGTGCTGGGCTACGAATGCATCATAGTGAACTGCCTGCAGCATTGCTCTCTCTGCTGCTCATGAGGTCATGGAGAACAAGGCTCCTTGGAGCACCGGATATTCACTTCTTCCTTCTTCTCCAGGGCCCTCTTAGAGACTGATGGTCTCTGCATTCTGAGGAATTCTTTCTTGACTATGTCATCCTGGTTTGGCCTTGCTTAGTCTTTCAAAGATCAGCCAAGCTAAAACCAGTTTGGCTCAGTGGATAGAGTGTCAGCCTGTGGACTCAAAGGTCCCAAGTTCGATTCTGGTCAAGGGCATGTAACTTGGTTGCGGACACATCCCCAGTGGGGGGTGTGCAGGAGGCAGCTGCTCAATGTCTCTCTCTCATCGATGTTTCTTACTTTCTATCCCTCTCCCTTTCTCTCTGTAAAAAATCAATAAAATATATTAAAAACAAAACAAAACAAACAAAAAAACAAAGATCTGCCAAAACCTGGGAGGTGAGAGACTCAATTCTCCCGGTCAACTGTGGCTTGCGCAACACGACTTCCTATTGTGAAACCAGGCTGCCCTAGGAGCTGTGATACAGCAAGTTTCTACCATGGTCCTTTTGGTGCACACAGAGGATAGCAACAAAAAAGAAGTCCAAATGAGACAGACTTCTGGAATAATTTCCTGTGTAAGAACAATTTTACATGTCCAGGGAATTGCCCCTAAATTCCTTGCTAACAGCATGTATTTTGGATAGTGGTTTTTCAGAATATATATATAATGTTTTGATAAAACAGAGAGAGAGAGAGAGAGAGAGAGAGAGAGAGAGAGAGAGAGAGAGAGAGAGAGAGAGAGAGACACCAATAGGCTGCCTCCTGCACACCCCCTACTGGGGATTAAGCTCACAGACCGGCATGTGCCCAGACAGGGAATTGAGCCAGGGGCCTCTCCTTGCATGGGATGACATCTGACCAACTGAACCATACTGGCCAGAGCCAGGCTGTGTTTTTTAACTTAAAGGTTTATAATACACAAGTCTAAAAGTAAATCACATTAACTTCAAAAAATGTAATTTCTCCCATATGTAGATATTACCTCAGTTCACAATAATAAATGAAAAAGCCACCTGAGAACAGAGATCATGGCTGTTTCATTCACAATTGTATTTCCAGTTTGTTTAATTATTTTCATGTTGAGCTTATAATTTATACTTCCAATGTTTCACCATAAAATGTCAAGTCCTGGACAACTGACAATGCAAGGTAAACATACTTTGGATGATATGTATAGTAAGCTACCTCTACTTTTTAGTCTTAGTGCTCATACTCGGAAGCATTAAAATTTACATACACTTACACACATACAGAAAAGCAATACTTCATTTTGACTACCTTACAAATGCCTAATAGAACAATTCTCATAATAATTTTCTGAGGACGGTCCATACAGAAATCAGCACTGCACTTACAAACTAGAGTAATTAAACTTGGTGAAATTAAGTCCTGTGCACTACTGACTGGATAACTATTTTAGTTTCCTTCCTAGAATAATGTAGAATAAATGTACAAACAGCTCAGATACTTTGCTTAGAACACAGTCAAGTAGTCAGATAAACAAAAGTTTATTTCAAACCACAGCCAGCTCTCTGTGCCGTCTGGGCACAGCTCCACTGCTACCAGCTCCACAAACGGAACTGTACGGAAGTGAAAAAATGGACAGTGTACCATTGGTTTGCAAGGCGCCTTTTCTCATATACTATAGGCCTGATGCATGAAATTCGCGCACTTGGGGAAATCCCTCAGCCCGACCTGCACCCTTTCGCAGCCCAGGAGCCCTCAGGGGATGTCCGACTGGAGGTGCCTTGGCTGGCCTGGTGCCGCCTGCTCGGTGACCCCGGCCCCCCACCCACCAGCAGTTCCACCATTCTGTCAATTTGCACATTATGCTTTTATTATATAAGAAGATTATCTTATTTCTCCTTTAGAACTGTCCTTTAAGGTACAAATTATCACTGCATTATGAAGATATGCATAGATGCTTTTTACTATATACTTTTCATTTATGGTATATATGAGTAAATATAGATCTTTAATCTAATATGATAAACTAAAAAGTCAAGAGCTTATTTACTGACCAAACACAGTAGAAGCACTCAATTTATCCACAACATCAGAATAATTTTGAATGTACTTACCCCAATATTAAAATAATTTCCATAAGAAACATTCTATCCTGTCTAAAAAAGACTTTCTGTTGCCCTTTGGACCTCCTCCAAACACATTGGTTGTTAAAGTCTTGCTTGCAATCTTCTGTTGCATCACACTGCCTCATCTTGTAGTGTTATGTACTTTCCCCATCGATTACATGTCCTACAATAACTGTATTTCTCTGATTACTTCTAGAAGGGTTATCTTTACTTGGTGAAGTACTTCCCGATTGTTTATGACCTGTGGATTCTATAAAGATTATCTAGTCACAGTACCATGAAGAAGTGTTTTTCTCTACTGCTCTTGAATCTTAATGATATTTGACTAAAACTGTTGTTCCTTTTCCCCATCAATGATAGCAGTAATCACAACTATTAAAGATCCTGCAATTACTCTGAAATTCAATGTGACAAAATTATGTGATATAAGAAAATAAATATCCAGTCACTTTTTCTTGGCAGAATCATGCATAAAATTCAACATGGGCTCAATAAAGAAATCCAAATGTGTAATTATATTTGCAATAGACTTGAAAAAGATTCTAAGAAAGCAAAGTCCTTGCCTGAGCTAGAATTTCCAGAGAGTGCTGCCTTATTTCCAGAGAACTGTTATAAGATTTAATTTAGTGAAATCTCTGATTTGGACTTGCTGGGGGTTGGGGATGATGAAGACATTAAGAACATAATCCACATGGTTTGCTTTTTTGTTTTGTTTGGGGAAAAATAAGAATAAAATGCCTCTTGCATTTAGAAATCTATAATGCTCCTTTATATTTTGAGTTGGCAATTAGCCTTAGTGACTGAGCTTCAGTCAAAAACAATCTTTTCAATACAAAGAGGGGTTATTCTATATTCCAAATAAGACATCATTATGACATGCTTACACATCAGCAAGAATATTTTTATTAGCATAACTCTCATGATGTATACTGATCTTTATCCACATACATTTTCTGGTTTTTCCTTTCTTAGGATGCTTGAGGTTCCTTTTCAAATCCCTAGCACAAAAAAAATTCCATCTCTGACTTGAACTCTGAGATGTAACTTCCTCCTTATTCCACAGACAGAGAAAATGGCCACTTCCTCTGAACACACAGCATCTGAATGGTCAGTCTGGCTATCACACCTACTTGTAAAGAACAAAAATGCTTTCTAATTACCGTGTGGAACCAGAGTGTCAGCCAACCCAAAAACTAGGAAAACGTCTGGGACGTTGGTCCAGTGGAGATAATAAGAGCTTTGATACTGGGAAAGTTAAGGAGGCTTTGTCTGCGTGTGACCAAATATCCAGCTCTCATCCACCTGTTGGAAATATTTACTTCACAAGGCAACCTGAGCCCAGCCGAAAAAATGAGTGGGCCAAGTCCACTGGGCGTTCTCTGCTGCTTCCTTTTCTCTTCAAGTTGGACTGGAAATACTAGGAAGAAAACCTCTGAGCAATCTGCCCCAAACAAGGAAGTCCATACAAAGGACAGGGATGTAGGAGAGGAACACAGACCTGAAAAGAATGTGACTTCTATCTGCATTTAAGACTCAGAAATGTGCAGCTAGGAATCATCCCTATTTAACACTTTAACTACTTATGTTGGTTCATGTGAAAAAGTACTTTAAGAGTCCACAGCTGAAGTTTACAAAGATTCAAAATAAATACTTGGCAGGAAGTGTCTCTAAATACAACAGCTCTATTATACAGGGTGGGACAAAACTGGGTTTACAGCTGTTCTTTTGGAAAAAGACATGTAATTGTTACAATAGCTTTATCAATTGTTTGTCGAACTCACAACTGTCAACCTACTTTTACCCCACCCTGTATTTACAAAGGAAATGTTCCCAATAGGCCTGAGTTAATCAGAAAATGAAACCTGAAAGCACTGTGAATGGAAACTCGTATAAACTAAGCTGATTTAAAATATATAAACAGTGATGTGAACATGAAAAACATACACTCAAGGAGAAGAATTCAGCATTACGTAAAGCTAGCAAATGTCAAGTAATTAAAATTAATCAATGTATTTGCCTTGACAGAAAATGTCCCATATCTGTTGTTTAAAATGAGACAGACGAGGCTACCTCTCTCCGTCTCTTTCCTTCTCCACCTGGACTGCTCATTCCACACAGTCTTTCTTGCTGTAAAATCCTGAACATGGGGCTAAGTAGCGTCAGATACTAGAAAGTGCCTGTTTTTGTGATTGTGCGAAACGACACAAATTCTAAATCTCGGTTTGCTCATCAATAAATGAGATTAACCCTGACCTCACAGAGTTACCAGAAGCACTAAATAAGCACAATTTCTGTTCCACCTTTTCACCCAGCCCCACAGCTCCTTTCCCTCTGACAGCTTCCGGTCTGCCCTCTATTTATGAGTGTTTCTATTTTGTTAGTGTATTTTGTTCATCAGATTCCACATATGAGTGAAATCATATGGCACTCGTCTTTCTTTGACTAGCTTAAGTCGGTAAAGGGATTAAACAAAAACCACAAAAAACTCACAGACACAGACAACAAACACTATGGTGATTACCAGAGGGAAAGGGGTAAGGGGGGAGGTAGAGAGGGTAAAGGGGAGATGGTGATGGAAGGAAACTTGACTTGGGGTGGTGAACACACAGTACAATATACAGATGATGTATTATAGGGATGTATACCTGAAATCTATATAATTTTTTAACAAATGCCACCCCAATAAATTCAATAAAAAAGATAAAAAGGAGGGGGGCACAATTTCTAGCCCTCAATGGATAACAAACAAAACTTAGGCTCCAGAGTACTGCCCAATCCTTCAAACCACCACCACTAGAAATAAATAAGGCTGCAATTTTAATAGTGCTTTAAAGAGCTATCTGTTTAGGTATTAGGAATACATTTACATAAATAAGCATGTCAAGACAGCTAGCTATTTCTCTACGTGCTGAATAAGGATAAAACACTCAAGAACAGATGGGTGATAGGGAAGAAAGAGCCTCAGAGGTTCAAAACGAGCTCAAAGTGGTGAGTGTTGAATCCCTATCAGAAGAAAACAGGGGCTGGGACACATCCAGGCCAGAACCACCAGCAACAAAGTCGGGCTCCTCTGCTGGCAGGTACCAAGCACAACGCAGCCGCCCTGACACACAGCACATACACGTTATCTGAAGGAAAGGAGGATTGGAGAGAAAGGGCATAGATGCTTTTAGTAAACAATTTAACAAGCCCCAGGTAAGGCTATTTTTAAACATACCAAATGTGGAGGCTCATTTATCCCAAGTGGTTCCTGAAAAACATTAAAACAATTGTAACCAGATAATCTTAGTAGTCTTTTCAAAAGTTTTGAAAATATCATTTGGTGAGGAGGAAGGTCTAGCCAATTTATTAGATTTCTTAAATTGGCCAGGACCCTCAAATAACTTACTGAATTCTTATAGTAATTTTGTATTTATTACTAATGCACTGAGTAATACTGTAGCTGGAAGAAAAATGTGCCCCAATATCCATTAAAACAAAAGCGTTTGAACTTCCCACTATTCCCTCTCCCAAACTATCTCATGGACACCCAGACTGCCCTGCCGTGTTCATTTCCCAGGCTTTTTGTGGAATGCCCTTTCTGCCCACGTCCCTTAAGATTTCACTCCATGCATTCCCTTCTGGGGTACAGTCACCAAGTTCCCAGGTCCTGAGTGCTTCCTTTCCCCTGCCTCCCTCCCACTGCCTACACACTCCATAATGAATTGTCTGTACGTCCATCTCCTCAGAGACGGAGACCCATCAGGACAGTCTTATCCATCTATCCCCAGTGAGCCAGTACAGTGTCTGGCACAGCAGAGGCGCTAAATAAATGCTTCTCAGTGAATGAACTGATCTAATTACAGAGCCACTTCATCAATGTGCTAATATCATACACCAGATTTCTATGGTGCCCACAGAAATTCTTATGCTATTTCATTTCCTCTACACATACATGTAACATAGATCAACAATTTCACTTTGAAAAAGCTTGTTCCACACATTCTGTCGTATGCCATCCCATGCCCCTGGCATTAGCTATGTCTGTACTCACCAGCTGGATAGGTCGTATTGACATGATTATGTTATTTGATCCTCCCCAGTCAAAAAAGCACTTGTATTTCCCTTTCTCTAAAATGTACTGTTCTCCACAGAAAAACTTCTGCTGGTAGGCAACCCACCTAGTAGGGGGAAAAGGAAAAAGAACAAAGGGGGTGCGAAATCGAGCAACCCAACAATTTTAAATGGCAGAGAGCATTTAAAGGTGGGGAGACAACTTACACTCCACTTTTAACGTGAATGGATCTTGTTTCAGTGCCAAAGCCCATTTCTTCTAAGTCAGAAATTTCCTGATTTTTAATGTCAATACATTTCCCATTTTCCAGGTCAGATTCAAACAGTGTGATGGAAGACTCTATAAAATTCTAAAAGGAGGAAGAGGAAAGTTTAGAAAATGCATGCATTCTGTTTTATGGCTTGCTAAATCTTTGCACAACTTTCACATACTTGTGGGATAATTTTCACAAACGTAGCTCCAGAAAGAATTTTAAATGGCATTGGAAACAATTCTAATAGTCACTATTCATAAATAGTTCTAAAAACTAAGCCTCAATTTCTACTTTAATCAGGAAAACATACCATTTTTATGTAAGTGGAAATTAGTAAACAGTTGGTAAATTGCTAGAACTTACCGGATTACTATATGCAACACTACTTGTAAAGGAAACTAAAGTCTCACTTACGCCTAAAGATCAAAAGCTGCATGAAACAAAATGGGCAATGAGGGGCAGGATTTGATGTGCTTAAATGAAATGGGAAAGATAAAGTGCTTGACAAATGAAAAAATTATTAAAACATTAAACTGAGAAAAAATTGTAAAAAGTTTTAATCAGACAACATGTTTGAAACAAAATTATCAGAAAAACTCTAAGACCCAAAATGATAAGTCAGCAAATAAGACATTTCACAAAAAATTAAAAACAAATTAGCAAATGTCTAATTTCACTAATAAAAATAATTCAAAATAAAACTGACACAATTTTCACTTTTTAAATTAAAATAAGAAGGATCTTAAAACTCAGTTTTGTCAGGGGATGCTCCTGGTGAAAACATACATTGGATGGCTATTTTAGAATATAGAATATATTTAAAAGATTGATATTGTTCACATTCTTTGAGCCTGAAATTAATCCCTCCCTTTTTAAGCTAAGCTTCTTAAAGAAACTAAATAGTAGGCAATTTATATGCAAAGATGCATTGCTTGTAATAGTGAAGAGCTGCAGACAATGTAAATGTCCAAAAGATGAATTAAGATAAACTTTTATGCATTTGCCACTTGATGGAATAAATATAATTATGAAGAGTTTTTAACAAGCTAACAGTGAAATATATTCTACACTTATTACTGGGCAGGAGTTTGATGTGCATTATTTTCAAAAGAGCAATCACATGAGATTATATTACTTTCATCTCCATTGTACAACTAAGAAATGGAGTGATACATAATTATACTGAGTAACATATAAATACTAGAGACCTGGTGCATGAAATTTGTGCACAGATAGGGTCTCTAGGTCTGGCCAGCGATCAGGGCTGATCAGGGCCTTCCGGCTGCCGGCCAGGGCCTTCCTTCATCCTGCGCCACTCCCTGGAGGTCAGCGCACGTCACAGCAAACAATCAAACTCTCGGTCTCCTGGTCAAACTCTGAGGGGATATTTGCATATTAGCCTTTTATATATAAAGAAGATTTAATATATTAATACATTCTATCAATATTATACACACACACACACAGACGAGGAAATCAAGGCTTTAATAGCCTGTAAGTGACTTGCCTTAAAGTCCCCCGAATAAGCCTCCCAGCTAAAGGATAAAGTGTATAGCCTGGGTGCCACACCAACAAACCTGGCTGTACTGACAACATACACTTCCAGCATGAATATGACTGTCTCTTGCAACCTGAAAATGTGTAATTAGCTCAAGACAGTTGGGAACCAGTATGAATAGCCACCTACCAAGTCAGGTCCAAACAAAATGGGAAGCTCCTTTATCAGCTCTCAATTTTATGGACCTCTCTCCTCTTTCCCTCCCTGCCTCCTTCCCACCCTCTCTTTCTCTGGTCACTCTGGAATGCTCCAACTCTGCTTCTATTACCTACTCTCTACTCTGGGTTAGGGTTTCAGGAAGGGAGGTGCAGGGGTAAACTGAAATATACCATGTGTCATTCATTACATTATGTTGGAGTCAAATGGGACAAAGACAAAAAACAGAGATATGTGCATGCTTAATGTGTTTGTGACCTTTCATGAAGATAACTTGTATTATGATGTGATGTGCTCTACTTGAGCAATGACTTGCACAGATCAATCGTGTGGGTTATGAGGGAGTGACCACAGTGAAGAGGGTGAGCTGGGAACAGGTTGGAGGGATAGGCCACTTGACCACAATGCAGCCCAGAGCCAAATAGAGGAGGAATCTGCTGTCACAGGTCCACAGCCAGGCGCAAGTGCTGACAGTGTATGCATTCACAAATAAGTTCACTCCGGCCCAGCCAGCCTGGCTCAGTGCTTGAGCTTCAACTATAATCCAGGACATCAGGGTTTGATTCCTGGTCAGGGCACATGCCTGGGTTGTGGGCTCAATCCCCAGTGTGGGGCGTACAGGAGGCAGCTGATCAATGATTCTCACCATTGATGTTTCTCTCTCTCTCCCCCCCTCTCCCATCCTCTCTGAAATCAATAAAATATATTTTAAAAACTTTACTCCCATGGCTTTAGTGTGTGTTCTTCCTGCTCTGTCTACTATTCCCAGAGACCTGGTCAAAGGCCCTGGGAGTCTCCCAAGTGGCGTTGCTCTTCTCTCTCCGTCGTTGGCTTTTGTTTATTCACTGCTTTTGATGTCTTCCGTCTTTTTTATTTTATTGATTTTTTTTACAGAGAGGAAGGGAGAGAGATAGTTAGAAACATCGATGAGAGAGAAACATAGATCAGCTGCCTTCTGCACATCCCCTACTGGGGATGTGCCTACAATCAAGGTACATGCCATGCCCTTGACCGGAACTGAACCTGGAACCATTCAGTTCCCAGACTGACGCTCTATCCACTGATAGAGATGGTTAGGGCTCTTCCATCTTTTGTAAGTACTCTTCTGAACCATCCTCCTAGTTTTGACCTTTTCTGCATTTCTCCTGAAACCTACTAAATACACAATATCTGATCAGGTTGACTACCTGCCATCAATACGGTGCCCCTTCCGGGCAGAATTCTAACTCTAAGCCAACTCCAGTCACCTGAAGCTAAAACTCTAGGGTCATGTGTACAAAGCATGGCATAAAATATTTAAAGAAAACCATGCACCGCCAAAACCAGTTTGGCTCAGTGGATAGAGCGTCGGCCTGTGGACTGAAAGGTCCCAGGTTCGATTCCGGTCAAGGGCATGCACTTTGGCTGCGGGCACATCCCCAGTAGGGGGTGTGCAAGAGGCAGCTCATGGATGTTTCTCTCTCATCAATGTTTCTGACTTTCTATCCCTCTCCCTTCCTCTCTGTGAAAAATCAATAAAATATATTAAAAAAACAAAAAAGGAAAGAAAACTGTACCTTCCCTCCCACCCCGCCCCCAAGAAAAACATTTTATCTGTCTTGTTCTGGAGGTGACTGCAACAGGCACTCGGAGTCACGTCGTCTGAGTAAGCCCACAAGGTTACAAGTCACTGTCACCACTTTATTAGGCACAATTAGATAATTTCGGAAGTCATACTGATTTAAGTGGAGCTTTACAGCTCGAGAAGAATGGGTAATGTTGGAACGACCTAACTCTCTATTCCACTTTATTTTTTCAAAGCACTTACATTCACTGAAAAATCTGGATAGTTTAACCATTTCTTAGGTACAGTACTCCTGCTGTTAGAGAAAACAAATGAGCAGCCATTGCAGGACCAAACACAGCCTTTAGGATCAATAATTTGATTGTTTTTAATTTCCATAAAATCCCTCAGCTGACTGGGCTCCAGGACTTTTGTGCTACAAATCCAGTGGATAGTGTGACATGGGACACCAGTGGAGATGGCGTATATTCATTACTTTAGGACAGTGGTTGGCAAGCTCATTAGTCAACAGAGCAGCATGTGGCTTGAGAGCTGCAGTTTGCCGACCAGTGCTTTAGAAGGATCTCCACTGCGTTCTACCTCGTTTCAGAGATTTGAAAAGAGCCCCAAAGTCTGAAAATCGTAACAAAAACAAATAAAAAAGCTAGTGAAAAACAAGTCTATTAAGACAGTTTTGTTGAAAAAGCCAAAAAAGAAAAATTCCTTCCTTAATCCCTGAAGTCTAAATACTGCTATATTCTTTCTGGTCTTGTCCTTTAAAAAAAAAGCACTCAACTGCAAGTGAACACATCTGCCTGACTCATTTGGAATCAAGAACACATTTCTGGTTGTACTCTCCAAAGCACGCTGGGACACAGATCACGTTATCCCTAAGGGACTCACCCAGGGTTTGACCTCAACGGAATACAGAGTGTTCTGCATGCTGGAGCCAAGACATTAGAAAACTGTACTGTATGATGCAGTTTTCTGTCCTCTTATTTATTTTATATTACCCCAGCTTAGATCTTAAAACGTAGCATTTCACTCTTTCTAAGGTTAGAGACATCCGAGAGTCTCCTACTTATGTAGGTCTATGACAAAAGCCTTAAATTCTATATCTAAATATTGTTTTATATACCTAAATTTTTCAAATTTTTTATCACACATAAAAAAGTAATAAAGGGTACAGAAGAAAATTTTGGGAAGTAATTAATATGTCTATGGCTCTGATGGTGGTGGTGATTTCACAGATGTAATTAATCCCCAAACTCATTAAATATGCACAGCTTGCACTAGTTGGTTTGGATCAGTGGTTAGAGCGTCGGCCCTCGGATGAAGGTCGAGTTTGATTCCAGTCAAGCCCACATACCTAGGTTGCAGGCTCAATCCCTGCCCTAGTCCAGGCATGTGCAGGAGGCAACCAATCAATGTGTCTCTCTCACATCAACTTTTCTCTCTCTATCTTTCCCCTTTCCTTCTACTTTCTCTAAAAATCAATGGAAAAATATCCTCAGGTGAGGATTCAAACATAAATAAATAAAAAATAAAAAGAAATATGCACACTCTTTATATGTCAAGCATGCCTGAATAAAGTGAACTCTCCCATTACATACTATGTCTATCGAATGTAACATTTTTTAAGTATAACTTGATAAGCAAGTTTTTAAAAGGATTTTCATGATGTACACATATTTAAATTCTAAATTTTCTAAATACGTACAGATCTGTTCATATATTTCATCTGAAAATATTTTGTGAACATAAGTTTAAATTGTAAGTAAACTGTCTGAAAGTTCATGTAAATAATTATTATATGTATGTGTATTGTCTGCAATGTGACATATATTTACAGCTACAAATGAAGTGCCAATAAACCTTAGGTTGAATGAGATCCAGTTTTCCATTGATAAGTGCTGTTTAGTCTAACCATTTTGTAAAAGAAGAAAATGAATTATATGGCAGAGGCTCCAGAGTAGGCAGACCTGCGCTCAACTCAGAGCTTTACACTCGGGCGTAGTGTCTCTCAGGTCCTGAGTTTCTGAATCTGTAAGACTGAGAGGATATATGTGTGCCTATATGAGTATTAAGTATAAGCAAGAAAGATAAGGTCCTTGACAAATGTTAGAATATTATAATGAAGATTATGAAAACTTCTTTAACTAAAATGAAATAACTAACCTTTTAACTTTAAGAAAATCTAATTTAAAGAGAATAGAAAATTTTCTTGCCAGAACCGGTTTGGCTCAGTGGATAGAGTGTAGGCCTGCGGGCTGAAAGGTCCCAGGTTTGATTCCAGTCAAGGGCATGTACCTTGGTTGTGGGGCACATCCCCAGGAGCGGGTGTGCAAGAGGCAGCTGATCGATGTTTCTCTCTCATCAATGTTTCTAACTCTCTATCCCTCTCCCGTCCACTCTATAAAAAAATAAAATATATTAAAAAACGAGGAAATTTTCTTGAAAGGGTACTTTTACTTATTTACATAAGTTATTTTTGTAAATCCCGCAAGTTTTATATGCAGCACTAATTAACATGCCAATTTTTCTAATGTAGATTATCATACACTCTCTATATCAAATATTTCATAACTAGAGGCCCGGTGCATGAAATTCATGTATGGGGGGTTCTCCCCAGGCCAGCCTACACCCTCTCCAATCTGGACATCCCTCTCACAATCCAGGACCACTGGCTCCTAACTGCTCACCTGCCTCCCTGTCTGATCACCCCTAACTGTCCCCCGCCCCTGCTGGCCTGATCACCCATAACTGCCCCTCCCCACCAGCCTGTTTACCCTCAACTGTCCCTCCCGCTGGCCTGGCTGCCCTCAACTGTCCCCTCCCCCAGCCTGATCATCCCTCACTGTCCCCCCTGCGGGCCTGGTTGCCCCATGCAGTCTACTGCTCAGTTGTTTGGTCAGCCCTCACTAACACCCCTGCAGGCCTGGTTGCCCCATGCAGCCTGTTTGGTCATTCGTCGGTTGTTTCAGTTGCAACAGTCACTTAGGTTTTTTATATATATATACTAGAGGCCCGGTGCATGAAATTCATGCACAGGGGTGTGTGTCCCTCAGCCCAGCCTGCACCCTCTCCAATCTGCGACCCCTCAAGGGATGTTCGACTACTCATTTAGGCCCGATCCAGGTGTGATTGGGCCTAAACAGGCAGTCGGACATCCCTCTCACAATCCAGGACTGTTGGCTCCCAACTGCTTGCCTGCTTGCCTTCCTGACTCCCCCTAACTGCTTCTGCCTGCCAACCTGATCACCTCCTAACCAGCCTAGTTGCCGCTAACTGCCCTTCCCTGAAGGCCTGGCCATCCCTAATTCCCCTCCCCTGCAGGCCTGCTCTCCCACAACTGCTCTCCCCTGCAGGCCTGGGTCCCTCCCAACTGCCCTTCCCTGCAGGCCTGGTTGCCCCCAACTTCCTTCCTCTACTGGCTTGGTCACACCTAATTGCTCCTCTCTGCAGACTTAATCGCCCCCAACTGGCCTCCCTTGCAAGCCTGCTCCACCCCACTGCCCTCCCCTGCTAGCCATCTTGTTGTGGCCATATTGTATCCACATGGGGGCAGCCATCTTGTGTGTGGGAGTGATGGTCAATTTGCATATTACTCTTTTGTTAGATAGGACTAGTGGCCCGGTGCATGAAATTCATGCACATTAAAAGGGTATTAATTAGAGAAAATATTTTAATAGTGCTATTTGCCCTTTCTCTATAATAAAGGTATGACAGATAAAAGGTAATGAGTATAATGTATATGAAAATAATAATTTCATTAATAAATAATAACAAAATGATATAACAACAATAACAAATTCATGATATAAAAACAACATTGATGCAAATAATGACTGATAAAGTGATTAAACTTATTCTAATATCTCCCTGTATACCACATTAACAGTGAAAAGACTTTCAGAGTGCTTGACTAATTTCCCTTGGGATAAAGTATTTACAACTTTAACATCACATGCTCTTTGAACTCAAAAGAAAGCAACATAATAACTGACCATGTGTGAAAACAGGTTCAGGTAGGAATATTCCTACTCTGTCTAGAGTTTGTTCTTGTGATTTAAAAAAATATATATATTTTATTGATTTTTTTACAGAGCGGAAGGGAGAGGGATAGAAAGTGAGAAACATCGATGAGAGAGAAACATCGATCAGCTACCTCTTGCACGCCCCCTACTGGGGATGTGCCTGCAGCCAAGGTACATGCCCTTGTCCAGAATCGAACCTGGGACCTTTCAGTCCGCAGTCTGACCCTCTATCCACTGAGCCAAACCGGTTTCGGCTGTCCTTGTGATTTATTAATAGTCATTGCAAATGCTGGCATCACGGGTAACAGTCATCGAATTAATTTAAATGGGAGGCCAGTGTCAGATGGGGACAAATCAATTCTTGGAATCAGAACAACCTCTCCCTCTGCAGATCCTCATAATACTTCAGCTTTGATAATGTTAGGTAGTAATCTTTTGAGAATAAATCTGGTACATTACAAAGACCCCATTTACTATTAAGATTTCTCAATAGCATGATGATTGCACCCACTTTCAATTTTATGACATGGCATTCCTGAAGGAGTAATACTATTAAGAAATTCAATGGGAAAATTTTCCTTTTCAGCATCATCTATTGAGTCAATGGAATCATCACTCAAATAGGTGTGAAAATCCCCATCAAGTATATCCAAAATTTCTTCATTTAATTTTTGAACATGCTCATTTTTTGGACAAAGAATTGCACATTTAGATATATTTTTAATATTATCTATAGAGGATATACTATTTCCAAAGGTGGCTTCAATAATAGATCCATTACAAATCATTTCATGGAGAATTTCAATAATATCCATTCCTAAATGAAAACCGCTAGTCAAGTTTGCCAGTTCCAAGTTTTTTTTTTTATATTTTCTTTTTTTAAAAATTTTTTCTTTACTTAAAAAAAAACAAACCCTTGTGTTGAGGGCTGACTTTCAATAGATCGCAGCAAGGGAGTTGCTCTGCTATGTAGGAAACACTGAGCCAGAGCAGGTCACAGAATGGTTTAGCACCAGGTTCTCCAGGAATGTGCGTTGAAGAGCGTGGGGGCGGCCCCCTTTCCTGCCGCGCCCCGTCTCCCAGGACGAAGTGCTCTCCGCACCAGACCCCGGTCCTGCGGGGGCGGGGGACAAGTTGTCCGAGGCCAACCAAGGCTTCTGCGGAGCGCCACCGTATCATTCCGCCTGGGCAGGAGTCTGAGAGGCTGTCAGTCATAATCCCACAGATGGTAGCTTCGCCCCATTGGCTCCTCAGCCTGCCATCTCCAAGTTTTATTAACCATTCTCTATAGGCACAATCCTCTGATCTCATATTTGTTTTAAGAGACAACTTTCTGAAACATCTCCAAACATCACAGTACTTCAAACTCTCTCCTGCAGTGGGTCTGTCACCAGAACTACATTTCCCAGCATTCCTGGTGCTCCCCACACCCTGCATGAACCAAGAGTACTATGAACTTTCTCCACCCGGTGGTGGCCACTGGGGTCTCCGCACACCCCAGAGACTGGCAGCCAGCCCTCTGACCCCCATCGTGGGTGCTGGGCTGGGGGGCATGCAGGGACCCCTGGGCCTCACACAGTGGAGGCCACCAGGATATCCATATGCTCCATCATAGACGCTGGGCTGGGGGCGTGGTCCCAAACTGCCACTTGGCTCACAGCCCCGCCTCGCACCTGGCTCTCATTACCCAAGGTGCCCCGGGCGCTCATTTGCATGTGATTCAGTCACCATAACTGTAAGGAGGGATCTCAACAGCCCTTAAGTACTGTGGGGCAGAGCTTATAACATGGTGCTTACTCACGCAGCACTGTGGTCATGCCTCCACTGGCCATTCCCCTGTCTGCTGGCCACGCCCGTCTATACCCCCCGTCTGCTGGTGATGCCCCCTGTCTGCTGGCCATGCCTCCTGCTCCTGATTGGCTGGTAGCGTAGCGGGAACAGTCAATTTGCATGTTACTCTTTTATTAGATAGGAGGAAGATAGATTATTTGGCTCTACAGGCTGGGGCAAAAGTAGGTTTACAGTTGTATCTACTTTTAAATGCATTAAGTAAATAATACAAAATAATTATTGGACTCAAAAGTGGCTACAACTGTAAACCTACTTTTTCCCTACCCTGTACAGTTACAGTATTCATATATTTTCATGTTTTCTACTATTGGTAGATTTTAATTAGTGAGACAAAGTTTTGTTTTTTTGTTAGCTTATTTTAGTCACAGTCATCTTTTGGAAGATACCATCACATTCATTTCTAAGATTGGCAGTGCTTCCATTCAAGTCTTTTTGAAATAAGGAGGGAAAATAAAATTTTATACAAGGAGGAAGATGCATTGCATCATGACCCTCAGTTTACTCAAAGAGTGTGGTCAAACGACCTTTAAGAAAAAAGAAGACTCTATCTTATTTTATCTTACTTGCCTTTTAGTGCTCTGGTAAGGAGTGGCTAGGTAGAGAAAACTGCTGGTCATTGTATATTGTGGACTAAATACCTTAAAAGTTACCTATCTGTCACTCAAGTAAACTCAGTGCCCAGTCTTCAGTGGATTGCCCTGCATTTCTGTCAGGTACAACTGGTTTTCAACTCTCATGAACAAGGATGTTTTATGGAAAAAATAAAAAAAATTTAAAAAGCTCCTTTGTTCCCTGTGCTTCTTTCCCATTCTGGCTGGCTCCTGCTGTCTGACCAGGTGAGGGGTGCAGCAGGGCTGCCGCTGGCCCCGACACACAGACCAGAAGGGCCAGAGCACACAACCTGTGCTCACTGTGTGCTCAGTCCATGTGGACCCACAACCACCTTTTGCTTAGTTATCAGTTCCTTCAAAGAGGGCTTTCACTATGCCAGAGTTCAGAGGTCATATGCGTACAGATTACTGTGGAAAGAGACTGCAGTGGGAATGCCTCAATCATAAGAAAACATGCCCCTCTGAGCACATCAGAGTTTGCAGAGCTGGTCACAGAAATGAGCGACATTTGAGAAGCTCTGGTTTCCTACAGAACTCTCTATCACTCACCTCCTCTTCTCTACAGCTTCATCAGCTTTCACTGGGTTCCCCCAAGGTCCTGGTCCTCTTTTCTCCAACTTCCTTTACACTGTGCCATTTCTTAAAACAGTCACCAAAAAGAGCTTTCTAAATCACTAATCATACTCACTAAGTCTAAAATCCATCAGTGCCTCATTATCAAGTCAAGAAAAAAAAAATGTGAATCTCCAACATGGCATATAAGGCCCTGCATTATCTGCCTCTGGACTCACCTTCCCCAAGTTCTCCCTAATACCCCGAATTAACTACATTTCCCATCCCCCCCACCCCTCCTATTACTTATTATGGCAGTTTCTCAACCTCAGCACTATTAACATTTTAGGTCAGATGGTTCTTTGTTTGACAAGGTGAGGTGAGGGGGGTTGCCCTTTGAATTGTAGGTGTTCAGCAGTATCCCTGGCTTTTAACCATTAAATGTCAGTAGCATGCCCCCTTCCCCCCAGTCACAACAACACAGAATTTCTCCAGACACTGCCAATGGCCCCTAGAGGGTAAAATCACCCCAAACTCAGAACCACTTGCTTACATCATTGCCTTTATATATGTTACTCTCTTACTGAAACAGCACCCACCTTTCCCCTTCACCCTGTCCTGAATTTCTTCACCGGTAACTCCTGAACTTGAACTTTCAGCTGAGCTGTCCTCTTAACTTCCTCTCACTTCCAATAGGAGTAACTGACCTTTTTCTGAGTACCCTCAGTACTCTGTGCTCAAACCAATTACCATCAAACAACATCAAACACTGCTGTAAGCGCTGTTTCCCTCTCAGACTGCCTGCTCTGTGAGGGTAGGGCTGAGTCTCTGCCATTATATCTCCAGCACCTGGCACAAAACAGGTGGTCAGAAATGTGGAATCAACATATGAAAAGTAAATACAAGTATTCTGAAATAATCATGGCAGTTAGAAAAACAGGCAAGAGGAGAGGTAGAAGAAGGTAAAGGGGGGATAAGTGAAGATGGAAGGAGACTTAACTTGGAATGGTGAACACACAATATACAGATGATGTGTTACAGAATTGTACCTATAATTTTATTAACCAACTAGGGGCCCGGTGAATGAAGACTCGTGCATGGAGGGTTGGGATTGGGAGTGTTGGGGGTGGTCCCTCAGCCCGACCTGCACCCTCTCCAATCTGGGAGTTTCTGTCTGTCTTTGCAGTCATATGAGTGAATTGTCTGAGACCTCAACCCAGTTTGGTTTGTTGCTCACAGAATAATACTTTTTTTTTCCCTTTGCTTCATTGGTGAAGATTTCCTAGGAGTTTTAGGTATTTTCCCTTTAAGTTTTCCTAGACACACTGATTTTACTTATGTTTCTCACCTTTCCTTTCACAATACTCCTGTGACACTCCAGTGGCGGGACTGAGCGCCACCAGCTTTTGTGATAGAGTGACAGTTAATTTGCATATTAATATTTTACTCAATAGGATGTCACCCCAATAAATTCAATTAAAAAACAAATAAGCAAAAAACAGGTAAGTCATATAAGCAGTTCAGTTTAGTACCCTCAGGTGTTAGAAAGATGTTAAAACCTTATGCTTTATCAGAGGTCACGTCCAATTTTTATAAAAAAAATAGAGAAATTAAGAATTTGGGAGCTAACTCACAGCTTGTAAGTACCGGAAAGACAAGATGGGGCCGCTCAATGCCCCATAAGCATTTCTGTCTTCAAAATCTCCTTCTTCAAGCAAGAATTGTTGGCCTTTAAAATGTTCTTTTTCATAGGCAACCCACCTAGAAATACAGAGGACACCAATTGAGCCATTAATAAAACTGCAGTCAAGAACACAAGGAAAAATACCATAATAAAGCACCCCGCTGCACATCACAGTGTTTTAAAAAGCAACACATTTGTTTTGTTATCATTTACAAAGATAAATGGTATATGCTTCATGGATCAATAATTTTTATAGTTTGCAGTCTCTTCCCCCCAAAAGGTTAACTGTTGCAGGATTACAACAAAGCAGATCATTAATGCATGTGGTGTGGCCTGACACCACATCTCCAAATGGTTGAAGAACAGTTTCCAAATAAAAAAAATAATGGAAATCACAAATAGGCAATGAGAAAGTTACAAACCCACACTAAGATGCAAAGGTAGTCACCCCTGTTGTACTGATGAAGCCCTCCGGAGTGAGAGTATGATTACTATATTAAACATTCATTTAGGTTCAGATCCAAGGAGCCTCTCACCAGGCTTCAGATCTAAAACACATTACATGGGGGTTTAGCAAAGAGAAACAGGGAAGTGTGACTGAGCTGGCATTAGCAGTGGTGGCCTTCGTGCATGCAGACTTCTGCAGGTGTTTATGGTGGGAAGCATCGCTCCCGACAGTCTATCAGCACGTTTCAACGACAAGGCTTCTTGACTTCTAATCTAAAGCTGTCCGTACAGAACACTGATAAACACCATTAGGCATTAAGCTCATGAAACTTACATTTTACAAAGTAACCAGAGTAGCTAATGCAGTATGGGCAAAGATGGGTCACAGTGTGTGTTGACGCGCTTAAACCCTCCCTGCAGCCACACTGTGTGACCAGAGTGGGACCCGCTCCCCTGGCACATGCCAAGGATGACTATTTTGGGCTCCTGGGTTGGGAACTTCTGAATTCTGGAGTTTGACAAACTGAAGCCTGGTAAGGCTACTACTGTTAGTTTCCTTTCTCCACCCCTACTTATTGCTGTGAGGATTAAAAATATTCCACAGAATTGTGTCCATAGGGTGCAGGCAACGGGAGCCGCTCAGCCACCATGAATCCTTCTCCACTTTGTGCCGCAGGTGTGCTCGCAGGGCAGGGGGGCACAGGCTGGAATACACGTCTTATACATCTTAATATATCTGTCATGTGTACAGAAACTAGCATTTCTTTATTCTTAAGCTAGTATGTGAAAATAAATCTTATAAGAAAACTTTCAAATTCTAAGCTTTCTTTTATATAAATGAGGCTACTCGAAGCAAGCTTTTAATGCATTTAATGGGAAAAAGAATAAAAGGTACAGAGGACCATAATATTAAAGAAAAGATCAGTAAATTTTCATATAATGACGGTTGAAAATCTTCTGAGATATTAAAATGTAGATGTTATCTGAGAAAAATTAAGAAATATCAACCTCACTTTCCCCAGATTCCTCAAGATGGGAGAGAGATGAGGAAGAGCTCATAAACAGCTGACAAAAGTAAAAAATGATAGAAATGCAGAAAAAATAATGAAGTTAGCTGTTTATCTCTCAATGGGGACATAACATTTTTCTCTGCAATTGCCATCTAAAAATGAAAGTGTGTATGTTGTATTGTGAGCCACAATACTTTGAAATTTTTATAAAATAATTGTAGAAAAGAACAATGAAAATCACAATCTAATTAATGAGAACAATATTTGGATCTCAGAAGGGAGAAAAGGCAAAAATATTTAGCAAAGGATTAACAAGAAGCATGTGCGTTCACAAATCAGAGAACACCACAAATAAATACAACACAACAGAAATGTGTTTGTCCAAAGCATATTTGTTCTTCAAGCCCCTGATAAAAATTTAAAATTCAAAAATAATTACAAAATAAAATTGAAAGAAAATAAATGCATTTTTTATGAAAACAAATATATTTACCGCCCCCCCCCCCCAAAAAAAGAGAGAGGATTACCAAAATGTCAGACCAATTATGGATATGACCCACCTATCTAGCATATTGCATAGTCTCTTATAATTCCAATTTGGTTGGTATAGCCATCGTTTGATTTTTTTTTGCTGGAAATAGCAAATTATGTCTCTAAAAATGTAGATGCTTGAATGATCTTATATAAGTATTTAATTTCTATGAATAAAGTATTTTAATAGCCTATTTTGCTAGAGTATCCTGAATAAGTTATACAACGTTAGCCCAAGTATCAAGAGGTACCAAGGCTTAAATTAAAACCAACCAACATTCCAAATAGACCAACATATCAACAGAGAGACTAACAGGAAGTATTTGGAGGGATCAGTACTGGGTTGACAATGGTGATAAGCTATGAAAGCTGCTTCTCCCTGATTTTACCCGCCAGGTTACAAATACAGAGGGCACAGCCCAGTCGGGCTACAGATTTCCCGGGGCTCCTGCTCCAGTAACTGCTGATTGAGTTAGCGCAATCATGGCTACATTTGGGTTGGAGTCCTTTGGGGGCTCCCAAATGCAGTTCAGGGCCACAGGTTAACAATATCAAAATGCCTTTGAAACAGACAACCAGGTTACTTCCCCCTGTGAGGGAGGGCTCACTGTCAATGTCCTCAGCACAGTCAACTAAGATCAACAGAGGACATTTTCTATTTTGTGTTGCGTTGACCCTATGAGATCAGAGTGTGTCAGGAAGCTACAGGACAGAATAGTCACTAAAAACACTTCAAGCCTGGCCGGTGTGGCTCAGCGTTTCAGCATCGACCTATGAACCAGGGGGTCTTGGTTGGATTCCCGGTCAGGGCATATGCCTGGGTTGTGGGCTCGATTCCCAGTGTGGGGCATGTAGGAGGCAGTCAATCAAGGATTCTCTCTCATCATTGATGTTTCAATTCTTCTCTCCCTTTCCCTTCCTCTCAGTAGTCAATAAAAATATTCAAGACAAACAAACAAACAAAAACTAGGGCTCTCATCCATGTTCATAATCTGTAAGAAAATAATTTTATTTGCAATTCTTATTTCTATATTGTGATTATTATTCTAAGTGCTGAAGTTTTGGAAACTATTTTCTATATCTAATCTACCTCAAAATCTGTAATGCCAAGAGTTCACAGGAAGTGACTAGTAGCTAATATTTTTTATTTCCCATATTATTAAAGGAATTTATATCTTCAGACTAAGGCGGGTGGTTTTTGCTCTGCTTAGCACATTTTCTGTACTGACCTTCATAAATAGACTAAATCAACTATTGAAAATATGACACTCACACTCCACCGATGACACGAATAGATCCAATTCCATGAAAGTCATCATTTTTTAAAAAATTAGGGACAGAATCTATATGCTCACTAAACTCTTTGGCCTGTCCATGGAAGTGAGGTTCTTCATAAATAATAACCTGAAAAATATGAAAGTAAAGTACTTAACATGCTCGTATTTTAGAACAGATATACACTAAAGACAACACCATAAGGATCACAGTCTGTTTTTTCATTAATATATATTTACACTAGAGCACAGTGTCTGACAGAGCACAGTGTCTGACAATCACAAGGCATAAATGAGTCTTTAGCATCACAATGATAAAATACCTTAATAGTATACTTCTCTTATATTAATACTAGAGGCCTGGTGCATGAAATTTGTGCATGGGGGGTGGAGGGGTTGTCCCTCAGCCCAGCCTGCACCCTCTTCAATCTGGGACCCCTCAAAAGATGTCCAACTGCCCGTTTAGGCCCAATTCCACCAGGACTGCGGGCTCTCAACTGCTTGCCTGCCTGCCTTCCTGATTGCCCCTAACTTTTTCTGCCTGCCAGCCTGACTGATGTCTGCTCCCCTGCCATCCTGTTTGCCCTCAACTTCTCTCCTCTGCCAGCCTGGTCACTCCTAACTGTGCTCCCCTGCAGACTTAATTGGCCCCAACTGCCCTCCTTTGTAGGCCTGGTCCCTCCCAACTACCCTCCCCTGCTGGCCATCTTGTGTCCACATGGGGGCAGGATCTTTGACCTCATGGGGCAGTCATCTTGTGTGTTGGAGTGATGGTTAGTCTGCATATTACTCTTTTATTAGATAGGCTAGGGAGGCCTGGTGCATGGGTGGGGGCCAGCTGATTTGCCCTGAAGGGTGTCCAGGATCAGGATGGGGGTTCCCTTGAGGTGTGGGGAGACCTGGGCAAGGGGCCTATGGTGGTTTGCAGGCTGGCCACGCCCCCCAGAGACCCAAGCGGAGGCCCTGGTATCTGGAATTTACTTATGTTCTACAATTGAAATTTTGTAGCCTGGAGCGGAGTCAAGCCTTCTGCTCGCTCTGTGGTGGCAGCCATTTCTGTTGGAATTTATTTACCTTCTATAATTGAAACGTTGTAGCCTGGAGTGGAGGCCAAGGCAGGCCAGGGCTACAGAAAGCTTGGCTTCCTCCATCGCCAAGGGCAATCCTAGCCTCTGCTCTCCAGCTCCATGACTGCCACCCTTTCTGTTGGGATTATGTATCTTCTATAATTGAAACTTTGTAGCATTGAGAGGAGGCCGAGGCAGGCAAGGGCAGGCGGAAAGCTTGGCTTCCTCCATCTCCGGGGAAACCCAAGCCTCCCTCCTGCTCTCTGTGGCTGGCAGCCATCTTGGTTGGGGGTTAATTTGCATATTGCACCTGATTGGCTGGTGGGTGTGGCTTGTTAGTGTAGCAGAGGTGCAGTCAATTTGCATATTACTCTTCTATTAGATAGGATACTCAAGTCTGATCACATTGTTCTGGCTACTGAAATCCTAGGACCCTCTCATAGGATAAACTCTCTTATAACTTGTTCTTGAATTATTTTTCTAAGTTTATTCCTGTGGTTAGAATTAATTCAAATCTTCCTTATACTTGTGAAATTTCCTCTGTAAGAAATAAAAACTCTCTTGAGGTTCCAGGCATAATAGTAAATTATACATGGATTTAAGAAAACATATGCTGTTTCTTGTAACGCTGCTTCTATGGTCTTTACTATTTAACAAGAAGAAAGAGATAGGCAAATTCTTGAGTCTAAGTATGAAACTTTCTAAAAATAAAAAGTGATTGGAAAAGTTATAGTATTTTTACTCCATAGCGGATTTAAATTAGAGGGGAGGAGGTAAGTGTAGAAAGGAAATAAATTTGCATTATTTCATTTACTTCAAATTTGGGTTGGTACAAGTATTTCTTTTCCACCATTCTGATGCTCTTTATTCTCAAGTATGAGCTGCCCTTAGTATGTGGAAGAAAACAGTGCTAGTCTACCCACATACTATCACTTGATCCTATTTGTGGCTAATGGCATAATCTGTGCACAACTGGCAACACATGGCCTTGGCAAGTAAGACCCCATGCTTAACCACAGCGAACCAGCAAGTGATAGCTCGTATTATTACTTTCTTTTTCATAAATCTTTATTGTTGAAAGTATTAGGTATGTCCCTTTTCAATCCTCCCTTGCCTTTTCCTCCCCTCAAAGCCTTTACTACCCTATTGTCATGTCTATGGTTTATGCATAGCTCTTTTTAAAAAAAAAACAACTGATAAAATTATACAGACCGAAGTAAACATGTAGCACTGTTTCTGCAGTTTTCTACCTGTTAAGTCTTCACTTAATGAAGTAATGAAGTTTTATTTGGGTTTAATACATATGCCGAACATACCCAAAATAAGAAGCGATAATCCTTTGATGAGTAAGCCATAACTAACATCTAACACTGCGAAAACTGTGACTGTCTGTGATAGCCGTTTCATTCATACACCTCTACAACCTGCCAGACTGCAATGTCTAAGGAAGACCCAGCCTGCTGCACGAAGTTCTGACTCAGCAAGCAGAGACTGCGACAGGAGCTACTCAGGGAGTGTCCCAGCTAATTCTGCAGCTACTAGGTCCCCGGTTTGAAACTTTGGTTAAAAGTTAGAATCACTGGGGAAGCTCTGGAAAATATGACTGCACCCAGGACCAAAACAGTACCTTTGTGAGTGGAACCCAGAAATAAGTATTTTTTTAAAACTCAGATCTATGTGATTTCATCATACAGCCAAAATGTATTAGACAACCTTTGATATTGAATTCCAAAAGACCATCTAGAGAGAATGGTAGTCAGTTCCACAAATTAGGAAGCCCCCAATGGGAGATTTGGATGCCGTGTGCGTGTCTGGAGGAAAGGAGAACGGACAAATCGCTGCCCACCTCTGCCCCTGGAAGTGCCATGCCCTCATTACACAGAGGCCTATTGGCAGCTTTTCTCACTGTACTTTTTATCTTCTGACCTCTCCTTAGACACATTTTATAATTTTCCTTCTTCATTTTCCCTCCCCAAAATGTGCTTAATTGTGGCACCGCTACCACTCTAGTTTTCATCGCCTCTGTCCTTCCCTTTAAATATTCATAATTTAAAAACTGTCGTCTACCTGACAGACTACACCCTCTAACCATTCTAGATCTCCTTGACCATCACCCCAAATGCCTACTAGGTATCTCCACCTGAATATCTAGCTGCCACCTATACCTCACCCCAAACCCAAATCAAACTTGCCACCTTTCATCTGCCAGTAGGTGCTTATTGGGTTTGACTGCATTCTCAGTACAGACCTGGGCTTTCCTGTCGTCACTTCCCCCTACCCGAACAGCTGGGCATTGTTAACATACATTCAGGTAACTTTTTCTATTTTAACAGTTCAAATTACACAAAAAAATTAATACTCAATCTTTTTTAGCTACTACAAAAGCCTGTTCCAAACTTACCTTTAAGTTCATGGGCATTTCCACTTTCAGTCCACCCTTAAGATAATAAGAAATTTTCATGTTACATATATAAACACTTAAAACATTTGAAAGTAACCACATGACATGCATATATAGGTTATATAAAAATCTGATTAGTGAAGATTATGCACCAGTTAAATTTAAATTGTGGTAAATTAAAAATTTTAAGAACAGAACTTCACAATAGTTAAAATCAAGCCAGACTTCTCTACATCAATGTAGTTGGGGAGGAGATATTAAAAGATGCTCTCCATTCTGGCCAGTGTGGTTCAGTGGTTGAGCAAAGACCTATGAACCAGGAGGTCACGGTTCGATTCCCAGTCAGGGCACACACTTGGGTTGTGGGCTTGATTCCCAGAGTGGGGTGTGCGGGAGGCAGCCAGTCAGTGCTTCTCCCTCATCATTATTTCTCTCTCTCTCTCTCTCTCAAAATCCTTCCTCTCTGAGATAAAAACACATATGTATTATACTTTCCAGACTATAATAACTACAAGGAAGAAAACAGAACTTTAGTCCTTAAGCACACATGAGCAATTAAAGATTTAATCCCAAATCCAAAAATAGGAGTGGAACTTTAGATTTAAAAACCTCATTTGGCAGAAGAGATTTCTAAAGCAGTTATTACTAAAAGTCTTCCCTACAATTGCTTGAGCTTTTAAATTAGAGAGAGCACTTCCCCTTCCACATTCTGTCAATACTTTTTATCACATTTAAGGTCTTTTTGGCCTCAAGGTTATAGAGCAAGTAAGTCAAATTCAAGGCCCATGGGCCACATGCCTCATTTATTTGGCCCGTGTTAGCCTCTGAGTTTGACATGCTTGTTGTAGAGCATAAAAAGTACCTTTCTTCCCACAAAATTTTAAAAAAAAATCACAATTCTACAATCTACTTGTTTCTAATGCTATCCCTCATTATAATATTTCTTAACATTTTAGTTTGTAATTTTTTAAAAGGCACAAAACAAGCAAATATGCCTTTATCATACAGCTAACATTTAATTAATACTTTGCATCTCAAATAAAAATGTTTGCAAGAAAACAAATAAACACTGAAGGTACTTATCTTTAAGAAAGCCACCATTGTCAGACTGTCCATTTATTACTAATGCTGAGCTTAGCATGCATTACTACAATTGAAGAGTATAATTTATAAATAATTCATAATAAGCATAAAACAGCAAATTCAAAACTTCATTAAAGAGTAAAATTTCACAGAACATTTATAAGGATCGTGCACGGGGGTTGTGTCCCTTCAGCCCAGCCTGCATCCTCTCCAATCTGAGACCCCTCGAAGGAGGGCCAACTGCTCATTTAGGCCTGATCTTGATTGATTGGGCCTAACTGGGCAGCTGCACATCCCTCTCACAATCCAGGACTGCTGGCTCCCAACTGCTCCACTGCCTGCCTTCCTGATTGCCCCTAATCACTTCTGCCAGCCTAATCACTCCCTAACCATTCCCCTGCCAGCCTGATTGATGCCTAACTGCTCCCCTGCCAGCCTGTTTGGCCCTAACTTCCCTCCCTGCAGGCTTGATCGCCCCAACTGCCCTCCCTTGCAGACTGGTCCCTCCCAACTGCCCTTCCCTGCTGGACATTGTGTGGCAGTCATCCTGTGTCCACATGTGGGCAGCCATATTTGACCACACGGGGGCAGCCATCTTGTGTGTTGGACTGATGGTCAATTTGCATATTACTTTTTTATTAGATAGGATAGAGGCCTGGTGCATGGGTGGGGGCCAGCTGGTTTGCCTTGAACGGTATCCTGGATCAGGGTGGGGGTTTTCTTGGGGCATGAGGTGGCCTGGGCGAGGGGCCTGTGGTGGTTTGCAGGCTGGCCACGCCCCCCAGTGACCCAAGTGAAGGACCTGGGATCTGGGATTTATTTATCTTCTGTAATTGAAACTTTGTAGCCTTGAGTGGAGGCCAGGAAGTGTGGCTTCCTCCATCGCTGGGAAAACCCAAGTCTCTTGCTCACTTCGTGGCCTCAGCCATTTTTGTTGGGATTTATTCATCTTCTATAATTAAAACCTTGTAGCCTTAAGCAGAGGCCTGGGCTGGCCAGGCTGTGCAGGAAGTTTGGCTTCCTCCGTTGCCAGAGAAACCCAAGCATCCTGCTTGCTCCATGGCCACAGCCATCTTGGTTGGGTTAATTTGCATACTCGCTCCTGATTGGCTGGTGGGCATGGCTTGTGGGTGTAGCAGAGGTATGGTCAATTTGCATATTACTCTTTTATTAGCTAAAATTGCATGTACTGTTTAAACTTAGCACAAAATAATTAGATGTTTGTCTTCTGAAAAAAAATTAAAATTTCTCACATGGATAGTCTCTACAATATAAAGAAACAGAAAAACAATGAATTCATTGTTTGTTGATTCAGGTAGTATCCACATTTATTTCTCAGGACTGTGACGCATGAGCAATCATCAGAGCTATTTAATTTTGGATTCAGGGGCATTTGAAAAAATGTTTCCTTTTACATTTGCTTACCATTTGAAGTGGTTGCAATGATTTTGTTTCTGCTGCAGAAATCTCAGAGAGTCCATGACCTTCCTCCAAAACTGTAACTTGCCCCTTAAAATTAATATCTGGATAGGCAAGCCAACTAAAAAGGAAGAAATTATTGGTTAAAGCATAACAGGAATACCTTAGTCTGGTTCTGTAAAAGTTAAAAGTAAAAAGGTCTATGTAAAAACAAAATAAAAACCCATCATGGAATCTATATATATAAAAGGCTAATATGCAAAGTGTCCCCTTGGGAATTCGAGCAGGAGCCTGGGAGTTTGATCACTTGCTTTGACATGCACTGACCACCAGGGGGCAGCATGGAACATGGTGGGTGACTGCAGCAGCGGTGGTGCCCGGGCAGTGAGAGGAGTAGGTAGGGATGGGGGCAAGGCAGGGAGTTGGGGAACCTGATAGGCTTTGATCACTGGCCAGGTATAGGAACTCTACCCATGCAAGAATTTCATGCACCAAGCCTCTAGTTATGCTAATAAAACTCACTCAAAGTAACTGTGCCAAGCAAGAAACAAGTTGTCATGCTATTAAGTACTTACATTCAGCATTACTGATTCTATAGTAAGTCTATCATATGTTTTCCAAGTATGAAACATTTCCAATACTTCAAGTCAAGCAGAATTTAACTGAACTATCAATACCATACTACCATATTCCATTCTTTTGAAAATTGGAGCAATCAGAGGTAGGAATTCCACTAGGCATCTTACAACTTTGACCTACATTTTTAGAATCAGTTATCACTTCTGGCTGTCTCAGGAACAGTATGTGAATAAGAACAGTATGTGAATAAGATTCCCCAAAGACTCATCTAGCTTCCACCTAAATTTGATAATTACAGATATTGCTCATGGATAGGGTTAATTACTGGGTCTGCCCAAGAGTTCTAATTCATGGTTGGGGAAGATGAAGAAAGACGTCCTACAATGACCCCAAAATTCTACAGCACCATCGTCAAAGCAGATGAAAATAGTGAATGAAATAAGAGAGAACCATTTTGAATCAGGCATCACAGAATTTTTTAATTAACACTAAACTCAGACCTATACTCCTGAAGATACCTTTGACGTCAGAAAGGCCTCGCCTGGGCCTAACTCCTTAATTACCTTACTTATAACACTAGTGGTCAGTGCACGAAATTCATGCACATTAAAAGGGTATTAATAAGAGGAAATATTTTAATATTGCTATTTGCCCTTTCTCTATAATAGAAGTGTCAGAGATGAAAGAAAATTATTAAAATGTGTATGAAAATCTCCCTCCTGTCAGAGCCTGGGGTGCGCCGCAAGACCCAGACTGGCTGGCCCTACCCCCATCAAGCCTAGCAGGGCAGGGGACACAACCTTAGGTCCCTCGACAAGTCCCACTGGGTGGGGGGGGCACAGCCTCAGGTCCCCTGGCCCCGGCATGAGGGCGTGATGACCATTTGCATATTAGCTCTTTATTATATAGGATGAGCACAGCTCCACCTGCCTTGCAGGCATAGAGGAGTAATAAACAAAAAGTTCCTATATTCCGGGCACTGCAGAGGCACTCAGCAACTACTAGCACTGAGATGCTCACAAATATTTCAGGTTGAAAAATTTTAGGCCAGGGACACACTTTTATTTCTAAGTCCTAAAATTTGGTGGAGAAAAAGAGATGGATGTATCAGCCGAGAATGGTGTGTGAGACTGTATCTGCTCCATACAGCAAAGACTTAATAGGAGCCAAAAAGAGGGAATCTGTTTCATCCCTGCAGCAGTCTTTCTTACGTATCCAGGACATAAAGGAAATTAACGTACACTTCAGAAATATGTGTGTCACCTACTGAAATATGAAACAAAAGTTATCTTTGGTGGGCATCAATCACTGAAAAAAGAGAAATGGGTACGTACACTCCTGACTTCACAGCGAAGGACACATATTTGGGGATATTCAGCTCTTCTAAATTAGGGACTGCTCGCTGTATGCAGACAGGACAACATGCTGGGTCAGACTGTAGGCAAATTTCTATCTCTGGAATACTGCAATCCTGGAAAAAAAATTGGTTTTGAAATCATCTGAGAAACACACAGTCCAGTATTCTCAGCACCATGGACACGCAGTCACAATTATTCTCATTGCTCAGTTAAATTTCTTCACAGGGCAACATAAAAGAAATACTGTTTCCCCATATCGGTATTTTAAAATAAATTTTTCATTTTGAAACTTTTTTTTTTTTTTTACATTTTTCAATCACAGTTTACATTCTTTCAATATCCTATCACTCCAACACACAAGATGGTTGCATCCATGTGGTCAAAGAGCTATGTGAACACAAGATGGCTAACACAAGATGGCTGCCACAAGATGGCTGGCAGGGGAGGGCAGTTAAGAGCAACCAGGCCTGCAGGGGAGGGCAGTTGGGGAAACCAGGCCTGCAGGGGAGGGCAGTTAGGGGCGACCAGGGTGGCAAGGGAGAGCAGCTGGGGGTGACTGGGCCAGCAGGGGAGGGCAGTTGGGGGTGACTGGGTCAGCAGGGGAGGGCAGTTAGGGGTGATCCCATTAGGATTGGGCCTAAATGGGCAGTCGGGCATCTCTCGAGGGGTCCCAGATTGGAGATGGTGTAGGCTGGGCTGACACACTCCCTCATGCACGAACTTCATGCACTGGGCTTCTAGTTATTTTATATTAGTCTCAAGTATACAGCATAGTGGTTAGACATTTATATAATTTATGAAGTGATCCCCTAATAAGTCTAGTAGCCTCCTGGCACCATACATAGTTATTACAATATTTTTTAATTATATTCCCTATGATGTACTTTACATCCCCATGACTATTCTGTAACTGCCAATTTGTCCTTCTTAATTCCTTCATTTTTTTTCACCCATCTTCCCAACCCCCTCCTATCTGGCAACCAATAAATTTTTCTATGAAGTTATGCTGATACGATAGAAATTATAAATATTATTGGCTGAGAAAGTATTACTCCAATATTTTCTGCTTTGTTTTCAGAAGTCTTGTTCCAGTAAGTAATGCTCAGAGTGACCAAACTATCTGAGTGCCAAACACCTATAAGCCTCCCTTCTTAGAAGCACGACAGAGCCACAGGGAGAAAAGGTTAAGTAAAAGCTGATCTCATGAGCAACATTACAAAATAAATAGCAGAGAGGCTCTACACCCTCAGTGTGTTATCTAATTTACAATGACAAAGGAGGTAGGAATTAGAGGTGAGGGCAAAGGAAGTCTGTGTTTTTACCTATGGCATTTTATTTTCTTTAGTACAGGTTGAAGAAGAAAGGCATTATGAAATTTGACCCTATATTCCATCACACATGCACCGTCACCATGTCCTATCAGACCAGACCTTCCTTAAAATTTCACTTGTATTTATCTCTTATCTATTCCCATGGTCAAAGTCCTTCATCAAGGCCAAGACTTTGGTTATGGGCCTACACCACCAATCAAGTACCAACCACTCTTTATACAGCTGAGCTTGTTAGAACACCACTTTCTTCATGACATTCCTTGGCTCAAGACCCAAGCACATCAAATTTATATTAGTTTCCTTTTCTGTAATACGGTACCAACCTAGCAATCTATAGTCATCTCCATAACTCTTCAGTCATACTGGTCTCCACGCTCTCTTCACTCCCTCTCTGGCCTCTCTAAACCTAGAAAATGACCTCAACTTTTCTTAGGGAATCAAAACCACAATTATTTTTCCCTTCCTGAAAGTACAGATGTGCTTCTTTTTGAACACACAGTCTATCTCAGTAGTCATGGGTGTTTGATTCTACAACTTAAGTTTCAGCAGCAAAATTCTCATCTAGGACATTGTGAAATTCAAATGATGACTATGCTTTAATAAAATAAGTAAATGCAGTAACAATCAATCAGAGGTGACATTTACTGGACTGAACAACTGTATTTTTATCATAATCAATTTTGTAATTTTCTAATTTTTTAACCTTTCTCCAAATTGAGTTCTCTTATCATTATTAATTCTCCCTATGTAAAAGCAAGCAAACGGATAGATTTTACTTTCAGAAAGTTCTAAAATGCAATAAAGTAAAAAGCCATTACCTAAAAGTCTTTAAAGTATAAAAATTTATTTCCTTCTCAAGTTTCATTTCAAAAACAGCCAGAAATGTCCAGAACAGTCACCTGTCAATCTTAAGGCACTTTTGTGTGCTGTGAATAACAGAGTTCTAGGAAGAGAACTGTGCCATACTCATGTTCCCCCGGGGTCTGAGAGGCAGGAACAGAGCACATAACTAAGTGTCTCACACAAACAAGCTTCCTCTGCATTGTGTTGTACAAACAATGTTTGGGTGGTACACTTAAAAGGGAAAAAGCTAGGAGGCATTCAAGTCCGCCACAACACAGAAGGAAACAGCATAATAGAACATGCATGACAATGGCTAAAAAAAAAGAAAACAGAAAAATAAGAACGCTTAAGCTCTCAACTATCTTTAATAGAGGATCACTTTTCTTTCTCCAGTTGCTTGAAAAATATTTCACTAAGTTCTAGCTTCTTCATGGTGTCTCCTCAAGAAATAAAGTCTTTTGCAAGACTTACATAATTCTAGATGGTCAAAGGTAGTAAACACTAACAACAGAAGGATGCTTTACAGTTGCTTAGTAACAATAAACAGTGTACTATCAGTAAAGAGACATTTACATGACTTCCTTCCAGACTTTTCTAGCCATGATATACTTTACAAATATATTTTGGTAAAATTTGCCAGCTTAGACTATTCAAGCAATTAGTTGGAAGACAGACAAAACTACAGGAGAGAAAAAGAGTGGGAATGAATTGCAGTTTAAAAAAGAACAGTAAAAAAATTTACTTGTCTCCATCTCATATAAATACCTTCAGTCACTGACCAACATCTCTCTTGGCTCATTAATGAGAAAACAACCTATGTAACTTCTGGCCATAAGAAAAATGTCACTCCTTAAAAAAAATTGAATGCACAGTAAACACAGTATAATTTGCAACATTCATATCTTCTATTTGAGAAAAGAAAGCACTTGACTCAAGACTCACGGCATTGCTATCCCACCCCGAGATATTTTCACTGAGGCAGCGATGACGCTAGAGCAGATTCCACAATAATGGATGGCACCTGCTGATCTATTCACAGCAAAGTGAAAAACACCATTGGAAGCATTATCTTTAAAGAACACTGAAGTTTTAACTAGTTTGAGTACAGCAACTAAAAGATGATGAAACAAGATAAACTGGCATAGGCCTTGATGAATTTGGCATGGCCACCATGAAAATAATGTTATCCATAACCAGGATTTTGACACTGTTGAAGAAAGGAAGCAGTTTGATGCTCAATTCTTACTTTGTTAAATACTTAGAACAATGCTAATGCCTTTTCCATTCAATGCTCAATAGTTTTATTTTCCTTCCTCACTGAAAGTTGCTAGCCTATCTAAGATATGTGGGCACTAACACCACAATTTAAATAAGATTCCAAGAACAAACAATGGAAGAAGGAAAAAATGCAAGCATGACTTATTCTTTCTTATAATTTATTCTAAGCAAATGACAGATGTACAAATACCACTTTATAGACATTCTGAACAGACTTTTTTTGTTTGATTTTATTATTGTCTGAGTGGGTGGAGTGGGTGAGGAGGTAGCTGCTTACAACATCTTATTCATCTTTCTTTTCTCACCAGGCCTGGCATGGTGCCTGACACAGGAGGGCACAAAACCATGTTATTTAAATCTTAGATGATTCCACCTACAAACTAATTTTTCATTTCAAGGAATTTCTAGTGAGTCAGCCAATTAAGCGATCCCTATAGAGGGAGCACTGTCCTTTATGGCAGACCGTCGATCTCCTTGCAGCACCACCAACACCCTGCCAGGACTCCCTCGCATTTTCTCTGCTGCCCAACTCCTGTTTACTCTCTCAAGGTTCCAATCTGGTGCCACCTCCTCCAGGCAGGTGTCTCTGCTTTGTGCATCCTTGGGCCTTGCAGATAACTTCTTACATCATGTGATCGTGTGACTCCGCTGTCTCTTCCTAGACGTTGAACAACCTGCCGCATGAGACTGTATCTCACTTGTATTTCTATTCCCAGTACCCATCACAGTATTGGGTCCAAAAGCAGACACGGATATTTGTAGACATAGGTTTGTTATAGTTTTACAGAAAGTATTACATGTAACACATGCAGACACCCTTTTATGAGTTTTTTGTATGCTATCTACAATTATCAAGAGTTTAATAACATCAATTCATATCATCTGATTTTCCATTTTAAGCATGTAAAAGAAATCTCCATAATTTGAAAAAAATGTCCTTTGAGTGCCATAGGAGTAATTAAACTAGATCATGTGCTAACATTACTGCTGAAGGAACTTTAAGAAACATGGAGCTTGCTTCCCTTATCTGACATCTGTCATGATTACTCAATCACTCCTCAAACCACCAAAGGGCTACCCACAAAATGTGTTTTATATGGAAAGACTTCTCATCTTAGTATGAAATAATATCTTCTAAACAGAAAATAAAAATAGGCAATTCACCTTCTATTCCTCTCCCTATCCCTCCTTCTCCTAACACTCCCTTTTTTCTCTCCTCCTTCTCCTTCTCCCTCTCTCTCTCTCTCTTTCCCTCTCTCTCTCTCTCTCTCTCTCTCTCTCTCTCTCTCTCTCTTTCAGAACTACACAAAAGAGAAGAAATCTATACTAAAAAATGATATTTGGAAATAACAACTATTTTCCTAAAGATACTTGATGATATATTTCTATTGCTATTTTAAAAAACCTATACACCTAAAAACCTAAGTGACCGAATGATCAGCTGGCTGGTTGCTAAGACATGTACTGACCACCAGGGGGGCAGACGCTCAACGCAGGAGCAGCCCTGTGGTGGTTAGTGCGCTCCCACAGCCAATCTCCCACAGTCCCTCCCCCTGGCCAGCCAACCTCCCACAGTCCCTCCTCCCAGCCAGCTGGCCAACCTCTCCCGGTCCCTCCTCCTGGCTGCCAACCTCCTATGGTCCCTCCCCCAAGCAGGCCAGCCCTTCCAATTGGCCCCAATTTCTGGCCAGGGTAAGGGACCCCAAAAATGCAAGAATTCATGCACTGGGCCTCTAGTATAAATATAACATCACACACAATTTTATGGCCCAGATTACCGTTAATACTTTAACATTCACTTAATACTTAATATGTATAATGTGAAATATTATAATTAATACTAGAAGCCCAGTGCACAAAATTCATGCACTGTTGGTGGTGGGGGAGTCCCTCAGCCCAGCCTATGCCCTCTCACAGTCTGGGAGCCCCCTAATCAATCACCCCAAAGAGGTATGCCCTGCCCACCTGGCCAGGGCTACATGATATCAATTGCCCCTGCAGAGGGAGGCCCTGTCCACTCGACGCAGCCCGCTGGTCAGTGGCCTGGGCCTCCCTCTGTAGGGTGATCCTGGGGCGATGGCCAGGCCCCCAACCAACTGCATTGCACCTGCCTTGGCTGGCCTGGGCTAGTGGGTGTCATAGTGTGCTCATCCGGAAGGTCATCCAGACGGTCATTTTGCTATATGGTTGTTTGGTTGATTTGCATATTACTCTTTTACTATTAGAGATAACAAAGATCAATGAAATTAGCACAAATATGGCAACCAAACAAAATAAAAAATAGAAGTCAACAGTTCTCTTAAAGGTCTCTTACCTTTATGATACGTTTGATAGAACCCAATACAAAGTTTCTCTGTGGATGCTTTCTGTTCTGAAGGACCCAGTCACGATTTAATACCTTTTCTCCTTCTTCTAACACACATTTCTGACCTTGGAAATGTGGTTTCTCATATAAAATCCAGCTGAAAATCATAAAAGCATGATCAGTTATAGCTGAGTTTCTAAAAAATGAGGCACAAAGCAAAAGAAAAGTCATAGACCATCTTACCTATTTGCATTTTTAAATCTGGGTGATTTTCTACTATTAGCATATAATCCTATTTTGGAAATGATACATATGCTAGTTTAAATACAAACAGTATAAGAAAAAATAAACTTGGAAGTAATACTTCCTGAACATAATACTACAATCCATACCTATCCCTGTAAAAAGGTATACATGCACTTTATAAATGTTGTACAAACAAAGCTACAAATTTATAATAAAAGCAGTAGCTTAACAATTCCAAATTCCACTTTTACTCTAATTTTTCTGTCACTGGTTAACAAAGCGCTTGTGTCCCATTTTACTACAGGAAGCCAGCACTACATAATGCTTACAGCATGACTACGGACCAGTGGGTAACTCAAATATTGGGCAAAGAAGTGCTGGCTCGGCATACTCATGGAATATGGTCCATAAGAACGAGTGAGGTCCCCCCCCCCCATTTTCACAACAAAGAATCCTTCATGTTTTGAGCAGGTCAGCTGCACAAATGACTAAGTATGTGGCTTTCACATTCTTAGCATCCCACAAACTTCAAACTCGTCTTCAAAACTGTGCTTGATTCAACTGAATCCTTCAGCTCAACTTGCCAAATCTGTCCTGCGAATAATGCAGTTACACAATGGTACTGATTGCTATATAGTATATATTAGCTCTTGCTACTTACTGCTGGCTTTAAGCACTAAGAACAGCCTATATTTGTTGCCACAGGAAACAGAACAATCTATGTTTATAAAAGCCTAAGCAACCGTCTTACTGGTAGCTATGATGCGCAATTACCACCAGGGGGCAGATGCTCGATGCAGGAGCTGCCAAGCTGTGGTGACTTGGCAGCTGCGGTTCTCGGGTGACACACCTGGAACCAGAGCAGAGGGAGTCCTCACAATCGGGACCCCCCAGGGGATGTTGAAGAGCTGGTTTGGCTTGAGCCAGGCCAAGGGACCCCACCAGTGCACGAACCCATGCACCGGGCCTCTAGTTAAGACATAAAACACTAATAATGCTTCAAAATATTCTGTCAAAAACAAGGGAAAACAGAATGTGACTTTAATTTAAAAAAATACAAAAGTATAAATGGCAACCACACATTTAATTTTGGGGGGAAATGCTGTAAAATGTTAAGAGATGTCTTACCAGCCTCTTACAACTCTTATCAGTACCCCATTCGGAAAGGTCCATGATGTAGCATCGAGAACACTACAGTAGACTTCTTGTTTATAATTACTTCCGTGGAGATCATAGATAACCATCTGCAACATACAGAAAACAGGCACAATAACTTTAAAAATGCATTTGAAATTGTAAAAAGTCCTAGAATCTAGAAAATAATATATCCTAAGTATATAAACTAGACATGACTTTAGATGTTAAATCCTTGAGTAAAATAATCCTTTCCTAAGTCAGTTCAAAGTCTTTACTTAAAACTCCTTAAGCCTAAAGTAATCATATTTTCCCTATTACATATTAATCTATGTTAGAATCTTATGCTGCCCAGTCGGCATGGCTCAGTGGTTGAGCATCGACCTATGAACTGGTCAGGGCATAAGCCCGGGTTGTGGGCTTGATCCCCAGTGTGGGGTGTGCAGGAAGCTGCTGATCAATGATTCTCTCTCATCACTGATGTTTCTCTCTCTCCCTGGCACTCTCCTCCTCTCCAAAATTAAAAAAAAAAAGAAAACCCTGATGCTTACCTTTCCAGGTCTTGGGTTACACCTCAGAGTTTGTCTGTCAACATTCTGAAATAATAAACGTGGAAGAAGTAAGCCTTAAGAAACATCAGTGGAAAGATACACTATTCACTTTCTCAGCCATCACAAATCCAATTTATCATATTTACTTAGTGACCTTATGTGTAAGGTATACCTCTAGGTGTTACAAAGAAACAGAGGTAAATATAAAGGAAAACGTGTTGTCTCTGCCCTCAGGAAGTTTACAGTTTGGAAGGGAGAAGTAGTTGATTACACTCTCATGACTCTTCTAAGTGGTGAGGGGAGAGGTGGCTAAGCTAAACCCACAGGTAAAATACCAGGTTATGAAAGAAAATGCCAGATTATGAAAGTTAAGGGAAATGGCAACAGCGTGGAGGGAGGTGATGAAGAAGATCTGGAAGAGGCTTGTCTGAGAAAGTAGGATGGAGAAGACCTTGAAAAACAGAATTTCAATAAGTGAAAAAACATGGCACTAGGAAAAAGTCCAGGAAGAAAACCAGAGAAGAAATATGTTGGTAGGAAACAGAGGGTGTGAACCAGAACATAAGGAGGCAAGGCTACACAAACAGAATTTGGGGGCCTTGTAATACAGAGTGAGGAGGTGCCACTTGATTTGGTAGACAACAGAGAGGCATTACAGAAACATTTAAATCATTTTTTAAAAATGACTTTGCCTTGCAAGTGTTGATTGGCATTCAAGAATTACTATTTGCTCCTAAGGTTATTCCAGGTACAGGTACAGGCTTTGCACCCCTAGAGAAGTTCCATACTCTTGAGAATGCCAGAAAGGAAAGTCCCATGTTCAATGAATATTCTACATTAGCCATTTAAGCATTTCTAAGTCAAAGAAAAGTGTAATCGAATTTCAAAATATTTTCCAACTATAACATTATCTGCTCTTTTTCTTCGAATCAGGCTGTTCATTGCCCTGCTTTGAATGAACATGAGCAACTAAAGTGAGAGGAGGTTGTTAAGCAAACAGTTAAAATATTTTTAAGTATTTAAAGTATTTTCAACTACTATGAAATATTTTCATGAGATACATAAGTTCACCAAAAAGTATCAATTAAAAAAAATACATTTTTATTGATTTCGGAGAGGAAGGGAATGGGGGAGAGAGAGAAAAACATCAATGATGAGAATCACTGACTGGCTGCCTCCTGCACACCCCACCCTGGAAATTGAGCCCACAACCTGACATGTGCTCTGACTGGGAATGGAACTATGACCAACACTTAAATCACTGAGCCACATCGGCTGGGCCAAAGTATCAATTTTCCTTGCATATAGCCAGAGAAACTCAGAATCTTATCTCTTAATTTAGTTTAAAAAATCAATGCTAGCCCTGGCTGGTGTGGCTCAGTTGGTTAGAACATCATCCCATGCACCAAAGGGTCATGGGTTTAATTCTTAGTCAGGGCATATACCTTGGTTGTGGGTTCAGTCCCTGGTCCAGGTGCATGTTGGAGGTAGCCTATCGATGTTTCTCTCACACAGATATTTCTCTTCTCTCTTCCCTCCCCCTTTCTCTCTAAAAAAATCAATAACTAAAAAAACACACACATATCCTCCACTGAGGATTAAAAAAAAACACACAAAAAAACTACCCCTGCTGGTTGGGGCACATGCCCAGATTGTGGGCTTGATCCTCCATAGGGGGCATGTAGGAGGCAGCCTATCAATGCTCTACTCTCACATAGGTGTTTCTCTCCCTCTCACTTCCTCTCTCTCTAAAAATAAATTAAAAACAAAACTAAATATAGCAAAAACTGGAAAATAACTTGCTTCTCTGCCTTTAAATTTTGAGCTATTTTTTTTCTCAATGAAATAGTTTAGCTAAAATACATAACTTATGATACACTTCAACTGAAGAATTAACCTCTGATATTTTTAAAAACAATCTTTACACATCAAAACATTGATTTTTTTCTTAAGGTTCTAGATAGTTTAATGACCCAACCACTACTTCAATTAAGCACTAATAATCAAAATGACTTACCTCTATGAATGGGCTTAAACTGCCTGAGTTGTCTTGAGCACGGGAATATTTTGAAGCTGGTTCCTGCAAAGTCCCACAAAATCGGGCTCCTTTTTCTGAGTAGTAGGTTTTGGAAGTCTGCAAATACTGATGATAAGCACTCTTTACAGAAGAATGTAGTTTAGAAGAAAGGTCAGACTTTTGTAGAAACGAGGTCTTTTCTGGCCACAGACCAATCTGCAGATTGGGGGTTGTAGGCTCCTTTGCCTTCACAGACACATTTTTAGAAATTCCAGTCCTTTCCTGGTCATCATCAGCATCAAACGTAATGGAAGGATCTGGCCACTTGAAGGCAACGTATTCCTTCCTGCTAGATCTGAAACTTCCCTTATGCAAAGGTTCTTCTTCCTCTTCCCCTAACTCCTGCCTCTCCTCTTCATCAAAATTCATCTGTAAGCGCTCTGACACTGACTGGAGAAGGGACAAAACAGAAGAGGGCTGGCTGGCATTATCCCTAGATTTCGTGGAGCCATGATGACCAGGTGAGACCTCGTTGGATAGAATGTCCTCCTGAGAGCTGTCATCCTCATAGATGGGAGACAAAGCTAAGGGATAAATTTTGTACCTTTTGGCTTCCACTGATAAGAACATTTCTGAACTATCACTATCAAAGGTCTCGCCTAATTTAGAACCTCTTTCAAAATGATGGACGAGGTCAGTTCTACTCTCAGACCTTTCACACGTGATAACAGGCATGCTGCCAGGGAGTGAGTCAGGAAACGAGAAAGAGTGTGTTCTCCTTACATCAGCAGTAGCACACCTGTCTTCACCTTGAATGGGTTCTTCATATAATATAGTGAAGGGAGGATTTTCTTGTTCAGCCTGAGAAATGAAAGCTAAGGTAGAGTCTTCTGTATTATCGCAGCTATCTTCTAGATTTCTTGTTCTGTCATCTACTGCAGTAACCGATGTTCTTCTGTCTAGTCTTTCTATGGTATCCACAGGTTGAAAAGCCGGCATTGCTAAGGCAGGGTAGCCTTCAAAATCCTTACTTAATGTAGGTGGTTCAAATCCCCTGAAATAGGAAGCAAGTCTATTGTCACGTTCTACCAAGTCTTCCTTTACTTCAGTGGGCTCTTCCTCCATTTCTTCAATGCTTTCTTCAGCATTTTCTTGGGTTTCTTTTTCAGGTTCAAATATGGGAGAACTGGCCTCTGTTTGTGTAATGGGCAATTCCAGACCTGTCCTGTATGTTTTCCCTACATCTACCACTGCAGGTAACACTTGGTGTTTCCCGACAGTCCCATCAGAATCTTCTGGGGCTGTTCTCTCCATTTCTATCATAGAGGGCATGGACACAATCGTTCTCACTGCCTCTTTAGCATCCCTCTTGTATGCTTTTCCCATTTCTGGCGAGGCAGGGGTTGCCTTCTTGGTTATTTTTTTCGTTTCCAATGCAAATGGCACCTTTTCAGTTTTCCTAGTAAGTCCTTCAGCATCCATTTGGTAACTGTTCTCCATTCCCAACACAGGCCTTTCAGTCTTTTCAGCAACCCCCTCGGAATCTTCATGGTAGATGCTTACCACTTCAAACATAATGGGCATCACCTCAGTTTTGTCCACATCTCCCTCGGCGTCCTTTTGGTAAATATCTTCTATTTCTGATGCAGGAGGCATCACTTCAGCATCTTTTGGGTAGATATTTTCTATTTCTGACACAACTGATGTCACCCCGGTCTTGCCAACATCACCTTCAGCATGCTTCTGGCAAATATTTTCCATTCCCAATTTAACAGACATCACTTCAGTCTTTTCAGTAATTCCCTCGGCATCTTTTTGGCAGATAGTTTTTACTTCTGACATAACAGGCATCATGTCAGTTTTGCCAATATCCCTTTCAACATCCCCCATCTTACAAGCCTTTTCCATTCCTAAAAGGGCAGGTATTCCCTCAGTTTTTTCATGATACCTCTCAGCATCCAGTTGGTATACTTCTTGCATTTTAAAACTATCAGCCATGGGCTCAGCCTTTGCCTCATTCAATTCATCATCCCTTTTATGTGTTCCTTCCATTTCTGACATAAGGGGGACTGCCTCATTTTTCATAACACTTAATTCAGCATTCTTTTGGTTTGTTTTTCCTATTTCTAACATGGAAGGGATAAGCTCAATTTTTCCTATATTTACTTCAGCATCCTTTTTGTGCACTTCCCCTACTTCTGACATTGCAAGGGATATGCTCTTATTACTGTGTGCTGGCAAGCCTTTTTCAGACATACACACAAGACTATCAGACAAACTGCTTTTGGACGTCCCAGGTGAGTGGATGTCATCATTTGCGCACGGAGGCCATTGGGCATTTAATACAAGAGTTCCAGTATCCCCTGTTTCAGGTTTTTGATTATCCACACACACTATTTCCATTTTCTCTTTAGAGTCCTCTTTGAGAAGTACATGTGTTTCTACTCTATCATCTGTCCCTTTATGGGGCAAGTCTTCAGCTAGTAACACAGTATCTGATTCCTGCAAGTTTATACCATCAGATTGTCCAGCTCCATTTTCTTTAATTGATTCTGTGTCACTAGCTAAGGTATTTACAGAGAAGACTCTACCTAATACTTCGTTTTCACTAATTTCACATGTGCTTTGATTTACTACCTGTTTTGACACCACGAACTCCCTGAGAGGAGGCTTAACACTATCCCTGTTCAGAATTTTTGGAGTATTAGCCTGAAGTTCAGAATCCCAGGTAGTCTCAGTATCTTCAAAAGCATCATTTGTTATATGTTCTTGGGCTGAATTAATAATCTCATTGACTAATTCCCTAGCTTTATCTTCTAACCAACAAGATACATTCATTCTATCTGAATCAAAAAGGAGACTCTCCTCACCAGGTGTAGGCGAAACACAGGCCTTTTCTTCCCCTTGGACTCCTGACAAGTTCCCCAAGTCCTGCTCTTCCCAACGCTCTGACAGTTGGGTCTCTGGCAGAGGCGCATCCCCTGGGTTCTCCTCAGACATGCCTTCTCGCAGGGCGCCAGGATCCATGATGCTGGCTCTGGCCAGATGCTCCTGGCAGGTATCAACTGTGTGTCTGGACTGCAGGCCTTCCCTAACAGAATTAAAGATCTCACCGACCAATGTGTCAGCCTTTCCCAGCAAACCGCTGCTCAGGCCCCCGCACTGGTGCTCAGCCAAGGCTTCAGAACACTGCTGGCGGGAGCTGTTAACTGACGCCGGGGCCTCAGCAACTGCTCCCGCCTCTGCTTCCATGGGCTTGTCACACTGGGCAGCAGTTGGGAAATCCAGAGATACCGTCCCAGTCTGATTACCAAAACGTCCCTGAAAGGGGGTCCCTTCAGCCCCTGTTGGTACAGTTGCTTGCAATTCCACAGAAGAGCTATCAGGGCACAGCCGGGTAGTTAAGGCACCTTCATGTGTGGTATCTAGAGCAACTTTTGCAGAACCAAAATTACCCTGGGGATTACGTGACCTTGTGACCATGCCGACCCCTTCGGCCTCACTGGAGGAAGGCATGCTGTCACCACCACCTTTCTGTCCCTGACACAAGGCTTCCTTTTTAGATCTTAGCACAGAAGTGACATTAAGAGAACTTGCATCTTCAGGTGCAAAAGTGCTTTTTTCCAAAGTGATGTCAGAACCCAGAAAAGGCAGATTCACCTCTGTGCTGTCAGTTTTTTGGAATTTGGGGCACGTATTAGTTAAGCTGCGTTCTACTATTTCTGAGAAACCTGAAATCTTTTCGGTCGCACAGATATCGGAAGGTTCATAAATCACACAAAGGTTAGCTTTTTCATCATGAATGGGAGGTAAAATCCCAGATGTATTACTTCTGAGAGAAGCAGATGCATATCCCAACACTTCTACCCCCGTTTCCTTTACACCCTGATATCTGGAGACAAGAGGAGAGACCTCTGCGTGGCAATTCTCTTTAAGTCCAGCATCTGAATATTTCTCTTTAAGCTCACTATGATCCATCAATTGACAACTTTTGTCCTGTTCAGCCTCTGGAGAGGTTAATTTGGAGAAGACAGGCCTTGCTGGCACAGGTATAATTTCAAATGGAGAGGAAATTTTATCCTGAGAAATGTCTCCAGGCTCTGTTTGGGAAACAGGTATCTTGGAGAGGGCTATAGTTTTTCCTCTTCCAGAATGTGACTCCACAGGAACACGATTCTGACCCTCAACTTCAGCTTTTGATAAAACTTTAGCAATGTTACCAGTTTTGGAGGCCAAGGAAAGAGAACCCGACTTCTCCATAGCGCCTTTCCTTGCTCCGCTGTTTGAAAGCATTAACTCTGCTTTCTGAGGGACCCAAGGGGAAATGGAACTGTGGTCCTCAGAGAGGCTGTCTTCCTCCAATCTCGAGTCCACCCCTCTCTGGTGGGTGTCACTGGTTTCAAGGTCTAGGGGAACCTGGTGCTTTTCACTATTAGGAAGAAGGTCCTTGGATTCAAGAATCACAGACGTGTGCTCCGGGTGAAGGCAAGCTGGAGGACTCTGTCTGTCTGCAGCATCGATGTGATTCACCACATTTTCTTCTTGACACTCACGAGGCTCACTGGAAACACCGATAATGTTGTCATCCTCTGTTCCAAGGAGCACAGAAGACCCCTCATTCTTTAAAACAGGCACATCCAACCTGCTCAGCATACTAATTCCAGAAACAAATGGGGGAGATGAAGCAATGGAATTTGATTTTTCACAGTCAAGGGAAAGAGAATTTCTGGTATCAAGTGATACTTGAGCTTGTTGAGGACTCTCAGAGGTGGGAAGAGATTCTGAAATGTGATTTCTATAGTGTTTGAAGGACAGTGCAGGGGCTATTTTGTTTTCTAGGCATGCTACACCTGGTGACTCACTGATCCATTTTACAGCAGCAGTTTCCTTTTGGTTGATTCTAAGAACATGAGGCATCTTGCCATGTGGCCCCAAATCAAGGTTTTGGGTTTCTGCTACAGACAACTGGTCAGTATCTTTGGGTAATGACTCTATTCCATCTTCTGCAGTGTTTGCATGACTTGAAGTTGTGGGTTCAGCAACTGAGATACTTTCTGTTTCTTGCCTGATTTCTGTAACAGCTGGATTTTTCTGTGCATCTTGGGCAGACAACCTGTTTCCTTCATTTACAAGTTCTGTGCCTGTCACAGCATGTCTCTGAAGAGCAGCCGTGTGTCTGGCAGCCTGCTCTGATGAGTTACCTACAGTTGGCATGTCAGAACACTCACTCTCTGGCGACGGCAAATCTTCATGCCTGATGGATTTATCTGGACATGGAAAATCTGTACTTTCCTGTTGGGTAGTGTCACTTCCATCAGATTTACTACAAGACAAGTCAGCAACCGCAGGGTGCGCAGGCTCGACACGCTCTTCCCTTTGCACCAGGCTCCCATCACTCCCAACGGAGCTGTTTTCTTCTGAGGCCGTCTCTGTAGGAGTTATCTTCTGAAAGTCTGGACGGCCAGGGACTGTGCTGCTGCAACTTCCTGTAAACAATGTTGAACACACCAGATTTCTGTCTGACCGAGAAACTGGCACACAACTTAAATGCTGCTGTGAGTCAGATTCTCCAGCAGCAAAGCTGGAGTTAGTCACAGAAGAAGGGGAAGGACTACTTCCCTCAGGTTCCCCAGGGCAATTTTTATTTAAAACATCCTCAGAAGAAGCAATCTTCAGTACTTCTGGGGTGTTTGTCAGATGGCTAACCCTGTTGAGACTTACTCTGCTACAATCAGAGTCTTCTAAGTGGTGTCCACGCATATGTCCTTTCATAGCTATGTCTGTGCTAGATGATGACAAAGATGACTGCATCTCAGCCTCAGTCTCATTCCCAGGGCCAGTATGGGTGCTTGTACTAGAGTCAGAACTTTCATTTTCTCTGTCCAAGGGATTCACAGTTTCTAATATAGTCTGTTGCTTCAAAAATTTCCTAATTTGTCTGGGGCCTCGATATGTTGCATATGTTACTGAAGGCTTCTCTGGTTTACCATCTGTTTGTCTGTGAATAAACAAAACAAACAAAAACAAAACACAAACAGCATGAGAGAATCAGAAAATATAATTAGAACACCTTAAGAGTAATCCCAGAAACTGTGGTGAAGTATATCTCATAATAGGGAAGGCTTTTAACCTTTGTATATAGAGAAAAGCTATAAAACCAGCAATTTGTTTGTTTTTTTTTATTACAAAAAAGTTTTGATAATAGAAATTCTCATTGTGGATACAAATCTTTTGAAAATATAAGAATCAAAGACCTTTTTAAAGCATTTCAACCCAACAAAGTAGTAGCTTCCTATATAAATTACATTGGAAGTATGAGTTAGTGTATAGAAAATAATCTAAAAATTGTTACTCAACAGGTACTTGTATATTTAAAGGCCTTATGAACATTAAAAAGGAAATTTGCATAGTCAACTATACATACAAATAATTAGAAAGTTATTATTTTTAATTACGTGACAATAAAATCATCTACAATGTCTTTTGATGAGAATTTCTTTCAAACATACTTCAAAATACAGGAAATAACTTGTTTAAATCCTGTATTAATTGTGATTCACAGTGATAAAAAATATGTTTATATGAGTCTAATAGACAGCATTCTGCAGCACAGACTATTTTATTAACTTGTCTAAATTAAATTATTAACCCTTTTTAATACACCTGATATTAAAAATACTATAAAAATTAGGGGCATTTTTATATGAGAAAGACAATGTAAAACCTTCAGTTAATTATTATTTCTTAAAATAAAATAATTAAAAATTTTATGTAAAACTGAAGTCTCACAGGAATTTCAAAAGTATAGGCTCTTAATGTTAAATAATATTTGATGTCTGAAATTCTTTCATTTCAATAAAAATTAAATATATCCTTGCTTGCAATAAATTCCTATCACAGAACCAAAGAGAAAACTTTAATACTTAAAACACAGATACTCAAATTTCTGGTAAATAGCTTCTCCAGATATATTATTTGCATAATATCTAAAACTGGTTATAAGCAGTCCTTAGTCATACTGTCAAAATACACTATTAACCAAAATGATATTCAACTTTTATAATCCCTAAACAAATTAAAAATTGTCAACAGGGAGTTACTAAAACTATTAATTCAAAATCTGATTTCTAAAGCTGGGCTGGAAGAAGTTTGTTATCGCAGCCAAACTGGATGTCCAGTGGTCTCTTTCCTTCCTCTTAAGAATCACCTTTCTTGCTGAACCGGTTTTGCTCAGTGGATGGAGCATCGGCCTGCAGACATAAAGGTCCCAGGTCAAGGGCATGTACCTTGGTTGCAGGCACATCCCCAGATGGAGGTGTGCAAGAGGCAGCTGATCGATGTTTCTCTCCCATCGATGTTTCTGACTTTCTATCCCTCTCCCTTCTTCTCTGTGAAAAATCAATAAAATATATTTTAAAAAAAAAGAATCACCTTTCTTAGAACTTATTGTAAGGGGAAGGTCCCAGTGTTGCAATAGCTGTGGCGTGGTGGCATTTTTCAGTCCACCCCAGTGATCTGGGGTCCCGCAGCCAGTGTTTGTCCTTGAGGACTTGGAGGAGTTAGCAATTTCTTACATAATCTCCACCAGCTGCTCCTATTGTTATTAATTTTTATTATTAATTGTTATTAACTGTATGATTTGGGGGATGTTACACATTTTTCTGAACCTTGTTTTCTTATTTGAGAAAGAAATATAGATTAAAATCAAGTAACAACAGCCAGGCTAGTGTGGGCTAGTGGTTGAGCATAGACCCATGAACCAAGAGGTCACTGGTTTGATTCCTTGTCAGGGCACAGGCCTGGGTTGTGGGTGATTCCCAGTAGGGGGCATGCAGAAGACAGACAATTGATGTTCCTATCTCTCTATTGCCTTCCCTTCCTCTCTATAAAAAATAAAGATAAAAATAAATCAATAAGCAAAACAAAACAATAACAAAAAGAATCACCTTTCTTTGCTGAGGTTGTTCTGATGAATTGCCTTAAACAAGTATTCTGTTAATAAAGAAGGCTTTACCAACAAGAATTAAGAGACACAGTATCCTCTTCCATTTTCTACTGTTCAGTACGGAAGAAATAAACCTGACTGTCAAGGAGAAAATTCTGAACTGTTCCAAATTACAATTACAGTGCCCAGAGAGTGAGAGAAAGAGAGAAGAGTTAGCCTGTTAATAGTTGTGGACCAGTTCTGACAAAAGATTGCTATTTCTGTAGAACTGTTGGAACTTTGGATTAAATTCCAGGTGGTTATTTCCACAGATAATTTTAGTCAGGCACCACTGATCCCCAGGAACCTCCACTTCTTGCCTAAACGAGGGCTTTCCAGACTGATGCCCACCACCAAGCCACAGGAGTGGGCTGCGCCCATTCCAGAGCTGCCCACTGCACCCCCTCCCACCCCTTTCCTACGGCTAATGTACATTCTTCCAGATGCCGTGCATCTTTCTTCCCCCTTCCCTGTACTTGATACATAAAAGTGCTTACAAACTCAGGTGATGGACGGGTCTTTCCTACCTAGCTATGCTGCTGGTGCTTTAGGCTCCATGCCCCAAGACAGGTATTCTACTTTTTGCTAGCAATGGTCTAATAAACTGTTCTTTTAAAAAGACTTTCAGCCATGGAAGTTAATATTTTGTTGGTTTGCTTAATGATCTATTAAACAAAGCAAAGAAGAAAAAGCACAAAGTTTCCATTCTACCCAATTTTCATAGAACAGGCTCAAAATCCACACCATTTTAAATTACTTTGGAATCAAAATCACCTGGAGAGGTGTTATCACATTGCTGGGTCTCACTCCCAGATATGCCGAGTCAGTGCATCTGGATCAGATAATCTGCATTTCTAATGCTTCCCAGGTGCTGCTGCTGCTGCTGAGCCAGGGCCACATCTTCAATAGCACTGCCTCAGACAATTCTTCATGAACAATTCAACTTTTTTTGTTGTTGGACATTTGTTTTTAATTATACATTCTCATAAATAACGATTCAGTAAACATCTTTATTACTGGAGATAATCGGCAAACTTTTTAAGGTTCTTGATACTCAACGCCCTAAAATGTGCACAAATGCATTAGACTTTATCAATATGACAGACGGAATATCACCATTTATTATTACTGCTATCAAATTAGTAGGAGAAAAGTTATTTTAATTTGCATTTCGATTGCTAGTGAGGATACCTTTTTCCCACTTTTATTAGAGTTTGTATTACTTATATTTGAATGATTTGTTTATATTGTTTGCCCATTTATTCTATTGGTAAGTTAGTGTCTAAAATGCTTATCAGTTAAAGCATGGTCTGACATTTTTCATATATAATTTTCTCATTTGCCAATTTAATGTATCATTGGTTATGATATTGCTTGATATAAGTGAGTTTGAAAATTGGAAGTAATCCACTTTACTGAGCTTCCATTTCCTGATACTTTCCATTGCTATCATGCTTATAAAACTTTGTTTCTCCCCAAGACAAAATAATAATTCACATTTAGGTACTTTTAGTTTTGTACATTAACATGTTACTCCATTTTAATTAATTTTTTATCTTTATTGTTCAGTTTATTAATTACATTGTTCCTTTTTTTTCACCCTATAGTTCCCTTCCACATGGTACCCATCCCACCCTCCGCCCTCACCCCCCTCCACTGTCCTCTTCCATAGTTGCATGATTTTTGTCCAGTCTCTTGCTATACTTCCCACACCCTCTTTCTCCCCAAGAGTTGTCAGTCCATTCCCTCTCTATGTCTGAGATTCTGTTACATTCACCAGTTTATCCTGTTCATCAGCTTATTAATTCACTTGATTTTTAGATTCATTTGTTGGTAGATGTGTATTTGTTGTTTTTAATTTACACTTTTATCTTTTTCTTCTTCCTCTTCTTAAAGAATATCTTTCAGCATTTCATATAGTATTGGTTTGGTGGTAATGAACTCCTTTTAGCTTTTTCTTATCTGCGAAGCACTTTATCTGACCTTCAATTCTGCATGATAGCTTTGCTGGATAGAGTAATCTTGGTTGTAGATTCTTGCTGTTCATCACTTTGAATATTTCTTGCTACTCCCGTCTGGCCTGCATAGTTTCTGTTGAGAAATCCGTTGACAATCGTTTGGGTGCTCCCTTATAGGTAACCATCTGTTTTTCTCTTGCTGCTTTCAATATTCTTTGTCTTTTGCTCTTGGCATTTTAATTATGATGTGCCTTGGTGTGGTCCTCTTAGGGTTCCTATATATTGGGGTTCGGTGCGCTTCTTGGACTCCTAAGTCAATTTCTTTCACCAGGTGTGGGAAGTTTTCTGTCACTATTTCTTCAAATAGGTTTTCATTGTCTTGCTCTCTCTCTTTTTCTGGCACCCCAATAATTCGGATGTTGGTATGCTTGAGGTTATCCCAGAGGCCCCTTACACTATCTTCAATTTTTTGGATTCTTTTGGTTTCTTGCTTTTTCAGCTGAGTGGATTTTACTTCTTTGTATTTCAAATCTTGAACTTGGTTCTTGGGGTACTCTAGAGCACTTTTAGGTCTTTGTATAATATTTTTTATTTCAGTCAGTGTATGCTTAATTTCTGGTTGGTCCTTTTTCATATCCTTGAGAGTTTCCTTTATATCCTTGAGGGTCTCCTTCATTTCCTTGTAGGACTCATTCATTTCCACATTGGTCTTGATCATTTCCTTGCAGGTCTCGTTCATATCCTTGAGGGTCTCGTTCATTTCCTTTTCGGCCTTATTTCCTTATAGGTCTCGACCTTTTGTAGGAGCCTCTTGAGAAGCCCTATAACCATGGTTTTGAATTCCATGTCCAGTCGGTTTTTTTCCTCCATTTCTTTCACATCTGATTTCTTTCCATGTCTCTGCATGGTGGCCGCTTCCCTGAGTAGGTCAATTAGCTTTGTGTGGTAGACTTCCTACAAGGGACAGTGGTACGGCCTCCCCAGTTACCTGAGGTGGATATGGGTTGCACAGTCTTGCTGAAGTTAAGCTCAGGTTAATGGTTGTTAGCACTTGGAGGGGTTGACCTCCAGGCCAATTGTCTGTGAAGCTCAGCTGTGCTCAGGTTGGATGGGCGGAGTCTCCGGACCAAGCAGACAGCGTTAGCTCCGCCCTATGCAGCCCCAGGGACTCTGTGCTGGGGCAATGGCCACCAGCACCTCTGAGAGAGAGCCACTGCCAAGCTCCACCAGCTGCCGGGGAATTCAGACTCTCCCCAAATGAGTCTGCATGCCCAATGTCTCACCCAGGGTCGTAAAACAAAGCAGTCTGACGGTTTCCCGAATGAGATAGCAAGTCGCAGAGTGCTCTCTACGTGGTCACACAGCTGCGCTGTTCCCAAGTTCTCGCGTAAGCTCCCTTCTCCACAAGCCGGCAGGCCCCTGCAGCACCTGAGCTTCGGCGTGCCCTCCCACTGTCCAGTTTTCACCCTGTTTGATAGTGCCTTCCCTGGACTTCGCCCAGAGCTGGAGAATCAGTCCAGTGGGACGTCTTTGTCTCCCTGTTAGAGAAAACTGGCTGGTTTTCAGCCACCCGCTCTATCCACTGGCGCGCTCCAAACCTCTCTCTGCGCAAATCTTCAACGCTGTTTGCTGCCGCTCCTCCGAGTCACAGTGTCTTATCTTCACTTTTATTTGTGGAATTTTCACTCGGCCAGCTTTCTGGTGATTCTGGATGGTGTTTGTTCTTTTGTTAAGTTGTAGTTTTAAAATTTCTGTGTATGACGGCAAGATAGGTGTTTTACCTATACAGCCATCTTGGTTCCTCCATTTGTATTAATTTTAACATACAAATGAGACCACAAAGAACTAAACAGTTCTCAGTTATCACCTATATCTGTCTATAGTATTATTGATGAGCTCATAAAATAATAAAGATAATTCTCAGGTAAGGTTGAAGTCAATAAAACAGATCTCTCTCTGAAATCAATAAAAATAAATTTTAAAAAATTAAACAGATCCTTATTAGGTGTTTTAATTAATTGTTAATCCTCACCCAAGGACTTTTCCTCATTGATTTTTACAGAGAGTGAAAGGAGGGAGAGCGAGAGAAATATTGATGTCAGAGACACATTGATTGGTTGCTTCCCACACATGCTCTGACTGGGGCCAGTGATGGAGCCTACAACCGAGGAACGTGACCTTGACCAAAATTAAACTGGAGTCCCTTTTGTCCACCGGCTGATGCTCTACTTGCTAAGCCAAACTGGCCAGGTCTCCTTATTAGTAAAAAAAAAATTATGTGTGTGTGTGTGTGTATAATTTTATTGATTTCAGAAGGGAAGGGAGAGAGAAAAAGAGATAGAAACATCAATGATGAGAGAGAATCACTGATCAGCTGTATCCTGCACACCCCCTACTGGGGACTGAGCCTGCAACTGGGCATGTGCTCTTGACCAGAATCAAACCCGGGACCCTTCAGTCTTCAGGTCGATACTCTATCCACTGAGTCAAACTGGCTAGGGCTCCTTATTAGTTTTGAATGAATATTTTTGTTATACAAAATGTCTAATGGGCTCAACATTATTACATACATTTCTGGGGGCTAGAAAATATTCCTTCTAAATGGAAACAGCTACTATAAAAAGTAATATGAAGCTCCTAAAAAAATTAAAACTAGAACTACTATTTGACCTAGCTATCCCACTTCTGAGTTTTTATCCAAAGAAAACCAAAACACTAATCCAAAAAGATATATACGTCCCTATGTTCATGGCATAATTATTTACAATAGCCAAGATATGGAAGCAAGCTAAGTGTCCACTGATAGATGACTAGATAAAGAAGTGGTACATATATACAATGGAATTAAAAAAAAATTTTTTTTTAGAGAGATGAAGGGAGAGGGAGAGAAAGAAAAAAATCGATGTCTAACCACCATGCTGTACACCTGAAACTAATACAATATTGGATATCAACTGTAATTAAAAAATAAATAAAATATTCCTTCTAGCTCATCTGAGTACAGGAAAAACAAATTAGTGACTGTTAATCAAGCAAAGAACATAGGGGTGGCGAAATGCTCCTTGAATCTGTGCAAGATTTCAGTTTCATAAGGCTAGTTTTAGGGATAGAGCCCATTTGATTTCTTCTCTGAACCTCTGAAATTATATTCCACGAAGAAAAGATACTGACAGAATATGAATACAAATCTTAGGACCAATTTGTTTCCCAAAGAAGACACTCAACACACTGCCTATTCTAAGACAGGAAAAGTTCAGACAACAGAAAGTACTCCTGACGGTCCAAGATGGCGGTGTGAAGAAGGACGCTGAGCTCGCCCTCTTCCAGAACTCTCCAATACCTGGGCATATGGCCAGTAATTACGCCTGCGAGACAACTGAGGGGTGAATGAATAGCTCCTGAACAACAAAGAAGAGAAAGAGATGGGATAGAGAAGGCTGTGAGGCCACCGGAGCCGCTTCAGGAGCTGCAGGAACTGGGATGGAGGAGAGGTCCTTCACCCGGGGTTTTACATGGGAAGACATAGGGAGCAGGTCTGTGTCCGTCTGCATTCAGAGCAGAACTGCAGCCCACTTCTTGCAGCCTTCATGTGAGGCTCAGAATGCTATGATCCCTGTTGCATCTGCACACTCTCCACCTCCACCTCCAATTACAGCATCAGCTGACTTCAGTAACAATAAGGCTCATGATTGGAGGAAGCCTGTTTGACAAGAAAAACCTTATGGAGAAAAGAGGATCATACTCTATATCCTTACCATGAACCTGATTTTACTCCTGCTCAGTCTGATGAAAAGTAATATCCAGTTACTTTGAAATCAACACACCTGACAATATCTATTTAGGAATGTTCTAGGAATAACAGCTGATGTAAGCACTCATTTCAGGCTCACATGTGTTAGTGTTAATACAGTAGGGGACCTGTCTGCTAGGCAAAGGCTAATGACTTTTCCCTGTTCACACTGCATGCAGTTTATGCTCATCGTATGTCACTTTGGATCATTTAAATTATTTTATAATAACTGTAATTGATTTTTTGGCCCAAGTGTCCTAAAGTCTTTCTCCTCTAAATTTATCTAATGCATGAGATCTAACCCAGAAAATTTTGGTATTTGCCAAGATTTGTTACATAAATGTTTGTATACTTTACCAGTCTCATGTGATGGAATCATAAGAACTTCTCATTGCAAACTCCCCTTAAATAATTCTGCCACCTTTGCGATATTAATAAGGAAACTAACACCCAGGGAAGTTAAATAACCTGCCCTGGTCACATTGTCCGAGAGTGGCAGACTCAGACCTCTGTTAGCTCCTAGCCCAGTTTTCTTTGGCTGATATTTAAAAATCGAAGCAACATTATTCAGAGTAGTCTTGGTGCTACCAGGGACTGTTTAAGAAGCCCAATGATTATGCTTTTTGCACCTCAAGTAGTAAAAGCTTTACTGTAGATTTTGTGAAACTAAAGTTGTAATGTATCTACTCTGAGCTAAGCCTTGGGAAAGCTGAAATTTATAAAAATGTAAAGATCTATTTATAAAAAAAAAAAAAAAAAGAAAGTACTCCTATTTAAGGAAGTCTTAAATTAGAAGTAAATCTTATTTGCTGACAAAGTTAGCACCTACGTAAAAGGTATTAGGATCACCCCGTAACAAAGCTCAAAAGGCCCTGGACTGGAGAATCAGAGAACTTTTTTTTACCTACTAGCAGGAACATTACAGGACACTTTTCCCAATCCCTTTACTGATAGTAGAACTAAGGATCAAAAGCTAGGTCCAAAAGTGCAGATTTTGGCTCAAGTAAAACAACTTACTTGATGAAGTCACTGGCTTCCTGTTCACTGTCTTGTGTTGTCTCGGAGAGCGCAGCCGAGCTGGACTCCTGCCCTCCTGCCGGCTGGGCCTGGGTCCCGGTGCCCGCGGAGCCCCTGGGCATCTCCCTCTCCGCCCCGACCCCTTCCTCGTGCAGCTGCCTGGGACCTGGGAAGTCTTTCTCAGTGTTGTCATGGCCATCCTTCAGAGAGGGCTGCTTGGCCTCAGCAAGAGATGCTTTTCCAGAGATATTGAATAAGTTACCAAGAAACTGAAAAAAGCTTTCTTTTGGCTGTCGATCGCTTTCTCCTGCTCTGCCATCTGAAGTGGGCGTGGGGAGGTCGTTGGGCTTTTTGGAATCTCCGGGCACTGGAAGAGCGATTAGCTTCTCGGCGTGGTTCCTTCTGTGCTCACTTTGGGGAATCTTTGAAAACAAAACAGAGAATAACAGGCATCATCACTAAAAAGTAACTCAGACTGACTGATAATCTATGACATGACACATTCTGTGCTGGACCCAGGGACATGGTTATGAATAAGACTGGTGGTTTCTGTTCCCTTGGGATGTTTACAATCTGCTGAAGAGCACAGTCGGCACAACTCTAACACAGCTGCATAGTCCATGTCATGAAGAGAGAGGCACAGCATAGCTGGGACACCCAGCCCAGCTCTGGTGGCAGTGAGAGCAGAGGAGGTAACTCAGGATGCTTCCCGGAGGAGGTGACCCCTGTAGGAGACCTACAAAGTGACTTTGTGATGCTTGTGCATCTTCTTCCCTTTCCTCTTTCTCCCCTTCTGTGTGTTTAACATGACTGGAGGTCAGGGTGCAAAAAGAGAAGAGTGAGGACGTAAGTATGGGGAGATAAGTAAAGGAACAGATTTTGGCAAACTTTATGTGTATTTAAATATAGCCTTTATTATTACAAAGCTAATGAACACTATTTTCAAACACTCGGTATATTAGACAAATAACACTCAAATAGACCTCGTCAACTCAGCACTGTGTTAACCCACGCAGCTCCCATGTTACATAAAGGTGTTCCTTAAGAAGACGAGGAAAGACAGTAACGTGGTACATCAATTCAGAGGAAAGCTCTTCATGGTACAACACCAAGTTCTGATAAGCACATTAACGCAAACCATGAACAACACAGGGATTCTTGCAGAGTTAAATACTTCCAGAAGTGCATTTTACCTGCCCATAACTAGGTACTAGTACAACAAACTCAGTCATACATACTGTGTGTCAGGAAAGGTTAAAATGCTACATCAAAGAGCAGGCTGGTGTGGCATCGCACACTCTTCCCCAAAGCTTCATTAGCTTTAGGCCAGTGTAACAAGCCACCCCGCCTTCCAAACATGCTCACTCACCTACTTGTAAAAGGAATGTGCAACCGACAGTATCTGTCAGATATTATGCTCGCTAGTGCTTATAAAAGGAAAGCTCAAGTGTGACTAAAAAAAAAAAAAAAAGATTAGGACATTAAGGCAAAAACCACCTTGGGGCACTGCAGGTTCACATGACAAAGGAGCTGGATCTTCAAGAAGGCAGCAGCATCGTAATTATAATGTTATTCGTTCATCTCCTTCCCCGCTTTAATCCAAATTTGAAAATATAGTTTAAAGGAGTGTTCCACTACCACTAATAACCCTTAGACTATGAGAGGCTGAGAAATGTATAGAACCCATTAGCCCAGGAAACTAATTTTGAGCAAACAATATTTTAAGTCTGTTCCCAACCTGGGTGTCAGGATTTTTTTTGAGTAAATACATAGCATTTTTCTCTGTGTAAGGACCTTAACATAATGTGTGAGTCTCTACATTTAGAATATCACCAGCCTTCTGAGGTCAGTAAAAGTTTCACCTTTTACTGGTTTCAACTGGAACTTGATCCCACTGCTCTCTCTCATCCAGCCAGCCTTGCATCATTATCGGAGCCACACTATAAACTAGCTGTGCCCTCCCCTCACATAAACTGCATAAACAGCCTCTCTGTGTGGCAGGGCAAGATATGCTAGGTGATATTGGAAAATGCTCATGTGTATGTAAGATACACATTTTTGTCCTTTATTCCCTTTAATTCCATCATAATATTTCGCCTTGAGCCAATGAACTAACACTATAACACCAACAGAACTGTGATTTTTTTGTTATAACTAGTGTGAATGATTGCTCATCCCGGGTAGCTACTCATTACATCATAAATACAAGCAAAGACAGGCTTATAGTTGTTCATGTGGGAAACAATGCAATAATTAATAAATAATAGTACAAGAATAACTGTTTTGTGTACTCACAATTTTAAACCTACTTTTGCCCAACCCTATATTCTTAAAAAGCTTTAGAGACTCAGTCTTTTAAAATTGGGACAATGATTGGCCCCAGAGGATGGCTGGTTAGCCAGAGATGGGTAAGATTCCTCAGGGAAGGGACAACCTAAGATAGGCACAGTCACAGAGGGGCCATCAGGAGAGAACTTAAAGGTCAACAGAGGTGGGGCACAGACCCTCACTCCCCTAACTTTGCAGGGGCCTGACCTCTCACCCTTTCTGAGGGAGGTCTCCTGCCCCCATGGCTGCTTCGCCTCCCATGCACAGCTCAGATCAGGACCCAGGTTACAGACAGAGACTTGGCCAGCAATAGCTCCCTATATCTAAATTTAGTCTAGCACCAGGAATGCTCAGGGCCTACTCAAGAATACAAATAATCCTTTCTACAAATATTTACAAGGTAAACTAAGATTATTGTTTGAGTATTAAATTTGACAGTAAAATAGTAATCAAGTTTTCAGATTAATTTAAATTGGCCAACTGAAATAAGTGAATACTCAAGAAAATTTAAGTGTACTGGACAAAAAGCTGTTCCTAAAATATTAACTAAAATTTCTATTAGTAGTTCATCTCATTGTAAAATTGCCTAACATGCAAAGAACCTAAAGCAGTCATATTTGTGTGCAAAAATTAAAATTTAAAGTTACCAATATAATTTCCAAAAGCCCCCATTAATCAAAAAAAGGGGGGGAAGGATAGTGGGGTAATATCATGTAAGGAAAAACATCCTTTAAGTAAATTACATTTAGAAAATTCTTACTTCAGAAAATTAATTTCCATTTGTAATGCTAACAGCAGGACACCCATGAAAAACACACGAAGTGTCAAAATAAGCCAAAGGAAAATCATTGGGGCAAAAATAAAAGAATCCCAAATCTAATTTATAGAAAATATTCCTTTATTAACCTTTGGTTGAGAATATGTTTGTATATTTTCAGAAAACAACTCCAAGACCATATGGATTCCTGCAACAAAGAGGAACTGACAGGTCAGTTCTAACCACGAAAACAGTCCAGAAAAGGAAGACGCTGGTGAGTCACTGCAGGCTTCCCAGGACCAAACCAGAGAGGGTGGAACCTGCATTGCCATCATTTGTCCACCATCCAGACACCATTGCTGACATGTACACATAAGGAACTATTTGACATTGAAACTGGGAATCAGAACTGTTGGACACTGAAACTGAGACTCAAACCTTTTTTTGTTCTTAATATGTTTATTTCTAGTATGCAAGATTTTTTTAAAGAAAAGAAATGGGGGGAAAAGATAGATACAAAGAATCATTGAACAGACTGTCAAACTACAATGGGAAGGCAGGGGAGGGTCAGGGGTGGGGGCTGTGGGAGATCAACCAAAGGACTTGTATGCATGCATATAAGAATAACCAATGGATACAAGACACTGGGGCAGGGGCAGGTGAGGGCACGTGCAGGGGGGTAGGGGAGGCCAGGGGGAGGTTATTGGGGGAAAAAAAAAGGAAACATATATAATACTATTTGTAATACTTTAAAGAATAAAAAAAAGCATATATATATATATATATATATACACACACACACACACACACACACATATATATGGGGAAAAAAAAGAAAGACTTTTACCATAAATCAATAAATGTATAGTTTGTTCATACTAACATACAAGAATAAAAAAAATAAAATTGGGGCAATTGTTTTAAAAACGGAGAATTAAGAGAACAAGGAGATTACATTTTTTAACTATAATAAAATCTCAAGACAAATTATTACTGTCAAAAAGAGTATTTCACTGCCTAAATTATTTTCACTTGACAATTCCTTTCAAAGTATAATAGACTAGTTTCTAAACTGTGATAGAGAAATCACTGGTTTCTCTTTCCCCTAAACTTTTAGCTTCTTTGCTTTTCCAAAATTCCTGTATCATAAGTTTACTACAGAGAACTTTTTTCCAGTTTCCTAAAATGTCTTAGTTGCTTAGTCTTCAATGATCTTATGAGAAATTTTTATCAAAAACTAAAATCCCCTCAACCAGAAAGAAGTATCTAAATTTAGAAATAAAAACTTAGTGAAAAGAGTACTGTTGTTCCAAGTAAACACAATACATTATTTATGTAATTAAAAATTTTAAGTTTGATCTGAAACAGCTGCTCGCTGCCCTCCGCTTAGACAACAATGAAGTTCAGCCTGCCATAAGCCAGGGCCAGTGTCGCCTGCCAACAGGGCTGTCTGCATTGTTCCAAAGAGTGAGTGGAATAAAAGCACTTGGGATTCAAGCAAACATTAGTGAAACACTGATTCCAATTTTTCTCAAAGATGTCGGTATTCTGCAAATATATAAAATATAAAGGCTACTAATGAAGGCATATGTATCTTAGGAATTTAAAATTTTTTCCTTCCTGTTTCATATATTGTAATGTAATGCCACAAGGTCCAAATTCATCTGTTCTCTTTGCTTTGTGCCCAATGCAAGGAAATACAGGAAAACATGAGGTACACTGATTAATAAGACAGCTGCAACTTCACAAGTTTATGGTCTAGTAAGATACACATCATTACATCACTGCTCAGGGCTCACAAGAGGTATGTACACAAAGGCAGACACAAACAGCTGAACTGGGGATGGGGAGAACGCACTGCATAAAGGTGTAACACTTGAGCTTGCTCTTGAAGGGTGAAAAGAGCATTCTAGACACAAAAATAGCATGTACAGTACAAAGGTACAGAAGAGTGAGGTGTGTTTATTATGACCAGATGTGGCTGGAGAAGATTGGAGCACAGAGGACAGAGAATGAGGCTGATAAAATGACCAATTAAAAGTGAAGGATGAGGAATAACAGTCACAGGTGATTAAGTTTTCTAAACTTGAGCAACTATTTGAGCAGTTAAGCCAAAATTAAGAAAGAGCAATATGAGGGGAGGTACCTTTGTGTGTGTGTGTGTATGGGGGGGGGGGGTTGTTTATAAACTATTTAGATGTGGAATGTTGAATTTTGGTCCCCTGGTGATTTGCAAGTTGGGATATCTGGTAAGTAGTCAGAACACAGTTTAAGAACGTAATTGGCGCGAAGAGAACCAAGATGGTGGCATAGGTAAAACACCTATCTTGCTGCCCAACACAGCAATTTCAAAACTACAACTTAACGAAAGAACAAACACCATCCAGAATCACCAGAAAGCTGGCCGAGTGAAAATTCCACAAGTAAAAGAGAAGATAGGACACTGTGACTCAGAGGAGCGGCTGAGGACAGCATTGAAGATACGCGTGGAGAGAGGTTTGGAGCGCGCGCCAGCGGATAGGGCGGGCGGCTGAAAACCTGGCCGGTTTTCTCGAACGGGGGAGACAAACACGTCCCACTGCACTGATTCCCCAGCTCTGGGTGAAGTCCAGGGAACCCACAATCATACGGGGTAAAAACTGGACAGTGGGAGGGCACGCCGAAGCTCAGGTGCTGCAGGGGCCTGCCGGCTTGTGGAGAAGGTGAGCTTGTGCAGAGTGCGGGTGAACTTGGGAGCAGCGCAGCTGCATGACCACGCAGAGAGTGCTTGTGACTTGCTCTCTCATTCGGGAAACCGTCAGACTACATTGTTTTGAGACCCTGGGTGAGACGTTGGGTGTGCAGACTCATTTGGGGAGAGTCTGAATTCTCTGGCAGCGGGTAGAGCTCGGCACCGGCACAGAGTCCCTGGGGCCGCATAGGGCGGAGCTAACACTGTCTGCTTGGCCCGGAGATTCCGCCCATCTAACCTGAGCACAGCTGAACTTCACAGATAATTGGCCTGGAGGTCAACCCCTCCAAGTGCTAACAACCATTAACCTGGGCTTAACTTCAACAAGACTGTGCAACCCATATCCACCTCAGGTAACTGGGGAGGCTGAGCCACTGTCCCTTGTAGGACATCTACCACACAAAGCTAATTGACCAACTCAGGGAAGCAGCCACCATGCAGAGACATGGAAAGAAGTCAGATGTGAAAGAAATGGAGGGAAAAAAACGACTGGACATGGAATTCAAAACCATGGTTATAGGGCTTCTCAAGAGGCTCCTAGAAAAGGCTGAGACCTACAAGGAAATAAGCAAGACCTACAAAGAAATGAATGAGACCTACAAGGAAGTGAACAAGACCCTCAAGGATATAAAGGAGACCCTCAAGGATATGAAAAAGGACCAACCAGAAATTAAGCATACACTGACTGAAATAAAAAATATTATACAAAGACCTAAAAGTACTCTAGAGTACCCCAAGAACCAAGTTAAAGATCTGAAATACAAAGAGGTAAAATCCACTCAGCTGGAAAAGCAAGAAACCAAAAGAATCCAAAAAATTGAAGATAGTGAAAGGGGCTTCTCGGACAACCTCAAGCATACCAACATCCGAATTATAGGGGTGTCAGAAAAAGAGAGAGAGCAAGACAATGAAAACCTATTTGAAGAAATAGTGACCAAAAACTTCCCACACCTGGTAAAAGAAATTGACTTAGGAATCCAAGAAGCGCACCGAACCCCAATATATAGGAACCCTAAGAGGACCACACCAAGGCACATCATAATTAAAATGCCAAGAGCAAAAGACAAAGAGAGAATATTGAAAGCAGCAAGAGAAAAACAGATGGTTACCTATAAGGGAGCACCCATACGATTGTCAGTGGATTTCTCAACAGAAACGATGCAGGCCAGACGGGAGTGGCAAGAAATATTCAAAGTGATGAACAGCAAGAATCTACAACCAAGATTACTCTATCCAGCAAAGCTATCATGCAGAATTGAAGGTCAGATAAAGTGCTTCGCAGATAAGAAAAAGCTAAAGGACTTCATCACCACCAAACCAATATTATATGAAATGCTGAAAGATATTCTCTAAAAGAGGAAGAAGAAAAAGGTAAAAATATAGAGTATGAACAACAAATACACATCTATCAACAAATGAATCTAAAAATCAAGTGAATTAATAAGCTGATGAACAGGATAAACGGGTGAATGTAACAGAATCACAGACATAGAGAGGGAATGGACTGACAATTCTTGGGGAGGAAAGGGGTGTGGGAAGTGCAGCAAGAGACTTAACAAAAATCATGCAACTATGGGAGAGGACAGTGGGGAAGGGGGATGAGGGCGGAGGGTGGGATGGGTACCTTGTGGAGGGAAGCTATAGAGGGGGAAAAAGGAAACAATATAATTAATAAACTGAACAATAAAGATAAAAAAAAGAATATAATTGGCAATACACCGGGGTAAAGGGGTGGCCAACCAAAGAACCTTAGGGAAACAAGATAAAAGGCAGGGACAAAGAAGAAAAGAAATCAGTGAGAGAAACAGAGAAGGCCAGAAGTGGACCAGGTCATCCCCTCCAGAATAATGGTCTCCAACAGCATAAAGACAAAGATTATTTCCAAAAGCAAAGAGGATAACATGCCAAGTGCCACCATGAGATCAAGGAAGTCCTCATTCTCCTGGTCACTGGTCTTTAAAAATGTCAGGCACACTCCTGATCAGGCATACTCTTCTCTCTGCTTAGGATGTTCTTACCCCAGATACCAGTGTTACTCCTCCTCCTCACCGCCTTCAGACACTTACCTGTCTCCTCACTGGAAGCTTCTCCAGCCACCGTTTAAAATAATAACCCCTCCACTCTGAAACTGCCCATCTCCACTCTCTGCTTTGTTTTTCTTATTTTTTCTTGCCAGTACCAAATACACAACACCTGTGTCTTCCTCTAGAATGTAAAAGCCCCGAGAGTAAGGAATTCTGTCTGTTTCAGTCATGCAGTATTTCTAATACCTTAAACGTACCTGACATTCAGAGCCAAAAATGCTCAAATATTTGTTGGATTAATAAATGAAGGAAAGAAAAGTATAGAGAAGCCCCTGGAATGCCGAAGAAACAGTCCTAACAGCTCAGGAATTTGTGAGCACAGCCCCAAACTCAGGGTGGTAAGCAGCAAGGAAATAGGAACAGCCCACAAATGGAAGGGAACATGTTTGAGAGATTTTTTAACCAGGAAAAATAAAAGATATGGGATGATAATTTAAAATCCAAGACACAAAAAATGGCTTTTTGTTCCTGTTTTGTGGACCAGTTCTATAGCTATTGGAGGGAGTGACTATGGTATAAGAAGGAAGAATGACAGGTTCCAGAAAGAAAAGCAGAGGTAATGAGATAGACCACTATAGACTCTAACACTTTTTTCAGTATTATATATATTTTAACTAAATTTATTGGGGTGACATTGGTTAATAAAATTATAGGTTTCAAGTTACAGTTCTGTGATACGTCCCCTGAAGATTACACTGTGCATCTAATACTTGTAATAAAGGGAAAGTATTAGCCTTGAAGAATAGGGACATTTCCTCTTCTGAGTAAAGTGGTAAGAAAGTGGCTCAACTCAGCAATTCGTAAGCAAAAAAGACAAAGACAACGAGAAAGGTCTGACAGTGGCCCTGGCCGCAATAAGGTGAGAAGAGAGATGACGAGCTAGAGGAGGGACAACACAGAGGTGGAGCTGGGGCCTAGGGAAGACTTGGAAGAGTTTCTGGGAAATGCAACAACAGGCTGAAAGCAGGCATGCCAAGCAGCAGTTAGGGTCAATGCAAACTCTGAAGTATTCACTCATTTAATAATGAACAGCAAGACACTATTCGAGGTGCTTAGATGCAGCAGTAAGAAAATACACCAAAGTCCTGCTTTCACAGAGCCTACATTCTAGTGATAAAGGAACTGATTTGTGGGTCCAGCCGGCATCTGTTTGTCACCTCTTCAATCAGCCTCTGGTAGATGGCAGGCGCTTTCCCCACATGGTGACCGGCACAGAGAGCAAGGACAAGAAGGTCAAGGGATTAAGCGTGTTATCCAGGGAAGAGTATGTTGTATGGAAAACAGGTGACTCTTCCTTTACTGTTTCAAGTACCTGGCTTGGTCATCCCTAAAGCTCTACCTTTATGTACATAGTAAGGATGATCCTTCAGAACACCCTAACCCCAGCTCCTTAGTGCCCTCAACTCAAATGACCTCCACTTCCACTATGCCTCTGCTTGCCCCTTTGGTCAACCCTGGGCTGTCCCTGCCTATAACAACCCCAACCTCTGACCCTCATGCGCAGGCATTCCTATGTCCTCAGCCTCTCATCTTCCCAGCTCTCCTACCTACTGTCCAGGTGTACCCACCAGTTCTCCTTCTTCTTCACAGCGTCTGTCCTTCCTTACCCTGTCCCTTTCAGTTCCTACAAATGTTCTTACCTTCTCTATCCAAACATCTAATTTGAGGCCAATAACCTCAAACCCTCTTTTATTTGTCCCTTGGTCATCCCCACCCAGAAAGATTCCAGTTTGATCTTTTCCATATGCGTGAATGAGCCCTGCTTTAGAAACCCACAGGAATATGCACAGCTATGCAGATTTAGACTGCCAGCAATTCACAATTTACAGCCCTTGCTGGAAACCAGTCTGCAATCTTCCCCGCTTTCTCCACAGCAGCTATTTTTAACCTTTCCCACATCCCTTACACTACCTCCTCCACTGTCCCACTGGCTTGCTCAGCAGAGGGTCCTACCTTCTGTTTCATGGAGACACTCCCTCTAGCTCTGACTCCACCTCCCCCTACCTCCACCACAGCTGCAGCACCTGTAAATCCTTCACTCCCCCTCACAAAGAAGGGGGGAGGACTCCTCACCACAGCTAATTCCTCCACCATGGTACCACTTCATAATCCTTCCCATCTCCTCAGGAACCTCAGTTCAGCATCTACCCCTTTGTAAACCCACCATGCAGCCTCTCCTCTCTTCACTACCAACCTACTTCAACAGGAGTTAGCAGCCCTCGCCATCTTCTTTCCCTTTCCTCCCACTCACTCTTCAAGCCCCAGAGTTCTGGTTTCCTCCTCAACATGCCATGACCATGGTGTCTCTCTGAGACAATGCCCCACTAGGTAACTCAATGACGTTATTTTTCTGTCCTGGTTTTACCTGATGCCTTTACAGAATGTGAGACTGATTCTCTTCCTGAAAACTTCCTTTGGCTTCTACGTCATCACTCTGGTTTCCCTTCTACTCTATCTCCTTCAAGTTCGAGTTCTTCTAGCCATCCCTTCTATATCGTGCTTCTCTGATCTCCAGCCCGGTCCTGATTGACCTTCATGATCTTCTCATGAAATCTCATTTCCCAGATTTGATTAATCAGATGATTCCCAGACCTGTGTTCTCAGCTCAGACTGTGTAGTTATCAACCAGCCTTCCATATCCACCTGCATGTCACTGAACCTCAAACTCAGTTCATCCCAAATGGACCTTGACCACGAAATACCTACATTCTTCCATTTTCTATGAACTACAACATTCCCATTCATTAAATAAATAAGAACATCAGGACACTATGCCTGTCCCCCAGAAGACTGCCAGCAGCAACTTAACTTGTTTCCATTCCCACAGTCTAACCTCCAAACAAAGGCCAGAGCAATCTTTTAGAATTCAAATTTGACCGTCTCAAAGAGCCATAAGGATAAAATCCAAACTCCCTAGCATAGCATTCAAGGTCTAGGTGGATCTAGCTCCTGTGTTCTCCGTTTTTGTCTCCTGTAACTCACTATTCCTGCAATGTCTAATGCCATCATATGAACTCTTATTCATTCTCTTCCCCTCCCCCCAGGCCGCCCCACCCTCTCGCCTTCCCTCCCACTCTGACTATAGCATGTTTTGGCACTTGCTACTACTAAGGCTCACACTACTTATCTCTCACCCTTGTTGACTGGGAAATTCCTACTACAACTCAAGTTTTTTCATCAACACTGTATGATTAGTTATGGGCAACAATTCTAAAGTGGGATGAGAGTTAAATTTCATATAAAGCAGATGCCAAACTAATGAGAATAAACCTAATCATTATCAATTTATTTAGGCCTGTATTGGAGAATTTATAACCTCTGGTCCAGACTTAATTCATTTTATTTAGCTCATGACTCATTTCTGAAAACAGACTTACTGCCACAGTTCTTTTAATTTTTCAATAGGATTTCCTTTTGACAAATTTAGTTTATGAATATATCTTATAAATTATGTTAAAAAATGAGACACATGATGGTATAGAACTGCATCTGAATTCTTTTGCCTCTCCCACAGTGCCAGTTTTGTCAAGTGACAATCTGAGATTCACTTTCTTCCACTATAAAAAGAGATAAAAATTCTGATTAACACTATAGGTAAACCACACATATTGATCTATTTTCTTATCAAAACACTCTAAAATGATACTCAAGGGACTCCTTTCTTAAGCTATAAGTACAAAGAAAGGACGAGAGTAGAGATTGGCAGATAAGAAATTTAAGGAAAGGAAAAACCTGGGGGGAGGAACCAAGATGGCGGCATAGGTAAACACCTATTTTGCTCCACACAACAAGTCCAAAACTACAACTTAACAACAAAACAAACATCATCCAGAATCACCAGAAAGCTGCTGAGTGAAAATTCCACAAATAAAAGTAAAGATAGGACACTGTCTTTACTGTGCGCAGCCTTGAAGACAATAAGCCTGGAGAGAGGTGCAGAGCCGAGTGCGCGCGCAAGCTGTAGGGCGGGCGTCAGCGAACCCGGCTGGATTTCTCCAACGGGGAGGGCGGAGGCGTCCCACAGCACTGATTCCCCAGTTCCAGGCGAGGTCCGAGGTCCGGGGTGTGCACGCTAAAAGCTGGGCGCGGCAGAGGTCTGTGAGTTTGAGGAGAGTGCGCGTAAACTTGGAACAGCAGTTTGCACGTAAACTTGGGGACAGAGGTGCGCGACCACGCAGAGAGGACTGGTTACTTGCTCCCTCGTTCGGAAGACCACTGGACTGCTTTGTTTTACAACCCTGGGCGAGACTTTGGGTGTGCAGACTCATTTTGGGAGGCAGAGCTGTCTGGCAATGGGTGGGACCTATGGCGGCTTTCTCTTGGAGGTGCACAGCCGTTACCACCTGGCACAGAGACCCACGTGCCACATAGGGTGGAGCTGATACTGCATGCTCAGCCCGGAGACTCCGCCCATCCAATCTGAATACAGCTTTCCTTCACAGCCCATTGGCCTGGAGGTCCAACTCTCCTAGTGCTAACAAAATTAGCTGGGCTTAACTTCAACAATACTGTACAACCTATAAAGGATTGCAGTAAGAGTATCCACCTCAGATAACTGGGGAGGCTGAGCCACTGTCCCTTAGAGGACATCTACCATACTAAGTTAATCGACCAACTCAGGAAAGCAGCCACAATGCAGAGAAATGGAAAGAAATCAGGTGTGAAAGAAATGGAGGAAAAAAGATGACTGGACATAGAGTTCAAAACCACAGCAATAAGGTTTTTCAAGAGGCTCCTAGAAAAGGCCGATGAACTTAATGAGAACTACGAGGAAATGAACAAGACCTACGAGGAAATGAACAAGACCTAGGAGGATATGACAAAGGACCAACTAGAAATTAAGCATACACTGACTGAAATAAGAAATATTATACAAAGTCCTAAAAGCAGCCCAGAGAACCGCAAGATCCAAGTCAAAGATTTGAAATACAAAGAAGCAAAATCCATTAGGCCAGAAAAGCAAGAAGCAAAAAGAATCCAGATAATTGAAGATAGTGTAAGGGGCCTCTGGGACAACCTCAAGCATACCAATATTTGAATTTTAGGGGTGCCAGTAAAAGAGAGAGAGCAAAATAATGAAAACCTACTTGAAAAAATAGTGACCGAAAACTTCCCACACCTGACTTAAAAGCCCAAGAAGTGCACAGAACCCAAAAATATAGGAATCTAAAGAGGACCATACCAAGATACATCATAATTAAAATTCCAAGAGCAAAAGACAAAGAGAGAATATTAAAAGTAGCAAGAGAAAAACAGTTAGTTACCTATAAGGGAGCACCCATACGATTGTCAGTGGATTTCTCAACAGAAACGATGCAGGCCAGATGGGAGTGGCAAGAAATATTCAAAGTGATGAATAGCAAGAATCTACAACCAAGATTACTCTATCCAGCAAAGCTATCATTCAGAATTGAAGATCAGATAAAGTGCTTTGCAAATAAGAAAAAGCTAAAGGAGTTCATCACCACCAAACCAATATTATATGAAATGCTGAAAGATATTCTTTAAGAAGAGGAAGAAGAAAAAGGTAAAAATATAAATTATGAACAAATACACATCTATCAACAAATGAATCTAAAATTCAAGTGAATTAATAATCTGATGAACAGGATAAACTGGTGAATGTAACAGAATCACGGACATAGAGAGGGAATGGACTGACAATTCTTGGGGAGATAGAGGGTGTGGGAAGTGCAGCAAGAGACTGGACAAAAATCATGCAACTATGGGAGAGGACAGTCGGGGGGAGGTGAGGGCAGAAGGTGGAATGGATACCGGGTGGAGGGGAGCTATAGAGGGATAACAAAGGGGGAACAATGTAATTAATAAACTGAAGAATAAAGATTAAAAAAGAGAAATTTAAGGAAAGGTTTACAAGGTGAAGGCAGATGGTGTCACAGTAACTGACCAATGGAAGTTTCCACCCTAGTGTCTGCAACAGGGACTCTGATCATACACCAAACAGTCCACCCACAGTCAACCTGAAATAGCTCATTACTGAGGACAGCATGACAGGCAGGGTTAAAAGTAAAGAATGTGGAAGAAACCCTCCAAATGAAGTACTTGAACTTAGGGTTCTTCCCCATCTGAAGCAGTTTAACAATCCTCCATATGTTCCACACTTCTGCCTCCCAACCAAATATACATATATATATATACACCCTATGCATGAAATTGGGTGGCCTCACCCACCATCTCGGCCTGCCTTGACACTAACTTCTCCAGCCAGAGCTGGAGCGCGCCTGGCCCCACCCTGACCCCTCCCGGCCTTCTCTGGCCACTTCAAGTTGCCTCAGGCTGGTCCCACCTCCTCCTGATGCCTCCCTGCTTCTGCCAGTTCTCTGAGCAAGGCGACAGGTCTGCCCTGCCACGAACACAGCCTCCTGCTGAATGGTCATTATGTCATGAGAGCGTCATGACCATTAGCATATTAGCTCTTTATTATATTATTCATATATATTATATGAATATATATATAATATGTGTGTGTGTGTGTGTGTATGTATGTATGTATGTATGTATATGTATAGAGAGAGAGAGAACACCTCTGAAGATACTGAGACTTTTGGGCAGACTGGATTTGAGGTATCAAAAGCCATCTGTATGGAAATGGCTGAAATGCTGACAATCAATTCTAGAGCTCAAGAGGGATGTTGGGTAGAGATCTAAGAGCCAAAAGATGAAGCAGTAACACTGAAAATATTACTTTAGAAGACTGACATTGAGGAGGGCTGAGGGTCTTAGAGAAACATCTACATGAGTAGAAAGTTAGTCAGAAGAGAATCAGTGAAGGAAACAGAAGGAAATGGCCAGAGGCAGGAATTGAAACCAGAAAGTACAATATCATGGAAGCAAAGATAAAAAAGAAAATTTCTGGAAAGGAAGGAAGACTTGGAAATCAAGTGTCCCAACTGATGAAATAAAATAAGAACTTAAGAAAAAGTCATGGAGAGACTGGCCAGCTATGGCTTGGTGGCTGAGCGCTGACCTATGAACCAGGAGGTCACAGTTTGAGTCCAGGCCAGGGCATATGCCCGAGTTTGGGGCTTGAGCCCAGTAGCAGGTGTGTAGGAGGCAGCCAATTAACGATTCTCTCTCATCATTGAGTTGCTCTCTCTCTTCCCCTCTCTGAAATCAATAAAAAAAAATTTTTTTTTAAAGAAAAAGCCATTGAATGTGGTTAACAAGAAGCCACCAGATCCATGGAATGACTTTAACTCATTTAACAACTACTTGAGTACCTGTAACACATGTGCCAGGACAGCACCAGGTTTCCCATGCCTGAGGGACTAGGGGGAAGCAGGAGTCAGAGGGCGGTAAGAAGACAGTGAAGCCCGGCCAGCGCTGCTCTGTGGTCGTGGTTGGACACTGAATTCCGAACCAGGAGTCATGGCGCAGTTCCCACTCAGGACATGTGCCCGGCTCGATCCCCGGAGGGGGCATGCAGGAGCCAGCCTGTCAACCATTCTCTCATCATTGATGTTTCTATGCCTCTCTCCCTCTCCCTTCCTCTCTGAAATCAGTAAAAACATTTTTTTAAAAGGCAGTATAATCTTAGACACTCATGTATAAGTGTTTTCATTGATAGATCACCCAGGGCAAGGGAAACAAAGGAAAAATTAACAAGTAAAACTACATCAAACTAAAAGGCTTCTTCACAACAAAAGAAACTATGAACAAAATAAAAATGGAACCTACTGATAGGAAAACGTATTCGCCAATGATACATCTGATAAGGGTTTAATTTAAAAAATATACAAAGAAGTTATACACCTCACAACCAGGAAGACAGACAAACCAATTAAAAAATGGGCAAAGGACCTGAATAGACACTTCTCCAAAGAGGACATACAGATGCCAATAGACACATGAAAATAGGCTCAAGGTCACTAATCATCAAAGAGATACAAATTAAAACTACAATGAGGTACCACTTCACAACTGCCATCAGCAAATCAACAAATGCTAAGTGTTGGCCAGGATATGGAGAAAAAGAAACCCTAGGATGCTACTGGTGGTAGGAATGCAGACTGGTACAGTCACTATGGAAGAGAGTATGGAGATTCCTCAAAAAATTGAAAATGTATCTGTTGTTTGATTCAGTAACCCCACTTCTGGGAGTCCTTCCTAATAAAAGAGTAATATGCAACTTGACCATCACTCCAACACATAAGATGGCTGCCCCCATGTGGACACAAGATGGCCACTGTAAGATGGCCAGCAGGGACCAGGGAGGGACCAGGCCTGCAAGGGAGGGCAGTTGGGGGCAATCAGGCCAGCAGGGAAGAGCAGATTGGGGGAGGGGGGGAAGGACCAGGCCTATAAGGGAGGGCAGTTAGGGGTGACCAGGCCAGCAGAGGAGGAAAGTTGGGGTTGACCGGGCAGTTGCAGGGACAAGGCCTGCAGGGGAGGGCAATTGGGAGAGACCAGGCCTGTAGGGGAGGGCAGTTTGGGGGGACCCAGGCTTTCAGGGGAGAGCAGTTGGGCAGGGGGACCAGACCGTCAGGGGAGAGCAGTCAGGGGCAATTAGGCTGGTAGGAGAGGGCAGTTAGGGGTGACTGGGTTGGCAGGGGAGGGCAGTTAGAGGCAAACAGGCTGGCAGGGGAGCAGTTAGGCATCAATCAGGCTGGCAGAAAGTGGGTAGGAGGTGATCAGGCTGGCAGGCAGAAGCAGTTAGGGGTGATCAGGAAGGCAGACAGGCAGGTGAGCAGTTGGGAGCCAGCAGTCCTGGATTGTGAGAGGGATGCCTGACTGCCCGTTTAGGCCCGATCCTGGTAGAATCGGGCCTACATGGGCAGTCGGACATTCTCAAGGGGTCCCAGATTGGAAAGGGTGCAGGCTGGGCTGAGGGACATCCCCCCTCTGTGCACACATTTCATGTACCAGGCCTCTAGCATATCATAACAAACACAAAACACCAACCAGAATGACCTTGTGCACCCTATGTTTATAACAGTGCAATTTATATTAGCTAAGATATGGAAACAGCCCAAGTGCCCATGAGTAGATGAGTGGATAAAAAAGCTGAGGTACATTTACACAATGGAATACTTGAGGCTATAAAAAAGAAGGACCTCTTATACTTTGACATAGCAAGGATGTACCTGAAGAGTATTATGCTAAATGAAATACACCAGTTAGAGAAAGATGAGTATCATATGATCTCATGTATATGTAGAATCTAAAGAATAAAATAAACGAATCAACAATAAAGTCCAGAGGTATGGATATATGAAACAGAACAACAGATATCAATTGGGGAGGAATTTGGGAGAAGAGATTAACCAAAGAACATATATGCACATATGCATAACCCATGGACACAGACAATAGCATGGGGAAGGTCTGGGGTAGGGCAGGGGTTGGATGGAGTGGGACAAAAAGAGAGAAAATGGGAGACATCTGTGATTCTGGCAAGCACAAAATAAAATAAAATAGCACCATAAAAGATTTAAAAAGAGAAAGCATTAAGAATTAAACAGGCAGACAGAGACTCGACCAGCAATAGCTGCTCTATATCTAAATTTAGTTTATTACCAGGAATGCTGAGGACCTACTCAAAAATGCAAATATTCCTTTCCACAAGTATTTACAGGGTAAACTAAGATTTCTGCTTGAGTATTAAAATTGACAGTAAAATAGTAATCAAGTTTTCAGATTAATTTAAATTGGCCAAGTGAAATAAGTGAATACTCAAGAAAATCTAAGTGTACTGGACAAAAAGCTTTTCCTAAAACATTAACTAAAATATCTATTAGTAGTTCATCTCACTGCAAAATTGCCTAACATCCAAAGAACCTAAAGCAGTAATATTTGTGTGCAAAAATTAAAATTTAAAATTACCAAGACTGTAATATAAAATTTCCAAAAGCCCCTATTAACCAAAAAAGGGGGGCAGTGGGGTAATATCATGTAAGGAAAAATATCCTATAAGTAAAATACATGTAGAAAATTCTTACTCCAGAAAAGAAAATTCCATTTGTAAAACCAACTGCAGGACACCCATGAAAAAACACACATGGTGTCAAAATAAGCCAAAGTAAAATCATTTAGGCAAAAATAAAAAGAATCCCAAGTCTATTTTGCAGAGAGAACCCCTTTGTTAACTTTTGGTCGAGAATGTGTTTGTGTGTTTGCAGAGAACAACTCCAAGACCATGTGGGTTCCTGCGACAGTGAAGAACTGACGGGTCTGTTCCATCCACGACGACGGTCCAGAGATGGTGGACACTGACGACACCTTGCCATGCTAGCAGTCGGCAGCTGTGCATGGCTGCAGGCAGCCCAGGACCATACCAGAGAGGATGGATCTTGCATTGCCACGATGTGTCCACATCTGGATACCATTGCTGATATGTACAGATGAAGAACTATTTGACATTGAAACTGGGACTCAGAACAGTTGGACATTGAAACTGACATTCAAACTTTTTTTTTTCTCTTATACGTTTGTTTCTAGTATGCAGAGGCAAGATATTTTTGAAGAAAAGAAACAGAGGGAAGTGATTGATATAGAGGTAGTGTGGCCTTGAACAGGCTGTCAAGCTACAGGGGGAAGGCTGGAGTGGATGGGAGGCAGATGCAGGGGAAGATCAACCGAAGGACTTGTATGCATACATATGAGCATAACCAATGAACGAAAGACACTGGGGCGGGAAGGGAGGCAGGTGGGGACATGTGCTGGGGGGTAAGGGAGGCTGGTGGGAGGATATTGGAGGGGAAAGGAAAACATATGTACTACTATTAAATATAAGTTACATTGTAAATAAAAAAATAAAAAAGAATTAAACAGTGGGGGTTGGGCAGAGAGATAAAAAAATTAAATAGTGATTAAGACAAACTTTCGGAGAGAACCAAGATGGCGGCATAGGTAAAACACTTATCTTGCCGTCATACTCAACAATTTTAATACTACAACTTAACGAAAGAACAAATACCTTCCAGAATCACCAGAAAGCTTGCTGAATGAAAATTCCACAAATAAAAGTGAAGATAAGACACTGTGACTCGGAGGAGTGGCGGTGGACAGCATTGAAAGATTCGCGTGGAGAGGGTGGGCAGCTGAAAACCGGCCAGTTTCCTTGAACGGGGAGACAAAGACGTCCCACTGGACTGATTCTCCAGCTTTGGGCGAAGTCCAGGGAACCCACTATCATACAGGGTGAAAACTGGACAGTGGGAGGGCATGCCGAAGCTCGGGTGCTGCAGGGTCTCCCGGCTTGTGGAGAAGGCAGCTTGCGCGAACAGCTCGGCTGCGTGACCACACAGAGAGCACTCTGCGACTTGCTTTCTCACTCGGAAAACCGTCAGACTGCTTTGTTTTATGACCCTGGATGAGACATTGGGCATGCAGACTCATTTGGGGAGAGTCTGAAATCCCCGGCAGCTGGTGGATCTCCACAGTGGCTCTCTCTCAGAGGTGCTGGCAGCCATTGCCCCCGGCACAGAGTCCCTGGGGCCACATAGGGCGGAGCTAACGCTGTCTGCTTGGCCCGGAGACTCCGCCCATCCAACCTGAGCACAGCTGAGCTTCACAGACAATTGGCCTGGGGGTCAACCCCTCCAAGTGCTAACAACCATTAACCTGAGCTTACCTTCAGCAAGACTGTGCAACCCATATCCACCTCAGGTAACTGGGGAGGCTGACCCACTGTCCCTTGTAGGAAGTCTACCACACAAAGCTAATTGACCAACTCAGGGAAGCAGCCACCATGCAGAGACATGGAAAGAAATCAGATGTGAAAGAAATGGAGGAAAAAAAACGACTGGACATGGAATTCAAAACCACGGTTATAGGGCTTCTCAAGAGGCTCCAACAAAAGGTCGAGGCCTATAAGGAATTAAGTTAGACCGCAAAGGAAATGAATGCGTCCTACAAGGAAATGAACGAGACCTGCAAGGAAATGATCAAGACCAACGTAGAAATGAAGGAGACCCTCAAGGATATAAAGGAGACTCTCAAGGATATGAAAAAGGACCAACCAGAAATTAAGCATACATTGACTGAAATAAAAAATATTATACAAAGACCTAAAAGTGCTCTGGAGCACCCCAAGAACCAAGTTAAAGATTTGAAATACAAAGAGGTAAAATCCACTCAGCTGGAAAAGCAAGAAACCAAAAGAATCCAAAAAATTGAAGATAGTGTAAGGGGACTCTGGGACAACCTCAAGCATACCAATATCTGAATTATAGGGGTGCCAGAAAAAGAGAGAGAGCAAGACAATGAAAACCTATATGAAGAAACAGTGACCAAAAACTTCCCACACCTGGTGAAAGACATTGACTTAGGAGTCCAAGAAGCGCACCAAACCCCAATATATAGGAACCCTAAGAGGACCACACCAAGGCACATCATAATTAAAATGCCAAGAGCAAAAGACAAAGAGAGAATATTGAAAGCAGCAAGAGAAAAACAGACGGTTACCTATAAGGGAGCACCCATATGATTGTCAGCGGATTTCTCAACAGAAACGATGCAGGCCAGACGGGAGTGGCAAGAAATATTCAAAGTGATGAATAGCAAGAACCTACAACCAAGATTACTCTATCCAGCAAAGCTATCATTCAGAATTGAAGGACAGATAAAGTGCTTCGCAGATAAGAAAAAGCTAAAGGACTTCATCACCACCAAACCAATATCATATGAAATGCTAAAAGATATTCTTTAAGAAGAGGAAGAAGAAAAAGGTAAAAGTGTAAATTAGGAACAACAAATACACATCTATCAACAAATGAATCTAAAAATCAAGTGAATTAATAAGCTGATGAACAGGATAAACTGGTGAATGTAACAGAATCATGGACATAGAGAGGGAATGGATTGACAACTCTTGGGGAGAATGGTGTGTGGGAAGTGCAGCAAGAGACTGGACAAAAATCATGCAACTATGGAAGAGGACAGTGGAGGGGGGTGAAGGCGGAGGGTGGGATGGGTTCCAGGTGGAGGGGAACTATAGGGGGGAAAAAAAGGGAACAATGTAATTAATAAACTGAACAATAAAGATTAAAAAATAAAAAAATAAAAAAAAGACAAACTTTCATAAGAAATGTTTGGGTAACAGGTAGGAGTGAAGAAAAAAAATAGACTGAAAAGAAACCCAGACCCCTAAAATGAAAAACAAACAATAAAACTCCACCACAAACCAATTGTGTTTTATATATTTAGAGAGAAATAGAAGAAGCCAGTGAAGGTGGAGGGATGCATGCAGTTAAGGCAAGGCCCAAGAGAAGGCAGGAATTATATAAACAATACTACTGGTAGGGCCTTGGAAGGAAGAAAGGGATGACTATTCCTCTGATGTGGGTAGAAGGGAGCAGAGCTTTAAAACCTGTCTCTCTTTTAAATAACAGTAGACATGAAAGCAGCAAGACTCTAAAGCTGCAACAGAAGGTTGTAGAACCCACAGAGAAGTAAAGGTAGAATGAGGACTACCTGTAAGTTTTGCCAGCTAGATATAAAAACCTAATATAAAAATATATTCATATTACAGTGGAATTGCAGGTGCAAGTGTAACAACTAGCTCTAATGTTAGCAAAACATCAAAGTGTGTCTAGTCATGCGCTGAATAACGGCGTTGCACTCAACAATGGACTGCATACACTACAGCGATGCTGTAAAATAATAATGGAGCTGAAAATTCCTATCACCTGGCGTTGTAGCCCTCACTGTAGGGCAATGTATTACTCATGTTTGTGGTGATGCTGTTGTAAGTGTTGCCAGTTGTATAAAAGTACAGCATATACAATTATGTACAGTACATAACACTTGATAATAAAAGACTATGCTACTGGTTTATGTATTTACTATACGTTTTATTGTTGTTTTAGTGTGCATTCTTTCTTCTTATTTAAAAAAAGGTTGCTGTAAAAGAGTATGTCATGGCCTTGGCAGGTAGCTCAGGTGGTTGGAGCACCATCCTGGTATGACAGGATGTGGATTCAATCTCCAGTCAGGGCACATACAACAAACAGTCAACAAATGCAAAAATAAGTAGAACAACAAATCAATGTTTGTTTCTCTCTCTCCCTTCCTCTCTCTAAAATCAGTATTTAAAAAACCAGAGTATGTCATATTATGCTGGCAGCAATCTCATGTGGTGTTTACATATCCCGATTACATAATCTTGGATAGACCTTGATTTAATCTTATGTTTTGTATAGTAACATGCTGTTCAGGTTTGTAGCCTAGGAGCAATAGGCTATGCCACTTAACCTAGGTGTGCAATAGGCTACCATCCAGGTTTGTGTAAGTGCACTCTATGATGTTCGCACAATGACAAAATCGCCTAATGACGCATTTTTCAGAATGTATCTGCCATTAAGTAGCGCATGACTGTATAGGATATGTGATATTTCAAGAACTAAAAATGGAATGATGTCTGAAGATGATGCATGGGTCAAATGCTCAGGCTGCCCCGGTGAGAGTTCCATGGAGCCTGTTCTAATACAGGCTAGCTGGATGCCTGGGTATCAGTAACCTTACAGGCCTCAAATCATAAAGAGAAACAGTCTCATCACTGTGAGTGATATTTTCTTGGAGGCCCATATCCCAAATTGAACTGTCCTGGGCACTCAAAGCAAGATATCAAGGAGGATAGAAAAGATTGCAAACATGGAGACCTCACCACTATGTCCGCCCACCACATGACTTACTGAATCCACAGAGATGTGGCTTTCTAGATGAAATCTCTGCAGGTGGAAAGTAGCACTACTGGAAATTAACCTCTGAAGGCCAAGTCTGGAGACTGGAGGTTCTTCACAGTGAGATTAGAGCTGAAGTAGTACATTCTCCGTTACAGGCCGAGTAGAGCAACAAGCAGACACCAAGAGGGGAGAAGGGAACAAGAACAGGAAGGTTGGGTGAAGGTCAAGGGTGGGGACAGAGGCTATGAGGGATTAAGAGGTGGAATGACAAGAGTTGGCAGCCAAAGAAACTTAGAAGTAACACCTACTGTGAAGCTATTCAAGAGCAAGGTTGCATGTATAGCACTGGAAGTGAGAATTTTGAAGAAGGGAGGAAGAAAGCTACAGAGTCTGTGCAATGATAAACCAGCAGCAAGTTGGCTAACAAATGACTGAAAGAGGGGAGGGAGGAGATGTTATAAAACCTGGGGGCAGGATTTTGTAGCCAAACTCACAAAGGAATAAAGAAAGATAAGGGAAGCAAGGGGATCCTGATTTATTCTTTCATTAAAGTTATAAAAAAAACTGCAGATATTGATTTTTTTCTTTCAAGTAATATTTATATTGCCTACAATGATGGTGAATGCAGGACTAAAGAACAAAAACAGCTTTATCTTGACCATATCTATTGCATTTGGACCTTACATAATGTTTAAGAGTGCCCATGTCGGTAATGAAGAATTCAGATGACTTACTAGTCCTTTCACTGACCAAACTAAGCTACCCTAAAATCCCTGGAAAGCACACACTTTCTCCTTGCCTGAATGTCACAAATCAGATATAAAGAAAACAACTGGGGTCAAACTCTACGAATGTTGGACTGCTACCAAAAGTGACCACATACCTAGCCTCATATCACCAAACAACACTGACACCTAATTTATAGACAATCCTTATGAGCAAAAAGAAATGTTACCAGGTTTAGTGATTTTCAAGGTTTTTTTTTAACCACACTTGTCCATAACTATCTAGGGTCTAGTATACTTCAGAAGCAAAGAAAGCCAGTTCATATGTGAGCTGACCAAATTTATCATTACATACTAATGACATGTGAGAACATGTTGTTAACATCTACCCTCAAAGCATCTTTAGTTGTCAGCAGCATTTGAGAAAACACAACATAAATCAAATATCTCCTTAAAGAAAAAGGCTGTGATCCAATTTACAGATTAGAAAACTAAGGTGCAAAGAAGTTAACCACCTCAGCTGAAGGCCACACAGCCGGTTAGTGGCCAAGCTGGGATAAGAACCCCCAATCTTTCACCTCCCTCAGTGCCCTTCTCCCCCCACCTTTACCCCATTCCCAGATGCAAATGTCTGGTAGAGCTGGGCTGAATTTCCACATAAAGTGCTCTTTTGGGAATGTAAAATGAGATGACAGAATCTAAAAAGTAAGAATGAGCATAAATTAAGAAAAATATTTGCTTGATATAAAACATGTATTTAAAACTATACCTTTACTGCTTCTGATGAAAGTACATTTTCCTTTTTCTGGCTTGTACTCATAGGCTCATTTTCAACACTGAAAAATAAAAACCACAATTTCTTTTGAAATAAAAAGAATCACTAAAATCAGACAGTTTCTGTGTTGAAAGCAAACACTGAAAGATTTGTATACAAATTATTATACTAAGAATATGTTGATTTGAATCTCTACACTTGAAAAACACATTCAAAAATGCTCATCCAGAAAAGGTGAAGAAAAAGATGTACTAATTGCCAGTTATAAACACAGTCATAGGGATGTAAATGCCAATTATAAACACAGTACAGGGAATATAGTAAATACGATAGTAATAACTATGCATGGTGTCAAAGGGCTACTAGACTTATTGGGGGATTACTGTGAAAGGTACATAAATGTCTAACTAATATGCTGTGCACCTGAAAATAATAATATTGTATGTCAACTGTAATTGAAATTTTAAAAAAATGCTCATCCAGGTTTCAAAATTTTTGCAAGTCCATTGTGTGTTATATTTTCTTACGGTGGTAATCAGCATCATAGGAATGAGTATCGATGTACAACTATCATAATCTTGGAAGGAACTAGCACTCTTTGTTTTTATTTATATTAAGGTTCTCGGGATCTTGAGAAGGACCTGCCGAACCCAGGTGGTGTGAAGGCTGGAGGAAACACCTGATCATGTGGAATCCCAGTGCTGGGCAGCCAGGGCTAAATCCATATCCCCCTAATGTTGGGTATTTATATTAAGGTTCTCCATAGCCTGATTTTTTTTAATGCCTATGCCAAATGTTATTTGAAGTAAATTTCTGCTCAAGTTTTTATAAACATGTAGGGTCACCCAATGAATCTGGGGACTCAAAATAGATGCAGGTTTATCTAGCCCCAGATGGCTCCCCAAGAATCTGATTTTCCAAATAGTCAATTTTAATTGTTTTAGGTGGAATACTTTCACAGATGCCCTTTCAAATGGCTAAATAAACTACTGTGGCTATTAGGCACATAGGCATTTTAGGTCTAAACATTTGTATCTCTAAGTTTGTATGTTGTCTTGTTTTCATATTTTCATTACCCCAGGCGAACTGAGTAGCTCCACTCTGGAGAGTACCTGGGAATTGCTATGCTGGGAACTGTGCTTGGCCTGGAGGGGTAAGAACACGTAGGTCAGGGGCTTTGTGAAACTTGGTCTAATACACAAACTAATAATACAGTTTGGTACAAGTTATGACTGCTGAATGAACAAAATGCTATGGACCACAGAGGAATCAAGGAACAACTGTCTACTCTCGGTGAAGTGCCCATAGAGGACGTACAAAGGCAGGGGGGTAATACAGAATATGGCATTTTCGGAAAAACCATGTTTTGTTTGTTTTTAATATAAAACTGGAGCACAGGGGCTCGTGACAGGCTAGAGATGAGACGGAGATCAGAGGTTAGTGGATACCAGACTATGAAGAACCTGCCTGACCTGTGACAAAATGTGACCTTTGTCCTACTAGCACTCAGGCAGGGACAAGCCTAAAGCAGGGGAGTGAGAGATCGTGGAAAATCACAGAATCCTGGGGCTTGGTGGAGAGGGGATGGAAAAGGAGGTGGCAACAGCTCAGATCAGATAAAGGCCACACAATGCAGATGGAATGGAAAGAGAGGATGCAATTTATGCTCCTTAGCTTTTCCACCCATAAAATCCAGTTCAATTTGCAGAGTCAGGGAATAAATGGTAGTGATCAAAAAACAAAGAAAAGTTAGTAAGATCATGAACACATGGAAAATATAACAGATTAAACTGTCATTGGGTCTCAGACTCTGTAGAATAAGATACAGTTATGCTCTGAACCCTTTTAAAAGTCAGTAAGAAAAGCAAGCATGTAAACAAGATAAAGATAAGAACTGTGTGTTTAATGTAAGGAAATCCTACAGGAAAAAACAGAGACAAAAATAGAAAATAAAATAATATCATACAATATAGAATTGTGACCTGTATTCATATGCATATCTATAAAGTAAGAATGACTAAAGAGTTATTTTTACAGTAAATGGATTCTTATCTCTCTCTCTTTTTTTCTATTTTATTACCCTTATCTTTTGCCACGGTTATTTACAATTCAGTTTTTTAAAAAAAAAATTAAATGTCAATTGATATTGGTCTACTTAAACTGAAATAAAGAAGAGATTGGCAAAGTACATGTAAAAAGAGCATATTTTAAAGATTTGGGGCACAGCCGAAACCGGTTTGGCTCAGTGGATAGAGCGTCAGCCTGAGGACTGAAAGGTCCCAGATTCCATTCCAGTAAAGGGCATGTACCGTGGTTGCAGGCTCATCCCCAGTGGGGAGTGTGCAGGAGGCGGCTGGTTGATGTTTCTCCCTCATCAACATTTCTGACTTTCTATCCCTCTCCCTTCCTCTCTGTAAAAAATCAATAAAGTATTTTAAAAATAAAGATAGATTTGGGGCACAATTTAAAAAATAATACTGACCTTGATGATATAAGTGTATTATCTTACTACAATCAATTTTACACGACATACCTAAAATCTACCTATACATACAACAAGCATTTCAGTCTCCAAGTTCCTGCTTTAGGATTCCTGAAATTTTGCTTACCTAGTGTGTTTACTGGGCTTTCTAGAAACGTACTGCTTTGGTGAGATTGTAAATGAAATGGTAAAAATTTCTTTCCAATAAAATGCTCTGCAGAAAAGGCAGCTTTGGGACCAGGGGCTAAGGCAGAACACAGTATTTTCAAGTAGCTGGAATTACTTCCATGCTGAGAACATACACCAAATAGCAGAAAACCACTGTTGTAGATCAGCACTTAAGTTACTCTGTACTGAGCAAACAACTGAAGAATTTAAAGTCAAAATCACCCAAAGAAGTTAATACCTGACACTTCATAAAACTTTCTGAAACTTATATTGTATTTAAGTTTCATGAATCTTATTGCTAAACCAAAATTTCAGAATGTGTTGAGTTTTAAAGCAAACAACACATTTTAAAATCACTGGTTCAACCCTAGCCGGTGCTCAGTGGTTAGAGCGCTGGCCAGCAGACTGAAGGGTCTTGGGCTCTACTCCGGTCAAGGACACGTACCTCAGTTGCAGGATCGATCCCTGGCCCCAGTTGGGCATGTGCAGGAGGCAACCAATTGAGGGTCTGTCTCACATAGATATTTCTTCTCTGTGTCTCTGCCCCTCCCTTCCACTCTCTCTAAAAATCAATGGGAAAAATATCCTCGGGTGAGGATTAAAAGAAAAACAAGTAAAAAACCACTGGTTTAATTAGAGCCTCCCCACTTCTTTCCTAGAGTATGAAATTCCCTTCTAACTTGCTTTCGGGCATGTTCTGGGCTGCTTCAATCCATCCTTCCTGTTAATCTGACCATTATGCTCCGCCATTCAACACCCTACAGCAAGTCTCCACCAGTTGATGAATAAAATGAAGTCCTCAGCATACTGTTATTCATGATGCGGCTCACAGAACCCCTTCCCATTCTTAGAATATGCCAAGTTTACATGCCAGTAAGCCACTTTCTTCTCCTACAACAACCTGTCCCACCCTGTCCAACTCTTAACCCTCCACAATTTACAATTTAGTTCTATTTTACTCTTTTTGTACTCTCACTACCCCTCATACATACATTTCTGCTCTTTTAACCCTCCCACCACACACATGTATTTTATTGATTCCAGAGAGGAAGGGAAAGGGAGAGAAAGATAGAAACACCAACAATGAGAGAATAGCTGATCGCCTCCCTCCTGCATGCCCCCCACCAGGGACTGAGCCCACAACCCAAACATGTACCCTGACTGGGAATCGAACCTTGACCTTCTGGTTCATAGGTCGAAGCTCAACCACTTGAGCTATGCTGGTTGCCATTTCTGCTCTTTAGCACAATGGTTGGTTGTCCTTTGTTTAACTAGAATTTGAAGCCATTAAATTCAGAAACTATTAACATTCATGTCTTCAGCTCAGAGCCTAGCCTTGTGCCTAGTATGATAAAGGGACTCAACTATCCTTTGTTAATAAAAAAAATAATTTATTTCAAAGAGGTTCTTCACTTGTGTCTGCTTACCTTAATCAGAAAACACTGTTCCATTGGGAATAATGTAGTAATTCACAATATTCTCTTCTTCTTATGGAAGCGTGTGTGTGTGTGCGTATGGATGTGTATACACACACACACACACACACACACACACACACACCTTGAAAGAATGTTCTATAACTCATATTCTGCATCATCTTTCTCTAAAGGAATAAAGAGGAAAGTGGAGCCAAGAGAAGAAATGTACTCAATAGGAATAAGGTCATTTTCAATTGATTTAAAAACAAAATACCAAAAAATCAGAAGTGAGTAGATAAAGATACTTTAAACAATAGATACTTAGATATCTGCTTGGTTAAAAAAAAAATAACAGAAGAGAATCAAAGGTTTGGAGTGGTACTCTCAGACTCTTAAAAATACGAGGGAAAGAGAAACATGTTCAAATCCCGATAATCTCAAACCCTGTGGAAGATGACTAGGCATTTCTATTGTTCTCACAACAACCCCCTTTGGGACCTGGGACTAGTTCAATTGCAGTATTTTTAGAAAGCACACAATTTGCTCATAGCAGGGGGTGAGGGGCAGGACTCACAACCACAGGTAGGTACACACACAAAAAAGGCTACACTGTATTTTTAAATAGCTCCATCTTACTTAGCTAACAGCACTTTGGAAATTAATCTTTTAAAATAACCCAGCTAAATATCAAGGTCAAAGTAACACAGAAGCTCCTCAGTTTTGAAGTGACCTTATTTAGAACAGAGCTGAAAACCAGGAATCCAAAGCACAGCCGTTAAGCATTTACCTACTTCATGCCAAACCGGAAGTAAACCTCGGGGCATGGAAAAAGGAGCATGTAACTTATTAGAGTTCAAAGAATTTACACAGAAGAGAGAGCCCCTATTCTGTCACTTAAGGTATTTTATACTCTTAGTTTTCGTTAATTCTAATAAGATTCCCTCACCAAATGCAGAGAAGCAGCTGAAAACGGCACAAACACACCCACATGCACTCACTCACTCATCAGGTATGTGTTGCATCCTCTTTAGGTGTCAGGCCCTGTTCTTGGTGCCGGAGGGAGCAGTGATCATATCAGACAAAACCCGTGTCCTCAGTCCTTCAGAACCCCTATCTGGATGCCCCCCAACCACCTGGGTAACTGCATTTAAATAACAGATTTCTGGGCCTGTCAAGGATACCACTTGGTGTGGGGCTCAAGGACCCACATTTTCAACAACTGACTTGCCCCCTTCCCTGGGTTGCTCTGACGCAGGTGGCCCTCTGACCACATTTCTATGCTCAGCTAAACCAACAGCTGGCAGTTGCATAGGGAAGAGAAGGATCTGGTCAGAGGCTCTCCATAATATCTGCATGTGTTGTATGCGGACACTTAAAGGGTAGACATCCGTGATTCAGAAAACACATTCCTGTGAAACATTACCCATCTCCCAACACCGAAGTCCAGAAGAACTCCTGGCCCTACCTCGCAAAGAGCCACTGCCCTGAGCACGCGGAGCACTGCAAGCACGGCATGGGAACGGCAAGGAGAAATCGGTCATCAGCGCACACCGCACCGGGCCGCAGCACGGGGCCTCACGCGGTAAGAACTCCTGTACGGCCAACACCCGCAGGATCAGTGCCCATCCTGCACTCAGGGAGGACAGAGGGAGTGAGGGAGGAAGCTCTTCCCTCTGTCCCCTCCTGGAACCTCTGCCTCTTACCCTGCCTTTCCCTCATAGCGGCGCTGCGGCTGCATCAGAAAAACCTGGAAATGTTAAAGGACTGACTGCAGCTTCTGTAACTGCCTTCCCAGCTTTGCCCGCTTCTCCACAGACATGGGAGTCTCCCATTCCTTGCCATTTCCAGAAAGGAGGCAATCTCTTGGGCTGCTGACATCACTGGCAGTAATTCTGAGCATCCCTAAACACAGGGTCACCGAATAGAAGGTGGTCCCTGATTTGGGAGTGCCCTGACATCTCAACAGTCCCCCTAGGCCACTGTCCCAGGGACTGCCCACCACCCCCAGCAGCCTCTGCTGTATATCTCTCTTCTCTCTTCTTCTCCATCCCACTCAGCTGCCTGCAATTACTTTCCACCCTAGACTTCCCCTGCCACTGCGCAGCGCAGTCTGCAATAGAGGAACTGGCAATGTTGCTGGAGATAGGGACAGGGAACTGGGGCAAATCTCTCCATCACGTCCTCCTCCCCCACTAACACAAAACTGCTGGTTCTGGGGCCAGGTCTACTGGGCAGCATCTCTCCCCACGGCTTCCCTTCCTGGCATGTCCCCCCTCACCTCTGAGTCCCCTGACACAACTCCTTTGATGAAACCCAGAGCCAGGCTTTCCCTTGAAACCTGACCAGTTCACACTTCAGTCGTGACTTTGCTCTGAAGGACTAAATGAAAAATAATATGAAACAAGAAGGGGTCTTTTACCTACTCATTCCCTTTCCCACTGTTGTTAGTAGCAAAATGCTTTGCAAAAACTCAAACTAGAAACGTAGGGGAGGACGTCTCCATTTCAGGGACGACCCCTTAGGAACACCCACCTTTCTGGATCTGATTTTTCCAATATGTAAATTGAAAAATTTACCAGTTCTCAGCCAGATATAAAATCCCATATAATCCTTCAATAGGAAGGTGAGTGGAAAAGAAATATACTAACCTTGAGGCTTCTGTGATAAAGGAAGAGACTATGACCAAGAAACAACTCAAAATCAGCATTAAAACCAGCACAGTAAAACAAAGAGGCAGAAACTCTGTCCCTTATTTTATTTTTTAATAAACTCTTTTTAAAAGATTAATAAATCTTTATTAAGATTATTACAGGTGTTCTTTTTCCCCCCCAAAGCTCCCCTTCACCCGGTTCCCATCCCACCCTCTGCCCTTACCTCCCCCACACTGTCCTCATCCAAAGGTGTACGATTTTTGTCCAGTCTCTTCCCGTACCCGCCACCCCTCTCCCTCCCGACCCCGAGAATTGTCAGTCCACTCCCTTTCTATGCCCCTGATTCTATTATATTCACCAGTTTATTCTGTTACCAGATTTTTTATTCACTTGATTTTTAGATTCATTTGTTGATAAGATATGTATTTGTTGTTCATAATTTTTATCTTTACCTTTTTCTTCTTCTTAAAGAATACCTTTCAGCATTTCATATAATACTGGTTTGGTGGTGGTGAACTCCTTTAGCTTCTTCTTATCTGTGAAGCTCTTTATCTGACTTTCAATTCTGAATGATAGCTTTGCTGGGTAGAGTAATCTTGGTTGTAGGTTCTTGCTATTCATCCCTTTGAATATTTCTTGCCACTCCCATCTGGCCTGCATCGTTTCTGTTGAGAAATCAGCTGACAATTGTATGGGTGCTCGCTTGTAGGTAACTAACCAATTTTCTCTTGCTGCTTTTAAGATTCTCTCTTTGTCTTTTCCCCTTGGGATTTTAATTATGATGTGTCTTGGTGTGGTCCTCTTTGGATTCCTTTTGTTTGGGGTTCTCTGCACTTCCTGGACTTGTAAGTCTATTTCTTTCATCAGGTAGGGGAAGTTTTCTGTCATTATATCTTCAAATAGGTTTTCATTATCTTGCTCTCTCTCCTCTCAGATGTTGGTATGTTTGAAGTTGTCCCAGAGGCTCCTTATACTATCTTCATACTTTTGAATTCTTTTTTCTTTTTTAATTGAGTGTTTTTTACTTCTTTGTATTTCAAATCTTTGACTTGATTCTTGTGATCACCTAGACTGCTATTGGATCTCTGTATAATAACTTTTATTTTGGTCAGTGTATGCTTAATTTCTAGTTGGTCCTTTTTCATATCCTCGAGGGTATTGCTAAAGTTATCGGCCTTTTCTAGAAAATTCTTGAAAAACCTTATAACCGTGGTTTTGAGCTCTATATCCAGTTGTTTGCTTTCCTCCATTTCTTTCATTTGTGATTTGTTTCTTTGTCTCCACATTTTTGCTGCTTCCTTGAGTTGATAAGAGTGGCTTTGTGTGCTAAGTGTCCTATAGGGCCTAGTGGCTCAGCCTCCCCAGTTACCTGAGGTGGACACTATTGGTGTATCCCTTTGTGGGCTGTATAGTCTCACTGTAGTTAAATCTTGATTGTTGTTGGTATTACTGAGAGGAATTGACCTCCAGGCCAATTGTCTGTCAGGATCAGCTTTGTCTATGCTGGTTGAACTTCTGTGCTGGAGACACCCTTATGAGACAAAACCTGCAAAAGCCTCTGTGCTCAGCCTGGATGGGACGGAGTCTCAGGGTAGAGCAGACAGCATTGGTTTCCCAACAGCCCTGCCTTTACAGGCCCCTGTGTCTCAGTGTCCCATGGTAATTGCTGCAAGTGCCTCTGGGAGAAAGCGGCCCTCAAGTTCTGTCTGATGCCAGACAGTCCAGTTTCTCCCCGAATGAATCTCGTCCCCAGACTCTCACCTAGAACCAGAGTTCAGTGCAGTTGGGAGCTTGTGTCTCCCTCCCACTTGAGAAAGCCAGCTACGTACTCAGTTGCCCCCCTTCTCCACGCATGTGCCTTGGTACCTCTGCCTTTCGCAGTTCCTCTGAGTCTCAATGTGCTTTTCTCTTTCCTGACAGTCCAGTTTCACTCTTTATGAGTCTGGGTCCCCAGAATCTCACCCGGAACTGGAGTTCAGCGCAGTCAGGGACTTTTGTCTCCCTCCCACTTGAGAAAGACAGCTGCGCACTCAGTTGCCAGTCCTCTCCACGCGTGCATCTCAGTACCTCAGCCTCCTACAGCTCCTCTGAGTGTGCTTTTCTCTTTCCTTCTAGTTGTAGAATTTCCTCTCAGCCAGCTTTCTTGTGGTTCTGGATGATGTCCATTTTGTCTTTTAGTTGTAGTTTTGAAATTGTTGTGCAAGGCAGTTTAGGTGTTTACCTATGCCACCATCTTGGTCTTTCCTTAATCTAGGCGGCTTGCCAGCCAGGAGGCAGCAGGAAACCAGAAAGCTTGACTGTCACCCTTGTGTTCCCTCTCATGTGACGTGTCCCTTGCCCTTATTTTAAAGTTACTGAGGTAACCTCTTGGCCTACCCTCTATTCCCTTGACTCTACCCTCTCAGACTTCAATGAGGTCTTTAAACACTATATGGACTCTATCCACATGCCCTCCAGAAGGGTCTGCTCATGCTTTGAGGACCATCTACACTACTCTGGGGATGTTTTTCTTAGAAACACAGCTTCACACGCCAGCATAGCATTCTCCTTGCCCAATGGCATACTGCTGTACATCATGGATCAAACAGACTTTTCTGCACTGGCCTGAGCCTCTGCAGCACAGAGAGACTTCCACACTGATGATTTACAAATGACCATCTGGAAAGCTGTCTGTTCCTAAATGGTGACAGCCAGCAGCAGAATAGTACTTGTATCTTTTTTAATGACCATTAACAGAATATAGAACAGGTGGTTATGGCACTATTTCTGGGCTCCAAATTAAAAGGTAACTAAAAGCAGCAATCAAACAGCATGTATTTTAGCTCAAACATCTGGCACTGGAATTTCAGAACTCTTTGGAGAAAATCTGGGGAAGGAAGGAAAGGTAATAGGCATGATTATGAAGCCCTGTTGCTTTGCAATCTTAGACTCTTCTGACAGCCCTTTCCTCATCATGTTGGCCGCTCTCCTATAATTTAGGTGTCTTTCTTGAAGCTAATTTACTTCCTGTTCTTCATCTCATGCCCTCAAAACAAGACCACAATCATGGTTCAATCACGGGCTATCGAGTGAGAACTGCGGAGTTGTGATGTGTACCTTAGCTGTCACGCATCCAGGGAATTCTCCCAAGTCCTCTCCCTCATACCTTTTAGATTCTGAATATTTGAGACCCACCTCCCAAGAACTAATACTCTGAATCTCTTGCTATGATGTGAACTCAGGTTAGGCTGCCTCCTAACATGGGCCACTTGTTCATATCCCATTCAACACATCGCCCTGAGGGAGGGACGCTGCAGCGCCTTTCCAGAGCCTGGCCAAGGCTGACCCCACCTCCAACCTCAAGTTCAAATCCTTTCTCCTGTGTAAATTCTTCTAGACACTAATAAAGCAACAATCTATGTGAGAAAACACACACACCCATGCCCAAGTGACACTTCCAAAAAGTAAATACCAGCCCTGGCCGGTGTTGCAGATTCGATTCCTGGTAATTTCATACCTGTTTTATCAAAAGCATATATTACTATTAAAAATAGGCAAAAAATACAAAGTATTGTAGGTGATTTTAAAAAACAAATAACAAGTTTGTGGAAAAGCACAATGAATAAATTTAAACAAGACAAATTAAAAATACTAACAATAGAAATATATAATGGTAATTTCTCTGTACCATTGCTAAGTAAAATCCGTACCTGCCTGCCTAGAAAAGAAAAATCAAAACTATTATATGAATTCTCAGTTTTGACTGACATGACACAGCCCAGCCCTCCCAATTAGGGCTGATCCCTGGTACTGTGACAATCAAAACAATAAAAGACCAAGAGTTTACACATCACCCAACCTATACACACTTTTCAAAATGCAAAATTTTCAATATTTCACTACTTGTCATAACAAGTATGGCATAAAAAACTACAATCTCCCACTAAGGTATTATCCATGTTTTGAATAAATTTTAATACAAAGAGTGAAGGAGAAAATTTCTAACATACATTTGGCAGAAATTTCATGAAACTAGCATTTGTGAGAGCACTCGAATACCATTTTCATGTCTTTCCAGCACTGCCATTTTTGCCACTGGTCAAAAAGAGCATATAAAAATCACCCTCCTTGAAAGCATGCTGCAATAATGAAACCAAAACTATTTTATATAAATCTAAAGATTGCTTTTGATTTAGTCCCAAAACTAATAACAATTATTTTGGCTGGATGAGTAAAGGGAAGTGGGAAGAGATGTCAAATAGCTAGTCCTCACCCACTATAACCAGAAGTCAATAGAAATATCTAAAGTCTATATAATCAAGAATGGTTAGTAAAGCATTCTTTAGATACATGTACAGAAATACAAGAAACAGCTTAAATGAGATTAAGACAGCTTCCTCTGAGAGTCTATAGAATGGGCCCACAAAGGCCCTGCATTATCACCTTGCTGCCTAGTTTAACAAGATTTGTGGGAGGTCTGTCCCCACAAATCTGCATGAGTCTTTGAGTAAAGCCCATGCTGCACTGTGTTCACTGCTGGGTTCCCAGGGACTAGCACAGAGCCTGGTGCAAGCGGCACTGAATAAATTCTTTGTAAACACTGGTGAGGTTTTCAATCAAATGATGAAAATGACATATAGAGGAATTAACCAATGCATTTTCATGTGTGACTTTTCCAGCAAAACAAAAAAAGTCTTCCTGATCTGTAAGGCATATTTCTTTATTTTGTACCTAATGGAGTCCTGGCTGGTATGCTAAAGTTGGAAGAGACCTTAGGGATGAGGGCCACCTCCCTCACTTTATAACCAGAGTCTGAAAGGGCGAATGACCTACAGGGGTCACGGTGCTACTCAAAGCAGACGAGAGGGATCTCACCTTGAGTTGGTATTTTTGAGGCTCTGTTAACTCCACCCAGTTTCACATTATAGACCACCACCGTATAAACATCACTCATACTGGTAGAAAATATCAAAGTATCAAAATATCATTCTGGCTGAAACCAGTTTGGCTCAGTGGATAGAGCGTCACCCTGTGGACTGGGAGGTCCCAGGTTCGATTCCAGTCAAGGGTGTGCAGCTGATTGATGTTTCTCTCTCATCAATGCTTCTAACTCTCTATCCCTCTCCCTTCCTCTCTGTAATAAATCAATAAAATATATTTTAAAAAAGATACCATTTATTTAAAAAATTGAAAAAATATTATTCTGCACTATAAATATTACTTTCATGTATTTATAGCCTTACTTATAAATTTTCCCACTTGAACAAATTAAGAGTTCATTCTTTCTTTGGGGAATTTTTGCTAATGCAGGGTTATAAATTCTTTGTGTTTTCCCCCCGTCTTTTATACAAGATATTCATTAGGTTTTAAACAATTTTTTTCTGAGATAGGTAATTCACATATTTTTAAATATAAAAAGGTGTAAAATGATGTCTCCCTTCTCTTCCTCATTCCTTCACTGTCTTTCATCCCTTCTAAATAGTTCACACAACCCTAGTAACAGTTTTTCATACCTTCATTATTTAAAAAAATATATTTTATTGATTTTTTACAGAGAGGAAAGGAGAGGGATAGAGAGTCAGAAATATTGATGAGAGAGAAACATCGACCAGCTGCCTCCTGCACACCCTCCACTGGGGATGTGCCCGCAGCCAAGGTACATGCCCCTGACTGGAACCGAACCTGGGAACTTTCAGTCCGCAGACCGACGCTCCATCCACTGAGCCAAACCGGTTTCGGCCATACCTTCATTTTTTTAAATATACAACCTGCTGGCACAGTTCCATCACACTGCTCCCTGCACTGGGCGGGCAAAGGATGCGAATGAAACCATGCTGAGAAAAAGCTAATGATGTGAGAAAGTATTTTGAAAGCCCAATGAAGTCCTCACACAATATTTGACAGAATTTCTAAACCAAACAAGTCACACACACCAAAGAACATGTTTGGCTTATAGTGAGCTCAACTTGATAGAAGACATGCACATGTTTACCTTCATGAACTAATACCTCTTTGAGGACAGTTTTAGTCATTCATTTCTCTTTGTGTCTCCATTGCTTGGCACCATACTAGACACCTACAACCACTTAAATTAATGAACTGAAATGACTCAAAATAAATATGACTTATTTAACTTTTATTTCATGCTGATCCTCTTTGAATAATCTGGGAGATAGCCCAGATTATTTTCCTGAGTTTAGCTTTACATCAACCCATGTTTTCTTGCTAGCACAGTTGTATTAGCATATCTAGGCTTCAATGCAATTCATCAGAACTGTAGTTAAGAAATATTCTATCTTGTGAGAATAATATTTTCCTCTTATTTTACAAAATCTGCTATTACCTTCTTAATGAAAAAACAAAACAAAACAAAAAACCCTGCCCAAAAATGTTATTATTGTTTTAATACAGTTACAAGTTCTGAGTAAATTTACTGCAGGACAACTTGAGGTACACATGCGACTCTGTAACACATTTAGTGAACAATTGAGTTAGTTTTCAAGAATGCCCTCAGCAAGAAACACAATCTTCAAATTAGCCATCTGGCATACACCCTGCTGACCCCAAAAGAAAAAAACCCTCTACAGTTTCAACACTCTAAAACAGTCTGCATTTCTACTCCACTGCCAAAAATAGGTTCTGCGCTTTCCATTAACCTGGGAGCTCAAGATTCTCAGAAAAACACACCACTGAGGACATCTAGAATTTTCTAGTCTCCTTTAATTACTGTAGGCTTGGACTTCTGATGTGGTCCTTCAACATCACACAGATATGTCCTATTCAACTAAACTAGTTACTGATTATCCTATATAATAAAAGCCTAATATGCTAAGTGTCCGGCAGTCCATTCAACCAATCAAAGCATAATATGTTAATGATATGCTAAGGCTGCTCAACCACTCGCTATGATATAGACTGACCACCAGGGGGCAGAGTTCCAATAGGTAGGTTAGCTTGCTGCTGGAGTCTGGCTGAACAGGACTGAGCAAGATGAGCTGGACACACCCTGGTACCCTCTCACAGACCCTCTCCAGCTGGCCAGCCTCCCATGTCCCTCTCTGGCCCCAACTGTGCACTGGTGAGGTTTCTCAGCCTGGCCTGTGCCCTCTTGCAATACAGGACCCCTCGGAGGATGTCAGAGAGCCAGTTTTGGGCCAATCCCGCAGGCCAGGCCAAGGGACCCCACTGGTGCACAAGTTTGTGCACTGGGCCTCTAGTCTATATAATAAAAGCCTAAGCAACCATTACGGTGGAATGACCAGAATGACCAGTCGCTATGATGCGCACTGACCACCAGGGGGCAGACACTCAATGCAGGAGCTGCCCCATGGTTGGCAGTGCGCTCCCACAGGGGGAGCACCGCTCAGCCAGAAGCCAGGCTCATGGCTGGTGAGCTCAGCGGTGATGTGGTAGCCTCTCCTGCCTCCATGGCAGTGCTAAGGAGCAGCGAGCAAGCGAGTGGTAAGGAGTGAGGAGTCCCAGATTGCAAGAGGGCTCAAGCCAGGCTGAGGGATCCTCCACACCCATCCCCCAGTGCATGAATTTCATGCTCCGGGCCTCTAGTCTTCTATAATGCTTTGAAGTCCATGAAATAAAGTCACTGTGAACATTCAGAGAACAAACCTCCCATCCTCTTATAACTGTGCTCAACAGTTGATCTTGATGGCCAATAGATCTCATGCATCAGGGGCACTACTAACCATTTTTATAAGAATATCTCCTACATAAGACATTTAGCATCCTGTCTTCACCGATTTAACATCCTCACCTATGATGACAAGCAAAAGTTCTATGAACTTTATTTTTAAATAAATCTTTATTGTTCAGAAATTATTACAGGTGTTCCTCTCCCCCCCCACATAGCTCCCCTCCACCTGATTCCCCACCCCACCCCATGCCCTTACCTCCCGCCACTGTCTTCATCCAAAGGTGTAAGGTTTTTGTCCAATCTCTTCCCGCACCTCTCACACTCTCTTTCCCCTGAGAATTGTCAGTTCACTCCCTTTCTATGTCCCTGATTCTATTATACTCATCAGTCCTTTCTGTTCATCGGATTTTTTATTCACTTGAGTTTTTGATTCACTTGTTGATAGGTATGTATTTGTTGTCATTTTGTTGTTCATAGTCTTTATCTTTACCTTTTCCTTCTTTAGCATTTCATATAATCCTGGTTTGGTGGTGATGAACTCCTTTAGCTTTTTCTTGTCTGTGAAGCTCTTTATCTGACCTTCAATTCTGAATTACAGCTTTGTTGGGTAAGAATAATCTTGGTTGTAGGTTCTTGCTATTCATCACTTTGAATATTTCTTGCCACCCCTGTCTGGCCTGCATAGTTTCTGTTGAGAAATCAGCTGACAGTCGTATGGGTACTCACTTGCAGGTAACCAGCTGTTTTTCTCTTGCTGCTTTCAAGATTTTTTGTCTTTTGCCCTTGGCATTTTAAGTATGTGTCTTGGTGTGGTCCTCTTTGGATTCCTTTTGTTTGGGGTTCTCTGCACTTCCTGGACTTGTAAGTCTATTTCTTTCAGCAAGTAGGGAAAGTTTTTTGTCATTATTTCTTCTAATAGGTTCTCAATATTTTGCTCTCTCTCTTCTTCTGGCACCCCAATAATTCTGGTGTTGGTACGCTTAAAGTTGTCCCAGAGGCTCCTTACGCTATCTTCATATTTTTGGATTCTTTTTTCTTTTTGTTTTTCTGGTTGGGTGTTTTTTGTCTCCTTATATTTCAGATCTTTGGTTTGATTCTTGGGGTCCTTTGATCTACCGTTGAATTTCTGTATATTCTTTATTTCAGACAGTGTATGCTTAATTTCTGACTGGTCCTTTTCCATTTTCTTGGCATTCTCATTAAGGTTCTTGAAGGTGTCACTAAGCTCCTCAGAGGTCTCATCAAGCTTCTCGATGGTTTTTAGAAGATTCTTGAGTAACCTTATAAATGTGGTCCTGAACTCTATGTCCACTAGTCTGCTTTCCTCCACTTCTTTCATTCATGACATGTTTCTTTGTCATTTTGCTCCTTCCCTGTGTTGATGGAGTGGAAGAACTGCTGTGCTGGAGTCACGCCTATGGGGCAGGACTTGCTTCAGTGGGGCTTTGGTGCTCACCGAGTCTGATCCTGAATGTGTCACTTACGGACCTGAGTAGTTGAATTCTGGTGTTGTCTCATACTGACCTCTAGATATACTAGCTTCTGGATCTCCAATGGGGTGCAGGTCAGCTACTGTCTGAGGTGACTCAGCAAGAGCTATAGTGAGAACTACAGTTTTCTCTTCTTTGCTTGGGGTTTGGAGGTTTTGGAGCTGACTGACCAGAGCTGCAGTTTGTTAGATTAAGTTGCGATGGGGCAGGCTATTTATATGCAAATGCTGCTGCTTGGGCGGGTTTGCAGATTATGCAGGGTGGGGTCTCAGAGAGTCACTAGGCTGAGGCATGGCAAACAGCGATGTCTACCCTGTCGGCCATCTCTGTGTCTCTGTGTTTCCAAGTCCCAGCATCCTGCACCCCTGAGCAGTAAACAACCATTGCTGCATGCACCTCTGCAAGGGAGCCACCCTCACTTTCTGACCTGATGGCAGACAGTCCCACTTCTCCCCATTGGAGTCTAGGTCCCCAGCATCTCCCCAGAAACTGGAGTTCAGAGTAATCAGGAGCTTGTTTCCCTTCGGGTTGAAAACAGCAGTGCATCCCATCACCTGCTGCCAGCCTGGTTGGCGCACCTCCATACCTCAGCTTTTCAGCACTTGTGCATGTCTCAATGCTCTTTTCTCTTTCCTTCTAGTTGCAGAATTTCCACTTGGCCAGCTTTCCCGTGGTTCTGGGTGATAGACGTTTTGTCTTTTAGTTGCACTTTTGAAATTGTTGTGCAAGGCAGTTTAGGCATTTACCTATGCTGCCATCTTGGCTTTCTCCAATTCTATGAACTTTATACTGAGAGGCAATCACTGTCTGGAGACATTTAAGATCTTCCATGTTTCTAAATGCTCAAAGATGGGGTGTGCACTATCCGTAGCTGAAAACCACTAATAAGTGCTTTAATGCTCCACATACAAACAGAAATTCACTCTTCACCTGACCCAGGCAAAGGAGACACCAGGGTAAATATGACACAGCCCACCTCTGACTCTAGTGATGCTGTCTTACCTTCTATCAATAACATTGGGACATTCAAAGGAACAGCCCAAAAGAATATATCTAAAATGGAACACACTGTCACCCATCCTTGAGCAAAATAAATAAAGGTCCAATTGACTTAGATATTAATGTGTTTTGAAGGAGCTCAGAAGCCTGGTGTGAGAAAAAATATCAGAGCTTTGGAGTCAGAAAAAAAACTAAGTTCCAATTTCACCCCTCCCTGGACCTTATTCCTATCATAATTTGGCATAAATTACTCTCCCTTCACCCACCTGGTGGTGCTTAGGATTATTTCAATGACTGGAGGATGCTGCTGGCAATTAGTGGGCGGGGTCACAGATGCTAAATGTTTGCAAAGGACAGAAGAGTCCAGTTCCATAAGTAACTGTTCCAGGCTGGCTAGTGTTCCTCGATAGCTGAGCAGTGACCCATGACCCAGGAGGTCACAGTCTGATTCCTGGTCAGGGCACATGTCTGGGTTCAGAGCTTGGTCCCCAGTGGGGGCGGGCAGGTGGCAGCCGATCAATGATTCTCTTATCACTGATATTTCTCTCTCTCTCTCCAAAATCAATAAAAAATATTTAACAAAAAAGAGAACTGTTCCACCCAGCCACCAACAGTGTCCACCATAAGAACTGTCCTGCTCTGTTTCCTTAATTGTCAGAATAGTGGTAAGTATTCCAACCTTTCAGGCTGAGGGTGAAGCTTAAATGACATGTTCTAAGTAAAAGTACCAGTCCAGAAGTGCACAGTCAGGCCTTGAAAAATGTTGTTCTCACCTTCCTTTCCCCCTCTTGAGTTGCAAACAATGCACAGAGCTCATTACAAACAGGTCTGTCATATATGGTACTAGAGCCCCAGTGTACGAAATTTTTGCAGAAAGGGTGGGTCCCTCAGCCTGGCCTGCACCTTCTCGCAATCTGGAACCACTGGCTCCTAACCACTCACCTTCCTGCCTGCCTGATCACCCCTAACCACTCACCTGCCTGCCTGATTACCCCTAACCACTCTGAGTGCCTGAGGTCCCTGTCAAACCCAGCCAGGCAAGAGGGGCACAGCCTCAGGACCCCTGGCCTGGTGCTGGGGCAGAGGGTATGGTCCGAGGTCCCCCAGCCTGGTGCCGGGGTGGGGGGGTGGCTTGAAGTCCCCTGTCAAGCCCTGGCAGGTGGAGAGAACAGTCTGAAGTCCCCTAACCCAGCAAGAGGATGGGAAGCGCACCTTGAGGTCCCCTGTCAAGCCCTGCCGGGTTGGGAGTGTGGCCTGTAGTCCCCTCTCAAGCCTCACCAGGTGGGAGGCACGACTTGCGGTCCCCCAGCCTGGAGCTGGGGTGGGGGAAGCAGCCTGAAGTATCCTAGCCCTCCCTGCACCACAGACGACTCAAGGACCCAGCCTCTCCCGCTGGCTCGCTAGGCCATCGAAAACACCCTGTGCAGAGGTGTGGTCCCTGCTTCGTCTGTGTCTCTCCCCCCCCACCCCCCCAGCGTGAAGCTAAGCGTTCCCAGTTGGCACTGGCCTGAAGCACTTTGTTCCCTGCCTGCACTGGTGTGAAACAAAGTGTTCCCCACAGGCGTGAGCACTTGAGGCATGGGCATGGTGAAGGGAAGTGTTTACTGAGGCCAGGCAAGCCGTGGTCACGCCCCCAGTCACGCCTCCCGCTCCTGATTGGCTGGTAGCGTAGCCAATCAGGAGCCAAGATACGGTCACATTTGCATGTTACTCTTTTATTAGATAGGAAGGATAGCAAAGAAACAGAGCAGGGCACTTTCTCAAAGTGGGGAAAATTTCACTTTAGCAGTTTCTGTTTTAACAGGCTTTTGCAAAAATTCCTAAGTTTTTAAAAAATATATTTTAATTGATTTCAAGGAGGAAGGGAGATAGAAACATCAATGATGACAGAGAATCATTGAGCGGCTGCCTCCTGCATGCCCCACATTGGGTGGGGATCAAGCCTACAATCGGGGTATGTGCCCTGACTAGGAATCAAACTATGATCCCTTAGTTCAGTGGTCGGCAAACTGCGGCTTGTGAGCCACATGCAGCTCTTTGGCCCCTTGAATGTGTCCCTTCCACAAAATACCACCTGCAGGCATGCACTTCGAGTGCAACTGAAACTTCATGGCCCATGCACAGAAGTCGGTTTTCGGCCTGGGATAGTCTACTTTGAAGAAGTGGTGTTAGAACCCTCAAGGGGCCAAAGAGCCACATGTGGCTCGCAAGCCGCAGTTTGCCGACCACTCTCCTAGTTTATAGGCTGACACTCAACCATTGAGCTGTGCGCTACAGGCAAAAAAAAATTTCTCTAAATTTTAAATAGAGAGTCAAACATTCTGTTAGACCCTTACAATCCAGCTTCAATCTAACTTTTTACTGCCTTTTTCACTCTGTCCCACTAAAGTGCATAGCCCTTAATAGATCGTAACCATCTGCTGCTCAGCCTACAACACCTATTCCTTATCTCTCTCTAACTTCCTAGCTACATTCTCTACCTATAGAAACACCACGAGTGCTTTGAAGGCCCCATTAAAACCTTCACCACGAAGCCCTCCGTATTCTCCTCTATTACTTCTAATGAGTATGTTCCCTGTATGCCATAAACTGGGCTAAACATTAGAGCAATGATTTCAAACTGGGAGCCACAGAACTCAGACTTTTTAACTTTCCTACGTAAAACTTCCATTGCAGTTTTTGTTTCTATACTGGCATGTGCAAAAGTAAGTTTAGAGTTGTGAGTATGCACGACAGAGTATTTATTCTTATTATTTATTAATTACTAGGGGCTCGGTGCACGAAATTCGTGCACTGGGGGTGGGTGGTCCCTCAACCCAACCTGCCCCCTCTCACATACTGGGAGCCCTCAGGGGATGGCTCACCTCCAGCCTGCCCAAGGCTTTAGGCATTGGGCACCCAGTCATTGCCCTGCTCAGCTCAGCCCCGGCTGCCTGTGACTACCCAGCCCCGGGGGCTGGGCGCTCGCCGCCACTTCTGCTCACAGCACCCGGAGGCTGGGCGCTCACTGCCACCACCATTTCATCTCTACCCCGGGGGGGACCAGCGCTGGTGCCACTTGGCTCCACCCCCGTTCCTGATTGGCTGGTAGCATAGCCAATCAGGAGCAAAGGTACAGTCAACTTTGCATGTTTCTCTTTTATTATTTATTAATTATTGCATTATCTTCCATTTGAACAACCGTAAGCCTACTTTGACAACCCCTGTATAATCTAATATAAAAATATAAGCACTTTTGGATCTGGTCAACCACCCAAGATACGGATGTTGACAAAGAATTGGAATGCCCACACCTGAATTCGTATATACAACAGTGTTCAAGCTAACGTGTTTCTTTGATTGCTGAAGGTTAATGAGACCAGAACAGCAGCAAACTCATACGCAAATGATGTGTTCATAGCACATGGAGAGCAAATAACTTACAGCACCCCGTGGAAGCTGTGCATCCCTATTCCCAAGCACTGCATGTCTGCCAAATGGAGCCCTCTGCATCTAAAATCACCAGCACAGAAGGTAAACCTGGCCCCACTTAAGACTAAAAGTTTTTACTGCCTCTAAGAGACACAGCTAAAACACCCTTTCAGACTGAAATAAGATCACAGTGACAAATCGCAATTCTGTTTCCAATCTTGTTAACACCAGGGTGTTGTGTTACTAGGACATTTGGTACCACTAAGCATTTCCATTTGTTTCATTAAACTTTCAATAAAGGCTTTGTTTGTGTTTATATCCTCCAAAGAAAAGATTTAAGCTCTCTTAAAAGGTAAAACACCCACACAAAGGATTAGCTGCTCTCTCCATAACATCTGGCAAAGTCTAAAAAAGTTGAAGACAAAATTAGTGTTCATATAAGCATAATTAAAGCTGTCATTGTCAGCCAGTCTGTGTCTATCTGGAGATACTGAGAACAGAGGAGTAAGTAGGCAAGAGACTGGTTGGTAGAATGGCTAGCTCCAGAGAGGAGATTAGATTTGAGAAGTACCTAAAAGCCAAAATCTGGCAGAAAGGCAAGCAGGGCTTCAGGGCAATTCGATATGAACCTGAAGTTGGCCTACCTCTTCCTTTCTAACAGGACTCGTTTCCTGGTCTGCGGAGTCTACTTGGGATTTATTTTAAAGGCCTCGTCCACGTTACCTGATTGTCAGTGCTGCCCGGGGATGCCAGGCACCTCAGGCAGGCTGCCCACACCGGCAGATCTGACATTCTGGCTGAGCCCAGTCAGACTGCAAACCTATTTTTAACTACTGTGTAACTTTGAATTTTTAAATTCTCCATTAACAGTCAGGGTAATAAGAGCAGAAACTCCCCAGGAGAAGTCTACCAATTTGGTAGGAGCTTTCTTGGAAAGATGTGGGATTTAGATGGTCCTAATGCAAATGTTCCACAAGCAGGAAAACTGAGGGACACACAGCCCACTAGAACCAACTCACAACACTAAACACGAATGGGACCAGCCCAGGCACAGTTTCGCACCCACTTTTTCTCCGAAGCCCTCTCAGTCTTTAAAACGTGAAGTAAACATAGCTCTCCGGAGCCCAGCCTTCTAATCACATGGGTTCCACACTGGGCTGGTGCAGCTAGGGGGAGGCAGTGTAAGCCTCTCTTCTCACGGACCTTCTAAAATGGGAAGTTGCATTTACGTTACCCCTCTTCCTCCTCAATGAGGGTGAAAACTCGGGAAAAGGTTCTTTTGTCTTTCAGTGAGTCGCGTCAAAAGCCGCACAACAACCCGCCCCCCCCCCCCCAAAAAAAACCAAACGCACGGATTTTATAGCAGGTGGAGGAAGGAGAAAAGATGACAGGGAAGGAACACGTTTTCATCTCTGAAACCAAGGCAGTTCGAGGCCGTTCCTGGAGTCGGTTTGGTCAATGAAATGTTTCCGAAGAGAAGATGGGGAAGAACCAAAGGAGGGCGCATCATTTACGTCCAGGCAATGGTAAATAAAAGGTTTTTATCATCGGGTGAAGTCTTGGGAACTCGGTATCACAATTCTTTTGGTTTTTAGTCGTTTTTGAGAACATTTAAATAAGCCGGCAAAATAACAGCTGCGAGAGGCGCGGAGGCTTCGCCGCACCAGCGCTCGGATGCGCCCCTCCACCCGGGAAGGCTCGCGGCTCGCGGCTCTCGGCCGGTCCCAGCGCCGCGGCGGGAACCCCGGGGCTCGCCCCGGCCCCGGACTCGGCGAACGGGCTCGGGCGCGGACCGGGAACCGAACCCGGACGGGAGGGCGGAGGGAAGAGCGCGGGCTGCGCCGGCCCCGGGGGTGCGCACCCGGCCGCGAGCCACCAACGTCATCCGCGTTTAACAAGCCGGGGAGAGGGGAGAGGTGCGGCCCGGGAACCGGGCGAGGAGGAGAAAACTTGAGCCGCGGAGAAAGTGCAACAGAACGCGGCGGTCCCAGCGCAGCTGGCCCGAGAGGGCCGGCGGCGGGCGTCAGGCTGGGAGCCCCGTCCGGCGGGTCAGCGCAGGACCCCCTCCCCCGACGGCCCCAGACTCCCACCTGGCAGCGCCCCGGCCCGGGGCAGGCGTGTGGCCCGTCCCCGGCCTCTCCTCCTCCTCTTCTTCCTTGTCCCGGAAAGGACTCCGGGGAGCGAAGAACCGGGAGAAGCTGTGCCAGGGGACGCCGCCCCTCCTACGGCCGTCCGACATCACCCCGGCGCGGCGGGCCGGTCCCGGGCCGTCTGCGGGGAGTGGGCGAGGCGGTGTCCTGAGTTGGGAGCCCGGCCGGGCGCTGCGGGACCCGGTGAGGACTAGACCGCCTCGGCGGCCGGCGCGGGTCCGTCCATCCCGGGCGGGAGAGGTGCTAGCACCACCACTCCCCGCGCGGCAGCTCCTCGCGCTGCGCCGCGGCTCCTCCTCCCGCCCCCGCCCCGCCCCGCCGAGACCCCGCCCCTCAGTGGCCCCGCCCCCACTCGCCCCCACTGAGGCCCCGAGGCCCCGCCCCACTTCCGAGACTCCGCCCCTCCGAGGCCAGGCGTAGGTCCGCCGGGGCTGTAGGGGTCGCGGCCGGAGGCGCTGGCCCAAAACCCCACCCAGGAACCTGCCAACGTGTGAATCAGGTCTCCCGGTTTCTGGCACAAAGGAGATTAGGCTCCGCGTTCAAATCTGACTTTCTGTTATTGATTTGTTTTCTGTCCCCCAGTCACTGCAAGGAATTTTCAGACGTTTGAGGGAGGCTTATGAATTGAAGTTTGTAAAAGCACCTGGTGCATTATAGTACCAGAGTGACCTGGGCAGTTTTGCAGCCAACAGTTACTCCAAGTTTCCACCTGCAAATGAGGGGACCCTAGGGCTGAGCCTCAGCAGTGGTGGAGATGCCGTCTAGCTCTGCCAACTACCCGTTTCTTACTCATCTGGCTTATTTTATGCGTGGAGTAACTTTCCTAATCCAGGTGTGCTTTAAATTTCTCATACTCCATGATCAAAACAAGTATGATTCAAACTTGTGAGTGCTGAAACAATATAGTATGGATTTTTTTTTTTTAGTTTTATGAAAAAAATTATAAGTACAAAAACCGTACCTAATTAATGTACACAACCTGATGAGTTTGGAGATCACAATGATGCTATAAATCTATCCATCACCTCAAAAAGTTTCCTCCTACCTTATTATTTATTACTACAGCCACAGTGCACAAAATTCGTGCATGGGGTAGGGGATCCCCTCAGCCCAGCTTGAACCCTTTCCAATCCAGGACCCCTTGGGGGATGTCTGACTGCTGATTTCAGTCTGATCCTAGAGATTGGGCTGAAACCTGCAGTTGGACATCCTTCTCACAATCCGGGGCTGCTGGCTCATCTGCCTGCCTGCCTGATTGCCCCCAACTGTCCCCCTTCCAGCTTGGTCACCTCCAACTGTCCCCCCATCAGCCTGGTCACCCCCCAACTGCCCCTCCTGCCAGCCTGGTTGCCCCTTACTTCCCCCCTCTGCTGGTTTGGTTGCCCTTAACTTCCACCCCCTGCCAATTTGGTCATCCTTCACTACTCCCCTAGCTTGTCTGATTGCACCTCACTGCCCCCCCTGCTGGTCTGGTCACCCCTAACTGCGCCCCCCACCCGGTTGCCCCCAACTGCCCCCCACCAGCCTGGTTGAACCTCACTGTAGCCCTCTGCCGGCCTGGTTGCCCTCATTGCTCCCCCCCTGCCAGCCTGGTAGCTCCCAACTGCCCCTTCCCCCCTCCCCCCACCAGCCTGATTACCCTCTAACAGCCCCCCCCCCCCCCCTGCTGGCCGGGTTGCCCTTCACTGTCCTCCTTTGCTGGCCTGGTTACCCCTCACTGCCCCTTCCTTCCCCCACCAGCCTGGTCACCCCATGCAGCCTGCTATTCGGTTGTTACTGTGAGGGCGTGGTGACCAATTTGCATATTGCCCTTTTATTAATATCGACTAGAGGCCTAATGCACAAAATTTGTGCAAGGGTAGGCCTTCCTTCCCCTGGCTGCTGGCACTGGCTTCCCTCCAGCACCTGGGACCCAGGCTTCCTTGCAGCCCCAGCTTTGTTCAGAAGTTTGGGATGTCCATTCTAATGAGCTTATTATGCTTTTATTATAGAGGATGAGATCAAAAAGAAATGTTCAAGGTAGTTTTGACTTGGGAAGGGGAAGACATGAATCTTAGGGTCATCCCACCCCTGGCATTGGAGTGCCGGGGGAGGAGAGGGTTGTTTATGAGTAGATTGACCGTCTGGAAGCTCCAGGTCATTTCAGCACCAGCTGGTGCCTGTGGAGCCTCTCAGCCACCCTACAGCTGCCTCCTAGAAGCACTTCAGCTTCTACTAACTGCCGCAGAGCCCAAAGCACTCCCCCTAATTTGTTCTGGCTCCCTTTCACCCGCCCAAGTTAAATCCGCCCACTTTCTTTCAGCTGGGTGTATCTCAGACTGTCCCTCAACATTGACTATATTCTCTTTTGCAAATCTTTCCTCCTTCTCTGAAGGTCTGAGAGAATAGAAAAAAGCTAGAACAACACATTAGAATAAGACAAGTAAAGTTCCCAATTCCAACATCATTTTAGGAGCGAGTTTCCGTTGAAGGCCCACTTACCAGGAAGCCTGGAAAGCAAGGAGGAGTACGAAACAATCTGTTTCTTCCAGTTAGAAGGCCCAGAGAATAACTGATCTCTCACAAAATGTTAAATGACTACCAGATGTCTCCCCGACTGTCCTATGACCAAAGCCGGCCCTATCCCTAAGGCCTAGCCAGAGAGGGGGTTGTTCACAAAGTCCTTCTGGGCATGAAAGGGGGTGGGAGCCAGTAAGAGTAATTACCGAATTACAGTTTTAAGGTGTATTTCTCTAAAAATAATTATTTCCCCTTTGGCTGGTGTGGCTCAGTGGCTGAGCATTGACCCATGAGCCAGGAGGTCACCGGTTCAATCCCCGATCAGGGCATCTGCCTGGGTTTCAGGCTCAGTCCCCGGTGGGGTCATACAGGGGGGAGCTGACCAGTGGTGTTTCTCTCTCAGTGATGTTTCTGTCTCTCTCCCTTCCTTCCTCTATCTTTAAAAATCAATAAAAATGTTTAAAGAACTCTAAAAAATAGCTCTCAAGGAAAATGTTTTAATAGTCATATTTCTTCAATAGTCACTATTTTTGCTAAGTGAGAAGGCATCAGAATCTTGATGTGTAAAGTCCTTCATATAGAAATGTTCAGTAGTGCTGGTGGTGAGAGTATGACTAGAGAAATAATGCTAATGGTCCTTCAGCTAGAATCCCTTCCAATAATGAATAGTATGCAACCATATAAGGTAATTAAATGTTATTAGAGGCCCCTAAACTAAGCAGTTGGGCCCAATATAGACCCATGGTATTTTTTTTCCCTGAAAAGGAACTAATTCATGAAAGAAATAATGACTAATTTCCATTCTGTAGTAGAACAAGGCGCTCAAGTGAATTGTAACACATATGGTGCCCTGCCTCCATTAAGGGAAACTGTCTATGAAAAATTAGCTGAGAGCCTCCTAAGTTTTTGTTTATTTGCTTTTCTAATATTTATTCTTAGATGACATACATCCTTATATTGTGCACTCATAAGAGCATTTCTGAACATTTGATTCTGCGGCTGCATCGGGACGTCTGTAAAGAGGTTGTAGAGTTGTGAGGCTCTGAGAGATGCTCAGTGAGCCCAGCTGCCTGCACTCAGTTGTTCAGAGACGTTTAGTGAGTCCCAACAGGAGAGGCACACATACTGTGAAGCTGATGAAGCTGAAGTTCAGGGCCTCTCATCAGCACAGTCTTTTGCAATGTGAACTCGGAAATGTGATCACAAAACGTGTGTTTTGGGAGATTCTCAAAAGTAAATGTTTTAACTGCAGGTGACTAAGATCACAGTCTCTACCTGGATCTTCCCTCCATCACACTGCTCTTAGGATCAAGTGGTACTGGAGTTATTAGAGGCATTTTGGGTCCTGCTGGGGAATTTCAGTTGGGAAAACATTTAGTTTGGATTTGGTGGGATATATTTATATGGTTGTAAAATTCTCCGAAGTTATTGCATAACTTCCAATTTATTCTTATGCAATGCACTAAGCATTCCACCCAAGATGCAGGACCAGGGGTCCTGTTCAAGATATAAACATATTGTAAGGCCCCTAACTCTGAAAATATGTGGGTAATAGAGGTGAAACAAGATTTGAAATATACAATAGCAAAAGATGACTTATGGAAAATTATTTTAGGCATCAAAAGACAAAACTGAAAGAGGGGGGTGAACACCAAGATGGCGGCATAAGCAAACACCTATTGTTCTGCCCCGCGCAACTATTTAAGAACTACAACATAACAGCAGAACAGACAAGCACCCAGAATCGCCAGAAAGCTGGCTGAATGTAAACTCCACTAATAGGAGCAAAGGTGGGACACAGACTCAGGACCGGCGGGAGCGCAATCTTCCAGACGGAAACAGGTTAGGAGCCGCTCTGGTCGCGCGCGCGGGCTGGGGCTGGAGCAGGGACGGGCAGGATTTCGCCCACGAGGAAGGGCGGAGGCGTCTCACTGCCCAGATTTCCCGAGCCGAGCCGGGCGAGGTCCGAGATCCAGGGTAGGAGAGGTCCCCCTGCACAGATTACCCGGAACTGGGTGCGGTCCGAGGTCCGGGGGATGCACCCTGGAAGCGGGGCTCGGTGCGCAAACCCGAGACTTGCCCCCTGGAAACTTGGTTCCGGAAACCAATTATTTTACAGCCCTGGGCTGGACTTTTGTTGTGCAGGCACATTTGGGGAAAGGCAGAGTTGTCTGGCAAGGGGAAGAGACTAGCTGCTTTTTCTTGGAGGAGTCTGCAGCCATCCCCATCCAACAGAGACCCGCGCGGAGCACCGCATAGGACCCAGCTGCCGCCGCCACCGCTGCCGCTGGGCACAGCCAAGAGACTCCGCCCATCCAATCTGAGCACAGTCTCCCTTCACAGCCAATTGGCCTGGAGGTCAAACCCTCCTAGGGCTAACAACAAAAAGCTGGGTTTAAATTCAAAAACACTGAATACAACCCATAAAGGATTGCAGTAAGAGTACCCACCTCAGGTAACCGGGGAGACTGAGCCACTGTCCCTTTGAGGATAGCCACCACATAAAGCAGCCACCATGCAGAGACATGGAAAGAAATCAGGTTTGAAAGAAATGGAGAAGAAAAGACGACAAGACATTGAGTTCAAAACCACGGTTATAAGGCTTTTCAAGAGGCTCCTACAAAAGGCCGATCAAATTAATGAGAATTACCAGGAAATAAACAAGACCAACCAGCAAATGAATGAGAATTACAAGGAGATGAATGATACTTACAAGCAAATGAATGAGACCCTCAGGGAAATGAACAAGACCTCTGAGGATACGAACCAGACCCTCACAGATAAAAAAAAGGACCAACTAGAAATCAAGCATACACAGACTGAAATAAAAAATATTACACAAAGTCCTAAAAGCAGTCCAGAGGGCCACAAGATCCAAGTCAAAGATTTGAAATACAAAGAACCAAAATCCACTCAGCTGGAAAAGCAAGAAACAAAAAGAATTCAGATAATTGAAGATAGCGTAAGGGGCCTCTGGGACAACCTCAAGCAAGCCAACATCCGAATTATTGGGGTGCCAGAAAAAGAGAGAGAGCAAGTTAATGAAAACCTACTTGAAGAAACAGTGACTGAAAACTTTCCCCACCTGGTGAAAGAAACTGACTTAAAAGCCCAAGAAGTACACAGAACCCCAAAATATAGGAATCTAAAGAGGACCACACCAAGACATATCATAATTAAAATGCCAAGAGCAAAAGATAAAGAGAGAATATTAAAAGCAGCAAGAGAAAAACAGTTGGTTACCTACAGGGGAGCACCCATCCGATTGTCAGCGGATTTCTCAACAGAAACGATGCAGGCCAGACGCGAGTGGCAAGAAATATTCAAAATAATGAAGAGCAAGAATCTACAACCAAGATTACTCTATCCAGCAAAGCTATCATTCAGAATCGAGGATCAGATAAAGTGCTTCGCAGATAAGAAAAAGCTAAAGGAGTTCATCACCACCAAACCAGTATTATATGAAATGCTGAAAGATATTCTTTAAGAAGAGGAAGAAGGAAAAGGTAAAAATATAAATTATGAACAACAAATACACATCTATCAACAAATGATCATAAAAATCAAGTGAACTGATAGGCTGATGAACAAGATAAACTGGTGACTATAACAGAAACATGGACATAGAGAGGGAATGGACTGACAATTCTTGGGGAGAAAAGGGTTGTGGGAAGTGCAGCAAGAGATTGGACAAAAATCTTGCAACAATGGGAGAGGACATTGGGGAGGGGGAGGTGAGGGCGGAGGGTGGGATAGGTACAGGGGGGAGGGAAGATATAGGGGGATAAAAAAGGGGAAACAATGTAATTAATAAACTGAACAATAAAAAAAAAGAATAAAAAAAAAACTGAAAGAGAAAGAACCACTTAAAAAATTTTTAATCTTTATTGTTCACTTTATTAATTACATTGTTTCCCCTTTTTTCCCCCTATAGCTCTCCTCCACAAAGAACCCATCCCACCCTCTGCCCTCACCTTCTCCCCCTACTGTCCTCTCCCATAGATGCATGATTTTTGTCCAGTCTCTTGCTGCAACTCCCACACTCCTTTTCTCCCCAAGAATTGTCAGTCTATTCCCTCTCTATGTCTGTTACATTCACCAGTTTATTCTGTTCATCAGATTTTTATCTTTATTCAGTTTATTAATTACATTGTTCCCCCTATAGCTCCCCTCTACCCTGTACCCATCCCACCCTCCGCTCTCACCTCCCCCACACACTGTCCTCTCCCATTGTTGCAAGATTTTTGTCCAGTCTCTTGCTGCACTTCCCACTCCCCTGTTCTCCCGAAGAATTGTCAGTCCATTCCCTCTCTATGTCCATGATTCTGTTATATTGACCAGTTTATCCTGTTCATCAGATCATTAATTCACTTGAATTTTAGATTCATTTGTTGATAGATGTGTATTTGTTGTTCATAATTTATATTTTTACCTTTTTCTTCTTCCTCTTCTTAAAGAATATCTTCCAGCATTTCATATAATATTGGTTTGGTGGTGATGAACTCCTTCAGCTTTTTCTTATCTGGAAAGCACTTTATCTGACCTTCAATTATGAATGATAGCTTTGCTGGATAGAGTAATCTTGGTTGTAGATTCTTGCTATTCATCACTTTGAATATTTCTTGTCACTCCCGTCTGGCCTGCATCGTTTCTGTTGAGAAATCTGCTGACAATCGTATGGATGCTCCTTTAAGGTAACTAACTGTTTTTCTCTTGCTGCTTTTAATATTCTCTCTTTATCTTTTGCTCTTGGCATTTTAATTATGATATGTCTTGGTGTGGTCCTCTTTAGATTCCTATATTTTGGGGTTCTGTGTACTTCTTGGGCTTTTAAGTCAGTTTCTTTCACCAGGTGGGGGAAGTTTTCAGTCACTATTTCTTCAAGTAGGTTTTCATTACCTTGCTTTCTCTCTTTTTTTGGCACCCCCATAATTCGGATGTTGGCATGCTTGAGGTTGTCCCAGAGGCCCCTTACACTATCTTCAATTATCTGGATTCTTTTTGTGTCTTGCTTTTCCAGCCGAGTGGATTTTGCTTCTTTGTATTTCAAATCTTTGACTTGGATCTTGTGGCCCTCTGGACTGCTTTTAGGACTTTGTGTAATATTTTTTTATTTTAGTCAGTGTATGTTTGATTTCTAGTTGGTCCTTTTTCATATCCTTGAGGGTCTCATTCATATCCTCATAGGTCTTGTTCATTTCCTTGTAGGTCTCATTCATTTCCTTGCAGGTCTCATTCATTTCCTCATAGGTCTTCTTCATTTCCTCGGAGTTCTTGTTCATTTCCTCATACTTCTCATTAAGTTCATCGGCCTTTTCTAGGAGCCTCTTGAAAAACCTTGTTACTGTGGTTTTGAACTCTATGTCCAGTCGTCTTTTTTCCTCCATTTCTTTCACATCTGATTTCTTTCCATTTCTCTGCATTGTGGCTGCTTTCCTGAGCTGGTCGATTAGCTTTGTGTGGTAGATGTCCTCTAAGGAACAGTGGCTCAGCCCGCCCCAGTTACCTGAGGTGGACACTCTTACTGGAATTCTTTATGAGTTGTACAGTATTTTTAAATTTAAGCCCAGCTTGTTGTTAGCCCTAGGAGGGTTTGACCTCCAGGCCAATTGGCTGTGAAGGGAAACTGTGTTCAGGTTGGATGGGTGGAGTCTTTGGGCTGCAATGGCAGCGTCATCTCCATCCTATGCGACACCTGTGTCTCTGTGCCGGGTGGTAATGGCTGCATGTACATCTGAGAGAGAGAGAGCTACCGCCAATCTCCACCCACTGCCAGACAACTCAGCCTCTCCCCAAATGAATCTGCATCCCCCAAGTCTGGCCCAGGGTTCTAACACAATGCAGTCCGGTGGTTTCCTGAACGAGGGAGCAAGTCACGAGTCCTCTCTGTGTGGTTGTGCACTTCTGTTCCCAAGTTTACACGCAAACTGCTGTTTTCAGGTTTATTCGCACTCTTCACAAGCTCACCCTCTCCACAAGCTTGCGGACCTCTGCTGTGCCTGTGCTTCAGCATGCTTTCCCACTGTCCAGTTTCACCCTGTAAAAGTGTGGGTTCCCCAGAACTCACTTGGAACTGGGGAATCAGCGCAGTGGGACGCCTTTGCCCTCCCCGTTGGAGAAAACGAGCCAGGTTTGCAACTGCCCACCTTCTCCACGTGTACAGCTCCAAACTTCTGACTTTGCGCGTATCTTCAACGCTGCCCTCTGCCACTCCTCTGAGTCACAGTGTTCTATCTTTACTTTTTTTCTTTTCATTTTTTATGTCTTTTATTTACAGTATAACTTATATTTAACTTATATTTAATAGTAGTACATATGTTTTCCTTCCCCCCCAATACCCTCCCCCCAGCCTCCCTTACACATGTCCCCCCACCCCCCTCCCCACCCCAGTATCTTTCATTCATTGGTTATGCTCATATGCATGCATACAAGTCCTTCGGTTGATCTCCCCCAGCATCTGCCTCCCACCCACCCCAAACTTCCCCCTGTAGCTTGACAGCCTGTTCAAGGCCACACTGCCTCTATATCAATCACTCCCCCGTTTCTTTTCTTCAAAAATATCTTGCCTCTGCATACTAGAAACAAACGTATAAGAACAAAAAATGTTTGAGTGTCAGTTTCAATGTCCAACTGTTCTGAGTCCCAATTTCAATGTCAAATAGTTCTTTATGTATACATGTCAGCAATGGTATCCAGATGTGGACACATCGTGGCAATGCAAGATCCATCCTCTCTGATTTGGTCCTGGGCCACCTGCCGCCATGCACAGCTGCCGACTGCTAGCATGGCAAGGTGTCGTCAGCGTCCGCCATCTCTGGACCGTCCTCGTGGATGGAACAGACCCATCAGTTCCTCACTGTCACAGGAATCCACATGGTCTTGGAGTTGTTCTCTGCAAACACGCAAACACATTCTTGACCAAAAGTTAACAAAGGGATCCTCTCTGTAAAATAGACTTGGGATTCTTTTTAATTTTTGCCTAAGTGATTTTCCTTTGGCTTATTTTGACACCATGTGTGTTTTTTCATGGGTGTCCTGCTGTTGGATTTACAAATGGAACTTACTTTTCTGGAGTAAGAATTTTCTAGATATATTTTACTTACATGATATTTTTCCTTACATGATATTACACCACTGTCCCCCCCCCCCCCCCCGGAAATTTTATATTGCAGTCTTGGTAATTTTAAATTTTAATTTTTGCACACAAATATGACTGCTTTAGGTTCTTTGGATGTTAGGCAATTTTACAGTGAGATGAACTACTAATAGATTTTTTAGTTAATGTTTTAGGAAAAGCTTTTTGTCCAGTACACTTAGATTTTCTTGAGTATTCACTTATTTCAACTGGCCAATTTAAATTAATCTGAAAACTTGATTACTATTTTACTGTCAATTTTAATACTCAAGCAGAAATCTTAGTTTACCCTGTAAATATTAGTGGAAAGGAGTATTTGCATTTTTGAGTAGGTCCTGAGCATTCCTGGTAATAGATTGAATTTAGATATAGAGCAGCTATTGCTGGCTGAGTCTCTGTCTGCCACCTGGGTCCTGGTGTGAGTTGTGTGTGGGAGGCGAAGAAGCTGTGGGGGCAGGAGACCTCCCTCAGCAGGGGTGAGAATTCAAGCCCCTGCAAAGTTTGTGGGTGAGGTTCTGTGCCTCACCTCTGTTTACCTTTTAGTTCTCTCCTGTTGGCCCCTCTGCGACTGTGCCTGTCTTAGGTTGTTCCTTCCCTGAGTAATCTTACCCGTCTCTGGCTAACCAGCCATCCTCCGGGGCTAAACAGGGTGATGTGAGGTTCAATTCTGTCTCCTTTGTAGTCTATGCCCCCATCCAGCACCTACCTTAGGGGTCCCCTCACCTGCTGGCAAGGTCCCGGTACTGATCACATATCTCGGGGGGCCCAGGTTTCTTTTCCAGAGAGGGCTCAGCTCACACCATTGGTCGAGAGACAGATCCATGGTGCCATCTGCCCAGAGGCTTCTATCTTTACTTTTATTTGTGGAATTTTCACTCAGCCAGCTTTCCAGTGATTCTGGATGATGTTTGTTCTGTCGTTAAGTTGTAGTTTTGGAATTGTTGTGTGGGGCAGCAAGATAGGTGTTTATCTATGTCACCATCTTGGTTCCTCTCCTGGAAGAACCACTTTTAATTGATATAACAATAGCATGCTCAATAATGCTGTGTACACTACTTTTATAACTAAGTGCTCCAAACTTTTAAATAAAAATTGTGTAAAATAGAATTTATTAGAATTCTTGTTTGTAGGCATAAACCTGTGGCAGTGTCACAAACAGAGGGTGAGTATATAGTGTTACATGTTTACATAGCCCTTCTATCAATAATAAATATGCTCAACACACTTGAGGAAAGACTGAATTCTTTCTATTATATGTTTAGAAAATGATATTAAAAATCATCATATGAAAACCTTTCAAAGTGTATATTACCAAAAATGCAGGGTGTCTCAATAAAATACACACACACACACACACACACACACACATATATATATATACATATATATACACTTTAACAGCTGATAGCTCAATTTTGAAAATGAAATGTATGTTGATAAACATTACCTTTATAATTTTTCAAAGGATATGTATAAGAAAAAGTGTATTATAGAGGTATGCTGGAGAGTTAATGGAAAAAAATATTATTTTCTAGACTTTCTAATACTTGTGATAGTAACCAACCTTTTAAAATTGGTAAGTTGCATGATTTATTTTTTTCATTCATTTTTACCATCTAATTTTTATTTTCATATCATTTTTCTTTAAAAATGACCTCCCCAACTGTAAAAATCTTCAGATCTTACAAAACTTAGATCTGACCCTGAGTGCCAACTATGTGTCAGATACATGCTCACTTTTAGAGATACAATGGTGAGTAAGACCGAAAGCTTTCTCTCAAGGGGCATGTGTGATGGAGAAAACATGAGCAAAGAGGGTCTGAAAGGGGAAATCTTTCTAAGGGAATATACAGGATGGACCCCACTTGGTCTAGAATGTCCCAGGAAGGCTACTAGAGGAGATAACTGTCAATATGCTCTCTTTATCCATGACCACTGTGACTTCCACAGAAGCCTGCAATTCTATAGCATATGTCAGGAAACCCGAACTCCATCACACTGTAACTCCCAAAGCACAAACACTATGAACCTCAAAAGTATGCGAATACACTGAGAGTACTGATCCCCGAAGCATTTAAACAAGGATGCAAGTCGAGTTTAGAAATGCTAAGCTTTTTGTTCTGCGAAGTCCATCGGGGAATAAACTTCTGCATATATCACAGAGCACAGTACTTACTACGTGGCAGGTGGCCCAGGAATACTGAGACAGCTGTCAACATCAAGGAAAGCACCAGCCCATGAAAAGCAAGCAGATGGACTGGGACACTTCACTAGCTGCCTCTTAGAATAATAGCTGTTAGAGGCCAACGAGGCAATGTCACGCTGCCCAGGGCAGCAAAAAGCTATTACTAGATCTAAGCGCTCAGTTAGGAGATGGGGTGGGGGAGTATCCTCCCCTTTCCTTTGCTTGTATAGCTTCAGTTTTTATTAAGAACCACCACAGCAAATAAGAAAGGAGGAGAGGAGATGTTTGCATTTCTCATTTTGTTACATTCTGAATATCGTGATCATAAGGGGAAAATGCAGCTTCAATGAGAGCAGATGGTAAAATTTTTAAGTAATGGTTATTCAGACTTCTATGGGATGCATGAAGTTTTATTGTGTTATTTGTCTGGTTTTTATTTCTAGAACATGTGGAGATTGAGATCTTTTAAACACACATCTTTTAATGCTAAAAGGAAGATGTGTTAATTTGACCTACATTATTCCTTTCTTCACTTGATATGATACTTACAAAAAATGAGTTCTCTATAAAAATATGACATTAACATCAACAATTACATACTTCTCAAACATTACAAATTTAGTTAATACCAACCAATGTATTCTAAAACACATAAAGAGAAGGATTTCTTTAGCAAACATAGAATATAAGATGTATTCCAAAATAGCTATTCATACCAATTCAATGTGTCTTTTGTTTGAGTCAAATGCTACCTCAAATATTAAGTCATGTAGCATATTAATTTTTAGTAACCTAGCTTTATAAGCATGACACAGAGAATGGCTCAGAATAATAAAGTATTACTATATGAGAAACTCAGTTTCCACATCCTGTTTTACCAAAATATTTAACCTAAGTACATAAGCTATATATCGTATTGTATATATCTGACATACAATTTTAAAAGAATATATTCTGTAAAGAACAATTATTTTATAAATTTCTGAACTGCACTAGATCAGTGTTGATTATAAATATTATTTAGGTTTCGTGAAATATAAAGCTTTAGAGTAAATAGATAATTGGCTTATGAATTGACTTCCTTTTTTCTTACTTTAAAGTTTTAAAACATACATGTCCCAGAATCCCGAGTTTTCTTAAAATGTACATGTTGTTCTCAGTTCATTTTGTTGCAAACTTTAAAAACAAGGCATAGAAGCAGCTGTTCTTGTGAGCAAATGTTTTGATTAGAGAGAGAAAGCAGCTGGAAATGATACTTGCTGACATGTAAGATGGACCACAGTTTTCACAGGGGGACTTTACCTAATCTAAAATTGAAATTAGCATTATTTCCCTTACATGATTTTTCTTTGTATAGAAGAAAAAGTCTATTTACTTATCATTTGGGGTAAAGTATTGAATATGGTGCTGAATACAAAGTTGACATACTCATCTATAGAAATCTTCAATATTTTATTATGAAACAATATCATTAATAAACTTAAAAATTTATTTAAAAATACTGCTAAATGTAGTAACAAAAAATCCACATGGAGCTTATAAAACCAAGTGTTACTGTATGTATAGAGTATGTAATTCTGATTTTTTTAAAGAAATGTAGCAAGTACATATCTCAATGATCCACTTTGATTTTGAAGGCTTTAAAAAAATTCATCAAACTATAATTTAAATGGTTTAGCAAATAATAAACGAAAGCACTCTCTAGCAACTGAACTCTTTCTTCACCTCTTCTTGTCAACATTCCTTGGAAAAGAAAAAAATAATATGCTGCTATAAAAAAGAAGGAATTCTTACCATTTGCAGCAGCATGAATGAACCTAGAGAGCATTATGTTAAGCGAAATAAGCCAGGCAATAAAAGAAAAATATCACATGATCTCATTTATGGAAAATAAAGAACATTATAACCTGATGAATAAAAAAATAGGTACAGAGGCAGTAAAGCACCAAACAGACTGTCAAATTACAATGGGAAGGCTGGGGAGTGTTGGGGAGGGGTGGGGAAAGAGATCAACCAAAGGACCTGTATGCATGCATATATGCTCAACCAATGGACACAAGACACTGGGAGGTGGGGGAGGATGAGGGCATGCGACAGCGGGTAGGAGAGGCTGGGGGAAGGTCAATGGGGAAAAAAAGGAGATAAATGTACTAATATATGTAATATTTTAAACAATAAAAAATAAATGCTACATATGTCTTATAAAATAAAAAGAAAAGAAATAAAACAGAAGACAAGATGTTACAATAGTAATATTTTGACTCCAATATCAAAATAAAAAGATAATTCTTATAATTTATTTCATATTAACAACCTTTCAAAAAGTTTCATTTATTTCTATACTCTATCTTCTACTTTATTTTTCTTTCTTTCAGTTCTACAAATAAGCATCTCCAAGTAGTCAGTTTCCATTATCTATCACTTGGTTTACTTCTCATACAGGTAAAACATATTGACATAGTACTTTGAATTATCAAGTCTAGAAGGCATTAAACAAACAATTGTTTTTATGAACCTCACAATTGGTATTAATTTTAGTTCAATGAAAAGTGATGATTCAACTTTCGTCTGGTTAAACAGGAACTCCATTTCAAACGATCAGTCATGTACATCAATCATCAAATGAAGCTGACCATGCCACAGTATAGAATTTGTCCCTACAACACTATCAACCACGTGCAACCTCAGGGGAACACAATTAACTTACTCATTTTGCATTCTGCCATTTTCACTCCAGTTCTTCCTACCATTTAAGGACATTATCTTACCTAATAATAGACAAACATGGAGCCTGGCGTGGGAGCGGGAGGCTCCGCCCCGGTTCACCTGCTTACACGCCTGCACGGGGCCCCCTGAAACCCAGGGCGCCGTGGGGCAGAGCCCAGTATTTGCAAGGGAGAGAAACGCCCGACAGAACCCGGTGCCTGCATGTCATGGTGTTGGGGCACTCTGTGCACCCTTGTGTCTGCAGTGATGTCCCTGCCCGTATGATGTCACCCAGTGGCGAGACTATCAGGGAGTGTTAGTCTGTGGGGCCTCCCGAGGTCTCATTGTCTCCCACCCCCTTTACACCCGTAGAATGGCCTCACCCCTTCGGGGAAAGGCCGCCTTTGCCCCTGGAGGAAACCACCCGCTACAAGGAGACATTGACGGCCCGCGTGGAGACCCCCTCCCAGCGCACAGAAACCTCCTCCCGCCACCTGAGGGCCTCGTCCCTGCGCGTGGAGACATCTCTGCATCCTGTGGAGAGCCCTCCCCGGAAGAACAAGACTGCAACCAGCCAGAATGTAAAAATGTCCCGATGAAATACTGCCCCCAAACCAGAAAGGGCCATGGCCTTCAGCCAGGACAGCATTGCCTCCAGTTTGCAGCCACCAAGCTGCCAGGTGGACCAGTCATAGAAACCCCCTACAAGTCAACATAAGAAACAGCCAATCTACAGTTTCCGGATTCAGCCAACATTGATTGACCATGCTGCACCTTGGACCATTCTGCCTTTGACCCAGGCAACTGATTAACTTAAAGCCAGCACAAGTTTCCAGGTCCATTCTACTGGGTAAATTGAGCTGATGGACAACAAGGCTGTTTGAACCTCTGACCCAGTTGACCTTCATGGTACAGATGGAAAAAAATGAAGTCCAGAGAAGCCAAAATAACTTGCCACCACTATCTATTTCCAACCACTATTTAATGCCTCCCTAGATGGCTTCTTCTGATAATCAAATAAAGCAGCAGCCAGGCCCAAAGCAGCAGCAACCAGGACTGGAGCAGCCAGGCCCAGAGCAGCAGCAGCCAGGCCCAGAGTACCAGCAGACAAGCCTGGAGCAGCCAGGCCCAGAGCAGCAGCAGCCAGGCCCAGAGCACCAGCAGCCAAGCCCGGAGCAGCCTGGGCCAGAGCAGCCAGGCCCGGAGCAGCAGAAGCCAGGCCCAGAGTACCAGCAGCCAAGCCCGGAGCAGCCAGGCCCAGAGCAGCAGCAGCCAGGCCCAGAGCACCAGCAGCCAAGCCCGGAGCAGCCTGGGCCAGAGCAGCCAGGCCCGGAGCAGCAGTAGCCAGGCCCAGAGCAGCAGCAGCCAGGCCCAGAGTACCAGCAGCCAAGCCTGGAGCAGCCTGGGCCAGAGCAGCCAGGCCTGGAGCAGCAGTAGCCAGGCCCAGAGTACCAGCAGCCAAGCCCGGAGCAGCCAGGCCCAGAGCAGCCAGGCCCGGAGCAGCAGTAGCCAGGCCCGGAGCAGCAGCAGCCAGGCCCGGAGCAGCAGTAGCCAGGCCCGGAGCAGCAGCAGCCAGGCCCAGAGCACCAGCAGCCAAGCCCGGAGCAGCCAGGCCCGGAGCAGCAGCAGCCAGGCCCAGAGCACCAGCAGCCAAGCCCGGAACAGCCAGGCCCGGAGCAGCAGTAGCCAGGCCCAGAGCAGCAGTAGCCAGGCCCAGAGCAGCAGCAGCCAGGCCCAGAGCACCAGCAGCCAAGCCCGGAGCAGCCAGGCCCGGAGCAGCAGCAGCCAGGCCCGGAGCAGCAGCAGCCAGGCCCGGAGCAGCCAGGCCCGGAGCAGCCAGGCCCAGAGCAGCAGCAGCCAGGCCCGGAGCAGCAGCAGCCTGGCCCAGAGCAGCCAGGCCCAGAGCAGCAGCAGCCAGGCCCGGAGCAGCAGCAGCCAGGCCTGGAGCAGCAGCAGCCAAGCCCGGAGCAGCCTGGCCCAGAGCAGCCAGGCCTGGAGCAGCAGTAGCCAGGCCCAGAGCACCAGCAGCCAAGCCCGGAGCAGCCAGGCCCAGAGCAGCAGCAGCCAGGCCCAGAGCACCAGCAGCCAAGCCCGGAGCAGCCAGGCCCGGAGCAGCAGTAGCCAGGCCCGGAGCAGCAGCAGCCAGGCCCAGAGCACCAGCAGCCAAGCCCGGAGCAGCCAGGCCCGGAGCAGCAGTAGCCAGGCCCGGAGCAGCAGTAGCCAGGCCCGGAGCAGCAGCAGCCAGGCCCAGAGCACCAGCAGCCAAGCCCGGAGCAGCCAGGCCCGGAGCACCAGCAGCCAAGCCCGGAGCAGCCTGGGCCAGAGCAGCCAGGCCCGGAGCAGCAGTAGCCAGGCCCGGAGCAGCAGCAGCCAGGCCCAGAGCACCAGCAGCCAAGCCCGGAGCAGCCAGGCCCGGAGCAGCAGCAGCCAGGCCCGGAGCAGCAGCAGCCAGGCCCGGAGCAGCAGCAGCCAGGCCCGGAGCAGCCAGGCCCGGAGCAGCCAGGCCCAGAGCAGCCAGGCCCAGAGCAGCAGCAGCCATGCCCGGAGCAGCCAGGCCCAGAGCAGCAGCAGCCAGGCCCGGAGCAGCAGCAGCCAGGCCCAGAGCAGCAGCAGCCAGGCCCAGAGCACCAGCAGCCAGGCTCAGAGCACCAGCAGCCAGGCCCAGAGCAGCAGCAGCCAGGCCCGGAGCAGCAGCAGCCAGGCCCGGAGCAGCAGCAGCCAGGCCCAGAGCAGCAGCAGCCAGGCCCGGAGCAGCAGCAGCCAGGCCTGGAGCAGCAGCAGCCAAGCCCGGAGCAGCCTGGCCCAGAGCAGCCAGGCCTGGAGCAGCAGTAGCCAGGCCCAGAGTACCAGCAGCCAAGCCCGGAGCAGCCAGGCCCAGAGCAGCAGCAGCCAGGCCCAGAGCACCAGCAGCCAAGCCCGGAGCAGCCTGGGCCAGAGCAGCCAGGCCCGGAGCAGCAGCAGCCAGGCCCAGAGCACCAGCAGCCAAGCCCGGAGCAGCCAGGCCCGGAGCAGCAGAAGCCAGGCCCGGAGCAGCAGTAGCCAGGCCCGGAGCAGCAGCAGCCAGGCCCAGAGCACCAGCAGCCAAGCCCGGAGCAGCCAGGCCCGGAGCACCAGCAGCCAAGCCCGGAGCAGCCTGGGCCAGAGCAGCCAGGCCCGGAGCAGCAGTAGCCAGGCCCGGAGCAGCAGCAGCCAGGCCCAGAGCACCAGCAGCCAAGCCCGGAGCAGCCAGGCCCGGAGCAGCAGCAGCCAGGCCCGGAGCAGCAGCAGCCAGGCCCGGAGCAGCAGCAGCCAGGCCCGGAGCAGCCAGGCCCGGAGCAGCCAGGCCCAGAGCAGCAGCAGCCAGGCCCAGAGCAGCCAGGCCCAGAGCAGCAGCAGCCATGCCCGGAGCAGCCAGGCCCAGAGCAGCAGCAGCCAGGCCCGGAGCAGCAGCAGCCAGGCCCAGAGCAGCCAGGCCCGGAGCAGCAGCAGCCAGGCTCAGAGCAGCCAGGCCCGGAGCAGCAGCAGCCAGGCCCGGAGCAGCAGCAGCCAGGCCCAGAGCAGCAGCAGCCAGGCCCGGAGCAGCAGCAGCCAGGCCCGGAGCAGCAGCAGCCAAGCCCGGAGCAGCCTGGCCCAGAGCAGCCAGGCCTGGAGCAGCAGTAGCCAGGCCCAGAGTACCAGCAGCCAAGCCCGGAGCAGCCAGGCCCAGAGCAGCAGCAGCCAGGCCCAGAGCACCAGCAGCCAAGCCCGGAGCAGCCTGGGCCTGAGCAGCCAGGCCCGGAGCAGCAGCAGCCAGGCCCAGAGCACCAGCAGCCAAGCCCGGAGCAGCCAGGCCCGGAGCAGCAGTAGCCAGGCCCAGAGCAGCAGCAGCCAGGCCCAGAGCCCCAGCAGCCAAGCCCGGAGCAGCCAGGCCCGGAGCAGCAGTAGCCAGGCCCAGAGCAGCAGCAGCCAGGCCCAGAGCACCAGCAGCCAAGCCCGGAGCAGCCAGGCCCGGAGCAGCAGCAGCCAGGCCCGGAGCAGCCAGGCCCGGAGCAGCCAGGCCCAGAGCAGCAGCAGCCAGGCCCAGAGCAGCAGCAGCCATGCCCGGAGCAGCCAGGCCCAGAGCAGCAGCAGCCAGGCCCGGAGCAGCAGCAGCCAGGCCCAGAGCAGCAGCAGCCAGGCCCAGAGCACCAGCAGCCAGGCTCAGAGCACCAGCAGCCAGGCCCAGAGCACCAGCAGCCAGGCTCAGAGCACCAGCAGCCAGGCCCGGAGCAGCAGCAGCCAGGCCCGGAGCAGCAGCAGCCAGGCCCGGAGCAGCAGCAGCCAGGCCCGGAGCAGCACTAGCCAGGCCCGGAGCAGCAGCAGCCAGGCCCGGAGCAGCAGCAGCCAGGCCCGGAGCAGCAGCAACCAGGCCCGGAGCAGCCAGGCCCAGAGCAGCAGCAGCCAGGCCCAGAGCAGCAGCAGCCAGGCCCGGAGCAGCCAGGCCCGGATCAGCCAGGCCCGGAGCAGCAGCAGCCAGGCCCAGAGCAGCAGCAGCCAGGCCGGAGCAGCAGCCAGGCCCAGAGCAGCAGCAGCCATGCCGGAGCAGCCAGGCCCGGAGCAGCAGCAGCCAGGCCCTGAGCAGCAGCAGCCAGTCCCAGAGCAGCTGAGAGCCACAGGCCTGGGAGAGCACCCCTCATGGGATTGCAGCCCTCCCAGAGCCGAGGAAGAAAGAAGAGCCAGGTCTTCCTCAGCACTCCAGAGGAAACTTTTGCTGCTGAGTTGTGTGGTGTCTGCTCAAAACACTTGTCCTGGGAAACTAGAGCATCCCTTGGGCGCCTGTTAGACCCTCAAGTCATCCCGAGTCACGAAAGGAATGAAGATCAGATCACACTGCGTTTTGAAGCCATCTTGGATGATAAACAGAGGCCAGCCCACCACGAGCTCTCAGTCTACCAGAGCCACCAGGACTGCTCGCTCCTCATCTGCGTGCCTTCTGGGCACGCCCCCAGGCTGCTTCTCAGACATGGGCAGCCCTGGCCAGACAGTGTCTAGGTGAGCAAAGTCCTCAGGGAAACAACTCCATTATGGTTTCCACCAGTTAAAGGAGAACGTTCCACTCTACTCTCTAACCCTAACCCTCTCCCTGATGGAGCCAGCCTCTCCAAGAAGAACCGCAGTTGATAGGGGAAATGAGACATTTTCAGGGGGCTAGCAGTCTGAATTAGTCCCAGTAACCTGCTTTCTATTGTACTCTCTTGCCAGCCGGTAGTTCTCTATTTGTGAAAGAAAGTGGGAGACGGGCCTGGTCCGTCCTTGGTTGCTCCCATGCCAGGTGTCTCCTGGTTACCTGAGCTAGGCTGGGCTCAAGGCTGCAAGCTTTCTGCGGGATCTCTGCTAAGCACAGTGGCCTCATCTGGACTGGTCTCCTGAGAAATGCCAGGAGCGACCAGGCTGTCCCTCCACTGAAGTGTTCCCAGCTCCATGGACCTGCTTGTCCTGGCAGTGGGGGATGTGGGTCCCACAGTCCAGGTGTGGATAGCAGAGGGGCCCACAGCGGTGACCGCAGCTTGGCCTCGCCTCCTGCTCCGAGCCCCTGGCCCCGGTTGGCAGAAAGAGCTCCTCCTCAGGCAGAAACCCACTTGTCCCAGTGGATGCAGGGCCACCAGCACTCCATGGTGTGGCAGGGACAGAGCGGCCGGCACACTGCCCACTGCCAGTGGCGTTGAAGGTTCCTAGCACCTGGGAAGGTTTCAGGAAGACTTCAGAAAGGCAGCTGGCCTCGTGGGAAGTCGGTGCAGATGCACGAGGGAGCCTGTGGCTGGCGAGTTGCTGATTCCAGGCAGGGGACCTGCTGCGTGTCACTGAGGCAGGCGGTCTCCGCTGTCACCTCTCAGACACTGTGGACCTTGCAAGGGGAGACTGTTAAAATCTAGAAACTCAGACATCGAGTTCTAGCTTCTCATTTTATTTAGACCATTTTAAACACTCATGTCTTTTAAAAATGATTATAAAGTAGTGCATGCCTTTTCTAAAATATCTGGAAACACAGAAAACAAGACAAAAATATAATAACTGTAAGGTCACCAAAGATAACTGCTGCTATTGTTTCCACTTCAACTTTTTTCCTGTGGTCATGTATGTTTTTATTACCATAAAAACATATATAATTTGTATCTGTTTTATTCACTTTAAATATAAGCATTTTCAACATAAGTGTTCTTTATAAATACTTGTGATGAGTGCATAAGAGTGTTTTGAGTGGACATATCATGAATACTTACTATTACCTAAATATTGGGCATTTTATATTTTCAGTTCTTCGAGAGCATAAAAACACATTGAAGTAAACATCTTTAGACAAACATGTAAATTGACTGTACTTCTCTACACCCACAGCTAATCAGAATGAATATGCAAATTAACCCAACAAAGATGGCGGTTAATTTGTATACATAGGCACCAGTAGCCTGGGTCCTGGGAACACCCTTGGCACCCAGGTCCCTCTGAGGTAGGCCCCTTGTGGGCCCTGAGCAGCCTGGGAAGGGCCTGAGCCAGGGGGCCCCTGGGCAGGGCCGGGCCTGCAACGGAAGCTGAGTGGGGGCCCCTGCCCAGGCCTAAAGCCTCAGTCAGAAGCCTTAGGCCTGGGCAGGGGCAGAGCCAGCAATCAAAGGGAGCTGGGGGGCACCTGCACAGGCCCCAAGGCTTTAGTTCTGGGCAGGGGTCGAGCTGGCGATAGGTGTGAACTACAGAGGAAACACCTTTTCTGACTGCTCATTGGCTAAGCTTCCTGTATGCCACTGGTAATATTCTTAGTAACTTGGGTAATAAGAATCCAAAAAGGTGATCTAGGGTTTTTCCACCACACTCCTGGAGAAAAAAAAAATGAAGGTCCCCTGCTGGAGGGCTAAGAAATGTCATATCCTGCCCTAGCCGGTTTGGTTCAGTGGATGGAGCCTAGGCTTGCCAATTGTAGGGTCCAGGTTCAATTCTGACCAAGGGCATGTACCTAGGTTACAGGCTTCTCCCTGGCGGGGGCCCAGGTCAGGGCTCATGCAGGAGGCAACCAATCAAAATGTCCTTCTCACTTCAATGTTTCTGTCTTTCTCTTCCACATTCTCTAAAAATCAATGGAAACATATCCTCAGGTGAGGATAAAAAAGAAAGGAAGTAAGAAATGTCACATCCTATGAAAGAGACATCTTGAAAATGCCTAAAGAAAGTTGTCATTTTTTCATGGTGAAGGGACTGGAGTCCCTGTTGATGGATGTGGTGGATCTTGGTGGATGTGGTGACTGGCAGTGGCTGCAGCAGTGGGGTGATGGGGCTGGTGCTTCCCCTGATCAGCCTGGTCGCCTCCCATAAAGGGAGGCCAAGCTGCGACTTAGGCCCACAGAGAATGGGCCTAAGCCATCAGTAGGACATCCCCTGAGGACTCCCAGTATGTGAGAAGGGACAGGCTGGGCTGAGGAACTCCCCCTCCCCCGTGCACGAATTTCATGCACCGGGCCCCTAGTGTAGGTATATTTAGTTTAACAAGTGGCTATTGGCAAAACTCTTCCTTAGTAGGTCAGGAAGGTAGTTAGAGAACTTAAAAATCTACATATATACTGAAAAGTCTATTAATCAGACTACAGTTCAGAAAAATAAAATAAAACAAAAAAACCAAGATAATGGAAAATTTTGAATAAAAATCTAGAACCTTGACCTAGTGGTAGATTCCTCTAGTGGTAGATTCTCCAAATTTGATTAGGAAAGTTGGTGGAGGAATATATCTGGAATCAAATAAACAAATAACAATACTCCATCTGAGAGGTTCTTTTCAGACTTTCAACCACTTATCATACATTTATCGACTACTTTCATGCTTTCTATTTGGTGATTGAGATACGTACACTGGGTTCATTGACAGATTTCACAAATCACAGTTCCAGAGCATGGGTCAGAAAATTCCACAGCCACAGCCAGTTAAAACACCTATTGAAACAGATAGAAATCTAACAGAAGCCAAAAGCAATGTCAAGGCCCTATATGAGTGCACCAACAACAGACAGTTTGTTTTTGTCTGAATTGGGGAGGAAATACTGCAGTAAATGGGTGCTATTATATTTTGAATCATCAAATATTATGTGTAATATAAAGATATTTAATAGCTTTGGTGTGTTAATATGCAACTGCCTTTAAGTGAACTCTTTGCTACATTCTTTAAAATAATTGCACAAGTAAAAAGTGGATGACAATAATAATGTATGAAAAATATGCAGGCCGAGAAACTGCTGCTCTGGTCCTGAAGCAATCTACATAACATGTTTACAGCTGCCCATTACTGGCTGAGGCAGGTTAGACCAGTAAGTCAGGCTAGAGAAGTCGTAACTACTAACCAAATACCTAATTTAGGACCAAAATCAAGCGTATACAAGAATCAAGCAGTTTGACAGCTGTTTGACATTCTTATACAAATTGTCTTTCTCACAGTATTCACTCTGAAGCTTGTCAGGTTGATATTAGTATTGTAAAATCTAAAATGCACCTGATCCATTCTTATGATTAGTGGTTGAAGTGTTTCCCTTTGCACCCTAAAAATTGGCAGCAGTACTGTATTGTCTAATATTATACCTACAAAGATCAATAATTCTATAATTAAAATCAAATCATAACTACTTAGTCACATTTCCCATACTGGTTGCAATTATTAACATATTTAGGCAGTTGACTTTTGTAAAGTGTGAGCTAATTTCAGACTTTCTTTTTGAAAATAAATTATGCATTTACTGTATTCTATTCTGGTTGTTATGTAAAATTGCATTTGTTCTAGATTACTATTTCACATAAAATTATTTTTATCTAAATGTAATTTTTATTTTGAAATTATTTCACTTATTGAAAAATTACAATAGTACAAAGAACCTCTTTTATTCCCTGAGTTGTCTGAAAGGATGTTGTCAAAATCATGTTCCATTACCCCTAATACTTTGCTGTAACTCTGACAAACATGACCAATCTCCTAAAATCCTAAATGACCACAATACGACCCTCAAAATAAGAAATTAACGTTGCTATATCCTCCCATCCTACCCTCAGACCCCATTTTGGTTCTGCCAACTGCGTCATTAACGTCCGTCAGAGCAGAATCACGTCTCCCATTGAGTTGTCATGCCTCTTTAGTCTCCATTCTGGACAAGTTCCTCAGTCTTTTCCTGACTTTCACGACTGGTGCACTTTTGAATATTACAGGCCATGGTTTGGGGGGATTGAAGCAGAGACATCCCTCCATTGTGGAGGGTGTTTTCTTGTGGTTAGATTCAGGCTACGGCATTCTTGGCAAAACAATTACAGTTAATGTTATGATATTCTCGTGGCTGGTGGTACATGATTTCAATTTGTCCCATTACAGGTGATACTTACTTGGGTTACTCAATGAATTTAAATTAGTTTTTTTGGCTTTTTAAGACATACCTCTTTACATTTTTAAAACAGTTGCTCTAAGGATGCCAATATACATCCTTAATTTACAATCTCCTAGAAATAATATTGTATCAGTTCATGTAAAATGTAGGCATTTTCTAACTGTTTAGGTCCTTTATGATTCCTTTGTCAGTTATAGTACAGAGCCATATTGTCATTTATGTTACACATGTAGATTATAAAACCTATGAGAATATGCTATACTTTTTGCTTTAAACATTCACTTGTACTTTAAAGACATTAAAGAAAAAATGTCTTTTATATTTACCATTTCACTGGTTTTTATTACTTCCTAAGAATTAGTTTCCCTCTGGTATCATTTCCCTTCAGCTTGAGGAATATTTTATTATTATATTTAATCTTTCCCCCCATTAACCTCTTCCAGCCGCTCCTGTCCCTCCCCCGCCCAGGCCCTCACCACCCCATTGTCTGTGTCCAGGTTATGCATATATGCATATAAGTTCTTCGGTTGATCCCTTCCACCTCCCTCCCTTGCCTTCCCTCTGAGGTTCAACAGTCTGTTCATGCTTCTAGAATATTTCTTACAGTATTGCAAACCTGCTAGTGAGTCTTTTTCTTAGTTTTTTATATTTTAAAAATAAAAGGCTGGTTTATGATATAGAATACCTTCTATTTCTTGTAGCAAGAATTACCTAATAACGAAATCAGGATTAGAGGACAAGAGAATGTGTGAATCAAAGCAAGGTCCTTTCAAAGCTATGGTAGTTTTTCATCTTATTCTTGTTTTTTTTTTTTTTTTTTTTCAAAGAACCAGATTTTGGTTTCATTAATTTTCTTTATTGTGTTTTCAATTTCATTGGTTTCTGCTAAAATCTTTATGGATTCTTTTCATCTGCTTGCTTTAGGTTTAATTTGCTTCTCTTTTTCTATTTTCTTAACATAGAAATACAGATTATTTTGAAATGTTTTATTTTAACCTTATTTAATGTATATATTTCTCTTTGCAGTTAGCTGTACCCTACAAATTTTGATTTTGGTACATTGTTGGAATCCTTTTCATGTCCAGGGTTCCCATGCCAGGGTTCAAGATCTGGAGAAGGCCGCACACAAATGAAGAGAGACTGGAAAAGCATCAATTTTGGGAATAATGGGGGCCAGGCGGAGTCCACCTCTAGGGGGAGGACACCACCTGCTCTGATTTTGCTGTCCCCTTTTATTAGGGCTAAGTGATACATCCATGTCCTTTAGGTCAGGAAATTCCAACAATGAAATCAACCAGCAAGAATTAACACGCCGAAACCGGTTTGGCTCAATGGATAGAGCGTCGGACTGCAGACTGAAGGGTCCCGGGTTCGATTCTGGTCAAGGGCATGTATGTTGGCTGCGGGCACATCCCCAGTAGGGGGCGTGCAAGAGGCAGCTGATCGATGTTTCTCTCTCATCGATGTTTCTGACTTTCTATCCCTCTCCCTTCCGCTCTGTAAAAACTCAATAAAATATATTAAAAAAAAAAAGAATTAACGTAAGACTAAAAGTGTGGAAGCTTCTTCAATTACCAATGTGTCACCTAAACAATATGTGAATAGTTCAGACTTAACATAAGACTAAAGGTGGCAGCTGCTTCAGCTACCAGTGTCTCACCTAAGTGGTGAGTGAACAGAGCCATTAAGGTTTGACCAGGTTTCTTGTTTGTTCTGTTTACATCTCTATTGGTGAGGTAATGACTGGTTTCCTGAGGTACATTTTCATTTTTGTTTAGTTATAAATATTTTCTAATTTTCCTTGAATCATCATCTTTGACCTATGAATTATTTAGAAGTATTCTGTTTAATTCTAAGTATTTGGAGATTTTTATTTTTATTTTTTTAAAATATATTTTATTGGTTTTTTACAGAACGGAAGGGAGAGGGATAGAAAGTCAGAAACATCAATGAGAGAGAGACATCGATCAGCTGCCTCTTGCACGCCCCCCACTGGGGATGTGCCCGCAGCCAAGGTACATGCCCTTGCCGGAATCGAACCCGGGCCCCTTCAGTCCCCAGTCCGACGCTCTATCCACTGAGCCAAACCGGTCTTGGCTATTTGGAGATTTTTAAATATCAGTGATTTTTAGTCTAATTCCTTCATGATCAGAAAATATACTTTGTATGATTTCAAATCTTTTAAATCGATTAAGGTTTGTTTCTGGTCTCTCTTGGTGAATATCCCACATACACTTGAAAAAAAGTACTATTCTATTGCTGTTGGATTGAGTGTTATATATTGTCATTTAGACAAGCAGGTTGATGATATGACATTTTCAGTTATTCCTTGACAATCATCTGTCTACTGAGGGAACAGTTTTAAAGTATCCTATATAATAAAAGAGTAATATAAAAATTGACCATCACTCCAAACACCACAAGATGGCTGCCCCATGGGTTAAAGATGGCTGTCACAAGATGGCCTGCAGGGGAGGGCAGTTGGGGGTGACCAGGCTGCCAGAAGGCGCAGTGGGGGAGAGCAGGCCAACAGGAAAGGGCAGGTGGGAGGGACCAGGCCTGAAAGGCAGGGTAATTGCAGGGGGACCAGGCCTGCAGGGGAGGATAGTTGGGGGGACCAGGCTGGTCGGGGAGGGCCGTTATGGGCAATCGGGCCAGTAGGGAGCAGTTAGGTGTCAATCAGGCTGGCAGGGGAGTGGTTAGGGGCAATCAGGGAGGTGAATGTTTGGGAGTCAGCAGTCCTGGATTGTGATAGGGGTGTCCCAGATTGGAGAGGATGCAGGCTTGGTTGAGTTATAAATATAGATCTATTTCTTTCAGTCCTGTCAATTTTTCTCCATGTATTTTGAAGATGTGTTTAGGTAAATGCACATTTAAAATTTTGTGTTCTTAGTGGCTTGACCCTTTTATCATTATGTAATGCCCATCTTTATTCCTAGTACATTTTTTTGCTCTAGTTGGTCTGATATTAATAGAGCCACTCCAGCTTTCTTTGATTAGTGTTTGCACAGTAAATCTTTTCTCACTGGTTTACTTTCCTATATCATTATATTTGAAGTGAATTATTTGTGGAGCGAATATAGTTTGCTAATGCTTTTATTTATTCAGTTTGTTTGTTTTAATTGTACGTTTAGACCAGTGGTCGGCAAACTGCAGCTCGTGAGCCACATGCGGCTCTTTGGCCCTTTGAGTGTGGCTCTTCCACAAAATACCACGGCTTGGGCAAGTCTGTGTTGAAGAAGTGGCATTAGAAGAAATTTAAGTTTAAAAAATTTGGCTCTCAAAAGAAATTTCAATTGTTGTACTGTTGATATTTGGCTCTGTTGACTAATGAGTTTGCTGACCACTGGTTTAGATCATTTACATTTAATACATTATTGATATGCTTAAATTCAGGTCTACCATTTTATTATATGTTTCTTGGTTTTCCCCTTCACATTTTTGTTACTCTGGTTCCCCTTTTGTGCCTTATTTTGAATCATTTGAATGTATTTCAGTATTCCATTTTAACTTTTGTTTTTTACTATAGTTCTTTGTAGTTTTCTTTAATGTGGCTTCTTTAGATATTACAATAAACATACTTTCCCTTCTATTTAGAAATTATACTTCCCATTCAAGAGTTAATGATAGTACCATATTTGATCCTTTATTATTTCCCTTTATTTTGTAGTTGTCTTATATATTACACCTACATACACTGAAACTCCCATAACACAATGTTTTCAACTGTCAAACAAATTTTAAAGAACAAAATATGTTATTTGTTCTTCTGGTATCATTTTCCGTCTATTTGAACTTCGTTCAGCAATTCTTTTAGAGCACGTTTGATGCAATAAGTGTTCTTCCTTTTTTTTACTCTGACAGTGTCATTATCTCACCTTCATTATTGAAGGATATTTTGCTGAATATATTATTCTGGGTTGACAGTTTTTTTAAAGTACTTTAAAAATGGTGTGCCACTTCCTTATAAACATAATGATTTCTAATGAGAAGTCAGCAGTCATTTGAAATCTGTAGGCTTTGTACTTCACTAAATTTGGTAAGTTTTCAGATATTATTACTTCAAATATTTTTAATACTCTGTACTCTTTTCTATGCTTTTGGAACACCAATGACAAGAACCCAAACTTTTTTATATTGTCCCACATGCCCCTGCTCATTCTGTGATTGAACCCATGCAGTGAATTTTTATTCATTATTGTATTAAAATTTTTTGCTTATTTCTTTGTTATATCTTCTAGTTCTAATCTGGGATTATCTCCCCATTTATTTCAAGAACATTCACCTTTATTGTGAGTACTTTTATAATAGCTATTCTAAAGTCTTTGTTAGCTAATGCCAATATCCGTGTAAGGTTGGCATTGATCTCGGCTGCCTTTTCATTTCCTGTGCATTTTTCCTTTCTTTTTCTGTATATATAGTAATTTTGGGCTGGATACTGAGCATTTGAATTTTAATTTGTGAGGGCCCGAGCCTTATTTAAATTCTATGAAGATTGTTGAAAATTTTGTCATTCAACCTAGATTCAGGCCAAAAGTTCCAACCAGCCTTGTTGGAGTTGGAGTTTCAATGTAATCTTTTAAGAAGACTTTTTCAGTGTTATTCAGATCTAGCCCATGTATATGTCACCCAGTGGCCAGTTTTAGATTTGGGTCATTGTAAACTAATTCATTCTCGAAGTCTGTGGGCTATTTAGACTCAGACCCACACTGAGGGTAAGGCTAAGAATCCACGAACAACTTTATGGGCTTGCTTTGCTGCTCTCCTCCCTCCTTCAATCTTTCCAGTTCTCTGGGTTCCCCTTTTTTGATTCTTCATCTAGAAAGCTGGGGTTTAACGTACCCCACTCTGCCACATACTTCCTGTGAATGTGTCCTATCTAGGCCGAGCAGTGGCAAGACAGAGAGAACAAAAGTAATGAGGATTTACCACATCCCCTTGGGACCACAGCTCTTCTGATTATAGAGTTTGGTTCCCCTTCCTCAGAATTTGAGCTGTCCATGGGTTCCCCACTGCTGCTGCTGCTATTGTTGCTGCTGTTGATACCCTCAGATTGTTTGGGTGTTGGTGCACAACAAAGTGTAGACAAGAAAAACGAAGTATTTCCTTATATTTTGCTCATCATTGGGAGACTCCTTGCTCACTCTGAGCTAGAAGTAGAGAATGTCTCCTGGAGCTCTGTCTGCACAGACGGCCAATTTCAGGTTTTAAGCGGTCCTAAGCCCAGGTAGAGGGGATACCAAAGGACCAAACAATGGGCAAGCTCACGGGTGACCTGGTGGCATGTTGAATTCCTGGTCTTCTTCAATGTGCCTGCTGCTTTTTACTTCTCACATCCCTCAAGTAGCTGGTCCATGCATTCAAATAGCTGGTCTGCGTAGGGTTTGTAGATGCACTCACTAGAGGTGATAGGGTGGAGTGTGCTTACTCCATGTTACCCAGAACCATAACTTCTAAGGTAGCTTTTGATCAACTGGTTGATGTTTATGTGCTTCAATATCCCAGGATGTCAGGATGCAGGTAGTAGGGAAGGCTGTGCATAAATGGGGTTAGCAGTCTGTGCAGAATCTTGTATCTTCTGCTCAGTTTTGTTGTGAACATAAAATTGTGCTAAATATAAAATCTATTTTAAAAGAGAGAAAAAAGCTCTAGGGGAATGCTTCTCAAACTCCAGCATATGTATTTATCATTAGTGATCCTAATCAAAGTTTGAGAACTAGTGTTGGGACATAACCTGGGTTCCTCAGCAAGCACTGCTGAGGCAGAGGGTTCTGTGCTATTACTGTAGTAGGGAGCAAGGTTATGAAAAAGGAGAATGATGCATGCAGGTCAAGAGAGAGGCAATATGAGGATGTGTTATGGAGCTGGTTGCTCCTAAGTATGACTAATTGTTAGATTCAGAGGAACCACCCCAGAAGCTATATATAGTGGGTCTCAAGACCGCCCATGATTGATGGGAAACATAGAAATCAGGAAGAATGTATTCACTGTCTCCTGTCTCCCACTGGTCAGTGGTTTCCCTGCTGGGCTCATGTATGAATGATACTTGTGGGGACAAGGGAGCAAAAATAGGAAACCTCTAAAACAGGAAATAAGAGATATGAGGCACAATCAAGTTACATATAACTGATGCCCACAAGGAGTGGCAGGTGAAACAAAAGATGCTGAGCCTGTGATAGTCTGAAATGGCTAATAAAACATGTCTAAGACAATACTTGGAAAAACTAAGGAATCTCTTAGATTAGAAGCTAAGTTTGAGGCAGGGAATTACAAAGTATTGTAGCCATATTGTTCACCATAGGTTTCTATTGGGCAAGGCTAGGTTCTGGCTGCCTGTATTACCAATGAAAATCCTTGGTCCTGGAGAATTAAGCCATTCAGACATTTCTAGGTGATTTTAACTGAACCATATAAAAGTGCTACCATTCCGTTACATTGGGCCTACAAAATGGCAATGACAAGTGGTTCAATTTAATAGAATATTGTTAAGACTTTTCACAGGGAACCCTAGGAACTAATAATAGACTTGCTTAGAAAACACTTCAGATAGAAATTGGCAGAATAGGATCTTAGATGGTGAGTGAATATTTAAGTAGCTAAGATCACTAGCCAAGAAAGGAAGATGAAATGTATCAGCTTCCTCAATAAAGAATTATAATAAACTAGAGGCCCAGCACATAAAATTCATGTACTGGAGGGGGGTGTCCCTTAGCCCAGCCTGAACCCTCTCCAATCTGGGACATCCCTCTCACAATCCAGGACTGCTAGCTCCCAACTGCTCGTCTGCCTGCCAGCCTGATCACCCCCTAACCACTCCCTTGCCAGCCTGATCAATGCCTATCTGCTCCCAGGCCAGTCCAATTGTACCCAACTGCCCATCCCTGCAGGCCTGGCCACACCCAATTGTTCTCCCTTGCAGGCCTGGTCGCTCCAACTACTCTCCCCTGCAGGCCTGGACACCCCTAACTGGCCTCACCTGCTGGCTTGATCTCCCACAACTGTCCTCCCTTGACGGCCATCTTTGACCACATGGGGGTGGCCATCTTTTCAGAGGATATGATGCTCAATTTGCATATTACTTCTTTAGTATATAAGATATTAAAACATCGAAAACAATTGTTGCCCTTGCAAACCAAGCTCATGCACACCTCTTTTAAAATAAACAGATCCAAAGCCTAGAAAAATTTTGAGAAACCATTTTTCTAAAAATAATCTAGTCTTAGAGGAGCTTCACATGATCATACAGAGCCATGTCAATTCCTAATGTGTTCATGCTCTGCTTCCAGGCTGTGCCTAGGATTACTGGGATAAGCACATGTAGTGGTAGAGAGATATCTACTCTTCAATGGCTACGCAGAGTTGAAAGCCATCTTAAATACGGATTTTTCTAAAAGTTAGCCTAGATCTGACAGAGTTTTTATCTAGGGCACCACTGCCCTACCCATGCGATGCTCCCCGCCCCCCCCCCCCCCCCCACTATCCTCTGTAAGAAGTAAAGGAAGATAAAGATTTAGGTTCCTTCTTTATAATTAAAGAGTTTACACTGGTAGTTACACAATTAAGTTATTCTTTTCTGATTGCAGTTGATTAGTGGACTATCTTAATAGATGCATCTATACTGATATTAATTTAGGACTTTGGAAGAACAATTTGAAGTAGGATTAAAGAAAAAAATAAGTTGACTGAATAATTTCAAGGTTTTCTCAGAGTAAGACACCTTAGTATTATGGGTTTTCATTTTATTATGAAGTAGCCTTAGTATGTACATACTCTTTCTCAGTTTGCTTTTGGGAGGTGGAATACATAAATATATACTTAAATAAACCTAATAAAACTAAGGATATAATTAAATTAAAGACAGAGTACTATATAACCTTTAAATAAGGTCTTCTCATGTTATATTAAAAGGAAATATAATTGCAAGCTTCTTAAACACAGTTGCTGCTTGAATGCTATTCCACTGTAGGACATGCCCTATTCATGGAAAGACTAAGAAGCTGTCTACTTAGTATGGAGTTGGAGCCTTAGGCATGTCCTGATTCTTTTTACAAAGAACTATTCCTTAAGTTTCTTCCCATTTCCCATAAAGACAAGATCTGTGATGAGTACTGCATATTTTACTTGTTATTTCCAGAGATCTAAATAGCAGAAAAATATGGCCCCTTGCCTCTAGAGCTAACACCGTGTGTGTGTGTGTGTGTGTGTGTGTGTGTATGTTTGTGTTCTGTTCATCCTGACCCAAGGATATTTTTCCATTGATTTTTTTTAGGGAGAGTGGAAGAAAGAGGTAAAGACAGAGAGAAACATCGATGTGAGAGAAACACACTGGTTGGCTGCTTCCTGCATGAGCCCTGACCAGGCCCCGGGCCAAGGAGGATCCTACAGCCAAGGTATATGCCCTTGACCAGGATTGAACCCAGAACCCTTTGGTCTGCAGGCCAATGCTCTATCCACTGAGCAAAACCAGCTAGGGCACCAACACCCCATTTTAATCATTAACGTTTACAAACTAGTCCTATGTTAGATCTCGCACATTAAAATTTTAAAAAATCTTCTCCTGAGGATATGTTTTTATTGATTTTTTTTGTAGGGGAGAGAGAGAGAGAGAGAGAGAGAGAGAGAGAGAGAGAGAGAGAGAGAGAGAGAGAAAGAGAGAGAGAGAGAGAGACATAATCAGTTGCCTCCTTTACAGACTCCACAGGGGATCATACTTATAACCCAGGTATGTGCCCTGACCAGGAATCGAACTAACTTATAACCTTTTGATGTATGAGACAATACTCCACCAACTGAGCCACTTGGCCAGGGCAGAAAAGACAACTTTAAAAAAAAATATTTTTTTTTTATTGATTTTCACAGAGAGAAAGGAAGAGTGTGGAGAGTGCCCTCAGGGAATGAGGCGTCTGCTATAAAGATTAGTTATGGTTTCTGCCCCCCAGAGAATGGTTACCTTCAATTGTAGTTTAGCAAACAATACTGCCCTCCAGCACATAACATTGTAAATAGCCAAACTGTCTGTGGGAAAATGGGAAAAGATTTAGGTGGCATCTTGGATGGAGATATAGCCTAAGGAAGTTAGTTAAGATAAGGGTTTTAATGGGGAAACATGTTTACAATAGAATGTAGCTTTGTTGTTTGGGCTACAAGGAATTGTGTAATATGTAACCAGAACTGTTTAAAAGAGTGGAGTGAAATAAACTTGGGGCCGCAGTCCTAAAGAGGGCTTTGCGGACCTCCTGATCCCATATCTTTTGTTTCTTCTTTATTTCTATCCATCTTTCTATCTCTATCTTTCCGTAAGCCTTGTCCCCCTTTCAGGGACTGCTCGACTGATGCAGGCTGGCTCCGGCAGAAGAGGGATAGAGAGTCAGAAACATCGATGAGAGAGAAACATTGGTTAGCCACCCCCCACACACACCTCACTGGAGATATGCTTGCAACCAAGGTACATGCCCCTGACCAGAATCGAATCCGGGAGCCCTGAGTCTACAGGCTGGTGCTCTATCCACTGAGCCAAACCAGTCACAGCAAGACCACTTTTAACATTAACAAAATATATGTTGCTATAAGGATCTTGGAAATATTTGTTATTTGTTCTTTAAAAATCTTGTCCTGCTAAATGAAATTATTCACAGTATGTGGTTTCACAATATGAACAAGAACAGTTTTAGTGGTATTTGTGAAACAATAAATTCAACTCATTGAATTAGTGGACAGTATTTAAGATACTAATAATCCAGGATCTCAAAAATGCGGAATAAAGTTCTAAGAAACGGCAAGAGCTGACGAAGAACTGATGTATCACACTTAAGAGTTACAGGCTCGTTCTCCCTCCCTGGAGCACTCCAGCACCTTTCCCTTCCCTTTATTCTTCCCCCACAGGCATGCATCTCCTAAACTCTAAAGAATCCCATGAGACTTGCAACCTGGAGAGCAATTGGCAGCAGAAGCTCTTGCCGGGCTCACCTCCCTGAACCTGCTTCCAAGACCCCTTTTTCTCTGAATTCCCAGAGAGCTGGCAGCAGCCCCACCGTGGCCCACTTCTTTCCCATAACGTTTCTGAAGAGCCAAAGCTCGGCCGAGGCTCTGTGCCATTGCTTGTTCTACCCTAAAGCCCTTTCTTGTCTCACTGTCCCCAGCTTTAACAAACATACTCTAAAAAGTTACAAAGGAGAACAACACCCCACAAAATAAAAAAACAAACTCTGAACATAGTAAGAATAATAGGTATACTTGTAAGATATGTCTATAAATCTGCCCAAGAAAGCCCGGGGAGAAAAGTTTGTAATCACTGAAATGAGTGAAGTGTGAACTTCTTATGACCTCAGGATGGTGCATCCTGACTGTTACACTGCACTGTGCCTAAGTAAACAGCCAGAATGTGAACTTGGCTTTGACTCCAACATTAGTAACTACATTCAATTGGTGTAAACATAAACCTATTTTACTAACATTTTACTATGACAATGTGGCATTTCACAAAATATTTGAAAGGACTTACTAGAGGCCCGGTGCATGAAATTTATGCACTGCAGGGGGGTGTCTCTCAGCCCAGACTGCACCCTCTCTAATCTGGGACCCCTTGGGGGACATCCCTCTCACAATCCAGGACTGCGGGCTCTCAACCCCTTGCCTGCCTGCCTGATTGCCCCTAACTGCTTCTGCCTGCCAGCCTGATCACCCCCTAACCACTCCCCTGCTAGCCTGATCGACACCTAACTGCTCTCCTACTGGCCTGATTGCCCCCAACTACCTTCCCCTGCCAGCCCAATAACCCCCAACTGCCCTCCCTTGCTGACCTGGTCACCCCAATTGCCCTTCTTCCCCTGCAGGACAGGTCACCCCCAAATGCTCTCCCCTACCAGCCTGGTCACTTCTAACTGCACTCCCCTGCTGGCTTGGTTGCCCCTAACTGCCCTCCCCTGCTGGCCATCTTGTGACCACATGGCAGTGGACATCTTGTGATGACATGGGGTGGCCATCTTGTGAACACATGGGGGCAGCCATCTTGTGTGAGGGCATGATGGTCAATTTGCATATTGCCTCTTTATTATATAGGAAGGATGGTATTTGTCTAGCTATTGCTTGTTCCTTATGGTCAGCTAACTTAAAATGCACATGAACAACCTAGATGATAAATGTTTTCATATTTTACCATATACACTTTAAGACTATCAATACTAGTTATCATTTACCTCAAATATTGGTAGAAATCATGAAAGCTGAAGTTTAAGCCAGATGCATGGGGATAATCCTTCTGTGACTCACTTAAACACATTAATACATTTGTTTCAGAATTTACGCCATCTGCTGTTACCTATTTAAAGAGGAAGGAAAGCTTTTGCCAATTTGGCTCAGTGGATAGAGTATCAGTCTGCAGATTGAGGGGTCTTGGGTTCAATTCCAGTCAAGGGCAGGCTCACCAAGGCTGTTTCCAGTGGCTTGGTTGTAGGCTTGATCCTGACCCTGGTGGGGGCGTGTGTGAGAGGCAACCAATCAATGTGTCTCTCTTACATAGATGTTTCCCTCCCTCCCTCCCTCCCTCCCTCCCTCCCTCCCTCCCTCCCTCCCTCCCTCCCTCTCTTCCTTCCACTCCCTAAAAAAACTCCACAAAAATTAATGAAAAAAAATGGCCTCAGGTGAGGATTAAACAAAGAGGAAGGAAAAAGACTTTAGAAGGCAAATATGTCAACCTTATTGGGGGGGAAAAAGCATGGCTTTTCAGCCATTTGAGTCTATAGTCTTTAGCTTTTTGAGAAGCCTTTCTTTAGAAGTTAAAAATACAGATTCTGTAGCCAGATTGTCTAGACTCAAAAGTTGGGGTTTTCTCTTTATTTGCACTGTGACTGTAGGCAAGTTATAACCTCTTTTGCCTCAGTTTCATCATCTATGATATTGGTTGGCAAAGTTTTTATGTAAAGCACCAGACAGTAAGTAACTCTAGGCTTTGTGGGCTGCATATAGTGTCTATTGCTTCTCCTTTTTACTTTATTTTTTAAAGAATGCTTTAGACTTCTGGTCAAGATGGAGGCATAGGTGATTGTGGTACTTGCATCTTCCCACAACTGCATTAAAATGACAACTAATGTACAGAACAACCATCATTCAGAAACTCCTGAAACCTAGCTGAATGGAAGTTGTACAGCAAGGGAGTTAAAAAAGAAGACACAATGAGACTGCTAGGAGGGATGGAAACTTGAAATAGTCTTGTCCCCCACCCATATGTGGTGGATAAAAATCAGAAGGAATATCTCTGCTGTGAAGATTCCTCTTGAGGGGCAAAAGGGTCCCAGGCCTACATCAGGCCCCTGAATCCAGTGTTTCAGTGCCAGAAAGTCCCCGTATTTTTTGGCTATAAAAACCAGTGGGAATTGAGGCTGAGGGAGACAGAGGCTCATGGAGTCCCAGGAATTTTTTGTTTAAGGGCCCAAGCACAAACTTACTTTGACTCGCTCACTCTGAGCTCCAATGCTTGGACAGCAACTTGAAAGGCACCAAGGACATATGGGGAGGAAATTAATTATCTGGCATCAGGGCGAGAGCAGGAGGGGCAGCTTTCTCCCAGACAGAAGTCATTGCAAAGGCCACTGTTCCTTTTCTGAGCACCCCTTGCCTCCCAACAAAGCTGGCAGTTGGGCACCATATCTGAGTCTCCATCAACCTGGCTATCACTGTTTGCCCTGCCCTGGTAATTCCCTGAGATCCTGCCCCACCCAATTCGCAGGCTCACTGAGGCTGTTTCCAGAGGCTTTTCAATATGAATGGCCTGTCTTAGGTCACAATTCATTTTTTTCCTAACATCTCTCAAACAACAGCATCTGGCCTCAGTATGCCCCATACCTCTCAATAAGTAGCCTCAGGCCGGGCAATAGCAGCAGCTGACCTTGGTTTGCAGCTTGGCCTCACCTTGGCACCTCCCAAGCTCAGCACAAGTAGCCATTTACAGGTTGCTCTGTGGCTCATACCAGGTGGCTTGGGCAGAACACTGGTGGCGGCAGAGTCTCAGAGCCAGTGTACCTGGTGGACAGCTTCAGACCACATCAAAGCACCACCACCCAACCACCTCCACAAGTGACATACTCATGGGGCAGACTCAGCTGGCACCAGAGCCCTGCTGAAGTCCTATTCTATAGAGTGGATCCCTGCATAACTGATTCTCCATGGTAGTTGGTGATTGCAGTCAGTCCTTGCAGCTGATTGGCTTGGGGGTAAATCCCTCTCATTGATATGCCAACAGCAATCAACAGGAGGGTGTACACACTGCACATGGTAGGTGAAGTGCACCTGGAATGCCCAACATGGGTGTGTAGGGAGGCTGTGCTACTGGATCCTATAGGACACCTACTACATTAGGCCATTCTACCACATTAGCTCAGGAGATATAGCAGTTCCACCTAATTCATAGCAACAAACAAAGGGAGGCTGCAAAATGAGAAGACAAAGAAATATGTCCCAAATGAATGAACAGAACAAAACTTAAACAAAAGAATAAACAAAATGGAGATAAGCAATCAACTAAATTCAGAGTTCAAAACACTGTTACATGGATGTTCAATTAACTAGTGAGAACTTAGCAGCATAAAAAAGGACATGGAAGCCATTAAAAAAAGTCAGAAATGAAGGCTACACTAACTGAAATGAAGAATAATTTATAGCAAATGAACAGCAGAATAGATGAAACTGATAATCAACTCAGTGATTTGGAATATGAGGAAGCAGAAAACAATGAGAAAAGCAAAAGAAAAAAAGAATTAAAAAAAAAAAAAAGGATAGTGTAAGGAGCCTCTGGGACAACTTCAAGCATACCAACATTTATTTCATGGGAGTGCCAGAAGGAGAAGAGAGAGAGAAAGTAATTGAAAATTTATTTGAAAAAATGAAAGAAAACTTCTCTGACTTGGTGAATAGACATACAAGTCAAGGAAGTGCAGAATCCTAAACAAGATGAATCCAAAGAGGCCCACACCAAGATATATCATAATTAAAATGCAAAAGCTTAAAGAGAGAATTTTAAAGCAGCAAGAGAAAGAAATTAGTCACCTACATAGGAACTCTAATAAGACTGTTAACTGATTTATCAACAGAAACTTTGCAGGCCAGAAGGGATTGACATGAAATATTCAAAGTGATAAACAGCAAGGATCTATAATCAAGATTACATTAACCAGGAAAGCTATCATTTAGAAAGCAAAGGGGAGATAAAGAGCCTGCCAGACAAGAAAAAGCTAAAGGAATTAATCATCATCAAACCAGTATTATATAAATCATCAAAGATTCTTTGTTAAGAAGAAAAAAAGATAAAAAATATGAGCAATAATATGGCAATAAATACAGACCTGAAAAAAACAAAAGAAACAATCAGAACAGAAACAGACTTATAAATATAATATTTTGATGGCTGCCAGATGGGAGGGAAGAGGTTGGGTAAAAAGGTGAGGGATTAAGAAGTACAAATTTGTGGTTACAGAATAGTCATGTTGATATAAAGTACAGCATAGTAAGTATAGTTAATAATATTCTAATAACTATGTATGGTGTCAGATGAATACAATATTTATTGGGGTGATCACTTAGTTATGTAAAGCCTAATCACTGGGTGCACTCCTGAAAGTGATACAACAGTATGTCAATTGTAATTGAACAATAAAAAATAATTTATAGAGGAACTAAGATGGCGGCATAGGTAAAACACCTATCTTGCCGTCATACTCAGCAATTTTAATACTACAACTTAACGAAAGAACAAATACCTTCCAGAATCACCAGAAAGCTCGCCGAGTGAAAATTCCACAAATAAAAGTGAAGATAAGACACTGTGACTCAGAGGAGCGGCGGCGAACAGCGTTGAAAGATTCGCGCGGAGAGAGGTTTGGAGCACGTGCCTCGGAGAGGGCGGGCGGCTGAAAACCAGCCAGTTTTCTCGAACGGGGAGACAAAGACGTCCCACTGGACTGATTCTCCAGCTCTGGGCGAAGTCCAGGGAACCAACCCATTATCATACGGAGTGAAGACTGGACAGCGGGAGGGCACGCCGAAGCTTGGGGGCTGCCGGGTCTGCTGGCTTGTGGAGAAGGCAGCTTGCACGTGAACAGCTCGGCTGTGTGACGGCGCAGAGAGCGCACTGCAACTCGCCCTCTCATTGGGAAAACCGTCAGACTGCTTTGTTTTACGACCCTGGGTGAGACATTTCGCATGCAGACTCATTTTGGGAGAGTCTGAATTCCCCAGCAGCCAGTGGAGCTCGGCAGCTGCTCTCTCTCTTTAAGCTTTTGCACAGAGTCCCTGGGGTCGCATAGGGCGGAGCTAATGCTGTCTGCTTGGCCCGGAGACTCTGCCCATCCAACCTGAGCACAGCCGAGCTTCACAGACAATTGGTCTGAAGGTCAACCCTCCAAGTGCTAACAACGATTAACTGAGCTTAACTTCAGCAAGACTGTTCAGCCCATATCCACCTCAGGTAACCGGGGAGGCTGAGCCACTGTCCCTAGTGGGAAGTCTACCAAAAAAAGCTAATTGACCAACTCAGGGAAGCAGCCACCATGCAGCGACATGGAAAGAAATCAGATGTGAAAGAAATGGAGGAAAAAAAACGACTGGACATGGAATTCAAAACCACAGTTATAGGGTTTTTCAAGAGGCTCCAACAAAAGGTCGAGGCCTATAAGGAAATAAGCAAGACCACAAAGGAAATGAATGAGTCCTACAAGGAAATGAAGGAGACCCTCAAGGATATAAAGGAGACTCTCAAGAATATGAAAAAGGACCAACCAGAAATTAAGCATACACTAACTGAAGCAAAAAATATTATACAAGGACCTAAAAGTGCTCTGGAGCACCCCAAGAACCAAGTTGAAGATTTGAAATACAAAGAGGTAAAATCTACTCAGCTGAAAAAGCAAGAAACCAAAAGAATCCAAAAAATTGAAGATAGTGTAAGGGGCCTCTGGGACAACCTCAAGCATACCAACATCTGAATTATAGGGGTGCCAGAAAAAGAGAGACCAAGACAATGAAAACCTATTTGAAGAAATAGTGACTAAAAACTTCCCATACCTGGTGAAAGAAATTGACTTAGGAGTCCAAGAAGTGCACCAAACCCCAATATATAGGAACCCTAAGAGGACCACACCAAGGCACATCATAATTAAAATGCCAAGAGCAAAAGACAAAGAGAGAATAATAAAAGCAGCAAGAGAGAAACAGTTGTTTACCTATAAGGGAGCACCCATACGATTGTCAGCGGATTTCTCAACAGAAACGATGCAGGCCAGATGGGAGTGGCAAGAAATACTTAAAGTGATGAACAGCAAGAATCTACCACCAAGAATACTCTATCCAGCAAAGCTATCATTCAGAATTGAAGGTCAGATGAAGTGCTTCACAGATAAGAAAAAGCTAAAGGAGTTCATCACCACCAAACCAACATTATATGAAATGCTGAAAGATATTCTTTAAGAAGAGGAAGAAGAAAAAGGTAAAAGTGCAAACTTGCAACAACAAATACACATCTATCAACAAATGAACATAAAAATCAAGTGAATTGATAGGCTGTTGAACAGGATAAACTGGTGACTATAACAGAAACATGGACATAGAGAGGGAATGGACTGACAATTCTTGGGGAGAAAAGGGTTATGGGAAGTGCAGCAAGAGACTGGACAAAAATCTTGCAACAATGGGAGAGGACAGTGGGGAGGGGGAGGTGAGGGTGGAGGGTGGGATAGGTACAGGGTGGAGGGGAACTATAGGGGGATAAAAAGGGGAAACAATGTAATTAATAAACTGAACAATAAAGATGAAAAAAAATAATTTATATAAAAACAAAAAGAAACAAAGAAGGCTTTAAAAATATAAAATCATTATTAGCACAAGGAGTACTCAAAAAGAGATATGTGTTGATGTAAGGACTTGGAAATCTTTTTGACCACCGATCTGTATAATCCTAATAATAAAATCCCAGGGTTGTAATGACCCATCACAGACAAGGCTGACCAACCGGTAGTCAGTCCTTCAGTCAGCGCTGGGGTGCCCTGGTGCCCTTCACAGCTGCTGCCACATGCTGTGGTATAAAACACAGTGTGCAAGTGATCAGAAGTGCAGGCACCACCTCCATGCGACCCCCCACTTCCATCAATCCCACTGGGCCTGAGGTACCCTCCCTGAGCTGTTTCTAGGGGGAGGCACTGAGTCCTAGGTTGCCACAGCAATGGCTTCAGGGGCTGCTTCAGCTCTGCCTACAAGGCAACCTTCACAGCTACTGCCAAATGCTGCGGTATAAAACACAGTGTGCAAGTGATCAGAAGCACAGGTACCACCTCCATGCCAGCCCCACACTTCTATCAGCCCCACCAGGCCTGAGGCACCCTCCCCATTTCTCTCCAGGCCTCTACTATCAGCCCCTGCTTTCTAATCAGGCACCGCTGATAGGCCCAGAGACACTGACTGGCATAGAAACTGACCAATTAGAACCAAATCTGGGTCAACTGTGAGGAGTCAATGGCTGCCTAGGAGGCAGAGATTTTGATGCTGACTGTCGTAGAAACTGACTAATCAGAACCAAATCGGCTGGCAGAGGAGGGCAGTTGCTGGCCAGATCACACCTGCAGGGGAGGGCAGTTAGGAGTAATCAGGCAGGCAGAGGAGGGCCATTGGGGTCAAGATCAGGATGGTAGGGGAGGGCCATTGGGGGCAAAATCAGGCCAGCAAGGGAGGGCAGTTAGGGGTGATCAGGAAGGCAGAGGCAGTTGGGGGCTTGATCAGGCTAGCAGGGGAGGGAAGTTAGGGGAGATCAGGCAGGCAGGCAGAGGCATTAGGGGCAATCAGGCAGGCAGGTGAGTGATTAGGAGCCAGCAGTCCCAGATTGTGAGAGGGATGTCCAACTGTCCCTGTGGGATCAGGCCTAAACCAGTGGTCAGACATCCCCTGAGGGGACCTCGATTGGAGTGGTGCAGCCTGGGCTGAGGGAACCCTCCCCCCTTCCATGCATGAATTTCATGCACCTGGCCTCTAGTCTATATTAACGTGTAATATGCTAATTAGACTGGATGTCCTTCTGCACAAAGCCAGGGCTGTGAGGGAAGCTAGGGTCCTGGGTGCCTGCTGGCAGCTGGAGGGAAGCCTGCGTCCCGGGTGCCAGAGGGAAGCTAGTGCCAGCAGCTGGGGGAGGAAAGGCTTACTCTTGCATGAATTTTGTGTATCAAGCCTCGAGTAGAGATAATAATACCATCTACTTCACAAGATTGTAGAGGTTTAAATAAATTAATACAGGCATGCCTTAGAGATATTGTGAGTTGGGATATAGACCACTGCAATAAAGTCACACATTATCCTTTCACTGGTGGAGGGTCTTGCTTTCAATTTGTATAACATGCAACATCTGTGAGGGACAATAAAACGAAGTTCAATAAAACATGGTCTGCCTGTATACAGGGTAAGGCAAAAGTAGGTTCACAGTTGCTTGAAGGAAAATGATAAAATAATCCTACATAATGCAAATTGACTGAACGGTGGGATGACTTGTTGCTATGATACACACTGACGACCAGGGAGCAGACACTCAACGCAAGAGCTGCAGAAGCTGGTTCATGGCTGGCAAGCACAGTAGTTAGTGGCAGGAGCCTCTCCCGCCTCTACGACAGCACTAAGGATGTCTGACTGCTGCAGGAAGCAGGCCTAAGCTGGCAGTCAGACATTCCCCAAGGGCTACTGGACTGCGAGAGAGTGCAGGCTGGACTGAGGGACCCCGAGTACACAAATTTTATGCACCGGGCCTCTAGTTAATAAATACTACTACAAGAATAAACTGTTTCCTGTATACACAACTGCAAACCTATATTTGCTCCATCCTATGTAAAGTGCTTATATAAAGTGCATGACACATAGCAAAAGCTATAAAAATGTTTTACTACTATTTTTTAACCAAATTTTATTTCCAAAAGACCTGCCACTCCTATATGACTTCTAGCATTACTCTGTGACTTGAAATATGGAGGATCTAACTTGTCACTCTTGGCTTATTCTAAATCACCAAACAGCAGTTTAACACTGTATGTTGCCCTGGATAGTGTTGCTCAGTTGGAGTGTCATCACTGTACAGCATACATCAAAGGGTGGCAGGTTTGATTACTGCGCAGGGCACACACCCCAATTCTGGATTCCATCCCTGCTTGGGGTGTGCATGGGAGGCAGCTGATTGATGTTTCTCTCTCTCTAAAAATCAATAAAAAATTAAAAACTAACAAAAACCCAACCCCAATACACTGTACGTTGATAACGTCTCCAAGTGTGCACAAAAATCGAATGATCAGAAGGAAGAACAGAAGTATCATATTGAAGGAGATTCACTATGAAAATGGAATAAGTTGCCTGAAACAGTCAATTAAATACAATAACCAGCCCTAGCCTGTTTGGCTCAGTGGATAGAGCTTCAGCATGCGAACTGAAAGGTCCCATGTTCGATTCTGGTCAAGGGCATATGCCCGGGTTGTGGGCACATCCCCAGTGAGGGGCTTGCAGGAGGCAGCCAATCCACGATTCCCTCTCATCATTGCTGTTTCTCTCTCTCCCTCTTCCTTCCTCTCTGAAATCAATTAAAAAAAATATATATATATATTTAAAAAGTAGACTTGTTTTAAAGAAATAAGTACAAGCATTTTCCAATCATTATAGTCTTTCTTTTCAGGCACAGAAATAAAAAACCTATTTCAACATCCATTTCACTTAAGTTTAAGTGAAATTTTAATATCACTTTTATTTTTTAAAACTAAGAAGAGGGAATAATCACAATGCAGAAAATATGCACAAAGTCAGTTAAAATACTATAGTATTTTATATGTACAAGAGTTACATGCAGAATCTATCTGTCATAGCTATTTGCAAGAGCTATTTTTGGTGTCCCAAAAATTCCAAAGAAAAAAAATAACTAGAGGAATCAGGAGATGATTTTTAGCTGGCAACCTATAAATGAAAAACAAATATATAAAATTCAGCCCTTTCATGGTTTATAAAACACAAGCTGAATAGGGCCATATATAAATATGTAAATGCAAAGCTTATAATAGGATGTTTTGAACACTTTACGAGGTGTTATATTGAAATGGAGAGCTTATAGAGTAAAATTTGTCACACAGTGACGTCTAAACATGAAAAAGCACCTGCTTGAGGCTTTAGAATGCAGTACATTTTAATTACATGTTAAATACAAACCAAATAACCTCAGCTTATACACACTTACATGGCATCATGTGGCTATTGTTGCCCAACTGCTTCTACATAATTTTGACTTAAAAGTTTAGAGTAAGAATTGATGTTTATATTTGGATAACATGAAAAGGAAAAAGTACTTCTCTTTTGTCTCAATTATTTGGATAGGTACAATTTACTACTGTAGTTTGTGAGACAGTAATTAACTGAGTATCAACCTAAGAATTATTTGTTATCAGTCATTTATGCCCAGAATTTTAAATCTGATTTTAAATTCTGTAAATAGATTTAAAACAAGCAAAAAGAACCCCCCCACACACACACATAAAATCTAGTCCCTTATTTCTGACCACCTCCCATCCCCATCCTGGTCTCCTTCCACAGTGAGAACCTTTTCAATATTTTAAACTATTTTTATGGCAGACACCTCTAGATTTTCAATATCTGTAATATTTTTGTTTTTTGAATAATTCACTCTAAACAGATTGGTTCTGATTCATAGCACCACAATTTACTAGCTCTGTTCCTTCACCAAATGACTTAACTTCTTTAGGCTTCAGTTTTCTTATCTATAAAACAAATAATAGAACCTGTCACATAAAACTATTGTGAGAATTAAGTGATACAAAATCATGTGTGATATAATTCGCTCAAATGTAGTGATCACAGATTAATAACTATTAGTGTTGTTACTGTACTGCATCCTCCTAACATAGTTACAGATACTAGTTTTTTTGTTAAATCATGTTCAGTGTTTTCATAATGTCCTTTGTATATTTGAGTCCACTCAATTAATGAGCCTCACTTTTTGTCCTCATCAAAACAATTTATGGAAGGCTGGCAAGCCAACTGAAAATGCGGAACCAGTAGAATATTGTGGATAACCTTGAATTTGACAAATTCCAAGTCACTGGAATTTCAGGACTGTGAGAAAGTATATTATAAACTTTTACTGCAATTTAAAAATTATTTTATTCAAATCTCTGAAACATACCACTACCACATCTTTAATGCTCACCTTTGCCTGTTTTTTAAAAAAATAATTTCCACAGTTAAGTATGTTTAAGATGTGACACATCAAACATTCCAGTTTTTTCTTTATATGCAATATTTTCCAGAATTGACACCACTGCTTTCTATACTGTTTCCCAGTGATTAATTTAAAACCAAAGCTTCTATTTAGAGTTCATAATTCTAAGTGGTCTCTAAGTTTTGAGAATAACACAATTTGTATACTGTGGATACCTTAGATATGTCTAAAATTCTAAAGAACATTTATGTAGCAGTTTTTGTTCAGAAAAACACAAAACTGGTCACAATCTATTTCAACCAAGTGCTATAGTAAGCTAGAGGAATTTTAAAGAAAGTCAGTTATAATTATTGAAAAATCACACATTAACTCATTTTAATAACTCAATCTTAGGATAAAATATTTTCATTCAGCCAATGAAATAAAAAATTAAATATATTAAAAAATTCTCACATTCTGCCTCATTAAGTTTTAAGTTCTCTGAGGATTAGGAATATGTTTAATTTACCTTCTATCACCATTGCGTAGTATGGTGCCAGACTAGAACAGGTATAGAGTTACCCAATACGTATTCATTGGATAAATAACTTCAGCATCACTTGGTCTCAGGTTGACAAATATTTGACAGTAAAACACCAAATAGCATATTAACACAGCATTATTTCAGCATAAACAAAGCACACCACCTGGTACATTATATTTTATGTTTTATTGATGGTGACATATAGTAAAAATCTAATATACATTAATCACCCATGGTCCCTTATAAATATTTAAAGTTCTTTTTCACAAGCACAATCCCATTGCAGTCATATTATAAGCTTTTTTGGAGACAATTAAAAAATACACTGAAGATATCATAATTCACGATGACATATTGAGATGGATTTTAACTTTCTCATTATGAACAAATGTAGATCTTTACCAAGATCTTGATATTCTGGGGATCCTTTCTGAGGATTTATTTTCATATAATTAATGGCCAGATTAGCATACGTGAAACCTTATATTCTTATAAACTTTATTCAGAGTCCATAAATGTAAGCAGATTATAAAGTATTCTTAGATGTACCAACATCTTTAAAAAATTTAGTGTATTCAGTTTGCCTTAAGATATATTCCTTGAACTGACAATTGTTGAGGTTTCCAAATACTATCTTTTCATGTCTTCACAGCTTGGATCTGATCTGATAACAAAAACAGACAAGACATTATCGGTCTCTGCAGGACAAAATCTTTTTTTTTTTTTAACATAACCTGAGACAAATCCATAAGAACACAGTAGAAATCTATGCATGCATTTTTTAAAAAAGCACAAATCATACTGTAGATTTTATTTTCATCACAGTTGTCCTAGTACATGCACAGAGCCAGTTAACCAGCTCTGTATGACTGCATAAAAATCAGCAGTCCCTTGCCTCATCTCTCAACTCCCTTTCAGGTGATTACCTCTTTATCTCTAAATAATACATATGTATTATTACTTATTGAAATACCAGTTTCTTTCATTTAATATGAGACCTCAGTTCTTATGTATGTTGCTCTCTACAACCCTCATAATGCTTTCAATACTCCCATCCTCCTAACAAAGTAAAGTAGTCATTATCAATAGAAATAGAGGCCCGGTGCACGAAATTTGCGTGTGTATGTGTGTGTGTGTGTGTGTGTGTGTGTGTGTCCCCGTCCTTCAGCCCAGCCTGCACCCTCTCAAATCTGGATTCCTTCTCATAATCTGGGACCGCTGGGTTCTAACTGCTCACCTGCCTGCCTGTCTGATCACCCTTAACCACCTCTGCCTGCCTGCCTGATTGCCCCTAACTACCTCTGCCTTGGCCCCCACCACTGTGGCTTTGTGTGGAAGGATGTTCAGAAGACACCTGGTCTAATTAGCATAGTATAGATTACTATTTCATTAGTACAGATTACTCAACATAAGCTTTAAGGTAGAACTGCATTAGTAGAAATGAAGAGACATCTCATTAAAACATGTATATTGGTTTGATATGATTCAAATCCACTTATGACAAAAATCAAGTCTTTAAGAATAGGATTGCTTGTCCTCGCTGGTTTTATTCAGTGGCTAGAGCTTCAGCCTGAGGACTGAAGGGTCCCAGGTTTGATTCTGGTCAGGGCACATGCCTGGGTTGCAGGCTCAATTCCCGGTAGGATTCGTGCAGGAGGCAACTGATCAATGATTCTCTCTCATCATTGATGTTTCTATCTCTCTCCCTCTCCCTTCCTCTCTAAAATAAAAAATCTATTTAAAAAATAAAATAATAAGATTACTTTGCTATCAAAGCCAAGTAAGATGTGTCATTCATTGTCCCTGGTGTAGTCTGAGCAGTTTAGTTGCTAAGTAACTTTGCTGGGTTCTTATCAAATAAAATCCATGGAGAAGCAACAACACTCACCATGCGTTTAGTCTATAAAAACTGAAAGTTGGGGAGGACAGAGTGCTTCTGGGGTAGGAGACAGTGAGGATCAGCGGTTGGGAGGCAGGAAAGATGCAGGAATGCCAAGTGCCTGGAAACACTGGAGGGTCGGGGATATGCAAATCTGCTGGGGGCAGGGTCAGGCCCTGTGCTCCAAGAGATCAGGTAAGGAGGGCGGGCAGGGGTGAGGTTCCAGTGAACCCCTTCCTGGAAAGCTCCTCCTCCTCCCTTTAACCCCCTAACCTGTCCATTTGGATCAGGGGGTGGGAAACAGGTACACAATGCCTAGGTGGGATGCCCATCAGTCTGGGATCTCTCAAGGGCCGGAGAGGGGGGGGTTGTATTGATTTATTTTCTTCTTACATGTTGAAGGGGCTGGGAGGGGAGTGTCTGCCAGATGTGGTTTTTTTCTGCTTGCTCGCCAGAGCTGCCCCATGTGATGCCTTTTCCCTTCCTTCCCCACTGCCCCAAGATAACATGCATGAGATCACCAGGGATGAAACTGGCCCCCCATTGTATTGCGTGGCCATTGAACTCCACAGGAACCTGCCCGATGCAGGGAGGTTTGGGGTCATTCACTGAGGGAAAGGCTCAATTTAAAAAAGCCACCGCTTAGATAGGCGCCAGCTAGGCCATTTGTGTAGTTTATCATCCCTTCTGGCTATTTCCTTGGAACCACAAACTCAAGATAGCAGAGCCAGGAGCTGCCCCCAGGCTGGGTGGCCTCCAGGTTGGGCCGCGTAGGTACCGCCTCCACCGAGGGCTGCCAGGCGTGGAGGCCCTCCTGGTGATGGCAGTCCCCGCCCACCTGCTGCTGCTGTGCATGCCTCCTGCTGAGCGGTCGTGATGTTACAGCAACCAGCTAATTTGCATATTCCTCTATTATTATATAGGAGGATGAGTCTGTAAATGCTGGTCACAGCTGAGAAAGGTAACACACCTCAGTTACTTTTCCTGTCTTCAACTACATTTTGTTTTCCCTGGAGTTAATAATTGTTCCTTATCTCCAACCCTGCCTCTCTGTTTTTTTTTTAATGTATCTAACTAGTGGCCTGGTGCACAAAATTCGTGCATGGGGGGGTGGGGGTCCCTCAGCCAAGCCTGCACCCTCTCCAATCGGGGACCCCTTGGGCGATGTCCGAATGCCAGTTTAGGCCAGATCCAACCGGCAGTCGCACATTCCTCTCACAATCTGCGACTGTTGGCTCCTAATTGCTCACCTGCCTGATTGCCCCTAGCTGCCCTCCCCTGCCAGCATGATCTCACCCCCAACTGCCCTCCCCTGCCTGCCTGATCTTGACCCTAACTGCTCTTTCCTGCTGGCCTAACTGCCTGATTGCCCCTAACTGCCTCTGCCTCAGCCCTACCACCATGGCTTTGTTCGGAAGGAAGTCGGACATCCAGAAGATGGCCGGTCAACCCGGTCTAATTAGCATATTACCCTTTTATTAGTATAGATTATATAGGATAGGATTGCTTAAATGAGAGGGGGGAGTCTTTTCCATCAGGAGGAGATGCTCTTGGCAGACAAAAATACATAATCCCTATATCTGGACTGATAGCCAGTTATCTGCACTATACTATCTAACCGGTCATTAAAAAACTAAACTGCTTTTTTACCCCTTACACAAAACAGCTGTTGCCCTTAAAACCCCTCCTCAGCCCCCATCTTAGGTTCTGCCTTCACAGTTCACCCAGATTAGGTTCTTTTTTTTTTTTTTTAATATATTTTTATTGATTTTTTACAGAGAGGAAGGGAGAGGGATAGAAAGTCTGAAACATCGATGAGAGAGAGAGACATCGATCAGCTGCCTCTTGCACGCCCCCTACTGGGGATGTGCCCGCAGCCAAGGTACATGCCCTTGACCGGAATCGAACCCGGGACCCTTCAGTCCGCAGCCCGACGCTCTATCCACTGAGACAAACCGGTCTCGGCCAGATTAGGTTCTGATTGGTCAGTTTCTATGCCAGTCAGCGTCTCTGGGCCTATCTCTGGGCCTGATCAGAATGGCAGGGCTGATGAGCAGCCCCTGCAGCTGCTGGCAAGGCCTGGAGAGAAAGAAAGGCAAGGGCTGATCAGCTGCCATGGAGGCTGTGGATCAGACCCTGCTTCTCTCTCCAGGCCTGATCCGCAGCCCCCTCGGCAGTCAGTGCTGTGTCGCCATAGGACTGACTTCCAGTGTTTGGTCGTTCTTTTGGTCATTTTGGATGTTACAGACCCTGGCTCTTTATATATATAGATACCACTTCAATCCCATTACTCTACACTGTTTAAACCGTTATTATTATTATGAAGCACATTACAGAGTCAATATCACTACAGCCTTCCCAAACTCTCTAATCTGGACCAGTCTTCTCTGCTCACCCAGTTATTTTCATAAAAGATCTTTCACTATCACTCTAGGATTTCCACTATCATCCAGGGGATTCCTTCCCCCACTCTCTTGTGCTTATTTTCCTCTTTCAGGACTCCCCCCCCCCCCCCCTTGTTTTTGAGGAGTACTCCTCTCAGTGGCTACCTTAGTAAAAGGTATAGAAAGTAAACTCTTAAGACTTTGCATGGCTAAAGATGTCTTAATTCTACAATCACAACACATTGATACAGCCTGAGAACACAATTCTATTTTCTCCTTTGTTCCCAGCACTGCCCAATCATATTACACCTTCCAAGGGTTGCTACTGAAAAGTTTGATGCTATTCTGTATTCTTATCCTTTACATGCAACCTTCTTTTCTTCTCATTTTTGTAGACTCTTCCATTGTCTTCAGTGTTGACTGTTATTAATGATGTACCATGGCGTGAGGATATTTTCATCTACTACACTGAGCTCTCAAAAGGACTTTTAAGTAAAAACTCGTATTTAGTTCTTGAAAATACTGTTTGCTGATTTTTCTCCCCTCTATTTTCTGTCTTCTCTTTCTGAAATTCCTACTACTTGGATATTCAGCCTCCTAAACATGACCCCTTACTTTATCTTTTATTTCAAAATTTTCTATCCTTCCTCCTTTTGCTCTACTTTCTGAGAGAGTGCCTCTATTTTACCTTCAATCGGGGTTTCAATTTCTACTATTCTATTATCATCTTCTAAAAACTCATTTTTAGGTTCTTTGTTCTTGATATGCTACTAGGTGGTTTTTTTTTGTTTGTTTGTTTGTTTTGTTATGTTAATCCTCACCAGAGGATATTTTTTCCATTGATTTTTCAGAGAGAGTGGAAGGGACTGGGAGACACACTGATTGGTTGCCTTCCACATGTACCCCGAATGGGGTCTGGATTAAGCCTACAATCGAGGCACATGTTCTTGACTGGCACTGAACCCATGGCCAGGCCACAGGCCAAAGCCAAACTAGCTAGTGCATACTAACTAGGTTTTTGAAATGTTCCCCTAAATAAACTACTTTTTAAAAAAATCTATTTTTCCTGTTTATGCTCCTTAATTCATAATGTTTTGGTCCTCAAATGCCTGGTGATCCTTTGCCATCTTCTCATATGTATTAACAAACACTGTAAAGCTGAACTGGAATTGTGATATGCATTTTAGGCTTGTCAAATGTGGTCTTTATTCTAGTGTATCTAGCTAAGCCATTTCCTTGGGAATCTCTGATGTTAATACCATTAACTCTTTTCTCTTAGGCTGGTCCGATTCCTCAAAGATGACTTTTTATCTTGTGACTACCACCAGTGTCTTCTGGGAGAAGCAGAAGGTAGAACAGGGTTATACTATTTGGTATAAAAACTTTCAGTTACTCTTTATTTTCTGTTTAGCACTACCACACACAGTTGTGCTTGCTGTTCTCCAGTCCAGAGACACTCTGTTTGATTCTCTGCAGAGAATGAACCTTTAACCTTCTTTTGGGATAAGGATGTAAGACTGTGTTCTCTTTTCAGCCCTACCTCATATTTCCAGTTTCTATAATATCAAGCCTTTGCGGGGATCTGCAATGTAAATTAACCTTCCAGCTTTCCCCAGTGCTAGCTTAGAATTCAGCTCTCTCCGTTAAGAGAAAGGGTCTTTAAATCCGTTAGGTCATTCATTATTTATCAGTCCAGATCAACATTCATCAGATATCCCGCCTCCAAAATCTGGGTGCCATTGTTTTTTGTTCTATTTGGGTTGCCATTTTTGTCATTCCCATTCCTTCTGCCCTTGTGGGTTAATGTCTTTAAACAAAAGTCCCTTAACTGTTAGTGACATCTGAGGAGGAGAGGAAAGTTAAGTGTCTTTGGAGCACCCATATGAATAGTTTATGTGTTTTATTAAAACCTGAAAGCATAAACCTTTCCCATACAGATAAAGTGATAAAATGAGTAAGTTTCCTTAGACACATGGGAGGATTTCTTTTTATAAATATCTCACTTCAAAGTTTCAGAGCTAGAAAACAACTACTATCTCTGCAACAGTTTCTGTATATTCTCTGTTGGTTTTTAAAAATACTTCATAGTCTACTCAGGGATTCTTGTCTTTGGGCTGCAATACATAGGAAATCATTGTGAATCCTTCCAGAAAAAAAAAAAAAAAAAAAAAAAGGAATCCTGGCACAAATATTTCATTTAATATTCTATCTCCAAAATTTTAACCTTAAACTCTAAATAATAAAATTATGCTAAGCAAAATAAGCCAGTCAGAGAAAGATATTACATGATCTCATTCATTTGTGGAATATAATGAACAACATAAACTGATGAAAAATAGGTCCAGAGACAGAGAAGCATCGAACAGACTGTCAAATATCAGAGGGAAGGCGGGAAGAGTGGGGCGGGGGTAAGGGTAAGAGATCAACCAAAGGACTTGTATGCATTCATATAAGCATAAACAATGGACATGGACAATAGGGAGGAGAGGGCCTTTGCTGGGGGGTGGGAGCAGGCTGGGAGAGGTCAATGGGGGAAAAGGAGACATGTAATATTTTCAACAATAAAGAATTAAAAACAAAACAAAACAACAACAAAATCAATAGAAAGGTTAATAAAAAAAGAAATTGGCCCAAGGGCCTTCTTGTTTATAATAATGCTAGGAAATTTCAGAATTTTGGAAGCAAAATGAAGAGAGAAACTCAGAATATCTTTCACAGGTCCACTTACATAAAAATCTAACAAGTTAGTTAAAGGCACAGACAAGTCCCTTGAATGCTGTTAGCTATTTTATAAAATAGGTTTTTGCCTCTTTTTGAATCCAGAGAGACAGGAGCATCAAATTGCATATTATTTGCTATTACATAAGAAATATGAACAGAAGATCTTCTATTCAAAACCAAACCAACATACTTTTTAATATATGTACAAAGTTTCTTTTGTTATTAAATATAGCACTTAGGTAAAAGGGTACATGTAACATTGACTGAGTGTTTTCTAATGCTAGTGATTTTAACACATACAGTGTTTCATTTAATCTATACAACTATTTTCACATTTATTTTTTCAATTTTACAGATGAAGACAATTATCTTCAAAAGAGATATTAATAATAAGTGGTGAAATGAATCTTCTACACTCAAAAGCCCAACTGCTTTTTAACGATTTCATGCTGCTTACATAAAATTGGGGCAACTAGCTTACCTTGCAGAAAAGTGCTGTTAACAGTTACATAAAAAATATGGCAACAGAAGGGCACAAAAGCATTTCTAATAATGTACCCTCCTTACAAACACTTGGGAAGTAAGATGCAAAGATAACGAATCAGAGAAGTCAGACATAAAAATTAGGTGACAAGGCCAGAGTTGGCAAGTGGCACAGTGATACTGGATTGTTACTGACACCTAGTGGTCTCACTGTTACAAAATAAAAAAATAAATAAAATAAAGGGAAGAGAGAGCTATGATAGAGCGGAGAGAGCTGTAATGTCAAATTCAGATGACTATATGAACCTATTTTTAGTGGTTACTGTGCTTTGAATTACTTTATGAACAATGCTATATCTTCACTGTGAACAATAATAATCACTTGTAAATACAAATCAAGGCTGAAAATATGCTTTTGGTGTCTTCTCTGGAATGTTCCTCAGCAACCTATGTTTATGTGGGAATCAGTTCCTTAACTTTCACCACTTCTTTACCACAATCTAAGAAACTAAGTTGGTGTGTTCACAGAAAAGTTCTAGTAGTTATGCTAGAATCACTAGGGGTTCTTAATTAAGTTTCACTTAATTATAAAATTATGACTAGAATGTTCTTTGTAGTTTTTTACTTTTTAATGTTTTAACTTTTTTACTTCCTTTTATTGATTTTTTAGAGAAGAGGAAAGGAGAGAGGGGGAGGGAGGGAAGGAGGGAGGGAGGAAGAGAGGAAGAGAGGGAGGGAGGGAGGGAGGGAGGGGGGAGGGGGGAGAGAGAGAGAGACAGAGAGAGAGAGAAAAAAGAAGGGCGGGGGGGGGGGATTGGTTATCTCCCACATCATCCCGACATGGGATTGAACCCAAAACCTGGGTATGTGCCCTGACTGGGAATCGAACCGGCAACTTTTTTGTACAGGACGATGTTTCAAACAATAGCCACACTGGCCAGGGTGTTCTTTGCACTCTAATGGTAAATGTTATGATGGCTACAAATGAGAAAAATCACTAACAGTCTGTGCAGTTAATTAAAATACCGTATTTTACACCACATAAAAACATTTATCAGATGTACACTTAGTACTTTGAACCAAAAAAATATTATGTCATTGTATGGGTAAGCAGCTAAATACATCTTAATTTATTCCCCAATACAGTAAGCTTGTCCAGGCATAAACTTAATATTTGGTTCAAAGATCCAATATGACATGCATAAGAGGAAAAAGAATCACACATAACTGTAATCAAAATGTTAGTTTAGATCCTGGCCTGGTGGCTCAGCTGGTTGGAGCACTGTGCCATGCACCAAAAGGTTGCAGGTTCCATTCCTAGTCAAGGCACATACCTAGGTAGGTTCAATCCCCAGCCAGGGTGTGTACGGGAGGCAATTAATCAATGTTTTTCTCTCACATCAATGTTTCTCTCTCTCCCCCTTCCTGTCTTTCTAAAACTTAATAAAAACCTATCCTCAAGTGAGAATTTTAAAAAAGGTTAGTGTAGAAAGAGTTAAGTTGATAGCCCAAGACTAAAACTTAAATTTATAGTGTTTTGTTATTCACTCTTATTCAGAGCAGAGAGATGCCTAATAGAAATTATCCTTAGTTGTTCTGCTCATAAATGAAAATTTCTTGGCTGACTCTCAGTGTCTCGAAACCTAAAGAACTCGGTTTCATTCATTTTTACTGCTCTTTGTGGGCTACTGTGCTTTCACCAACTCCTGTAACTAGCAGACAATGTAAACGCAGGAAAAATAATATATTTATTTATTTATCTATTTATTTATTTTAATTTTGTTTATTGTTCAAAGTATTACATATGTCTCCTTTTTCCTGGATTGAGTCTTCCGCCACTCCCACCCCAAGGGCCAGCTCCCACCACCCCAGTGTCTGTGCCCATTCGTTATGCTAATATGCATGCATACAGGTCCTTTGGTTGATCTATAAACCCCTCTCCTCTGCCTTAATATATCTAAAATCTTAATTTATTCCCTGATATAGTAAACTTGTACCAACCTATGATAACTATTTTTAATTAATAACAAATAGAGCTACTATATACAAATCAATAGAATACCAGCATTTACAATTCTCAATATGAGTGTTAAAAGTTGTGTAAATATGTTATGTATAAAACAGAGGCCTGGTGCATGAAATTTGCGCATGGGAGGGTGTAGGGGTGGGGAGTCCCTCAGCCTGGCTTGCGCCCTCTTGCAATCTGGGACCCCCTCAGAGGATGTCTGCCTGGCAGTTTAGGGGGATCAGGCCTAAGCCAGCAGGCGGACATCCCTCTCGCAGTCTGGGACCCCTCACTCCTTACTGCCCTGCCTGCTCGCTGCTCCTTACTGCTAAGCTCGCTGCTTCTTAGTGCTGCCATGGAGGCAGGAGAGGCTCCTGCCACCAGCACTGCACTTGCCAGCCATTAGCCCAGCTTCTGGCTGAGTGGTGCTCCTCCTGTGGGAGCGCACTGACCACTGGGGCAGCTCTTGCATTGAGCGTCTGCCCCCTGGTGGTCAGTGTGCATCATAGCGACCAGTCTTTCAACTGGTCATTTGGTCTATTTGCATATTAGGACTTTATTATAAAGGATTAAGACATATATGAAGTAAAGTATTCTTAAAATACATGCCATGCAGACTTATTTTTGTTATTGACAGTAAGGCATTTGTCCCAAATTTCAAATATGCTTCCATTACTATATCTCTTAGAAATTTATTGCTATAAATTAAAAATATGTATCAGTTGTCACTATATTGACTGTAAAAAGCAAACACTTTAAATAAATAAATCCTTTAGAAAAGTATAATAGAAGTAAATGGAGCAAGGTATTGGATACTTACTGTAGTGTATTTTCTGACAGCAGAAATAAATGGAAACAAGAGGAGAAAAAGGCAGTGATATAATAAAAATAAAATGTTAAAAAAGGAAAGAAAAATGTCAATGGAAAGGAAATACAGGTTGAAGATGGACAGTATGCTGTGATGTACCTTGAAGCCAGTCTACACCTTCTTGCAATCCTTCTCCTTTTATGGCATCACTAGCACTGAAATGAAATCCACAAGAAACATATCTATTTTATTACATCATAGAACTATAAGAACAAATAATTGCAATTTTTCCATATTACAATTAATATATTCTAGTAACACATATCTGAGCAAAACTGGTTAAGTAATGAAACTGAATGTACATAAAAAACCAAAAGTCTGAGCATCTCAGAGCAACAAAATTATCCATAACTTACATTGACATAATTTTTATGACGTTTGGAAAAGTGTACCAATAAAAAGTTATTATTTTAGGAACAGTACTCAGACTGACATTACTTTGAGTAATATTTCCAGTGGTGGAAAAGTTTTATAGAGTCCCCCTTCCTATATTACCCAACCCCAATGACTCAAGAGCAGCTACTTATTAGAAATGCTTGCGTTAGGTTGTAATTTAGCCACAGGATGCAGTGATGTTTTTTGAAATTGAGTTTTATATATATACAATATAAACCTGTAATTATAACTTTGGTTAACTGGTAGAAAAAAAAATCCCAACAGATTTCAATAATAGTCTTTTTCTTATTGGCTTCGGGAACCTAAATAGGTTATTTAACTCTCCTGTCTTCAGTTTTAGCATCTGTAAAATGGGGAGATAGTATAATTGACCTTATAGGGTTATTAAAGAAATTAGATATTTGAGATATGTATATAAAATAGGGTCTTTTCATGGTCTTAAAATAAACTTAAATCCTTATTTTGATATTTTATAATTATAATTAAATTATAAACTAAAAGAATAAAATACAAAGAATTTTTTAAGTGTCAATCTTTTTCAAGACACAGACTGATAGTTTCTCATAACATTTTACTGTTCTGGTAGTTATTTCCTTTCAAAATATAACCGTATAATAGCCATGAGTATACATAACTAGATTTTCTGAATTAGGATTTCTTTTAGTGTGCTGAAGCATGATTTTAAAATGTACTAAATAACCTAAAAGAGTTAATTTGAATCTAATCAAACCAGAAATTTCTTCTAAGGAATTACTTATTAGATTAAGAATATGACATATTTTAAAATAGGAAGACAGAAACAAACAGCATGAGATACAAAACATCAGTAAGTAAAATATTTATATTAAAAAAAGATCAACGTATTGATTTTATCACACACCTCCAGTCCCAAATAAGACTGCAGTATCAAATAAGTAACATAATGAGGAAATCCTTCTTCCCTTCTGGTGGAGGAGTCACTACCTTACCAAAACCCAAATCTTTTCCTACTAAGTTCCAACTGTTTGAATTTTACTTTCCTTTCAAATAAGTGATAAGACCTGAAACTTAATAAAAGCAAAGTCTTCACCACGTCCTGCAGCGCCCTAGATCTCTTTGCTTCAGTCAGCTCGGACTTCTTGCTATTCCTGAAATCCACCAGGTACATTCCCATCCAAAAGCCACTGCTGGCCTATCTGGAAAGCTATTCCTCCACATCTCTGTGTGAGCTGCTCCCTGACTTCAATTAGATTCCAGAGAGGGAGTATCCTTCATCATTTTTATCTTACTGTCCTACTTTTTTTTCTTCACCTTCCCAGCTGACATTTCATACATTTATTTACCTCTTTTATTATCTGTCTCTTTTACAAGGTAATAAATAAGCAAAAATATACACGTATCACATCAGGAATTGAGTCAAAGAACACGCAGGAAGAGCAATACTACAATCAGATCCTGAAAATCAGTTGACTACATGTCTCTATATCTTTTTTAAAAACATATTTTATTGACTTTTCACAGAGAGGAAGGGAGAGGGCTAGAAAGTCAGAAACATCGATGAGAGAGAGACATCCATCAGCTGCCTCTTGCACGCCCCCTACTGGGGATGTGCCGCAGCCAAGGTACATGCCCTTGACCGGAATTGAACCCGGGACCTTTCAGTCAGTCCGTAGGCCGATGCTCTATCCACTGAGCAAAACCAGTTTCGGCTCTATAATCTTTTATTGCCAGTAAATTTACTTGTACGGAAGGCAGGAGAGATGCGATATTTTATCTTGACATCACTGTACATTACTTTTATCTTTAAAATTGTAAAAAATATAAATGTATTTTCAATTTTATACATGGTTTAAAAATATTGCAAAATAATAAAAAAAACTTAAACAAAAGAAGCAGTAATTAAAACTTAGTGAAACGTCCAGTTTGAATTAAGAAGTCAAAATTATAGGCAAATTTAAAGAAATAACTGGCATTCTCCTATAAATTATACAGAAAACACAGCAACTGGAAATATAATATCCCACATCTTTATAGCATCAGGATATTACTTTGTATCTCACTGAAAAATATTTAGATGCCAAAAATGAATACATTTTTAAAATCTAAGGGCTAATTATTTTAAGTAGAGATTTTTCCACTTGAAAAGTTAACTTCTACTTCAAAATTAGAAGTAGGACTGCATCTTTTACTAGACCCATGTTTTTGAATGTTATGCTTTCTATCAAAGCACTCACAATACCTAATAAAATGGAAAAATGAAAATTTATTCTACTCTAGACCTTATCAATTTAGATATGATTTACCTAATGATGTAGAGAAATGCAAAGGTTACATCTTAAGATATTTCTCTACTCCCAAATCCCTCATCTCTTTATCAACAAAATATCACAGAACCTCAAATTCCAAGTGAAGAAGCATTTAAGACACACTAACTTTTCTTTTGATTCCAGAGTAAGGAGGGTTTAACTGAGATATGCAGTGTTTCACTCCTGGGTAGAGGTTGTAATTACTGAGGAGTTTCAAGAATTTTTTCAGCTCTCTTCTATACCATTACTCTTTTAACACCAAGGTTAGCTCTTCAAGTTCTCCGAGCTCTACTTTCATTTCATATTTTGTTTCTTCTAAAGTCAGTGTATTTCTATGCCTCTGTGTGCAGCTTTTTTCCATAGATAATATCTTATAAAAAGTTAGAAGGATATCTTGCAGTGGTGGGGAGGTAGGTAGTGGATAGAGGGAGCTTAATGACAGGTAGTAGCAGGCACTAAAAATACTATCTAATAAACAATGTAAAATAAGTTCAGAAACTATTTATGATTTCAACCTTATTAGTATGTTCAAACATTAGTATTTCCATTTATATTTATTCATATAAACAATATTTATTGTGAATCTACTAAGTACCATGTACTAGTATTTCAGGGATTACAGAGTGAAAATAAAACCCCAGTCTCATGGTGCTAATGCATTAGTGTAAGAGAGACTATAAAACAAAGAAAAGAAGAAAAAGAGGTCACATGGCAACAGAAAAAGCAAAGTGATGAGGAAAAAACGAGGCAGGGTAAGGCAGAGTGATCTTTTAGGCAATTACCAGGAGCTGTCCCTCTCCTGAATAGCAAGTGCAATAGCAAGAAGCCAAGAACATTATTTTGCAGAATGATTTAGATAAAGGGAGTAACTAGTAGAAATGCCTTGAGATGGGATTGTAGTTGGCTAATTCAATGCATAGAAGAAATCAGCATGGCTGAAGGTGGTAAGTAGTCCGTTTACTCTCTTCTTTTAAAGAGTTATTTATATTTTTCTATCCCCAAAAAGATTTGAAAGGTTTTGATAGTAATAGGTTCATAAATACCTCTAATGCCATTCTATAAAACAAAACCCTTAGCTTATACCCTACCAAGTTACATCACTTATAAAATGAGTTTGGAAAAGAAACACCGAAGCTTGGAGGTTTTTTCAAAATAATACAATGAAAAATAAATCCACAACTTTACCAAATGTGCCATGGCTTATCTTTGATGTTCTCTAAACACAGCAACTGAGACACTTTCACAGATGTCACTGCATCTCTAAGGTCCATTTTGTTTGCAAAGAATAAGATTGGTATTCGCCGGTGCTTAATATCTGAAATATAAAATACGATTTTCATCATACTTCCAGCCTTACAGTCATTTCCCCCTAATTCATTAAAATTAAAATTCACTAAAATTGTTTTCCAATCACTTCTTTCTACACCACACATACATAAACTTTTAAAGACATAAACTGTCAGGTACATGAGTGATATGAAAATTTAGAAAATATGTTGGAGTTTTAAAACAAGGAAAGAGGAGTGGACCTGGAGGCTCATTAAGCAGGTACTGAGCAGCACCTACAAAAGGGTCCGATCGTGTTTGTTTTCTTCAGTCAACACAAAGAAGGCAAACTAGAAGGAGGAGGAAGATGAACTGCATCTCAGTTTTAGTTTTTGGTCACAGTATTGCAAGTAATAAGCTAAATATTTTAAGAAGATATTTTTACTTGTTATAGTGTATGAAACATTTCTCCCTGTTTTGAATACATAATTCATTTAATTAGTTCAAAACTCGGAAGACACAAAGTGGTGTGCAGTAAAAGGATCTCCCTCTCACCTTTGTCCCAGGCCATTCACTTGTCTTCCCTAGAAGAGGCAACACATAGCATCCATTATATGGAGTCTTTTTAGAACTATTTTATATGTTTGTAAATAGTTATTAAATATGACTAGAGGCTCGGAGCACAAAATCTGTGCATGGGGGGTAGAGTTCCTAGGCCTGGCCAGTGATCAGGGCTGATCTGTGGGGCAACCAGCAGGGCGATTGGGGAGCCCCTGCTGGCACCTGCCTTGGCTGGCCTAGGGCCTGCAGGCTGGGGGCAGCTCCTGTGTTGAGCATCTGCCCCCTGGTGGTGAGTGTTATAGCAACCAATTTTTTCACTGTTTGGTTGATTTGCATATTAGGCTTTTATTATATAGAACTAGTGGCACGGTGCACGAAATTCGTGCACGGGGTAGGGGTGGTCCCTCAGCCCAACCTGCCCCCTCTCACAAGCTGGGAGCCCTTATGGGATGTCCAACTGATGGCTCACCCCCAGCCTGCCCAAGGCCTAAAGCCTCAATTTAAAAAAACCATCTGTAAAACACAGTGTAGTTCAGGAGTTTTTCATTACCAATTGGGTTCACCAAGAAGACCATGTTGCAATGCAAAGTGGAGAAGCTTGGTGGAAGTGCAAGCACCCCTGTAGGTAGCCAGCGTGGGCTCAGGCTGTCAGGGCTCCCAAACCTGTTGCCTAATAGAGCTGCTTTGTCTACTAAAAAAAACACTCTTCTCTTGTAGTCCTTTCTACATTTTTTTTCATAAACATCCCTTTAGAGAAGACTTCTTTAATGTGTCCCTTCCTTTCCCCCAAAAGAGGGGTGATCGATTATTTCAAGGAGTAGCAGAGGGTGGGGGAAGAGGCAATGAGGACCTAGGTCCTTGCAATCACAAGAGAACTCTGAACTCGCTGTGTCAGAAGATAATCCTGTGGGAGGAACACCAAGATGGCGGCATAGGTAAACACCTATTGTTCTGCCCCGTGCAATGATTTAAGAACTACAACATAACAGCAGAACAGACAGCACCCAGAATCGCCAGAAAGCTGGCTGAATGAAAACTCCACTAATAGGAGTAGAGGTGGGACACTGAGACTCAGGAGCGGTGGGAGCGCAGCCTTTCAGATGGAAACAGGTTAGGAGCCGTCCTGGTCGCGTGCGCGGGCTGGGGCTGGAGCAGCAACCGCAGCCAGATTTCCCCAACGAGGAGGGCGGACACGTCCCACTGCCTGGATTCCCCAGTGCCAGGCGAGGTCCGAGGTCCGGGGGACGCACCCTGAAAGTGGGGCACGGCAGAGGCTCCTAGTCTGCGAGTTTCCGCGCAAGGGTTGCGCAAACCGGCGACTTGCCCCCTGGAAACTTGTCTCCTGATTCCGGAAACCATCTATTTTACAATCCTGGGCTAGACTTTGGGTGTGCAGGCACACTGGGGAAAGGCAGAGTTGTCTGGCAAGGGGAAGAGACTAGCGGCTTTCTCTTGGAGGTGTCTGCAGCCATCCCCATCCAACAGAGACCCGCGCGCGTGAGCGCCGCATAGGACGCAGCTGACACTGACTCTGCCTGCGCAGCTCAGAGACTCCGCCCAGCCAACCTGAACACAGTCTCCCTTCACAGCCAATTGGCCTGGAGGTCAAACCCTCTTAGGGCTAACAACAATAAGCTGGGTTTAAATTCAAAAATACTGAATACAACCCATAAAGGATTGCAGTAAGAGTACCTACCTTGGGTAACTGGGGAGGCTGAGCCACTGTCCCTTTGAGGATATCCACCACATAAAACAACCACCATGCAGAGACATGGAAAGAAATCAGGTATGAAAGAAATGGAGGAGAAAAGACGACAAGACATAGAGTTCAAAACCATGGTTATAAGGCTTTTCAAGAGGCTCCTACAAAAGGCCGATCAACTTAATGAGAATTACCAGGAAATAAACAAGACCAACCAGAAAATGAATGAGAATTACAAGGAAATGAATGAGAACCTCAAGGAAATGAATGAGACCCTCAAGGAAATGAACAAGACCTCTGAGGATACGAACCAGACCCTCACGGATAAAAAAAAGGACCAACTAGAAATCAAGCATACACAGACTGAAATAAAAAATATTACACAAAGTCCTAAAAGCAGTCCAGAGGGCCACAAGAACCAAGTCAAAGATTTGAAATACAAAGAAGCAAAATCCACTCAGCTCTAAAAGCAAGAAACAAAAAGAATTCAGATAATTGAAGATAGCGTAAGGGGCCTCTGGGACAACCTCAAGCATGCCAACATCCGAATTATTGGGGTGCCAGAAAAAGAGAGAGAGCAAGTTAATGAAAACCTACTTGAAGAAATAGTGACTGAAAACTTCCCCCACCTGGTGAAAGAAACTGACTTAAAAGGCCAAGAAGTACACAGAACCCCAAAATATAGGAATCTAAAGAGGACCACACCAAGACACATCATAATTAAAATGCCAAGAGCAAAAGATAAAGAGAGAATATTAAAAGCAGCAAGAGAAAAACAGTTGGTTACCTACAGGGGAACACCCATACGATTGTCAGCGGATTTCTCAACAGAAACGATGCAGGCCAGACGCGAGTGGCAAGAAATATTCAAAATAATGAAGAGCAAGAATCTACAACCAAGATTACTTTATCCAGCAAAGCTATCATTCAGAATTGAGGATCAGATAAAGTGCTTCGCAGATAAGAAAAAGCTAAAGGAGATCATCACCACCAAACCAGTATTACATGAAATGCTGAAAGATATTCTTTAAGAAGAGGAAGAAGAAAAAGGTAAAAATATAAATTATGAACAACAAATACACATCTATCAACAAATGAACATAAAAATCAAGTGAACTGATAGGCTGATGAACAGGATAAACTGGTGAATATAACAGAGACATGGACATAGAGAGGGAATGGACTGACAATTCTTGGGGAGAAAAGGGTTGTGGGAAGTACAGCAAGAGATTGGACAAAAATCTTGCAACAATGGGAGAGGACAGTGGGGAGGGGGAGGTGAGGGTGGAGGGTGGGATAGGTACAGGGTGGAGGGGAGATATAGGGGGATAAAAAAGGGGAAACAATGTAATTAATAAACTGAACAATAAAGAAAAAAAACAAAAAAAAACAATATTAGTTTTGCAAATGAGCTCTGTCTGAGAAAATATCTGGGTAAAATAATAGTATATGGACATTTTGTCAAGATTATATATTTTTAAAACATGCATCCATTCTATTTTTATGACTATTGGATATTGTTTTATTACCTCTTTATGGAAAATTTTCTTTTTATTTAAGCATTGTAACATTTATTGAGAACCTACTATGTGATATTTGACATGCTAAATGCTCTCACTCTATTTGATCTGAATGAACAATAGGCCATGTTTACAATTAAAAAGACATGAACAAAAAAAAAGATAATCCTGTGGAGGAAAGAGCAGAGCAAATGGAAAAGTCTGTGTCCTTTTAAGCTTCTTCTGGAAGCAAAGGCTTTGATCCTGTGATGTGTCTGAGGGTAATTTTCTGGATTTCTGGGTGAGACAGGATATGGGTGAACAGATTCAGGGAGCTGTTGTTCCTTAGTGAGTTTTTCTGTCCCATTTTCACTGAATTGACCAATAATCTGAGCTCTGTGGTGAACATGTTGGGGCTGTGACCCGGGTTTAGGCGAAACATCAATTAAAGCTGTGAACTAAGAAAAAAAAAGAGCCGCCGCCGCCGCCACCCCTCCCCCCCACCTCCCCTCCCCCCCCCCCCCCCGGCCGCTTCCACGTTCCACGCTCAGTACTTCAAACTCTCTCCTACAGAGTTCACAGCTTTAACTGAAGTTTTGCCTAAACCCAGGTCACAGCCCCAACATGTTCACCACAGAGCTCAAAACTACATTTCCCAGAATTCCTGCTGCTCCCCAAACCCTGCGGCGCCCACCCAGTACTGCCTCCGAGTGCACACTGCCTCCGAGTGCACGCTGCCTCGTGGCCACGCCCCCACATGCCTCGCCAGCCTTGCCTTCCGTCCTGCTGGCCATGGCCCCTGCTCCTGATTAGCTGGTAGCATAGCCAATCAGGAGCCAAGGTACGGTCACATTTGCACGTTACTCTTTTATTAGATAGGAGGACTAGTGACCTGGTGTATGAAATTCCTGCACATTAAAAGGGGATTAATTAGAGGAAATAATTTAATATTGCCATTTGCCCTTTCTCTATAATAGAAGTATTAGAGATGAAAGAAAATTAGTAAAATGTACATGAAAACCTTCCTCCTATCAGAGACTGGGGCACACCATGGGACAAGAGTTAAGTTCCTACCCACCCACATGCACCTCAAAATCACATGAGACCCAGACCTGGCCTGCCCCTCCCCCATTGGGCTAGATTCAGACCAGGCCAGTCCCACCCTTGTCAAGTCCTGCCGGGCAAGGGGGGGTGTAGCCTCAGGTCCAGGTTGATTGCTCATTAAGGCTCCTATGGGAACTTGGCCTCAGCTGTGGGTGCAGCCATCTTTGTGATGGAGTGATGGTCAATTAGCATATTCCCTCTTTTAGATAGGACTAGAGGCCTGGTACACAAATTCACGCACAGGCGGGGTCCAGCCGCCCCACCTCAATGGGGGCCTACAGTGCTGGGCCAGTGTAGGGGGGCATAGGTGATTGGCCAGCTGGCCCCGCCCCCGATCAGGGTGTTGGGAACCGATCAGAAGCCAGGCCAGCGGGGAGTGGGGAGGATTGGGGCCCAGATCAGGCTGGTTAGCTGCTGCAGTATGCATCATAGCAACCAGTTGTTCTGGTCATTCTGCCATTTCAGTTGCTGGGCTTTTATATATATATATATATATATATATATATATATATATATATATATATATAGATTATTTATACAAATAATAGCAGGCTATTCTTACTGTTTATACCTTTTGCTTTCCACTTAATTTCATATCTTGGAGACTATCCATTACCAGTATATACAGAGCAGTTTCTTCATTATTTAACTATTGTAGAATATTCTGTCTTTTAGTACTATATATCATAACTTATCTAACCAAATTCAACTGACATATATTTATGTTGTTACCAATATTTACAACTATAAACAATGCCATGATGAATAAACTGCAGAACGTTTTGTAAATGGGCCAGCATGTCTGCTAGATAAATTTGAGAAATGGAATTACTGGGCCAAAGGATATATAAACTGCTATTCTAACAGATACTGATTACCTATAGAGCTGCCTTCCCTTAAAAATAGTATCAATTCACACTTAAACAACATTGTATAAGAGTGTTTTCCAGTGATGGGTAAAAAGTACTATAAGAATGTGTTTACTTACATTGTTCTGAGAAAAGTCAAGAATCTATATATTTAAAATATGTTTATAATTTCTTCTTTATGAATAAGTTTGGCATATAATTTTTCTATTAGTTTTCATGTTCTTATTGATTTGTAGAAATAAGTCTTATAGCAATGACATGAAATACAAATAGTTTTTCTTGCCTATCATTTGCCTTTGACTGCTTATGATCCATTTTGCAATTCAAAACTTTTTATGGAGTCATAGTCATTGATTTTCTCTCTCTCTCCTCCCTCCCTTCCTTCCTTCCTTCCTTCCTTCCTTCCTTCCTTCCTTCCTTCCTTCCTTTCTTTTTTTGTGTGTGTAGGATTCTGGATTTTGTGTTATAGTTAGAAAGATCCTCTCGTGCCCCAAAATTATTTTTAAAAATCTCCCATAGTTTCTTCTACTGCTATAATAGTGTAATTTTTACATTTCCATTAGTCCAGCTGGAACTTATTCTGGAGCAGAGAATGTCAGAATAGATAAAAAAGAAAGACATAACAACGTGATGTTTATAAGAAAACAATTTGAACACTAACAAGGTGAAAGTGAAAGGATGGAAACATGCATACATGTAAGTGAAAGAAAGCTGGCATGGACACACTACTCTCAGATAAAGTAGCTTTAAAAGATGAAGGGTATCAAAGAAAAGACAGGCAGTAAATTATAAAATGGTCAATTAATCAAGAAGACAAAACAATTTTAAGTGTGTTTGTATCTAATATACAACCTTCTAAACACATAAAGCAAAATATGACAGTATTAAAGGGAAATACAAAGAAATCCACAATCATAGATGCTTTAATACTCCTCTCTCAGAAATTGACAGAACAAAAAACCAGTAAGAATGTGGAAGATGTGAGCAACACGATCAACATTTACAGAACATTTCACACAACAACAGAAAAATACACATTCTATTTGACCGCAGGCGAAACACAAACCAAGTTAGACCACATGTACCGGGCCATGTATTTTGAAGGGTGAAATCATATAGAACCTTGCTTGATCAAGTGGAATTAAATTAAAAATCTGTAATAAAAGGTACAAATTTCCCAACTATTTGGGAAATTAAATAATATACTACTGAAGATTCCAAGGGTCAAAGAAGAATTCACAAGGTATGTTAGGAAATTCTTTGACCTAGATAATAAAAAAAAGTTATCGAAATTTGTGACATGAAGCTAAATCCTTAGAGAATATGTATTGCTTCAAGTGCTTATATTAGAAAAGGTATAAAATCGATGTGGTCCATTCCCATCTGAAAAAGAGACAATGAAATACAAGGGGAGTAGAGACAGTTCCTAATAAATCAAGGGGAGAGAATAATGACAAAAGAGGAAATTTAAAATGCCAGAAGTTCTTAGAAAATTAATAAAACCAATAAACTTTTAAAAAGATTGAGCAAGAAGAGGGAGAATACATAAATTACTAATACCAGGAATGAAAGAAGATCTATCACACGGATCTTGTAGACATTAAAAGGATAAGGAGAGGATGTTATAAATAATGTTATGCCAATAAATCTGACAACTTAGATAGTACATTAATAAATTTGGTCACAAATTACCAAAAGTGACCGAAGAATAAATATAACTTTAATGGTCATATATCATTCAAGGACTTGAATTCATAATTCACGCCCCTCACTCTATCAACACACACACCAAATACTGGCAGTGGTATATATTGCTATATTCTGTCTAACTTTTAAGGAAGAAATAATAGCAATTCTACATAAATCCAAAAATAAAAAATATACAACTCATTTTATGAAGCCTCTGTCTCTCGGATACAAAATCAGATGAGGACATTACAAGACAGAGAGTAAAAAACCAAAACCGGCAAAGTCAGCAGCATGTTGGCATGAGAGGATCTCCAGTTCTTTCCCACTGAGGTGGGACAGCTGTAATTCAACCAAGGACTCTCTGTTTAAAACACAAACGTGTCTGAGAATTGTGCAGGGATACAGCTGCAGGTGGACTTATTTTAGAAAACAGTGGAGACAGAAAGCTAGGGAGAAGCACAGAGGCACAAGAAATGGGCAGCCAGGCGCTGGCTGTGGACCCCAGCGGACATGATAGCAGTGACGGGCTGGGGTGCAGCTCCCAGTGGGCAGACCAGCCTCGAGGGCAGAGACAGCCATCAGACCTGGGTGGCGGGCACACACTGAGGCTGAGCCCAGGGTCAGAAACAGTACAAAAAAATCAGTGTTTGCCGTCTACCGGCACTGAAAAAGGATTCTGCATGCACAGGAATCAGTGCACCCTACCCCTCTGTGTGCCACCTGGGACTTTAATACTCAACTAGGCAAATGTCGAAAGAGCTGGAGAAAGAAAAAACAACCATTCCAGCCTAAGTAGTCTGTAGACACTGGGTCTAAACTCAGGAGGAAGAGCAGAGCCACAGGCAAGAACAGCTTCATCCGCCCACCCACCCCTCACCCACTGCGGAAGAGCCTGACAGGGGCAGCTGGGGGCTTCTGGCTACAGAAAGGCAGTGCCAGGAATACAAAGGAGATTCAAACCCCACCACTTGCAATACATAGGCGTGGAGCTGCAAGACCGAGTTGACCAAGTGGTAAAGGGAATATGCAGCCTTTTCCACCAGCGGAGGTGACACCCACAGAAATCCCAGAAGTCCCAGCAGTGCAAGTAAGAGAAAATGAAATTTGCGCTTCAGCGCCACCTTCTGGAAAACAAAGAAAATACCTCTACTTATCAACCTGTTTAACATCTATATACAGTAGGTCGTTGGTTTACCTGGGTGATCTGTTGCTATGTTGTGACATAACGCGATCTCTGCTGTAAGAGGGAACCCACCTACACAAGCACCTACGTCACTCACGTGGAGCACACACACAGCAATAATGAAGTGAAACAGTAAAACAAATTTAAAAGAAAGATAACAATTACTGACCAAACTTTCCACAGCCCTGGCCTGCCTTGGCCTCTGCTTAAGGCTACAAAATTTCAATTATAGAAGATAAATAAATCCAAACAGAAGTGGCTGCTGCCAAGATGCGAGCAGGAGGCTTGGCTCCGCTCCAGGCTACAAAGTTTCAATTGTAGAAGATAAATTAATCACAGATCCCAGGGCCTCTGCTTGGGTTGCTGGGGGATGTAGCCAGCCTGAAAATCACCATAGGCCGCTCTCCCAGGCCACCCCATGCCCCAAGGGCATCCCCACCCTGATCTGGGACACTCTTCAGGGCAAACCAGTTGTCCCCCACCCATGCACCAGGCCTCTATCCTATCTAATAAAAGAATAACATGCAGATTGACCATCACTCCAACACACAAAATGGCTGCCCCCATGTGGACACAAGATGGCCAGCAGGGGAGGGCAGTTGGGAGGAACCATGCCTGCAAGAGAGGGCAGTTGGGGGTGATCAAGCCTGCAGGGGAGGGTAGTTAGGGGTGACCAGGCTGGCAGAGGAGGGAAGTTGGGGGCAACTGGGCCTGCAGGGAAGGGCAGTTGTGGGGGAGCAGGTCTGCAGGGGAGAGCAGTTGGGGGGAACCAGGCCTGCGGGAGAAGGCAGTTAAGGGTGACCAGGCCTGCAGGGGAGGACAGTTAGGGGCAAACAAGCTGGCAGGGGAGCAGTTAGGCTGTCAGGGGAGTGGTTAGAGTGTGATCAGGCTGGCAGGCAGAAGCAGTTAGGGGCAATCAGGAAGGCAGACAGGCAGGTGAGCGGTTGGGAGCCAGCAGTCCTGGATTGTGAGAGGGATGTCTCAGATTAGAGAGGGTGCAGGCTGGGCTGAGGGACATCCCCTGACTCCTATGCACAAATTTCATGCACCAGGCCTCTAGTAAATAATAAAAAACATAAAGCACATATGTACATAGGTCGAAATGGTGGAACTTTTAAAATATAAATAAATGGGAAATGGCTACATAACCACAAAATGATGTACAGAGAGTCAAATGTAACACAAGGACTGGCTGTACATAAAAAGCCAGCACCCGGAACATTGCAACAACCAGAATGACCAGTTGCTATGACGCCCGCCGTGGCCAGCGAACTGTCTCGATCTGGGTTGGGGTCGGCTGGCTAACTTCCTGTGGCCCCTCTCACCAGCTGGTCCTGCCCCTGATTGCCCCTCTACCCCAATAGGGGGGGGGGGCAGCCAGCCAACCTCCTGCAGCCCCTCCTCCTCCCGGGCCCTACCCCAGATCGGCCCACCACCCACAGCCCCTCCCCATGGTCAGCCCCACTCCCGATCTGCTCCCACCACCCCATCAGCCCTTGGCCCCTCCCCAAACCAGCTCTAACCTCGATTGTCCCCCTACCCACCAATCAGGGGTGGGGCTGGCCAGCCAACCTCCCATGGCCCCTCTCCCAGCTACTGACCCCTGATTGGCCCTCTAACCCCATTCGGCCCACCGCCCACAGCCCCTCCCTATAGCTGGCCCTACCCCCAAATGGCCCCCAACCTCAACTGGGGAGTGGCCCACCAGCCAATTGCCTGTGGCCACTCCCCCAGCCAGCCTGGCCCTGATCAGTCCCGATCAGGGCAGGTCGGTTGGCCAACCTCCCACCATCTCCTCCTCCCAACAGGCCTGGCCCCAATCGGGGCAAGACTGGGGCCAGGCTAGCCAGATCCCACCCATGCATGAATTTGTGCACTGGGCCTCTAGTCCTATATAATAAAAGAGAAACATGCAAATTTGACCGTACCTTTGCTCCTGATCGCCTATGCTACCAGACAATCAGGAGAGGAGGCGGGGCCAAGTGGCATGAACGCTGGGCCCCGGGGGTGGAGATGAAACGGTGGTGGTGCGGGTGCCCAGCTCCCGGGCACTGTGAGGGGAAGCGGCGACAGCAGCAGCGGTGGTGGCAGCTGCAGGGAGCCCCTGGCCCCTGGGTGCTGTGAGCAGAAGTGGCAGCATGTGCCCAGCCCCTGGGGCCAGGTGGTCGCAGGCAGCCGGGGCTGAGCTGAGCAGGGCGATGGCTGGGTGCCCAAGCCTCTAGTGAGGCTTTAGGCCTTGGCCAGGCTGGGGGTGAGCCATCAGTTGGACATCCCCTGAGGGCTCCCAGTATGAGAGGGGGCAGGTTGGGTTGAAGGATCACCCATCCCCCAGTGGACGAATTTCATGCACCAGGCCCCTAGTCTACATAATAAAAGCCTAAGGGACCACTATGGCAGAATGACCAGAACAACCAGTCGCTATGATGTGCACTGACCACCAAGGGGCAGATGCTCAATGCAGGAGCTTCCCCCTGGTAGCCAGTGCACTCCACAGCTGGAGCGCCGCTCAGCCAGAAGCCGGGCTCATGGCTGGCGAGTGCAGTGCTGGTGGCAGGAGCCTCTCCCGTCTCCATGGCAGCACTAAGGAGCAGCAAGCTCAGTGGTAAGGAGCAGCAAGCAGGTGGGTGGTAAGGAGTGAGGGGTCCTGAATTGCTAGAGGGCACAGGCCGGGCTGAGGGACTCCCCTCCCTCAGTGCATGAATTTCATGCACTGGGCTTCTAGTTGAAGTATAAAGTTTTTCACAAAGCAATTTTTGCCCTGTCTAGTTGGTTGGGTTGGATGGAGTGTAGTCCTGTGCACCAAAGGGTTGCTGATTTGATTACCAGTCAGAACATATACCTAGGCTGTGGGAGGCAACCAATGTTTCTCTCACATGATTTGTTTTTTTCTCTCTTCCTTCTTCTCTCTCTCTTAAATCAATAAAAACATATTCCCAGATGGGAGTTAAAAAACATACACACAAAACAGTGTTCATTCCTCAGGAGTGCCTATGCAGAGAAATAAGTCATCAAGCACACTAATTAACCAAGATAACAGGGGATTCAGAAAGAAAAAGAAAAATCTCCAGAAAATAGACCTAAAGACATGAGAAGAATGTAATTTAATGACAGAAAATTGAAGATTTCAGTTCTCAGAAATCTCAGCAAGATACAAGAAAACTCAGAAAGGCAACTGAATGAACTAAGATTTTTTTAAAAAAAACCAATGAACTACTATAAAAAGGAACCAAACAGAAATCTGGAGTTGAAGAACTCACTAAATGAAATGAAGGATGAACTAGTAAGTTTAGGAGAAGATCAGATGGAAGAAAGAATTAGTGACAAAGAATATACAAATCTAAAAATGACTTAGGTGGAAGAAGAGAATCAAGAAGTTAAAAGAAAAGTAAGAGAATGATCTGATTACATTAGAAAGAGCAATCTATAATAATAAAAGTGTGATATGCAAATTGACAGAATGACCGAACAGCGAAATAACCATCCAGATGACCTTCCAGAACAACCAGGGGACAGGGAGTTGGGCAGTGAGGCGGCCAGGGCCACAAGATCAAGAGGCAGCTGAAGCAGCCAGGGCTGTGAGGGCATACCCTTGCAAGAATTTCATGCATCGGGCCTCTAGTCTATATATATAAAAGCCTAAGTGACTGAATGACCAAACAACCAAATGACTGGTCCTATGATGCGCAATGACCACCAGGAGGCAGAGGCTCAATGCAGGAGATATCCCGATGGTAAGTGCACTCCCACAGCCAACCTCCTGTGGCCCCTCCCCCCAGCCAGCCGGCCAACCTCCCAGGGCCCCCTGATCGGCTGCAATCATTGGCCAGGCTGAGGGACCCCACCTGTGCACAAATTCATGCACCGGGCCTCTACTACATACATGCATGAAAAGATGGCAACCAACATAATTTTGATAAGTGTTGAGATACATGAATTTTCACTTTCTTTCTTTCTATTTGCATAATTTGCTATTGACACATATTACTTATATAATCAGAAAAAAATTTTATTTTGGGGAAAATAAACATCATTGACCCAAAAAACATTGCAAAAAGCTGTGCAGTTTAAAAAACATATGATGCTATAGCTAAAGATATTATGAGTTATGCATAGAGTTTTTAAGAAAAGTTAATTGTATAGTGCAGGCAATATTTTTTGCCAACACCAAAGAACAAACATCCCAGGCAAACAGACGGACACACACACACATACCTGGATGATTCAGAAGAGTATCAAGTTCTTCTTTGGCCACAACCATTCTTAATCTATCACTGCTATCAATGACAAAAATAATGGCTTGTCCATCTCTATAAAGAATGACAAAAATTAAAAATAAATTTACACAATTTTCCATGTTTATTCTCTGTGTATTATCTCTTCATAGCCTATGTGCATTTATAATTATAGGAGCTTTGGTACGGTTCCTTATTAGTTCATATGAGTGATTATTATATTAATCATTAGTGGTTGTAACATAATTTCTTTTCACTTAGATGATAATAGAGTATAACTTAATGACTTGTTATTTCATAATTTTATATTTTTAAAAAAATTTTTATTTCATAATTTTAAAGAAATTACAAGTAAAATCACAACCCATTACACAGATATAACCATTATTAATTTTTTGTGTAAATCAATTTCAACACTGTGTAAGTCACATATGAATATCTACATCTAATAAATGGAATCCTCCTGTTTTATACACTGCCTTTTTGACATCTATGTACACTTCCTTGATCTTTTTCACTGTATAATTTTAATCACTTTTATATGAAACATTAAAGCTCTATACTAGTGTTTCTCAGATAATTTTTACCATAACCATAGTAAGACATACATTTTATATTAATATGCAATAACACATAACTATATGTAAATATATTTGAAATAAGTCCCCTAAAACAATACTTACAAATAGCTTTTATTTTATTCTATTTTATTTTTTAAGCTGATAGCCAATCACTGAACTAGTTTAAGGATTCACTTAGAGATCCCAGTGGCACTTCAAAAATCACTAATTCCCTCCTCACCCTTTCTTTTAATAGTTATAAAATATTCCATGCATGTTGTGCCATCAACTATTGTCAATCTTCTATTGTTGGACTTACAGGTTATTTCTAATTTCCATTACTATGAAAAACTTCAAGATAAGCATTCTTCTAAATACATTTTATAATTTCTTAACATTTTAAAGATCCGTTCTTAGGAATAAAATTTCTAGGAATGTATATACAATTAAAAGTTTTAAATAAACATTGATAAATTGCCCTTCAGAAATGCTATATTAGTGTACACTACTCCCAGCATTTTTCCTATCCCCTTTTAGCATGGTCCTTATCATTCTTTTCAATTTTTGCCATTCTAACAGTATGTTATATTACTTTGTATTTCATGAATTGCTAGTGAAGTTCAATAACTATTCATATATTTATTAGACATTGATTTTTTTGTGAATCACTTATTCAGACATAAAGTATGATTTTGAAGTTCAATATCACTGTTAATCACATAAATATAAAACTAAAACAACTTTAAAAATACTTAAAAATATATATTTGCATTGATTTCAGAGAAGGAGAGGGAGATACAGAAACATCAATAACGAGAATCATTGATCAGCTGCTTCCTGTATGCCCCCCATTGGGGATGGCGCCAACAAACCAGGCATGTGCCCTGACTGGGAATTAAACCCTGACCTCCTGGCTCACACCCCCACTGAACAACGCTGGTCGGGCTTACACAACTTTTGAATACCACTTTCTCCTGTCACTTAAAAAAATAAATGCAGATTATCACAGTCATATACTACACTAGTGAATATAAAACTTGTTCAACTAGAAATATCTTTCAAGAGCTTTCAAGATGGTCAATCACTTTGAGACAGTAATTTTATTTCTGGTATTTACTCTATGGAAAAACAAATTGTGACAAAGATTTATGCACTAAGATGTTAATTGAGGGATTGTTTATTGTCTTCAAAAACTGAGAATAGCCTTCCTATCCAAATAAAAAAAACAATTGAGCAAATTTTGGCGCAAGCATATGAATAATATTAGGTAGCCATTAGAGTTACAATCTTTGTGTGCTTTTCCTGATTTCATTACAGAATGTTAACTGAAAAAGGACAAAAAGTATGTATGGCATATAATATGAGAAGGCTCCTTTCTCAATTATGTAAAGTGTACATTATATATTTCAAAAACAATCTTTTAAATCTTTCAGCCTAATAGCTCAAAATACACTTGTTCTCTAATAATCAGAAAAGTATAGACACAAAAAATAAATTTACTATTTTTGTAAAGTTGATAGTAACCATTTCACTATTTAACCTACAATCCTCCTAATAAAAGAGTAACATGCAAATGTGACCGTACCTGGGCTCCCGATTGGCTATGCTACCAGCCAATCAGGAGCGGGGGGACAGGGCCAAGTAGCGCCAGCGCCTGGCCCTGGGGGCGGAGACAAAGCTGCGACAGTGGTGGCGGAGAGCTTGGCCCCAGGGCTCAGAGACCAGGCGGCACCGAGTGCCTGCCCTCGGGGGGTGGCAGCGTGGCACTCGGGCCAGAGCAGAGAAGCCTGAAGGCTCCGGCTGGAGAGAAGCCTCCAGTGGCCAAAGCAAAAACGGAAGCAACAGCCAGAGGGAAGGCCTGGGTCCCAGGTTCCAGAGGAAAACTGGTCCTGGCAGCCAGGGGAAGGAAAGCCTATTGCATGAATCTTCATGCAACAGGCCTCTTGTTTATCTATAGTATTCATGAATCCAATAACTTCTTCCAAAAAAATACTGAAGGGAGTTAAAATAAAAAGAAAGTTACCTTGTTTTAAAGTACTACTTTCCATGTATTTTTTTTTTTTTTACTTTTTGTAAAGTAATTAGAACAAAATTATTTTTTAAAGTAAACACGTTATTGTTATTTATTTTTAAAATATTTTAATTTATTTTTTAGAGAAAAAGAGGAAGAGAGAGGGAGAAAAACATTGATATGAGGGTGGAACATCGATTGGCTGCCTCCTGCATACTGGGGAGTAAGCTTGCAACATGTGTCCTCGCTGGGAATCGAACCAGTAACCTCGGCATGGGATGATGCGCAACAAACCATGCCATACTGGCCAGGGCAAATACATTAATTTTAAAAGAATTTTTCTAAAACCACTAAAAAACTGGAGCAGGAATTAAAATTTCTATATTGGAAACTTAGGGTTTCTTAAAACAAAAACAAAAACAAAAACAAAACTAATTTCCCCAGGAAATTTAATGCAAGATACCACAACATGCCACTTTCCCTTTTCCAAACTGACCCTCAGATTTAAAATACACTTTTCCCTCTATTCAGAGGTCCTCTGGATCAATATTTGATTTAAAGAGGACTTCAATCTATTAAAATAATCATTGAAAAAATATCTGAAGTAAATATTCTGGGTTCCTATCTGAGAAATAAAATGTTTGTTTCCATATTAGCAGGAAAAATTAGCCAATCTAAATCAAAATCTGATCTGGCAGTCATCACACACCATTTCAAGGCAAGTGTTCATAACAGGCATTTAGTCAAGATGTATTGCTTATACGTTTCAGATTCTAAAAGTGAGTTATACTGCCTTTAAATGAAGAGTCCTAGTAATATTAGCAGTTAATAAATTAATTTTCACACTGAATAGAAACCTTGAGGAAGTGTAAGACATTTGGATGCTAGTAACTTGACAGCTGTTAATCTAATGTGAGTAGCAAGTGCTTGATTTGCATATGCTGAAAAATATCTTTAGAATTGCTTATAGAATAAATGGGTTAAGAGTACTGTTATTTCAACTAAATTTATTCAATAAATATTTACTGATGCATATACCCAGCATTACACTTGGCCTTGAAGAAATAATCTGAATGAAAAATAATCCCTGCCCTTAAAGAGGAATTGACAAGACTTTAAGATGTAATAAGTGTGATCACAGAGATGTGAAACTACTGTGTGAGCAGTGGGACAAAATAACTGGGCAAAATAGTAAAATTTCACAGAGGAGGGGACTTTTGAACGAGTCCTTAGCACAAGGGTGGGGAACATTCGGCCTGCAGGCTGATTGATGCTTGGGAAATCATTTGGTCTGGCCCTGTCAAGGCATGAGGGGTGAGTTAATTAAATGTCTGACCAAATATAGCAGGCTAATTTTTAAGTTAATAATTTTGTATGGCCGGCAAATGATGTTATAAATATCCAAATGGCCCGTGGCAGAAAAAAGGTTCTCCACCCCTGCCTTAAAGCATGACTATATTAACCTTAAGCAGCAGAGTAGAGTAGAACTAGGTGTTAAAACCAGAACAGCCCTGTGACTGGTATAGATCAGTTGGTTGAGCATCACCTGTGCACCAAGAGGTCACTGGTTTGATTCCCAGTCAGGGCATGTGCTGGGGTTAAGGGCTGGATCTCTAGTCGGCGGAATGCTGGAGACAGCTGATCAATGTTATGTTCTCACAACAATGTTTCTCTCTTGACCCTTCCTCTCTAAAAAAAATCAATAAACTATTCTTTTTTGTTTTGTTAATCCTCACTCAAGGATGAAATATTGATTTTTAGGGAGAGAGAGAGAAGTAGACAGAGAGAAACATCGATGTGAGAGAGGACACATCAATTGGTTGCCTCCTGCATGAGCCCCGACCAGAGCCTGGGCCAGGGAAGAACCTGCACCAAGATACGTGCCCCTGACCGGAACTGAATCTGGGGCCTTTCGGTCCGCAGGCTGATCCTCCAGCCACTGAGCCAAACCAGGTAGGGCAATAAACAATTTTAAAAAAATTGTTGATTTATTGATTTCAGAGAGGAAAGGGAGGAGAGATAGAAATGTCAATGATGAGAGGGAGTCACTGGTTTGCTGCCTCCTGCATGCTGCAGTGGAGATGGAGCCCACAACCCAGGCATGTGGCCTGACCGGGAATTGAACCCTGACCCCCTGGTTCATAGGTCTAGGATCAATCACGGAGACACACCAGCAGGGCCAATAAACTATTCTTTAAAAAAAAAGAGAGAAGTCCAAAGTTATAAAAGATTTCATGCATATGAGAAATAATGTTAAGTATGACTGTCCTTCTTTATAAAATTAGAAAATGCACTAAATTATATAAAAAATAAACACTGCAACACAGTCCATGTGATCACTTGGATTTCTAATCATTATTTGTTATTATGATAACGCATCTACTTAGCCAACCTTCACTATTATACTTACTTATAATAGTGTTCCCAGAGGTTTCTATATCTTCCTTGACCTGACATGTCAAACACTGTAAAAGACAAACTAAAAAAAAGACAAACAACAAAAAAACCATGACTGTATTATAAGTTACTAACTTTAAAGTACAATTTTTACTTAAACTTTTAAATTGCTTTCAATAAAAGAAACCACTATTGAGCCTTGGCCGGTATTGCTCAGTTGGATGGGCCCTCCCATGCCCTGAAAGGTTGCTGGTCTGATTCCCAGTCAGGACACACATCCTGGTTAGGGGCTCAATCCCTGGTAGAGGGTGTGTAGGAGGTGGCCAATCAATATTTTGTTCTGACATTGCTGTTTCTCTCTCTCCCTGTGTCTCTAAAAGTCAATAAAAAATATTAAAAACAACAACATAGAAATCATTCTTGAATATACAATATTCAACTTGGGCCAATTTTCAAGTACAAATGCTATAAAATAAAATTGTTGAATAGAAATATGATTGTGTAATGAGTAACATAAAATAAAATGTTTTCTTTGCTAGTGAGGTTATTAACATTTGTCTAAAGTCTGAATTCTAAAAAATGATCCAGAGGTAGTGGTATAAATATTTTAACGCCTATGGACTCCTGAAAAAACAAAGTCCTTTTACTAAGAGTAGGATGAATAACTAGAAAGGCCTAATATTATAATTTTACCCACAGCTTCTAAGTCACAAATATAATAAAGTTAATTACCTGGATGATTTGAATTTCTCTATGCTGAATCCTATTGTTGGAACTATATCTTGAGATTGAGCCTTTAAGATAAGAAAAGACAAAGCTTAGAAATTTGCAATTATCAAAGATGAATTTTTTTTTCAAGTTATAAAAGAGCATCCAGGTTTTCCAAAACCTGTTAAAAACCTGTTACTAAACAGATGGCAGATTTTGCAGTGGGATCACTGGGGGTAAATTCTTTATAGAGGTTGAAGGTTTACTAATTATGAATTTTTATGACATGTATTAATTCACATTTTGTGGCTTGCTGCAAGTTAAAATGAACTTAAAGTGGTTTGATAAGTCATGCTGAGTTCACATATAGGATTTTCTAATCTTTCAACACATACTTATTGAGTTTACATACATTATGGGAAACTGTCCTCATGTCTGAATGGTATACACAGTCCCTGCTCTCATGGAATTTATAATCTAGATGATTAGTGTCTAGTATTCTTCTTATGAAGTGCCTAGTATCCTTCCAGAAATTTCTTTCTTTTTGTTGATAATGTTGGACAAAATTCATTTCCTGCTAAATAAATAACTAAGTTATAGACAAACACAATTTCGGGCAGCAATTAAGTGCAATGAGGTATTTGGGGTGGGAGGCAATGGGGCAGAGGGTTTTTACGAGGCATGGAAAAGGGGTGCTCAGGAAAAGCTTCTCTAAGGAGGTGACATCTGACTGAGGAGTGACTATCAAGAAGAGGAAGTTATGACAAGGTATCGGCAAAGAACATTTCAGTGAAATGATCCTAAGACAGGAAGAAACTCACCACCTGGGAAAAGTAGAAAGCCTTTCTGTCTCAGGCATATACGTCAGAGAAAGAGCTGAATGCAACAAAGGAAGGAAGGTATGGCCTTGCAGGCCATGAGGAGGAATTCTTTGTGGAGGAGAGACTGCAGGGGGGCAAGAGTACAGCCAGAGCCCCACTGACAGTCCCCCAGCCAAGTAAAGCGCCTTACAGTATACTGGCAACTTAACACAGTGTCTCCTAACATGTCCATCAAAACTGCTCCTTACTTTGATTAAGAATCATCCACCTTCTGATCCAGATGTCTAGAAGTTACTGACTCTCTTCTTTTTTATATTCTCTATACAGCCATTCAATAAGCTTCATTAGTTCCATCTTACTAACTTAGGTCAGACTCTTATAATTTCTTGCTTTGAATTATTATAAGAGCCTCCTAATTACTAATTGCTAATAAGCTACCTTACTTAATTTCTCTAAGCCTTAGTTTTATCAAATTTATAATATATTATCCTTAACTAATAAAGTTATCATAAAATTAAATGCGTTAATGGATGCAAGATACTCAACAGTGTCTGGTCCATAGCAAATACTCAACGAATGTTTGCTATTATTATAATTACTCTCACTAATTTTATTTTTGTACCAATTTTCTCCATACTCTCAAAACTTTAAAAATATCCCCCTTCAGTTCATCTGATTGCTTTTATGTGAAAACGGGAAGAATAGAGAAGAAATTGTTGCCTCACATCATTAGTTCACTTTGCCAGTCTACTGGAAATTTAAAATTAAAATGGAAAGACAGAAACTGCAAAGTCACTGGAGCTTGGTCCCTTTCATGGGACCAATGTGCTAGTGAAAAGACATTCTCAGAGCTGCCCTGGTTTTGCTTCTCTGAGTTTGTTTATTCAGTCTGTCCTTCCTTCTTATGAAGTGCCTCATATTCTTCCAAAAATATCTTTTCGTTGATGATGTGGGATAGAATTCATTCCCTGCTACTCAGATTCACGCCTCATATGTTCATTGCACAACAGATTTGGAATAGTCTAATTTTTTTTAAAAAAATATATTTTATTGATTTTTTACAGAGCGGAAGGGAGAGGGATAGAAAGTCAGAAACATCGATGAGAGAGAGACATCGATCAGCTGCCTCTTGCATGCCCCCTACTGGGGATGTGCCCGCAGCCAAGGTACATGCCCTTGCTGGAATCGAACCCGGGACGCTTAGGTCCCCATTCTGACGCTCTATCCACTGAGCCAAACCGGTCTTGGCAGGATAGTCTAATTTTTATTGCCTCAAATATTCCACTATTTTGATCTTAAAGGTTTCATGTGCCACTCTTGTGATAAAATCATCAGCTATTATTATTAGGAAAAACATACCAATAATAAAAAAAGTGAGGAAGTTAAACGATTTAAGATATCTCTGAAAATTGAAGCCTTGCTCAGCTTCTTCAAACTCTTTTGTTCCAAGAGAAGCTCCTTATAACTTGTTTTTTTACTTAATAGCGATAAAATTAATCAACTTTGTTTTCCTCCTCTCACTTCTAAAGGTCTAATGGAAGATAATTAGAAAGAAGAAACTCTAAAAATTAAGCAGGATGGAACAAGATATGTAAGCTGATCTATATTCAAGTGGGATTTTTCTCTAAAGAATTTCAAAAAATAGTCTCCAACATTACTCTTCCTCTGCTCTATCCAGGAACAAATGAATTTTAGTCATTCTCAAAATTGGAAAGGGAATGGTACAAAGTCAACCAAGAGCATAGGCATTATTATCTAAGAGGGACAGACAACTTAGGGCTGAGACAGCCCAGGGATAGACTAACATCAAGGAGAGAATGAGATTCCTGAGAGAGACTCTATTTGGTTTCAGTAAGTCTAGTAAAAATTATATCCTTGGTGCCATCAATCATCATTGCCTGCCTAAAAATGAAAAAAAAAAATCAGCCATCAATCTGTTTGTTCAAAACTATATTTAAATGCCAAGCAATATTCTAAGGATTCAGTGTTAAACAATATAAAAGATCCATGCTCTTATGGAATTTAAATTTATGGAGGAAATTTAGTAAACAAGTTACCAACTGAAAATGCAAGGTAATTTTATTTTTATTTTTATATATTTTATTTTTTTAAAATATATTTTTATTGATTTTTTACAGAGAGGAAGGGAGAGGGATAGAAAGTCAGAAACATCGATGAGAGAGAAACATCGATCAGCTGCCTCCTGCACACCCCCCACTGGGGATGTGCCCGCAGCCAAGGTACATGCCTTTGACCGGAATTGAACCCGGGACCCTTCAGTCCGCAGTCCGATGCTCCATCCACTGAACCAAACCGGTCTCGGCATTTTTTTTTTTTTTTGCAAGGTAATTTTAGATTATTTTAAATGCTAAGAATATAAAACTGGATGATCTGGTAGAATGAAAGCATGCTATATTAAGAACGGGAGAAAAAACAGGAATTTTAAAAGAAATGTGTTTATAAAGTACATCTATCTCTAAGAAATGTAGCTAAGACCATATTCTTGAGAAGAATAATCAGGTTAAAATGTACTCCCTCTCTCCCTATTCATCAGTTTAGAAAACACCAGCAACCTCCATATGTAAATAATACATCAGCCGAAACCGGTTTGGCTCAGTGGATAGAGCGTTGGCCTGCGGACTGAGGGGTCCCAAGTTTGATTCCAGTCAAGGGCACATCCCCAGTTTGGGGGCGTGCAGAAGGCAGCTGATCAATGTTTCCCTCTCATCAATGTGTCTAACTCTCTAACCCTCTCCCTTCTTCTCTGTAAAAAAAATCAATAAAACATTAAAAAAAATACATCATCAGCATTAGGATGGCTTAATATTAAAAATCAGTTTGGGTCTAAAAGTATTTACTTATCTAGAAACTGACCTTATCCACAAGAAAATTATGGGACTACCTTAAAATAAAATGAGATTTGTAATTTGTCTTTGTAGCACATTTCTTATACAGTATTGTAGATTTCTATAATTCACTTAATTTATTACAAATAATGTTTCTAAGCCTAAACTCACAAGAGGCTCTTCTTTGGTTCAAAGGTAGGGAGGAAGCGAATGTTCTATCGATACCTGTGTGACAGAGGTTTGAGCATCTTTAAGAAGTCCCATTTCAACCAACTTACTCTGCTCTCAGACTAGAGGTCAACTTTTCTGAAGAAAAAAGATAGTTGCTAGTTCCATAATTTACCAGAGATAACACTGGCTGGGTACCCAGATTTTCCTGCAGGCTCTTACTAATGTGGTGTATAAAATGGGAATATCAAAACATTTCAAGATGACTTACTGGGCACATGCTGCTTCCTTCCTGTTCTACCCCGAATATCTACCCCGAAATGACAGAATAAATTATGAAAATAAATTCTCAAGTTAAAAAAATAAGAGCAAGTGTCTTCAAAGGGCCAACAATACATAGGGAGAAAGCTATTCCCATATCAAAGATTATTCCTGGAGAACCAAGATGGCAGCACAGGTAAACACCCACACTGCTGCCCCGTACAGCAAATTCAAAACTACAACTAAGGACAAAACGGACATCATTCAGAACCACCGGAGGGCTGGCTGAGTGGACATTCCACAAACAGAAGGAAAAATAAAAGGACACTGATACTCGGAGGAGCTGCGGAGGACAGAGATGCCGATACGCACGGAGTCAGGGATCCGGAGCTGCGCGCGAACGGAAGGGCAGGCAATGGCAAACCCGGCTGGTTTTCTTGAACTGGGAGGGAGACAAAGGCATCCCACTGCAGTGAACCCCGGTTCTGGATGAGTCTAGGGGGACCCATACTAATACGGGGTGAAACTGGACTGTAAGGAGGAAACATGGTGAAACTTGGGCGTTGCAAAGGCACGTGAGCTATCAGAGAGGGCTCGTGGCTGGCTCTAATGTTTGGGAGGAAAAAAACAAAAACCAAAAAAACGCTGGACTACTTTGTTTTCCTATTCTGGTGAGTCTTTGGGTGTGCAGACTCATTTGGGGAGAAACTAGACTGTCTGGCAGTGGGCAGAGCTCAGCGTGCAGCCTTTGCTGTGGGGCACAGAGACCTAGGAGCCATTTAGGGTGGAGCTGACCGGAAACCAAGGCTGTCGGCCCAGAGACTCCGCCCCGTCCAGGCTGAGCACAGAGATGCTCACAGCATAAACACAACTGATCCTCACAGCCAATGGGCCTGGAGGTCAAACCCTCCTAGTGCTAACAACAATAATCCAGGCTTCACTTCAACAAGACTGTGCAGCCCATAAAGGGGTGTGCCAAGAGTATCCACCTCAGGTAACTGGGGAGACTGAGCCACTGTCCCTTAGAGGACATCTACCACACAAAGCTAATGGACCAACTCGGGGAAGCAGCCATAATGCAGAGACATGGAAAAAAATCTCATGTGAAAGAAATGGAGGAAAAAAAACAACTGGACATAGAGTTCAAAACCACAGTTATAAGGTTTTTCAAGAGGCTCCTAGAAAAGGCCGATGAACTTAATGAGACCTTTGAGGATATGAACGAGACCCTCGAGGATATGAAAAAGGACCAACTAGAAATTAAGCATACACTGACTGAAATAAAAAATATTATACAGAGACCCAAAAGCAGACTAGAGGACCGCAAGAATCAAGTCAAAGATTTGAAAAACAAAGAGGCAAAAATCACAAGCCTAAAAAGCAAGAAGCAGAAAGAGTCCAAAAAATTGAAGATAGTGTAAAGAGCCTCTGGGACAACCTCAAGCATACCACCATCCGAATTATAGGGGTGCCAGAAAGAGAGAGAGAGCAAGATAATGAAAACCTATTTGAAGAAATAGTGACTGAAAACTTCCCACACCTGGTGAAAGAAATAGACTTACAAGTCCAGGAAGCACACCAAACCCCAAATAAAAGGAATCCAAAGAGGACTACACCAAGACACATCATAATTAAAATTCCAAGAGCAAAAGACAAAGAGAGAATATTAAAAGCAGCAAGAGAAAAAAGGTTAGTTACCTACAAGGGAGCACCCATACAATTGTCAGCTGATTTCTTAACAGAAACTATGCAGGCCAGATGGGAATGGCAAGAAATATTCAAAGTGATGAAGAACAAGAACCTAAAACCAAAACTACTCTATCCAGCAAAGCTATCATGCAGATTTAAAGGTCAGATAAAGTGCTTCGCAGTAAGAAAAAGCTAAAGGAGTTCATCAACACCAAACCAATATTATATGAAATGCTGAAAGGTATTCTTTAAGAAGAGGAAGAAGAAGAAAAAGGTAAAGATAAAAATTATGAACAACAAAAACACATCTATCAACAAGTGAATCTAAAAATCAAGTGAATTAAAAATCTGATGAACAGAATAAACTGGTAAATATAATAGAATCAGGGGCATAGAGAGGGACTGGACTGACTGTTCTTGGGGGAAAGGGGTGTGGGGGTTGTGGGAAGAGACTGGACAAAAAGCGTATACCTATGGATAAGGATAGTGGAGGGGGGGTAAGGGCAGAGGATGGGATGGATACGGGGGGCGGGGGGGCAGGAGCTACGGGAGGGAAAAAAGAGCAACATTGTAATAATCTGAGCAATAAAGACTTATTAAATTAAAAACAAAACAAAGATTATTCCTATGGTAATAACCATGTCTTGGGATAGAAATCACTATACTTTGGAGATGATAGAGGAACAGACTGTAATTTATATTTTGTTCTTTGAATATTATTTCTCTCAATTTGAGTATAGTAGACACTTGGGGGGTTGATCCATTGGGGTGGGACTATTAACTGTGGCTCTGGTTTTCATTATTTTGTACTTATCTGAGACAATTAAAAAAAATTTCCTTTTGAGGCCAGTTAAGTATGGTTCTACTTTTTTTAACCAGACATCCATTGTTCTCTCAATTCAATTCTGAACCCCATCCAATCAGGTAGAGTGCTATAGCTTCCTCTTAAGGACTGATAAGAAATTTCTTATAATCACCTAGGTCAGAAGATAGACTCCCATGTATATTGGCTTTTTAACCCGTTCTTTTCCTTTCTGGGAAAGAATCTCCTTTTCCCTGTTTCCATATAGAGAAAACTCAATGACAATGAGATTCCCAGTTTCTCTATCTCCCCTATCCCATTTAGTCCTCTCCATGACTTCTTTGCTCAATTTGTAAAATGGAACTGAATATCCTTGGTTCTGCCTATCCGTCTGTCTATGTCATTTGAGAGCCACACGCTTTTGCCAAGCATGCATTCTCACCTGTTCCATGTGGTAGACATGGAAGAGCTAGAGCCTTCCTTGAGGAGGAAACACTGAATGTTTAGAAGGCTAAATTTCAATTCAAGAGAATGTTAGCAAGTCCTCTGGCCAGAATTAAACTTTGCCCTCCAAAATTAACCTTTTCAATAAAGCTGGTATATATATATATTTTTACCTCTGCCTAATTCCAGCATGTGTATCTCAATGATTCCCAATTCAGCTGGGAAGTCCCCTTAAAACATCTATATTACCTTCCAAATCCATTTTCAGCTTCTTATACCAGCTACTTCAAACTAATTCCCACCTGAAAATATACCAGTTGTTAGTTGTTTTTAAATGGCAAACTCATCTATGTAGAAGTAGGAAATAATGACAAGAAAAGAAATAATGGCATTTTCTTAATTCCAAAAGCAATCTCCAATTAAACAGAAAATTGAAGTTGTTGCAAAAGAAAATGGAGCAAGAAGTCATTCTACCCAACCTGAAGCACTACTTGGAGGCCATGAAGTCTACCTTTAAGCCCCATATTTAGGGGCAATATCCTCACTCTCTAGTCATTCAGTCATTAGAGTACCAGCTTCCTAATGTCTGCGCTACCTGGACAGTGCATGTTATCTTTTCTTTCAACCAACCAATAGCTTTTACCTAAGCAAAAGTATTTATAACTGTAAATGTTGGCTGTCTTCCCAACATCCATTTCCCCCTTCTCCTATACTTATAGGACCCTTATTATTTTTAAAAGCAATGATATGTGTTCTACTTAAAAGATCCAGCCTTATTTACAGATAGGAGTAGCCAGTGAGGCCTAAGTCATTAGTTGGAGCATCTGGGTAAGTTCTTCCAAGAAGGCTTATTCAGGAAGAAGGCCTATTCTTTTGTCCTGTCTTTTCTCCTCCTTATGACTTAGAATATAGATATGATAGTTTACCAAAGGGACCATGTGGAGATCTTGAGGATGAAAACCAGGCACTAAAAACAGCAGAGCAGAAAAATGGAAGGTGCCATGTATCTGCCATACCTGCCCTGGAATACCTCCTGTGGACTTATTTAGATGATAGAAAAAGAAAGCTCTATTTTATTTAGTCCACTATTATGTGGGTTTTCTTTATATGTAGCAGGAACTAGCTTTAACTTATGCGTCATGTGGTAAATGTGCTAGCTTTATATAGTTTTCAATTATTAAAACAATAAACTTACACACATATTACTTAAATGACTTAAAAGTCATCTTGCATATTACTACTGATATGCATACCATACTCATGGGAAACTGCCTCATTATCCACAGACCCTGTAAAAATGATTCACCTTTCCTTTTGTTTTGCTTTTCTTACAAAGAGAGAGCCAAAAAGGCAGCAAGACTAGCTGAAAGTAAACTGGCAAAAAGATATTTGGGAAATATACCAGTTTAAATAATTAAGATTTACCTATATACCTGGGAAAAATATACTGCAAATGATGGCTAACTGATACTTATTACTTTACGTAATAAGTTCCCCACCCCTACTGTTAGGATTTCATAACATGACTACATGAAGTTATAATGGCAAAATAATTCTGCATTTTAACTTTCTCTAGAAGAAAATACATAAAACATCTAACAAAGACACTCACATTTGAAGGTTTGAGTTTGTTAATGATGGTTGTTTTGCCACTATTATCCAGCCCAAGGCACAGAACATGGACTTCCTTCTTCTTTAGGCCCAGCAACATTGAAAGTCTGTCTAGTAATCCCATAATGCGTTTCAGATATTTACAAATCAGCTGCAAGTCAGAAAAAAAAGACACATTACCCACAGGCGTTAAGTGTGGAAAATATGAGCATGTATATAAAAATTTAATAATATAAAGACACAATGATGTGAAAACCATGTCAATGTAGCTTTGCGTTTAGTACACAGAGGATAAGCTGATTACCAGAAAGGAGCCTTAACTGAAATGCAGATTGTCAGTTTATATCCTCTGGCAACATAGAATAATGCCCTTGAAATAGCTGTACATTTATCATTGTGATTTTGTAACATTTAAGAAGAAATCGTGGTTAAACTCAGTATCTGTGGAGTCCACCATTTGTAATATATGAAAATATCTGCAGCCTTTTCTGGAAATTTGGAACAATGTATGGGCAATGGGGTTCAAGGCAGGATGGGGAACCTTTCTCTGCCAAGGACCATTTCGATATTTATAACATCATTCAAGGGCCATACAAAATTACCAATTTAAAAATTAGCCTGCTGTATTTGGTTAAGCATTTAACTAACTCACCCCAGACCAAATGATTTCTTGGACCTTATACAACCTGCAGGCCAACGTTCCCCACCCCTAATGTGGAGCCTAAGGCTGAAGCTTAGAAACAGCAGGCAGACAAGAAAAAAAAAAAGAGAACTCCGGCCAGCGTGGATCAGTTGGTTGGAGCGTCAGGCACTGAAAGGTGGTATGTTAAATTCCAGGTCAGGACACTTCTAGGAGGCAACTGATGATGTTTCTCTCTCACACAGATGTTTTTTTCTCACCCTCTCCTTTCTAAAATCAATAGAAAACATAGCCTCTAGTGAGGATTAAAAATTTTTTGTGTGTGCTAGCGGTTGGCAAACTGTGGATCGTGAGCCACATGCAGCTCCTTGGCCCCTTGAGTGTGGCTCTTCCACAGAATACCACGGGCTGGGCGAGTCTATTTTGAAGAAGGGGCGTTAGAAGAAGTTTAAGTTTAAAAATTTGGCTCTCAGAAGAAATTTCAATCGTTGCACTGTTGGTATTTGGCTCTGCTGACTGATGAGTTTGCCGACCACTGCCGTAGCCTGTTTGGTGTAGAGCATCAGCCGGAGGACTGCAGGGATTCGTGTCTGAGCCGTTACTTACCTCTGCTACAGGCTTGAAGAGGCAACCAATCGACGTGACTCTGACATCGACAACTCTCTCTCTCTGTCTCACCCCGCCCTTCCCCTCCACTCTCTAAAAATCAATGGGAAAATGTCCTGGGGTGAGGACTGACAACACCACCACCTCCACCCCCATAAAAAAAGAAAAGGAAAACAAGAAAGATAAATTGAGACTGGCTACATCATTTGAACCTGCTGGCTAAATCTTTTTTTGAAGCTAGCTCCAATGTTTTATTTTGCAAGAATGTGAAGTAATAAATATTAAATTCATGTTTTTGTTTGTTTGCTTGATTACATTCAGTTTAGGGTACATTTTCTATCATTAGAAACAAAGAATTCTGGCCCTGACCTGTTTGGCTCAGTGCGTGGAGCATCGGCCTGCGGACTGAAAGGTCCCGGGTTCGATTCCGGTCAAGGGCATGTACCTTGGTTGTGGGCACATCCCCAGTAGGGAGTGTGCAAGGGGCAGATGATTGGTGTTTCTCTCTCATCGATGTTTCTAACTCTCTATTCCTCTCTGTAAAAAAAAAAAAAAAAAAATCAATATAATATATTTAAAAAAAAAGAAACTAAGAATTCTGATATGTAGGATGTCCTCCCAAAACGTCTACACAAACCTTGAATAATTATAAAGGCAATGCTTGTTAAAATACATTCCAGTTCTGCTCAGCTCATGTGGCTCAGTGGTTGAGCGCTGACCCATGGCCACTCGGTCACTGGCTCATTTTCAAAGCTGAGCTGTCAGCTATTTCAGTGTGTAATTTTCCTGGACATCCTGTATTTATCTTGATTTTCCCCACAGTCCTTACATGTATCTCTTGCAAGTCACTACAGATTCATTTAGGAAAAAGTTTATGTGTAACATATACACGTGCGTGAACACTCACACAATTTTATCAAACCTCAGTATCTGTTTTCTTAAACTGTAATGTATCTGAAGTAGCCTGTTAAGTAGTATTTTAAGAAAGTAAGTACCAATCTTAGATTTTAATATAGTTTTCTTAAATATTGTAAAAGTTTCTTTAACTCATTCCTGACATGTTCATTTGTTTATTAATTCATTCTTGGGGGGGGGGGGCGGGAATCCTTCCAATGCAAACCTTAAAAAAATCTCCATTAGAAATCCAAACAGCCGAAACTGGTTTGGCTCAGTGGACAGAGCATCAGCCTGCGGACTGAAAGGCCCCAGGTTCGATTCCGGTCAGGGGCATGTACCGTGGTTGCGGGCACATCCCCAGTAGGAGGTGTGCAAGAGGCAGCTGATGGATGTTTCTCTCTCATCAATGTTTCTGACTTTCTATCCCTCTCCCTTCCTCTCTGTAAAAAAAAAATCAATAAAATATATTTTAAAAAAAGAAAAAGAAAAGAAATCCAAACAGATATATTTTGAAGCCAAATAAAATGGCTGATAACATATTGCTTACTACGTGGTCCCTTGCTCATAACCTAAGGTAATGTCCAATTTAAATGTTAGGTTTCCAAATGAAACTTCCCAAAGGTGTTCCCTTTAGGTCCGTCACCTACCCAAACATTATTATGTGGGTGGGAGAAGAAATATATTCCTTTGTCAGCCCTTAACTGCTATAGGGACTGCTATAGCAGTAACTATAATACACCGGTGTATCAACTATTTTCTATTACTTTCTGGACCATGATTTTTAGAGTTCTCTAAATATTAACCTCATTTATTTGATTTATTCTCACTTCCATCCAAGGTTCCAGAAGCCTGTCATTTTACAGCTCCTTCAGTATTTTTTATCCCACACCATCCCAGACCAGGTCAGACCTCGAAGGAAGTGAGGCTCTAGCAACTTAAATCATAAAAGGCTTCCAAGACAACTGCATCTGAAAGGAGGCTGCATCATCAATTTTGCTTAGGACCCTTGGGAGATCATTACGGATACAAGTTTCAAAATGGAATTCTAATAACGTGTAGGAAAAAAGGTACAGCGACCCATCCAAGCACGGAGCCTTATAAAAGAGCCCAGTTGCCTTACCCAAGGAATGGGGATGATGTGAGGTACTCCCTTTGTCCCACTTCAATCAATTTTTCTCCTTGTGTTGGAGATTTAAATTTCTTTCAATTTACTCCTTTTTATCTCAGCTTAAGGATAAGCATCTGTAGAATCTACTTTAAGCTAGCCTTTTGATATCATAAAACAATTCACACAATTTTAATTCAAAGTAAATCTGCTATAATTCACTTTGTTGTTTATTGTAGTAAAATACGGATATAAAGACATACATATATAATTTTCCATATAATTTTGAACCGATTTTAAAAAACATGATGAATTCTTACATGATTCCCCTCTGGGCATCTACTATAAAGCATCAATAGTCAAAAGCCTGATATTGAATATTCATTTTTCACAGAAACTTGTGATTTTCCTTCCCCTTTTCATGGATTATCAAATGCCCAATGCCTGTGACATACAATTTAAAGGAGCGGTCAGTTGTTCTAAAAGGTGTAATTACATTTATTGAAGTTGCTTTATAAACAATTACCATATGCTTCTATTTCTTAGTAATGATATATTTCTGTAAGGTTACTCTTGTGTCCATGAAAGGAGGAGAAAAAAAGATAATTCAAACTACTCAACATTTATTTATCATGTCCTAAGTGTTCTGTGAGAAATGCAATTCAAGTTTTCTGCACACTATTGGATTAGTATTTTTGAAGATGGGACCAGATGAAATAAGGTCATAAGAACATTTACTAGAATAAAACTGCTGTTTGAAACTTTGGCCACTGTTCACCCCTGCTTGCTTAAAACGAAGGAATTATTGCTTTAGTTTCTAGCTTGTGACCTTGAAGACTAGAACCAGAGGAGGAATGGTCTGACGCCAATTATGTAGCTGTTTTTACAAAGATGGGACCACTTTCCCATGTCTAGCAGAAAACATAGTTAGAAGATAAAGAGTGAGCAATAGGGTCATTCATAGTCTACTGGCAGCTCTTCCCCAGATGCGGCCTTGAGGACTGTTTGCCAAACGCAGGGCAATGGTTCAGACCCCTTTAAAAGGCCTGCTTGCATGCAGGGCGGCTGTGGGTGTTTTCGAGGTGCCCCCGCGACCGTCCTGGCCAGTATTCAATAAATCCTTGCCTGCTTATTACCAACTTAACCGCCTCCGTGGTCATTTGCAACTGGTCGTGGAAGTCACCCCACAACACCAGACATCTGCATTTTAGAAAGCTACCCAGTGTTTCTGATGTATAGTCACTACTGAGAGCTGCTGGCTTTCAGAATAAATTCCCAACTATCACGCACAGCTTTGAAGGTTCACAATTTGGCTCCAATCTACCTTTCCAGTTTTGTATCTTACTGTTTTCCTCCCTCTGCACACCAGCTAATCAAAATCTTCTGGCTGTTATCCGAGAAACTGCTTTCTAAGTAAGGGATTACTTGTTGCCAGAGACGTCCTAAAGAATTAGGATTTCATTCACAACTAAGAACCTAGAAGATAAGCTGCAGAGACAGTGGACAGGCAAAGAAAACACTATGAATTGTACTTTGCAAACTTTAAAAAATGTCTCTAGGGTGGATTATAGCACACTCTCAAGTTGACATTTTTATTCGCCTTTCAGTTTTTGTTTATGAAAATTCAATTATACTTCCCACACACCAAATAAAACCCAAATTGGACAATACTAAAACAAACCAAAAGCCACAAAACAACACAAAAATTTGCCCAAACTAGTTCAGTGAGTTTTCTGAGGTCCCTAAGTACTCACCGCATCGGTACACTCGTCCCTTCCAACCTCTCACACATTGAAATAACCCCACAGTGAAAAACGTGGGAAAGAGCAGCCCCAACACAGCCGGGGGCGGGGCGTGGAGAGGCGGGGCGTGAGGGGGCCGGGGGCGGGGCGTGGGGAGGCCGGGGGCGGGGTAGGGTGGGGGAAGCCGGGGGGCGGGGCGTGGGGAGGCCGGGGGAGCCGCTGGCTACAAAAACTGTAGGTGGAGAAATACCTGGTTTTTGAGGTTAGTCCTGCGAACTCTGCGGGCCCGGAGCTGGTGAGGGACGGGAATGGACGACCTCGCTCGTCCGTCTCAGGGACGGGTGCCTGCCGCGGGCGACCTCAGCCTTCCCCTGCCTCTGCTCCGCCGGGGGATCCCTGGTCCTGGGCAAAGCCGCCTCCACAAGTTGGGAGAACAGCAGGCGCCCACTCAGCCCCGTCAGTCAGTGGCAGAAGCTCGGGCGCGTGGCGTTCCCCTGGCAACCGAAGGCTCTTCCGGCGCCGAAGCCACGCTTCCTCCGAGGTCACAGCGAGCCTGCGCCGTCCTCCCGCTTAGCGTCCGGAAAAGCTGGCGGAAACGCCGCCCGGAGTGTTAGGAGGGCGGGAGCGCGCAGGCCGGGCGAACTGCCGGCTCCCTCCCCGCCGGGAGTCGCGCCGTCCCGTGGGGGCGCGATGGGAGTTGTAGGCACGCACAGCCTGCTGGGAAACAGGCGCCTGCGGTAGCTGTGGACACTCCTCTCCGCCCCGGTGGTTGCGGAATAGCAGCGCCCGGGCGGGCTGCGCGGGATGCGCGGGCGGCGCCCTGGACGCGGACGAGTCTGCGCTGCGCCGTTTCCGGCAGGGGCACGGGCCCAGCGTGGTGGCAAGGACCCAGTGTGGTGGCAAGGACCCAGCGTGGTGGCAAGGACCATGGGACGCTCTGTGTCCCCTGAGGCCAGGTGTGTGCGGGAGACGCCCTGCTGCCCAGCGCACCCACTCTCTTGTGGGCTCTGATAAGCCTGGGACCCTGGATGCTGGCGAAGTGAAGGTGTTAATGTAGGTTGGGAGAGGAGATGAACCCACAGGTCTTGTTCCGCCAAAGAAGAATGCCTGCATCCTGGTTTCCCAGCTGTCTGATGTGCAGAGATTTCCAGGAGGCATAATCTGTGAGGGGGTTACAGGGCCCAGAATCAACCCAGCAGGTGGTCAGAAAAACATGAGTAGTCGCAGTGCTTAAAGTTAGCCACCATAACTTGGAACTGGGATATTATAGTAACAAATGATCCTTTAACGGGAAATATTTTGACACTAGGGGCCCAGTGCACGAAAATCTGTAGGGGGGGGAGGGGAATGGGGATGGTTCCCTCAGCCCAGCCTGCTCCTCCAATCAGGGACCCTTGGGGGATGTCCTACCGCCTGGTTTAGGCCTGATCCCACAGGGATTGGACATCCCTCTCACAATCTGGAACTGTTGGCTTCTAACCACTCACCTGACTGCCTGCCCCTGCCTCTCCCTAGCTGCCTTCCTCTGCCAGCCTGATCTCGCCCCCAAGTGCCCTCCCCTGCTGGCCTGATTGCCCCTAACTGCCTCTGCCTTGTCCCCACCACCATGGCTTTGTTTGGAAGTTGGACACCCAGAAGATGGCCAGGTGACCCGGTCTAATTAGCATATTACCCTTTTAGTAGTATAGATAGATTACATAGGATAGGATTGCTTAAATGGGGAAGGGGGAGCCTTTTTCAGCAGGAGATGCTATTGGCAGACAGAAACACATAATCCCTATATCTGGACTGATAGCCAGCCATATGCACTATACTGCCAAACCGCCTTCTTACCTCTTACACCAAATAGCTGTTGCCCTTAAAACCCCTCCTCAGCCCCCCACCTTAGGTTCTGCCCTCACAGTTCACCCAGAATAGGTTCTGATTGGTCAGTTTCTATGCCAGTCAGTGTCAAAAGTATGCCTCCTAGGCAGCCATTGGCTCCTGGCACTTCACCCAGATTTGGTTCTGATTGGTTGGTTTCTATGCCAGTCAGCATCTCAGGGCCTATCTCTGGGCCTGGTCAAAGAGGCAGGGCTGATCAGTGGCCTCTGGAGGAGGCGTAGCTCCTGGGGAAGCTGGGACAGAGGTAACGCTGATCAAAAGCTGCAATGGAGGCTGGGGATCAGACCCTGCCTCTCTGCTGGCCTCACCAGCTCCTGGGTCCAGGTGTGTGAGCACAGCCCTAACCCCGACCCTGACCCTGCTGACCTCACAGAAGGGCACGTTCTGAATCCACATGCCCAGCCAGAGCATCCGGGCTGCAGGCCTCGGGGTCTGATCCACAGCCCCTCTGCAGTCAGTGCTGGGTCGATCTCTGGGCTGGCACCAGCTGCAGTTGGTGCTGGGTTGAGCCTTGGTTGTTACAGACCTGGTTCTTAATATATATATTAGGGGCTCAGTGCATGAAATTTGTGCACTTGGGAGGCGTCCTTCAGCCCAGCCTGCCCCCTCTCACAGTCTGGGAACCCTCAGAGAGTGGGCCTAAGCTGCAGTCTGACCTCCCTTTGGGGGAGACGATTGGGCTGATCAGGGGAAGGCACCAGCCCCACCACCCTACTGCTGCAGCCACTGCCCGTCACCGCAGCTGCCAAGGTATTTTCATAAACACTCCAGTCCCTTTACCATAAAAAAATGACAACTTTCATTAGACATTTTCAAGATGTATCTTTCATAGGATATGACATTTCTTTTTTTAAATATATTTTATTGATTTTTTTTTTTAGAGAGAGGAAGGGAGAGGGATAGAGAGTTAGAAACATCGATGAGAGAAATATCAATTAGCTGCCTCCTGCACACCTCTACCCCCTGGGATGTGCCCACAACCAAGGAACATGCCCTTGACCGGAATTGAACCTGGGACCTTTCAGTCTCCAAGCTGATGCTCTATCCACTGAGCCAAATTGGTTGAGCAGGATATGACATTTTTCTTTCTTTCTTTTTTTTTAATCCTCACCTGAGGATATGTTTCCATTGATTTTTCACCTTCCCTCTGATTGCTGGCTTTGCCCCTCCCCAACCTTAAAGCCTTGGGCCTAGGCTTTAGGCTTGGGCAGGGCCACCCCCCCCCCGCCCCCGCCCCTCCAACGGCTGGCTTGGAGTGACCTGGGCGCTGAGGATGTTCCTGGGACCCAGGTATGTATGCAAATTAACCACCATCTTTGTTGGGTTAATTTACATACTCCGATTGGCTGTGTGTGTGGCGGAAGTATGGTCAATTTACATGTTTGTCTATATCTGTATCTATATCTATATCTATATCTATATCTATGTCTATCTCTCTCTCTCTCATATATATATGAGAGAGAGAGAGACAGAGAGAGAGAGAGAGAGAGAGAGAGACGTTTTCTTCCTTTTACTAAGCTTGCCAAAAATTGAGACAACAGATGTTAGGGGCAAAAAGAATATTGGGGGCTAGTTATGCTTATGGGGAATATTAATCATGCGCTATTAACCACAATTTCCTTTTTCTTATTAGAGAAGATATTCTAACTTGGTTGGAAGTTGTATGCCCTGGGACCTGGGAGTCAACCTTGGACTTGGGAATCAACCTTGGAATTCGGGTCTATTCTTATTCAAGACCTTCTTATTATTTTGGAAAGATTAACAGTCTGTTGCCTAAACAATGGAGTCCCACCAGAGCCTGCTTAGCCTACTTTCCCATGCCTGTAATCCCTATTTCCACATGTAATCTTTGTCCTACCCTATATAAGCAGCTGGTTTATGAGGGGCTGCAGAGCAGATTTTTCTTTTTGTGGATGACTAGCTGCTCTCTTGTACTGCCAGCAGTATTGGAATAAATGTTCATATATGATTCAACCCTGTCTCTGCTTAATTAGCTCAAGTAGTGACAGGCAGCACGGACCCACTGATTGCCCCAGTTATACAGATGCACAAGTTTTAAAGGTCTAGGATTTTTTTTCTGTAAACCTTTCCATCTTCCTATACGCCCCCTTCCCTCCACCCCCAATGAATGGTGTTCCTGACTTAAAAGTTCTTCAAAGAGTGTTCATTTCTCATCTACCTTGTTACCATAAGTACAGGATTTATCCCCACTCCAACTACCTAGTGTAATTAACTACCAAATTAGTAATTAATCTGGCCTATTAAATGGGTGAAAAAAGAGACTAGAAAAAATTTTCAAAAGTAATGATGGGGAAGAGATGGGAAGGGTTGTATGTGTATAATCATGGGGTGCTTTTTCTTTTACTTTTCCAAATATGGTTGTTATGTTTACAATGAAAAAAAAAAAATGGCCAGGGCTAGTGGCTGTTGAAATGCAAAAACTAACAAAAAACAAAACCCTTATATAGTTGCATAGCCAAAAGAACTTACTTACAAATATCCTTGTAGTAATGGAGTATACAAATATATGTTTTCTTCCTTATTCTGTGACCTTAAACCAATTAATCCTCCATTATGCTTTAGTAACCTCATCTTCAAAAGGACTATTTGTCTCATCTAGAAGTTTTGAGGAAAAATAGATAACAGAAGTATACATATTTGGCACATAGTAGGTGTTATATAATTTCCTGTCTTCCCTTTGTACTGAAATTTTTATTATATGGATAGGATTTTTAAGTGTGGTGGTTCTTTAACTTCTTGCTCTGTGTGTCTGGGCATTATGACTCACTTGAATAAGAGATGGAAGCTAATTTGCTTTTAGACATAATTTGACTTTTTTTTTTCTTTCTCTTAAACATAGGCAGAAATCTTATGTTTTAGGAGACTTTAGTGGGCAGACTTAATTTTTCCGGTTTGGAGTTGCTATATTCTGCCCCTAGATTGAATTCTTTTTTTTTTTTTTTTTGATTAGTGAAAGGGTTAACTGGAGAACACAAGGATTGAGCCCTACAAAATCTAACAAATGTCCAAGGGAAAGCTCGTTCTATAAGCCTAAGCCTTGCACAAACATGCTCCCCTTGAGTGATTATTTTACAGAAATGCCTGAAGGCCATAATTCCTTACAGCCCCCGAAGGAAGGACAGAGGGCAAGGCTGTAAAACTATAGACCTGAGGCGAGTGTCCAGCTAAAGCCCTGTCTGCAGCTCTCTCTGAGCGCATGAAAATCCTGCTCCCTCCCCAATTCATCTCTGGCTCTTTCTCAGTCAGTCCACCTGTCCCCAGGTGACATGAATAAATACCATTTTGATTACACTGAACCTTGAGTCTGTTCTGTATGACCCCGGCCCAGCCCTGAACCTTTCAGTTCATTAGTACAAAACATTTGGTGAAAACTAGTGTGGACGAAAGGGGCCACATACTAACCTGACAAGTTTAGGGGAGGCCTGCATGGTGGTCTTGCAAACTCAGAGACCTAAAGTAACCACAAAGGCTGGTCTGAAATTAAACTTTAATTAAAAGCAGTTATGGCGGGCAGTTACATTCTAGGCCGGTATCTTCACTGACAAGGTCAACCTTTACCTTAACTGAGCCTGTCTGTCTTTTTACATCTGTAATAACATTAAGTGGCCTGGTGCATGAAATTCATACACATTAAAAGGGGGTTAATTAGAGGAAATAATTTAATATTGCTATTTGCCCTTTCTCTATAATAGAAGTGTCAGAGATAAAAGAAAATTAGTAAAATGTATATGAAAACCTTCCTCCTGTCAGAGTCTGGGGCGCATCATGGGACCCAGAGTCAAGTCCCTGCCCACTCACATGCGCCTGAAAATTGCGTGAGACCCAGACCCAGCTGCCTCCCAACCCTCCATTGGGTTAGATCCAGACCCAGCCAGTCTCACCCTTGTTAAGCCCCACTGGGCATGGGATGTAGCCTCAGGTCTCTTGGCCTGGCACTAGGACAGGGGGCATGGCCTGAGGTCCCCCAGCCCAGATTGGGGTGGGGGGTATGCCTTGAGGTCCCCCATCAAGCCCTACCAGGTGGGGGACACAGCCTGAGATCCCCTGTCAAGCCCTGCCAGGTGGGGGACACAGCCTGAGGTCCCCTGTCAAGCCTTGCCAGGTGGGGGGTGCAGCCTGAGATCCCCTGGCCTGGAGCTGGGGTGGGGGGTGCAGCCTGAGGTCCCCTGGCCTGGAGCTGGGGTGACGGGAGCAGCCTGAGGTCGCCTAGCCCAGCACTAGGACGAGGAGTGCACCTTGAGGTCCCCTGTGAAGCCCTGCCAGGTGGGGGAGGACGTAGCCTCAAGTCCCTGCTGATGGCTTGTGAAGACTCCTTATGGGAGCTTACCCTCAGCTGTGGGTGCAGCACTCTTTGTGACAGAGTGCTGGTCATTAGCCTATTCCTTCTTTATTAGGTAGGACACCCTTCAAGTGTCTAGGTAACTTGTAACTTCCTTTTCTTCTGAGCCGCCTTGGGCACAACCAAATGTGCTGGGCGCCAGGACTATACCACCAATTCCCTCATGATCATGTTAATTGTTCCTGCACTCACCTGTTTGTGTCCATCATTTTACTTTTTATTCAATCCCAAGGGTCCCTCTCCCCCTCCCCCTCCCACTTTGCTTTCTCCCGCCTCTCTAATCTATTACCAATGGATTTCATGTAGCCCACCTATGTCCCTTCCTTTGATTGCAATGTATAAATACAGATGTAACCCGTCATTCTCCAGAGCATTATCTCAGTTCCTTGAGATTCTGCTTCCCTGCATATGTTGATAGTTTGGCGAAAACACAAAAATTCTATACAGGTTTCAATGTTTTTTTTACATTAACACTAGAAATATAACGAGGAGATTGAATATCCAACTTTTCAGTAAGTTTAGGCAGATATGTAATTATTTTACCAAAAAATTAGCTAAATATTAGCTAAATAAATAATTAGTTGATGTGATGGCTTATGATGATTAGAGATGAAATAGCCACAGTTTACTCAGTATTCTAGAAAATGCCAGTTTTGAAAATATCAACTTAAAAAAAGTATTTCATATGTTGAATCTGTTGTTTGGTGCCTTGCCAACTGAAACAGCTTTCAAGAGTACAGTCAAGACTTAGCATAAAAATTGTTCCAACTTGATTTAAGAAGTTAGTTTGGCTCATTTTGTTAGGAGATGAAGCAGTTTTAAAAATGGTATGTGATTTTCTGAAAGCTATTTAAGGTATCAGTATAAGGGAAGAAAGTTTCAGGTACTTTATTACCAGTTTAAAATTCATACCAGCTTTTGGAACTGTAGTAGAATTATAAAAGAGGTAAGAGATTATGATTAAGCTTATTCTGATTAATTCATGATACTTTTTATGTGTTTTCTTACCAGAAACTTTAAAAATAATATAGAAAATCCAGATTTGTAATTTAATGGAAGTTTTGGAATGAATGTTGATGGTCTAAAGCTGTATGAGCAGTTAGACATTTATGTGTATATTTTGGTCATTAGCAATTTGTATACAGGAGTGCCTCTGCACTGAACAATTTACTTGAAGGTTAGAAAACATTTTGCCCATATAAAATTACTACAAAAATATGTACCAATTATTTATATTGATTTATGTGAAGTTGTCTTGACCTTAATGATATTATTTTGAAAAACACCTATGATTTTGTATCCAGAATTACTAATATATCTAAAGAACATCTAGATTTAGTAGATATTTAAAACAATAAATATTAAATATGCACCAATAAAATACAAAAAAGTAACAAATTCAACCACCAGAACTGTAACTTTTATTTGCTAATAGATATTATAATAAACAGGCTTACTCCATCTGTAAGACCCTGATAATGCCTCTTAGGAAATCATAGAAAAATAAAATACAATAATTAGTAATTTGTACTTTGTACAAAAATCTTATTATGTTGCTCAGCAGGTAGTTTTGCTAAACACCATATTCTTTCAGCAAATAGATGACGTATGTAATGCAGCACACCACAATCCCTCATTGAAAGCTGAGCATTCTACAACACTATTAACTTGTAAGCATGCCAGCACATGAAAAGTTACATGGAACATCATAATATTACAGTATATTTTTATAAGATGAAAACAATACACCTTTAAATGAATATGGACAACTTCACTGTTAAAGTAGGTAATAGATAGGATTGGAGTTCTATTCTTTATACCCTTTTTCTGTATCTCTCTACCATATTGTGATACAACCAGAAAAGGGAACATAGGCTGTGTAAGAGACCTGAGTGGAAGGCATATATAGAAGCTCTAAACAGTGATGTAATACCAAAGAGAAAAAAATAATACAGTGCTGCTTTTCTTTATTCTCTTAAACAGATCTTTTCCCACCTTTTGCAAGAGTAGATAGGAACAGTGCTAAATTCATAATTAGTGACAGGTTACAAAGAGATTTTAAAAATCACATTCTTAGTTAGAGGAAGGATGTAGTTTTCAGCTGTATTTTTTTTATTAATCAAACATTGCTGTATGAGGGATTAAATGTCTTAACTTAGATGTTAACTAGATATTTTGTATAAATGTACTATTTAGTATTAAATAAACTTTTAAGGATTTGTGCTGTAAAGATTTTTATAACTATTTTGGATACACTGCAACTGTCACATCTGCCATTTAATATTTGAAATGGCCATTTCAATATTAAATGTTTAACCAAATACATATTTATATGCTATGATGAAACAGCAAAAAATGTGGAGAGCAATCTTATTCCACTGTTCAAAATCTAATTTTACAATAAACCCAAAGAATAAATATGCACCTATAAATTCCAACACATTAAATTACATATAGTCTATCCAGAAATAAAGCTTCATGCACAATAAAAAGGTCATACATCATTCCTATAGATAGGGAGCCTTCATTAACAGAACAACCATATTGCCTATTTGTTTTTTCTAAATGACAACTGGTATTGATGTTTTTCATGTAATGTGGAAACAAACAAAACATTATTTTAATAAACAATTAGAGCCTGATTGTCTTTTTAAAAAAAATTCAAATAGGGGCTCACACCTTCCAAAATAATGTTTTAAAAAACACAACAACTTGAGTATACAATACATATCTTTCAGGATATATATATATATATATATATATATATATATTCATTTTTTCCCTTTCCAAATATACCTTTCCTGTCTATACACCCTTCCTATCCCCATTTTGACTTTTATCTCTTTTTGGTAAAATAAAACTACTCACATAGTAATATCCTTACATTTCTACCACAAATTTTCAAACTATCTGCATATCACACAAACTGCCTTCCCCTCCCTTTAAAGTTCTATGTGTCTTCTATTAAAAACTAACCTCTTTATTTATGCTATAAATACTAACCCTTCTCCTTCTCAAGGCTGCTTCTGTAATTATATTCTCCCTTGCATGACCAGTTTCCCTTTTTCTACCAGGTCATTCTCATTAGTATATAAATATGCTCCATTCTCCTGTCTCTAAAAGCACATGGAACCAGACTTCCCTCTTGACTCCACATCTCCCTCCAGCCACTGCCCTATTTCTCTTGCTTTCTTTACAGTAGCACTTTTTGAAATTGTTGTTTATGATACTGACTCCACCTTCTTTCTGAAAATCTTAATCACTTCAACCAGGCTTCCACTTCACTACTTCACAGACACTGACCTTCTCAGGGTGTGGAACAGCCAAATCCAACGGCCATTTCTGTGTTCTAATCTTGACTTCTTAAAAGTAATTAATCCACGTGACCAAGTGCATATTTCTCCGTCTACCTTACTTTACACTTCTCAGTGTCCTCTGCCTAACTTCTAAACAATGGAATGCTCCGGTCTCAATTGAGGCCTACTTCTTTATCTTACAGTCTTTTCCAGGTGATTTCAAAACTTTGCATACCATGTATATATGGATGGCTTCTAAATATTGATGGTAAGCCTAACTGATCTTGAAACTCTCAGATACAACTATTTCCTTGTTATCTCCATCTAAATATCTAATAGGCATGTAAGGCTTTATGTGCCTACAACCACACTTTTGATTTCCCCCTCCAAATCCTTCTCCTGCATTACAATGGACTCAGTTTCTTATTCTACAAATGTAGAATTTATCTTTAATTTTTTCTCTCTTCATTCTTCATACCCAATCCATTATTAGCAAGCCTTGTTTTAAAACATACCCCAAATCCATTCACTTCTCTCCATCTTTTCTACTTGCACTTTAACAAAAACCACCGTTTCCCCCTCCCCTTGAACTATCAGAGTAGTCTCATAAATGTTCTTTGACCCCATTTAATTTTTGCCTCTGTCAGCTCATTTACTGTGTACCACGCACACTGTTCTCTCAAACACTCCAAACTCCCACACGTTAAACTATTCCCTCTGCCTGGAATGCTCTTCCTACAGATTTTCTCATGACTGGTTCCTTCATGATTTTCAGATATGTTTAAATGTCACATCCTTAGAGATTTCCTTTGCCACTTAATATAAAGGAGCCATGGTCATCCTATATAACATTATTAACGTAATCATCAATATAACACGTACTGTTGCTTCTGTATTGTGTGTCTTTATCACTGGAAGATCAGTTCCATGAGTCAAGGGCTTTTGCTTGTCTTGGTCACCATATATTGTCAGTGTTTAGAACAGCGCACTGACACATGAGGGTTCAATAAACACTATTTGGTGAGTGAATGGACTTATGGATAAATATATATATATCTAAAGAAATCAGTATATAATTATGTATACTATTTTAAAATTTAGGAATTATACAATCTTAGACCAGCAAAAAGACATGACTTGCTTTAACTTTTGGTTTGTTATATCTATTCCCCATAGTGTAAAGAGCTCTGACTGCACAAATCATGATTTGTTGGTGTTATTGTTCTTTTTAGATACCTATTTCATTTAATAGTAGAGTGATCAGGCTTGTATGGTGGGAAAGGGAATGTTTTGCTTCCTCATAGGGATTTTGTAGATAATAAGCAGTTTATACAAAGATGGGATGGCTTTTCACCTTTGTTTTAAGCATCTCATTTGGTGAAATTTAAAAAATTGATTAAATAGTAAGCAGTGAAAAGTTACTATAAAAATATATGTTTACTGTTCTGAATACACAAAAGCCAATGAAGGATTTTTTTTTTGTATTTCCATTCACAAAAGTTTTCTTTCTCCAACAGGCTTTTTGGGATATTTGGCCAATATTCGATCAAAGATGAATAACTTTAAAAATAATAATTTCCAGCCACTATGTTATGGTATTTGGCTTCAACTTCTTTGAAATTAGAAAGTTACAAGAATTTTGAGGCTGAATGGAGATATAAAAAATAAAGCAGCTGTTTTAAAGACATTTAAAACAAATGAAAACAGAAGGCAATCTACTTGAAAGAATATAAACATTTAGAGATCAAAGATATAACATAAAATTGTATACTTGTACCATATTTTAAAAATATTTAAGACTGTAAAACTTATATGACTGCATAAAGCTTATATATAAGACTACTCTTCCAACTCAATTATTTCTATCTGCATTTTACATATACTTACCATCTTACATTTAATAAAGCAGAAGAAAAAACTTAATTTTTAGCGGGAGTGATTTGTTAATATGTGTAAAGTGCTTTGACAGTCTAATATTCAATGTATTTTGGGGCAAATTCTTTGATTACATATGTCTTAAGAATAAAAAGAAATAGTATGGAAATGTTAACAATCATGCTCATTTGGTCTATTATTAAAATAAAAAAATAAACTTCCATTTTTGAAAATATTACTTTTTAATTTTATATATTAATATTTTTAAAACAAATATTAGTGGACCTACACTTGTTTGAGAGATTCCCACCCTCAAAGTTAACTCAGTTTCATAATTACCAGTAATAGAAACATACTTGTCAGTAACTCCTTTCTAATAGTATTTGTTTGTTTATAAAATTGAATTACTAGTTTTAACACAAACTCTTCTTCATATTACCTTTTCATCTTTTCCTCAATTTTAATGAAACTTGATTTGTTTCCACATTCTGCATTCATGCTCTGCTTCTGATTTTTTAAAAGTGAGGTTATTATAGAGGTATAACTAACATTTTAGGAAACATATAGACTGTTAATGAACAACGATTCCTTCAAAATTAAGTTTGCACTGTATATAAAATCAAGCCCAAGCGTAGTTTGTGAAAACTGTCCAAAGAAATTTATATCCTGCAGTTATTAAAATTTTCAATGGCACAATTTAAGCTGGAGCATGATTAACAAAATGATTAATAATATATCAGAACTAAAGCACACAGAGTAACATTTAAAATCATTTTCATATTTGTTAGGACTCTCAAGTATTGTTGCCCCTCCCCCTCCCCAAGCTCCCATTTCACATTTTCAATTTTTGCTCTTGGAGACCTAAAAAACTAAAATTATATCAAAACTGCATTTGTAAAAAGAAAATTAGATTTTTGCATAGTATAGATATATTCTTACATTTTTCCATATGACATTGGAAGAAACATTATATTAAGACAAATTAAAAACTTCAATGACAAACATTTATGCACATTAAACCTTATTTTCCAAGCAGTGCAGAAATTTTAAAAAGCTCCAATAAGTATTTATTATTATATTGTTCACAAAATTTAGTATTGTTTTAAAGATACTTTGAAGATATGCAATAATAGCTCTAGGTAAAGTGCCAATGCCTTTTCAAACAAATTAGATTTCACTATGCTCGCATCAATCACATAAACCAAAACATAGCTCATTCAGTTATAAGTTAGCAAAGGAGAGGCCATTGATTTTGTCATAGACCATAATTTTAAATAGATTTATTTCAAAGACAAAAATAATGTGTGGCAATAAATAAAGCATGTACAGTCAAAGAAAAACATCACAACTTTAATATTGATATTACTGGATACATATTTATAAAGCATAAAAATTAGTACTTTGTATGAAAAACGAGCAAATAGAATTAATGTATTCTGGTTTCTCTTTGATTGAGTGAAGATGTATTTAAATGAAAATTTAACAAAAGCAATTTCTAACTTAATGGGCACATTTCATTCTACAAATTACTAAATGTGGAAGAGAGACTTACTTTATTACAAAAGCAATAAGAGAGGATATTTTAAATGAGGTAAAAATCGTGAAAGTGTATTGTTTACTCATTTTTATGATTTAGCACTATTCACTCCTTATATCAAAAGGTAAGTGATATTTATGATTTCAAAAAGGTAAGTGATATTTGGTCTTTCTAGAACAGAGGCAAATTAAGCCTGTTCTAAGGATGATGATGAATGTGCAAAGAGATGGTCATATCAATGTTGCTTGTCATGTAAGCGCACATTAAACTCAAGAAAACAAGGACATCTATCTTCAAAGTTAATAATTCGTAAATGTAAAATTTGAATTAGACATATGAAAAGTGAAGTTTCTGATGTCCTTGGAGTTTTCTTTTTAATAATATATTACTGTGGAATAAAGGTAGTTCTCCCTTCAATAAAGACTAATGAGATGGAGACTCTGATGCTAATTAAACAGGGTTGTTCTTCTTTTATTATTTTACTAGAGGGACACAAAGTTCATGCATTGGGGGGTGGGTGTTCTTCAGCCCAGCCTGCATCCTCTCCAATCTGGGGTCTCTCAAGGGATGTCTGCTGGCTCCCAACTGCTCGCCTGCCTGCCTGATTGCACCTAACCACTTCTGCCTACCAGCCTGATCACCCCTAACCACTCCCTTGCCAGCCTGATCAATGCCTAACTGCTCTCCTGCCAGCCCAATTGCCCCCAACTGCCCTCCCCTGCTGGCCTGCTCACCTCTAACTGCCCTCCCCTGCCAGCTTGGTCACCCCTAACTGTCCTCCCCTGCAGGCCTGGTCACCCCTAACTACTGCTCCCTTGCTGGCTCTATCACCCCCAACTGCCCTCTCCTGCATCTCGTTGCCCCCAACTGCCCTCTCCTGCAGGCTTGGTTCCTCACAACTGCCCTCCCCTGCTGGCCATCTTGTTGTGGCCATCTTGTGTTTACATGAGGGCAGGATCTTTGACCACATGGGAGCAGCCATCTTGTGTGTTGGAGTGATGGTCAATTTGCATATTATATCTTTATCATATAGGATAGAACACTTAACACCATATCACAGTTCTGATTTATTATTTGAGTTGATAACTTAATATCTTAACCAAAAGCAAATTTATGATGACAAATTAAAGACAACCAGAGGTTACAAATAATGGAGAAGCATGGATGAGGACAGAGCTTTCCTTGAAAGATATTTGCTAATTCTGATACTTTTCTAATTTATAGCTCCCAGGAAATAGTGCTCTTAATCTGTACTTTATTTTCTAATCTAAAGTAGAAACCACATCTTTGTATTACATTTAAGAGCTATTTTTCATCCTCATCTGTCGGGTACTTCTTTAAAGGTGGTGGAATTCTTTAAGATTTTTCCTTTCAAGTGAAACATATAAAAAGTTCTCTTAATTAAAAGTTCTCTTAGAGATTTAATATTCTGATTAACCAGTGCTAAAATTCAAGCAAGAACCTTCCTTGGTTTTTAGAAAGAACTTGGCTTTTAATGGAAAAGTGCAAACATAATAAAATATAGGGGATTTGGTATCATTGAGAACACAAACTTTGTATTTGCCAAATTCTTTTTTAAAAGTTGAAGTATTTTCTTTTATTAGTGCTTTAGTATCCTTAGTAAATGAAAATTTTTCTTTTAATATTTTCTTTCATTTTTAAATACAGTAATTTTGAATCAACAATGATAAGCTAAAAATAGACTTTCAGATCTACTCTAACATCTTATAAAAGCAAATGCCAACTGAACAAAAATCCTCTTTTGAATTAAGAGTAAAGAACCCAAGTCTTTCCATCAAGATGTAAATGTCCTTTTAAAGAAATTTTAATTTAATTATTTGTAGCAGAAAGATAATTATAACTACATTTTGATGACCTGGATCTTTTTCCTCCAGAAGACACGAATATCATGTCACTCCCGATAACATAAAATAATACTTTTAATGCTAAGAAATCTTTTAAATACTTAACACTAGTTTTTTTTTTGAAAGGAACAGTAAGAGAAAGTTGGAGTCTTTATTTTTCTGTAACGAAGATTTTTATGCTCCTTTATTTAACCTAGTAATATGTTAAATATAGTCATGAGTAATCATTTCTTTCCCTTGTTAAATGTATCATATATGAAAGAATTGTATGCAGCAATTGCAGGTTCATACTTATTCTTATATTTACCAAGATTAGTGAATTGGCTTAGGCAAGAGATTACTCAAGAATTGTTTTTATTTTATTTATTTAATATATTTTATTGATTTTTTTACAGAGAGGAAGGGAGAAGAATAGACAGTTAAAAACATCGATGATAGGAAAACATCAATCAGCTGCCTCCTGCACACCCCTTATTGGGGATGTGCCCATAACCAAGGTACATGCCCTTGACTGGAATCACATCTGGGACACTTCAGTCCACAGGCTGATGATCTATCCACTGAGGAAGACTGGTTAGGGCTCAAGAATTGTTTTTAAAATGTGTCCGCTGTTTTCTAATTAGTAACACCTTTGAGGTAGTGAGTCTACATACACATGAACAGAAAATTTTGCCATGAATATACACACTTACTGTGAGATGATAACAGTTTTTGATTCTTTTAAATTAATAATAAATTTCCTTAGCTAAAGCTATTGAAAAGGATCATCATCATCCATTTTGAAATTACTTTCCAAAACACTTAATTTCCAGTTAATGAAAATCCAGAACTCAGATGTTTTGTGACTACAAATGCTCCCATTTATGTGGTAGAATCCTCCACCCTCAGCATCTTTTACAGAGAGCTATAAGGTCTTTTTGGACTTGCCGTTCCACCTTTCTTTTGCTGATAGGGGCAAGGGTGGAGTGGTAGGAGCTGAGAAACGAAAAGAAATGGGATGGAGAAATAAAGAGAGAACAGAGGGGACTGAGAAAGGAAGGTTTAGAAAAATTAATAAAAGAATAGAAAAAAGGTACCTATATTCATGAACCTTTTGTGATAAGAGATTTAACTGACTGCTTTACAGAGTAGAAATTTGGTAGGGAAAGAATAAAAATGTATTTTTTAGGAAAAAAGTCACCCTTCAGATGACTTTCTATAAAGACTGCTTTTCAAGGAATGAATTTGGATTTGTTTTCCATTCATGAACTGAGATAGGTCCTAAAGCTGAAGCTGGAAGTCTGTTTTATTCACATGATAGCTGAATAGATTTTGAAGGATAGTACAGAGTGAAGTATGAGAAATCATCTTGATTATGGCATGCATAACTTACTTATCAACAGTTATAACAGTGTAAAGGTGCTATAATTATTGGTTCTGGTTAAGCTAGGAGCTTTGCAATTTCTGACTTTTTAAATTTGATGATTTATGCACCTAATCTCCTTGATTGTGCATTGTTTTAAAATTTTCTTCAGATATGCCTTAGACTATGAGAAAATGAGTTGACTACAGACTGGAAATTGACCACCCAGAATATAAGATGAAAATAATTTCTTCATCTGTCAGATTGCCAAAATCCAAAAAGACTCTCAGTAGTGAAGATTTAGAATAATGCAGGTACATGAATAAATATGCATAGTTTAGTTATCAAAGATTTTTTTGAAGGCTTGTGATTTATGGAAGTTACTCATTTTCTTCCTATAATTAAGTTCTATGCTTATGCATATTAAAGTTTTAATTACTGAATATGTACATTAGTAAATCTCAAAATATTTCATGTAAAATTTTCCAACATATTTGACAATTTAACTATTAACATTCCTGCATATTATCGTACCCTTGGGATCACGAACTCTATGATTGATAGGCGGTAAAGAAATAGCTTTATTTTTTAATGTTTTAGTTTAATATTGCACACATATTTCAACCTTGCTCTGATCATAATAAGGTTAAAAATCACACTCTTAGGATTATCATGCTTATAGTTCTGAAAAATGTAAATGTAATTTTAAAGAAATTTTATTTTTTTAAAAGAAATTTTAAAGAGGATTTGGGATAAGAGGCAAAGTGAAAAGACAGTTTATAAAACTAGATAAGGATGTTAGGGAAGAAAAAAAGTATAAATTAACCAGATTTGGACAGAATTAGACTTTTTAAAGAAAAATTTCTTAACAGAGAACTTTAATGTGGCAAATTCTGAATGCTCTTCCTAAAGAAATTTAAACATTTCATCAAGTATACAGATGTTGCTGACAGAGTCCTATGGAAGACCATAATGATTCTATTCCTTATTTTTCTAAATACCTTTTTTTATTGTATTATAAAAATAAATATATATGGTTAATAAATTTAATCTGTTTTACATCTGTTATTATTTAATATATATTTGAAGACAGGTAAATGTGGGTATTTTACATTTCCTCTAAATGTACTCATATTTGTGTAAATGTATCAAGCAAACTGCAGATAGTCTGTGAGTGATATGTGACCATGCAGGTGATGGCTAGAAAATGCTGCTAGCTATTTCTGATACACTTACTTAAAAAGTGATGGATTTTCTACCTTTTTCCTTTTTAGTATACTTCAAGGAATACTTTAAAGACTCTTCCTTTTAGCTCTATACATTTTTTTTTAAAAATGAGACAAATTAAGCTGTGGTAGACAAAAATCAGGAGACAAATCATTAAGAAAATAAATAGGAAAAGTGTAGTCTAACAGGATAATCAACAAATCTGGAAAAAGATAAACAGAAAAAGTGAATCTCCTTTAATAGCAAGAAAGCTACTGTCACCAAAAAATGTGATTTAGGTAGGAATTTGAGAATGTGGGTAGGCACCTTTATGTGATCAAATAAAAACTGATTTATTACATTAGCATCTTTAGACAACCTGGTCTTTTGGTTTTTCTTCCTTAACACATTCTCTATACTCTTGTACCTAGCACAACAGTAATTTTTTTTTAGTTTCACAAAGAAACAGCTGATTTTGTAGTTGAATTTGTTCATAATACAGCACTATTTTGATAAGCTGACTCAGCTTAATTCACTAAAAAATGTATTTGTCTTTTTGACAGCCTCCACGAAGATGATGACAACAACACGCCTTAGCTGTTCCACATTTTTATGTCACTGTATTATGAACGCAGGCTGACACAATATTTATATATGTTCTTGTGTTAGATCAGTTTATGTTCTCTTTGGAGTATGCAGTGGCATACCTGTCTCTTGGAAGGTTTGGAAAACAGCTCAGCATGTTCATGTAACTTATTTTTATGAACAAAACCACAATTCTTAAGCTTGTAAAATGCACTAACATCAAATGGTCAGCTACATGTGTTTATTTTCTTTTGCCACCAGACAACTATTATAAAATTAGTATTTTAACATTAAATCCAAGGCTGTAAGCTTAGAGCTTTTATTCCAAGCAATTCTACTGAGAATAATTGCTTTTGGAAACTTGTGAAGAAGAGCCAAGGAAATTGTCATGGTTTTATTTTATACTTCACTCTGTGAAAGCCTTAGAACAAAGGACTCAGTCATGGTCTTTCCAGAGGTGATCTTTATAAGGTAGTAGAGAAATGGAATATAGTACTATAGTTAGTAAAAAATTAGAGGGGAAAAGCCTCTAAACTACCACCTACTATGAAATCCGTAGGACACTATAAAGTTCATTTTAAAAAAATAGACAAACCCAGTCTTAGAAGATCTGAAAGCACAGTATGTTTTTCCCTTTCCCTCCCCGATAACCCCCTTCTCACCATAGTCACACCTGACAAGAATTCACTACATAAAATCAGTGCTCATTTCTGTAAATCTAATAACATCAGGCATCAGCAATTTGACCATTATAAAATAAACTAGCAATACGACCCATAGAGTTAAATATGATTATCTAACAAATAAATATGCATGTCAATTTGGAAGAGACTTGATCACAAACCATGAAAATAAGGTCAACTATTTCTTTTTCATCTACCATCAAACCCTAAATACATCATTAAGGAAGTTACATCTGGGCAAATTCCTGTGTGTTAAGTCTCTGAACACTTCCCAGATGCTGTTATACAAAGTTACACATCCATGCTGAGTTATTCACCATTGTGTAGCGATGTCTGCAGTGGGCCAGGGTTTTATTTGCAGGTTATTCAGAGAGGAGCTATGAAGCATGATTTAAAAATCCGGGTTGGAAGCATAAACAAGAGTGTGTGCCCCGTAGTCTGAGCAGTTTGTAACGGGATGTTTGGAGATTCAGAAGAGCGGGTAGTAGAGGAGATATCTTTCATTATAGAAATGCTGAGGCACAAAACACCAGTGCTTATAATCCTTTCATACATGAAATCCTTTCTCCTGTATGTGCATCATGTGCAAACGTAACGTCTGTATACTGCTGACTATTCGTCTCTGGTGTCCAATGAGTATGACTCCAATTCTTCTAATGTCACTGAGAGAGAGGAGAGAGAGGGAAAGAGAGAGGAGGCAGGGAAAGAGGGGGATAGAGAATAGAGAATATGAACATTAGATCTGAGATCTTGCCAACTCCTCTTTACTTTTCTCTCTCTCTCTCTCGCATAAAATTGTGTTTTCAAGTTTGGGGAATGTCTCAGACCGAAGTATGAGATGGAGGAAATAAACATTGAGCTATGGCAAATATGCAACATGTCTGATTTGCTTTATAAATTTGCCAAAAAGTGTATAACTGGTAAAAGAAAAGTTTAAGTAGATATATAAATGAAGATTAAGAGTTTGTTACTTTTTTCTTCTCCCTGGTGCTGGTGCCAGTGAATAAATCAAGTTAACCTCAAATTTAAGGAAAATTTCAAATTCAGGGACTAATGCAATATTCAGATATGTCATAACCTTAAACAATATATAATTCAGTTAATTATAAAAATTTTCAAATGTTAGCAAAATAGTATGTAGGGCGGAATGTATAATGTGGACTCCATTTGAGTTCTCAGATCTTTCAATAATTTAAAAAAGAATGCCATTGTATTATGGTGAATCATATGAAATTGTTATTACTATTTTAAAACAATGGCAATTTCATATGGTTCAATTAACTAGTGTTAGTATTTAATCTTTTAAACACATCTTGAGCACTTTTAGTGCACATAGGCAAAAGAAAATCTTTGAGACAGTGGGAAAATGGCCATAATACCATAGAGAAGAAAATCTGAAATGACATGATAATATTGAATTATTGCAATTATTACATTGATGAAGAAACAGGAATTAACTTCTAGTATATAAGATGAGCATATATGAGCAATAAATAACGGGGTAAAACCATGTTGATGTAAAGTCTATGATGTGAACAAGCCTAATATGCATTTTAGCAATTATTATAAAATTTTAAATAGTGATTTGAATAAATAATATTCTTTTAAAGAATAGTAGTTAAAAGTGCAATGTCCAACTTCCACTAGAACGGTATTTGGAAATGGTGGAGAAAGATGTGGGAACGCTACAGTAGCTTTAGGAAAGGTAGTTTAACCATGGTGTTCTTGATACAGTACTTGAATTTATAATCCCCTGGGTGGAGCATCTAAACCCAGTAACAACCCCAGTACCACTTACTCAATGCTCATTCTTGAAATCAGGTCAAAAGTTGTAAACCCTGCAGCCATGAAGTTATTCTTATATTGCCCCATTTTTATAGAATCCAGCCAGTCACCCACTGTGACGAACAGAGGATATTCAGGAACTTCGCCAGGGGACTCCGGCATTCTACAAGGAAAAGAAATCATGAAGACCATTTAAAGCCAGATAAAGCAAAAAATAGCCAACTTTCTTTTTTCCATTACAGTAATCTTATATCTAACTGAGGGCCAATGCATGAAATTTATGCAAGAGCAGGCCTTCCTTCCCCCAGTTGTGGCACAGGCTTCCCTCTGGCACCCGGGACCCTCTGGCCCTGTCTTCGTCGGTCTGGAATGATGTCTGGTCTAATTAGCATATTACACTTTTATTATTATAGACTAGAGGCCCGGTGCCCGAGAATTGTGCACTGGGGGAGGGGGGTTTCCTCAGCCGGCTTGTGCCTTGTAGCAGTCTGGGGCTTTTGCAGTCCGAGCCCCTTCACTTCTTTCTGCCCACCTGCAGTCCGGAGATGTCCGACTGACACCTTAGGCCTAAACTGTCAGTCGGACATCCTTAGCGGTGCCACGGAGGTGGGAGAGGCTCCCGCCTCCACCTCTGTGCTTGCCAGCTGTGAGCCCCGCTTGTGGCTGGGCAGCATTCCTCCTGTGGGAGTGCACTAACCACCAGGGGGAAGCTCCTGCATTGAGCAACTCACCCCTGTGGTTAGTGCACATCATAGCAACTGGTCATTCTGCCATTTAGTCAATTTGTATATTATGCTTTTATTATATAGGATTATATAGGATGTTTCCTCCCTCCATTTAAAAAAATCTCTAATTTCCATCATATTCAATCAACCATTTTTTACCTGTTCAGTTTCTCTTGTCAAGTTGTTTTTTTGTGTGTGTGTTTTTGTTTTGTCTCCTGCTTTTTGCCACTACTGGTTCGTATACTTGATATGTCATGAGAAAACTCACATCTTACAACTCCTCTTTACTTTTTTCTCTTGCATAAAATTATGTTTTCAAATTTGGGGGATATTCACACGAAGAAAAACTAGCCACAGGCTGCTGTTCACTCTTACACTTTATCTGCCGCTGAATCCGAAAAATGCTCTTCTGCCTTTTTCACATTTGCTGTGGTAGTCCTTCTGTTTTTCCATGGTGAATTCATTGACTGAGCTTCCATTTATTTGTTCTCAAACATTCAACAATAATTTATTATTTATTAAAAAGTAAACTCTGCTGTCAATTGCATGAATGAGATTTATAGGATAAATAGTCCAAAGAACAGATATTAATAAAGCACAAAATTAAGCAAAATCAATGCAAGGTTGGGTTAACAAGAAAAAAGGATCCAGCAATGATGAGTTTTACAGTAAGTGATACAGTAATTTGTATTTTTGCTTCTCAAATCTGATGCGGAGGGCATTGCAGTTGGAAATAGTCTTATAGTTTTAATAGAAAAATAATATAAAGGTATTATTTTGGGAAAGCTAGGGGATGTGTGCATATACATATATAAACACATTATGTATGTAATATGTGTATGTAAATACATATATAGTATATGCAAATTAGTTTTATATAAGTTAATGTCAGACAGGGAATAAATGGAATTTACTTTAGAAATTATAATAAAAATAACTCAGAATTATGTATTTAAGCCATTCTGACAATAAAGTATATTATTCTCCTTACCAAATAACATGCAAATTAAGTTTAACAATATTTTGTGTAGTTTTAAAAAATACATGATAATAAAAGTTCTTTTATAGTAATAAGCATGTTGTTTGCCCTTTAGGGTAATAAATATATAATTTTTAAAATTATTAGGTCTAGAATCTATATTAGATAGTAAAGCAGTAAAAATTTTTTAATGATTGGTGTTTGAGTAAAATTTTTAAGTAATACAAGCCTTTCCCATTAGAAATGAACCTCTGAATTATTTTTATTAGAATATTGAAGTTTAATCCAACTTTCATTTACTTTGCTTTTAGTTTTATAAAATTAAAGAATGAAAGAATCTATGGATACTAATTAGAGCCATAGTTTTTAGCATTCACATTTGGAATATTTTATTATAATGTTTTTTACATTCATATTTGAACTATTTCAGCTTTAACTAGAAACTAATAGTATATGAGCACATATGATTAAACCACATGAAATAAGAATACCTCCACTATGAACAGAATGGCATATGCCTGCTATGTAATCCTGGTATTGCTCTGCTAAAAATTATAGGAGTGGGAATTAGGTTCTAAGGTCAGTGAATAAGTTAAAAATCAAAAGAGAATCTCTATAAAAATTACCCTTAAAATCTTTTAAACTATCCTTAAATGACCAGGATTTGAGTGTCTAGAAGCAATACAAGCCAAAAACATTATGCATGGTCATACAAGTTGTAATGTATGACTCCCGAAGACTCTGTAAGGTGCCCCTTGGAACTGTTCAGGACAGAGTTCATCTTAAAGGCCTAGAATTCCTTTATTTGTTTTTTCCTTTAGTTGCTACATTGACTTCCCTTTTGCTAAACTGGGATCTAGTTGAAGGTGAAGAGAGATGATAGGCTAATCTTTTTTTTTTTAAATCTTTGCCTTTTAAAAATACATTTTATTTTTATTTATTTATTTATTTATTTATTTATTTATTTATTTATTTATTTATTTATTTTTACAGAGAGGAAGGAAGAGGGATAGAGAGAAACATCTGTGAGAGAGAAACATTGATCAGCTGCCTCTTGCACACCTCCTACTGGGGATGTGTCTGCAACCAAGGTACATGCCCTTGACCAGAATTGAACCTGGGACCTTGCAGTTCACAGGCCAACGCTCTATCCACTAAGCCAAACTGGTTAGGACCAGGGTATTTTGTTCTTTATATATAATTGGAATTTACATGTGTCTTGTAACTATCCTTTAGTCCATATGAGTACGGCTACGCTTAACAGTTACTTGTGTGCTTTATACTGCTTCTCAAATCTATCATATTTCCTATTTTTAAAACACATATCTTTATTGATTTCAGGGAGAAAGGGAGAAGGAGAGAGAGACAGAGAGAGAGACAGAAACACCAATGATGAGAATCATTGATCAGCTGCCTCCCATACACCCCACAATGGGGATTGAGCCATCAACCTGGGCAAGTGCCCTGAGAGGGAATCGAACTGTGACCTCCTGGTTCATAGGTCGATGTTCAACTACTGAGCCATGCTGGCCAGGCCATATTTCCTATTTTAGACGCTATGCCACATTCTCTTCTGCACTGTAAACTACAGTGCTACTTGATTGTGGGCTATTTCATTCTAAATATTAGAGTAATTCATGATTTGACCCTAAACAAAGATTAGTAATGTCCAAAGATTAAAAGTTATTATAGCATCTACCAGTAAATACTTTAATTGTTGCTATATTTCTTCATTTCTTAGAGGCGCTTATATTAATAAGTATTGTCAAATAAAAATTCACATATAAATACAAAATAATAAAGGCCTCCATGGAAAACAGAGCTAATCAGGGTTTTAGTTGTGGCGTTTCTCAGCATCTTCCTTATTCAACTGTCCAGAGAGAATACATAAGAGGATTCAGAATAGCTTCTGCACTGTCTTCCCAAATTATCTGATCATTTTCTATGGAATATACTTTAGGGAATACTGCTGTAGTAACATCACTGAATTATTTTATTTTATTTTTAAAAAAATATTTTTTATATATATTTTATTGATTTTTTACAGAAAGGAAGGGTGAGGGATAGAAAGTCAGAAACATCGACGAGACAGAGACATCAGTCAGCCGCCTCCTGCACGCGCCCTACTGGTGATGTGCCTGCAGCCAAGGCACATGCCCTTGCCGGAATCGAACCCAGGACCCCTCAGTCCGCAGTCTGACACTCCATCCACTGAGCCAAACCAGTCTCAACATAACATCACTGAATTTAAATATCAAAATGCCTAGGGTACTCTTACTGCTTACTACAAATAAAATCACACCTTCAGAAAACTAATATCCTGTTTTCAGACAATCTGGCTCTCATATCTTTTAATTATTTGTCAAAGAAGTTTGTTGAACCTGAAGAAAATGAAAGAATGTATTCCAGTGACTTTCCTTCATACTCTCCTCCCATTCTTGGTGCACAGGCATAGTCGAATGACTTCACTTCTCTCTCTTCTGAGATGAGGCTGGATTAATGCCTGAGTTTTCACAATTTCATATAAGTGGTGAGTGGAAATGTAATTTCCTAATTTTATGTTCTTAGTATAGAAAGGTCATGGAAGGACATACTGTATACTAAATGACTTAAATGGACTATTTCTCTGTTGAAAAGCATCCACTATTTGCTTCCAGGATGTTTCAATACCATAATCCCCTTTCTCTCCACATATCTCGAGTAACCTAGTTACGCTTAGGCCTTTATATGACTGCATTGGCAATTGATTTAGTAAGGTCAGAGACCCCTCATTGTTCACAGCCCCTCTGCAATAACTCTTTTTCAGCTTTTCTTATAATGAAGTTGAAAAATGCTGCCTGTTTCCTGGATTTGAGGGCTGGGTACCATCAGCCTCACATGAATTCTCCGGAATATTACCTAATAAACAATAAATGCCCTTTCTTATCAACCATGTACAAAGATAAATTCAGTCCACTATTTGCTGAGTGCTTAGAAATTTCTGTTCTTTGTGATTAGTGTGAGCTGCCCACCTGAGAAATGTCTTCACAGCAAAACCTGCAGCTCACATTTTAAAAAGCACATATTATAGAACAGAAGGTCAAGGGTCTATTGCTTTCCTCAGATAATCAAGGAGGGGTTAGCATTAGAAAATCCCAGGTATAAATTATGATCAATTTATATGAGGGAAAGGCTAGTAGGTACTGATACAGTTTCAAGGTGCAATAAATATATACTTTCAATACATCTAAATATGTGAAATAATAGTACTGACATAGCAAATAAGTATTTATTGTAATGAGCCCTTTGAGTTGATGATAGTACTAGTATTTTAATTTAGAAAGTTCTTTGATAGTTTATCAATAGGTATCAAAATTGTCATTAAAAAGCAAGAAGATATCTTATCTAATAAAAGAGTGATATGCAAATTGACCATATCTCTGCTATACCCACCAGCCATGCCCACCAGCCATACCCACCAGCCAATAAGGAGCAAATATGCAAATAAACCCAACCAAGATGGCTGCAGCCACAAAGAACAGGAGGGAGGCTTGGGTTTCCCAGGTGATGGAGGAAGCCAAGCTTTCTGCCTGCCCTTGCTGCGCAGGCCTCCACACCAGGCTGCAAAGTTTCAATTATAGAATCCCAACAGAAATGGTGGAAGCCACAGAGCTGGAGAGACAGGAGGCTAGGGTTGCCCCTGGCGATGGAGGAAGCCAAGTTTCTACAACCCTGGCTGCTTAGGCCTCCACGCCAGGCTACAAAGTGTCAATTACAGAAGATAAATTCCAGATACCAGGGCCTCTGCTTGGGTTGCTGGTGGGCGTGGCAGGCCTGCAAACTACCACAGGCCTCTTGCCCAGGCCGCCCCACACCCCAAAAGAACCCCTAACCTGATCCAGGACACCCTTCAGGGCAAACCAGCTGGCTCCCACCCATGCACCAGGCCTCTATCCTATCTAATAAAAGAATAATATGCAGATTGACCATCACTCCAACACAAAAGATGGCTTCCCCCATGTGGTCAAAGATCCTGCCCCCATGTGGACACAAGATGGCCACCACAAGATGGCCAGCAGGGGATGGCAGTTGGGAGGGACGAGGCCTACAAGGGAGGGCAGTTAGGGGTGACCAGGCCTGCATGGGAGGGCAGTTAGGGGCAAACAAGCTGGCAAGAGATCAGTTAGGCATCAATCAGGCTGGCAGGGTAGTGGTTAGGGGGTGATCAGGCTGGCAGGCAGAAGTGGTTAGGGGCAATCAGGAAGGCAGGCAGGTGAGCAGTTGGATTGTGAGAGGGATGTCTGACTGCCATTTTAGGCCTGGTTGGGCCTATGTGGGCAGTCAGACATCCCTCAAGGGGTCCCAGATTGGAGAGGATGCAGAATGGGCTGAGGGACACCCCACCCCTCCCTGCATGAATTTCGTGCACCAGGCCTCTAGTATAAATATATTTTCAGACAAACAAAATAGGAATAGACCCATAGATACAGAAAATAGATTGATGGTTACCAGAGGAGAGAGGTGTTGGGGAACTGGATGAAAATTGGGGAGGAATTAAGAACTAAAAATTCAAAGTCACAAAATAGTCCAGAGATATAAAGTACAGCATAGGGAATATAGTCAATCCTATATAATAAAGAGGTAATATTTAAATTGACCATCATACCCTCGCACAAGATGGCTGTCCCCATGTGGTCAGAAGAGGCCGCCACAAGCTTACTGGCAGGGGAGAGCAATTGGGGCGACCAGACCTGCAAGGGAGGGCAGTTGGGGGGCACCAGGCCTGCAGGAAGGACAGTTGGGAGCAATCAGGCAGGGGAGCAATTAGGCATCGATCAGACTGGCAGTGGAGTGGTTAGGAGGTGACCAGGTTGGCAGGCAGAAGTGGTTAGGGGCAATCAGGCAGGCAAGCAGGTGAGCAGTTGGGAGCCAGCAGTCCTGGGTTGTGAGAGGGATGTCCGACTGCCTGTTTAGGGCTGAACCCTAAACCAGCAGTGGGACACTCCCTGAGGGGTCCCAGATTGGAGAGGGTGCAGGCTGGGCTGAGGAACACTATCCCCCAGTGCATGAATTTCATGCATTGGACCTCTAGTAATATTATAATTACTATGTGTGGTGCAGGTGGGTATGTGAAGTATCAGGGAAGGGGGGACACTTTGTTTTTTGTTTGTTTGTTTCTTTTTGCATATTACTTTTATTAGATAGGGTACTTAAATTATAAATATACTGTAAACCCTACAGTTTCCACTAGGTTATTTCCCTCTAGAAATATATATATTTTACAGTATTTTTTATTTTTTTAATTTACAATATAACTTATATTTAATAGTAGTACAAGTCCTTCGGTTGATCTCCCCCAGCATCCGCCTCCCATCCACTTCGGCCTTCCCCCTGTAGCTTGACAGCCTGTTCAAGGCCACCCTGCCTCTATATCAATCACTCCCAAAGGGGGGACACTTTGTAAAGTATATGATTGTCTAACCACTATGCTGTATACCTAAAACTAATATAAAATATCCTATCTAATAAAAGGGTAATATGCAAATTAACTGTCATGCCATCACAAAGATGGTGGCACCCATAGCCACAAGATGGCAGCACCCAGTCTTCTCAGCCCCGCCGGAGTCCCTCAGTCCTGGATGGGGTGGCTGCTGAGAGTGGGCAGCATGAGTGGCCTGGTGGAATGCTTGCTTCGTCGCTGTAGTGACGAGGCAGGCGCCACACCTTGGCCACTGAGGGCCTCTGGGCAGCGGGCATGGAGCAAGCTGGGGTGTGGGAGTCATCGCCCTGGTGACAGGCAAACGTTTCACACCCAGCTGCGGATGGGCCTCTAGGCCACGGAGAGCCTCTGAAAAGTGGACGTGGAGTGGCCAGGCCCCGCAGAGAGCTACTGGAGCACGGATTCGTGCGCAGGGCTACTAGTTGAACATAAACTGTAATTGAAAAATAAAGTTTAAAAAAGCAAGAAGCTTTTTATCTTCAAAAGTTTTCCATTTTATATTCATCATGTAAATATAATAGTAATAGAGCTATTAAAATGATTTAAGATTAGTGCTTTAGAAGCACTATTGCAAGGTAATATCTTGTTTTATTAGGAAATCATTACATTCATTACAAGCTTAAAGGCTTTTCTCCCCTTACTACTCTAACATAACATCTTTTTCCCTAGCTTGCATTTATATATGGTTATCAGAACTGTACAGAGAAGATCCATTCTACTTTATATTCACTTTATTTCAAATATTTATAAATATTTTGCATGTTTCAACAGTCTTCATAGCTACTATTCAAATGAATGTATAATAGTTTATGTTAATGCTTAATAATTATTAATTCTCTAAAATTAGACTCTTAGATTGCTAACAACATTCTTTTATTATAGATGATTATACAGTCTTAAAACATGTATCTTTTTGCTTCAGTTGAGGTACTTCCATGGGGAAAATCCATAAGAAAGAAAAAAAAATTAAGATGAAGTTAAAAGTCCCTGATAGCAGGAACCATCTCTCACATCTTTCTGGTTTTTTTTTGTAGACCTTAGCACAATGCTGAAAGTATTACAGAAATTCATAAAATAAATAATGATTTAGTCTTGAATTTTTTAAATAAAAAGTATGATTCATGATAGAATGGCAGATTCATATTGAATAATCTATTCTCATTTAATTTTATTAACTAGAAGAGTGCCTATTAGTGTAACAGTTTATTAAAAATAGGCTTTTTACTTAATGTACTTCTTGTATTGTGAAAATGTTTGCTTATCTCTGTCTTTATAGGTTTCAGAGTGGAGGGAAAGACAGTTAAAGATAGAGTGAGGTAGCACAGGGTTACTGGACCTCAAAATCAGCATTTACCTTATTCACTATCAATGCTTTTACATGAGTTTCTCTCTCATGACTCAGGAACTACACATTACACTATTTACTTTATCCATAAAGTAATATCCTGATGCATATACTATCCATATAACATTTGAATGAAGAAAAACATTACCCTTTCTACAATTAGGCCTAACAGTCAACTTGAACATAAGTTAATGAAAGAATTGTGATATTCTTTTAACATTTTAAAGTGTAACTTTATTCCAAATATTCTAAAATCCATAGAACCATGCCATATATATTGTGACTATTTTGTGTTTCTGGGCAATATCATTTTGTTCCAAACAATGTGATGCTCCACAGTGTTAAATTGGAAACATGAATTATTTTTTGTCAGCTTTTATTTTCAGAAAATCTTCAGGATTTTTTATTGATATTATTATTTAATTTTTCTAAAAGCCTGATAATTGGTGCAAAGTATGAAGAAATAAAATTCAAAACAAAATTTAAAATTAGAGGTGTGTTTGAACATTAGGAGGGATAGATGCAGAGTAGAAAAATACTGTTTAAAGCACTCCCATAATTCTGAGTACCCAGTGCATGAGCCCTATAGCTAGACTAATTACTGAACCTCAAGGAAAGCTTATTTGTGTGAAGAAATAACACAGGGATATAAATAGATTTCATATCACATGCCAACTACAATTCATTAGCAGTGGTTGTCAAAATGTTGCCTTGAGAAGAATACTGAGGTAGCATTTGGGCTCAGTGGGAAGTGCTGTGATGATTAGTAATGTCTGCCATAACAAGGGAAAAAGCAAAGCATATATTTGCCAACACTGGAAAAATTCAATCTTCAAAAATGCCTGAGGATGTAATTCTGGAATTGTGTGGTTGCCATATTTTCTTCAATTTGCTATTTTGTTGTAGTTTCTACTTTTTTTCCAAGTAATGTTCTTCAAGTGGCTGAGCATTATAGGAAGATCTTGGTAGAATAGAAAATATGAACTATGAATTTGCTACTTATTCCCATAAATGAGGGCATATACTCTACATCCTTGTATTTGCAGTGGAACATCAAATAATAGGTTGTGCCCCACAACAAATTCTTTTGGGGATTTTAGTATATCCCATTAATGAAGTCTTGTTAGTTCAGAAAAAAAACCTATCTGGAAATGTAAAAATGTATCCTCTTTCCTATAATCACATTTTTGAAACAGTGCTGTATTGGGAAAAATCTTACATTTTGTGGGATTGTTTACTATGTATGGAAAGAACAAAGGCTATGCAGTCAGTGCACCTCATCAAATTCCTGATCTACTAATTATTTGCTATGTACCTTTGGGAAAGTTAGCCTCTTCGAGTATTCATTTCCTTATCTGCGGGCTGGAGATAATAACAGTAGGGAATAAATGACCTAACAGATGAAGGTGCCTGGTACAATGACTGGCACATAGTAGGTTATCAACAAATACCAGTAAGATTATTGATAATGTATATTAAACTTAGTATCAACATTAATATTGGTGTTAACATTGGTATTATTATTTTGTGCCAACAGTTCATGTAAAATGATTTTCTAATGGGTAGAAATTCCACACTTCCTGATTAATACTTAATGCTCTGTCTTCCTTCCACAAAGCTTTGCTAATCCCTCAATTCAACACTGGGTTTTGTCCAGCTAGTTACTTCTCTGACATAAAAAAAAAAAAAAAAAATCATTAAAAGTGTTTGTTACAAAAAAAAGTGTTTGTTAACAGAAGTCAAACAAAGTAAGTTCTCCATGAGTTGGTACATAGAGATAATAATTTAGCAAGTACTGATTATGTACAGTCCAGGCAACACTGAGCAAGATCTTTCAAAATGAATGGAAAATTGTTGAAAGTTATTGCCCACTGAAGATAGCATTATAAGTACTTTATTAACTAGACGAAGACAGGCAGTACCATTTAGTTTTTTTAAAAAAATATATTTTATTGACTTTTTACAGAGAGGGAGGGAGAGGGATAGAAAGTCAGAAACATCGATGAGAAACATCGATCAGCTGCCTCTTGCACGCCCCCTACTGGGGATGTGCCCGCAGCCAAGTGATCCCCTTCTATGACTATATCCCAACTAGAAATACCAATCAGAAAGGAAATATGTTCATAGCAGCACAATTCACCATAGCTAATATTTAGAAACAGCCTAAGTGTCCATCAGCAGATGAGTGGATTAAAAAAGAGTGGTACATCTACACAATGGAATACTATGCTGCTTTAAAAAAGAAAGAACTCTTACCATTTGCAACAGCATGGATAGACCTAGAGAGCATTATGCTAAGTGAAATAAGCCAGTTGGAGAAAGATAAGTGTCACATGTTCTCAGTCATATGTGGAATATAACACACAGCCTACACTGATGAACAAAAATAGACCCAGGGACATAGAAACATCAAACAGACTGTCAAACCTTAGAGAGAAGGCAGAGGAGGGTATATGTGGGGGGAAAAGATCAATAAATGAATTTATATGCATGTATGCATAACTCATAGACACAGACAATAGGGTGGTGAAGGCCTGGGGGGGAGGGACAGAGTGGGAGAGATCAATGGGGGAAAATGGGACATATGTAATACTTTCAACAATAAAGATGAAAAGAAAAGTGGTGGTCCCAGTTCTTAAGAGCTAAAATATTATAAGATCCTTAACTATGGTTCAATAGGTAGTGAGAATATTTCTCAGTGCCTTGGCCTGAACAGAATATGTTTTTTTGTGGCAAGTGACTATCAAAGACTGGTCCATCTCATCAGCAGCTGCCCATCCCTGGATGTCACCTTTTTTAAAGCTAATGTTGTCAAGGAGCCCATAATCTGTAAAACTCTTTGTCAGTAACATTCTGGGGATCTGGAGCAGAGATTGTAGGAAAGTGTTATTTTCCTATTATACTGCAACACTGTGTGAAAGAGCATTGGCCAGCTGACATCAACATGCACTCAGTAGGCTACAGTGATTGGAAGAATCAAGTGGGGTTGAAGAATGAATGTGTAGGACAATGTGGATGGGCTGGGAAGGTAGGGTTGAGAAGGTAGGGCTGGGTGGAAGAACACCTATATAGCCATCAATCCACTTTATGCTACTAAACTACTGGACCCAAGATATAACTGTGAACTCTGGGACTATGCTTGACTTGGGGTTGAGAGTAGTTACCAAATTATTCATGAAGGTCAGGGAAGAGGGAGAAAGAGGTGTTCCTGTTGCCATTGTCCACATAACCTTGGCCTCAAACTGGGCCTTTTCTCCCAGGGGCTGTGTACCATATGTGATAGATACAAATAATTCTTTGAAAGGAGATTATAGGGCAGAATTATAGAATAAATTAAAGTGAAAATAGTATGAAATTCACACATATGAAAGGATAACTGCCTGTATTATAAAGGTGTTTTTGAAAAATTATTTTTTACAATTAATTTAAGGTTGTAGTTACAATAACACTATGCCTCCTAATATGTCCACACACCTTCCTTGAGTAGGCAAGAAAGCAAGAAGGCCGGGAACTGCACAGAGCTCTGAATGCTCCCCTGGGAGTGTGTCAGGCCCAACACTATCAGCATTATTTGGAGATGCTGCTCCAAATAATGGAAGCCTTCTCTGCCCAATATTATTTCTATTGGGTGTGTCTTTTGAAATAAAATATTATAGATATAAGGTTATAACATTTCCAGTATGTTAGTATAAAATTATTAAGCTGTGGATTTTCCAGCCTTCCCCATCCCCCTTTGTTACCTTAATTTATTCCCCTCTTCATACTCTGTTAAAAGAAAGATTAAAATTTTCTCAGGTGGATTCCTGAGAAAAAGCAATTAGAGTGGAATTAAAACCATGGGGACCCAGAGGATGAGAGAGTTGTGTCAGGGTAAAAGTGTGAGAGAACCTTGGGATTTTGGGGAGAGTGGGGAAGAGGCAAGTGCAGGAGAGTTCAGTTAGTCACTGTAGGTTATACACTTAGATTCCTTTTGCAGTCTGAGAGCTCTGTGGGAGGAAAGACTGAAATTCTGCACTCTGTCACATTTCCTTCATCCAGTCTGGGACACACGACTGGGCTTTGGCACTTGGAGATCGAGGGGCAGTGCCACAGTTTTCTAAGCATAAAACAAACGAGGCATTCTTTACCCAACATTCTTACCCTTATCTACCATGTCTCTTCTCCCTAAGCAGTCTCAGTGCTTTGGGATCAGGGACAGGGTGAGTGGGCAGCAGTGGAGGTGAGGGGGTGGCCAGGGGGCCCCATTCAAGTTATTGGAAAAATAATGCTGATAAAGTTCAAGCACAATATCTTTAGAACACTGGTTCCTTTTGTTTCTCAAAAGAAAAGTATGTTAAGGGCAACAGCAGTAGTGCACATGTCTGTGTCAAGGACAGCAAATCAGTAACACAAACCTCCATTTGGTCTCCCACAGATTAGACTTGAGGACTGAATCAAACTGCCAGCGTATATAAAGGACCAACTTCTGGCCTCATGGGGCATTCCTCTGGGAGCCTGCCATTCACCGCACATCCCACTGAACCACAGACCTCTGGCCCTCAGGCAAGGAGCCCTCCTCTTGATTTCAACTGTTTGCTATTTTCTCGTATGATTTGTCATCATTATTTTCCAAATATGATGGACATTCATAATCTTGAAAAATCAGGAAGAAATTGTTTTATCTCTTTCTTCAAAAAAACAAAACAAAAAAACCCCCCAAAAAACTCTTACCTGCCTGCTTGTATAGCCACAGAACAGCTGGAGAGCTCTGTTGGGGGGCACTGGCTGTGGGGTCCGGCCACCCTATACCGTAATGAGAAGCCAGAATGAATGATTCAGTTTATAGGTGCCAATGTTCTTTCATTAACACTCCATGAGCCCTTCCTGCCAGCTCTTTCTCCTCAATGTTAAGGCATGCCCGACTCTTCCACAAAACATATAAAGACATTATCTCTAACCAATTCTCTTTCTCTTCAGAGACAGGTTTCTTGAAAAACAAAAACAATACCAGACTTGTACTTTATATTGCTCTTCTTTCTGACCTCATATTCTGACCTCCTCCACTGCAATCTGTCTTACACAACTTTATTGAAAATGCTCTTGCAAAGGCTGCCCAGGAACTCCTGAGCATCTTGCTGCTCAATTGAACAGTGCGGTGACTGTGGGGGTGGGGAAGAGGAGAGGCACAGCAGCGTAGGGGGTTGTGGTGGTGGAAGAGGGTGAAAGAGGGATAAGTGGGAAAAAATAAATTCAATGGATATACTTATCTTCCCAAAGCTTTGTGGAGCCTTGGATCTCACTCTCCTTGAATCTCTCCCCCTTTCTGGCTTCTATGATACCACTCCTCCCCTGCTTTCCTCATTACCTACCTGGCTCTTCTTCCATTGTCTCACCTTCAGTTTATTTTTAAATCTTGGTGTTCCAGAGGATTGCATTCTATTCCTGTTAATTTGTGTTCTTTTTATTCTCCAGGGTTTACCTTAACTACACGTAAAGCTTTAGCTACAATCTATATGCTGATGATCTTCAAATCTACATCTCTAGCCTAGATCTTTTAACCAGAGGTTCAATCTACACGTATAACTGCCTGTAGAACCTTTCTACTCGTGTTCAAAGTGGTCTCCTTTCTATTCCAAAATCTTGCCCTTCTTAGTGGTAATGGCATTAACAAGCTTGTCGAAGAAAAAAACTTGACAAATATCCTTGATTCTTTTTTCTCCTCCTCCACTATGTATTTTAGCAATGACCAAGACACATTTGTTTTTCTTGCTCAATAATAAATCCATTTTTAAAATCTCTTGACCCCAAGCCTATTCCCATTTCAGGCCCTGATTTTTTCTAGCTTGTATTGCTGTAAACATATAATTGTCTCCTTGTGTTCCAGTCTCCTTGTGTTTTACTCCAGTCTACATCACCCCTCGGGTGATCTTTAAGAAACGCAAATGTAATCTTGCCATTCTCTTGCTCAGAAATCTTCAATGGCTGCCATAGCCTTTGTGATAAAATCCAGAGGGCCTTCCAACCTACCACCCACCCCTACTTTACAGCTTCCTGGGTTGGACTGCTTTAGGGAAGATGGCTAGAGTGATAGCTTAATCTCTGGCTATTTCATGCTTGGCTTCACTTTATTGAGGATGCCAATTAGTGATTTAGAGGTGAACGCATGTGCTCTGCAGTGAGCTCAGGCCTGTTTCAAGCAGTCCTTGAAGAGCCTCCGGCCTTTTTGTTACTAAAAACCGTGCTGACTTGAACTTGTGACCTAAAGTTAAATATCTGTGTATCCTGCTGACCATCCCCTGAGCCAGCAAAGTGAGTTTTGGAAAGGCTTTGGTTACTTTTAAGTCCAATTTGGCCTAAATAAATATATGTTTAACTTAATAATAATATTTTAAATGTAATAATTTCAGACACAGATGATACTATTTTTTCCTTCTTTCTCCCTTTTAATAATTGCTTTTCAGAGAGAGGTGAGTAGATCTTAACTTTTATAAAATGGGATATGAGTGCCTTCATTTTCTTGTCTTTCTCTGGCTTTAGGAATGGAAAGTAACAACAGCTGGGTGTAATCATATCACCAGGAAATATCCTTGCTCCTGGCAGGTTCACAAATTGCCCCTCTTTCTTGACATTTCAAATAGAGGGACAGAACATACATAAAATGGACACGAAAATTAAAGGGGCTGCAGGCATGCACATATTCTCTTATAAAAGTAAGGAAGGATATGTAAATACCAAAAACCCACACAGGACAAGTATAAAAAAATTCAGAAAGATTAGATATGGAGAAAAGAAAAGGGGAACCTATTTTCTTGTGAATAAAAAAAACATACAATTTTCTAAAATGTTAATACATTCCTTTGCAGCTGTTAAATAAAATATAGCTCATACACCATTTTCTAAAAGGCAGACAACTACGTGGTTATCAAGGCAAACTTCCTCCTCTCTGTTAGTCTGTCTATAGCCTGAAGGAAATTGATTGTCAAGGGAGAAAAATCAACTCTCTGCATCTTACACAAGGATGTCTTCCACCAGGGTGTGAAGGGCACTGGGATTGCGGATCAGTTTGTCAAGGAAGCTGACAATGTCAGTAAATTTTGGTCTGTGATTTCTCTCCTTCTGCCAGCAATGGAGCATCAGCTGGTGCAGAGATGCTGGACAGCCCATGGGAGCTGGAAGTCTGTAACCTTCTTCAATGGACAGAATGACCTAAATGCAAGCATACACAGGTTATTCTTTTACTTTGGGGGACAGATAATACATATGCTAAGTTATAATTCCTTTTTATATAGGAAGTAAAAGCCAAAATATTGGTAAATATGAAAACCAGACAAAGTAAATACAAAAGTTGTGAAGGAAAATTGCGAGAATCTCCATAGCATCCTCTAACTCCTCTGAGAGGAAAATATGTATTTTAAACACGTGGTGTACAGAAGGGAGGTTGTTTCATCACAATGTCAAGAAATAGTTTTTGTGTGGTTTAGCTGGAACATCTCAAAACCCATTTAGGACACCAGAAACCCAGCATAAGATTGATGCATTTAGTGCAAATCATGTGTAACAAATGTTTTTAAGTAAAATGTACTTCTGGTGAAGAAGCACTGAATTCCTGAATAAATTTACCTTTTTATAGTAAGTCCATGTGTATTCTTTTTCTAGTTATCATTTCTTTTTTTTTTTTATTGCCTATTGAGTTCCTCTTCATTTACTCCTGGCTTTCCATTAGTCTGATGCATGATTGTAGGTCCTCTAATAACTTCTAAGATCATTTCATCTTTGAAATGTTATCAATGGCTAGCTTAAGGCCACAGCGCTGCAGGGGCATTCCGCTCCAGCATTCTCTGGGCCAGCGCTCTCCAATAGCACTCTCTGTGATGAAATGTTCTCTGTCCAAAATGCTAGCAACTGGTCACAGGTGGCCAAGCGGTGTTAGAGATGTGGCTAGTAGGACTTAGGAACTGAATTTTTAGTTTGCACTAATTAAAATTTAAAAAGGCACATGTGGCTAGTGGCTCATCTATGGGGCAGTGCAGCTCTAGAGAAAGAACTCTCTATAAGAAGCCAAAGTTAGATGCTTCTCTGCCTCTGTATTTATTATTATTATTTTTTTTTAGAGAAGCATCGAACAGACTGTTAAATGACAGCGGGAGGACTGGGGAGGTAGAGATCAACCGCAGGACTTGTATACATGCATTTAAACATGACAGGTGGACACAAGACACTGGGAGGGGGATGAGGGCATGTGCTGGGGGCTGGAGGGTGGTGGAGGATGTGTCGGGGAGGCTAGGGGAAGGTAAATTGGGGGAAAAAAAGGAGACTCTGCACTTTAAACAATAATAAAAAGAAGAAGCCAAAGTTAAAAAAAAACATACAGAAAACCAAAGTTAAGAGCAATAAGTGGATGAGGTTTTATTTTTATTTTTGTAATGTAATCAGTAAATAAGGCAAGATATTGATTATATTAATATATGACCCACTTGGGAATTTCTTAACAATGCATTAAAATTAACCCAGAATTTATGTAATTTATTTTTTAATGAGTATTCAAAGGTATTCATATGAGCCTTTCTTCTTATATCATCTCTTAGAGAAAGGCAAAGAAAAAGGTTTATTTTCCCTCATTTTTGAGGTGGGAAAACTGAGGAAAAGACAAATATTTAAAGACAAACACAGGAGGAACCAAGATGGCAGCATAGGTAAACACCTATCCTGCTGTCCCACACAACAATTTCAAAACTACAACTTAACGACAGAAAGAACATCATCCAGAATCACCGGAAAGCTGCCTGAGTGGAAATTCCACAAATAAAAGTAAAGATAGGACACTGTGACTCAGAGGAGCAGTGGAGGGCAGAGTTGAGGATACACGTGGAGTCAGAGGTTTGGAGCAGTGCGTGCGTGAGGGGAGAGGGTGGGCAGCTGCAAACCTGGCTGGTTTTCTCGAATGGGGAGGGTGACAAAGGTGTCCCACTGCACTGATTCTCCAGTTCCGGGTGAGGTCCGGGGAACCCACACTCATGTGGGGTGAAACTAAACACTAAGAAGGAAGCATGCTGAAACTCGGGTGCTGAAGAGGTCTGTGAGCTTGCAGAGAGGGCACGTAAACTTGGGAAGAGCAGAAGCACGTGAGCGTGTAGAGAGTACTTGTGACTTGCTCTCTCATCCGGGAAACCACCGTACTGCATTGTTTTACAACCCTGGGTGAGACTTTGGGTGTGCAGACTCATTTGGGGAGAGGCTGAATTGTCCGGAATTGGGTAGAACTCAGTGGCAGCTTTCTCTCAGAGGTGCGTGCAGCCATTACCACCAGGCACAAAGACCCAGATGCCGCATAGGGCGGAGCTGACAAGAAATCAAGGCTGCCTGTTCAGCCCAGAGACTCTACCCATCCAACCTGAGCACAGCTGATCCTCACAGCCAATTGGCCTGGAGGTCAAACCCTCCAAATGCTAACAACAATAATCTAGGCTTAACTTCAATAAGACTGTGCAGCCCATAAAGGGCTGCACCAAGAGTATCTACCTCAGGTAACTAGGGAGGCTGAGCCACTGTCCCTTACAGTACATCTACCACACAAAGCTAATCGACCAACTCAGGGAAGCAGCCACAATGCAGAGACATGGGAAAGAAATCACATGTGAAAGAAATGGAGGGGAAAAAATGACTGGACATAGAGTTCAAAACCACGTTTATAAGGTTTTTCAAGAGGCTCCTAGAAGAGGCCGATGAACTTAATGAGACCTTTGAGGATATGAATGAGTCCCTCGAGGATATGAAAAAGGTCCAACTAGAAATTAAGCATACACTGACTGAAATAAAAAATATTATACAGAGACCTAAAAGCAGTCTAGAGGACCACAAGAACCAAGTCAAAGATTTGAAATACAAAGAGGCAAAATCCACTCAGCCAGAAAAGCAAGAAGCAAAAAGAATCCAAATAATTGAAGATAGTGTAAGGAGCCTCTGGGACAACCTCAAGCATACCAACATCCGAATTATAGGGGTGCCAGAAAGAGAGAGAGAGCAAGATAATGAAAACCTATTTGAAGAAATAGTGACTGAAAACTTCCCACACCTGGTGAAAGAAATTGACTTAAAAGGCCAAGAAGTGCACAGAACCCCAAACTACAGGAATCTAAAGGGGACCACACCAAGACACATCATAATTAAAATGCCAAGAGCAAAAGACAAAGAGAGAATATTAAAAGCAGCAGGAGAAAAACAGTTACCTATAAGGGAGTACCCATACGATTGTCAGCTGATTTCTCAACAGAAACAATGCAGGCCAGGCGGGAGTGGCAAGAAATATTGAAAGTGATGAATAGCAAGAATCTACAACCAAGATTACTCTACCCAGCAAAGCTATCATTCAGAATTGAAGGTCAGATAAAGTGCTTCGCAGATAAGGAAAAGCTAAAGGAGTTCACCACCACCAAACCAACATTATATGAAATGCTGAAAGGTATTCTTTAAGAAGAGGAAAAAGAAAAAGGTAAAAATAAAAACTATGAACAACAAAAACACATCTATCAACAAATGAATCTAAAAATCAAGTGAATTAAAAATCTGATAAATAGGATAAACTGATGAATATAACAGAATTATGGACATAGAGAGGGAATGGACTGACAATTCTTGGGGAGAAAAGGAGTGTGGGAAGTGCAGCAAGAGATTGAACAAAAATCATACACCTATGGGAGAGGAGAGTTGAGGGGAGGTAAGGGCCAAGGGTGGGATGGGTACCGGGTAGAGGGGAGCTATAGGGGGAAAAAAGGGAAACAATGTAATTAATAAACTGAACAATAAAGATTAAAGTCTTAAAAAGAAAAAGACAAACACAATTTAACCTCACCCCTGCCTTCTCTTGACAATAAAAATATAAAAGTGCAAATGTTAATATTGCTAACAGAATATCCTTTATTGTAGTACCATCTACCCCTGTTCTGTAATTTAACCCCCCACACATATTATTTTAATTTTGTTTAAAATTGAGACCACTTAATATGACTCTACAATACCTGTAATGTATGCTAGAGGCAGTTTGTAAAAAGGAGCAGTAAAATGCCTTTACGAACTTCTGAACGGCTCAGCTTTATTGTTTTTTATATATTTTAATTTTTTTATAATAGGAAATTTCTCATAATCCCATCAGTGTCTTTGTGACCAGAACACTTTAACCTGTCAGGAAACCAGCATTTTACTTTCCATTATTGAACAGGATTTTTTCTTATCTATTTTCTGAGAACCTCTGCTACTACTTAGACTTGGGTTTTAAGGCATTTTGCAACACATTTTAGTACAACAGACTGTGTGTAAAAATGCTTGTAACACCTCAAATCTACTGTAGTTTTGAAAAGTACTAAGAAAAAATGAGTAGAATTCCACTCCAGAAAGACTTAAAGATCCCACTCCAAGAGAGCTCTCTCTTGCCACAGTTACCCAATTACAAGTGCTTAAAATAAAGTAGAAGACAATGGAGATTATATTCTGAGAAAAAAACATTAGCTGCCTTTACTGAGTATCTATCATGTGCTGGGTGCTTTGCATATTTTTGTTCATTTACTGCTTAAAATAACTCAACATGGTATATTATTCTCCCTATTATTAAAGTTTTGATGTAGAGTGGTTAGAGAAATTGCCTGAATTCACACAGTATAGGTGGCAGATATGGAATCTGAACATAGTTCAGATTCCAAAAATTTTAGCTTTGAAAAATTTCCTCTTGTTATTCTGCAGAAATGTTTTTCAATTTTCCTGATATAACACTTTCCTCCACAATTTTACATTAATTTATACAATTTTAAGGGTAATTACCATGCTGTCTTTTGTCATAGCATCTACTAATTAGAATTCAGTGTTTTTATTTGGATCTTAAGTTTAATTTTCTGGATAAATAAAAAAAAATTACTTCACAGTTTTCAAACTAATCTCTGGCTGAACAGAGCCATTTCTGAATGCTCTGAGTCTTGCACACATTTCTATTATTGCATATATTACATTGTATTGTACTTTTTCATCTGCCTTTCCTTCAAAGCTACATATATTGAAGACAGGAATTATTTCTCTATATTTTGCATTTTCATAATTTAGTACAGTGCGTAACACATTAATAAATGTTATTGACTTAACAAAAGTTATTGGAAGACATTTTTGGATTTATCTTAATAGAAGAGCAGATTCTCAGAAAACCTGGAAGCTCAAGGTACCCAAGATGGATTCAAAGCACAAGCATGATAGCAACTGAATTCCTGTATGAAGGAAATATTAAAATAATGGTGCCTCAAACAGTATTGCCCAAAATGATCTCAGGTCTCACTTTGGTTTGCCTGGAGAATGAGCCAGGTAAGACTGGGGCTCTCTTTGCTCCCTGAAAGCAGGACTGAACCCAAATTCAGCTTCCTGTAGTCCCAGTGGCTTCTTCCTCCTGTCCAGGGGGTTACCATCTCCCACAGGCCCCAAAGTCTTTGCCTGTTTGGGTCCTGACTTTCCCAGACAACGGTAAACAGTTGACACCCAAATCTAAACTTGTTGGTGCTAAGCCAGCAATTTATTCTCTTTTTATTGACAAAGTTGCTCATGCTTGTCCTATAAGAAGAGACAGTAACAGAGAGTGTACTCTCCTGAAATCTTTACCCATAATGTGTTCAATGTGTGTCTGGTCCCAGTACGCCTTCCCATGGGGACAAGGAAAAGATTTGGGAACTCATGACTATTTTTCTTGCTGCCTCTGGTTTTTAAGTTTCCTCAGTTTTTTTAATTTGTAAAGTTTGTCTTGAGCCCTGGTTCATGAATGTTAAACATTAAGGGTCCCACCTTATAGGAGAATAGAAATAACAATAGTAACAATGACAAGAGTAGTAAGAGCTAGTAACTGAGAGCTCTTGGGGACTTCCAAGTGCCAGTTGTAAATGATTTGCGTGTATCAACTCTTTTAATCTCCACAATAAGCCTATGATGAAGGTACTATTGTTATCCCAATTTTGTAGACCAGGAACTTAAAAATTGAGAGGTTTAATTTGCCCAAGATCACAAATCTAAAAATTCTGGTTTCAAAGGTAGCCAGAGAAAAGACTCAAGAGATATGATTCACAAAAATGGTTAAAAGATACATATTTCTAATGAATTTTTAATTTATTCAGATATATCAGTCACTTAAATGTGCTATTGAACATACTATGCATAAAGGTATAATGCAATGAGTAAAAAATATTTCTTTAGGAGATGTATGATCTAGTGAAGGAGACTGAGGAGTAAGACTATTAGTATGTTAAGTACCATGTAGGCCAGGGAGCTGTGAGAGCCTGTGGGGGAACACCTGGCACAGCCTTGGTGCAGCTTCTCAGAGAAGGTGAGCTGAATCTCAAAGGATATAGAGGGTGTCCCCTCAAAATGCACACACACTGTAAAAACTGAAAGCTCAATTTTGAAAATGAAATGTATTTCAATAAACACTCCCTTTATAATTACTCAGAGTGCGTATACATTTCTTTGGGACATCCTATATATAAAAGCTAACACAATCAACTAGATGGGAAGAAAGGCAATTTAACCTTAGAGAGAATGAAAGTCGATTCCTGTGGCTAGACAGAGCCTTCAAAGAAAGAATGGTGATATTTGAGGCTGGAAGATTAAGTAAAAACTATGTTTCTTGAGATTATAAATTATTTTGCATGCTATAAACAAACATTTTGCAATGTGGAAAAGGAATTTAGCAAGTAAATGACATTGGAGTTGCCTTTTGGAAGTTCGCTCTGGTTACAGTGTGGAGAAGGCATGGAGAGGGAGACCAGCAGGTGGCCAGCGGGCGGCTTGCAGGGGTCCCGGAGAAATCAGGATGGCCTTGATGGATACTGTCATGTTTTAAGAGACACGGACTGGTTTGGCAGGAATATAGGAGTGGGTGAGATTAGATATGGCAATAGAGAGAGGAGACAAAAATAATTTCTAAGTTTTGGCCTTGGTCAACTGCCAAAGAGAGAGAACACAGGAGGAGAAGTGATTTGGGGGTTGGAATGATGATGAGTTTAATTTTCTATGAGCTTTCTGATTTTAGATTCAAGTAACATATATTACTTTGAGAGCTTATTATGTGCTGAGTTCTGAGCCAGGTGTTTTAAGATAGCTTAATTTATAAAGTCTCTTATTATTGCTTATGTATGTATTATAGGTAAGAAAACTGAAGTGCAAACTGATGGACAGATTGGATTAATGTCAGATAGCTAGTAATTCCCTGAAGATCAGATTAGTATTACCATCTCGGTAGCCTCTGAATCACGGCAGTGGTAGAGACAATCTGTGTAAGTCTTGAGCTACATTCCTGACTCATTCCCCAGAATTAAATCTTAAGCCCTCTCTTACCTACATGCTCCCACTCTCACCTATCTGCTTATGAATTCCATTGCTGAAACTCTAGCTCAGTTTCCTCTGCAGATTTCTCTGTCAACCATCTATAGGACATACACTTTATAAAGTTGTCATACGCATGACTTAGATTAATTTTGTTCAAAACTAACCCTTTTCCTCTTTTGGGATTTCTGTCCTTTGCAAAGGGTACCACTCTTTCTTGTAGTGAAATCAGGGAATTATTCTGGCATCTGCCTTCTCCTTGATGCTCAAAATTCACTTATTATGCTGATTCTACCACTCTCATATATTGTAAATCTGCTCCATCTTTAAGCTCCTCTCCAAATGACTTATCATTTTGATCACCACAATAGCCTTAGCCTCTTAACTCATCTTTTTTTGGTTTGTTTTGTTGTTAATCTTCACTCAAGGATATTTTTCCATTGATTTTATTATTATTATTATTATTATTATTATTATTATTATTTTTTTTTAGGGAGAGTGAAAAAGAGAGGGAAAGACAGAAACATTAATGTTAGAGAAACACATTGATTGGTTGCCTTCTGCATGAGTAACACTCTACCCACTAAGCTAAACCGGTTCAGACCTAACTCGTCTTTGTTTCTCCTTTTCCTCCTTCAATCATCTCCCAAGGTACACTCAAAGCAATTCTTCTGAAGAACTGTGTCTGGAATTCTCCAGTGGCTCACCACGATTCTGACTCTTAGTCTTCACCCTGACCATTGCCCCTTTGGCACTCACTACAAAACACTTGTAGTTTCTCAGCTGGGTGAGCTGAGTGCCCCCAAACAGCAGCTACTGCTTTTTCCACCTGTTCCCATCAGGTAGGGCATAGGATGATGCCTTGTCAAGTCTAAGAATAGAGCTCCAGTTGTCAAATATGTGATTTACAAAAACTGTATTTTAGGGAAGCTTCAGAAAACCTTAGTACTTATCTTTACAAACATTTCTTTAGTGAGAAGTTTTATTTTATAGGTATTTTCTGATTGCTTAATTAAGGACTGACAGGGAGCCTGGAGCATATGGGTGCTTTGTCTAAAAGATTGAGTTTTGTCATTTCAATATATGAAGGGTTGATAATTAACTAGAGATAATTTTTTAACAGTTTGGTTTTAGGACAGTTGTATGCTGTCATTTTTTTGGAGAAGAGTTAAACAAGGTTATATCCTTATTTAACAATGTAAGGAGAAAATTAAAATAAAGTGAAAAAATATGAAAATGACTGCAGTGATCATTTCCATGCAGGAATTAGATTAGGAAAAGGGATTAGATTCTGTCAGAAGTTATTATCTAAAACCTGGCTGATTATTCTAAATAGATTGGACTGGTTCCTTGTCCTGACACTGAAATTTTCAGCAGCCCAGAATCAACGTAAGGCTCTGTTGGGGCACAGGGCAGACTGTTTTGCTCTTGCTGACTCCAATGAGTTTTCCAACTGTCTTGACAGTTTCTGAGTCAAAACAGGCAATATGCACCTTCTATTAATCCAGGCAAACTAGGAGTAGACAGCCAGCAAGAAGACACTGAAACTTCCTTGAACAGTGACTGCTTGGGCTGTACAGAGAATTTTTTTTTAATAAGAGTGTTAACTGTCTCCAAAAGATCAGTCCTTTCAATTTAACTACTTATACTTCCTTTTAAAGAAACCCTCAAAATTTTAGCAAGGACTAAAATGTACACTAGTAAATGCAATGGGAAATACTTTTTTTTTGAGAATTGATAAATATTTTTATTTAATAAGATTCCAGAGGGACTCTTGTTCATGGAACAATATCTGAAATAACTTTTTTTTATTTACAATATAACTTATATTTAGTAGTAGTACATATGTTTTCCTTCCCCTCCAATATCCTCCCCCCAGCCTCCCTTACCCCCCAGTACATGTCCCCACCTGCCACCCTCCCCGCCCCAGTGTCTTTCATTCATTGGTTATGTTCATATGGATGCATACAAGTCCTTCGGTTGATCTCCCCCAGCATCTGCCTCCCCTCCACTCCAGCCTTCCCCCTGTAGCTTGACAGCCTGTTCAAGGCCACTCTGCCTCTATATCAATCACTCCCCCCTTTTCATTTCTTCAAAAATATCTTGCCTCTGCATACTAGAAACAAACGTATAAGAACAAAAAAAATGTTTGAGTGTCAGTTTCAATGTCCAACTGTTCTGAGTCCTAGTTTCAATGTCAAATAGTTCTTCATGTATACATGTCAGCAATAGTATCCAGATGGTGGACACATCGTGGCAATGCAAGATCCATCCTCTCTGGTATGGTCCTGGGCCGCCTGCAGCCATGCACAGCTGCCGACTACTAGCATGGCAAGGTGTCGTCAGTGTCCCCCATCTCTGGACCGTCCTCGTGGCTAGAACAGACCCGTCAGTTCCTCACTGTTGCAGGAACCCACATGGTCTTGGAGTTGTTCTGAGGTTTGACATTCTGATGGACTTTTCTTAGTCTCTGGATCCATTCTTGTTCATCAGTCTATGTCATTCATTATATTCCTCAAATGAGTGAGATCATGTGATATTTGTCTTTCTCTGCCTGGCTAATTTCACTTAGCATAATGCTCTCCAAATCCATCCATGTTGTTACAAATGGTAGGAGCTCCTTCTTTTTTACCACAGCGTAGTATTCCATTGTGTAAATGTACCATAGTTTTTTAATCCACTCATCTGCTGTTTCCAAGTCTTAGCTATGGTAAATTGTGCTGCTATGAACATAAGGGTACATATTCTAATTCGCCTTTCTAGTTTTTTGGGGTATATTCCTAGAAGTGGGATCACTGGGTCGAATGGGAGTTCCATTTTTATTTTTTTGAGGAAACTCCATACTGTTCTTCACAGTGGCTGTACTAGTCTACAATCCCACCAGCAGTGCACGAGAGTTCCTTTTTCTCCGCATCCTCGCCAGCACTTGTCATTTGTTGATTTGTTGATGTAAGCCATTCTGACAGGTGTGAGATGGTACCGCATAGTCGTTTTGATTTGCATCTCTCAGATAATTAGTGACTTTGAGCAAGTTTTCATATGTCTCTGGGTCTTCCTTTTGTCTTCTTTAGAAAAGATTCTATTTAGGTCTGTTGCCCATTTTTTTATTGGATCATTTGTCCTCCTTTTATTGAGTTGTGTGAGTTGCCTGTAGATGCTTGAGATTAAACCTTTATCACTAATAACATTTGCAAATATGTTCTCCCATACAGTGGTTTTCTTGTTGTTTTGTTGATGGTTTCTTTAGCTGTGCAAAAGCTTTTTCTTTTGATGTAGTCCCATTTCTTTATTTTGTATTTAGTTTCCATTGCCCTAGGAGCAGTATCATCGAAGAAGTTCTTTTGGCGTATGTCTGAGATTTTATTTCCTGTAGATTCCTCTAATGTTTTTATGGTTTCCCGTCTTACGTTTAAGTCCTGTATCCATTTTGAGTTTATTTTTGTGTATAGTGTAAGTTGGTGGTCTAGTTTCATTTTTTTGCACGTATCTGTCCAATTTTCCCAACACCATTTATTGAAGAGACTGTCTTGACTCCATTTTATGTTCATGCCTCCTTTGTCAAATATTAATTGAGCATAATGGTTTGGGTTGATATCTGGAGTCTCTATTCTATTTCATTGATCTATATGTCTGTTCTTGTGCCAGTACCAGGCTGTTTTGAGAACAGTAGCTTTGTAATACAGCTTGAAATCTGGTATTGAAATCCCACTGACTTTGTGCTTCTTTCGCAGGATTGCTGTGGCTATTCGGGGCCTTTTTTTATTCCAGATGAATTTTTGGAGAGTTCTTTCTAGGTCTGTGAAATATGCCATTGGTATTTTAATGGAGAATGCATTAAATTTATAGATCGCTTTGGGTAGTATGGACATTTTAATTATGTTGATTCTCCCAATCCATGAACATGGTATGTTCTTCCATCTGTTTACATCTTCCTCTATCTCTTTTATTAGTGTCCTGTAGTTTTCCTCGAATAGGTCTTTTACCTCCTTAGTTAAGTTTATTCCTAGGTATCTTAATTTTTTTGGTGTGATGGTAAATTGGATTGCTTTTTTAGCCTCTCTTTCTGTAAGTTCACTATTAGTGTATAGAAATGCCATAGATTTCTTGGCATTAGTTTTGTAGCCTGCTACATTGCTGAACTCATTTATTAAGTCTATTAGCTTTCTTATGGAGTCTTTCGGGTTTTTTATGTACAATATCATGTCATCTGCAAATAAGGATAGCTTTACTTCTTCTTTTCCAATTTGGATGCCTTTTATTTCTTCTTCTTGTCTAATTGCAATGGCTAATACTTCCAGTACTATGTTGAACAGGAGTGGTGAGAGTGGGCAATCCTTTCTTGTTCCTGTTCTTAGGGGAAATGGTTGTAGTTTTTGCCCATTGAGTATGATGTTTGCTGTGGGTTTATCATATATGGCTTTTATTATGTTGAGGTATGATCCTTCTATTCCTACCTTGTTGAGAGTTTTTATCAAGAAAGGGTGTTGGATTTTGTCAAATGCTTTTTCTGCATCAATTGATATGACTATGTGATTTTTATCTCTCAATTTGTTTATGTGATGTATCACATTTATTGATTTGCGGATATTGTACCATCTTTGCATTCCTGGGATAAATCCTACTTGGTCATGGTGTATGATCTTTCTGATGTACTGCAGGATCTGATTTGCTAGAATTTTATTGAGGATTTTAGCATCTATATTCATGAGGGATATTGGCCTGTAATTCTCTTTCATTGTGTCATCTTTATCTGGTTTTGGTATTAGGGTGATGCTAGCTTCATAGAAGGAGTTTGGAAGTGTTCCATCCTCTTGAATTTTCTGGAATAGTCTGAGGAGTATAGGTTTTAATTCTTCCTTGAATGTTCGGTAAAACTCCACTGTGAAGCCGTCTGGCCCTGGGCTTTTGTTTGCTGGAAGCTTTATGATGACTGCTTCAATTTCTTCCACAGTTATTGGTCTATTGAGTTGTTTAGATTCTTCCTGATTGAGTTTTGGGAGGTTATATTTTTCTAGAAATATATCCATTTCCTCCAGGTTGTCAGTTTGTTGGAGTAGAGTTGTTCATAGTATTTTTTTAAACAATCCTTTGTATTTCAATGGGGTCTGTTGTTATTTCACCTTTTTCATTTCTGATTTTGTTTATTAGGGTCCTCTCTCTTTGCTTCTTGGTGAGTCTGGCTAGAGGTTCATCAATCTTGTTTATCCTTTCAAAGAACTAGCTTTTGGTTTTGTTGATCTTCCATATTGTTTCTTTGGTCTCTATGTCATTTATTTCTGCTCTGATCTTTACTATTTCCTTCCTTCTGCTTACACTGGGCTTTTCTTGTTGCTTTCTTTCTAACTCTTTGAGTTGTTGGGTTAGATAATTTATTGCCACTGTTTCTAGTTTTTTGCCGTAGGATTGTAGAGCTATGAACTTCCCTCTCAGAACTGCTTTCACTGTGTCCCATAGATTTTGGATTGTTGTGCTATTGTCGTCATTTGTTTCCATGATGTTTTCTATCTCTTCCTTGATCTCTCTAGTAACCCAGTCATAGTTTAATAGCATGCTGTTTAGTCTCCATGTGTTTGATTTCTTAGGATTGTTTCTATTGTAGTTGATTTCCAGCTTTATGCCACTGTGATCTGAGAATATGCTTGATATGATTTCTATCTTCTTGAATTTGAAGAGACTTTGCCTATGACCCAACACATGGTCTATCTTTGAGAATGACCCATGGGCACTTGAGAAGAATGTATATTCTGTGGCTTTGGGGTGAAATGATCTGAAGATGTCAATTAATTCCATCTGGTCTAGTGAGTCATTGAGGATTGATGTTTCTTTACTGATTTTTTGTTTAGAGGATTTGTCCAATGGTGATAGTGGGGTATTAAAGTCTCCTACTATGATTGTATTGCTGTCTATCTCTCCCTTGATATCCTCTAGGAGTTTTTTTTATGTATTTGGGTGCTCCTGTATTGGGTGCGTATATGTTTACCAGAGTTATTTCTTCTTGTTAGATTGCTCCCTTTAGTCTTATGTAGTGGCCTTCTTTATCTCTTGTTATGTCCTTCACTTTGAGATATAATTTGTTGGATATAACTATTGCTACCCCAGCTTTTTTTCCATTTCCATTCGCCTGAAGAACCTTTTTCCATCCTTTCACCCTCAGTCTGTGTGTGTCTTTTTTTTGGAGGTGGGTTTCTTGTAGACAGCAGATATATGGGTCGTGTTTTTTTTATCCAATCTATTATCCTATGTCTTTTGATTGGAACATTTAAACCATTTACATTTAAAGTTATTATTGATAGGTAGTTATTTTCAAGCCATTTTTGTTCTTTGCCCCTGTGTTCTTTCTTGGCTTCCTATTGCTTTTTACAGCAGACCCTTTAGCATTTCTTGGATTGCTGGTTTGGTGGTAATGTATTCCCTTAGACCTTTTTTGTCTGTGAAGCTCCTGATTTGACCTTCAATTTTGATTGATAGCCTTGCTGGGTACAGTATTCTAGGATTCAGACCCTTTCTTTGCATGACTTTGTATATTTCATTCCAATCCCTTCTGGCCTGATAAGTTTCTGTTGAGAAATCACTTGCTAATCTGATGAGGATTCTTTTGTAGGTGACTTTCCGTCTCTCTCTGGCAGCTTTTAAATATCTCACTTGGTTGTTGATGTTTGGCAATTTAATTATAATGTGCCTTGGCGTAGGTCTTTTGGGGTTTAATTTGCTTGGAACTCTGTGAGCTTCTTGGATTTGTGTGGGTTTTTTCTTTCCTCTATCAGGGAAGTTTTCTGTCATTATTTCTTCCAACAGGTTTTCTATTCCTTGCTCAGTTTCCTGTCCCCCTGGAAGCCCTATTATGCAGATTTTGTTTTGTTTCATGTTGTCCTAAAGTTCCCTCGGGCTCTCCTCCTGCTTTTTAATCTTTCTTTCTAGAAGCTGCTCTACTTGGGTGTTTTTTCCTACCTTGTCTTCCAGCTCACTGATGTGGTCCTCTGCTTCATCTAGTCTACTCCTGATACACTATATGGAGTTCTTTACCTCAGCAATGTCACTTTTCATTTCTTCTTGGGTCTTCTTCATTTCTTCATAATTCTTCTTCATTTCTTCATAATTCTTCATTTCTTCATGGCTCTTCTTCATTTCCTCTTGATTCCTCTTCAATTCCTCATGGTTCTTACTCATATTGACTTCTATTCTCTTCAGCCACCCTATGACCATTTCTCTGAACTCTCTCTCTGACAGGTTGCTTGCTTCCATTTTGTCTACCTCTTTTTCTGGCGAGGCTTGTTTTTCTTTCATTGGTGGGCTGTTTCTTTGTCTCCCCATGGTCTCTCTTCTCTGTGGGTCTCGTTATGTAGTTCTCACTCTCCTGTGTTGATTTAAAGGCTCAAACTACAACACAACCTTTCCGTGGCGGAGCACAGGGTTCCTCGGAATCCGCTTCTGCGCCCGCTAGGGACCGATGTTCTGGGGGGGGCGGTTTCAGCTGCCCAGTGGGTACCACATCTGTAAAATTTTCAGGCTCTTCCCCTTCAAGATGGCGCAGCCGCCTCTGAGTCACTGGCTCTGAGTGAGAACCCAGCCGCACTGGAGCTGCTCCATTAAGGGAGGCTAATCTAGCAGTCCCCCTCCTTCATTCAGAGCCCAGCTGTCCCCCGACTGGCCAACAAACACCCCCTGCACCTTCCTCAGCTGCCTCCTTCTTCTGCCCTGGGACACAAATGATTACGCGTCCTTCTGTTCCGCCGCCCGGGAAATACTTTTAAAATAAATCTTTATTGTTCAGATTATTACAGTTGTTCTTCTTTTTTCTCCCCATAGCTCCCCTCCACCCAGTTCCCACCCCACCCTATGCCCCTACCCCGTTCCCCCACTCATTGTCCTCATCCATTGGTGTACAATTTTTGTCCAGTCTCTTCCCGCACACCCACACCCCTTCCCCCACCATACTTGTCAGTCCACTCCCTTTCTATGCCCCTGATTCTATTATATTCACCAGTTTATTCTGTTCATCAGATTTTTTATTCACTTGATTTTTAGATTTACTTGTTGATAGATATGTATTTGCCGTTCATAATTTTTCTCTTTATCTTTCTTTTCTTCTTCCTCTTCTTAAAGAATACCTTTCAGTATCCTATCTAATAAAAAAGTAACATGCAAATGTGACTGTACCTTGGCCTCTGATTGGCTATGCTACCAGCCAATCAGGAGCAGGGGGCATGGTCAGCAGGATGGGAGGTGAGGCTGGCGAGGCCTGCGGGGACGTGGCTATGGTGCAGCGTGTGCTCCCCAGGTGGGGGCCCCATGGAGGGGCGGGACGGCTGCGGGAGGTTTGTCTGAGGCTGCAGGGCACACTGTCTGCGAGGTGTGCTGTCGGAGAGGTGCCTGCCTGCTGGGTTGGTGCGGGACCCCCCAGTTCTGCATGCATTTCTCTGCTCCTTCAGTCTCCATGACCTCATACCATTGTCAGTGGCAGTGTGTGCGAGTCCAGTAAGGTCACCCTTTCCCCAAGAACCACGCACACTCTGCGGCTCACCGCCTCCAGGACAGGATCAGAGCCAGGAGCCTTCCAACCAGGTGCTCTAGATGCTAAGGAAGGCAGGCCCTCAGTGGGGCTGTAGCATCTCCAGTTTCTCAGCTCACGCCCTCTCCCCAGGAGGCTGGGAGAACATATATGGCAAAGTTCTTTAAGCCACGGCAGTCAGAGTAGTGGGACTTGGCCAGGCAGGCACATAGAAGAGCTGGGGCCCTTTCTGGCCCTGGGGTTAGGCAGCATGCCCTGTGGTCCTGGGTGCCTGTGGGTGCCTGTGGCTGTGGCCGGCCTGAGTGAAGCTGGCCCAGGTCCTGGGTGCCTATAGCTGGCCAGAGGGAGGGAAGCCTGGGTCCCAGGTATGGGGCAAGGCAGAGGCAGTTAGGGGCAATCAGGCCAGCAGGGGAGCACTTAGGGGTGATCAGGCAGGTAGGCAGAGGTGGTTAGGGGTCACACATCCCCGAAGGGGTCCCTGATTGGAGCGGGTGCAGGCTGGGCTGATGGAACCCCCCTCCATGCATGAATTTCATGCACCGGGCCACTAGTTTCATATAATACTGGTTTGGTGGTGATGAATGCCTTCAGCTTTATCTTATCTGTGAAGCTCTTTTTCTGACCTTCATTCTGAATGATAGCTTCACTGGGTAGAGTAATCTTGGTTGTAGGTTATTGCTATTCATCACTTTGAATATTTCTTGTTACTCCCATATGGCCTGCATAGTTTCTGTTGAGCAATCAGCTGACAGTCATATGGGTATTCCTTTGTAGGTTACTAATTGTTTTTCTCTTGCTGCTTTTAATATTCTCTCTTTGCCTTTTGCTCTTGACATTTTAATTATGATGTGTCTTGGTATGGTCCTCTTTGGATTCCTTTTGTTTGGGGTTCTGTGCACTTCCTGGACTTGTTAGTCTATTTCTTTCACCAGGTGGGGGAAGTTTTCTGTCATTATTTCTTCAAATATGCATTCAGTATCTTGCTCTCTCTCTTCTTCTGGCACCTCCATAATTCGGATGTTGGTATGCTTGAAGTTATCCCAGAGGCTCCTTACACTATCTTCATATTTTTGGATTCTTTTTTCTTTTTTCTTTTCTAGTTGGGTGTTTTTTGCTTCTTTGTATTTAAAATCTTTGACTTGATTCTTGTGATCCTGTAGTTTGCTGTTGGAACTATGTATATTATTATTTCAGTCAGTGTATGCTTAATTTCTAGTTGGTCTTTTTTCGTATCCCCGAGGGTCTCACTAAATTTATCAGTGGTTTTTAGAAAATTCTTGAAAAACTTTATATAACTGTGGTTTTGAACTCTATATCCAATTGTTTGCTTTCCTCCATTTCTTTCATTTGTGATCTGTTTCTTTGTCTCTGCATTTTGGCTGCTTCCCTGTGTTGATAGAGTGGCTTTGTGTGCTAGGTGTCCTATAGTGACCAGTGGCTCAGCCTCCCCAATTACCTGAGGTGGACACTCCTGGTGCACCCCTTTGTGGGCTGTGTACACAGTTTTGTTGTAGTTAGGCCTTAATTGTTGTTGGTATCACTGGGAGGAATTGACCTCCAGGCTAATTGGCTGTGAGGATCAGCTGTATCTGTGATGGGAGAACTTCTGTGCTGGAGACACCCTTACAAAGCAAGACTTGCTTCAGTGGGGCTTTGGTGCTCACTGAGTCTGCTCTTTGAGTGTGTCCCTTATGGGTCTGAGGAGTTGTAATCTGGATGGTCCCACTCTGACCACTGGGTACACTGGCTCTTGGATCTCCAAGGAGGTGCTAATTTGCCCTCTGCCTGAGGCCACCCAGCAGGAGCTACAAAGAGATCTGCAGATTCCTCTTCTTTGTTTGGGGTGCCCATATGAGACCCAGCTGTGAAGCAATGAAAGCTGCTGTGGGGCCTTGGGCCTTCTTTTGGATGTTCTGGGTCTCTCTGACTCAGCGGCAGTTTGTTAGGTAATTTTAGATTTCGGGACCATTCCATTCATATGCAAAAGCTTCTGTGCACAGCTTGGGTTGGGTCTCAGGATGGAGCAAACAGCAATGGCTTCCTGTCATCCCTGCCATAAGAGGCCCCCTGGTCTCAGTGTCCCTCGGTAATCACTGCAAGCACCTCTGAGAGAAAGCTGCCCTTGAGTGTCGCCCAATGCCAGACAGTCCAGTTTCTCCCTGTATGAGTCTGGGTCCCCAAAGTCTTGCCCGGGACTGAAGTTCAGAGCAGTTGGGAGTTTGTGTCTCCATCCTTCTTGAAAAAGCCAGCTGTGTACTCATTTGTCAGGCCTTTCCAAGTGCTCACGCCTCTGTACCTCTGCCTTTACCTCCTTAGCTCTTCTGAGTATCAGTGTGCTTTTCCCTTTCCTTCTAGTTGTAGAATTTCCACTCAGCCAGCCTTCCTGTGGTTCTGGATGTTGTCCGTTTTGTCTTTTAATTGTAGTTTTGAAGTGGTTGTGCGAGTCAGCAAGTTCAGGTGTTTACCTATGCTGCCATCTTGGTTTCTCCTCGCAATGGGAAATTTTTCTATCTTCTCTTTAAATAATTATTATGGCTTTATTTTTTAAAAATATATATTTTATTGATTTCTAACAGAGAGGAAGGGAGATGGGTAGAAAGTCAGAAACATTGATGAGAGAGAAACATTGATCAGCTGCCTCCTGCACACCCCCTATGGAGGATGTGTCCACAACCAAGGTGCATGCCCTTGACCGGAATCGAACCTGGGACCCTTCAGTCCACAGGTCAACACTGTATCCACTGAGCCAAACCGGTTTCGACATTATTATGGCTTTGTGGAAAACCTATAATTTCAGGCAGAAGGGGGATGGAGAAGCAGAGGGTCCCAGTATACATTCACTTTTTGTGATAATGATTACTTGTACAAACAGGATATTAGATTTATAATACAGTGATACTAAAAACATTGGTAATGTATTTTCCTTATATACAATATAAAGATTGTATCTACATGGGCAAAAAAAGGTTATAAGTGATTATAAATAAATAACATTTATAATTTTATACCTATTTTCTTATTCAACGTTTTCAACATAAAGAGTTTATAATTCAGTGAAAAGCAATCAAAACATAAGAGAAATTTAAGTGTATATTAAGAAAAAGGGGGCTATCCCAGCCAGTGTGGCTCAGTGGTTGAGTGTCAACCCATGAACCAGAAGGTTGGATTCCTGGTCAGGGCACATGCTGGGGCTGCAGGCTCAATCCCCAGTAGGGGGCATGCAGGAGGCAGATGACTGATGATTCTCTCTCATCATTGATATTTCTATCTCTCTTCCCCTCTCCTTTCCTCTATCTGAAGTAAATAAAAACATATTTTTTAAAAAGGAGGAGAATAGAGTAGTTTTCTGTATAAGATACAGAACACACTTTTTCAGAGAGTATAATTTCTAAGTAATTATAGCATGGAAACTGAAGATTTACTTTTTAACTTTAAGATAAAGATTTTCTTGAGGCCATGTTGGTTAGTTGGTTAGAACATTAGTTGGTTAGAACCAATTTTATTGATTTCTTACAGAGAGGAAGGGAGAGGGATAATTGAAAGTCAGAAACACTGATGAGAGAGAAACATCGATCAGCTGCCTCCTGCACACCCCCTACTGGTAGCTCAGTTGGTTAGAACATTGTCCTAATGCCAAGGTTGCTAGCTAGATTTAGGTCAAGGCACATAAAAGAATCTACCAATGAATGTATAAATGGATAGAACAAGACATAAATTTCTCTCTCTCTCTCTCTCTCTCTCTCTCTCTCTCTCTCTCTCTCTCTCTCTCTCTCTCTCTCTCTCTCTCCCTCTCTCTCTCCCTCTCCCTCTCCCTCTCTCTATCAATAAATAAAAAAGCAAGCAAGGAATTTTTTAAAAATTCCTACATCTAAGACAATTCTCAAACCTCATTGTTAAAGTCACAACAGAATGTCAAGGACCTATATCAAACTGAGAGTGCTTGTCCTTGGTTGATTACCACCTTTAAAATTGTTGAGTGAGTGGACAAAATGGGGAATAATATGAAGTGTAGAACTCTCATAGGTTAAAAGATTGTAGATGACATGATTTATCATTTAGAAAACCTTTATCCCTAACAGCTAAAGTCATACTTCTTGAGACTGAGATAACTAACACCTCTGTCTAACTATGCTTCTGTGTGTAGGGAGGAGGATGAGCATTAGTGAAGGAGCCATCTGAACTACATCAAAATCTTAAACAGTCACTGACAAGCTCTGTCTCCTACTTAATAAAGAAAAGAGAACTGGATTCAGTGCTTGCAATAGTATATTTCAGCTTAAAAAGTTATGCTTCTAGAGTCATTTAAACTGGAAGGTTCATCTGTAGGACTTCTGATAGCATTTCTAGATCTCTCAGGTTCTGTAGCCTTTGTGTCTACATTTGGCCTCCTTTGAAAGGACTGGTTCATAGACCTCTAAGTGCAGGGAGACAAAAATCCAGACAAGGCCAGAGTGTCTCCTGGCAAAACAAGACTAGGAAGATTTGGGGAACCATGATATTCCTTACTATGTCAGTTCCTCTCAAATAAATTATACTTTTATTAGAAATATAAAGACACATTCAAAATCTATCTATTTAAAAGCATTTTTTTCTTTAAGAAGACAATGTTCTTAAAACTCAGGGCCATTTTCTCAAGTGCTCTTGGGTAAAAACCAAGTATTTTTTCACTGGTGCATCATTTTTATTTTAGAAAAACATTACACACCTTTAATCCATTTCCCAAACCCACTAAAAATATCTAAAAGCTATGCAAAAATAGTTTATGAGTACAAATAAAAAGGGGATTTAAAAATGCCTTCTTTGTTCCAAAGAGAACAAAAGACAATAAAAATTAAAATGCTTTCTTTGAAAGAGAATAGAAGATGGAATAAAAATTATAACAGCAAAAGATTGTGAGTGTATTTTTCCCAAACTGAAACTAAAGGCATAATTAACTTTTTAAAAATAAAAACATTGCTGGTATGTATACATTTTCCAGCTCTGTGGTCATTTAATATAAAAAATTCCCTTGGAAATTACACTGTAGTAATAGCATATTGGTTATTGGTTTGCTCTACTTGGAATTTTATTATTTGAATTATTTGCAATGGTGAGTGATTGCATCTTACAATAACCCCTATTACTCTTGCCTCAGTAGTAGACATGCATCATGCTAATGTAACTGGTATATATTTAATTAAAAGGCTGCTATTGCCTATGTACCAATAGTAGTAATTATTGCAAAACAGGGGAGAAGAAGGCCATTTTAAAAATTGCTTTGGTAGAATACATTCTATCTAATAAAAGAGTAATATGCAAATTGACCATACATCTGATTAAGCCACACCCACAGCCACGCCTACTATCCAATCAGGAGCAAATAAACCCCCAACTAAGATGGTTGTGGCCACTGAGAGTAGGAGGAGGCTTGGGTTTCCTTGGCAACAGAGGAAGCCAAGCTTTCTGCCTGCCCTTGTCAGCCTAGGCCTCCACAAAATGCTACAAAGTTTCAATTATAGAAGATACATAATCCCAACAGAAATGGTGGCAGCCAAATGGTGGAGCTGGAGAGAGCAGAGGCTATGGTTGCATGGGCGATGAAGGAAGCCAAGCTTCTGCAGCCCTAGCACCTAGCCCTCCACTCTAGGCTACAATGTTTCAATTATAGAAAGTAAATGTCCCAACAGAAATGCATCAGAGTGAGCAGAAGGCTTGGCTCTGCTCCAGGCTACAAAGTTTCAATGGTAGAACATAAATTAATCCCAGATCCCAGGGCCTCCCCTTGGGTCGTTGGGGGCATGGCCAGCCTGCAAACCACCACAGGCCCCTCACCCAGGCCACCCCATGCCCCAAGGGAACCCCCACACTGATCTGGGACACTCTTCAGGGCAAACCAGATGGCCCCCACCCATGCATCAGGCCTCTATCCTATCTAATAAAAGAGTAATTTGCAGATTGACTACCACTCCAACACACAAGAGGGCTGCCCCCATGTGGTCAAAGATCCTGCCCCCATGTGGACACAAGATGGCCACCACAAGATGGCCAGCAGGGGAGGGCTGTTGGGAGGTCCCAGGTCTGCAAGGGAGGGCAGTTGGGGGTGATCAATCCTGTAGGAGAGGGCAGTTAGGGGTGACCAGGCCAGCAGAGGAAGGCAGTTGGGGGCAAATAGACGGGCAGGGGAGCAGTTAGACGTTAATTAGGCTGACAAGGTAGTGGTTAGGGGGTGATCAGGCTGGCAGGCAGAAGCAATTAGGGGCAATCAGGGAGGCATGCAGGTGAGCAGTCCTTGATTGTGAGGAGGATGTCTGACTGTCCCTTTACGGGCAGTTGGATATCCCTCGAGGGGTCCCAGATTGGAGAGGGTGCAGGTTGGGCTGAGGGACATCCCCTACCTTCCGTGCACAAATTTCGTGCACTGGGCCTCTTGTATTAAAATAAATGCAAAAATTCCCTCTGTAATATGGAATTTGAAATAATGGAGACAGGTCTTTGGCAACTTACTGTATCTTACACAGATCATGAAACAAGGACCACCCTATATAATAAAAGCATAATATGCAAATCAACTGAATGGTAGAACAGTGTGGTAGAACAGTGTGGTAGAACAGTGTGGGTCACTATGACACACACTGACCACCAGGGGGTAGACACTCAACGCAAGAGGTGCCCCCTGGTGGTCAGTGCGCTCCTACAGGGGAGCACTGCTCAGCCGGAAGCTGGGGTCATGACTGGTGAGCCCAGCAGCAGTGGCAGGAGCCTCTCCTGCCTCCGCTGCAGGCAGACCATAGGAGTGAGGGATCCTGGACTGTGAGAGCCCTGGATTGCGAGATCGAGATGGGACATTCCCCAAGGGGTCCTGGATTGTAAGAGGGCACAGGCTGGGCTGAGGAACCTCTCCTCAACCCCACTCTCCAGTGCACGAATCTTGTGCACCAGGCCTCTAGTTACAGAATAAAGCAGAGTTAGAACAATCTAATCAGAGACAAAAATTGGAAATGACTGGACCCTGTGTCACAAAATCAGACTGCATTTCTAGGTAAGTGGATTCTGCAATTCCTCCATTCTTGGCTGAAGTAGTGACTCATAACTGAGAAAAGTTGTAGAATTATTAGGACAAACAACTATGGTAAAAGGTTATTTTCTTTCTTCTTAAATTTTGAAAAAAAAAAAAAGAATCCATTCAGATAAGATCAAAAGTTTACTTCCAACCATACACTTACACAAAAAAAAGTCCTAAAGATAAACTCTAATTTTCCCCCTCAATTAAGGTTCTGAAAGCAAATTAAAGCAAAACATTTTATGAAAGCTTTTGAGAAGGAGAAATAAAAGCACAAAAATATTGAGGCAGCGTTATGTTTCCTAGCAAACCTCAAATGAATGTTCCCTGATAATGGTTATCTTTTTGGGAAAAGGGACTAGCTTAGTAGCATATGCTTAAATGATACCATACCCGGAGGCATTTGTGTTTCAAATTGCTTCAAGGAGAATGTTATTTATTTTTTTAAACATCATCACAGCAGGGAAAAACAAAACAAAACAAAACCGAAGACTTCAGTCTTGCATTAGATCATTAGTTCGAACCAAGTCACCTCTATTATGTGGTGCTAGTTTTCCCCCTACACATGAGCTCTGTGGGGATTTGGTTATTTAATGTTGCCTGCTGTTCATGTTTTGTTTGCATTTTCTTCTGTTAAGTACTTAACACAGTGTAAATGCTGGAAGATCTGCAGTGGCCTTGGTGTCCTCTTTGGAGTCTGTGTAGCTGCTAGCATTAGAATGTCCTTCCATACGCAGTAAACAGCAATTATTCTGAACTTGGATGAAAATAACAAAATATTCCCCTGCAATACCGTAAAAATAATAAAATGGTAGGAAACAGCAAGAAGTTGTATACCTGCAGTGTGCCTGTGACATGTTTCTATAACAGGCTGATATGTTGATCATTAGAATCTGACTTTAAGCTACTGCCTTAATGATTTTTAAGATATTCAATATATATGGTACATTTTATAAAATTTTATCATCAAGACACAAAATACTGCCGAAAAGATTTATAGCTCCAAACTATGGTGAGTCAATCCACATTCTTTTGCTAATAGGAAACAATGAAACCAGAGTGGCACACAGAATTAAAGATAAGTTTTGATCTCATTACGTAGAACTTCTGTGGCATGGAGACGCCTTTGAAAACTAGACTTCTCATGCACTATAAAGCAGGGGCATGAACTTCACTCCTATCATTAACTAGCTAGTAAGCTTGGGTAAGTTACTTAAACTTTCTAGATAGCCGCAGTTCTTTCATTTAGTAAGAATACGAATAACAGTATCTATCCTAGAAAATTATTTTGAAGATTAAATGAACTAATAATCTAAAATGCTTGGCTCATAATAAGCAAGTTGTGATGATTATCACTGGTTAAACACTGTCTTATGTACAAGGTATGCTATATATACTATCTCTAATTCTTCAAATCCTACAGTTGAATGTTTTGAATCCCATTATAAACAATCCTATATAATAAAAGCCTAATACGCATATTGATCAAATGGCAGAATGACCAGTGGAATGACTGGTGGCTATGATGTGCACTGACCACCAGCAGGCAGACACTCAATGCAGGAGCTTGCCCCCAGCCTGCAGGCCCCATGCTGGACAAGACTGGTGCCAGCAGGGGCCCCCAATTGCCTCGTTAGTTGCCCCACAGATCAGCCTTGATTGCCGGCTAGGCCTAGGAACCCTATCCATGCATGAATTTCATGCACCAGGCCTGTATTATCTCAGAAAACTTAAACCACTTGCCTAAGATTACATGGCCAGTAAATTGTGGAGCTGGGATTTGAACACAGATCTTTTTAGCTCTAAAGCAGTGGCTCTTAGCTGGGAGTGATTTTTGTACTCTATCCCCAACTGGGCAGTGCCTGGGGACAATTTTGGTTGGCATGGCTTAGAGGCTGCTCCTGGCATCTAGCTGGGATGCTGCTAAACATCCTACAAATGCACAGGACAGCCCCCAACAAACAAAAATTATTCAACCCAATACACCAATAGTTCTGAGGTTGAGAAACCCCCCTCCAACGCTCTCATGACCTTTCCAACACACTTGCTGCCTCACTTGAATACAGTGATGCACAAAGTTAACAATCTGGGGCCATTTAATACTGCAAAAAAGGAAGTCGCTCTTGAAAACAATGTACACTGAAAGTGGACAACACAGCATATCTCTGACACACTACTGCTTTCCTTTAGGGATTTCCTCACTCCATGAGATTTGGGGAAACTGCCGATCACAGTGTTGTCCCCACTTCCGAGCGTACAGGCTGGTACATAAACTCAGCCTGGCCAATCATAGCACTCATTTCCTGGCATGGGGCAGGGTTGGGCAGGGCCTAACAGAGCCAACCAGAATTTTCTGGTATCAGTACATACACTTTCATAGACAGAAGGTCTCATTTTGCTGAGGTTGTTGAATTGAATGCTGAGCTCTGGAGCATAAAGAAGCATAAAGCAAAGAAGACCTTTGCAGCAGGAGAAAATGAAGTCAATGGACCCAGAAAAGCACTATCAGTCCGCATGATTCCTGAGACGGAGCACTGCTAAACTACCTTCTTAGTCTCACACCTGGAAAAAAATTATTTTACTTACGGTAAGTTAGCTTGGGTTGAGTCTTTGTCATTTATAATCAAAAGAATCCCGCATAATACAGTATGCATGCTTTTTTGGCATATATTTTAAAAAATGGCAATGCAGATTCACACACTGTTGTCTTTATTTAAAAAAGGTAGAAGGCGTGAATTCTCTCCTTGAGAAGTATACACTCTGCTCAGTGATAGGGAAAAGACTTATAAATGCCAGAACTTGATCTTCTCAACTACATACTGGGCTCCTTGAGAGTGAGGACTGTGTTTTCTAATTCCCCATCTCCAACCCACATGCACATCTGACCCGCGACTGGCATGTGTTTAATAGGTAAATGCTAGATGGCTAAGCTGTTACAATTGTGAAGCCTTCTAAGGACTAGTCCAGTGCACTCTATTTCCCTCATTTCCTTTCCATACAATAACACTGACCTTTAGGAAACATTATGCTATTCACTAAAACAGATTCTGCAAACTCAGAATTGTTCATAGTAATAAAATATGCCAGAGTCTGCAGAAAGGAGGGACTCTTTCATCAAAGATATCTGAAATTTTCTAACCTCATTTAATATCATAAAACATGTTAACATTCCATATTTAGTTAAGCCCATAGCTCAGTTACACTCATCAAACTGCAGTAAAAATATAAAATATTCAAACAGAACATAGTTGAATTTTTATTGCTTAAAACATTACTTTATTTAAAATGAACATTAGTTGCAGAAAGTCAAACATAAAAATTAACAAAACAAAAATAGCTCTTAGTATTTTCCTTTAGTCTTGTATCCATCTTAGGACAAGGGTTTGCCTCCTCCTATACCCTTCACCCCAGAACTTTTTGTTCTCCTGATCTTTAGGTTCTTGCTTGAATATATTTCGGTAACCACTCAAATACCATGAAGACAGCCACCGTAACCCCTACCTGGTCCTCGAACAACAACCAAGCTCTAGCTGGAGAGGGTTCAACCTTGTGACATGTACACTGGCAATCCTGAGTGAATGAGAATGGGCTTAATGTCCTGAGTCTGTCTATTCCTGGCTGCAGTAGTTTCTGGTTCCAGATATAGGCTTTGTGGCCAAATGAGGCTTCGGAGTCAGAATTGCTCCCTAAATGGTCATCTTGGCTACAGTTCATTTAGACACAGGGCCAGAATGGCTGGGTAAACTACAGGGCAAGATCCAGGGAGGAAGGGGTTGACAACAGAGTTTGGACTATTCCAGGCCAAATTTACATGGCGGTCTAAGTCGGAAACCACACATTTCTCTCAGAGGCTGCTCTCCTGAAAAACATATCTGTTGTGTCTGGTACCTTCACTGGTACCTGCTCTGCTCTGTGGCAGTCCTATCTCATTCTTAACACCTTGCCAGTGATTCAGAAATGTCCTAAATTTCTGAAAAGAACAATTTGAATCATTCCTTAGCTGGGATAAGTATGTTAACTATTTCTGCAGAGATTTTAAAATTCCTCCTGTTAAGAGGAATATTACAAATAATTTAACCCAGCCTTTTTACTGTATTTATTGGTTATGAAACTCAGGCACTTTGAAAAGTTAAGTGACTTTCATGCTTGATTTGTAGTCTCCATAATGATGGTCCTGGTTTCTAAATCTGTGGTATAATGTACCCCAGGTGGTAAGATGATAATCCGGGGGCAGAAATAATAGAAGTTCTCTTTATGTTTATTTGTCTCATGCTATTGTAAGAATGACTGCTTATGAATGTCTAATGAAAGTACTATGTATGACTTTTAAGATTGTAAAGGAATGAATTTTATGAATGCATTGATAATATACTAGAGGCCCGGTGCACAAAATTCATGCACAGGGTGTGTGTCCCTTAGCCCAGCAGGCATTCTCTCCAATCTGGGACCTCTCGAAGGATATCTGACTGCCTGTTTACACCCGATCCTGGTAAGATCAAACCTAAACACGCAGTCGAACATCCCTCTCATAAATCAGGACTGCTGGATCCCAACTGCTCGCCTGCCTGCCTTCATGATTGCCCCTAACAGCTTTTGCCTTCTAGGCTGATCACCCCCTAACCACTTCCCTGCCAGCCTGATTGATGCTTAACTGCTCCCCTGCTAATCTGAATGCCCCTAACTGCCCTCCCCTGCAGACCTGGTCACCACTAACTGCCCTCCCCTGAAGGCCTGGTCTCCCCTCAACTGCTCTCCCCTGCAGGCCTGGATCCCCCTCTCCCAAACTGTCCTTCTCTGCAGGCTCGGTTGTTCCTAACTTCCCTCCTCTACAGGCCCGGTCATCCCTAACTTCCCTCTCCTGCAGGCTTGATTGCCCCCAACTGCCCTGCCTGGCAGGCCTGGTCCCTCCCAAGTGCCCTCCCCTGCTGGCCTGATTGCTCACAACTGCCCTCCCCTGCTGGCCTGATCTCCCACAACTGCTCTCCCTTTCAGGCCTGGTCTCTCCTAACTGCCATCCCCGGCTGGCCATCTTGTGGTGACCATCTTGTGTCCACATGGGGCAAGATCTTTGACCACATGGGGGCAGCCATCTTGTGTGTTGGAGGATGGTCAATCTGCATATTACTCATTTGTTAGATAGGATAGAGGCCTGATGCATGGGTGGGGGCCAGCCGGTTTTACTAGAAGTGTGTCCCAGATCAGAGTGGGGGTTCCCTTGGGTGTTGGGCAGCCTGGGCGAGGGGCCTGTGGTGGTTTGTATGCCCCCAGTGACCCAAGCGGAGGCCCTGGTATCTAGGATTTATTTATCTTCTATAATTAAAACTTTGTAGCCTTCAGTGGAGGTCAGAGCAGGCTAGGAAGCTTGGCTTCCTCCATCACCAGGGAAACCCAAGCCTCCTGCTTGCTCTGTGGTCACAGCCATTTTGTTGGGATTTATTTATCTTCTATAATTGAAACTTTGTAGCCTTGAGTGGAGGCCTGGGCCCGCCATGGTGTGCAGGAAGCTTGGGAAACCCAAGCCTCCTACTCTCTCCATGCCTGCAACCATCTTGGTTTAATTTGCATTCTTGCTCCTGATTGGCTGGTGGGTGTAGCAGAGGTATGGTCAATTTGCATATTACTCTTTTGTTAGAGAGGACAGTGGTCAGCAAACTGCAGCTCGCAAGCCACATGCGACTCTTTGGCCCCTTGAGTGTGGCTCTTCCACAAAATACCACAGCCTGGGTGAGTCCATTTTGAAGAAGTGGCATTAGAACAAGTTTAAGTTTAAAAAAATTTGGCTCTCCATAGAAATTTCAATCATTATACTGTTGATATTTGGCTCTGTTGACTAATGAGTTTGCTGACTACTGAGATAGGCTACTAGAGGCCCATTGCACGAAGAGATTCATGCAATAGGCCTTCCTTCCCTTGGCTTCCAGCACCAGTTTTCCTCCGGCTCCCAGGACTCAGGCCTTCGCTCTGGCCAGAGTCTGCCTTCTTTGTCTTTGCTGCAGACTCCAGCCGGAGTCTGTCTTCTTCGTCTTCGCTGCAGACTCTGGCCAGTTTGCCATCTTTGCTGCAGACTCCGGAGTCTGCAGTCTTGTCTTCACAGTGGCACTCCGGTCCTGTAGATCGATCCTTTAGCACCCTGCCCTCCCTCTCATAGCAGGAGTCCTGCCCCGCCTGGCCATTCCATACCTGGAGCGGCCACCATCTTTGGTCTTCTAGTTTGCATACTCACTCTGATTGGCTGTGGGCGTAGCAGAGGTATGGTCAATTTACATGTTTGTCTATTATTAGGTAAGATATTTAAAATCAACCCCCAGCATTTCTTATCCTACTTTCTTGTTTTTTATCCTCCCCCTCCCTTGATTATCCTGTTACATACTATATCTTCTACTTATTATTTGTTTACAATCCGTTTCCTTCTCCCTATTAGGTAAGCTCCACAAGGGCAAGAAGTCACTGGTCCTTCATGGGGAGCCACATGGGCGTTAAACCAAACCACCATGAAGCTATTTCCTCACCCTTCTTACTCTAGAAGTTTATTAGCATTGTCTTCCAAGATCACTGTTAAATCACTTACTATGCACTTCTATGGAAATCATGTCACTTCTCTATGCCTCATTTTCATAATCAACTTGAACTTGGGTGGGACTAGATATTATATATTTTTAAAATTTGTTTTTATTGATTTTTTTTTAAAGAGACAGGAAGGAGTAGGGATAGAGAGAAACACTGATGAGAGAGAAACCTCATCGACCAGCTGCCTTCTTCACATCCCCTACTGGGGATTGAACCTGCAACCCCGGACATGTGCCTTGACCAGGAATTGAACCATGACCTCTTGGTCCCTGGGTTGATGCTCAACCACTGAGCACGCCAGCTGGGTTGGACTAGATAATCTTTTTGACCCTTTCCAGGTATAACATTGTTTTCTGTTCTATTTCCAGTTCTTGAAGCAGAGCAGTAACCCAGTGAATATACTTAAATGAACAAATGATTGTATTAGTACAGTAGTTCTTACATGTAATATGCAAATAAATATGCACATGTCAACTGTGAATGCTTAAGATTTTTTTACTGGTAAGGGTATATTATAGTAAAGTTTGGAGCCTTCTGAGTTAGGCAATTTTTCATGTTAAGTCTGTCAGGAAACTGTTTAAAACAAGGACTAAAGGGGATGCCATTCAGTAAGATACTTGAAGTGAGAGCCTTCCTGTGCAGTGAGGACTTTAACTCATCTGAAAGAGGGTGTTTTATTCTGGAGATTTGCTTGAATGGCCTATTTTAGCCCTGTGAAAGTAGAATAAGTAAGCAAGCAAGATCTGGGGTTAGAATAGAGCAGGAGCTATGGTGACTGAATCCAAGGCTTCCATTACCTTGGATAAAAATAAAAAATGAGTTCCTTCTGGGGCCAAAGGAGCAAGTTTTGGTATCTGAGATTCAGTTTTTAAGAAGAGCTGGACAGACAGTTATAAGCTGCCCCAAACAACACCCAGTGGGAGGGAAAGTCAGTGAGTTCCTTCACTTAAAGTTCCCTGAAGAATAGTAGATAAACTCTAGGCAAATGACCTGGATCCAGGTGATGGGAGTGGAGCAGAGGTGGCTGGCTTTAGCACACTCTGCAGTGAGGGGCAGATGCCCTGCAGGGCCCAGCCTTGCCGTCTTTGTGTGTTGATGATGTGCTTTGCAGAATGATGACCGAGCAGTGTGCATGACCTCAAACCTGCTGCCTGGACCTGGCATTCTCCACAGAGTCAGGAGGCACTCACAGGACCGAGCCGGGCTCAGCTTTGAGAGTAGCTCTCTATGGCAGGGAGAAGCAATAGTCATGGTGAGCTAACCAGATAAATTCTGACTGAATACGCTATTATTTTTAAAAAATCTTAATTGTTGAAAATATTATATATGTCCTTCTTTTCTTCCCGTTAGCTTCTCCCAGCCCGCTCCCATACCCCCCTCACACCTTCACCACCCCTCTGTCTGTGTCCACAGATTATGCATATATGCATACAAGTCCATTGGTTGATCTCTTCCCACCCAACATCCCCTGCTTATCCTCTGAGGTTCAACAGTCTGTTCATGCTTCTGTGTCTCTGGGTCTATTTTTCATCATCAGTTTATCTGGTTCATTAGATTCTACAGATGAGTGATGTCATGGGTTACTTATCTTTCTCTGACTGGCTTATTTCACTCAGCATAATACTCTCCAGGTCCATCCAAGCTGTTGCAAAAAATACGAGTGCTTTCTTTTTATTTCCATGTAGTATTCCACTGTTTAAATGTACCAACTGAATAAGTTCTTAAGATACTTGGACAAGTTGAAGTTGGGAAGGAACAATGAGGTGTGGAGGGGTTGCTCAAGGAACTGACAATAGAAAAGGAAGGAGATGTGACAGTAGTTGTTCTCTGAGTGTGCTCAGGGATCTTCTATAGCTCTGTTGTCTTTGTTCTCTCCTTTGAACACTCAGAACCCCACTAAAGGTGATTTTCCATTGTCATTGCCTTAGAAACCACTGGATACTTTGAGGAAGTAAGATATTAATATATATTTTCAGCTCTGACAGCACACATTAGCATCGTCTGGGTACTTGCATTTTCTGACTATTGTCTCTATCACTCTGGATAGGTCACAGAGGTCAAATGTGTGTTAATCATCCTATTCTGTATTAAACCACCAAGGTAATTTTTATAGATAAACAGAAACAAAACAGAATGTATAAAGGGTCATGTACATATCTTAAAAGAATCATACTGAATGACATATTGATGATAGAGTGCCTGAGAACATTCAATTTTTTTTTTTTTTTTTTTTTTTACTAAGCAATAGGTAGTCAGAGATACCTTGCTGTTTATAGTGGCACATTCACTTGCCCTAAGGGAGAAATAAAAGATAAACACTACTCTTCCTTTTTGTTACTTGCAAGTCTAATGCAGAATAAAACAGTTATGCTGCATTAGAATAACATGTATGGAAGTCCCAGCTGTGGGGTGCAGACCATGTACTCACACGGCAAAGCCCATCAGCTGGGCCTCTGACACGAAATACAGCTCAGAGAGAAAAGTTACTTAGCTTTCCAGTCTCAGCACAGGCCTAGTCTGCGTGAGGGCAAAAGGCACCTTTCCCCTCAACGCTGATGCGTTTATACTCACAACTACTTCCCGTGGCACTTACATCTTGGTTAGACATCTCCCAATACGGTCTCTCTCCATAGGACATGACCTCCCACATGACGATGCCATAGCTCCAGGCATCGCTCGCGGAGGAGAATTTTCTGTAGGCAATAGCTTCCGGGGCTGTCCATCTGATGGGGATTTTCCCACCCTGGAAAACACATTGGAGATTTCTCATCCATCTGGATTGCAAGCATGTTAAAAACAAAACGGCATTCCAATTAAATATCTTTTGTTAGAAAGACCTAAATACTGGGTGATAGTGTTAGCATTTAACTGAAAATAAAAAGAAAACCAGAATAATGCTAGTATCTCAGAAATATTCTTCCTATAATAGTTATTCAGTGGAAACAGCTTTAATGGGAAATAAGTCACACTTCAGAAATATTTTATTTCATTCATTAGGAAAATTTATTTTCACTTTAGATTCACACGATTAAACTATCATGCCATTTGAAGATAATTCCAGATTATAGGACATTAAATCTAAATATCATTCAACACTCATTAAACATTATATTGCATGTATTAATAGTAATGATAAGTTCTAACTTAATTAAAGACAAATGGTTAAGTACAAAACTGAGATATTCTCTATGTTTACCAGAATTTCATTTCCTTCCTCTTTCATTTTCATTGGCTGTGAAAATGTGATTACATTAAAGTAAAAAAAAAAAACCAAAAAACAAAAAACCCTTTATCACGATACAAGAACACATGAGAAGGATGATCCTTCATTATAACACTTTTAGGCTAGTTCGTACTTTTGATCTTCAACGTTCAAGTTAACATCTGAAGATATTAAAGATTAAATTGCATGAATTTCATCTATATTATTTGGATAAAGTTGGCTATTGTGTCATACTTATTGTTATCAACATTTATTGCATTTTATCTCTTACGAACACTCTATAAACCCCCATTTTACTATAACGACAATAAAACAATCCATTTATTTGATTTACAATCTTGGAAACCCTTGCAGCTCTGAGCAGCAAGTTGAGTGGCCGAGAGCGGCCTGCCGCCACCAGAGGGCGGACGAGAACCAGAGCTGCTCCGGATGAGTCCCCGCGGAGAGGCCCGGCTCCAGCGGTGACCGGGACAGTCAGAACCCGCAATGAACCGGTCTCACCGTCAGCACTCATCCGACTGCCCTCTGTGCGCGCAGCCTGGGCTTGGGCCGCCTGGGGTGGAGGGAAATAAAGGGGCACTATTTGGCCCTTGAGGAATTTAGACCTAACATCTTTCAGGTGAAGCCGTTCATCAGGTCATCTGAACCCCACTGATTTAGTAACCCAAACGCGACCTAACTTGAGGAGAAAAGCGGTTCAACTGAAATAGGATCAATCAGGTTTCACCAGGCAAACGAGAGCATTAATTTTAGAGAACTGTAGCAAGCACTCGTTAGTAGGAACTTTGGGGAAAATACCTTGAATTCAATCACCGGATTTTACAGGTGAGTAGATGTGCTTCCAGGGTTCCCAGGGTTAGAGATTCCTCCCCGCAGCAGTAAGCACATGCCATCCTAATAGTATGATGGGGTATTGATATAAACGTGTAAATACTTCAGCATGCGAGAAAAGTTGGAACAAACTAACTTTATTGTTTTAACAGGGAATGTCCATAAACCATGTATTATAGTAGCAAAACAGAAGGGAGTCTGAGACCTGGGGTTTGCATGCTCTGGCGCAGCACCAAATAAAGACCAGGAAATTAAATTTACAAAGTTGGCGCTAGTAGTTTAAGAGGCTGGTGGCAGGGGGAAGGGATTTGCAAGGGGGAAGATTCATTCTTGAACCCAAAATAGAGTTGTCAGATAAAATATAGGACCCACAGTTAATTTGAATTTCAGATAAATAACAAATGTTATTTTTAGTATAAGTATTTCCCATGATAAAATATACTTTTTTTGGTGTGTATGTCCCAAATATCGCATGAGACAGATTTGTACTGAAAATATTCATTGTTTATCTGAAATTCAAATTTAACTAGGCACCCTATATTTTTATTTACTAAATCTGGCAATCCTAACACAGAGCATGGAAAGAATTCAGAAATGGGAACACTGTCAATGATCCAACAGAACATAAGCAGTGCTCTGGAAAGACTGGTGTGGTCTGTCCTTCAGGAGGACACAAGGACACAGACTTCTTTGTGCCCAGCACTACAGCAGCCTTTTATTGCATGCTTGTGGCTGAAGCACCTCAGTCTTGTGGCGCTGACTTTTGAAGCCATTTAAGTCGGCTTCAGGCTTGTGGAAGCCACACTTCTGGAGAACAAAGGCCAGATCTTCAGGTTTGATCTCAGAACAGATGCAAGAGATCAGTCTCATCTGGCACTTCTGACTCTGGGTCATTCTTTGTCTCCTCTGGCAAACAGCATGTGAATTGTTAGTCTACTGGGCTGAGCCTTTGCTAAATCTCTGTGTTCCATTAAAACAGGCTGAAAAACATAGCTAAGGGTTATTTCATGTGCATTGATAAATGATATCCTATCTAATAAAAGAGTAATATGAAAATTGACTATATCTTCACTACACCCACTAGCTATGCCCACCAACCACACCCATCAGCCAATCAGGAGTGGGGGCGAGGTAGCCTGGGCTGCAGGGGTGGGGCTGAGGTGCTGACCTCGTGGGGGGTGGGGCCAAGGCGGCCAGGGCCATGGGGGGGTGGAGTTGAGGCAGCCAGCACGTGCTGGCCAGGGAGAAGGCTTGGGGGGTGGGGTGGGGGTGGGGGGTGGGGGGGGTGGGGTGCGTGGGGCTGAGGCCCGTGCTAGCCGGGTGTGAGCTGGCTGGGGCAAAGGCCTGGGCTGGAGGGGGCGTATGTGGCTGGGAGGGAGCCAGCCATCAGCCCCATTGCAGGTCGACTGCAGGTCGAGGCTTTAGGCTTTGGGCAGGCTGGGGTGAGTGGTTAGTAGGACATCACCTGAGGGCTCCCAGTATGTGTGAGGGGGCAGGTTGGGCTGAGGGTGCACGAATTTTGTGCACCGGGCTCCTAGTCTCATATAAATGATTTGCATGTAAGTTTATATTTTATATAACTTGATATGACATATGAATGATAATTTTACCACTTTCCTTCCTAAGATTTTATTTTCTTCCTCATGGGCAAGATACTATAGAATGTTTAATGAATAGCCTTGCTAGCCTCAGAATTCGAGGTTGAAGCTTTATCTCCCAATGTGACTATATTTACAGATAGGGCCTTTGAAGAGGTGATTAAAGTTAAATGAGGTCATAAGGGTGGGCCCTAATCCAGTTTGACTGATGAAGACAAAGAGGCAAGTACAGGGAAAAGGCCATGACAGGAAACAGCAAGAAAATGGCCAGTACATCTTTATTTTCAATTCTAGTCCAGTGTCATTTGGTAATGGAAAGTGTGAGCTAGAATAAATCTTAAAACAGAGTCTGAAAAATCGAGACAGAAATTTCTTCTATATAGGAGATACAATTCTAATTAACAAAAATGCATGGCCATATGAATCTGACAGTATGCATACAATAGAATAATTCTGAATATATATAGGATGGAGATAGGACGTATTTATTTAATTTTTTTTCTAGTGGGAGGCTATATACTGGATATAGTTTGTAGCTAAGTGCAAGATGAATAAGAAAGGAAGAGGTCATTAAGATGACTGCATGATCTCTATCACTTTATTACTTTAGAAGCACAGAAGCCTTCTTCTTCTTTTTAAATTGAATGTATGAACTTTGTGGCTTAATTTCATCTACCCATTTTTTCCCCATGATTTTCGATCACAGACAGAGGTAAAACATGAAGGTACTTTTTTCTCAAAGCACTAATCACCAGATGTCCCAAGTTTCAGGAATGAACAAATAGTACTTTAGATTGAAATCACAATCATTCGAACTTTGCATCTTGCTTTACCATATGCTTATGAGAAAAAAAGGTTACCAAAGATAACTAAAAAGCCTTCTCGCTTACTAACATCTCCCTTATACAGCAAGGTTACTTACTGAGGATATGAAAGAGAAACAGGAAGTAGGCAAACTGGATTGCCACTGAAAAAGTTGTTAGCTTTTTTAATTTAGCAAACCTTTTATTTCTGTTTCTCAAATCATATTCTGGGCTGTTGTCTAATAAGTAGGTAATGAGGTTGTAGTAGGAAAAGTGCTGAAGAGGGAACCAGGAGCCTGTATGCTGTAAACTCCACACCCCAGGAGTGGAGTTGTATTATAGGCATATTTAACTAACATCTGGGTTTTAGAATCTAACCCTCTAATCTTTAACAGAGGACACAATCAATTGAAATATAGTGGTTCAACACTGAACTCAGATGAAAAATTCCATTGAGAAACAAGAACACAAAAAGAAATCTCTTCATTTCTCATTCACTGGATTTGATAGTTATCTTAGAGGCAACAGGTTTGAATAGACAACAATCTCCCTACAGACTGTCCTTTTTAAATTTGCTCAGTTTATCTCTGTGGTACCCAGACTTTCATAATTATAAGAACGAGAGTACAGAAGACATACATACTATGATTAAAGATTAATGTAAGAAATTTCTAATGACAATTTTGATTAAGTATTTTTCTTTATGAGCTGAATATTCTAGGTAGAGCTATCACAAAGTAGTTGTATGCACAAGTTCATGCCCCCATTCCCCGCCCAGCTGCTCCTGCCATGGTGGTCCCCAATCCCCTCTCTGCCAGCAGCCCCGCTCCCACACATTGACGGCCCCAGCCCCACTCACACCCACTGACAAGACCCACTCCTGTGCCCACTTGTATCCTTGCAGTCCTCAGTTGTATGAACTTGGGCAAGTCTTAACTCTGGGTCTTATGTTTTAGACTAGCAAGATGAGGGGATTTGAATAAAATGGTAAACTATCTTCCTATATAACAAAAGGCTAATATGCAAATCCTATATAATAAAAGGTAAATATGCAACTAGGCCGAATGGTAGAACTAAAACAACTTAACAATTCGTTGCTATGATGTGCACTGACCACCAGGGGGCGTGCACGGTACATGGCGAGCATTAGGCCTAGCAGGATGGTGGGGCATGTGAGTGGGCACAGCAGACCAAGGCGGGTGCCAGTAGCTGTCATTGGGATGAGCTTCTGGTGGTTACTGAAAATTCTTTGCTCCTGTGTGCCACAGTTTCTTCAGGTGCTCCCACCTACTGCAGGTGCTGGAGCCGCCATTCACACCCACTGCTAGTGCTGGTCCCACTCACACCTGCAGCCAGCACCAGAGCTGCTGCTTGCACCTGCTGCTGGCACCTGGCACCAGTCCCAATCGCTCAGCACCATCAGCAGATGCAAGCAGCAGCTGACAGCACCAATTGCCCCCTAGGGCTTCTCCACCTCCCGTTGCTCCCCCACCTCCAGTGCAAGAATTTTGTGCATTAGGCCTTTAATTATTATATAATAATGCATAACTATGTTTTATTGTGTAAGCCTTTTAAAACTACATCTCCACCCTAAGAGGGGCATGTACTCTCTTTTTTTCACTGAGCTTTTCTGATCCAGGCAACTTTGGTACTGTACTGATCTAGGCAACTTTGGTACTGTGTGAAGTTTTATTCTTTTCTGAAATATGAGGATAATATTTGTCTTTCCTTGAAGAAAGACAGAGGACTATGGCAGAATGAATTCATTTGTAGTTGAGAAAGCTTTTCACATTTTGGCTTCTATTAAATGGATTAAATGAGATATACACATGAAGTACCTTTAAATTGCCAACACATGGTAGGTACTAATAAAATGTTTCCTTAAGTTAATGCATTTAAAATTTTTCTCTTGGGAGATCTGCTAGGCTTCCAGCCCCCATCTGGAGTCACTAAGCCCACCTTCAAGCTTGGCCAAGCTCAGGGGTGAACCTCTAAAACAAGGATTTTTAAGAGCCAGAGGCACCAAATCAATATTTTTAATCCTCACCTGAGGACATGCTTAAAGAGGAGAGAGGAGAGAGGAAAGAAGAGAGAGGGAGAGAGGGAGAGAGGGAGAGAGGGAGAGAGGGAGAGAGGGAGAGAGGGAGAGAGGGAGAGAGGGAGAGAGGGGGAGAGAGAGAGAGAGAGAGAGAGGGAGGGAGGGAGGGAGAGAGGGAGGGAGAAAGGGAGAGAGGGAGAGAGGGAGGGAGAGAGGGAGAGAGAAATATTGATCTGTTGCCTTTTGCATGTGTCCTGGGGCTCAAACCTGCAGCCCAGGTAGGTGCTCCGACCAGGAATTGGACCAGCAATCTTTCAATACACAGGACAATGCTCAACAAACTGAGCCACTCTGGCTGGGAACCAAATCAATTCTGCTGATGGACCAGCTCTAACTCAAGTTCTTGTAATTTAGGTCATATCTTGTTTAATTTGAGGAAATCTGGATATCTTGGTCCAGTGACTTTGGATGCATACTTACATTCCTGCCATTGTCTTATTAGTGACTTTCCAAAACTGAAGATGTATCTCATTCATCTCATTCTTTTACAGGTAGAATTCTGTCATCAAAGAACATTATCGATGGTTGAATGTTGGCAGCCTGATTTTTGCCGACAGCTGGACCTGTGTGATATGATTCTCTCTGGATTTCTTGCCTTTTTCCTGAGTGTATCTCTTCTCTTTATGAGGTTGTGACACACTGGAAAAGTCACAAACCTTCTCCCCTCAAAAGTGCACATGTAGTATACACGCACACACACACACACACCCCAAACAAAACACACACACACACACACACACACACACACACACACACACACACACCCCAAACAAAACACACACACACACACACACACACACACACACACACACACACACACACACCACAATCTTGCAGCAGTATCATGGGATTCATCGATGTTATACTGAGACTCTCGTGCTGGAAGCATAAGACCCTTTTTTGGCATAGTGTTTTAAAAATATAAGTCATTGGTTCTAACAACCAGTTTTTATAAGATGAGCACTGTAGAAATCTATGGCAAATAGCATTGTTTTAGGCCAAAAACATATGAAACAAACTGTTTTCATACTTTTATATAAGACAAAGACTTCCTAACAGTTGTTTCTGTTCCAGGCTTTCATTCCCTGTGCCAACAACCTTTGTTTGGGTGCTCAGTGAGGTCTCAAGGCTTTGATTTTATGAGTCCAGAGTTCACCAACTGTTTACCCTTGGGCAGAAATAGGCCTGAAATTATTTTGTGTGGCTACTTTTTTAGAAGGTGGGTCTAAATGTCATTAGACAGGGTATGGGTTCTGTCACTCCATTCTACTACCTCACTAAGTCACTGGAGACACCTGACCGACTTCCATTATCCTATTGGCTCCTCTGGACATTGCTGTCACCCTCCCCCACTCTAATTTTAAACCAGCCTCTTGTTCTGATCATGAAACAATTCTGTATTTTTGAAATTTATTTAGACCATATTTTTCATAGAGAATAGGGACAAATGAGAAATGACTTCAAATAAACATGAATTGCTAACTTGCTTTGTTTTCCACTCTCTAAAAAAACATTCTTAACTACGGACTTTCTCAGTTTCCTCTACTTACACTATCTACCTAAACTATTCTACATTTTTATTCATTCTCTAAATGTATAAACACTCAGTGAATGCTAATTTTTTGTTCCTGTAATAAAACAGAGTTTATAGAAACTGCCGGAGGAACCAAGATGGCAGCATAGGTAAACACCTAAACTACAACTTAACAACAAAATAAACATCATCCAGAATCACCGGAAAGCTGCTTGAGTGAAAATTCCACAGATAAAAGTAAAGATAGGACACTGTGACTCAGAGGAGCAGCAGTGCGCAGCCTTGAAGATACGCGCGGAGAGAGGTTCGGAGCCTTGCGTGCGCGAGTGGTGAGGGTTGGGCGGCAGCAAACCCAGCTGGTTTTCTCCAACGGGGAGAGTGGAGACATCCCACTGCACTGATCCCCCAGTTCCACGCGAGGTCCCAGGTCCAGGAAAGGCAAGCTAAAACCCGGGCATGGCCGAGGTCTCCGAGTTTGAGGAGTGTGTGAAGCTTGGAACAGCAGTTTGTGCATAAAGTGCGAGACAGCGCAGAGAGGACACGTGACTTGCTCCCTCGTTCGGGAGACCACCGGAAGCTTTGTTTTACAACCCTGGGCGAGACTTTGGGTGTGCAGACTCATTTGGGGAGAGGCAGAGTTGTCTGGCAGAGGGTGGAGACCAGCAGCGGCTTTCTCTTGGAGGTGCCTGCAGCGATTACCACCCAACACAGAGACCCGTGCACCGCATAGGGCGTGGCTGACGCTGACGCTGCCTGCTCAGCCTGGAAACTCTGCTCATCCAACCTGAACACAGTCTCCCTTCATAGCCAATTGGCCTGGAGGTCAAACCCTCCTAGTACTAACAACAATAAGCTGGGCTTAACTCCAACAATACTGTACAACCCATAAAGGATTGCAGTAAGAATGTCCACCTCAGGTAACTGGGGAGGCTGAGCCACTGTCCCTTAGAGGACATCTACCACACACAGCTAATGGACCAACTCAGGAAAGCAGCCACAATGCAGAGAAATGGAAAGAAATCAGGTGTGAAAGAAATGGAGGAAAAAAGACAACTAGACATAGAGTTCAAAACCACAGTAATAAGGTTTTTCAAGAGGCTCCTAGAAAAGGCTGATGAACTTAATGAGAACTATAAGGAAATGAATAAGACCTACAAGGAAATGAACAAGACCTATGAGGATATGAAAAAGGACCAACTAGAAATTAAGCATACACTGACTGAAACAAAAAATATTATACAAAGACCTAAAAGCAGTCCAGACCAGTGCAAAAACCAAGTCAAAGATTTGAAATAAAAAGAAGCAAAATCCACTCAGCCAGAAAAGCAAGAAGCCAAAAGAATCCAAATAATTGAAGGTAGTGTAAGGGGCCTCTGGAACAACCTCAAGCATACCAACATCCGAATTATTGGGGTGCCAGAAAAAGAGAGAGAGCAAGATACTGAAAACCTACCTGAAGAAATAGTGACCAAAAACTTCCCCCACCTGGTGAAAGAAATTGACTCAAAAATCCAAGAAGTGCACACAACTCCAAAATATAGTAATGTAAAGAGGAACACACCAAGACACATCATAATTAAAATGCCAAGAGCAAAAGACAGAGAATATTAAAAGCAGCAAGAGAAAAACAGATGGTTACCTATAAGGGAGCACCCATACAATTGTCAGCGGTTTCTCAACAGAAACAATGCAGGCCAGACGGGAGTGGCAAGAAATATTCAAAGTGATGAACAGCAAGAATCTACAACCAAGATTACTCTATCCAGCAAAGCTATCATTCAGAATTGAAGGTCAAATAAAGTGCTTCGCAGATAAGAAAAAGCTAAAGGAGTTCATCACCACCAAACCAATATTATATGAAATGCTGAAAGATATTCTTTAAGAAGAGGAAGAAGAAAAAGGTAAAAATTATGAACAGCAAATACACATCTATCAACAAATGAACTTAAAAATCAAGTGAATTAATAATCTGATGAACAGGATAAACTGGTGAATGTAACAGAATCATGGACATAGAGAGAGAATGGACTGACAATTCTTGGGGAGAAAAAGGGGGTGGGAAGTGCAGCAAGAGACTGGACAAAAATCATGCAACCTCGGGAGAGGACAGTGCGGGGGGGAGGTGAGGGCAGAGGTTGGGATGGGAACCTTGTGGAGGGGAGCTATAGGGGAAAAAAGGGGGGAACAATGTAATTAATAAACTGAACAATAAAGATAAAAAATTAAAGAAATAAAATACATTAAACTATAAAAATAAAAAAATAAAACAGAGTTTATAGTACTATTCAAATCCTCAGGAATTAGAATCCTTTCACCTGCTTCCTCCTAAATTGCTCCTCAAAATAATTCATAGTTGTCTTTTTCTCAATACTCTCTTTTGATGAGAACATAGATGCTACATAATTAAGTGAATAACACCATTCTGGGGTGACATCTGTGAAATTAGATCTTCTATTCCATCCTATAGAATAGGTAAAGCAGGACACTGTTACTGTAATGTGTGAGAATTAGATGTACATTATTATGAGGACTGTCGTTGTATCTGAGTGTAGATATATAAACCCACTGACAGTATAGACATGTTTTTAAAAGTGTCCTATAATTTATTATGGTTTTACAACTATACTATATGGTAGAGTCTCAGGGGGATAGAGGATACTAATAGAGTTAAAAGTACAATTCCCATTCTTCTCCAGATAGCTGCATTCTTCCATATTTCATCTGTCTCCAGTTACTCTCTTTCTCTCTCTTTTTCTTTCTAACCTCATTATGTGAAAGATTAGCTATCCCTCTTCTCCCTTCCCAGTGTATTTTTTTAAACTTTATTTTTATTGTTGCATCCCCAGTCTATTATAATGAATCTATAGTCAGAAATTAGCACAGGGATAATAGTTTTAAAAATTGTACCACATAAATCATAAAAGGAAGTAAAGAATTATTTTTGACCATTAATATAGAGACATTTAATTCATTAACTACTAATCCTATCTAATAAAGAGGGAATATGCTAATTGACCTTCATGCCATCACAAAGATAGCAGCACCCACAGCCAATAAGGAGGGAATGTGCTAATTGACTGCCCCATCCTCAAAGACAGAGGCACCCACAGCCACAAGATGGCAGCGCCCAGTCCTCTCAGCCCCGCCAGGGTGGGAGAGGCCCGGCAAGGCCAGGCCTGCCCCCAGGTGGGCCCGGCCACTCCACATGCCTGCCTCTGGAGTCTCCCAGTCCCCTCAGTCCCCCAGCCATCCAAGGCCAACCTGAGGCAGAGGAAAGCCTCAGATAGCAGCTGCCCAGAGGTCCAGGGCCACCCAAGGCTCAGGTAACCAGGACTGGCTAAGGCTTGCACTGCTGACAGTGGCAGCAGCAGAGGTGACATGGGGGCGTCACTGTGCTCTGATCGCTGGGTCACCTCCTGTCCCTGAGGGCTCCCGGACTATGAGAGAGGGAAGGCTGGGCTGCCCCTCCAGTGCATGAATTTTTATGCACTGGATCTCTAGTGTAATATATAAAACTAGAGGCCTGGTGCACAACATCTGTGCAGGGGGGGGGGGGGGAGGCGTGTGTTTCTCAGCCCAGCCTGCACCCTCTCCAATCTGGGACATCCCTTTCACAATCCAGGACTGCTGGCTCCCAACTGCTTGCCTGCCTATCTGCCTGATTGCCCCTAACCACTTCTGCCTGCCAGCCTGATCACCCCCTAACCACTCTCCTGCCAGTCTGATTGACACCTAATTGCTCCCCTGCTGGCCTGGTCACCCCATACTATCCTCCCCTGCAGGCCTGGTCGCCCCCAACTGCCCTCCCTGTTGGCCCAGTCATGCCTAACTGCCCTCCCTTGCCAGCCTTGTCACCCCTAACTGCCCTCCCCTGCCAGCCTTGTTGCCCCCAACTGCCCTTTCCTATAGGCCTGATCACCCCTAACTGTCCTCCCCTGCAGGCCTGGTCACCCTAACTGCCCTCCCCTGCTGGCCTGGTCACCCCTAACTGCCCTCCTTTGTAAGCCTGGTTGCCCCCAACTGCACTCCCCTCCAGGCCTGGTCCCCCCCAACTACCTTCCCCTACAGGCCTGGTTCCCCCAACTGCCCTCCCCTGCAGGCATGGGTCCCCCACAACTGTCCTTGCTTGCCAACCCGTTTGCCCCTAACTGCCCTCCCCTACAGGCCTGAATGCCCTCATCTGTCCTCCCTTGCAGGCCTGGTTCCTCCCAACTGCCCTCTCCTGCTGGCCATCTTGTGTCCACATGGGGGTGGCCATCTTGTGTGTTGGAGTGATGGTCAATTTGCATATTACCTCTTTATTATATAGGATGAAAACATAATTATGTATATACCCTTGGGTGTATACAAAGCATTTTTATCTGAATGGCCTCAAATTGATATAAACTACTAAGGAGTGAATGTTTTGCTTTCTTATCAGATTCCCTGTGAAGATAATATCAATCAAAAGCAGAAATTAATACTTAGACTATTTACATCCATACTTAAATGTTATTTGTTTGGGGAAAAACTTCATATTCTGTTATTAGGAAAAGAGAGTGCATAAAATGAAGCATGTCTACATTTATAGTAGTATCATTTGCAAGCCCTGTTTGAAAACAAATATTTGACTAGGATGGAGGAAGTATGTCGGGTACACACTGTGCTGATTCTCACATACCCAGGGGTGCTTACTTTGGAGAGAGAGTGCAGTGTGGAGAAACAAAGCAATGTGATAACCAAACACCTGGCTTCTAATTCCTCTTGTTTCACTAACTTGTTGTATAATTTTGGGCAAATTACAGTCTCTAAATTGAGGAGTTTGGACTATGTGATATTGCAGTTCATGTGAGGGTTTTATATTCTCTGGCTTGTTAATACACATAATACCCCAGTAAGTTAAAAAAGAAGGAATGACTTCCAGTTCTGCCTAAGAAAACAGACAGAAGGGGTTAGAGCTGAGCTCAGTGGCTCCCCAAGTCATCATTATGCCCACCGGCACTTTCTACATTAACTCAGACCCTTCCTGACAGATCCACAGGGCTTTGCATGAATGAGTCTGAGACCCAGGTCTCTCTTGTGGTGTCGCATGATACATCGGTTCAGAGTCGAACTGTGACCTGTAATTGCCCTGGTCAGAAAGGCTAGCTCTGAGTGTAACCTGAACAGGAGAGCAAGAGGACAGAAGGACATCTTTAGAGGTGGTCTGCTTGGGACCAGCTGCTCAGACTGATGGATACTCAACAGAGGAGAGCACACAGGGTCTGAGAGACAGGGCATAGGGACTCACAGCCAAAGGTGGGCAAGAACTTGAGAAAAGTCTGGAAGTACCAGGAGCTGGAAATGCCAAAAAGTGTTTACTACAAGTAAATTTTAAAGATAGACTTTGGCTGAGAAAATTATTAAAATGCTAGTATTTCTAAATAAACTTTAACATTGGGAAAATTGATTAAAGTATGGGGGACAGTTTTCTTACATTCCTCGTGTCTTAGCTGAGAAAATGTACACAAACGTTGTTCATTCCATTATTCTAAGATGGAATGCTGTCTTGTAAACTTTTCCTTTAGCTCCAATTTTGTTCATGACTCAAATGATAGCTCCTTGACACTCATTGTCTACCTCACTAATTGGCACTTAGTATCATATATCTTCTATGTACTAGATGGCTTTTTAAAATATAGATGCACTTTCTGGATTTACAAATTTTGGAAATAAAACCTTGGAGGTGCTTTTATTCTTTGTGATCTACTTTACTGAATTTAGCATGGTACTATGATTAGAATGGTTATTTGCTGAGAGGATAACTGGATGAGATGAATTTGGCAAATGATATAAAAAGTATGGTCTCAGAACCATATTATAGAAGTGTATTTCAAGTTTTAATTTTCAGTTCCTTTGTGGTCACCGTTATGAACTTGGTTAAAGATAAGGAAAACAAGAAAGGGAAATTTCCCAATCTATTTCAGGGTAGTAAGGACATTGCCCAGGGAGAGGCCCTGAAGGTCACTTATGGAATTCATTAATTTATTCATTCACTTATTCTCTTTCAGATCAAACATTTTTAAAACACATCTCATATGCCAGGTGCTTGAATCACAAAGACACCCTCCATATCCTCAAGGAGATCATCAAGATGCTAATTTTAAAAAAATCTTTATTGTTCAGTTTATTAATTACATTGTTCCTTTTTTCCCCCTATAGCTCCCCTCCACAAGGTTCCCATCCCACCCTCTGCCCTCACCTCCTCCACTGTCCTCTCCCATAGTTGCATGATTTTTGTCCAGTCTCTTGCTGCACTTTCCACACCCCCTTTCTCCCCAAGAATTGTCAGTCCATTCCCTCTCTATGTCCATGATTCTGTTACATTCACCAGTTTATCTTGTTCATCAGATTATTAATTCACTTGATTTTTAAGTTCATTTGTTGATAGATGTGTATTTGTCATTCATAATTTACACTTTTATCTCTTTCTTCTTCCTCTTCTTAAAGAATATCTTTCAGCATTTCATATAATACTGGTTTGGTGGTGATGAAGTCCTACAGCTTTTTCTTATCTGCGAAGCACTTTATCTAACCTTCAATTCTGAATGATAGCTTTGCTGGATAGAGTAATCTTGGTTGTAGATTCTTGCTATTCATCACTTTGAATATTTCTTGCCACTCCGTCTGGCCTGCATCGTTTCTGTTGAGAAATCCTCTGACAATCGTATGGGTGCTCCCTTATAGGGAACCATCTGTTTTTCTCTTGCTGCTTTTAATATTCTCTCTTTGTCCTTTGCTCTTGGCATTTTAACTATGATGTGCCTTGGTGTGGTCCTCTTAGGGTTCCTATATATTGGGGTTTGGTGTGCTTCTCGGACTCCTAAGTCAATTGCTTTCACCAGGTGTGGGAAGTTTTCGGTCACTATTCCTTCAAATAGGTTTTCATTGTCTTGCTCTCTCTCTTTTTCTGGCACCCCTATAATTCGGATGTTGGTATGCTTGAGTTGTCCCAGAGGCCCCTTACACTATCTTCAATTATTTGGATTCTTTTGACTTCTTGCTTTTCCAACTGAGTGGATTTTACCTCTTTGTATTTCAAATTTTTAACTTGGTTCTTGGGGTACTCTAAAGTACTTTTAGGTCTTTGTATAATATTTTTTTATTTCAGTCAGTGTATGCTTAATTTCTGGTTGGTCCTTTTTGATATCCTTGAGGGTCTCGTTCATATCCTTGAGGGTCTCGTTCATTTCCTTGTAGGTCTTGCTTATTTCCTTGTAGGTCTTAACCTTTTCTAGGAGCCTCTTGAGAAGCCCTATAACTGTGGTTTTGTATTCCATGTTCAGTCGTTTTTTTTCCCTCTATTTTTTTCACATCTGATTTCTTTCCATTTCTTTGCATGGTGGCTGCTTCCCTGAGTTGGTCAATTAGCTTTTTGTGGTAGATGTCCTACAAGGGACAGTGGCTCAGCCTCCCCAGTTACCTCAGGTGGATATGGGTTGCACAGTCTTGTTGAAGTTAATCCCAGGTTAATCGTTAGCACTTGGAGGGGTTGATCTCCAGGCCTATTGTCTGTGAGGTTCAGCTATGCTCAGGTTCGATGGGCGGAGTTTCCGGGCCAAGCAGAGAGCATCAGCTCCGCCCTATGCAGCCTCAGGGACTCTGTGCCGGTGGCAATGGCCGCCAGAACCTCTGAGAGAGAGCCACTGCCAAGCTCCCACCAGCTGCCGGAGAATTCAGAATCTCCCCAAATGAGTCTGCACACCCAACATCTCACCCAGGGTTGCAAAACAATGTAGTCTGACGGTTTCCCGAACGAGAGAGCAAGTTATGAGTGCTCTCTGCGTGGTCACGCAGCTGTGCTGTTCCCAAGCTCACTCGCAGTCCACACAAGCTTGCCTTCTCCACAAGCCGGCAGGCCCCTGCAGCACCTGAGCTTCGGCGTGCCTTCCCACTGTCCAGTTTTTACCCCAGAATGATTGTGGGTTCCCTGGACTTCCCCAAGAGCTGGGGCATCAGTGCAGTGGGACGTCTTTGTCTCCCCCATTCGAGAAAACTGGCCGGTTTTCAGCCGCCCGCCCTATCTGCTGGCGCGCGCTCCAGACCTCTCTCCGTGTGTATCTTCAACACTGTCCTCAGCCGCTCCTCTGAGTCACAGTGTCCTATCTTCTCTTTTATTTGTGGAATATTTACTCAGCCAGCTTTCCGGTGATTCTGGATGGTGTTTGTTCTTTTGTTAAGTTGTAGTTTTGAAATTGCTGTGTGGGGCAGCAAGATAGATGTTTACCTATGCCGCCATCTTGGTTCTTTTCGAAGATGCTAATTTTTAATGCTAAATTATTCACAGTAGGGGAGACTTGGAAGTAAACAAATAGTGGCAGCACTGAGGGTGAATACTTCACTAGAAGCCTGTGCAAGATTCCTTCAGTGGCAAGAAGGGATGGTCAGCTGTTTGGGATGGGTATCGGGAGCAGAGAGGCCTTACCGAGAGGTTATGTTTTAGGTAGAGTTTAACAGAAGTGTAGGAGTCTGACTAATAAGTCAGAGACAGGACATCCTTTCAGAGAGAATAGTGAGTTCACGGGCACAGAGGGGTGGAAGAGCACAATGTGTCACAGGAATTTCAAGTTGTCTGAAATTGCTGCCAGATTAGAGTCCAAGGAGGAGACAGACCAGTGGCTGGCTTCATTAGACATTTAGAGTAGGCTACAGGACTCCACAACGGTCACAGGAAGTTGAAATGTGTTCTTAGCAAATAGAATTTAACAATGTGGGATGCATCTGTGCGAAATCACACATAATTTGGCTTGATTTCTTTGTTTTCAAACCTCATTTTGTTGTAGCTTAAAGATCTGCTTCATGTGGTAAAAAAAGTGGTGTAAATGAGCTATTTTAAGTTTTTAAGTATAAAGGATGACAGGGACCTTAAACCTCTCTTTTGACCTTTTGCACTAAGTGTCCAATAAAACAAAAAATTACTTTATTTCTGGCAGAATCACCTGCAATAAGTGTGTGCAATCGTGCATCATACCAAGCAGGTTGAAAGGTCTAATTTTACTTGCATAACATATTCACTGTTTTATAGCAGATTTTTCCAGTGAATAAATTTTGGAGAAGCAATGCTTTTAAAATAGCTCTCAGCTCATTTTGTTCAGGTGTAAGTACATCGTTTGGTGTCTGTAGCCTTCTTCACTGCGGACAGTAGATGGCTCTGGAGGATGTCGCTGAAAGGCTGAATGGCACAACGTGACAGAATCCCATATCCTGGGCTGCAGGGAGAATGAAGTAAGGAATGATGTCTGTCATTTTCAAATGGTATCGAAGCCAAAGGCAAAGTTTTAAGTAGTAGAGGGCCTGTCTTGTGGTGAGGTGATATTTTTAAAGACATCAACCTGGATTTCTATGAGCCCTTTCCGTTTTATCTTGAATGTCTCTGGCTCTTTCTTATTTCACTCTGTGCTCTTCTTTATCTGTTCCTTTTCTGTTGTTCTTTACCACTCCTCCCTGTTTTACTCTATTCATGCCAACAACTATTTATTGTGTATACACAATATAAGTTCTCCGAGGCACGGACTTTTTGCTTGGTTCTTTGCTGTTTTATTCGGAGCTCAGAAATGAGTTTTGGCACAATAGTTATCAAATTAATATTACTTAAAGGAATGTTGAGATATAGTATAAGGTCACGAAAATACTTATCATCTAATAACACATAATAAATGATGCTATGAAATGTGACAGATGCCATGAGACGGGAGAGTCAGGAAAGGCTTCCAAGAGAAAATGACATCTAGGCTTGCACATTATGGAAGATTGGAGTTAGATGAATAAAGAGATGTGGGCGGCGGGAGAAGATCAGGGACAGGGGAGGAAAGGCCGGTCCAGGCAAGAGAAGAGAGGTACAAAAGAGAGAGCACACAGATTTAGAAGTGCTGAGAGAAGCTGAGACAATGGGAGAGTAGAGAGGGAAATGGGGGAGTGAAGAGAAGGAGGCTAAGGCAGAAAGCAGGTAGATAGTGAAGGGATTATAAGATCTTGAAGTTCTTCCTAAAGCATTTGAAGAAATCCTTTCTTGTGCAATGGGAAGCCACTGAAAGGCTTCAAGCCATGTGGTGACAAAATTAGGGATTAAAAAAAAATTTTTTTTAGATTACTTTGGAGGCTTTGTGAATTGCTGATGAGCGTCTACGGAATTAATAGAGGGAAGAGTAGAAGCAGGAAAATCTTGCCATGTCTAGGAATTTAGTAACATTATTTAGTAGTTCTGTATTAGTCATATATGACACCCAAGTTTTATACAGTAAAGCCATCTATTTCTATTTCTCATATTCTAGAGAAGAATTTACTTGCTTAACATATCTAACAGGATAGTCCAAATCAATTATGTAAACAAAGTGCAGACAGAAATAGTCAAACACCAAATTTGGAAAATTCTCTCTTAAAGGACCTATAGAAGCATCATTAACAAAGAGTTTAAATTTATGTGTTAGAGAAAATCCTCTAAGTACTTGTTAATTAGACTTAGAGAAGTTCTTATAATATTTAAAATTAATAATCCATGTTTAAAAAACAATCTACCTTTTACCTTTCCCCATTTATTCCATAATGGTTTTTGTATGCTATACTCTATATTACATTTATAGTTTAAGTAGTTTACATGAAAGGGAAGAAGGAGAAGTGTCCAACTTTTTGTTTTGTTCTGTTTTGCTTTTTCACATACATACGTGTGTGTGTGTGTGTGTGTGTGTGTGTGTGTGTGTGTGTGTAATGGGAAGAAGAAAGAAAAGTCATTCAGAAAGGTGGTTTTTCAATGTTGTCATTTGTGAAATTCTATAGAGCCAATTTTTTGTTGTTTTTTCTCATTTAACAAGAAATTTGCTCAGGGAAAAAGATTTCACATGGGCTCAAAGCTATACTCCAGAGAAATAAACCCAAGGTCAAGTTGCTGAAGCAATACAAGGCATTAAAACAGCAGTTAGGGTTACTGTAAGCTTCATCCATTATTGAAGCACAAAATAAGATAATTTATTTGATTGACATGGTCATTTTCATCTGTCCCCTCAGTCTGGTTTTTGTATTTTGTTTTGTTTTTTAGGTCAGCAGTGATTTTAAAGCCAGCCTTGGCTGGAGAGGTTTATGTGATGTGAGAGTTGCTCTGCATTCACTTATGCTTGTCATATTATTGCTGTAAGTAAACATCTTTCACAGCATTAAACTTGTTCTCATATCTTTCTGGTAAACAAAACTGAACTCAAATCAGAGCCATGAGAATTTAGGAAGGAAAAAAATACCTACTGCAGAAAAATGTTAAACCCAATATGCTACTTAAAAAAAAAATCCTAATGTGCAGGAAAACTCCTCTCATTTGAGGAAGGCTATGCTTCTATTTTTCATTAGAAACATGTACTTGGCTATTTCCAGTTAGTCTTGGGTAGATATTTGCTAGCAGTCCACAACCAGAACCATTTGGACTCATTTTACATTATTGACAGGCTCTTCCCCAATGGCTTCTTCCTGGAATCTGGAGGAAGTTTCAGGTTGGCCTTGTGTGGCATTAGTGTGGCAGTCAGCAGTGCTTCTTGGGGCTGCTTCCTGCCTGATTTCAGCCAGAGCTATCCATCTTTCACCTTCACTAGCCCCCATATGACCCCACCCTCCCTTTCCCAAGTATCTCTTAAAAAGGAAAAAGGAACTTTCATTATTAAGAAAAAAGAGATATTCTGCATTTGGTACAGTGAGTACTCATATTATTGACTAGAGGCCCAGTGCATGAAATTCTTGCATGGGGGTTGGAGGAGGGTAGTCCCTCAGTCCAGCCTGCACCCTCACCAATCTGGGACATCCCTCTCACAATCTAGGACTGCTGGTTCTCAACAGCTTGCCTGACTGCCTTCCTGATTGCCCCTAACCATTCCCCTGCCAGCCTAATTGATGCCTAACTGTTCCCCTGCCAGCCTGTTTGCCCCTAACTGGCCTCCCTTGTAGGCCTGGTCACCCCCAACTACTCTACCCAGCAGGCCTGGGTCCCCCCACAGCTGCCTTTCCCTGCAGGCCCGGTCACCCCCAACTTCTCTCCTCTGCCAGCCTGGTCACCCCTAACTGCCTTCCCCTACAGGCTTGATCACTTTCAACTGCCCTCCCCTGCTGGCCATCTTGTGTCCACATGGGGACAGCCATCTTGTGTGTTGGAGTGATGGTCAACCTGTATATTACTCTTTTATTAAATAGGATGATGATAAAATAAGCATGTTAGCCCAACTGTATTAAACTTGAGTGTCTTCATTCAGGAGTTTTTGTTAAGAGAAAGTCCTAGAAATTTTAATAGTTCAGTCTCTTAAATGATGAATTTCCCATCTAACCTTTAAAAAGCAAGTGATTCCATCAGCCCATAGTAATTGAAGCTAGAATGGCTAACATAGTAACAGTGGTGTGACAGTGATAAGGGAGGTAGCATTCAATCCTTTGTAATCATAATGAGAGAAAAGTCCTAAAAAGTCATCATTGTTAGGTATTCTAATAAGAACTCTATTACATTTAAAAGAAATAGAAAAAACTTCTTTCTTTGATTTACATGTCAGGGTCCTTATGGTCTAAATTTTGTGGAAATGTGTTACAGTTCCTTTGAAATAAGCCCATGCTTCTAAGAAAAGTCAAAACATCACATGTTTCTAAGTGCTCAACTTTATGATCAGATTCTTGTTTCCAAAAGTATTATGGAATTTAATCACTGCATCCATTAAAAAAATAAAACTTTCTCATTTTGTCCAACAGGAACTTTCAATAAGTAATAAGGATCTTCATTAGTATTTCCCTTGTCCTAAATCACTTTAGCACTAAAGGAGAAAAAATTTTTCCTCTATTCTAATACACTGATCTTCACAAAGGTTGAAAGATAGTAAAATATCTGATAAAAATGCATAGCTTTGACCCTCAAAATCTGTGTAAGTGAAAGGGGAGTGACTACTTCTGAATGTTAAAGTCTGTATTATAATCATATTTTCATAGCAGGATGTAAAGAGCTTCATATGACAGTCAAGTTATACTATTCCTGACAACATAACTGGTGAAACGATTCAGATGTTTTTATATTTAATTGGACTGCAAAGGTCAGACTGTCAGAGTAGTGTACTCTTGCCAGTTGTCAGGAAGAGCTACCTTTGAGAACACTTAGGATAAAGATACCTGATACAATTTTCAACGGCATTCAATTTATAAATTTGGTAAAGTGGTTAGGCATCTCTAGGAATTACTGCTTTTACCTATTATTTAAGGACTTGATTGCATTTTACTTGATGGGGGATGGAAATGAAAAAGGAAGGGATTACAGGGGAATGTGAATGTCAAATAAGTATAAATTATACTGGTTAACAGTCAAGAAGGTAGGTAGTCATTAATGGACACATTCAAATAGTAATATTAGATTTAGTAGAAAAGCTGAAATTTTATATATATAAAATCTATATTCATATGACACACACATACACATAAAATTATAATATGCAGGACTGAATATTTTATGACATTGAAGGAAATTATATATATGATTAGTGTGTGTGTATGTATAATCCATAATTGTGATAAAAATGTTAAAGTAGAAACATGTTAAAATAGATTATCATATATACAACAAATTCTAGAAGTTTCATATTTTATGCTAGTCTGAAGTAGGTATTAAATATCGGGTATAGGAGGGAGGAACCAAGATGGCGGCATAGGTAAACACTTATCTTGCTGCCATACACAGCAATTTCAAAACTACATCTTAACAACAGAACAAACATCATCCAGAATCACCGGAAAACTGGCTGAGTGAAAATCCCACAAACAAAAGTGAAGATAGGACACTGTGACTCAGAGGAGCAGTGGAGGACAGTGTTGAAGATATGTGTGGTGTCAGAGGTTTGGAGTCATGAGCGGATAGGGCGGGTAGCTGCAAACTTGGCTGGTTTTCTCAAATGGGGGAGAAAAAGGCGTCCCACTGCACTGATTCCCAAGCTCTGGGCAAAGTCTGGGGAACCCACAATCATACGGGGTAAAAACTGGACAGTGGGAAGGCACGCCGAAACTCAGGCGCTGCAAGGGTCTGCAAGCTTGTGGAGAGGGCAAGCTTGTGCAGAGTGCACGTAAACTTGGGAACAGCAGAGCTGCATGACCGCACAGAGAGGAGTCGTGACTTACTCTCTCATTCTGGAAACCACCAGACTGCATTGTTTTTACGACCCTGGGTGAGATGTTGGGTGTACAGACTCATTTGGGGAGAGGGTGAATTGTCTGGCAGCGGGTGGAGCTCAGCAGCAGCTCTCTCTCAGAGGTGCTGGCAGCCATTGCCACCCAGCACAGAGACCCAGGTGCTGCATAGGGCAGAGCTGATGCTGCCTGCTCGGCCTGGAGACTCTGCCCATCCAACCTGAGCACGGCTGAACTTCATAGCCAATTGGCCTGGAGGTCAAACCCTCCTAGTGCTAACAAGAATAATCTAGGCTTAACTTCAACAAGACTGTGCAACCCATATCCACCTCAGGTAACTGGGGAGGCTGAGCCACTGTCCCTTAGAGGACATTTACCACACAAAGCTAATCGACCAACTCAGGAAAGCAACCACCATGCAGAGATATGGAAAGAAATCAGACGTGAAAGAAATGAAGGGGAAAAAAAGGACTGGACATAGAGTTCAAAACCACAGTTATAAGGCTTTTTCAAGAGGCTCCTAGAAAAGGCTGAGACCATCAAGGAAATGAACAAGACCTATGAGCAAATGAACGAGACCCATGAGGATATGAAAAAGGACCAACTAGAAATTAAGCATACACTGACTGAAATAAAAAATATTATACAAAGACTTGAAAGTACTCTAGAGGACTGCAAAAACCAAGTCAAAGATTTGAAATACAAAGAGGCAAAATCCACTCAGCTGAAAAAGCAAGAAACCAAAAGAATCCAAAAAATTGAAGATAGTGTAAGGGGCCTCTGTGAAAACCTCAAGCATACCAACATCTGAATTATAGGGGTGCCAGAAAAAGAGAGAGAGCAAGACAATAAAAACCTATTTGAAGAAATAGTGACCGAAAACTTCCCACACCTGGTGAAAGAAATTGACTTAGGAGTCCAAGAAGCACACCGAACCCCAATATATAGGAACCCTAAGAGGACCACACCAAGGCACATCATAATTAAAATGTCAAGAGCAAAAGACAAAGAGAGACTATTAAAAAGCAGCAGGAGAAAAACAGTTAGTTACCTATAAGGGAGCACCCATACGATTGTCAGTGGATTTCTTAACAGAAACGATGCAGGTCAGACGGGAGTGGCAAGAAATACTCAAAATGATGAATAGCAAGAATCTATAACCAAGATTACTCTATCCAGCAAAGCTATTATTCAGAATTGAAGGCCAGATAAAGTGCTTCACTGATAAGAAAAAGCTAAAGGAGTTCATCACCACCAAACCAATATTATATGAAATGCTGAAAGATATACTTTAAGAAGAGGAAGAAGAAAAAGGTAAAAATAAAAATTATGAACAACAAATACACATCTATCAACAAATGAATATAAAATTAAGTGAATTAAAAATCTGATGAACAGGATAAACTGGTGAATATAATAGAATCATGGGCATAGAAAGGGAATGGACTGACAATTTTGGGGGAGAAAAGGTGTGTGGGAGGTGCAGCAAGAGACTGGACAAAAATCATGCACCTATGAGAGAAGATAGTGGGGGGAAGTGAGGGCGGAGGGTGGGATGGGTACTGGGTGGTGGGGAACTATAGGGGGAAAGAAAGGGAAACAATGTAATTAATAAACTGAGCAATAAAGATTAAAATATTAAAAAAATAAATATCAGGTATAATAAGTGCTTGATAAGTTTTTGCTGAAAGAATATAGTTAACAGTCAATGTCCTCTAATTCATAGAAATAAGTAATTAAATGGCTTGTATGGCTCTTTATCCTGACTCCCTGTCCCACAGCCCTCTGATCTTCCCAGGAAGGAATACTCAGCCTCCACTGGCATACTAAACTTTTTCTTAGGGTCTGGAGCCACTATTACCTCTAGACAGTGAGCCTTAAAGCTGTAAGACTCAAATTTGAATCAGCTTGTGGGTGTGTCCTCCTTGTCTGTTAGCGCCTGCTTGTTTTATTCAGTTCTCATACCTGTCCAGTTCTCATACCTGAATACTTGTCCTATTCCTTACCTAGTCCGCAGGTCTTATTAGAATAAAGTGATTCTAGAATTCTTTTTCCTAAATCCGTGAACTATGTCTAGCACAGAGTGTTTGCCTTCTTGGGCTGCCACTCATAACCTGCTGCCAGATGCTCTGGACACTATGCTCTGCACAGCAGCTAGGAAACCGGGAAACCCTTTCCTTCACCCTCTGACAGGACTCACTGCGTCCCTCCCCCGCAAGCCTTTGGCCTGTGTGAGATTTTTTTGACATTCTGCTCCTTTCTAATGCTTTTCTGACTCTTTCCCTGTTGTGCCTGTCCTGTTGTACTACCAAGGGAATGCTGTTTCTAAATGCCCACATCTTTTCAGAATCATATTTTTGAAAATACATTGGTGTACTTGGATTATAATATGCAGGACTGAGTATTTTATGACATTGAAGGAAATTATATATATTATCACATGTAATGTGTGTTTATGTGTTTATTTATTTATTTTCCCCCCATCCCTCCGTAGAACCAAACTAAAATGGAGTCATTTACATCAGGAACAAGATGGAGATAGCCCATACAGGTGCATAAAGGAAACTTAACCCAACCTTACAGGAATTTATAGGTTTTTCTCAGAAATCTGCAGAGCATATCAGCCAATCACCAAATGTCAAGTCTGTTCACACTAGCTCTGGATTCCTTGTTTCCCTGATCTAAATAAGAAAGAAGCCCAGTAGGCAATCAATCAGCTTTAAAAAAGTCAAATAAATCCTGTGTTTATCCCATAAAAATTCCTTAGTCCGTGAGCAACTCTGAACTCATTGCTGCTTTAGCCTTGAGTTTCAAGGCTTGCAGGTTGAAAAAGCTTATAATAAACTCATCTTTCTGCTTTGTTTAACTCAGGGTGTAGAGTTTTGTTTTTGACACCCCACATCCTAGATGTTGTCAGACATTAAAGGCGATAGTTCTTTCTTAGTGGCTTTGATTTCCAATATCCTGTTCAGGTCAGCTGAAAAAGGTGGTTTCCTAAAAGTTCTACAAATATGAGGGAACATGTCAGCTTCTATCAGCCTTTGATGCCTCTTGGACATTCTGCCATCCCTGAGGACTGACCGGAAGCTGACCTTGGGAATGCCAAATCCATCCCACTCATTCAGACACATCAGCTGTAGGCTCAGAATTTGTGACTTCTACCATTTCTGGACTTGAATAATGCACCACACTGAAATATGTAAAGCTTGGCATCTTATGTGGTCATTGAAGGTGCCAGTTCACTCAGCTTGTAATCACTGGGGGTTTCAATTCATATTATAAAAACTCAGGGTATTTATTCTAGTCATATGCAAGTTAAGACAAAATATACCTAGTAAAATGCTTATCTGAACTTGTGTTAGGAAATTGTAGCTGAAGGGACAAAGCAGAGCTTGCGGGGCTGGTCAGCCTAATCCCCCTCCTTCCTTTGCTGGGAGTAGCCACAAGGATTCCAGGAATGTCTTAACTCCCCCAACCACTGCCTGAGTGGACCAATGCAGCCCCAAGGACATGGCTTAGATTCTAATGAGGCATAACCACAGGGTACTCCCCTATACATCACTGTTGATCAACCGGAAACAATGGAGGATGGCTCCAAGCTCAGAAAGTACCGGTCACTTCCTGATCCTTGTGCTGTAAGACCCCCGCTGAAAAACCCTGACCTAATAAGGCAATCTCTGTAACCCACGTCACTTCCCTGGGCCCACCCAAATGACCAACCCTTTATAACCTATTGTTCTTGCCGGGCTCGCTCTCTCGTCTCGCTGCTGTGCCAGATAGAGGCTGGGAGCCAAACCCGGGTTTGAATAAAGGCTCTTTGCTTTTGCAAGGGATAATAAAGGGCTCCCTGGTGGTTAATTATTGGGGATCCTGAACTCTGGGCATAACATGGCATAAGAAAAATAGTGGCATGAAAGAATTAATTTTCTTGTTTTCTAGACATTTCTTTGTGGTTCTGTGGGACACAGCGTATTCTTCCAGGCCTGTGTTCTTGCTGAGGTAAGCTGTAATTTCTGTGTTGGACATAAGATTGTGTATTAGATTCCTTTCTGTGTCCTATATTTCCCTGCTTACTATCCCAGGCAGTGAAGTGTGGAGGCCAAGAGCCAGGCTCTCAGGTCATGCTGCTTAGACCTGCCTCCTGCCTCTGTGCTTAGGGACTTTGTGTCCTGCAAATCTCCTTACTTTTCCATAACTCAGGTTTCTCATCTGTAAAGTGAAGATAAAAACAGTACCTTATAGGGACATTTTCTGGATTAAAGAAGGGAATGCATCTAAAATGCTTGCAATAGTACTTGCTTATATGAGTAATTTAATGTTATTTCTTTTTATATTTAGTCTCTGTTATAAACACTGTGCAAAATATACTAATGAGAACATTTTCTGCCATTTCAGAAGGGGAAAAAATGTGCTATATCTGTTATATATTCTTTGTTTCTACCAAGAGGGACAATTGTGATATCCTTCTTATGTATATTTAAGTTTTTTATTAATTGATTTGAGAGAGAGAGAAACATTGACTTGTTTTTCCACTTATATATTCTTTACCTCCACCAAGAAGAACAGCAGCATAGTATTTGTTAATTGTAAGCATCTGCAAGAAGTGAGAGTTTATAAACCAGTTCTTTAATGGAACAGCCTGATATACACTTCTGAAATTTACTTATCTGTATACACCTGGTTGTTCTCTTCTATAGTGGCTAATGTTTCCTTTTTGGACTCCACCTATGTCATAATTCCCAGGATTTGATCCTGTTCTCACAACCTACCATGGCATTTTCCTGCCTGGCTGTGTAACCCTAGGTCACTGGAATGTTTTTAGCCTCCTTCTGCTCATCTCTAAGTGGAAGACATAATTCCTCAAAACTTATATACTCATCATGAAGTATTTATTGCCAGGCACTGTGCTAGCACCTGTGAACATGAAGATAATTAAGACAGAGATTCTGTACTCAGTTTACTTATGGTTAATAAAAAAACAATTGTCACCATTATCAGACCAAAAAAAAAAAAAAGTCAGAAAAGGCTGGAAAACTATCCAGGGTAACATGACCAGTAAAAGTGCCAGATCTAAGATTTCCCATTATACAGTACTGCTCACCTTTAATCAAAAGTCAATACACTTCTAAGAATTTTTTTAGAATATAGAATACTAGAGGCGTGGAGCACTTAGGAGGGGTCCCTCAGGCCGACCTGCACACTCTGGCAGCCCGAGAGGCCACGGGGACACCCTTCAGGGCAAACCCATGGGAGCGGGCCTAACCTGTCAGTAGGACATCCTTAGTGCTGCCGAGGAGGTGGGAGAGGCTTCTGCCACTGCCGCTGAGCTAGCAGCCATTAACCTGGCTCGTGGCTAAGCGGAGCTTCCCCTGTGGGAGTGCAGTGACCACCAGGGGACAGCTCCTTCATTGAGCATCTGCTCCTTAGTGGTCAGTGCATGTTATAGAGATCTGTCGTGTCTGGTCATTCTGCTGTTAGGGTCAATTTACATATTACCCTTTTATTATATAGGATTGTAAGTATTCTGTAAATGTAAAGAGCTTTACTCATTAACTTCCTTATACTGAAATCTCATAATTTATTGTTTTACTTTTTTGAGCGCTGGAATTTCTTCTTTTAACTTTAAGGGGCAAAAGACAAGTTGAGGTCAATCATCCACAAGGAACAGGAATTTTCTAGGTAATGAAACACAGTTTTTTTTAAAAAAACTTTTATGTTAAGAGATTGTGAAGGGGCTTACTTGTCACTGCTAAGTTTTTCTTCTTTAAAGACAATGACTTTATCTTTAAAGTAAATAGATGAATGAAATAAATATATACTGGCTATTTTTAATGCTTTGTTTCTATTTTAAAATTCTATGTAGTAATTTACTTCATTTAACATGCCAATAAAACTAAGACCAGGCACCAGGGTATAAGAGGTGAGAATACCCATTCAAGCTATTTTGGGAGGGCTCTTGGGAAGCTGTAAATGGAAGCAGTATGGGGAGGAGGCTGGCAGCAGCACCCTGACTGTGGGGCAGACTGACACAATGAGTGCTGGGTGCAGTGCCACCGTCCTGTTGCTTCTGTTAGATGCTCTAGAAATTGATCACATGCCTCCAAGCCAAACTGCACACTGACAGGTTGATACCAACTTCCTTGTGTTCTAACCAGTGGCTATCCAGAAGCCCTCCAGAACAGGCCGCCTGGCTGAAATTGCACACATCAATCAGCTGAAGCCAACGTTCTTCTCCTGACCCTGAAAGGAAACGGAATTTCTGGACTGGAACCCGGATTCTTTGTCCGCCGGAGTAGAAGACATAGAGTAGTATAGCAAAGGTGGAAATTTATTGAAGAACAAGTACAGACTCCCACGTGGAGAGAGAAAAAGAGTCCCATAGAATGGACTCCCCACAGGGAGAGGGGGAAAGGGTCCCACCGACTTCCTGTCTCCACAGTTTATAAAGGCTACAGTTCCTGTGCCCCGATATCCCCTCTGATTTATCTTCTCCCAGTCTGTAGCCCTGTATATTCCATAGGAATTTCTAAAAATTCCCTAAGACTGCCTATATTCTCCTAAAATTCCCATTTCAGTAACATTTTTCGAGGTTTGGAACACATTGATCTTTGAAGGTTTTGAACTCTGACGAAAAGACTTACCCATTCATTCCTGAAAGCCATACATCTCATATTTTTGCCTTTTTAATTATGGAAAATAATAGCCTTTATTTTTGTAAAAGGATATTAAAGTGGGGCTCTTCCTGTCTCTATTTTAGTTGAGGTCCAAAAAGGCCAAGGAGAAAAGAAAATGATGCACAGTAACTGTCCCATGTTACAAACCTGTCCTGTGTTATCCCAAGACTTGAAAGGGAGGTTTAAACACAAAGGAACAAAAATACTGGTTTTGTCACCAGTTGCTCAGTATCCAGACCACTGAGGGAGAAGAGGAAGAGATGTAAATACTTATTTTGGAGAATAAAGTTGTGTCTCCCCCGCTTGTGTCAAATCTAGGGAGAGTTTTTGATAATGAAACAGGAATTTTAGGGGAATATAGGCAGGCTTAGGGAATTTTTAGAATTGAGGTCCAGGGAAAAAACATAGGGCTGCAGACTAGGAGAAGATACATCTCCATAACACAAGGGAGCCAGGTGCAGTTACATTTCCATAAGAAAAGGGAGCAGCAACAGGTACATTTCCATAAGACAAGGGAACTGGAAATAGACAAAAAAAGATCTATATTCTATCTAATAAAAGAGCAATATGTAAATTAACCATCTCTCCGCTACACCCATAAGCCATGCCCACCAGCAGATCATGAGCGAGTATGCAAATTAATCCACACAAGATGGCTGCAGCCATGGAGTGAGCAGGAGGCTTGGGTTTCCCTGGCAATGGAGGAAGCAAAGCTTTCCCTGCACCCTGGAAGGCTCAGGCCTCCACTCAAGGCTACAAAGTTTCAATTGTAGAACATAAATAAATTCCACATACCAGGACCTCTGCTTGGGCTGCTGCAGGGCAAGGCAGGCCTGTAAACCACCACAGGCCCCTCACCCAAGTCGCCCTATGCCCCAAGAGAACCCCCACCCTGATCTGGGACACCCTTCAGGGCAAACCAGCTGATCCCCACCTATGCACCAGGCCTCTATTCTATCTAATAAAAGAATAATATGCAGATTGATCATCACTCTAACAACACACAAGATGGCTGCCTTTATGTAGTCAAAGATCCTGTCCCCATGTGGTCAAAGTTGGCCACCACAAAATGGCCAGCAGGGGAGGGCAGTTGAGAGGGACCAGGCCTAAAAGGGAGGGCAGGTGTGGGTGATCAGCATTCAGAGGAGGGCAGTTAGGGAAGACCAGGCTGGCAGAGGAGGGAAGTTGGGGGCAACAGGACCTGCAGGGAAGGGCAATTGCGGGGGGGGGGGGGGGACCCAGGCCTGCAGGGGAGGGCAGTTAGGGGTGACAAGGCCTACAGGAAGGGCAGTTAGGGGCAAACAGGCTGGCAGGGGAGCAGTTAGGCATCAATCAGGCTAGCAGGGGAGTGATTAGGGGGTGATCAGTTGGCAAGTAGAAGTGTGGTTAGGGGCAATCAGGAAGGCAGGCAGGTGAGCAGTTGAGAGCCATCAGTCCTGGATTGTGAGCGGGATGTCTGACTTCCAGGTAGGATCGGGACTAAACGGGCAGTCGGACATCCCTCGAGGGGTCCCAGATTGGAGAGGGTGCAGGTTGGGCTAAGGGACCCCCCCACACACCGTACAGAAATTTCATGCACCAGGCCTCTAGTTTACAAAATAAGGAATAAGGAAGAAAGCCCAGAAGAAATAAGAGAACAATGAGGGAGGAGGGCCTCAGGAGTCACCTATAGTAACCAATTGGAAAAGGAATAGTGACCAATCAGAGGAGATATCAGGATATAGGAACTGCAGCCTTTATAAAGCATGAAAACAGAAAGTCTGTGGGACCCTTTCCCACTCCCCACATGGGAGTCCATTCTGTGGGAGTCTGTACTTGTTCTTCAATAAATCTCCACCTTTGCTATACTACCTTCTGTTGGTAGATTCATTCTTCGGCAGACAAAGAATCCAGGTTCCAGTCCAAAAATTCCGTATCAATAGGAACACTGAATTTTTATTGGTCATTGGAATTTGGGGGAATATAGGCACTTGCTTTGAATCCAGGCCTGATAAAGCTGGAAGGTGAGACATGGTTTGATTGGTGCCTGTTATAAGGAGAGAACACGAGCCCGTAGCTCTAAAACTGAGTGTAGTAGTGAGTGCTAAGACTAAATGTACAAGTCAGTGCCATAGTTAAGAGCGCACAGGCCAGCTATGACCACAGGTGTGAGTCTTGGCTCTCTCTTATCTCTGGGTCTTACAACACTGAATAAATCAATCCCTTTATGTTTCAGTTTCTTCCTCTGTAAAACGAGGATACTAACATCATCCTTTTCTTTTTGGGCAAGTTTAATAAGTTAATGCATGTAACAATGCCTGGATGATAAGCACTCAGTAAGTTATTGTAATTATTATATTAACTAGAGGCTGGTGCACAAAATTCGGGCATGGGGTGTGTGTGTCCCTCAGCCCAGCCTGCACCTTCTCCAATCTGGGACCCCTTGAGGAATGTCTGAGCAGATGGACATCCCTCTTACAATTCAGGAGAGCTAGCTCCCAACTGCTTGCCTGCCTGCCAGATCACCCCTAACCACTCCCCTGGTAGCCTGATTGATGCCTAACTGCTCCCCTGCCAGCCTGTTTGACCCTAATTGTCCTTCCCTGCAAGCCTAGTCACCTCTAACTACCCTCCCCTGCAGGCCTGGGTCCCCCTAACTGCCCTTCTCTGGAGGCCCGGTTGCCCCCAACTTCCCTCCTCTGCCAGCCTGGTCACCCTAACTGCCCTCCCCTGCAGGCTTGATCCCACCTAACTGCCCTCCCTTGCAGGCCTGGTCTCTCCCAACTGCCCTCCCCTGCTGGCCATCTTGTGGTGGCCATCTTGTATCTACATGGGGGCAGCCATCTTTGACCACATGGGGGCAGCCATCTTGTGTGTTGGAGTGATGGCCAATTTGCACATTACTCTTCTATTAGATAGAATATAGGCCTGGTGCACCGGTAGGGGCCAGCTGGTTTACTCTGAAGGGTGTCCCAGGTCAGGGTGGGGGTTCCCTTGCAGTGTGGGGCAGCCTGGGTGAGGGGCCTGTGGTGGTTTTCAGGCTGGCCATGGCCCCCAGAGACCCAAGCAGAGGCCTTGGTATCTGGGATTTATTTATCATCTATAATTGAAACTGTAGTTTTAAGCAGAGGCCTGGGCTGGCCTGGGTGTGCAGGAAAGCTTGGCTTCCTTCATCGATGGGGGCAACTCAAGCCTCCTGCTCTCTCCAGCTCTGTGGCTGCCACCATTTTTGTTGGGATTTATTTATCTTCTATAATTGAAACTTTGTAGCCTTGAGCAGAGGCCTGGGCTGGCCAGGGTGTGCAGGAAAATTTTGGCTTCCTCCTTTGCCAGGGAAACCCAAGCCTCCTGCTTGCTCTGTGGCCACAGCCACCTTGGTTGGGTTAATTTGCATACTTGCTCTTGATTGGCTGGTGGGCATGATTTGTGGGTATAGTGGAGGTACAGTCAATTTGCATATTACTCTTTTATTAGATAGGATATCCAGTTGTGCTTCCACTGACAAGTGGAAAGATATATTTTCTGTGGATCAGCTATGGATCTTGTGGAATGGAGCCAGCCTAGGTTGTTCTCCTGTTCTCTCTCTCCCCCTGCAAAAAAAAAGGGACTTTGTTCAAAGTCCCAAAGGTGCCAAAAGAGAGGTGAACAGTTAGAAAATAGAGAGTAATGAAATTCTGAAATGCTCAGACTCTGTCAGGAAATTTGTGGGAAAAAGTTGTGTAATGACTGGGAGTGGGTTCCCAAAGAACCTGTTAAAGTACTCTATGAAACAAAAAGTCAGTTTTAATTACCCAGCAAGCTTAGCTCATCAATGTCAAATCAAGAGAATGCCGGTTAAGTGAAATCTATCCTGCTTTCTCCCCAGACCCTTCTAATTATGAATGGGTCAGAGACCTTAGCCAGAAATCTGCGAGGAAGAAGTGGAACTAGCTTTTGAGATCATGACAGAACAAGCAGTGCCAGGGAAAGCAAGGTTTTTTCTATTTGCAACCCATGGTGTCTTGCTCTTTTAATCAGTTTGGTTGTAGACATTATTTTGTGGTTTTAAGTACAAATGGTTCTAAGACAATCATTCATTCAATTCAACAAGTCTCTTTTGGTGCCTAATGTGTACAAGGTTCTGTTGAAAAGAAGATGCTGTAACAAAAGCGATCACCTTGAGAGAATACCAAGATGGAGGCATAGTTGAACACCTATTGTTCTGCCCCGTGCAACGATTTAGGAACTATAACATAACAGCAGAACAGACAGCACCCAGAATCGCCAGAAAGCTGGCTGAATGAAAACTCCACTAACTGGAGTGGAGGTGAGACAGGTGCGGCGGGAGCGCAGCCCTTCAGACGGAAACAGGTTAGGAGCCGTCCTGGTTGCGCTCGCGCGGGCTGGGGCTGGAGCAACACCCCCGGTCCCACTGCCCGGATTCCCCAGTGCCAGGCAAGGTCCGTCCCACTGCCCGGATCCCGCAGCGCCAGGTGAGGTCCGCCGAGGTCCGGGGGATGCACCCTGGAAGCGGGGCACGGCAGAGGCTCCTGAACTGCGAGTTTCCGCGAAAGGGTCACGCAAACCCGCGACTTGCCCCCTGGGAACTTGTCTCCTGGTTCCAGAAACCATTTATTTTACAATCCTGGGCTAGACTTTTGGGGTGCAGGCACATTTGGGGAAAGGCGGAGTGGTCTGGCAAGGGGAAGAGACTAGCGGCTTTCTCTTGGAGGTGTCTGCAGCCATCCCCATCCAACAGAGACCCGCGCGCACGAGCACCTCATAGGACGCAGCTGACGCTGACGCTGCCTGCGTAGCTCAGAGACTCCGCCCATCCAACCTGAACACAGTCTCCCTTCACAGCCAATTGGCCTGGAGGTCAAACCCTCCTAGGGCTAACAACAACAAGCTGGGTTTAAATTCAAAAATACTGAATACAACCCATAAAGGATTGCAGTAAGAGTACCCACCTCAGGTAACTGGGGAGACTGAGCCACTGTCCCTTTGAGGATATCCACCACATAAAACAGCCACCATGCAGAGACATGGAAAGAAATCAGGTGTGAAAGAAATGGAGGAGAAAAGACGACAAGACATAGAGTTCAAAACCACGGTTATAAGGCTTTTCAAGAGGCTCCTACAAAAGACCGATCAACTTAATGAGAATTACTAGGAAATAAACAAGACCAACCAGGAAATGAATGAGAATTACAAGGAAATGAATGAGAATTACAAGGAAATGAATGAGACCCTCAAGGAAATGAATAAGGCCTCTGAGGATACGAACCAGACCCTCACGGATAAAAAAAATGACCAACTAGAAATCAAGCTTACACAGACTGAAATAAAAAATATTACACAAAGTCCTAAAAGCAGTCCAGAGGGCCACAAGAACCAAGTCAAAGATGTAAAATACAAAGAACCAAAATCCACTCAGCTGGAAAAGCAAGAAACAAAAAGAATTCAGATAATTGAAGATAGCGTAAGGGGCCTCTGGGACAACCTCAAGCATGCCAACATCCGAATTATTAGGGTGCCAGAAAAAGAGAGAGAGCAAGTTAATGAAAACCTACTTGAAGAAATAGTGACTGAAAACTTCCCCCACCTGGTGAAAGAAACTGACTTAAAAGTCCAAGAAGTACACAGAACCCCAAAATATAGGAATCTAAAGAGGACCACACCAAGACATATCATAATTAAAATGCCAAGAGCAAAAGATAAAGAGAGAATATTAAAAGCAGCAAGAGAAAAACGGTAGGTTACCTACAGGGAAGCACCCATATGATTGTCAGCGGATTTCTCAACAGAAACGATGCAGGCCAGATGCGAGTGGCAAGAAATATTCAAAATAATGAAGAGCAAGAATCTACAACCAAGATTACTCTATCCAGCAAAGCTATCATTCAGAACTGAGGATCAGATAAAGTGCTTCGCAGATAAGAAAAAGCTAAAGGAGTTCATCACCACCAAACCAGTATTATATGAAATGCTGAAAGATATTCTTTAAGAAGAGGTAAAAATATAAATTATGAACAACAAATATACATCTATCAACAAATGAACATAAAAATCAAGTGAATTGATAGGCTGATGAACAAGATAAACTGGTGACTATAACAGAAACATGGACATAGAGAGGGAATGGACTGACAATTCTTGGGGAGAAAAGGGTTGTCGGAAGTCAGCAAGAGATTGGACAAAAATCTTGCAACAATGGGAGAGGACATTGGGGAGGGGAGGTGAGGGTGGAGGGTGGGATAGGTACAGGGTGGAGGGGAGATATAGGGGGATAAAAAAGGGGAAACAATGTAATTAATAAACTGAACAATAAAGAAAAAAAATAAAAAGGGGCTAAATGCTCGGAAAAAAAACCCCAAAAAACCAAAAAAACAAAAGCGATCACCTTATGTCCTGAGTATGTGAGTTGTCACTCAACTACAGTTTTGTGATGTGTCTGGTGGGTTCAGTGAGTTGGGGTGTAATGCATACAAAGTGTTGCTTGTAGACTGACTGTAAGGTAACCAGTGGTCCTACAACAGAAAGCTTCTTATAAGAAGTTCTCAGGTTTCTTAACGACAATTAAGTAGAACTAAATCACTGTCAAGTATTTGAATAAAGAACTAAAGATGAATTTTGGATTGTAGTTAACTCTGCACTCTGTCTCCAGCAATAGTATTAAAATTGACAGTGCTTTTATAACCTCACCTCACTGACTCATCTTCCTTTAACTTGTTTTCACTTTTAAAGGGCATTTTAATATACCACTCTACTGAGTTCTGGCATTAGGATATCACTACCCCGATTAATCAACTGAATCAGCTTGTGATTTTCCATGATGGTGTCATTCTTTGAGTAATATGAAATCAGATACTCTCTCACTGATGATGTACCTCACCAAATCACTCTTGGAATACTGAGAGCATGATGACAATAACATATTAGCATAATTTATCATCACATGTACCTTTGCTCTGGGATGTTTTATTGTAATGTATAATACACTGGCTGTCACTCTGATGATGTATTACAGTAAGACTTCCTCTGGAAAAAATACATTTTGATGGAATACTATTCAATCAGATGGTACTGCCCAGGGATAAACAGTTGAAAAAGTTTGACTTTATTTGCTATAAAATTCCTGTGAAGGTCAAAGGCACTACAAATAGTAAAAGATAGTTTGAAGACAAAAGGTATCTATCTCTCTGGTATAGAATAGTTTCTAAAAGTTCAATTTTGGGTTCCAAGTAGTTTAAGGCAGGTTTTTATCCATAGTAAATATTTAATATCCAAAGCACTGACACTATGCAAAAGAAATCTCTTCAGCCTGCAATTCTATCCAATGAAATGACACTTAAACAAAATGTGGAGCTTGCTTGGGGCAAAAGTGAGGTGACTTCGAATGACAGATTAAAAGTGAATTCAATACATTGTAATACTTTTCCTGAAATTTTGCCTCTTGAGCTATCACATAGAATATTACATATGAAAGGGATTCATAATCTATTATAACTGTGGCCTAGAGAGAATAGTGGGAGTCGAATAGGAACATAAACTAGGTTTTTTGCTAATTGTTTCAGTGCTTGATATACAATAATCAAAGCTGACTGTTGACCACTTGTAAATGGAATAGCTAAAATAGAGTGCAATGAGGATAATTTCCTGAGTACAAAAGAGTTCTTTTTGTTGTCTTTGATGAAGACCTTCATGCATATCATTGTCTACTCAACTGAGCACAACTATAGCCATCCACTAGAAGAAAAGGATAATTATGACAATGATGATGATGATAATTGCTGATACTTACTGAGTGTATACTGGACATTTTGACAGACATTTTGCTATTATTTTATTTTGCTTTTTAATTTGCCTAAACACTTGCTCTAAGACATAGATTCCAGAAAACAATGGTCTTAAATCCCATATACAATCTTATCAACATAATTTCTTCTTCTATACATATCCTTGTTCAACACTGAAACAAAGTTTATATGTCTTTGATGCAATTACTTTTGTTGATAATTGCATGCATGAAGCCATCTTAATTATATTCTCTAAATAGCAGAAGCAATTGTTCCTCAGAAGACTGACATGATTTAATTTATTCCAGGTTTTTATTAAGAAAATGCTTTTAAAGAAAAACCACAAATATATACTGATGCTGCTGATCCAGACATCTGAATTTCTCTGCCAACAATTTATATGCTTCTCCCTGTTTGGTTGGTGTTCCCTGGCATTCTCCCTGGCTGCCTAATTTAAATGATAAGGTAACCACATGGCGAGTTCTCAGAATCTCCTATGCAGGGCAGAGCACTTCAAAGGTGCTCAGTCTTCTTTACAAATGCCTGTCTCACTGAACGAGACAGTATTTTCCTCATTTACCTTCTTTATTATTATCAGACCATCATGAAGCTTTGACAAGGGCCACTTACCAACCTCATGTCACTCTATGAGTCAATATCATAGCTGCAATGTAAGCATTCCAGCTGATCCTAAGAAACATTGCTAATACTGCAGCTTTTAATATGCTGATGGATGCTCATAATACTCTCCTTATTTCTGCAGGTCTGGTAACCATTGGTAATGGCAGCGTTCATACAGGATAATGATCTGTTGGGTAATGCTATTTAATGTGTGCCTTTGTGATGAGACTTCCCACACATACTTTTTAATTTGAAAATAACAGCAGAAAATCGAGGTCATTGACAATTGAACCACAGTCATATGAGCATGAATAGAAAAATATAAGGTTTCAGAAAAATTTCTCAGCAACTTTCCACTACTATGGAAAGATGTCACTGTAAATCAAAAGCAAACAAGTCATACACAGAGACATTCCAGTGCTTTTTACATGGCACTGTAAACCACATAAATTATTCAGACCGTGGCAGTGAGGTCCAGGAGAATGCCTGAGCAGGCCGAGAACTCAGTGCTGGAGGGCCAATTGGTTTAGGAAAAGAATGGCCTTCTTGAGATTTGTGACATTTCTGGAAACTCTACCAAAGCAAGGCTTGAGTCAGAAAAACCTTGCTTGTGAAATACCCACCTACTTTAAAAATTCTGTTCAAATACAGATTATTTGCTAAATCTCTGCCATATATGTCAGAAATAATTCTTAATAATCTATCACTAAAAAAGTCTTACATAAGGAAAAAGGGAGTTAATTACAGTCAATCAGAAAAACTTTGCCTAACTGCCAAGAGAAAGAAGAGGAAAGACATGAAAATAGTCTCTTTTAATAAACTCGGCTGTAGGAAAATAAAGTCTGTGGCATTTTAGGATAAATTTTCTTTGTTCAAAGCTTAGTTTGCTTCACCCATTACTTAAAATCAGTTAAACCTGAAAAGGAGTGAAAATTAAGTGAGATATCAGTGGTTAAAAAGTATGTACACATTATTTTTGGAACAATGAGGTAAAATCGTTTTTCAATAAATGGTGTGGAGCAACTGAATGTCTACATACCAAAAAATAATGCTATGCACCTATCTTATACCACACACAAAAATTATCTAAAGTGGATGACAGATCTAAGAGCTCAAACTTTAAAAATCTTAGAGGAAAACACAGTAGTAAATCTTTGTGACCTTGGGTTAGGCAATACTTTCTTAATCATGATACTAAAAAAGCACAAGTGATCAAGAAAAATTCAATAAAATTAACTTCATAATAATTAAAAATGTAATGTTTTAAGTGACAGTATCCAGAAAATCCAAGACAGCCAAGAGAATGTGAGATAATATTTGTAAATCATATATGTGATAAGGGACCTGTATCTAGAGAACTCATAACTCAATAATAAAGAACAACTTGATTATTTTTTATTTTTTGAATTTTATTTTTATTTATTTATTTATTTATTTATAAGATTTTATTTTTATTGTTCAGTTTATTAATTACATTGTTCCCTTTTTTCCCCCCCTATAGTTCCCCTCCATCTGGTACCCATCCTACCCTCCGCCCTCACCCCCCTCCACTGTCCTCTCCCATAGTTGCATGATTTTTGTCCAGTCTCTTGCTGCACTTCCCACACCCCCTTTCTCCCCAAGAGTTGTCAATCCATTCCCTCTCTATGTCCGTGATTCTGTTACATTCACCAGTTTATCCTGTTCTTCAGCTTATTAATTCACTTGATTTTTAGATTCACTTGTTGATAGATGTGTTTTTGTTGTTCCTAATTTACACTTTTATCTTTTTCTTCTTCCTCTTCTTAAAGAATATCTTTCAGCATTTCATATAATATTGGTTTTGTGGTGATGAACTTCTTTAACTTTTTCTTATCTGCGAAGCACTTTATCTGACCTTCAATTCTGCATGATAGCTTTGCTGGATAGAGTAATCTTGGTTGTAGATTCTTGCTATTCATCACTTTGAATATTTCTTGCCACTCCCGTCTGGCCTGCATCGTTTCTGTTGAGAAATCCGCTGACAATCGTATGGGTGCTCCCTTATAGGTAACTAACTGTTTTTCTCTTGCTGCTTTTAATATTTTCTCACTGTCTTTTGCTCTTGGCATTTTAATTATGATGTGCCTCGGTGTGGTCCTCTGAGGATTCCTATATTTTGTGGTTCAGTGTTCTTCTTGTTCTTCTAAGTCAATTTCTTTCACCAGGTGGGGGAAGTTTTCAGTCACTATTTCTTCAAGTAGGTTTTCATTAACTTGTTCTCTCTCTTTTTCTGGCACCCCTATAATTCGGATGTTGGTATGCTTGAGGTTGTCCCAGAGGCCCCTTACACTATCTTCAATTTTTTGGATTCTTTTGGTTTCTTATTTTTTCAGCTGAGTGGATTTTACCTCTTTGTATTTCAAATCTTTAACTTGGTTCTTAGGGTGCTCCAGAGCAAGCACTTTTAGGTCTTTGTATAATATTTTTTATTTCTGTCAGTGTATGCTTAATTTCTGGTTGGTCCTTTTTCATATTCTTGAGGGTCTCGTTCATTTCCTTGTAGGTCTTGCTTATTTCCTTATAGGTCTCGACCTTTTGTAGGAGCCTCTTGAGAAGCCCTATAACTGTGGTTTTGAATTCCATGTCCAGTCATTTTTTTCCCACCATTTCTTTTACACCTGATTTCTTTCCATGTTTCTGCATGGTGGCTGCTTCCCTGAGTTGGTCAATTAGCTTTGTGTGGTAGACTTCCTACTAGGGACAGTGGCTCAGCCTCCCCAGTTACCTGAGGTGGATATGGGTTGCACACTCTTGCTGAAGTTAAGCTCAGGTTAATCACTGTTAGCACTTGTAGGGGTTGACCTCCCGGCCAATTGTCTGTGAAGCTCAGCTGTGCTCAGGTTGGATGGGCAGAGTCTCCGGGCCAAGCAGACAGTGTTAGCTCTGCCCTATGCTGCCCCATGGACTCTGTGCCGGGGGCAATGGCTGCCAGCACCTCTGAGAGAGAGCCACTGCCAAGCTCCACCGGCTGCCGGGGAATTCAGACTCTCCCCAAATGAGTCTACACACCCAATGTCTCATCCAGGGTCGTAAAACAAAGCAGTTTGACGGTTTCCCGAATGAGAGAGCAAGTCGCGATCGCTCTCTACCAGACAGGCAGCTGCGCTGTTCTCAAGTTCACGCGCAAGCTTGCCTTCTCTACAAGCCTGCCGACCCCTGCATCACCCGAGCTTCGGCGTGCCCTCCCACTGTCCAGTTTTTACCTTGTATGATAGTGGGTTCCCTGGACTTTGCCCAGAGCTGGAGAATAAGTGCAGTGGGACGTCTTTGTCTCCACCGTTCAAAAAAACTGGCCGGTTTTCAGCCGCCCGCCCTCTCCGCTGGCACGCGCACTCCAAACCTCTCTCCGCACGTATCTTCAACGCTGTCCGCCGCCGCTCCTCCGAGTCACAGTGTCTTATCTTCACTTTTATTTTTGGAATTTTCACTCGGCCAGCTTTCTGGTGATTCTGGAAGTTATTTTTTCTTTCTTTAAGTTTTAGTTTTAAAATTGCTGCATATGATGGCAAGATAGGTGTTTTACCTATGCCGCCATCTTGGAAGTCAACTTGATTTTAAAAATAAGCAAAGGATCTGAGTAGACATTGTTCCAAAGAAGATAGATGAATAAGTAATAAGCACATGAGAAGTTGCTCAACATCATTAGACATCAGGGATATACCAGTCAAAGCCACACCCACTAGAATAGCTATAATAAAAAAGACTGACAATTATAATATTGGCGAGGATGTATAGAAATTAAAATCTTCATTCATTGATGGTGAAATTATCAATGATGCATCCACTTTGGAAAACAGTTTGGCATCTCCTCAAAAACTTAAGTGTAGAATTACCATGTCCAACTTTATAAGACCCAGCAATTTTTTTCTAGGTATACAGTAAAGAGATATGAAAACATGCCTACAGAAAAACTTGTACAGAACAGTTTACAGCAGCATTATCCATAGTAGCCCCAAAGCAGAAACAATTTGAATGTCCATTAGTGATGAATGGAAAAACAAAACAGTGGCATATCCATGTGATGAAATATTACTTTGCAATAAAAAGATGAAATTTGAAAACGTTATGCTTAATAAGAGATGCCAGCCACAGAAAAGCACATATTGTATCTCTGACACTAAGAATGGAAACAGGATATCAGTTATTCAAGATGTCAAAATTGGCAAATATATAGACAAAGTAGATTTGTGGTTGCCTATGGCTGTAGAGCAGTGGGAAGGGGCCAGTGGATAGAGGGGTTTCTTTTAAAAATGGTGAAAATGTTCTAAAATTAGTTTATGGTAATAATTGCACAACTTCGTAAATATATTAAAAATTGTTGAATTGTACACCTTAACTGAGCGAGCTTTATGGTGTACAAAGTATATCTCAATATAGTGTAGTTGTTAAAACTAAAAGAGCATTGCAAAGACTGGCTTACTCTGTAGCTGAAATGAGGGTCTGAGCTTCCAGCTGCTCAGCAGCAGCCCAGACTGGGATGCCAGGAAAGGCCCAGGAGGCTGCACCTTTGCCTGGAGCTGTAGCTCTGAAAACTCTGCTCACCTCCTTTGCAGGTCTCATTTCTCAAAGCTGGAATGCAAAAAATAAAAAACAAAAGCAAGCAAGCAAGCAAACAAAAACTAGCTTCCAGAAGAAAATGAATATATACTAATAAAAGCCTAGGTGACCCTCACAAGTGATGCCACTGTAAAATGGCCACCACAAGATGGCCGCGTGCACAGTGGAGGCAGGGCCCAGCGGCTGCTCCACACAGTGAAGCTTGGGTGTCTCGAGGCTCCATATGGTGTAGAGGAGGAAAGTCCTGGTATCTCCACAACCTTGTTCAGAGGAGGTGGGTCACGGCAGGGGAGGGCAGTAGTGGGCGATCGGGCCAGTAGGGGAGGACAGTCGTGGGGGGTTGGGCCACCAGGAGAGGGTAGTTGGAGGCAATTGGATCGGCAGAGCAGAAAAGTTGGGGGCAATTGGGCTGGCAGGGGAGCAGTTAGACATCAATCAGGCCAGCAGGGGAGCAGTTAGGGGGCAACCATGCTGGCAGGCAGAAGTGGTTAGGGACAATCAGTCAGTCAGTCAGGCAGGCGAGCAGTAAGGAGCCAGCAGTCTTGGATTGTGAGAGGGATGTCCGACTGTTGGCAGTCAGACATCCCCCGAAGGGTCCCAGATTGGAGAGGGTGCAGGTTGGGCTGAGGGACATTCTTACCCCTCCCCGTGCATAAATTTCATGCACCAGGCCACTAGTTTTTATAAATCTAGCTGAAATCAAACATATTTGTCAGTCCATCATTGATGTAAGAGAATTGAGCATACATCTTACTATGACACTGGAAGGACAAATTGTTGGTTGAGCTATACTTCTTGGGACTTGTGAATAGCCAAGCAGCACAGATGTTCGAATAAACATGGACCATTTGGCCAATCTCTAATACAAATATCAAAGTTTACTGTTTATTCTGTGACCTTTCATAAGTTGTTATTATCTACAGATGGTATAATTTGGCAAAAATGCATTTACTTCAGATGATATCTGTTGTTATGAGTTTAATGTGTGTAAAACTAAACCAAAGTTATTTAAATCTTTTGACTATTCCAACTTATGAAATGTTATAGCAATTCTAAGGCATGTCAAGGTTCACAGGAAAGGAGAACTTTGAGGTAATAAAGGTAAAACTACACTGAGCATTTAAGACATTGATATAATTTATAGTTTGGTTTACTCAATGAATAATGACAAATTTAAATACACAGAAAATATTTTAAAATATTCATTTAGTGAGAGAGTACAGCTTTATTACAGATAAGAGGAGGTTTACTCTCACTGAAATAATTATTTCTTTATATTTAGAAGTGGGTCTGAACTCAAGTTAGTTTTTGAAAAAGTTGTAGTTTAATTTAGAGAAGTGGGTAGAAGTGCATGGTACCTAAAGAAAAGGTGATTTGGAAAAGAACCACATTACCAGGTGGTTTTATGTAAATTCCAGTAAATTATTACAAAAACATATATTTTACCCAAAAATTGAAATAGAAAGCTATATAGCAAAGAACAGAAGAAATATACTTCAACCAATAAAGGCAGCTTTTCTTGAAGTACATTGCAATGTATGGTTAGACATTTCTATTGGCAATAACCATATTCCATACGGGGAAGACAGAGAGTGATAAATTAATCCTTATGGCAAATTGTATTATTTGGTCACAAGTCTCCCTGTTCTCCTTGCCGTGGCCAGTGTCACTGATGAAGAGTACTTCCCTGCCTCACTGACTCTGAGCTTGGCGGGAGACCTGTGTGGCCAATGTAAAGTGAGTGAGTAACATACATCACATCCGACCTGGGCTTCAATATACATGGGCATTCCTGCCCTACAGCACGGGAAGGACATGCTCCAGAGAGCTGCTGCTCCTGCTACCTAGGTCACAGAATGAGAAATGTGGAGCAAACCTGAGTCTGACCGACATTTTAAACAGAGCTGCCACTGCAGACCTGTCTACTCAGGAGTGAGAAACAGGCTAGTTGTAAGCCACTGAGATTTTTTGGGGGGACTGTCTATTATGCAGTATTACTATGAAAATAGCTCTTTTATTTGTTTTGTTTTCCAAAACTTTTAATAGTCATACTAAAAACAATGTTTTCAACAAAATTCTAGCATCTCCTGTAAAAGTAACTATGTGGAAATGTGTATGTCATGCCCAGGAATGAAAATACAGTTCAAAACAACTTAAATCAGGATCCTTTCCCACAATCCCTCAGTCATTTTGAAATAGGGAATATGCTCATTATATTTCATTATATTACAATCTCTGACAATTTAAAATGAAACAGAATACTTGCTTCCAGTTTGACCTTCTTGCAAAACACTAGTATTTTTTAAATACACCACAATAGCTATAGTGTCTGCAATGTTTTAACAAACGTGCAACCACCTGTACTTCCATTCAGAAAACTGAAGACATTTGCCAGTTGTAACATAGCACAAATGTTATCCTTATTCTTGAAAAAGATTTAATTGGAAAAGAAAGCAAAGTGGATCTTGGACACTGAGAATAGAGGCAGGATGTCATGCCAGTTATTGAAGTTTGGAAAAGTAACTTTTATGAGGAGGAGAAGAAGTACTGCAGGGAAAAGGACTTTCATTTGTCCTTTTCGTGCACTGTAAGACAAAAAGCCTGACACACAAATCATTGCAGGTGAAGTACAAGTAACGCTTCCTGCCAGATGGCTGTAAACAGCCCTCAGAACCCAGAGCATCAGACACAGGAATTTTCCCAACAAAATATGGGACAATTTTTTTGTTTACCTGTGACACAGGTAAACAATATACGCAAGGCCAGTGAAGGTAGTAGGGTATTTACTAACAGATACCGAAGAACACAGGCTTGTTTTTACTATAATTCTGAGTGACTTCAGCAAAAACAGTTGAAATCTTATCTAGGCATAGAGCTACAGCACCATGTGTTAGTCTAAACAAATATGGGCACAAAAGCCCAGAAAGATAGATAGTGCATGTCAGCTGCAAACACATCAGTGAATGATACCAAAGGTCTTACGTGTTGGAGAGAATGCTAATAAATTCACAGGCTGAGAGCTGTAATAAACATATCCTGGAAAATTATAGTCTGGTCCTGCCCCTATAAAATCAGGCATATGTGTAGCGTTTGAATTCCAGAAGACTTTGAGTGTATCTCATTGAATCTTATATTGCATTTGTGCTCCTCCTTTATGGCTGTGATTGTTACTTACTTGAGGACAGAGGACAGAACTTATTTCTGTTTATCTCTTCAATTCCTAATACCTGTCATCTCCCAGGAATGCAATAAATTTTTATGAAAGAGAAGATGGTACAAAAGAAGGAGAGAAGGAAGGGAGGGAGGGAAGGAGGGAGGAAGGGAAGAAGGAAGGAAAAAAGGATGAAAGGGCAGGCAGGCTATTGATCACTGGACATGAGTAATTGTAGTTGTCAGATGTTCAATAGATGACCCTTTAATATCCAGACAGTTTCTTCCTCCAGTCAGTGTTAGGTGAATTTCCTCCTCTTAGCTTTTTGATGAAACGGATGTGACAACACATCACAAACAAACAAACAAACAAACAAACTGTTAGGACTATAGGGCAATCCAATCCTTAGTCATTGGTAAGCTTTCCATCACAGAAGAATAAAAGACCAGAAAAAGCTTGCTGGACACCAAGAGTCAGACCATTCAAGGAATAGAAACTGTCCTGAAGGCATCTGATCACACACTTGCATCCCATCCGCATTCCAACCAGCTCAGCATCCAAACTCACTGACTACAAGTTTCCCACCAGTGACTGCATATAAGGATGAAGCTCTAGCTGCAGGTGCTGCCATCATTGACCCAACGTCCACGTGGCCCAGTGCTGTGCAGCCCTTCCCTTTGAAAATCCCTTCCCCCATCCCCTTTCCTTAATTAAAATAAATTTTTCTTAAATCACTGTCTGAGATGGCTGGTTAGTCTGCCCGCATCATCTACCCACCATGTTCATCTTTTAAAAGCTAAAAAAAAAACCTTTATTGATTTGAGAGAGGAAGGGAGAAGGAAAGAGACAGAAACATCAGTGATGAGAGAGAATCATTGGTCGGCTGCCTCCTGCATACCTACACTGGGGACTGAGCCCGCAACCTGGGCATGTGACCTGACAGGGAATTAAACCATGACCTCCTGGTTCACAGGTCGATGCTCAACCACTGAGCAACACCAGCCAGGCCACAATGTTAACCTTTTATAAACAACTAGAGGCCTGGTGCACCAATTGGTGCATGGGTGGGGTCCAGCTGGCTCTCCCCATGGGGGCCCATCAGGTTGAGGCAGTAGGAGGGAGGGGCCATGAGCAGTTGGCCAGCTGCCTCACCCCTGATAGGGGTGGAGGCTTATCGGGGGTGGGGCTGACTAGGGGGAGGGGTGATTGGGGCCCAGATCAGGCTGGTTGGCTGCTACAGTGTAAGTCATAGCCACCAGTCATTCTGGTCGTTCCGCCATTCCAGTCACTGGGCTTTTATATATATAGATTATATTCATTTATAATTTCTAAATGTCCTTTGGAAATGTTTGTTGAATGAATAGAATGATTGAGAGCTTAAGCTATATTGCTCACTAAACTAGAAACTGTGTGAATATTGCTTGTATTATCTGTCATAATTTCTCAGCTAGAATGCAATGCTTGGGGTAATGCCATTTGCTATTCCAGGTTTTAGGAATTTACCAAATAACTTACATCAAAGGAGGTAGAAGCACAGAAGTGAAGCTTTGAATACTAGCCTCATATTTTATTTTTTGTGCAATCTTTGGCTAGTTAATTTTGTGGATGCCAATATGTCAACTAATGATAATAGTACCTATAGTAATGATTGGTTGTTTACAAATATCTGTTCTTCTCCTTCTAAATAAATGAAGAAATGGTTTTTTCCCACTTCTTTGAAGTTATACATGGCCATGTGACTTGTTATGGTCAATAAAATGTAAGGAGAAATGATGGGTGTCATTTCTAGTCAAAACTTCTAAGAGTCAATGTGCTATGTGTCGTTCCCTTTCTCCTTGTTACAATGACTGGAGATATCCCAGAAGGTGGAAGCTCTGTCATGCTAACTAAGTGACAACTATATAGAGCACAATTTCTAGCTACAGCATATGAAGAGTAAGCCAGAAATAAACCTTTATTTTATTAAGCCACTGCTGTCTAAAATAGCCCATCCTGCTGGTATCATAATTTATTTGAATTGTGAATACATTTAAAGAAGTAAACACATGCAACACCCTTGGAAACACTGAATATAAATTAGCTGTTGTTCTTATAGTAGGCTGTTGTATTGGAATACATACCTATTGGCTATGTCTTTGGTTGCATAATTTTGCTTACTTCTTCATTTGACAACAGTTTTGTAATACAATTGTTTTTATAAATAAAATACAAAGGGTATTCAGTCTTTCTTCCAGCACGGTTGACCCAAAACTTTTTTTTATTAATAGTTTAGAAAAATTTTTTGGCTTTATAATTTTTATGGGTGATGTCATGTAAATTTTTATGATGGTTGCTGAATTTGAGAAAGGCTATCAAGTTTCTTTTATAAGCAAACTTGCTGTTTACAGTACTGCTACATATTTGTGTTCTACAACATAGGAATTCTGATAAATTCTGTTTCTGTAATACCTATTAAAAGTGATAAAAAGGGATGGTGCTTTAAAATTTTATACACTGCAATATTAAACAAAATTTGACAAAGGAGATCTGTTTTGATTGAACTTTGGTAAGAATTGAAACCTTTATTTATAATTTAACATCTATGATGATTGAAAAATTTGAATATACTAGTTTCTGGCTCCTTCCACTTAAATGCTTATTTCTCCTTTGCTGCTAGCATTCATTCGAGCCTATGTACTGTAAGGCATGTTCGGTCACAACAATGTCTGTGACCCTGCCTGCACCCCTGTATTATGGTAGTGACTGAAGGTATATTTCTGGAACCATCCCTATACCAGGTGGTTTGCAATGATATCACTACACATGGAAACGGCTGAGAAACACATGAATATATCACATGGAAATAAAATAATATATCCTTATCTCAACTTTCTGATAAGTAAATTCCCCAAATGCTCATGGTCACTCTAACATTGGGAGAAATGTCAAGGAGGATTAGTCAATCAGAGTGGAGTCAGCAATTTTAACCAATCACAATTAAAACATCTTATTTTTGAAAATCCTATCCTAGCTAAAAAAAGAGAGTAATATGCAAATTGACCGTACCTTTGCTACACCCACAAGCCATGCCCACAAGCCATGCCTACCAGCTAATCAGGAGCAAATAAGCCCCAACCAAGATGGCTGTGGCCACTGAGACCAGCAGGGAGGCTTGGGTTTCCCCAGCAATGGCCTAGGCCTCCACTCAATGCTACAAAGTTTCAATTACCCTATCTAATAAAAGAATAATATGGGAATTAACCATCACTCCACTACAAAAATGGCGGTGCCCATAGCCACAAGATGGTTGCGTCCAGTCCTCTTAGCCCCGCCAGAGTCCCCCAGTCTGCCCAACAGCGGCAGTCTGGGGTGTCCGGCTGGGAGGCACCAGCGCCCAGCATGACTCCTGGCCAGCAGCTGCAGCCTGGGTTGTGGTCTCAGGCCATGCAGCCTGCCACACCATCTTCTAATCAGTGGTGGCACCCAAGCACATGATCACCTGGCCGGGGACAGCAGCTTAAGCTGGGGTCTCATGCTGGCAGGGCCGCACATCCCCGCAGCACCATCCTTGAATGGGCTGAGGTCTCACCCTGGCTGGTGTGGGGTGCATACCCCTCTGTGGTGGCGCAATCTCTGGCCAGAATGAGACCCCAGCCCGGGCTGCCATCTCAGCCTGGCCAGAGTGGGGTGTGCACCCCTGCCCTCTCCCCCCACTCCCACCCCCACACCGCAACAGCACAATCTCTGGCCAGGCTGAGAAGGCAGCCGGGAATGGGGTCTCATCCTGGCCGGGGCCTGCACTCTGTGGCACAATCCCCGGCCAGGCTGAGATGGAGCCCGGGCTGGGGTCTCAGCCTGGCCTGCGAGGGCACCCTCCTCAGCGCCATCCCTGGCCAGCGATGTCAGCCTGGGCTCTCGTCTCAGCCTGGCTGGGGTGTGCACCTCAGCAGAGCCATCTCTGATCAGGCTGAGATGGCAGCCTGGGTTGGGGTCTCAGCTTGGCTGAGGTGTGACACCTTTCCAGTGGTGGCAGCCTGGGGTCTCAACCACTGAATCACACCAGCCAGGCAGATATGGAGGAATCTTAAATGTTCCTTTTTATTAAATATATATTTTATTGATTTTTTATAGAGAGGAAGAGAAAGGGATAGAGAGCTAGAAACATTTATGAGAGAGAAACATCGATCAGGTGCCTCCTGCACACTCCCCACTGGGTATGCGCCCTCAACCAAGGTATATGCCCTTGACTGGAATCAAACCTGGGACCCTTGAGTCTGCAGGCTGATGCTTCATCCACTGAGCCAAACAGTTAGGGCTGTCCAATATGCTAAAGAAAAAAACCCTATCTAATAAAGAGGGAATATGCAGGGGAGGGCATTTGGAGGTGATTCGGTTGTCAGGGAGCAGTTAGGCTTCGATCAGGCTGGCAGGGGAATGGTTAGGGGATGATCAGGCTGGCAGGCAGAAGCGGTTAGGGGCAATGAGGCAGGCAGGCCAGCAGTTGGGAGCCAGCAGTCCTAGACTGTGAAAGGGAAAGGCAGTTGGACAACCTCTGAGGGGTCCCAGATTAAAGAGGGTGCAGGTTGAGCTGAGGGACTCCCCCCAGCAGTGCACGAATTTCATGCACTTGAGCCTCTAGTCCTATCTAATAAAAGAGTAATATGCTAATTGACCATACCTCCGATGCGCTTACAAGCCAAGCCCACAAGTCACGCCCACCAGCCAATCAGGAGCAAATAAATCCCAACCAAGATGGCTGCAGCCGTTGAGAGCAGGAGGGAGGCTTGGGTTTCCCCAGCAATGGAGAAAGCCAAGCTTTCCACCTGTCCTTGCCAGCGTAGGCCTCCACTCAATGCTACAAAGTTTCAATTATAGAAGATACATAATGACAACAGAAATGGTGGCAGCCACGGAACTGAAGAGAGCAGAGGCTACCATTGCCTGGGTGATGGAGGAAGCCAAGCTTCTGTAGCCCTAGCACCTAGGCCTCCACTCTAGACTACAAAGTTTCAATTATAGAAATTAAATAAACCCAAACAGAAATGGCTGTCACCATGGAAGGAGCAGAGGCTTGGCTCTGCTCCAGGCTACAAAGTTTCAATTATAGAACATAAATTAATCCTAGATCCCAGGGCCTCTGCTCGGGTCACTGGGGAGTGTGGCCAGCCTGCAAACCACAATAGGCCCATCACCTAGGCCACCCCACACCCCAAGGGAACTTCCACCCTGATCTGGGACACCCTTCAGGGCAAACCAGCTGGCTCCCAGCCATGTACCAGGCCGCTGTCTTATCTAATAAAAGAGTAATTTGCAGATTGACCATCACTCCAACACACAAGAGGGCTGCCCCTATGTGGTCAAAGATCCTGCCCCCATGTGGACACAAGATGGCCACCACAAGATGGCCAGCAGGGCAGGGCCATTGGGAGGTTCCAGGCCTGCAGGGGAGGGCAGTTTTTGGGTTACCAGGCTGGCAGAAAAGGGAAGTTGGGGCAAACAGGCTGGCAGGGGAGCAATTAGACATCAATTAGGCTGGCAGGGTAGTGGTTAGCGGGTGATCAGGTTGGCAGGCAGAAGCAGTTAGGGGCAATCAGGGAGGCAGGCAGACGAGCAGTTTGGAGTCAGCAGTCCTGGATTGTGAGAAGGATTTCAACTGCCCATTAGGTCTGATCCTACCGAGATCGGATCTAAATGGGCAGTCAGACATCCCTAAAGGGGTCCCAGAATGGAGAGGGTACAGGCTGGGCTGAGGAACAACCCCCGCCCGTCAGGCATGAATTTTGTGCACCAGGCCTCTAGTCCTATATAATCCTATATAATAAAAGCCTAGGTGGCATGAAGCCCTCGTGTGATGTTGTCACAAGATGGCTGTCCTCATGTTGTCAGAAGATGACCATCACAAAGATGGCTGTCACAAAATGGCTACCACAAGATGGCCAGAAGGAGAAGGCAGTTGTGGGCAATTGGGCCTGTAGGGGAGGGCAGTTGGGGGCAACCAGACTTGCAGGGGAGGGCACCTGGGGGGTGACCAGGCTGGCAGGAGAGTGCAGATGGGGGTGACCAGGCTGGCAGGAGAGGGTAGCTGGGGGTGATCAGGCTGGCAGGGGAAGGCAGCTGGGGGAAATCAGGCTGGCAGGTGATGGCAGTTAAGGGTGCTCAGGCCAGCAGGGGAGGGCAGTTAGAGGTGATCAGGATGACAGGGGTGCAGTTAGGAGCCAGCAGTCTGAAGACTGTTGTGACAGGGATGTCTGACTACCGGTTTAGTTGGACATTCCCCAAGGGGTCCCAGATTGGAGAGGGTGCAGGCCAGGCTGAGGGACAACCCTCCCCCGGTGCATGAATTTCATGCACTAGGCTTCCAGTTTTACAATAACAGATTATGATAGTACCACATTTCTATAGTTTTTACAAGGCACCTCTAAACTTAAGCTTTGTTAACTTTAATTATGTTTTTCCCCTCTTCTTATGGATTGGATATTTATCCATTCATTAATTGAAAAGTACTTACTGAACATGTAACATGCACTTAAGATACAAATATTCATATAAACTAGCACTGATCCACAATAATCATATATTTCCACAGGCAACTGGACATGTATAAACAAGCAATAAATCCAGAAATAGCAGATAGATACTATTTAATCTCTATCCAATAAATATTCACCAAACAATTTCTTCCTTTTGAGCAGAACTTGGATTGTGTTGGGTAATCCACACTATTCCACATAATCATGTTCACTAAACTATTGGTGGTAATCCTATTCTCTTTGCCTGGTATTAATTTAGGAACAGGCTTTGGCCATTGTAATAGGATAAGTCAGCTGAGGGGCTTCTGAAATCCTCAGTGAACAACTTCTCTTCTTCCTCTGAAAATAAGTCTGTCTGGGATACAGCAGCTACCTTGCAGTCAGAAAGAAAGCTATGCTAAGCAGAGAGGGGCAGAGCAGTGACATGGAAAAAATTTCACAGGTCTTTTGTGGCATTGGTGAGCAGCTGACTTAACCTTTGAGCTATCCTGTCCCTGGACTGACAATGCTTCAGGGAATTTAGAACTGAAAAAGAAAAATTTTTAATAAGCTAGAAAACTTCAAATTAAATTGTGACAAGTTATTTTTGCCAGCTATTCTTCTCTCTGTAAAATTATAAAGTTTCATTTTTCATTAATTTAATTCTGGCCCAAATTTGAAAAGCAACTGAATATTTCAGAGGGTGACTTGATTATCCTTGATAGTTACTACATCTGCACTAATGTATTGGGAGTGAATATGCTATTTATTTTCTATGATTTTTCCCAATTAAGAGTTTTTACGAGGAGCTATCCTTGTTGAATGAATGTTGTTGCATACATCATAGAAAATGTAGGAATATAAGGCAGACAACTACTGAAAAGGCCTCTTTTTTTCATATAATGGTCAGGGAAAAAAATCACATAATGCAATTAAAATTGCACATGGTCACAAGAGCATCCTATCTAATAAAGGAGTAATATGCAAATGGACTGTATCTCCATCACACCCATAAGCCATGGCCACTAGCCAATCAGGAGCGAGTATGAAAATGAACTCCAACCAAGATGGCTGTGGCCACAGAGCTAGCAGAAGAGAGGTTTGGGTTTCCCCAGTGATGGAGGAAGCCAAGCTTTCCGCAAACCCTGGCCAGCCTAGGCCTCTACTCAATGCTATAAAGTTTCAATTATAGAAGATAAATAAATCCCAACAAAAATGGTGGCAGCCATAGAGCTGGAGAGAGCAGGAAGCTAGGGTTGTCCCTGGTGATGGAGGAAGCCAAGCTTTAAGCAGCCTTGGCCTCCGCTTAAGGCTACAAAGTTTCAATTGTAGAAGATAAATAAATCCCAGATACCAGGGTCTCTGCTTGGGTCACTGAGGGGGCGTGGCCAGCCTACAAACCACCACAGGCCCCTTGCCCAGGCTGCCCCACACCCAAAGGGAACCCCCACCCTTATCTGGGACACCCTTCAGGGCAAGCCAGCTGCCCCCCACTCATACACCAGGCCTCTAATCTGAGTAATATGCAGATTGACCATCACTCCAACAGATAACATGGCTGCCCCATGTGGACACAAGATGGCTACCACAAGATGGCCAGTAGTGGAGGGAAGTTGGGAGGGACCAGTCCAGTAAGGGAGGGGAAGTTGTGGTCGATCAGGCTAGCAGGGGAGGGAAGTTGGGAGGGACCAGTCCTACAGGGGAGGGCAGTTAGGGGTGACCAGGCTGGCAGAGGAGGGAAGTTGTGGGCTACCGTACCTCCAGGGAAGGGCAGTTGAGGGGAATCCAGGCCTGCAGGGGAGAGTGGTTGGGGGGACCAGGCCTGCAGGGGAGGGCAATTATAGGCAAACAGGCTGGTAGGGAAGCAGTTAGGCATTGATCAGGCTGACAGGGGAGTGGTTAAGGGGTGATCAGGCTGGCAGGCAGAAGCCATTAGGGGCAATCAGGAAGGCAGGCAGGCAAGCAGTTGGAAGCCAGCAGTCCTGGGTTGTGAGAGGGATGTCCAACTGCCCGTTAGACATCCCTTGAGGGGTCCCAGATTGGACAGGGAGCAGGCTGGGATGAGGGACACCCCCCGCCCCCTGTGCACAAATTTCATGCACTGGGCCTCTAGTGGTGTCAATAAAAGCTGACTTATCTGACATTAAGAGAATTTAGCTTAATTAAAAATTGTAATTTGAAAGTATTCAAATACTTCTTTTTTTACTTAGAGGGTAACATATTTCTAAAGGTTTCTGACTCAAAATGCAGATACATCCAATAAAGATGATATTTGAAAAGTGCTATAAAAAGTTTCTATAAATCTTGTAAGAATGCACTCAAAATGGAAGGGAAGGTTTTGCTGTTTGTTATTAAAGATGTAGTCAGGTTCCAGCCAGTTGCTGACATTTGTTACATTTCAGTTGTAACTAGATGGGTCATCTCTGTGTTTATAAATTCTTACAGTACAATACGAGGGAATGCATTTTGTTTTGAACAATTGAGTAGTGACAGATAAGCTGTCCATTGAATACACAGATGACAGAGCAAGAGGAAAATGAACTCTTAAATAGTTTTTCTGTGTCCTTCACTGGAAAAATAGCCATAGAACACGTGCGCTGTGCACAGTGGGCTTCTGTGTTAGAGTTCACGCTGCTGGAAAATGCATTGCTTGAACTAAATGCACTCTCTACTGAGCACAAATGACTCTACCACAATTTAATAGGGAGAGCATTACTTCTGCCAAAGGATTTTCAAGATGAGCAGTGAGGAGTCATAGACTTTTAATGGAATTTGAGACGTTACTTGCTCAGCATTGTAAAATTGTATGGCAGTATAGACAGATATTGTCTGTTCTTTATGTCAGTCAGTACAAGGGTCGTGGGTTATAAATACCAACACTTCTATAAACAGTATCTTTATTAATCCCTGGGGATGATTTACTTTACTCATTTTAGTATTAGCTTTCAATGGTGCTTTGAAAAATGAACTAGTGAGTGGTCAGAGTTGAGACATTTCACCATATCTGCACTCCTTTGACCTGTTTAAAGTCATGATAGTTTTCATCATATCGCTCACCTTCCTATGATAGATTAGAGTTGTATGTGAGGGTTGGCTACTGTCTCAAGTCTACCAGGTGATCTGAGAAGTAGTTTACATAAGAAGGAAAGGAACATACTTAATTTAAATTATTATATTAGCTGGGCTGACCATTATTAATAATTAATTTGGGGGGCTTTTTGCTCCTAAGAGTCAAGTGTGTGATGCTGCTCACATGTCTATAGTCTGTTATAAACTTTCAGCTGCCTGGCATGTAAGTACTAAGTTGGGTAGGCTTTAGTAAACCTTATTGTTACTAGAGGGCAAATGTATTTTTAAAATTGCATGTGTAATATAATTTTGTTACAAATGCTTCAAATTATATAGAACTATTTAGTTTACAACATGTTAGCTCCTTTTCATCCCTCTACCAATTAGTAATAACTATTGAATTTGGTATCACCCTAACTCTGTTTCAACATATTTGTCTTTTTCATTTGTTATGTAGCATTTCATATAAAACAGATAAGTGCATCAGATATTTGAGTAGCTTAAAGAACTTTGCAAGTCACAGATTCATTCATTCAATAACACTCATTTCTATAAATAGTATGCTTAAATTAAAAATTTACAATAGGCCTTTAATTTGTTTATTTAATAATGTTTTGAGATCTTTTCAAGTCAATCCATGCTTCATTACTCCTCATTATTCATTATTCAAATACTGTCTGCATAGTATTTAGTAGTATGAATGCATAATTGTTAATTTAAAATTCTTGCATTGGAGGATATTGGTTTTCAATTTTTTCCCTATCATAAACAATACTGTTATCAGTATCCTCAAATAAGTCTTTGTTCTCATGTGAAAGCAGTTCTGTAGAAGAGAGTCCAACTTGGCTAAAAGTTGCAAATTGCAATTTTGAGATATGTCAAATGCTCTTCAAAATAGGTTTATCAATTTATGTTCCCACCAACAGTGTATGAAAGTATTTACTTCCATTTATCACTGTCAGCTCTGGATATTATAAATCTTTTAAATTTCTGCCAGTCTGATGGTTCAAAATATAATCTTGTTATTTTAGTATGCATTTTTCTGATTACTAGTGAGGTTGAGTAGCTTTTCATATTTATTGTCGTTTGCATTTTAATTCCGGTGAATTACTCTTCCTCCTTCCCCATGTTTTCTATATGGTTAGTTGCTTTTTCTTATTCATTCATGAACATAAGATTTTTATCACTTTTGTCTTTATCTATTTACCTTTGCCTTTTGTTAATGCTGGTTCTGTGTATTTTTTTATGCATGTGTACAGTAGAGCCATTATTAAAAAAGTTGAATGGATTTTAATTACAAAACTAAAAATGTAAGGACTTTCTTACTTCACTTTTGTAGAACGTGCCTTTTAATTTCATGTCTCCTTTTTACATTTACACAATGAAATACTACTCGACTGTAAAAAGGAATGGAATCTTACCTTTTGTGACAGTATGGATGGACATGGAGAGTATCTTGCTAAGTGAAATAAACCAGTCAGAGAAAGACAAATACCATATGATTTCACTTATATGTGAAATCTAATAAACAAAAGGAACTAACAAACAAAACAGAAATAGACTCATAGCTAGAGAGCAGGATGACAGCTTCAAAGGAAAGGGGTGTTGAGGTGAAGAGCTAAAAAGGTAAAAGGATTAAGCAAAAACAAACACATAGCCATAGAAAAGAGTATGGTGGTTAACAGAAAGAAAGAAGGTTGGGGTGAAGTAGAAGAGCGTAAAGGGGGGTTAAATGGTGATGAAGCAGACTTGACTTGGGGGGTGAACACATAATATAATATACAGATACTGTATTATAGCACTGTATACTTGAAGTCTGTACAATTTTATTAACCAATGTCACCCCAATAAATTCAATAAAAAATAAAATAGAACACTTCAATGTGCCAAATAGTTGGAGATTGACATAAACAAACAATGATAATATAGTTAAAGTCATGTCTTGGCAACTTGAGCTTGAATGTCTATATCTGAAACTATTAAGAAGCTAGGAAACCCAACAACTTTTCACTTTTCAAATGTGTTGTGTGACTCACTAATTTGGCAATACTCAAGTATTTATATTACATATAGTACAGATATAAAAATAAATATGTTTTGGATGTTTTCCTCAAGGAACTCAGAGTCTAACTAAAGAGACAGACATGTACATAACAGTAGAGGGATCCCAAGGAACATGGCCTATGGCTGTGTGTTTCTACATGGTACACATGTGGGCTGGCCTGCCAGAAGTCTGTTTCCACAGGGAACAGAAAAGCACAGTAAGAGACAAGGGAGTGAGTATTATAAGCTTGACATGTTACAAAATCCTTAGATAAGAGAATAGAGATGAGTTTGAGTATGTGTGCCTGTAAATATAATTCCCTGGTCCATTTCCACCATTTGGTTTATATTTGAGATTTTTTACAGAACTGAGCTGGGAAGGAAAGAAGGGAGAGTTCAAAGTAAAAATTGACAGAGATATTAATGAAAATTCTAGAAGATATAAAAAATACTTTAGGAGCTCTGTAATCTAAATATTTCACAACAGAACATCATACATCAACACTTCCCCAAATAGGCTTAATTGCAAATAAATTGTCTATATAAAGCAAGCAAAAGATTGTATGGTCAAATAACTTTGGGTCACTAAGGGTTAAACAAGTGTCTTAGTGTTGAGCCCACCAAGAGCTTTTAATAAGAAAGTGCCTTGGTGAATCAGTGACAGATAAATAGAGAACTCAACATAACTTAAAAACAGACCCGTTTGGGGGCATTCTATGGAAGCATTTCTCAGAGTGTTGCTTTGGCAGATTGAGGGGTCTGGTCCATCTAGGAACATGCTGCAGAATCCCCTCTGTTTATGTTGAAGACAAGGTGAAGGTGAAACCCAAATAGTTGAGATTATTTACTCTTAGGTGTATTTAAAACCAAATGATTGACTAGGGACTGATTAAAAAACCTAATTATATTCCAGTTAATGATTCTCTCATTAAGCATGTGCCATATTACAGTACATTAATCAGGCATGAGATAGTATTACTTTTAAACAGCTTCCTATAACCTTGCTTATCATGCCCACTGGTACCACAGAATGTGTTTCACATATTAAATGCAGTGATTTATTGTTTTATGCACTTTAGGAAACCAATACACTTTGTATACTACTATACTTAGAGTTCTACGATTATCTTGTAGTCAGGGAAACCATCTCACTGTGTGTCACTAAGCCCTCCACATTCCAAATTTCCACTGAAATAAGAAAGGGATTAAATAGATTCTAGATGTTATGTATTTGCTAAATGGTGGGCAAGAGAAGTAAATGCTAGGCAAATTTCTTTCTGAGAGTTGGTAGGTACACAACATATGTTTATTTATTATTTTATTTAAAAAAATTTCTTTATTGATTAAGGTATTACATATGTGTCCTCATCAACCATTACCCCTTCCAATCCCCCCTCCTCCTGTCACCACCTATGCCCTCACCCTCCTGGTGTCCGTGTCCATTGATTAGGCTTATATGCATGCATAAAAGTCCTTTGGTTGAACTCTTCCCCTTCCTCCCGCCCTCCCATACCATCCCTCTGAGGTTTGACAGTCAATGCTTTTCTGTCTCTGGATCTGTTTTTGTTCATCAGCTTATGTTGTTCATTGTATTCAATAAATGAGTGAGATCATGAGATACTTATCTTTCTTTGACTGGCTTATTTCACTTAGCATAATGTTCTCCAGTTCCATCCATGCTCTAGTTTGAAGCAGACACCTTTTTCTTTTTCTGAAAGAATACCTTTCAGCATTTCATATAATACTGGTTTGGTGTTGATGAACTCCTTTAGCTTCTTCTTATCTGTGAAGCTCTTTATCTGACCTTCAATTCTGAATGATAGCTTCGCTGGGTAGAGTAATCTTGGTTGTAGGTTCTTGCTATTCATCACTTTGAAAATTTCTTGACACTCCTGACTGGCCTGCATAGTTTCTGTTGAGAAGTCAGCTGACAAGTGTATGGGTGCTCCCTTGTAGGTAATGAAGTGTTTTTCTCTTGCTGCTTTTAATATTCTTTCTTTGTCTTTTGCTCTTGGCATTTTAATTATGATGTGTCTTGGTGTGGTCTTCTTTGGATTCCTTTTGCTTGGGGTTCTGTGCGCTTCCTGGACTTGTAAGTCTATTTCTTTCACCAGGTGGGGGAAGTTTTCTGTCATTATTTCTTCAAATATGTTTTCAGTCTGTTGCTCTCTCTCTTCTTCTGGCACCCCCATAATTCTGACAGCCTTCTACGCCTGGACTTGCAAACTTGCCAAAGTCTCTGTGCTCAGTTTGGATGGGGCAGAGTTTCTGGGTGGGGCGGAGTTTAAGGGTGGAGCCAATAGCCTTGGCTTCCAGTCAGCCCCGGTCCAGGAGGTCACTGGGTCCTAGCATCTGCAGGCAATCGCCACGGGCATCTCTATGAGAAAGGTGTCCTCACATTTTGCCTGCCACCAGAATGTCCAGTCAACAGAATGCTCTCACGGTGAGCACTTGTGCGCACCCCTGGAGTTCCTTCTCTGGCAGGAGCTCCTTCCTCCTAACAGACACAACCAGTGACCCATTTGTCCCCTCTGCACGCACTCAGACGCACACCTCCGGAGGTCTGCCTCTGGCTCTAACCCTGGGATTCCACCTGCAATCCAGGTTCTCCCTGTAAGGACCTGTTTCCCCCGGGTTTTGAGTGCAAACCAAACTGGGTTCAGCGCAGCCTGGAGTTTTTGTCTCCTTTCCGCCAGAGCACCCCTGCCAGGTTCAGACACCCTGTCCTCTTGCGTGCGCAAGTCTCCACCTTACTTGGGCTTTGCAGAGGCTCTGATTATCCGTGTGCACTTCTATGACCCTCCAATTTCAGATCTTCTAGTCAGCCAGATCTTCCCGTTGTTCTGGACAGTGTCCGTTCTGTCCTTCAGTTCTATTCTTGTAAATGTTGTGCGGGGCAAAAGCCTAGGTGTTAACCTATGCCATCATCTTGGTTTTCCCTCCACAACATATGTTTTAAAAGCAATTTAAAGGTAACTGCTTGTAGAAAACTTCTAAATCACTAATCCTATCTAATAAAGAGGGAATATGCTAATTGACCCTCACACCATTGAAAGATGGAAGCGTCCACAGCCAATAAGGAGGGAATATACTAATTGACTGCCCCACCCTAAAAAATGATGGTGCCCACAGCCAATAAGGAAGAAATATGCTAATTGACTGCCATACCCTCAAAGATGACAGTGCCCACAGCCAAGAAAGAGGGAATATGCTGACTGCCATGCCTGCAAAGATGGCAGCACCCACAGCCAATAAGGAGGGAATATGCTAATTGACTGCCATGCCCTAAAGATGGTGGCACCCACAGCCACACGATGGCAGCACCCAGTCCCCTCAGCCCCACCAGAGTGTCTGCCTCTGGAGTCCCCCAGGCCCCTCAGCCCCTCAGCCCCCCAGGGCCTGCCCAAGGTGCAGGCAAGCCTCAGATGTCAGCTTCCCAGCTGCCTAGGGTAAACCTGAGGCACAGGCAAGCCTCATATGGCAGTTTCCCAGCTGCCGAGGGCTGGTCTGAGGTACAGGAAAGCCTTGGATGGTGGCTGCCCAGCTGCCCAAGGCTGTCTGAGGCTCAGGTAACCAGCATCAGCTGAGGCTTGCGCTGCTGTCAGTGGCAGCAGCATAGGTGTGATGGGGTGTCGCCTTCCCCTGATTGCTGGATCGCCTCCCACCCCTGAGGGCTCCCCGACTGTCAGATGGGGCAGGCCGGGCTGAGGGACCCCCCTTCCAGTGCATGAATTTTCATGCACCAGGCCTCTAGTGAATACTAAATAAGTAGAGTTATTTTGATTATTATAGAAAAATTAGGAAAATAAAAAATGATGATTTGGAAAATGAAGATGGCAAAAGTAACACTAAGCATATCAGTTACCATAATAATTGGGGATGACTTAAATTTCTTATTAAAAGATAAGAGATTCTTAATTTGTTTATCATGTGTACACATATGCATAAACTCACCTAACTGAATGTTATTTGCAAATTTTATATCTGAAACAAAATGAGCCACTAAAGTTAAAAATAAAGAATTTATAATATATCTTTTGGGTCAACAACAAAAAAGTGAGATCAAGGTTTGTACTATTCATATAAAAAGAATTAAAAATAATAGTTATAAAATTTTGTATATAAATTAACCAACACCAAAATATATAAAGCAAAACTATTAGTCTTGAGAGAAATAGACAAAAACACAATCATCTGGAATATTTTACTTATCTCAGTTTAGACGCTAAGCTTTCAGGGTCAAAGGCTAGTAAAGCAAACATTAAAACATCTTCCTTGGTTCTTTAACTCCACAGCAAGAGTAAAAGGCATCCCAGACACTCCTAAAATTTATAGTTTACCTCCACAGTCTTCCATGAAGAACCACAGGACCAACTTCATTGGCCCTTTAATTCTCCTATGTCACTCATCACAGAAACACCAACCAACCTTGGTCAACCCTCTCCTCACCCATTCTGGTCTTCCACTTGGAAAGCCTTCTGTTGTGCCCTCTGGGTCCTGGGGTCCATTGCCAGTCTCTTCTCTAATGTCTCATCTGTTTCTTAACAAAAAAACTGAATTTTCCTTGAGAACACATCATCCTCTGGACAACTTTCATGTCATGAATGGTTTTCCTGTCTTATGTGCCAAGTGTCACTGGGCTGGGATAGATAGTTCCCTTATCCCACCTCAAAACTTCCAACTTGGGACCTCAATTCCCAAGACTTTCTACTTACCATCCTCTTTGCTGTAGTAATTTATATTACTCCAAATCATCCCACTCATTTCCTAAAGATTTTTGCTTCTGGATTACAACCCCTTGCTCCAATATTATTCCTTTCTGAATTGTTAATTTTATTTATCCATTGTAATTTAATTCCTGACCTCTCAGTTCTTTTAATTCCTATTCTTCACCAACTTATATCAGTCATTCACTCTTATGATCATACACTATACCTTGCTGCTGTCAAAACTACGTAGGCAGCTCACACTCTAACCACCATTTCTTATCTTTCTCATTCTTCTTGTAGTTTGTCTCCAATAAACTATAAAATTTACCAAGTTTAGGAATCCACTGGCCATACATTTTTCATTTCTCTTAACCCCTGCACCTCCTTATTTCACCACTTAGTTTAAATTTAACAATAATTTCAATAATTCCCTTGAAAGCACTTTGACCTTCTTTTCCTTTGTTGTACTCCACAAGAGCCTAACCTTGCTTAAATCCAATAGTCTGCCTACTCCACACATACCATTGACTATGGATGGAGAAAAATCATAAAGCCCTGATGATTGGTTTCACTTTTAATTCATGACCACTGAGCGTTTAAGATTGCCCTGCAACCATATTTCACTTTCCTCAGCCCACATTTTCCAATAAAAATATAATGCAAACCATATGTTTAATTTAAAAAATTTCTAGAAGGCATATTAAAAATAGAAGAAAAAGATTAAATGAACATCAATATATTTTACTTAATGCAATATATTTAAATATTATTTCAATATATAACCAATATAAAATATAAATGAGCTATTTCACTTTTTTTATTCTATGAAATCTGGTGTGCATTTGACACATATAGCACCTCTCAATTTGGATGTTAAATGTTCATAGAAAATGCAGGATCTGTATTTAAATTTCATAAAAGTTATGATTGAAACCACAGTTATATATTCAAACTTCTCCAAATATTCTTAGGTTTTCTAAAGAATGGAATATCATCAATTTTAAAATCAAAATGAAAATAATCAGAATTAAATACAATTTAAAATTAATTTCCTCAGTCAGACAAGTCATATTTCAGTGTTCAGTAGGTATATGTGGCTAAGGGCTGCCACCTTAGATGACCAAAACCTTCGATAATTTAATTTCCTACTCTCTTAGATGATTATCCCATTTCTTATCCTTTTTTCCTAAACTGTTAACACCTCATCTTCAATTTCAACTGATTACATTTCCAAAATGACCGAGAAAATAGCTATCTGAAGAGATCTTTCATAAACAGGCACATCCCACATTTTGAGCCAGATAGTCTATTTTCTTTCCAGCATTAGAGAGAATTTGTACTCCCATCTAAAGCCAGTCATTCCTTTTGAGCACTATACTCTATTTCCTCTTGTCTACTCAAGGACATAATATTAGGAAATCTATCCTTTCTTCTCTACAACATTTATTTTTGTTTCCTATAATCATATAGGCATTTTATATTTTTAAAAAATTTAATAAATCTTTATTGTTCAGATTATTCCAATTGTTCCTCTTTCTCCCCGCCCCCCCACCCATAGCTCCCCTCCACCTGGTTCCCACCCACCTACTGCCCTTGCTTCCCCTCACTGTCCTCATCCATTGGTGTATAACTTTTGTCCAGTCTCTTCCCGCACCCTCCACACCCCTTTCCCCCTGTGAATTGTCAGTCCACTCCTTTTCTATGCCCCTGAGTCTATTATATTCATCAGTTTATTCTGTTCATCAGATTTTTAATTTACTTGATTTTTAGATTCACTTGTTGATAGAAATGTATTTGTTGTTCGTAGTTTTTAACTTTACCTTTTTCTTCTTCTTCCTCTTCTTAAATAATACCTTTCAGCATTTCATATAATACTGGTTTGCTGTTGATGAACTCCTTTAGCTTCTTCTTATCTGTGAAGCTCTTTATCTGACCTTCAATTCTGAATGATAGCTTTGCTGGGTAATCTTGGTTGTAGGTTCTTGCTATTCATCACTTTGAATATTTCTTGCCACTCCCATCTGGCCTGCATAGTTTCTGTTGAGAAATCAGCTGACAATTGTATGGGTGCTCCCTTATAGGTAATTAACTGTTTTTCTCTTGTTGCTTTTAATATTCTTTCTTTGTCTTTTGTTCTTGGCATTTTAATTATGATGTGTCTTGGTGTGGTCCTCTTTGGATTCCTTTTGTTTGGGGTTCTGGGTGCTTCTTAGACTTGTAAGTCTATTTCTTTCACCAGGTAGGGGAAGTTTTCAGTCATTTTTCTTCAAATATGTTTTCCGTATCTTGCTCTCTCTCTTCTTCTGGTACCTCCAAAACTCGGATGTTGGTACACTTAAAGTTGTCCCAGATGCTCCATAAACTATCTTCAAACTTTTTGATTATTTTTTCTTTTTGCTTTTCTGGTTGAGTGTTTTTTGCCTCTTTGTATTTCAAATCTTTGACTTGATTTTTGCGGTCCTCTAGTCTGCTCATAGATCTCTGTATAATATTTTTTATTTCAGTCACTGTATGTTTAATTTCTAGTTGGTTCTTTTTCATATCCCTGAGGGTCTCATTAAATTTATCGGCCTTTTCTAGGAAATTCTTGAAAAACCTTATAACCATGGTTTTGAACTCTATATCCACTTGTTTGCTTTCCTTCATTTCTTTCATTTGTGATCTGATTCTTTGTCTCTGAATTTTCGCTGCTTCTCAGAGTTGGTAGGGTAGCTTTGTGTGCTAGGTATCCAGTGGCTCAGCCTCCTCAGTTACCTGAGGTGGATGTTCTTGGTGCACCCCTTTGTGGGCTGTGTGTACAGCCTTGTTGTAGTTAAGTCTTGATTATTGTTGGTATCACTGGGAGGAATTGACCTCCAGGCCAATTGGCTGTAAGGACCCACTGTGTGTATAGTGGAAGAACTGCTGTACTGGCGGACACCTTTATGGGGCAGGACTCGCTTCCTTGGGGCTTTGGTGCTCACTGAGTCTTCCTCTTGAATGTGTCACTTATGGATGTAAGAAGTTGAAATCTGGTGTCATCTCACACTGACTACTAGGTACACTGCCTTCTGTATCTCCAAGGGTGTGCAGGTCAGCTACTGTCTGGGGCCACCCAGCAGGAGCTACAGTGCGATCTATAGATTCCTCCTGGTCTGGCCAGAGCTGCAGTTTAGGTTAAGCTGTGAAAGGACAGGCCATTTATACGCAAATACCGTTGCACACAGATAGGGTGGGTTTGTAAACTGGGCAGGCTGGGATCTCAGGAAGTCAATAGGGTGTGGCAACCAACGATGGCTGCCAGTCAATGGTCTCTGCATCTCCGCATTTCCAAGTCCCCTCGTTCCACGCCCCAGCACAGTAAACAATGATTCCTGCATGCAGCTCTTCAAGAAAGCTACCCTCACTTTCTGACCCGATGGCGGACAGTCCAGCTTCTCCCTGTAGGGGTCTGGGTCCCCAGAATCTTGCCAAGTTCAGAATAATGGGGAGCTGTGTCCCCCTTCATGTTGAAAGAAACAGCCTGATTCACGTGCCTGCTTACCTCAGCTTTTCTGCACTTGTGCAAGTCTCAATGCTCTTTTCCCTTTCCTTCTAGTTGTAGAACTTCTACTCTGCCAGCTTTCCCGTGGTTCTGGATGACAGATGTTTTTTCTTTTAGTTGTAGTTTTGGTGTGGTTGTGAAAGGCAGCAAGTACTGGTGTATATTTTATGCTGCCATCTTGGTTTCTCCCCCATACAGGCATTTTCAAAAAGGTCTACTGATCTCATTTCCCCTTCCAGCCTGTACCCCATTTCTCTGCTTCCCTCCTTGAAGAAGTTATCTGTACTTACTGGCTTCAATGTTTACACCTTCCTTTCCTTTAAATCCATTCCAACCAAACCTTTGCCCCACCACTTCACAGAAACAACTTTTTCAAAGACACTAATGACCTCTTGTTGCTAAATCAAATGGCCAGTTCTCAATCGCCATCTTCTTTGATAACTCCCTCCTTGAAATACTTCTTCACATCGATCTTAAGACTTCACTCATTCTTCACTTTTCTTCTACCTCAATGGTTATTCCCCATTGAGTTTCCTCCTCATCCTCTTTTCAACCACTTAGCTCAGAGAGCCACAGGACTCATATTTTCTTGACAATCCCACCCATTCTCTTGGTTTTAAATTCCATTTATATGCCAGTGACCCCCCAAATCTTAATTTACAGCCTGGACCTCTTTTCTGAACTCTAGCCTTATAAACCTTTCTGCTCAACATCTTCACTTAAATATCTAATTGTTGCATTAAATTTAACATATCCAATATGAAGCATTTTTCCTACTCCCAAATGGCTCCTCTAGGCATTCTTTCCTTTTTGGTTCCCAGGAGGCTTTGGGATTTTCCTCTATTTATCTTTTTCTTATATCCAGTGCAGCAGGAATATGCCTAGAATTGAATCACTTTTAGCTACCTCCAATATTTTTTAACTCTTGTGTACATTTTAGAATTTAGAGAAAGCAGTCATTCTTTTGCCTTTTAAGTTAAAAGACTATAAGCTGACATCCATTATAACAATAGTCTGTTTTTAATTAAAGGTTCAATTTATCTATGTATGCATTCCTAAAGTTCAATGAAAAGATCTGATAGAGTAAATTAGTTTTTGTCCTTATAAGGTATATAAGGCAGGTTCAGAGATTACAAAGATTATGTTTCAGATAAGGTTATCACCCCGTGTATCATAAAAAGAATTTCAAAGTTATACTGATAAAGGTAGGTTTTGGTCTTCTAGGGTCTAAAATAAGAGTGATGCTATGTGGAGACTTTGGATGTCACTTTCTATTGGGTCTTTGTTGCTCTTCCCATCTAACACCTGAGGTTTTGTTTAACCATATAGCCAGAGTTGAAGCAGGTCTCTGTTTTCTGCTGCACTTATTGTAAGTTAAATTAATAGCAATGTTCTGCTATGTGTTAGTTCGTCTCCTGCAAAGCACAGGCTTTAGATGAGGTTTTCATTTGATTGGGAGCAAAAATCCCCTTATGACTATGTATCTTGATATATTAGAATAATCCAAGGTTCTAATTGTTCATGGAATGTCACCCTGAATTCTGATGCACTCCCATCTCCTGGTTGAGAATCCCTGATGAAGTGAATAAAAAGTGGGTTGTGCCATACCCTTCAAATTAACCAGGATGGGACAAAATGAAGAACCATTGGCTTACTAGGTGACAGCAGTGAATAACACAGTGCCTGCTTCAGGAAATGGTTTTCCTGTCTCCTTTTAATTGAGCCAGTCAGTTATTAGATTGAAATAACCACTTCCTAAAGTGCTTGCAATAAGCTGAAGCCATTGTACTGTACTTTTCAAGGACTTAATTCAAACTCGGTAATTAAATTTTCCTGATTCCTCTAAGTCACCAGGCGACAGCACTAGCAGAAACCGCAGAAGCTGGTCCTGTCTAGAGAAAATTTGTTTTCATCCTTTTTAGGTTGAAAATGCAGAATATGGGTCTATCAATTAATAAAATGCTTAGGTAAATTATTTTACTGCTTAAAAGTTGTTTTGTATAGCAAGAGGCACACACATATTCTTAAAAACTGCATGCCCAGTTTCATATAAAAGTGAAATGCTATAAAGTATTACATTGCAACTGTTCTTGCCAGAGTGGGTTATGAAGCATTAGTAAATGAGCTGGTATGAATCAATGTAGCCTTATTAAAATCCATTGGTGGGTAGTAGAATTGAGACAATATGTGCACTTGGTTGGAAAGGCAGTTCCAGATACTTGGAAAAGAAACACAGCGTTGTTAATATGCTTCCATTGCCATTCACATAGACATCATTTCTTGGGCAATGAATCACTACCGAATCATCTAGGTTTTTATTTTCTTGGTATAGTGTTTTGCTTTTAGGTTTCTTTCTGCATACACATCATTTTCTTACAAAATGCCATTTTTCTTCAGAATAATTTAAAAAGACTTTTGGAAAAGCTTTTATACCCTACTACTACATAAGTTATATCATCTAAATTAAGGGTAAATGTATTCTTGTTAATAGTAGACAAAGTTATATTTTAAAAAATTACTGTAGGAAGCGAGAGGTGTTTTGGGAGAGCAGTCAGACACCAATGAGACTAATGTTAGTCATGATTGCCTTGGCCAGGCCTTCGCTTCTCAGTGCAGCCTGAAGTGCATCAAGTCCTGAACAAATAGATTCTGAAAAAGATGGACTTGACCAGTAGGCTCAGTCTGAACACACCTATGAAACAAGGTTCACTCTGATCTGGGGTCCTTTCCTTGGGAAAGCTTATTTTGAGGTCCTCAAATTGCAGTAAACCTGTCCTTACATATGACCTAGAGCCCCAGGCAATAGCTTCAACCTGATGCTAACCTATCTTCCATGAGATTAGTTTGGGCTGTTGGCAAGACATGCTATCACTTGTCTAATAATCATAGAGAAGCTTCATGTTCTAATAACTGCTAATTTAGTTTATTTGACACAAATGTAAAGTGGATGGGAATGTGATCCATTCAAAACAATTGTTTTATCTCCACTCCTCCTCTGACCTATGTCTGAGATTTGCAGAAATATTCATGCTACTTCTCTTCCTAACACCAATTCTTTCTCTTTCTTCCTCTTCTGTCTTTATGTTTCCTTCTTTCCTGGAGTTTTTTCACATGGAAATTATTGAAGGGATATTTCAGAAATGGGTTTTTGCAGACCAAATACAAGTGACTCTGACTTCAAAGAAAAGAAACAGAAATTAGTGTCAGGGAAGTGGTGAGAGGATAATTAATCTTCCAAGAGGTTTCTTCATTTAAAAAGAAAATTCTTGTTAAGAAGACAGGGTTCTGTTAATAGGCAGTTTCCCTGGGGACTTTATTTATGGTTAGATGTGCAGGCATTTGATTTACAGAGATTGCTCTGCACACTTCTGCTCTCAGGTATGGGAAAATTTTACTTGGTGAAGTTTCCATTTCCTTCTCACTACCCAGATCATTTTCACCTTGCAATATGAATGCATCAAAGCTGAGGTTTCCATAGGAAAAATCCATTTCAGCAAAATCAGTTTTAAGGAAAAAATACAGGTTTTTTTTTTTAGAATAACAAATGTTTCTGCTTTCCCATGACCCTTATGCAAAATAGTAACAATGAAATCAATCTTACCAGGATTTGAGGAGGACTCATTCTACAAGGTCAAAAGTATTTTCCCCCTTCTTCTCTCCCTTCTTCTTTCCCTCCATCAACATCTCCTTCCCTCCTATAGATGCCTTCTTCTCCCTTCTTCCCTCCCTCCCTCCTTTTTTCTTTTTTCTTTCCTTCTTTCTCTTTCATTGCTTTATGCTTTCTTTTAAAACTAAAGGACAGTGGGTTAGGAATACAATAGTTTATTTCCACTTCCCTCCATGCATTTGGCTATTTTGCCTCCATGTGACCTTCACTGTTTTCACTGATAGTATAATTTTTCTATCTAAACTTCCTCTAACTCCTCCTCCCCCAAATGTGTAAAAAGAATTAAAGTAAATAAATCCCTGTTATTGAAAGCCAATGAAACCACCTAATTTGCAGAAATAAGAATAGTTTGGAAAAAGGACTGGTCAGAGTAAAATATTGTTCAGGGATGAGATGCAAGGAGAAAAGCATGGGACTATCATTATAAAGGCAAGAAACATGCAGCAGAAAGTAGCATTCTTTAGAGTTGGAAATCGGAGTATTATTTGGTAGACCTCTAAAAGCACTTTAGGTGATTTAATAGGTAAAAACCAGAACTTAAAATGGGAATTGAAAAAGACTTATTATGTAATTTGGTCCCTTTGGGCAGGAAAGGAAGAATACGATTTTGGATCTAAATTTAATTGGGATTTAACTAGATTCTTGGAAGCTTTTCCATTTTTCATCTGGAAAGCACAAAGTGCTCATCCTTTCAGGAGCAATGATGGACTGCATACTCCAATAGAGCCTCGTGTATCCTAAATCAAGTTCTCAGCAGCCACCGTGGGGCAGCCAAAGGTATTCCAACTGAAATGAGAATCTAAACAGCTTTGAAATGTGTATAGGGATGAGGTTAAACCTTTTGGATAGAAAATGATCAAAATCATGGCTCCCATTCCCACTTAAAATTTTTTTTATGTTGAAAATCTATGCTAGAATTTCATCTTTTGCCTCAGACTCCTGAAGCAGTTTCTTAACAATTCCTGCTTACACAGGCCACATTAAAACAAAAAGCATTAAATGATTTTGACTTGAGTCTATCCAAAATCAAAGGCATTTTAAAGTGCTATCTTTCATGCAAACAATACCGAGATTACAGCAAGGAGACTCAATATTAAAGAATAATAAGGCAATGTGTGAATTAAGCATATTATATTTGACTTCCAGCAAGGACTATGCCACTTGCATAATCCATTTATGTTCTCCTAAACCTATTCTTTCCCAACACATAGTTCTCTTATGCAACTCTGCAGTCGAGCAACAATAGACTGAAGCAGGATTTTTAAGAACATACTTTTTAAGTAACTGGATCAGAATTTATCTCACCTGCTTCTTCCTCATGACATATATGAAAGTCCACATGACATCTGCCATTGTTCCCTTTCTTTCTCTACCTTACCTTGCCCCTTCTGGAATGATAGAATTGAAAGAGGCAGGCAATGATTGAATACAGTGGTTGTTTGTTAACTTGCTCTTAAACCCTATGCCTCTTGTCTTAGCTAACTTCCCATTCCCAGAAGCTGTTTGTGATACAGACAGACCAGGTTTAGAATAAACCACATTAAATGGTATTACTTACATTCTTACAGATGAAAAAATGAAGTGACATATTTCTCGGTAATATGCTAAAAAATGTATGGTCAGTGACTGCGTTGACACCACATAGGGCCTCCCAGGGTCCTGAAAGAAACTAATAGACACCTTCTAGAAGATCCTCTATGACAATTTAAACTTAGGTGTTGAAGGTCCTTTGCCATCCCGTAGCTCCTAGATCTGATGAATGGAACCCTCATTCGTGGAAGGTGATTTAATAGGTAAAAACCAGAACTTAAAATGGGAATTGAAAAAGACTTATTATGCAATTTGTAAATGAGTCCTGAGTAAATGAATAGCAGCACTCTAGTGAGTACATTAGAGAAATCTTGACAATACCTGTTTTGAAGAAAGAATCAGAAGTGTGTGCATGATGGAAATGGTGATGATTCACAAAGAACCTCTGTGCAGAATGAATATACAAGCATGGGTGACTATGCCAAAGTGCTAAAAGTTCATGAATATATTAGACATTGTTCAAATAAAAAAGAGTCTCCCCCTGTTCAAGGGTATTATGAATCTTCATGATGAACTGTCCTTAAATTACTTGAAAGTGAATAATCTAGGTCTTTTATGTTACATGACCAGACAGTTACAGATACACAAGAGTCTGCCACTGGTTAATAAATGTCTTACAACTTGATATGTTTATAATCAAATCACATGGCAATAATATCCCAGAAAGCCTGAGAAAACCCCACAGAAAGAAAGGTGATGGAGAAGGTGGTGAAGTAGTAAGTCTTTTTTTTTAACCTGGGTGTTAGAGATGGCCAAATAGTCTATTTTCTACTGTATTTGTGTGGATGTATCTGAGAAGAAAGAATTGACTTTGTCCCTTTTTGTCTAATTTCTTTCCAATTTTGGTAAAGGATACCACTCAATGGCATTTTCAAACCGATGTGGAATTTGTTTGTTTGTTTGTTTTTTTACTGTTTAATGACCCAATAACTTAGCTCTATTTATGGCACTTTACATGGATATTTTAGCAATAAGTATTGTAAATTGTAACGCTATTATGAAATATTGTGTTTCTCAATAAACGGGAAAAATCAGTCATTTTTGTCTTGTTTGGTTCATGGATAGTAGAGCCAGCTTCTATTACCCATAGAAGGGATGGTCCTTTTGGGTAGGATATTTACTGCACAGAAAGCCCCCAACTACATTTCAATGTGCCTGGACACTAGGTCTTCCATCAAACTTGCTAACAAGTTGCATCAGATGAGGGATTTGTTCCCAAGAGACATAGCCATAAGGCATTACAGAAAAAGCAGAAGAAACTGAGGGTTTGGATATCCATCAGCCAGTTAATTCACACCTGAATAATTGAGAGTGTGCTTTACATTAAATATTTATGAAAGTTCCACATTGTGCTGGGAAGTAGTTGCACCAAGTAAAAATACCAAAGAAACCCAACCTGCACACATTTTATGTTTAATATAGATCTTACACTTGACTGGAACACACAAAATAGAGTGTGTTTTCAAATTTAAGTGTGTATGAGAATCACGAGGATGTGCCTGTTAAAATTGAAGATTTCTACATGAACCCTAGAAGTGCTGGTCAGGAATCTATTTTTAACAGTTTACCCCAGATGATTCTGAAGCAGGTGGTCTATAGACTTCTCTTGAAGAAAATATCAGTGTAAGTAGTGGCAGAAAAATTTACTTCCTAGGAGGCAGAAGAAAAGCAGAGATACTATAAATTAAAGAAAGAGAAGAAGCCCAGAGAGAATGCTTATTAGCATGAAGGAGAGCATGGGCATAAAGAAAAATAAAGAGAAGGATAGAAAATAGAATAACGGTATCATGAAATACCTTAGTATCTGAGAGACTTGCTATAATGCTATGACGCCTGTAATTTACTATATTATCTAAAGTTAAGGTATGTTAGATGTGAGCAGCTACTGGGATCTCACAGCTCAGCCACAGCTCACTTGCATTCTAAAAGAAGCCCAGACTCCAGCGAGGGCTGATATAACCGATGTAGCTATTTATTCTGAATCAGATCAGAAACTTCAATAATTATCTTAGTGAATATCAGGGAAAGGAATTCCACTGGTTAAATTGGTGGGTTGTTAACCAGTACAACGGGTGTTAGAAGTGGGTCCTCATTGGTGAAATTGGTGGCATTCAAGATATGTGGACTGGCTAAAATATTTTAGGGGTAACTTCCTCCTCTTGCATAGTCAGGGTATAGAAATGCAGAAAAGCCTATAGCTATCCTTCATCTGAGGGATAAATTCTAATCTCTCAATAATCTAAATAGTTTAGACAGTGAATCTGAAGATGTCTGATTTCTTAGCTTATAATGTTTCAGAATCTTGGTCTTTGGAATGTCACTTAAGCTTCCTGGCATGATATTTTGTCTGGCAATAAGAATGGAGATTGGGACTTTATCGGCCTTACACAACAAATTATATGAATCCTTGTACCTGTTAATACTTTATAAATTGTCATGACCCAATTGACATAGACCCGTTCTCAACACAAATGTAACAAAACAAAAATTCAACTGGGAGAGAAATTTGGTGAGTCATTCACATTGTGATCTTCCTATTGTGAGAAAACTCACAGTTTTTGTGCTCTATCTGTAAGGGAGGTGTATTCACTGTCCTGATCTTTTGGAACCAAGAAGATATGAAAGGGTCAATAGAGACTTCAGACAAAGTGGCTTTCAAAGGCTTTCAGCTTCTTCAGGATAGTTCACTTCTCTAGTTTGCTCCATTAAAAGAGAAAATGTGAGAAATGGGGATAGAATTCTGGTATTTCAGACACTATCCCATTGATCTCTCTAATGGGCCATGATCTCCATGATATTTCAGATTTTGCTAAGGGTATTCTCTACAAAAGATATATTTTTTCTTATTTTGATTGTCTCAATCCCTTCCTTTCCCCAAGTAATTACTGGTAAAAAAAAAAAAAAAGAAAGAAAGAAAGAAAGAAAAAGAATTAAAAGTTAATCAGAACGTTCTTGTTGTATATTCCTCATTTCTCCCTGCTTAAATATTCTGAAATAATCAGATGCTTTCATCATAACTGCCTAGAAAAGAAAGCAATCAATTAATACCTTTCACATTAATTTTTATACTAGAGGCCTGGTGCATGAAATTTGTGCATGTGGGGGAGGGGGAGGGGGTGCGAAGGGGGGGTGGTGTCCCTTAGCCCTGCCAGCCGGGGTGGCATGAATGCAGCATCCACACAGCTGGGGTCAGGCCCTCCCGGGTGGCTTGAGCGCAGTGTCCGTGCGGCCGGGTGAGCTGGTAGAAGTGGCATGAGCGCAGGGTCCACACAGCTGGGGGCTAACCGGCTGGGGCGGCCCCCCCCGTCCCTCTGTGTGGCCAGGCGGGCCGGCTGGGGGTGTGGATGCTGAGCTCGCTGCCCCGGCTGGCCCTTTCTCTCAGTGGCTGCAGCCATCTTGGTTGGGGTTTATTTGCTCCTGATTGGCTTGTGGGCATGGCTTGTGGGTGTAGCGAAGGTATGGTCAATTTGCATATTACTCTTTTATTAGATAGGATAGGCATTCAGATATGAAAATGTTCAAATGTGCTATGTGATAATTTGTTTTTCTACAATATAAAGGAAACTTTAAATGGGAAAATGGAAATGTATCTATCTACCTATAGCAACATCTTTTCTGAGGTGATCTATATATTATCTATATATCTATATCTATATCTATATCTATATCTATATCTATATCTAAGCTTAAGCAACCATCCAACTGTCTGACTGGTAGCTATGATGTACAATGACCACCAGGGGGTAGATGCTCCAACCAGTAGCTATGAGGCACACTAACCACCAGAGGGCAGACACTCAATACAGGAGCTGCCAAGTGACAGCAACTTTATAGAGTGCCCTCTTACACTTCGGAACCCCTCAGAGGATGTCGGACTGCCAGTTTTTGCCAGATCCCTGCAGGCCAGGCCAAGGGACCCCACCTGCCAGAGGGACCCTGCTCACTCTGCAGATGCTTTTGAGCCTTGGCACTGCCCCAGGTGAGGCTGCCTCGAGAGGGACTGTGGGAGGTTGGCTCCAGGGCATGTCTGGCCTGTCTCGCCCAGTTTCACCCTGCCAGCCACCTTCTAATTAACTTCCTTTCAATGTGCACAAATCTGTGCACCAGGCCTCTAGTATTACATAAAACAAATTTAGAACATGTAATCAAACACCCTTCCATGTTGAATGGTAAGAACATATATGAGTCATTCTGGAGCAGCAGACTAATTAAACTATAGACATTGTGAACATTTAAGAATGTTACTCTAAAATGTCACATTTTCTTTTTTTTATTGTTTAAAGCATTACAAACAGTAGTACATATGTCTGCTTATTTCCCTCCATTGTCCTTCCCCCGGCCTCTCCTACCCCCAGTACATGCCGTCACCTGCCCCTCCCCCCGCCAGTGCCTTGTATCCATTGGTTATGCTTATATGCATGAGTACAAGTCCTTCTGTTGATCTTTTACAGCCTCCCTCCCCTGCAATTTCCCCTGCTTTCCCACTGTAGTTTGACAGCCTATTCAAATCTTTTTTGCCTCTGTATCTAATCAGTCCTTGGTTATCAGATTTTTGTATCTATTTTTTCCCATTTCTTTTCTTTAAAAAATCTTGCCTCTGCAGACTAGAAATAAACATATAATAACAAAAAATGTTTGAGCCCCAATTTCAATGTCCAATAGTTCTGAGACTCGGGTAATAGAGATTTGGCCGACAGTAGCTGCCCTATATCTAAATCCAGCCTAGCACCAGGAATGCTTAGGGCCTACTCAAGAATGCAAATAATCATTTCCACTAATATTTACAGGGTAAACTAAGATTTTTAGTAGAGTATTAGTAGTAGAGTATTAAATTTGTCACATTCACATTTTCAATAAGAGATTTAGTTTGGATATTCTTTCACTTTAATAGATATATGATTTATTAGACAATGTTAACATGCAGAGAAAAAGTGACAGATATCTATAAGTAACTATGTATCTGTTTGCCACAACTTGCCAGCTAATTATCATCTTGATATCTGATTATTCTGACTAATAAATAAAACAAACTCAGTATGAATGCATCCAATCAAACTTCATATGCAAACCAAAATAAACCCAGCATTGTAAGTCAGAAGAACCCATTAGGGAAACTAATATGGTCATGTCCAAATGCTACATTGTGTGGAACAAAAGTGCTCCCTGTTTTAATGGAGACAGGTAAGAGAATACTTAAAAGATAAACTAGTTGGAGTATTGTATATGACATCAGGACACACACTGAACAAAAGGGCTCAAGTTGAAAGAGAATGCTAAGTACGAGAAATATTTATTGGATAACAAACTAAAGCCTCTTCTTCAGAGGAATGCTTTTAGTTCAAGGAAAGACAGCCTCTCATTGCTTCTGATCTCACTCACAGGAGACTGTAAAGGGTTAAATTGTGTCTACCCAAAATTCCTATGTTAAAGTTTTATAACCTCCAGTATCTAAGAATAGGAACCTACTTGGAAATAGCGTCACTGCAGATCTAATTAGTTAAAATGAGATCATACTGGACTAGGGTGGGCCTCTAACCCAATATAGCTGCTGTCCATATAAAAAAGAAAATTTTGACATTGAGACATGTGCAAAAGGAGAACACCATGAGAACATTAAGGCACAGATAGAAATAATGTTTCTGCAAGCCAAGGAAAGATTGCCAGAAAATCACGTGAAGCTAAGAGAGAGGCATGAAACATATTCTCCCTCTGAGCTTTCAAAAGGAACCAACCCTGTCCTTGATATTAGACTTCTAGTCTCCAGACCTGAGACAGTAAATTCTGCTGTTTAAAACACACAGTTTGTGATAATTTGTTATGTCAGCCCTTGTGAAATGATATAGGGATAGAAATAATGATGAAGACACAATTTCTATCAAAGTGCCCACAAACAGTTGTTTTATTATAAAAGTAGAGAATCCTATAGGCAGAGTTTTGCTACTTAAATCACAAAATTCAGTAGCCTGGAAACAGAAATAGATAAAAGGGAAAATGTATGTGATTCAGGATTGACAAGGTTGAAGATGAATGGGACAGATGATTCAAAGCATAAATGTACATTCTTGAAATGAGTGACCAGGGGATCAAAACTGAGAATACAAGTGAGGGAAAAATAATGTAGAAAGGTATGTGTGTGCTACATCAAGAATAGAAAAACTACAGTGGCTGGTTGGTATAGCTCAATTGGTTGGATCAGTGTCCCATACACTTAAAGGTTGTGGGTTTGATTCCTAGTCAGGGCACATACCTAAAACTCAGGTTTGATTCCTGTTGGGGTCCCAATTGATGTTTCTCTTTCTCTACTTTAATTCTCTCCAAAATCAATAAAAACATTAAAAAAATTTAAAATAGCAGCCAAGTAAGTGGAACCTATACTGATATGCTCCCAGGACCAGACTGAAATTATAACTAAAATACAGGAAAAAAAATCCTGAATAATCAACTGAAGACTGGCTGGAGAGAACTCTGATAACCAAGGACTGAAAGTGAAGACTGCATAGAGATAGTAGGAAGTGCAGAGGCATGAAAGAGCTGGCTAGGCCCCCACAGACAGCAGCTGAAGTTCTGGAAGGCTATCTTAGTCATGTAGGGAGAACTCTGGGGTCTAAACCCTAAGCTGGGTTCCCTAGCTCAGAGCACCAGAACTGATAAAGGTGCCCACAGAGCATCTGGCTGTGAAAAGCAACAGGGTTGCTGCCTGCCAGGGAGATATGGCTGGAAATGCAGGCACCCTATTAAAAGGTTAATGGACAAAATTTTATGTGAAGCCACTCATCTTGGGCTCTGGCAGAAGGAGAGCAGAGTGGACTGGAGCTGTGTGAGCAGAAGCCAGGGTTGGGGGCTCTGGGATTAGAGCTTGGAAGGCAGACACTGCCAGAAGTCATTTCCAGCATGTCATAATAGCAAGAGTTTCATAGAAAAGTTGATGGAACTTGGGGACTCAACAAGGGCTGAGTCACATATGTTAACTCCATGCTGGAATGGCTAAAGCCATTTCCCCAAACCTGAAAAGGATGCATTAAACTGATTGTTTACTGCCAGAGAGCTCAGGGCATCTTAATCTACATGTTATTGTCTCCAGTTGGCCAAACACCTGAACAGCCAAAGGCAGTTCCCCATTCTGACAATGCTTCTGTTTGAAACCCTATACTTTGAAGTGTATGTCTCCACCTTGCCTTAGGACAATTTGTGTTAATAAAAAGCAAGAGGTCCTGAGATAAGGGGAATTTAGCTCCTTTAGCTAGGCTCCTCTGACCCCCAATACTTTTAAAATTATCTTTCATCTCTGGACTCTTACTTAAGTTATACACAGCCTTTCTCCAGATTGCTGAACCCTTCTTAATGCCAGAACAAGAACCCTGGCAAGACACCCTGATTTCCTGTGCTGAGGAATTCCCTCATATAGCAGAGATATCTTTCTCTGGCAGACTTTTACCATCCTTGTAGCTTTTGCTGGGAATGGGGAAGCAGGGGTAGGGGAAGCAACTGCCCCACTCTATTGGAAAATACCTTGCCCTAGGTGAGGAGCTTCTGAGGCCCAATAAAAGACTGAGAATAACAATCATCCTGCAGGCAGAAGCAATTGTTCACTCTGTTGGAAAAGCTCTTGCCTCACCGTGTGGTCAGTAGCCTAATTAAGTAGGCTAATTAAGACTGAATGACAATAAGACTGCAGGCAGGGGCAGGCCTATAGAGGATTTTAGTCTTTGCCTGACCTAATTTGGGGCCCAGGGCTAGAGAAAGCAGACCTTGGTGCACATCTTGGTCCTTTCCAAAGGCATCAGGTACCCCAGCAGAGGAAACCACAAGCTATGGATTGGTGATAGCTCCAAAGAGGGTACTCAGGGCCTGTAACAAATGGCATTAGATGTTGTCCTGCTCTAGAGATTGGGAGACATAGCAGATCTACCTAATGTATAGACACAAGCCCACATAGTCAGCCAAAATGGCAAGAAAAAAAGCAAGTCACAAGTGAAAGAATAAGATAATTCTCCAGAAGAAGAGCTAAATGAAATGGAGTTTAGAAATTTATCAGAAATAGAGTTCAGGATAATGACTGCAAAGATACCTACCCAAAAGCATGAGAAAAGATATAGTAACTATGAAGAATGACATAGCATTAATACACAGTGGAAGGAATGAACAGCAGATTATGGGAAGCTGAGGATTGGATCAGTGTAATGGAAGACAGGGTAGAAAAAAAATCAAAGAACCAAAAATAAAAAAGCACAGGCGAATAGTTTAAAGCACCTGTGGGACAATATAAAGTATAACAATATTTGGATCACAAGAGTACAAGAAGGGAAAGAAAGCAAGCAAGAGATGGAGAAAATGTTTGTGGAAATAATGGCAGAAAACTTTTCTAACTTGATGAAGGAAAAATTGACACAAGTTCAGAACGAAGAACACAAACAGGCCCATGCCCAGACAAATTATAATTAAAACGCCAAAACTTAAAGACAAAGAGAAAACCTTAAAGGCAGCAAGAGAAAAACAATTCCTTTCCTACAAGAAAGCTCCTATAAGGTTGTCAGCTGATTTCTCATCAGAAACTCTACAGGCCAGAAGGGAATGGCATGTAGTATTTAAGGAAAGAAAGGCAAGGATCTGAAACCAAGATTACTATAGCCAGCAAGGCTATCATTAAAAACTAGAGGCCCAGTGCATGAAATTTGTGCATGGGGGGTGTGTCTCAGCACAGCCTGCACCCTCTCCAATCTGGGACCCCTCAAGGGATGTCCGACTGCCCATTTAGGGGAACTGAGATAAGGGGAACTGAGATACTGGGATTGGGCCTAAACACGCAGTCGGACATCCCTCTCATAATCCAGGATTGCTGGCTCCAAACTGCTCACCTGCCTGCCTTCCTAATTGCCCCTAACTGCGTCTGCCTGTCAGCCTGATCACCCCCTAACCACTCCCCTGTCAGCCTGATTGATGCCTAACTGCCATCACCTGCAGGCCTGGTCACCCTTAACTGACCTCCCCTGCTGGCCTGGTCCCCCCTAACTGCTCCCCTGCCAGCCTGATTGCCTCTCACTGCCCTCCACTGCAGGTCTGGTCACCTTGACTGCCCTCCCCTGCAGGCTTGATTGCCCCCAACTGCCCTCCCTTGCAGGCCTGGTCCCTCCCAACTACTCTCCCCTGCTGGCCATTTTGTGGTGGCCATCTTGTGTCCACATGGGGACAGGATCTTTGACTATATGGAGCAGCTGTCTTATGTGTTGGAGTGATGATAAATTTGCATATCACTCTTTTATTAGATAGGCCAGAGGCCTGCTGCACAGGTGGAGGCCAGCTGGTTTTCCCTAAAGGGTGTCCCAGATCAGGGTGGGAGTTCCCTTGGGGAATGGGGCAGCCTGGGTGAGGGGTCTGTGGTGGTTTGCAGGCCAGCCACGCACCCTGGCAACCCAAGCGAAGGCCCTGGTATCTGGGATTTAGTTATCTTCTATAACTGAAACTTTGTAGTCTCCAGCAGAGGCCTGGGCAGGCCAGAAAATTTGGCTTCCTCCATTGCTGGGGAAATCCAAGCCTCCTGTTCCCTCAGTGACTGCAGCCATTTTTGTTGGTATTTATTTATCTTCTATAAATGAAACTTTGTAGCCTTCAGCATAAGCCTGGGATAGTCAGGGTGTGCAAGAAGCTTGACTTCCTCTATCACCAGGGTAACCCAAGCCTCCTGCTTGCTATGTGGCCACAGCCATCTTGGTTTGGTTAATTTGCACACTTGCCCCTGATGGATGGTGGGTGTGGCTTGTGGGTGTAGTGGAGGTATGGTCAATTTGCATATTATTCTTTGATTAGATAGGATAGATGGTGAAATAAAGAGCTTCTCAGATAAAAAAAAATGCTAAAGGAGTTTATCACTATCAGACCAGCACTGCAAGCAATGGTAAAGGGAAGGAAGGAAGGAAGGTCAGAAGGAAGGAAGGTAGGAAGAAAGGAAGGAAGAAAGGATACACACACACACACACACACACACACACACACACACACACACACACTAGAGACCCGGTGCACAAGATTCGTGCACTAGGGGAGGGGTCCATCAGTCTGGCATGTGCCCTCTCATTGTTCAGGACCCCTCAGGGGATGTCCACCTGCTGGCTTAGGCCCAATCCTCTTGGGCCTAAACCAGCAGTCAGACATCCCTTTCACAGTCCGGAGCTTTTGCAGTCTGGGACCTCTCACTCCTTACTGCTTATCTGCAGCAGAGTTGGGAGAGGCTGTGAGCCTGGCTTCTGCCTGAGTGGCGCTCCCCCGGTGGGAGCACACTGACCACTAGGGGACAGCTCCTGCATTGAGCATCTGTCCCCGGTGGTCAGTGTGCATCTTAGCGACTGATCGTTCTGCTGTTTGGTTGATTTGCATATTAGGATTTTATTACATAGGATATGAACATAGGCATAGAGAATTAAAATGGCAATAAATAAGTACCTACCAATAACAACCTTAAATGTAAATGGCTTAAATACTCCAATAAAAAGACATAGGGTAGCTGATTAGATATTAAAACATGACCCAAACATATGCTCTCTACAAGAGACCCAACTCAGAACAAAAGACACACAGGATGAGAGTGTGGGGACAGAAAAAAATTTTCAAAGCAAATAGAAATGAAAGAAAAGGGGCTGCAGTAGCAATAGTCATATATGACAAAATAGATTTCAAAATGAAGGCCATCATAAGGGTCAATAACTGTCACTACAAAATACTAAAGGAGTGATTCAACAATATGATATATCCCTGGTAAACATGTATGCGCCCAATATAGGAGCACTTAAATATATATGAAAAAAACTTGTAGAAGACTTTAAGGGAGAGATGTACAGAAATAGTGTCAGAGTAGGGAACTTTGATACCCTGCTGAATTCATTGGGTATATCTTTCAGACAAAGAATTAACAAGGAGGAGAAGGAACTAAGATGGCGGCATAGGTGAGCACCTATCTAGCTGTCCAAGCAACAATTCTGAAACTACAACTTAGCAACGAAACAAGCAGCATCCAGAGTCGCCGGAGAGCTGGCTGAGGGAAAATTCCGCACATGAGAGTAGAGGCGGGACGCAGCGGTGACTTGGGAGCAGCGGTGTGCAGCTTTGAGGTTCGGAGCGCGAGAGAGCGGTGAGGGATGGGCGGCAGACAGCAAGCCCAGCTAGTTTTCTCCAGCAAGGAGGGCGGAGGTCTCCCACAGCACCGACCCCTCCAGTTCCAGGCGAGCTCCCAGGTCGGGGAAAGGAGGATCCCGGGCGCAGCTGAGGTCTGTGTGTTTGGGGAGAGTGCACGAATAGATTGGAGTGCGCAACCGGGCAGAGAACGCGGGCAGAGAACGCGCGACTCACTTGCTCGGAGACCACCATACTGCTTTGTTTTACACCCCTGAGTGAGTCTTTGACTGTGCAGACTCATTTAGGGAGAGGCAGAGTTGTCTGGCAACGGGGAGACCAGCGGTGGATTTACATTGCCACCCAACACCGAGACCCGTGAACCGCACAGATAAGCTGACGCCGCGAGCCCCATAGACCTGAAGCGGTGGGCCAGGAAGGGTGGACCTAAGCCTGACGGTGCGCGCCCATTAGACACAAACTGTGCGCCAAGTAGGGCAGACCTAAGGCTGACGCTGCACTCCCATTAGATGCTGAAGCTGTGTGCCAAGTAGGGCGGAGCTAAGGCTGACGCTGCGCGCTGCAAAGGAAGCTGAGCCACTGGTTCCTTAGAGGATACCTATCACACACCACTAAGGAACCAACTCAGGAAAGCAACAACAATGCAGAGAAAAGGAAAGAACTCAGCTGTGAAAGAAATGGAGGAAAAAAGACGATTAGACATAGAGTTTAAAACCACAGTAATTAGGTTTATGAAGAGGCTACTAGATAAGGCCGATAAAATTAATGAGAACTATGCCGAAATAAATAACACCTACAAAGAAATGAACAACGCCTACAAGGATATGAAAAAAGACCAACTAGAAATTAAGCATATACTGACTGAAACAAAAAATATTATACAAAGACTTAAAAGCAGTCCAGACGACCGCAAAAACCAAGTCAAAGATTTGAAATACAAAAAAGCAAAATCCACTCAGCTGGAAAAGCAGGAAGCCAAAAGAGTCCAAAAAATTGAAGATAGTATAAGGGGCCTCTGGGACAACCTCAAGCATACCAACATCAGAATTATTGGGGTGCCAGAAAAAGAGAGAGAGCAAGATAATGAAAACCTACTAGAAGAAATAGTGACTGAAAACTTCCCCGACCTGGTGAAAGAAATTGACTTGAAAACCCAAGAAGTGCACAGAACCCCAAAATATAGGAATCTAAAGAGGACCACACCAAGGCACATCATAATTAAAATGCTAAGAGCAAAAGATAAAGAGAGAATATTAAAAACAGCAAGAGAAAAACAGTTGGTTACCTACAGGGAAGCACCCGTACGATTGTCAGCGGATTTCTCAACAGAAACGATGCAGGCCAGACGGAAGTGGCAAGAAATATTCAGAGTAATGAACAGCAAGAATCTATAACCAAGATTGCTCTATCCAGCAAAGCTGTCATTCAGAATTGAATGTCAGATAAAGTGCTTCGCAGATAAGAAAAATCTATAGGAGTTCATCACCACCAAACCAACACTATATGAAATGCTGAAAGGTATTGTTTGAGAAGAGGAAGAAGAAAAAGGTAAAAATGTACATTATGAACAACAGGTACACATCTATCAACAAACGAATCTAAAAATCAAGAGAATTAACAACCAGATGATCAGGATAAAATGAGGAATAGAACAGAATCATGGACATGGAGAGGGAATGGACTGATAATGCTCGGTGAGAAAAAGGGTGCGGGAATTACAGCAAGAGACTGGACAAAGGTCATGCAACTCTGGGAGAGGACAGAGGGTGGGGGGAGGTGAGGGCATAGAGCGTGATGGGTACTGGGTGGAGGGGAGCTATTGGGGAAAAATGTAATTAATAAACTAAACAATAAAAGGAAAAAAAAAGAATTAACAAGGAAACAGTGACTCTAAATGACTATACTGGTTTAATTTACATTTATAGAGAATTTCACCTGAAAGATGCAGAATATACATTCTTCTCAAGTGCATATGAATCATTCTCAAAGACAGACCACATGTTAGGACACAAAACAAATCTCTGCAAGTTCAATTATATCAAGAATCTCCTTAGAGATATATGCACCCCTATGTTCATAGCAGCATAATTTACCATAGCTAAGATTTGGAAACAGCCTAAGTGCCCATCAGCAGATGAGTGGATTAAAAAACTGTGGTACGTATACACAATGGAATACTACACTGTGGTAAAAAAGAAGGAATTCTTACCATTTGAAACAGCATGGATGAAACTGGAGAGAATTATGCTCAGTGAAATAAGCCAGTCAGAGAAAGAAAAATACCACATGATCTCACTCATTTGTGGAGTATAATGAACAACATAAACTGATGAACAAAAACAGATCCAGAGACAGAGAAGCATTGATCAGACTGTCAAACCTCAGTAGGAAGGTAGGGGAGGGTGAGGTAAGGGGGAGAGATCAACCAAAGGACTTGTATGTATGCATATAAGCATAATCAATGGACACAGACACCAGGAGGTGAGGGCATGAAAGTGATGGTTGGAGGAGCAAGGAGGGGGGGATAAGGACACATATGTAATACCTTAATAATAAAGAAAAAAATCTGAAAAAAAGAGAATCTTTTTATATCACAATAGAATGAAATTAGAAATCAACTACAGTAAAAACACTGAAACACACAGAGGCTAAATAGCATGTTATAAACAATGGATGGGTTACCTAAGAAAGAAATAAAACACTTCCAGGAAACAAATGAAATGAACACACAACCCCAAAATTTTGGGGACACAGCAAAAGCAGTTCTGAGAGGGAAGTTCATAGCACTACTGGGCTACCTCAGAAAAACTATCAATAAGTTATCCAACCCTACAACTTAAAGAATTAGAAAGAAATAACAAGAAAAGCCCAGGGTAAGTATAAGGAGGAAATAATAAATGACTAGAGCAGAAATAAATGACATAGAGACTTAAAAGCACAGTATAAAAGATCAATGAAACCAAAAGCTGGTTCTTTGGGAAGATAAACAAGATTGATAAATCTTTACACAGACACATCAAGAGACAAAGAGAGAGGACTCAAATAAATAAAATCATAAATTAAAGAAGTGAAATAATAATGGACATCACAGAAATATAAAGAATTGTAAGCAAATACTATGAACAGTTATATGCCAACAAGCTGGACAATGTGGATCAAATGGGAAAATTCCTAGAAAATTATAATCTCCCCAAACTGAATCAGGAAGAATCAGAAAACGTGAATAGCTGATACCTGTTGATGAAATAGAAGCAGTAATAAAAAAATTCCTAGAAAACTAAAGCCTTGGTCTAGATGACTTCAGAGGGGAGTTTTACCAAACATTCAAATAAGAACTAACACCTATTCTCTTCAAACTATTCCAATAAATCCAAGAGGAAGGAACACTATCAACCTCTTTTTATGAGACCAGCATTATTCTAATTCTAACACCAGACCAAAAAAAAAAAAAAAAAAAAAAGGAGAGAATTACAGCCAATATCCCTGATCAACATAGATGCAAAAATCCTCAATAAAAAAAATTAGCGAATAGGAAGCAGCAATATATTAAAGAGATCAGACACCATGACCAGGTGGGACTTATTCCAGGGATGCAAGGCTGGTACAATATCTACAAGTGAATAAACATGGTGTATCACAGAAATAAATTGAAAGACAAAAATCAAATGATCATATCAATAGAGCAGAAAAATCATTTGACAAAATCTAATACCTACTTTTGATAAAAAAAACATGTCAGCAAAGTAGAAATAGAAGGATCATACCTCATCATAATAAAGGTCATATATGACAAACTTACAGCCAACATAATATTTAATGGGCAAAAACTAAAACCATTACCACTAAATGCAGGAACAAGACAGGGGTGTCCACTTTCACCACTCTTATTCAACACTAGAGACCCGGTGCACAAAATTCGTGCACGGGGAGGCAGGGGACATCCTTTAGCCCAGCCTGCTCCCTCTCTAATCTGGGACCCCTCGAGGGATGTCCAATTGCCCATTTAGGCTCCATGGGATCTCATCGGGCCTAAATGGGCAATCGGACATTCTTCTCACAATCCAGGACTGCTGGCTCCAAACTGCTCACCTGCCTACCTCCCTGATTGCCCCTAACTGCTTCTGCCTGCCAACCTGATCACCTGCTAACCACTACCCTGCCAGCCTAATTGATGTCTAACTGCTCCCCTGCCAGCCTGTTTGCCCCCAACTTCTCTCCTCTGCCTGGCCTGGTCACCCCTAACTGCCCTCCCCTGCAGACTTGATCAGCCCCAACTGCCCTCCCTTGCAGGCCTGGTCCCTCCCAACTGCTCTCCCCTGCTGGCCTGATCGCACACAACTGCTCCCCCTTGCAGGGCCTGGAACCTTCCAATGGCCCTCCCCTGCTGGCCATCTTGTGGTGGCCATCTTGTGTCCACATGGAGGCAGGATCTTTGACCACATGGGGACAGCCCTCTTGTGTGTTGGAATGATGGTCAATCTGCATATTTCTCTTTTATTAGATAGAATAGAGGCCTGATGCATGGGTGGGGGCCAGCTGGTTTGCCCTGAAGAGTGTCTCAGATCAGGGTGGGGGTTTGCTTGGGGTGAGGGGCAGCCTGGGCGAGAGACCTATGGAGGTTTGCAGGCAGGCCATGCCCCCCAGTGGAGGCCTTGGTATCTGTGATTAATCTTTGTCTACAATTGAAATTTTGTAGCCTGGAGCAGAGCCAAGCCTTCTGCTCATTATGTGTTGGCAGCCATTTCTGTTTGAAACTTTGTAGCCTAGAGTGGAGGCCTAGTCTGGTAATGGCAGGCTGAAACCTTGGCTTCCTCTGTTGCCAGGGAAACCCAAGCCTCTGTTCTCTCCAGCTCAGTGGCTGCTACCATTTCTGTAACTTTTATAATTGAAACTTTGTAGCATGGAGTGGAGGCTTGGCTTCCACTGTTGCCAAGGAAACCTAAGCCTTCCTCCTGCTCTCAGTGGTGGCAGCCATCTTGGTTGGGGTTTATTTGCATAATATGCTCCTGAGTGGCTGGTGGTGTGGCTGCTGGTATGGCTATGGGCGTGGCTTGTGGCGAAGGTATGGTCAAATTTGCATATTACTCTTTTATTAGACAGGATAGCACTGGAAGTATTGCCGCAGTGATCAGACAAGGAGAAAACAGAAAAGGCATCTAAACTAGAAAGGAGGAAGTAAAACTGTCATTATTTGTAGACAGCATGATATTGTACATAGAAAACCTTAAACACTCCACCAAAACTCTACTAGATTTAATAAATTAATTCAGCAATGTAGCAGTATACAAATTAACCCCCTAAAATTGATGATACTTTTGTACACCAATTATGAATTCTCAGAAAGAGAAACTAAACAAACAAGCACATTTACCATTGCAACATAAAAAGTAAAATACTCAGGAATAAACTTAACCAGGAGGTAAAAGACCTGTACTGAGAAAACTATAGGACATTGGAAAAACAAATAGAAGGAAATATAAAAAAAATGTTCATGGGTTGGTAGCATTAATATAATTAAAATGCCCATATTGCCCAAAGCATTCTACAGATTCAATGCAATACCTATTCAAATATCAACAGCACATTTTACAGATCCTAGTACAAACACTCCAAAAATTTTTATGGAACAATAAACAAAAAACACCCCAAAATAGCTACAGCAATCCTGAGAAAGAAGAAAAAGGTTGGTGGAATCACAATACCAAATATCATGTTATACTACAAAGCCACTGTAATCTAACAGCCTGGTATTGGCACAAGAACAGGCATATAGATCAATGAAACAGAATAGATATTCCAGAAATCGACCCAAGCCATTATGCTCAATTAATATTTGACAAAGTAAGCAAGAGCATACAATAGAGTTCAGACAGTCTCTTCAATAAATGGTGTTGGGAAAATTGGACAGATACATTAAAAAAAATGAAACTAGACCACCAGCTTACACCATCCTAATATATTAAAAAGCCAGGGGCCACCATGACCTAAACAACCAGATGGATGACTGAACAGCAGGCTGTATGGGACAACGAGACCAGCAGGGGGAGGGGAAGTTAGGGGCTATCAGGCCAGTGGGCAAAGGCAATTAGGGGTGATCAGGCTGGTGGGAGTGGGGCGGGGAAGGGGAAGGAAAGATAGGGGTGATTAGGCAGGCAGGGGAGCAGTCAGGAGCCAAGAGTCCTGGATTGTGAGAGGGATGTCAGACTGCCCATTTCGGCTCAATCCCTGGGGTCCTGAATTGGAGAGGGTGCAGGTTGGCCTAAGGGGACCCTGTCCCCAAGCATGAAATTTGTGCACCAGGCCTCTAGTATATTATAATAAAATAAAATGGATAAAAGACTTAAATGTAAGTCATGAAAACATAAAAATCTCCTAGAAGAAACCATAGGCAGCAAAAGCTCAGGCATCTTTTATAGCAATATATTTGTGGATACATCTCTTAGCACAAAGGACACTAAGAAGAAAATAAACAAATGATACTATATCAAAATAAAAAGCTTCTGCAGAGCAAAAGAAACCATCAACAAAATGAAAAGGGAGCTCACTGTATGGAAGAACATAGATGGCAATGCTACATCTGATAAAGGGTTAATTTCCAAAGTATATAAAGAACTCACACAACTTAACAAAAGGAAGACAAATGATCCAATTAAAAAATGGGCAAAAAACCTAAATAGTCACTTCACTAAAGGTGACATTTAGAAGGCCAGGAGACATATGAAAAAATTCTCAAAGTCACTGATCATCAGAGAGATACAAATTAAAAGGAGAATGAAGTATCACCTGACACCTGTCAGAATGGCTACCATCAACAAATCAGCAAATGACAAGTGGTGGTGAGGATGTGGAGGAAAGAGAACACTGCTGGTGGGAATGCAGACTGATCTAGTCAATATGTAAAATAGTATGGAATTATTTTCTCAGAAAATTAAATACGGAGTGCCATTAGACCCAGTGATCCCACTTATAGGAATATAGCCTAATCAGAAAGACTGTATGCACCTCTATGTTCATAGCAGCACAATTTACAATAGCTATGATCTGGAAACAGCCCAACCACCCATCAGTAGATGAGTGGATAAAAAAAACTGTAGTAGGTTTACACTACAGAATACTATCCAGCAGTAAAAAACAAGAATCTCTTACCCTTTGAGACAGCATGGAGGGACCTGGAGAATATTATGCTAAGCAAAATAAGCCTGTCAGAGAAAGGCAAGTATCACATGACCTCTCCCTCTCTCTCTTTCCTTTCCTGCGTGAAATAAAAAAAAATGTATATATACATATTAAAAAATAGGAAAACTGGAGAATGACATTACAAAGATGGTGACATAGGTTGTTCCTGACTTTGCTTCCTCTCATAAGAAGAATAGCTAATAACTAATTAAGACCAAACACCACTAAGAGAATCCTATGACACAGGGATGAGGCTGAAGTACCTTCTGCACCATAGAGACCAAGACAGACTACATTAAAAATGTAAGAGAAGTAGCTATAGCAATGATGGGCAACCTTTTGAGTTTGGTGTGTCAAAATTCGCCAAAAACAAAACAAAACAAAAAAAAAAAATGAGCATAACTCGGGTGGTGTGTCACTTCGAGAAAAAAAACCCATAATTTGCGATATTTATAGTTTAAATAACAAAAATGTATAGTTGTAATATATAACTGTATTTAGTAAACCAAAAACTAATTATTTAACTTACCTGCTTAGTGACTTCTTTGTTCATCTGTCACTTAGTTTCTTTTGTTGGTCCTGATATTATTTAACTTGTGTGGGTTGCTGTGAACTAAGATAAGTGAGGGGAAGGGGGAATTCTTTAACTAACCTGCCTATTAGTGACTTTTGTTGCTGAATTTCATTGGCTAAACCTTCAATTGAAGATTGGTATTTTGTACACTTCAAGCCCAAGCAAGCACTACTAACTTCATCTGTCAGTTTCTTTTGTTGGTTTTGATATTATTTAACACTACTACTACCATTTCTTTTACTTAACCTTGGTTTTTTATTTTTTGGGTTCTCCATCAGGGGGGCAGTGACAGAAGATAGAATTATAGATAGCCTGTTAGCCCTGCAGGTAATTAGGGGTTAACTAGCCTAACTGACCACAAGATGGCACATGTAACCATCTTTTACGAAAGGGCAGGATTAATAAGCAGAAATAGGGGTTAATAAGGATGCACAACAGTAATAGTGGTGAAATGGAGTCTGCACTATGCTGCAAAATGACGTCCCTTATATAAATTAAGATGGCTGCCGCTATTTCTAATGGTGGAAAATGGCACCCATAGCACAGGTCCTCACCTCTCCCTGCCTCCCCCTCACTTATCTCAGTAATTATGGTCAGTTAGAAATCCCTGACACCCCAGAACAGTAGATTGGATGATGGTTGCTGTGGTTATGTGGTTGCTGGTAATGGCGATCACAGGGCCCCCAGAGATGCATCCCCCTGTGGCATTCTGCTGCTCCCTGCTCTGCCGGCCAGAAGTGAGGTCAAAGATCCCCTAACGGCCTAACCAGAAGTCCCAGAACTAGGCGCTCTGTGCCGGAGTTCTGTTGTTTTGGCCTACAGACCTCCGGCACAGAGTATCTACACTACACTATAGCAGATGTTTCATCCTCGGCTACAGTACCGGGCTGTGCAGTAGCCGAGGATGAAATGTCCTTCTCGGCATGTGGCCCCATACTTCTCTGTATGTGACCACATGCAGCCTCGTGTCATCAAAAATGGCTACGCATGTCAGTGCTGACACGTGTGTCATAGATTTGCCATCACTGAGCGATAGACTGGCCACATTGTTCCCCCCTCAAGGGCTGGTACAATACCACTTGGAAAGGTCTCCCCTGAGCCTCCTGTGACTTGTATGGAAAAGGGAACCTGGAGGGACAGCCAATCATCCCCTAGCATTGTGGGTCACTTTGTGGGAACATCATGGTGAGTGCAGGGGAATCTATGGGGCTTAATCACTGGGAATCTGACTGTCACTGAGAAGGGAAGAGGGGTTGGCAAAAACCAGCCCGTGGATCTTGGCAGACCAAGTTCATGCCTGCGGTGCCCAGGAAGTAATACCAACGTACAGCTTTGCTCATCTGCAGAACCAAGTTGGGGGTGCACTCTGACCAGGGAAATAGATATAATGTATATTAGCCTGATTCTGATCCTCAGACAAGGAGATTTGCTGGCCCTAGAGTCTGCTTTGCCCAAGTAAGGAGCTGAATCACCATCCCTTCTGCTGTGGAGAGTGTCTTCTGTTCACATCAGACCAGAAGGTCTGGTGATAACTCCTGGAATCAGTGCAGCTCACTTGCACTTGAGCTGAGAGGAAGGTGGAGAGAGCTGATCATCCCCAGTGTAAAGCCAATGGCTGTTTGGTCAGGGAACTTGGATTGTGGGTCAGCTTAAGTTAAGGCAACGAAGAGTTTTACTGGCTTTAGAACTGTTTCTCCTGCTGTGCCTGGGCAGGGAATCTATTTTGTAGCCCTGCTCATTGCTAAATATAGTACTCATCTTGTCTGACCAGGGCACTTGCCTGTTCAATAGCCCTATGTATGGTGGCACTTTAAAAGAGAGCACAACCCATGGCTTCTCCTGTCTTCAGAGCAAAACTGGTGGCCTTACCTGCCCAGGGAATTCAGTGCTCACTCTTGCCTGGTTTGGGTTCTCAAACATTGAGCTATACAGGTCCTTGGTACCATCCTGCTGCTCTACCAGGGCAGGGAAGCTAATTTACAGCTTCATCTACTCCTGAATACAGTACCCAATTCCAACCAGCTAATAAGCCTGACCAAAGAATCTAGGCAACTGTGAAGCCCATCCCACAGTCTTACTTGGGTAGGTAACCAAGCCAGCAGTCATATCCAAACTTTCTCAGCCAGTGGCCCCCCCACCCAGCCCTGTTCTCAGAGCTCAAATAGTTGCTTTGCCCCCCCTTTCCCACAAAGACCTTAATAGTAGGTCCCATCTGCTCAAGGAAATCACCAACAGACAGACCCAGAAACCCAAACAGAACTGACTGCTGCTGAAGTAGTCAAAGCATATTGATACCAAAAGACATAAAAAAACACAAAAAAAGTATAGCAGGATAAGAAACAGTGACTAATGAATCTATAAACAACCAGAAAACAATGAAAAAAATGGCTATAGTAAATCCTTACCTATCAATAATTACTTTACATGTAAACACAATCAATTCTCAAGTTAAAAGAAACTATTTGGCTAAATCAGTGTTGGCAAACTGCGGCTCTGTTGACTAATGAGTTTGCCGACCACTGACCTAGATTCTCAATTCCAATAATTACAGGCTGTTGTTGTTCCTTGTGATTAAACCCCTATCCCAGTGGTCGGCAAACTCATTAGTCAACAGAGCGACAGCTGTGGTTTGCCGACCCCTGGGCTAAATGAGTAAAGAAACAAGACCCAACAATATTTCTGCCTATAAGAGACTCACTTTTGTCTTAAAGACACACTTACACTGAGAATAAAGGGATGGAAAAAAAAAAAAACATTTCAAGCAAATGGTAACAACAACAAAAAAAGCAGTGATAGCTAGATAGTTCACTCTCCATCTCTTACTATACACAATAAATTGGACAACCTCAAAGCTCTGGTTTTAAGTAGTTGTGACCTCTTTGAGGACAAATGTGAGCATGCTAGATCTTTCCATCACTTTAATATGCCAATATCTTACTTCTAATGAAAATCATATAGTCATCACTTTGTCAATCATTCTAAGAATTCTTTAAAATATTATAAAATATTTCAGACACTTAAGTCACATGAAGATAATACTGTGGGAACCCCTTTCATGTCCCGCGTGGTCTAGGGTTCCAGGGTCAGGGTTCGGGTTCTGGAGAAGGCCGCACACAAATGAAAGAGACTAGAAAAGCATTAATTTGGGAATATTGGGGGCCAGGTGGCAGCCACCTCTAGTGGGAGAACTACCACTAGCTCTGACCTTGCTATCCTCTTTTATTAAGAGGTCAAATTACAGTAATAGTCAATCAGCAAGAATTTACATAAGACTAACAAGTGGAGGCTGCTTCAACTACAAATGTCTCAACTAAACTATGATTAGCTCTGACCTTTCAGAGCGATTAAGGTTAACCAGCTTTCTGGATCTCTCTATTAGTGAGGCAGTGATTGGTTTCCGGCAGATACTCATATATCCTCCATATGTGACAACATGGATAGACCTTGAGGCATTCTGCTAAGTGAAATGAGTCAGACAGGAAAGGAGAAATACTGCATAACTTTTCTTATATGTGGAATCTTGTATACAGTTGAAGCTCTAGGTTTCCTCTTTCGGAACTCATTCCTCCCACTGACTTTTTGTATCTCCCACCAGAGTCACTCAGGTCAGGGACAAGAGGGTCGGAGTCTTTATACTTCTGCCTCTGGTGGGGTGCAGCTTAGAAGTTGCTTTCCAGCTCTTCTACCTCCAGGCAAGGGGGTGCCAGTAGTCTTGGGGCAGCCTTCCGACACCGCTGCAGGTTCTGACCGCTGGAGTAAGCATTTTATGTTCTTAAAAATGGTAACGGGAGACGAGAAATACGACAAGGACACTATAAATTCCAGCAACATGTCCCATCACATGGAAACACCACACATTACCTACTTTCTTGTTGGAGGGCATTTAATTCAAGTATCCATCTACCTATCCATCCATCCATCCTAGTTTTTGACATGAGATGCTAATAGTATGCCATACACATAGTTTTTAACAGTAGATGCTATAAGTCTGCATAAAAATAGGCATCTTTAAGCATTCCTTAAATATTTATTTTATGTTGTTCTGTAAGAAATAATGTCCCCCATAAAGTTCTCTGAGAAATCAGCTGAAGGGTGAAAGACTGTTTATTCTGGATTGTTAGAGATGAAGTGAGCTGAGAGATGAGTTAGAACTCCTTTTCACAGAGGGCAGCTTATTTTGATGCCTTAGTTTGGATGCTGCAGGCGAGGGCTCCTTGCGACAGTCGGGCACAGGACCCATGTCCTGGCCTCCTAAGAGACCCTCATCAAAGAAGAATCCTCCATCCCCTAAAGCCCTTCCATCTTATACCTTGTTTTATTCTTGGTTATTTTGTTTTATGTTTTAAAACATGTTTCATCTTTATTGTCTTTTTTTCTCACTTGTTTAATTAATATTTATTTTTTAAGGGTTTTGTTTTTAAGTGGGCATCAGGAGATACTTGCATAAAGGAATAAGCCAACTGATTGTCAGATCCCGCAGCAAAACATGACTGATATCTTTCTTTCTCCTCATCTCCTCCCCCCCTTTTTTTTCATTCTCTCAGCTCTTAGATTTTGAGATGTTAAAAAGATCTCTGTCTCCTATTTGAGTTCCAGATGGTCTCCAGGACCTAAAGAAGCTCTGTGGGATAAGTTTGCAGCCTAAATAATACATAAACAATGCTTTTAATTTCCACATACACTAGGGGAGAAGTAGTTTTCCACAGAAAGAGCAAGTAATTTTCACAGATGAACTGAGGAGCTGTCTCAGAGCACTGGTTTTGCACGGCAGCTCATGCCCTGTGTATACAAAGACTATGAAAACATCCCAGAGTGGAAATCCAACTGTGTAAAACTCCAACTTGTGCAAATTTGTGTAAACCCAGGAGAGAAATTTTGAAGAAAATAATTGGGTAGTAATGCTTGAGGAGGACTCTTAAAATGAAAGCATATCTCAAACAACTTTACTTTTAAGATTCTTTTACTCAAATGTTAGAATTTCCCTTTTAATGGCCTGGATTAAGAGTAACTAACTAAATGATAACCACCACCACAGAAAACACAAACTAATCTCCTTTCAAGGGGAAATTTTATACTTCTCCCAGTTGTTAGCTCTTAAAAAATTGGTTAGAACTGTGGATTGAATGTCTGTACTTTTCCAAAACTCATCTATATACATAAAAGGCTAATATGCTAAGTGTCCCTCCTACTGTCTGACTGGTCGCTATGATGTGCACTTACCACCAGGGGGCAAACCCTCAACGCAGGAGCTGCTGAGCTGCAGTGTCTTGGCAGTAGTGGTTCTCAGGTGACACACCGTGAAACCAGAGAGGAGGGAGCTGGATTCCTCATGGGGCCACGTGATTCCACCTTCAGCCATGGGTTATGTTGTTGCTGGGCCACTGTCGGCCCCGAATCTGGTTTACTGCACACTTGTGTTTGTGTTCTATACCCTGTACAACAGCAACTTTGCAGAGTGCCTTCTCGCACTCTGGGACCCCTCCGGGGATGTGGGAGAGCTGGTTTTGACCTGATTCCTGCAGGCCAGGCATAGGGACCCAACCTGGTGGAGGAACTCGCTCACTTAGCAGGTGCCAGGGAAGCACCATGGGAGGTTGGCTCCAGGGCATTTCTGGCCCTTCTCACCCAGTACCACCCTGCCAGCCACCTTCTAATTAATTTCCTTTCAATGTGCACAAATCCGTGTACTGGGTCACTAGTATATTATAAAGCCTTAACCTTCAATGTTAAAGTAGGCTTTTGGGCAGTGATTAGGTATAGATAAAATTGTGAGGGTGGGGATCCCATGATCAAATTAGTATCCTTATAGGAAAAAAAGAAGAGAGACTAGAGCTCTGCTTCAATCACATAAACAGAGTGAGAGGGTGGCTGTCTGTAAGCCAGAAAGAGATTCCTCACTAGGAACTGTGTTAGACTTCCAACTTCCAGAACTGTGAGAAAGAAATTGCTGTTGCTTAAGCCACCCAGTCTATGGCATTTTGATATGGCAGCCCAAGCTGACTAAGAATTAATTTGACAGATTCCCAATAGGTGATCTAGACTCAATGTCCACAAACCTTCGTATACTACTTAAATATTATAGAAGCTGCAGCCTGAAAACCAAGGTTTTACCATAAAGTGTCTCAGTAATAGTTCCCCATCCATCATAAGCTACAACATTCTACAAAATTTCTTGGGAATTTGAAGCCAGTGGAGGCACAAATTGACCTGTGTTAACTTTATTGCTTAAGATGAACATGGGGGCTAGAGATACTGCCAAGTAAGTTGACCAATATTAGGGAGTTCTTTTTTCTCTGAACTTCTTTTGATAATGTTATACCAAAAAATATCTTTATCAACATTTTCCATTTATATGAAAATGTGCAATATGTAGTGTGACTTAGAAAGAGACTGGCAGTGTCATGGCACTACCCACAGAGACTTTATTCTGGATTTCTAAAGACAGTAGGGAATCTGTATTATCTAGTTTATTATAGGAAGCAACTTACCTTAGAAATACAGTGAAAAAGACTGAAACTAAAGTGAACTTTTGAGCAAATGTTCTGATGGAATTGACAAGATGTAGAAAGGAGTCATCAAAAACAAGGAGTCATGAGATTAGAAAAAAATAGATGTTTTAGATACCTTTTTATTGAGAAAAAAATTGGGACTTAATATTAAGATGTCATTTTCTTATATGCTGAGTAGACCCATGGTTAACTTAATATATGGTAAAATGTATTTTGTTTTATTTTCATAACATATGTCTAAGCTATTTTAAGTAATCCCCTTGTCATCCCAACTCATCCAGAATTGAAGAATACTCTCAGATATTGCCATCTACAGATACATTTACCAGACCCTCTCTGACTATGACAGCTAAGATTCTGGGCCAGTGAAGCAAAATCAAGCAGGGAGTATGCCTTCTAGAATGCTGTGTTAATGGGGCATGTTTCTATCACATTGGGCCACATTTATATTTCATTGTACCCTACTATTCTTATCCTCTCTTCTATCCTGCATTGTTCTAGGCAGGCTAAATTCAAGCTATGTACAGTGAGGGACAAGAGACTTTACAATCTGGTTTCAACACCTTTTAAATTACAAAGTTTAGGTCCAGCTGTACTATATTTCCTGCCAGTGTGAATGGGGGTGAGGAGGTGAACATTGATACAATTTAGAGATTAGAGAGACAGGAGTAATTGGTTTTTTTTTAACTTTTTTTTTTTAAGAGAGAAAGGGAGAGGGATAGAGAGTTAGTAACATCAATGAAAGAGAGAAACATTGATCAGCTGCCTCCTGCACAACCCCTACTGAGGATGTGCCCACAACCAAGGCACATACCCTTGACCGGAATTGAACCTGGGACCCTTCAGTCCGCAGGCCGACGCTCTATTCACTGAGCCAAACCGGTTATTGCTTTTTTTTTTTTAACTTTTATTACAAACTGTATTGGTGGAAATGTGACTTAGATTAACCTAAAAAATTCAAACTTTAATATACCGTAACATTTTAAAAAATCCAGAAAACAGTGCAAAATACCAAAAGGAGTATAACAAATGATAATATATTTTAAAATTATTAGTATGATCCTCTTTCTGTCATTGTTTTATAACTTTTCAAGAGTAGGAATTCTAAAAAGAGGAATAGTTAGCAGAAACAAGTTTCAAAAAGTCCTGCTTTGTTCTCGAGACTTCTGTATATCTCTTCACTTCAGAATAAGAAAAGTGACCATTTACAAATAGTTTCCCACATGATCTTATTAGGTAGTAAAATGGCTTATATTTTTATGGGCTATTTCCAATATTTGAATAAATTCTAGTAGTATTTGTAGGATGGGGAAATTATTTATTTATTTATGTATCCTCTTTTAATTTTTATTGTTGAAAGTATAATATAGGTCCTTTCCCCCCCTCAGCCCCCCCCCCCCATTAACCTCTTCCAGCTGCTTCTGTCTTCCTGCCCCAATCCACAGGCCAGGCCCTTACCACCCCATTGTCTGAGTCCCCAGGTTATGCATATATGCACACAAGTTCATTGGTTGATCTCTTCCCACCCACCCTCCCCTCCCTTCCCTCTGAGGTTCAACTGTCTGTTCATGCTTCTATGACTCTGGGTCTATTTTTGATCATTAGTTTATTTGGTTCATTAGATTCCACATATGAGTGAGATCATGTGATACTTTCTCTGACTGGCTTATTTCACTCGGCATAATACTCTCTAAGTCCATCCATGCTGATGCAAATGTTAAGACTTATTTCCCTTTTATTGTCGCATAGTATCCCATTATATAAATGTACCACAGTTTTTTTACCCACTCATCTGCTGATGGGCACTTAGGCTGTTTCCAAGTCTTAGGATGGGAAAATTCTTAACTTGAAAAGATGTGGTCTAAATTGTTTGATTATGTAATCTAATTATAATCTTTGGCAATGAAGGAAAATAATTTAGAGTTGTTTTATTCAACATTAATTCATGTATTACTATACTCATATCCAAAATAAATTTAGGAAGACACATTAAATAAGTACCATTTCTTTTTCAAAGTAGCACCTATTTTAACTATTATAACTTTTTGGTATTTTCCCAATATGATAGAAAATCCACTGAGTAGTATATTTTAATTTTTTTTTCATGTTTAACCCTTGACTGCTTCCATCTTCATTAATTAGAGGTTAATTGGGTTGTTGGGTTTTTAACTTTCCGTTCTCCCCATATGTATATTTATTAGATACTAGAGGCCCAGTGCACAAAATTCATGCACGGGGGATAGGGGATGTTCCTCAGCCCAGCCTGCACCCTCTCTAATCTGGTACCCCTCGAACGATGTCCGACTGCCTGTTTAGGCCCGATTCTGGTAGGAGCAGGCCTAAACAGGCAGTCGGACATCCTTCTCACAATCCAGGACTGCTGGCTCCAAACTGCTCAGCTGCCTGCCTGCCTGATTGCCCCTAACTGCTTCTGCCTGCCAGCTGATCACCCCCTAACCACTACCCTGCCAGTCTAGTTGATGTCTAATGCTCCCCTGCCAGTCTGTTTGCACCCAACTTCCCTCTTCTGCCAGCCTGGTCACCCCAACTGCCCTCCCTTGCAGGCCTGGAACCTCCCAACTGCCCTCCCCTGCTGGCCATCTTGTGGTGGCCATCTTGTGTCCACATGGGGGACAGGATCTTTGACCACATGGGGGCAGCCCTCTTGTGTGTTGAAGTGATGGTCAATCTGCATATTACTTTTTTATTAGATAGGATAGAGGCCTGGTGCATGGGTGGGAGCCAGCTGGTTTGCCCTGAAGGATGTCCTGGATCAGGGTGGGGGTTCCCTTGGGGTGTAGGGCAGCCTGGGCGAGGACCCTGGTATCTATGATTAATTTCTGTTCTACAATTGAAACTTTATAGCCTAGAGCAGAGCCAAGCTTTCTGCTTGTTCCATGACAACAGCCATTTCTTTAAATGGTTATATTTTTCTTTCTTTCTTTAAAACATTTTTTAAAAATATGTTTTATTGATTTTTTTATAGAGCAGAAGGGAGAGGGATAGAAAGTCAGAAACATCGATGAGAGAGAAACATCGATCAGCTGCCTCTTGTACACCCCCTACTGGGGATGTGCCTGCAGCTAAGGTACATGTCCTTGACCAGAATCGAATCCGAGACCTTTCAGTCCACAGTCCGGCCGTCTATCCACTGAGCCAAACCGGTTTTGGTGCGACAGCCATTTCTGTTTGGGTTTATTTAAATTCTATAATTGAAACATTGTAGCCTAGAGTGGAGGCCTAGGTGCTAGGGCTGCAGAAGCTTGGCTCCCTCCATCACCTAGGTAACCCTAACCTCTGCTCTCTCCAGCTTGTGGCTGCCGCCATTTTTGTTGGGATATACCTTCTATAACTGAAATTTTGTAGCATTGAGTGGAGGCTTAGGCTGGCAAGGGCAGGCAGAAAGCTTGGCTTCCTCCATTGCTGGGGGAACGAACCGAAGCCTCCCTCCTGTTCTCAGTGGCTGCAGCCATCTTGGTTGAGGTTTATTTGCTTCTGATTGGCTGGTGGGCATGGCTTGTGGGTGTATTGGAGGTATGGTCAATTTGCATATTATTCTTTTATTAGATAGGATAAACTATTAAGCCCAAATCTGTAGAATCTCTCACTGCCTTGAAACTCCTAAAATCATGGTTTCCCTCTTGCCCTTCAAGACATCTTCATGATCTCTTTTAAAAAAATATATATATTATTGATTTTTTACAGAGAGAAAGGGAGAGAGATAGAAAGTCAGAAACATCGATGAGAGAGAAACATCGATCCACTGCCTCCTGCATACCCCCTACTGAGGATGTGCCCGCAACCAAGGTACATGCCCTTGACCGGAATCGAACCTGGGACCTTTCAGTCTGCAGGCCATACGCTCTATCCACTGAGCCAAACCAGTTTCGGCTCTTCATGATCTCTTAAATATGCAAGAACCCATCACTGGCACTTAAAAATGTCAGTAAAATGTCTATGTATTTTATCTTCTTTTCCATTAAGTTTGTCTCTACTGCCTTTCATCTGATTTGTTTTAAACACACATTGCATTAATTTACTTTCTTTTCTGATTTTACATCTGATATTTTCACCAAAATTATGCTCCGACTTATAGAGGTGAAAATAATGACTAAATCCTCTTAAAGTCTGGTTTTATAACCCCAATTTAAGTCTCAGAAACTTCTCAGTTAAATATAAGAAAGCAGTCATTTTTTTTTCTGATCCTCCCTTCCTTCTTATGGGAAAACAGTTCAGAGTTATTAAGCTTTAATGAACAATACATAAGTAAAATCATTGCAGATAAGAGCTCATTAAAATGTACATCTTCCATCTTGTAAACTAAGAAAAGGAAAGTTGTTCTTCCTTGGTCTCCAGAAAACTTCAAATGACCTGTCCCATTCTTTCATCACAAAGGGTGTATCCATACAAATGCATCATGACCCTTTGGTAGCATCACTTAATGATGATTTCATAAAGGTTTTGTTTTGTCATGTTTTTATGTCTTTTTCCCCCCAGCATAAGTACTTTTTACAAAGTGATACTTATGAGTACTGTAGTTTCTAATGTTGAGTGTGGACAGTGAATTTCACTTTAGCATCAGAAGAGGTATTCTAGGTCAATACTCTAGAAACTGCAATTCTAGCAGTTTCTTTTACTTCCCATAAACATATTAAAGTTTAAGCAAAACCAAATGATTTCCAATTACCCTGAAACCCAGTCAACTTTAGAGATGTTAAGTATCTACATATGGCCCAACTGGTGTGTCTCAGTGGTTGAGTGTTGACCTATACACCAGGAAGTCACAGTCTGATTTTCCTTCAGAGCACTCCCTGGGTTGTGGTCTCCACCCCCAGTGTGGGGTGCGCAGGAGACAGCCGATCAATAGTTCTCTCTCATCACTGGTGTTTCTATCTTTTGCTCCTACTCCCTTCCTCTCTGAAATCAACAAAAGTAAAAATAAATTAAGAAATTCTTTTAGCCCTTGCTGGTTTGGCTCAGTGAATAGTGTCAGCCTGAGGACTAAAGGGTCACAGGTATAATTCCAGTCAAGGGCACATGCCTGGATTTTGGGCTTGATTCCTAGTAGGGTGCGTGCAGGAGGCAGCTGATCAATGATTCTTTCTCATCATTGATGTTTCTATTTCTCTCTCCTTCTCCCTTCCTCTCTGAAATAAATAAAAATATATTTAAAATACTTTGATAAAAAATATTCAATGGCATAATTTGTTTTAAGACTGAGATAAAATTTAGCACCTGGGGTAATTAAATAACTTGTTCTCTGAGACAAGTTGTTCATGTTTTGGCCACAGGTTATAGTTATATCAGAGAATAAAATATTTTTACAAAATTTTACAGGACTTCAATAAGTGCCTGGAGAGGGCATACATTTCTACATCAGTCAACATTGGAGAAAAATTGTCATTTTTCTCCTCTTTCTTGAAACTCAAGATCGCCTCTTCTGCCATTCTCTCCTCCCCCTCCCTTCAACACACACACCAAGATATCTTAAAGAAACTAACTGCAAAAAGGTAACAAAATAAAAGAGACCGAATCTATTACAAAAAAATACTGAATTTATTAATGTCAGGGCTAACAATTTTACTCTTTCTTATTGAGCATGTTTTATATTGAAAACTATCTTTTATGATAAACTGAAAACCAAAGCTTGGGCTACATGGAATATCCAAAACATAATGTCAGAGAAGGTATACATTTTTATTGTATGGTATGTTCTCTTCTAAGTGTAACCACAACAACTCTAATTTCCCATTGTTCATAGCACTCCCCTCACCCCCTCTCCCACGCTCCCTACTGTACTGACAAAGTTTTTACCTGCTTGTGACTTCTGCCTTATTGAGTGATGTGTAGGCTGGAGGAAGAAGTGATTGGATATATGTCTAAATTGCGTTAGAGCAGTTAACCAAGATGGGGCCCTTAGATAACCCATTTCACAATCATCTAGGTATTAAAAATCCAGATTTGCTGATCATGCCTTGCCACTTTCTCCTCCCCCCACCTACTGAATACCACCTCTGGGGCTAGACACTGGGATTCTGCATTTTAGCTAAGTGCCTGAGATGATTCTAAAGTGTTCATCTCAATAGTAGCTATAATCCATATTTTAGCTTATCTAAATGGTTGCTACATCATATCTGCAGAGAATGAACAGTTTTATTATTAATTCTATTAAATATGTGGAAATTGAGGCACACAGATTTTAAATTCATGATCCAAGTTTATTCATTGAAATATGGCCAAGCTAAGATTAAAATTATAAGTTTATAACCAATGATTTATCTACTATATTAAATTTATACACGGGAGTGGGCAAAAGTAGTTTTAGTTCTGAATAAACACAGAGTTCATTCTTGTTATTATTATTTATTCTGTATTATACATATTTCCATATGACAACTGCATACCCACTTTTGCTCACCTCTGTGTATAACATTTTCTTCATACTTAATGATTCCATATTCATAATGAGCAACTGAAATGCCAATTATGAAACAGTAGAGGATGAAGTGAAGATGAGGATACAATAGCTTACCCTTTGATTTGTCAGTTATTACTTTATGTAAAAATACAACTTAGTTCTGTTGAATTTATGTCTTTCTTGTAGTAGCAATTATTTTTAAAAGCAAATGATTTGCTACTTAACTAAGAACTATAGCCAGAAAACTTTTCTAAAAAAAGAAGTTTTAGCCTTTATAAAAATATGTTAAAAGTACTTAAATTAGAAATGCTGCCTTCTTTAAAGAGATTTTACTTTTATAGCATATATGAAAAACAAACTTTTGAACCACTAAAAAGAAGATAATGATTCAGTTCCTATAAAAAGAAGAGAATTAAGGACCAGAATGTGTTAGGATCTAAATTATGCAATATAAACAGGCAAAAGTAATCTAGAAAACATTTTCTTTATGTATAATTCATTTAGCAGCTGCCTATTTGTGACACTTATTATACATTGATTAAGAGCATGACTAAACAACCATATAATGTGTGTGCCTCATATAACACCCTGTTCTTTCTGCAAGCTTAAAGAAGAAAAACTAGGTACACTATAACTTCATATGTTACTGTTAATTGAAACAAGTCATGATCTGAATATATGAAAATACTGATGGAAATACACATTCAGAGCTGTGCTTGAAGAGAGTGAGAGAGAGCTAAGGGGAAGTTTGGGGAAACCTCTTTGCAGCCACCTTTTCAGTGGTCTTTGCTTTCCTGTAATGCATTATGGCTGCAATGTTTGCCCTAGAAAATAGGTTGGTAAATAGTTAGTATAATCCAACCATGGGATAGCCAGGTGAGAAAACAGAGTAAATGGGAGAGGGGATATTTATTTCTTAAACAGGGATGCTAGCGAATTTTTATAATGTTTGAAATTCAATTTTATGTCTTTTCAAAGCACAGTTCAAGATTCTGTAGTGCTTTTCTATCTTTCAATCTCAGGCTTGGGAAAGTTGATACTGGGAGGGCTTATTAATAGGCCCTGGGATGGCAATGAAAGATAGGTGCTGATTTGAAACTCTGTGGAAGAATCTGAGGTTTCTTGGAATATTTCCCAGAATTCCATTTAAAAAATTAGTATGATAATGTACATTTCTTCAATCTCTTTAGCTTTCATTAAAGAAAAGTTGCCCAGTGAAATGACTTCTAGCCATCTTTTTGATTAGACAAGTCACATTAAAACAATAAACAAACATGTTGTTTAGTCACTGACTAATACCAAAAAGAAGACATTTTAAATAAAGTGGTCAGAAAGATATCTCAGAACTTTGACAGGAGCTATTTCTCTATTTTTATAACATTTACTTTTTTTCCTTATGATAAAAGTAAAATATTCATTGCAGAATAATTTAAAAGTCCGATAAGCAAAAGGAAAAGAAACATTTTGAGATATGTCTGCATTGGTAATATATGTCACCAAAGACTAAGAAATCATTCTCTTTATGTCCCAATCTTCAAAGACTTTCAAGTGCTGCTATCCATAGCCTTCTGCTTGGGTGTCAGAGCCCAGAGGTAGAAGAAAATTTGCTGTGGGAAGTATTGGAAGAGCAAGAGGAGGACTCTTCCTCTGTGGGACAGACACGGTCCCTTAACATTGTCATTACTGCAATGGTTAACTGACATTATTTCCAACATAACAGTCATGTGACTTGTACCCAGTACTTAATTTTGGGGGACTCATTTACTTATTTGTTTTATTTATTTACTTATTTTATTTATTTAGGAGGATCTGTCGACATAAGATATCCCAAGTTTCTCTAGCACTCCTTATTTTTCCTACTAGAGGCCTGATGCATGAAATTTGTGCAAGGGGCTCAGCCCTCACAACCCTGGCCCCTCTGAGGCCCTGCCCACTTGTCATTCCAGAAGGTCGTTCCACTGTCCGGTCTAATTAGCATATTAGCTCTTTATTATATAGGATTACCCATTCACTCCAAGCTACCATCATTTCTGTCTAGGGTAGTGCAAAATGAGTCTTTGCTATCTTGCTCCTTGACCCTCTACAATTCATTCTCAACATATAAGTCAGAGTGTGCCCTTAAAAACATAAGTTATGTCATTGCCTGTTTAAAGTCTTTCAGTCATTTCTCTTTGTAGTTAAGTATAAAATGTCTACTCTTTTCTATGACCTTTGTGTTTCTGTAGGATCTGGCTCCTCTGTCCTCATTTGCCACGATTCTATCCTATGCCGCAATGTGTCAAACATCTTGACCTTATTCCTAGTCCTAAAATATGCCAACCTTGTCCTTATCTTATGATTTATATTTGTTTTTTCCTCACCTTAGAACATCCAGCTTCAAATATTTTTCTTGGCTGGTAAGTACCCCTATAATTTTTAAGTCTCATTTCAAATGTCACCACATTACAGATGTATTTCCTGGTCATGCTTTCCAAAGTAGCTACTTGCTTTATTTTTACTTTTTTACTATATTTCCAGTACTTATCTCTCTGAGATTGAGGTTTCCTTGTTTCCTCCGTCCCTCCCTCCCTCCCTCTCTCCCACCCTCCTCTTTCCCTCCCTGCCTCCCTCCCTCCTCCCCTCCCTTCTTGCTTCCTTTCTTTCTTTCAACTTTATTATCATTTTGCCTGCCATATTCAAGACTATAAGCTCCATGAGAAAAGCTCTAATGCCCTGAATAACAGGCACTCAATACACATTATCTATATAATCCTATCTAATAAAAGAGTAACATGCAAATGTGACCATACCTTGGCTCTTGATTGGCTATGCTACCAGCCAATCAGGAGCGGGGTGTGTGGCTGGGGATGTGGCCATGGTGCGCTTGGCTGCTTCCCTTCACGCTGGTGCCTGCAGGGAACGAAGCACTTCATGCTAGTGGGGGCGGGAAATGAAGCACTGCTTCACACCAGTGCCCGCTGGAAATGCTTCACTTCACGCTGGCGGGGCGGGGAATGAAGCAGGGACCATGCCTCTGTGCATGGCACTTTCGAGAGCCTAGGGAGTGGGAGAGGCTCGGTCCTTGAGGCGTCTGTGGTGTGGGGAGGGCTGGGCCAGGACAGCACCATACTTTCAAAGCAAGTTGTTTCCCACTTAAATATCCTCTGATGAGTATCTTTAAAAACGAAGTAAATATTCAGCCATTGTCACACCTTGAAAAGTTAAGGTAATTCCTTAATATCACCTAATATCCACTGTACGTTCAAATGTCTTTGTTTCAAAGATGTCTTTTACTGTTGGTTTGCCCCCTCCAGAGGCTACCCAAGGTCTTATTTCAGCCCTGATGTTGGGCTGCTTCCCCGGACCATAAGTTCCCAATGCACTTCCAGCCAGAGTTAAAGGGGGCTTCTTCTGTTTTTAAGGCATCGCCATAACTAGTGCCTGCCAGGCCCCTGTGAAAGCACTACTCCTTAGGTCCGGAGTGCTGGGAGCTGAAGCAGAGAGGCTGTGACGCCCAGCTTACCCAGGATGCTGGCTCCCATCACCCCCTCCCAATCATCCTGGTCCAGCCTTCCCTATGCATACCTGCTCACAGAGAGCGTGAGGTGGTCCTGGCAGCGGGACGGGAGGCTTATACCCTCCCCCAATCCAGAGGGGCTTGACAGGGGACCTCAGGCCTGGACCGTGCCTCAGAACCAGGCCAGAGGACCACAGGTCATGCCCCCCACCCGGCAGGGCTTGACAGGGAACCTCAAGGTGTGCTTCCCGCCCTGGTGCTGGGCTAGAGTACCTCAGGCTGCTCCCCCAACCCCAGCTCCAGGCTGGGAGACCTCAGGCAGTGCCTCCCACCTGGTGTGCCTTGACAGGGGATTGCAGGCCACACTCCCAACCTGGCAGGGCTTGACAGGGGACCTCAAGGTGCGTTTCCCATCCTGGTGCTGGGATAGGGAACCTCAGACTGTTCTCTGCACTTGGCAGGGCTTGACAGGGGACCTCAAGCTGCACCCACACCTTGGCACCAGGCTAGGGGACCTCAGACCATACCCTCCGCTCCAGCACTAGGCCAGGGAACCTGAGGCTGTGCCCCTCCTGCCTGGCTGGGCTTGACAGGGGACCTCAGGCTGTGCCCCCCCACCCAGTGGGGCTTCAAAGGGGACCTGAGCTTGTACCCCTGTGCCAGTGGGGATTGACAGGGGACCTGAGGCTGCATCTCCCTCCCGGTGCTGGGCATGGGGACCTGAGGCTGTGCTCCTCTGCCTGGTGGGGCTTGACAGGGGACCTCAGGCTGGGCCCCCCCACCCAGTGGGGCTTCAAAGGGGACCTGAGCTTGTACCCCTGTGCCAGTGGGGATTGACAGGGGGCCTGAGGCTGCATCTCCCTCCCGGTACTGGGCATGGGGACCTGAGGCTGTGCTCCTCTGCCTGGTGGGGCTTGACGGGGGACCTCAGGCCATAACCCCTACCCAATGGGGCTTGACAGGGGATCTCAGGTTGTGTCTCTCACCTGGTGGAACTTGATGGGGGACTTCAGACCACACCCCCCATCCTGGTGCTGGGCCAGGGGACCCGGGACGCCCCCTGCCTGCAGGGCTTGACAAGGGTTGGACTGGCAGGGTCTGGATCTACCCCAATGTGGGTGGGGGGGCTGGGTCTGGGTCTCACTTGAGTTTGAGGCACAAGTGAGTGAGTGGGGACTTGACTCTGGGTCTCGTGGTGTGCCCCAGACTTTGACAGGAAGAAGGTTTTCATATACATTTTACTAATTTTCTTTAGTCTCTGATACTTCTATGATAGAGAAAGAGCAAATAGCAATATTAAATTATTTCCTCTAATTAATATCCTTTTAATGTGCACGAATTTGTGCACCAGGCCACTAGTATATAATAAAACCCTAATATGAAAATTGACTGAATAGCAGAACAACCAGCAAAGCAACCAGTTGCTATGATGTGCACTGACCATCACGGGGCAGATGACCAGTGGTGGTGATTGGGGGGTGGGGCCAGCCAGAAGGCAGTGCCAGGCCGCCAGCCAAAGTAGGTACCAGTGATTGCCCTGCCCGCTGGTTGCCCCACAGATCAGCCTTGATTGCTGGCCAGGCCTAGGGACCCTACCCTATATATTGGGAACAGTCTCTTTGATTTAAAAATTCAAACCTGACAAGGCTACTCTAACACTGAAAAAACAGGATGATGCAGCAATGGTGTGCATGGACTCTGGCATGCACATTTTGTGGTCAGTCCTGATTCTGACACTTACAACTGTGTGACAAAGCCTATTTCTTAACTTCTCTCTGCTTCAGTTTTTCTACCCATAAGGTGGGGAAAATGGTACTACTGCCTCAGGAGGATCATGTTATGTACTACTTTTTATAATCAGGGCAAAAAAATGTAGCTGCCCATACAATAGCAAGATGCCTTTCACCTCTATGAAATGTATGGTCACTGGTGTATGCAGCGTCCTGGATTGTGAGAGGGATATCCAACTGCAAGTTTAGGCTGGAATTATTTAATGATTATTAAATGTCTGCCTTCTCACCAGTTTCTGAGCACTTTTATCTTCGTTGCATAACTTATTGCTTAATAATATTAAGGAATGCATGTTAACTGAATAAATTATGATTATTGTATCCTCAAACTATGTACTTTTATAATCTAATCATTTTGCCTGAGTTGATATTTTACTTAAACTCTTCATTTTGTCATTTTCCTAGTCATATTATCTATTAGTATGAAGGTTTTCTATATGTTGATTATGTGTCAAAATGTCTTCACAGAGGGGGAAACAAAGATGGTGGCATAGATAAACATCTAAACTGTTGTCTTGCAGAACAATTTCAAAACTATAACTAAAGGACAAAACAGACATCATCCAGAACCACAGGAAAGCTAGCTGAGTGGAAATTCTATAACTAGAAGGAAAGAGAAAAGCACACTGAGACTCAGAGGAGCTGCAAAAGGCAGAGGCACAGAGATGCACACGTGGAGAGGACTGGCAACTGAATCCCTGGCTGGCTTTCTCAATTGGGAGGGAGACAGAAGCTCCCAACTGCTCTGAACTCCAGTTCTGTGTGAGAGTCTGGGAACCCAGACTCATTTGGGGAGAAACTGGACTGTCTGGCAGCAAGGGAAACTAGAGGGTGGCTTTCTCTCAGAGGTACTTGCAGTGATTACTGTGGCTGAGACCCAGGGGCATCTTAAGGCAGGGCTGACAGGAAGCCAATGCTGTCTGTTCCACCCTGAGACTGCTGCCCATCCAAGCTGAGCACAGAGGCTTTTGCAAGTCTTGTCTCATAAGGGTGTCTCCAGCACAGAAGTTCTCTCAGCATAGACACAGCTGATCTTCACAGCCAATTGGCCTGGAGGTCAATTCCTCCCAGTGATATCAACAACAATCAAGGCTTAACTACAAGACTGTGCACACAGCCCACAAAGGGGTATATCAAGAGTATCCACCTCAGGTAACTAAGGAGGCTGAGACACTGGGCCCTATAGGACACCTAGCACACAAAGCTACTCTCCAACTCGGGGAAGCAGTGAAAATGCGGGGACAAAGTAACAGATCACAAATGAAAGAAATGGAGGAAAGCAAACAACTGGATATAGAGTTCAAAACCATGGTTATAAGGTTTTTCAAAAATTTTCTAGAAAAAACAGATAAATTTAGCAAGACCCTTGAGGATATGAAAAAGGACCAACTAGAAATTAAATATACACTGACTGAAATCTAAAACCTTCCCCCACCTGGTGAAAGAAATAGACTTAAAGTCCAGGAAGTACACAGAACCCCAAACAAAAAGAATTCAAAGAGGACCACACTAAGACACATCATAATTAAAATGCCAAGAGCAAAAGACAAAGAGAGAATATTAAAAGCAGTAAGAGAAAAACAGTTAATTACCTATGAGGGAGCACCCATAAAATTGTCAGCTGATTTCTCAACAGAAACTATGCAGGCCAGATGGGAGTGGCAAGAAATATTCAAAGTGATGAACAGCAAGAACCTACAACCAAGATTACTTGACCCAGCAAAGCTATCATTCAGAATTGAAGGTCAGATAAAGAGCTTCACAGATGAGAAAAACCTAAAGGAGTTCATCACCACCAAACCAGCATTATATGAAATGCTGAAAGGTATTTTAGAAGAAGGAGGAGGAGGAGGAGGAAAAGGAGGAGGAGGAGGACGGAGGAGGACGGGGGAGGAGGAGGAGGAGGAGGAGGAGGAGGAGGAGGAGGAGATGAATATTATGAACAACAAATACATGTCTATCAACAAGTGAACTTAAAAACCAAATGAATGAAAAATCTGATGCACAGAATAAACTGGTGAATATAATAGAATCAGGGACATAGAAAGAGAGTGGACTGAGAATTCTCAGGGCTGGGGGAGGGGTGTGGGGGGTGCGGGAAGAGACTGGACAAAAATTGTACACCTATGGATGAGGACAGTGTGGGGGAGGTAAGGGCAGAGGATGGGGTGGAAACGGTGGAGGGGAGCTATGGAGGGAAAAGAGGATAACAATCTGAACAATAAAAATTTATTAAATAAAAAAGAAAAAAATGTCTTTAGATACAAGTCATGGCATCATACAATGCCTAATTATCAAAAACTTAAGCAAATGAGACACATAATAAATAACTGGAGTAAATAGTTTTTATATTAACACAGAAGCTCAACAGTTTCAGCAGAGAGCCAGGCTCATTTGATCTTCCTACTTGGCCGTCCTCAGTATTGTCACCGAGGCTTGTTGCCCCAGGACTGAAAGATGCCGCTCACAGCTCCAAGCACTCTGTCCTTCCAAAACTATATTCAAGGAAATATAGAAAAGAAAGGGCCAGTACTAGAAAGTTCTCCATTCAAGTCTATGTCTGGTAGACCTCAACCAGAAATTTTTCCAGAAGTCACCAATCACACTTCCCTTTACATTTAAAGTTTAAAATTTAAGTGACAAAGAGAATGGCTTTATGTGGCTTATAGAAGTCTTGATTTATTTTTTGGACCTGAGTTCATTTTACATATCTAAATTGAATACTTTTATTAGCAAGGAAGAGATGACAAGAGAAGTTGAGAGACCAACTAACATGGTCTCCCACAAATAGCATAAGTAACAAACAACTGTTTTCAAATTATTTGAAATTGCTGTGATTCTCTTTACATTTAGGTCGGAAGGACTGGATTTATTCTGGATACCTGTAGGCATTAAAATATATGTATTATGTGATTTTGTGAACCATTTGTCTTGGATCTTATCAATTCTCTGGTACTCTTCTATGCTCAAAGAATTTGGTAGAATGTTTTCAGACTTTAAAAGTTTTCCTCTTTGTGAAAACCCTCACTCACAATTACAAGTTCTACACTGTTACATTGGCTGCTTTCTGTTGTAATTTATCACGGGATTATGTTAGACTCACTCATTGTTGGGTTGTGATTAACCATGATATCAGAGAAGAAACAGATGTGACTTTAGTGACAACAATATTTTCACAGCTTTAATCTTTTTTTCCTAACTTTTTTCTTTTGGTTTAATCATCAGCAATTAATTAAGCTGTCACTTTCTAGTAGGTGCTGGAAAGCTTTTAAAATGTAAAAGCTTATGCTCTCCAAAATTTTGCACAAATCTAAAGGGAGTCATGACTTTTAGAAGAAAAAATAAACAATTACTGGTAAGTCACAAACCAAACCTTCAGTGCTGAATAGCAAGAGTTTTTTTGGTGGTTTCTAGACCTAAATAATGTCTTTCCAGGTACAGGCCTAAGGGTGCTTGTTTTATAATGCATGAGAAAAAGTGCAGGGCTTACACCTATCTACAATGAGTTTGTTTTTGTACATGCTTTGCACAAATGACAAATGGATGTATTCCAAAAGCATGACTTACCTTTGTTTACTTTCTTTAAAAATTACTTATTTTGAAGTTATAGTTGATGTACAATAATGTTAGTTTCAGGTGTACAACCCCACTATTAGACATGTATATGACTTATGAAGTGATCACCTCCGTAAATCTAGTACCTATGTGACACCATATATTGTTATTACAATATTATTGACTATAGTCCATAAGCTGTACTCTACATCCCCATGACTATTCTATAACTACCAATTTATACTTTTATATCTCTTCACCTTTTTCACCCACCCCCTCAATCGCTCTTCCAGTAACTGTCGAAATATTCTGTATCTGAGTCTGTTTCTGTTTCGCTCGTCTGTTCATTTTAAGATTCCACAAATAAGTGAAATCATGTGGCATTTGTCTTTCTCTAAGTTATTTAACTCAGCATAATACCCTCCAAGTCCATCCACATTGTTGCAGATAACAAAGGTTTAACTCTTTTTTTGTGGCTGAGCCATGTTCCAGTGTATGTGTCTGCACCATTTGTTTGTTCATTCATTCATGTCCATCCATAGGACACTTAGGTGCTTCCACAGCTCGCCTACCCTCCTGTATAAAAGCCCGGGGTCCGGAACACCCATGACGACAGCGGGCTCGACCAGATGCCGGGCTGCGTGTGCAGCGTGCCGAGCGGGCGGACCGCCGACCTCTCAGAGGGGGAGAGAAAGGCGGGGACCTGCAGCATTGGGGAGCACTGGGGACCTGTGTGAGGCCGCCCTGACTGGCCACTGCGACTCCAAGCCGGCAAGGGCGTCTCCAGGCCGCAGCTCCAAGTCCCTCGCCCCCCCCCCCCCCCCAGGGCCGAGAGTGCGGCACCAGGCGGGGGCGCCCAGGGGTCCAGGAATGCGGTAGGAGGGGGGGGGGCTGGCCCCGCGTGTTGACCCCACCGAGTTCCCCGCTCTGTCCCGGCTTGCGCGTCCCTCCTCCCCGCTGGCGGCCCAGCTCCTGCCGACACGCCTGTCGGGCAGGCCCGCCTGCACGGGGAGGGAGCCACGGCAACCAGGACGGCCACCTCCTGGGAGGGGACAGCTGGCCCAGGCGGCTCACCAGGGTGACACGGCCCGCAGGGCACTCGCAGCTCTAGGGTGGCGGGGCAGCCAGCCAGGCTGAGTCCGGCTTCGGTGGGGCCAGCGGGAGCCCGAGACCACCCCAACCCCCACGGGGCCCAGCCGGATGGTGGCTCAGCGGCAGGCAGGGTCTCCATGCCCAGTGCCCAGGGGCAGCCGCGAGCCGCTGCGACCCCCCGCCCTCTCCAGGGACGGGGAGGAGGCTCAGGGCCACCGCGCCCGAGGCCACACACTGGGCTGCCGCCTGCCCCCGGCCTGGCTGGCAGGGCCCAGAGTGTCTCGAGCTGCTCTCGCACCCCCCTCTCCCATGGTGGCATGGGGAGGAGGGGGCTGGGTGCAGGGAGGGGACCTCAGCCAGGGTCCTCCCAGCGCCGGGAAGGGGCCTGGCCTGGGCCCAGGGGGGAGCTTAGGAAGTCTGGCTGAGCAGACACTGGTTCAGACCCACTGTTACTCAGCCATCCTCCTCCAGCCCTCCGAGCCAGCCCCCCCAGCCCCCCGCCCCACCTGCCCGGGGAACGGGCTCAGGGCCACCTCTCCGAGCGCAGACTGTGGGCCCTGTGTGCCTGGAGGCTCGGGGAAAAGCCCGCCAGGGCCCGAGCAGGGGCCGGTGCAGAACTACCCACCAGGGCAGAGCTGCTTCGGTGTCTCGGTGAAGTCTGCGACAGGCCCAAGGAGGAAACTGAGAGGGGAGAGGCCGGAGCCTTGGATTCCCAGTGCTTTCGCCACTTGAAAACAGCCCTGCTTGGAATGTGGGGCGGTTGTACATTCAGCTGAGAAGTGATCCCCACTGTCACTGGAATCTGGTTGGTCCGAGGCCTGAGTGTCCACCACGACAAGGAAAAAAGAGGGAGGGGCCGGAGGAAGGGAGGAGAATCGAAGGAAACAGTGTCTAGACTCTCCCCAACCCTCTCCCTCTTTCTGCTGCCTGCAAAAGCTCCAGGCCTGGCCACAGTTCTGTCTCTACCCTTTCGTCCCCTATTCCCTAAGCACAGAGGAAAGAAATAAGGAAGGAGTCTGTGCTGCCTCCAGAAAGTATCTACATACCTGATTGGCCTGTTGTTATCCATTCAGTCATCACATGCCATTTGATTGGAGCATTTACACCACTTGCATTTAAAGTAATTGTTGACAGGTAGGTATATATTGTCATTTTATTATATATATCTTTTTCTCTTTCCCCTCTCCTTCGTCTTCTTCAAAAATACTCCTAAGTCCTAGCCGGTTTGGCTCAGTAGGTAGACCGTTAGCCTGTGGACTGAAGGGTCCCAGGTTCAATCCTAGTCAAGGGCACATGCCCAGGTTGCAGGCTCCATCCCCAGTAGGGGGGCATGCAGGAGGCAGCCGATCAATGATTCTCTCCCTTCATTGATGTTTCTCTCTCTCTCCCTCGCCTTTCCTCTCTAAAATCAATAAAAGATATACATATAAAAGATATACATATATATATTTTAAAGAATACTCTTTAATATTTCATGTAATACTGGTTTGGTAGTGATGAACTCCTTTAGCTTTTTCTTGTTTGAGAAGCTCTTTATCTGTCCTTCAATTCTAAATGATAGCTTTTCTGGGTAGAGTAATATTGACTGTAGGTCCTTGCTTTTTTTGTTAATTCTCACCTAAGGATAATTTTCTCATTGCTTTTTAGAGAGAATGGGAGGGAGGAAAAGAGGGAAGGGGAGAGAAAGAGAGAAAAACATTGATGTGAGAGAGACACATTGATTGGTTGCTTCCTGTGTGCACCCTGACCAGGACCAGGGATTGAAACTGCAGCCCAGGTATGTGCCTTTAATTGGAACCAAACTCATGGCCCTTCAGTTCATTGGCCAGTGCTCTAACCACTGAGAAAACTGGTCAGGGAAGGCTCTTGCTTTTCATGTCTTTGAATTTTTTGTGCCAACCCTTTCTGGTCTGCAAAGTTTCTGTTGATAAATCAGCTGATAGCCTTATGGGAAATCCCTCCTATGTAACTAACCGCTTTTATCCAGCTGCTTTTAAGATTGTCCTTGCTGGTGTATATGGTGTTTACCTCTTGAACAGTAATTGAAGATGACTCTTGCTTTGCATTTAACACATGTTTCCTCTGGTTTAATATAAAGCTTTGCTGCCCTTTCATCTCTATTGTTGTGAATTTGTTTTCTGGCATTTGGGTTCAAAGTGTGGAGACATTAATTTTTGAGAATATAGCTTTTATATATTAGATCATAAAATTTTTAAAAAAAAATTTATATTGCCGAAACTGGTTTGGCTCAGTGGATAGAGCGTCAGCCTGTGGACTGAAAGATCCCACGTTTGATTCCGGTCAAAGGCATGTAGCTTGGTTGCAAGCACATCCCCAGTGTGGGGTGTGCAAGAGGCAGCTGATCAATGTTTCTAGCTCATCGATGTTTCTGACTTTCTATCCCTCTTCCTTCCTCTCTGTAAAAAAATAAAATATATTTTAAAAAGTTTATATTGACAGAAGTAAGTAAAAACTGTCAGGTTTTCTTCTCATGAATTAATCTACTTAAAGTTCAAAGGTACTTTTTTCTTTTGAAATTAGGAAACAATATTGGCATATCAATTTGTTCTTCTTCAGCTCATTATTTAATGGTCTATATATTTGACTCATTTTGATTAATAACTATCATAGTCTCTATTAAGTGAGAACTGTTTTTTTTTTTTGTTTGTTTTGGTGAGGAATAATTTTTTTATATTTCCCAAATAGCACAGTCCTTTTCCTAGTGATGAATTTGATTCATCTGACCAGGACTTTATTTTTTTCCATTCTTCCAAGGTTTATATGCTTACTACCTTCTTATTGAAAAAAGTTATTTAAATCTTCACATTAAAGTGTTCTGATAACATTGCTATTTTTTCTCATTTTTTTCATTATAATTAGGCCATGGAATTTACATTTGCTGAAGAATAAACTGTCATTTCCTTTACTTTTTTAGTGAATTCTGTTTGTGCTGTGATATGTAGATTTTTTGTGGGCTACTAGGTTTCATTGTCTTCTAAGGGTCTGCCTTGTGTCCAAAGCTGTCATACCTTATCCATTTTAGCTTGGCTAAATCTTAAGGAAAAATTGAAGTAAAAGTTATTCTTCAGGTTGGGCCTGGTTCACCGAGGGTAGACGTGTAAAATGCATTTGATGAAATGCTATATGTTAGCACAATGTCACCTCTAGCATCAATGACCCAATGGACAGATAATCCTATAATAGGAGTTCGAAGAATAAAAAGTTATTTTTTAAATTTCAAGAAATCAGAAATATTTTTTCAGTACAAGTCCTTTTATTCAGTGAATCCATTAGTAAATGATTTTAAATGAAAGCATTCAATTTTTTTCTTACTGTATAACTTTTTACAGTTAACATTTTTATTTAAATGAGACAAAAATGAGTGAAAATTCTGAGTATGTTTAACTAGCAGGTTAAATGTGATCTCTAGGCAAATCTCAATTATGTTAACGTGCTTAAAGACAGAATAAAGTAATTTTTATCTCACTTTTATTAAAATGTTTATTTTTCAAGCTGGGTGTGTCTTAAGACTTAAAAATTCATGTCAAAAGTCAGGCCAATTTATAAACACTTGAATTAGGTAAAGGAAGAAGGTTGCTCAGATCTTTCTCCAACTTTAAAAGACACATGTAAATATGTCCCTTCCTGTTGCTCCATTATTTGCCACTAGAGGCCTGGTGCCTAAAATTCGTGCACAGGCAGGGTCCCTAGGCCTGGCAAGAGATCAGGGCTAATCAGGGAACCTCCCTGCCTCCCTGCTTCCTCCTTCCCTCGCTGTCCATGCATGCACCATTACCAAGCGGTTCCCTGCCTCCCAGCCTCCTCACACTTCCTTCTTCCCTCACTCCCTCAGTGCCCCGTTACTGCTGCTGGTAGTCCGGCATGTTCTGTGCTGCCCCATGGTGGTCAGCGCACATCATAGCAAGCAATTGAATGAATGCCCAGTTTCCTAGTTGAACTCCCAAGGGGATGATTTGCATATTAGCCTTTTATTATATAGGATAAGTATCTACATATTGAATATAGACTATGCCTTTTTAGATCACAGGAGATTTGACTTTTCTCATATTTTATGTAGAATAGAGGAGGTGAAGAGTTGGGACTTGGAAGAAGTCTTATGAATGCAAAGTAAATAGACCAGCAAGTTAACAGAACTGTGATTACGAACATTATGTGTTACCAATATGAAGTTCTGGATTTCAAAGTACTTGTATGGAATTGCTGTTGTCAAATTAAAAAACAAAATTCGCCTTGGGTAACATGAAATGACCATAACTGAAAATCAGAATCAAATCTTAATTTCTAGCAGATATGCTGATAAACTGATTCTCCCATTTTGCTTTGATCTTTAAAATATAAGATGAGTTATTCTAATTTTTAAAAATCTAAACAGCAGCTGGCATCATATTTTAAAACTTAAATATATAAGTGTGAGCCATAACACATCTTTCAATGTGTATTTTAGGTAAGTAAGACCTCATTTTCTTATTTGCAAGCAAAGAAGCTTTACATTTCAAACTTTATTTAAGTCCGGTTACTTAGCGGCATTCCAACGAGAGAGTCCCTGCTCTGCAACAGGATAGAAAGCAGCTCTCTCTTGAAAAGTTTGACAGATTCAGAAGAGGAAGAGATTTCTTAGCATCGAAATTATAACCAGATAGGAGACCATATAATCAGAGAACAATTTAAACTCAGCAATTTTTATGCAGATTAAATTAGCCACGTGTTGCTTATTGTATATGTATAATTAGCTGTGGTTCATAACCATTCACCAGTTTCCCCTTTCTAAGTGACTGGTATGCTTTCATAGCACTGGCATGTAAAAGCAAGGCCTAGTCTTCAGCTAGATCCTATTTTTGTGAATTTTTTTCTGTATTTAGCCCACAGTGCACATTTCTTAGTTTTCATGTCATTACCAGTTCTTAAGGTCCCTTTGCAAAGGCTAAATGTATTTTAGTACAGGATTTAATCTGCTGTTACTGCTGCAGCCATCATGCATCTTTGGTGTTCACACATCTATTGGTTTTACTATATTGTATTTAGTTACTCTTGGTCCTCTCTCTGTATAGTCATTTACCAACTCTCAAGAATCCCTGTATGACAAAATCTCATAGACACAGACAACATATGGCATTTACCAGAGGGAAGGGGGATCAAGGTATGGTAATGAAAGAAGATTTGACTTTGGGTGGTGGGCACAAAATGAAATATACAGACAATGTATCATAGAATTATACACTTAAACCCATCTTATTAACCAATGTCACCTCAATAAATTTAATTAAAAAAAACTTCTCCCTCCAAAAAGAAATCCCTTTATTTTTTGTTATTAGCCCTCCAAGAAATAGGGCCTTAAAGCATATTGAATGAAAAGGTCTCACACCTAAAGCAGTATAAGAAAAAAACTTTCAAGTTGTAGGAAGAAATTCTATTTATGTATACGCATAAATCTCCTTTTATTTACTTTAGTGTATTTTATAATCCTATCTATTAAAAGAGTAATATGCAAATTGACCATCATGCCAACACACAAGATGGCCACCCCCATGTGGTCAAAGTTGGCTGCCCCATGTGGACACAAGATGGCCACCACAAGATGACCAGCAGGGGAGGGCAATTGGGGGTGATTGGACTGGCAGGGTAGAGTAGTTGGGGGTGACTGGGCTGGCAGGGGAGAGCAGTTGGGGGTGACCAAGCCTGTAGGGGAGGACAGTTAGGCATTAATCAGGCTGGCAGGGTAGTGGTTAGGGGGTGATCAGGCTGGCAGGCAGAAGCGGTTAGGGGCAATTAGGCAGGCAGGTGAGCAGTTGGGAGCCAGCAGTCCTGGATTGTGAGAGGGATGTCCAGCTGCCAATTTAGGCCTGATCCCATCAGGATTGCAGAAATTTCATGCACCGAGCCTCTAGTATAAATAATAAATTTGTGTTTAGTAGATATGTCTTCTAAGTAGGGTGCTAATCGACTCATATCAACAGAATAATCTGTCTTGTCACATCTCTTGTAGTCTCTGGCTCCAAAGGCTGTTCTGCTCATCTTCCATATGCTGACTGACCAGTTCAGTACAATAAACAGTACTGGACTCACACTGGTCACCCCATCTTTCCAGCCTGTCTTTTTTAAAGTTTAGAGGATGCTTATTAAAGCTGAGATATAAAAGAAGAAAGGGCTGGGAGCCCTAGCTGGTTTGGCTCAGTGAATAGAGTGTTGTCTGCAGACTGAAGGGTCCTAGGTTTGATTCTGGTCAAGGGCACATGCCAAGGTTGCAGGCTCAATCCACAGTAGGGAGGTGTAAAGGAGGCAGCTGATCAATGATTCTCTCTCATCATTGATGTTTCTATCTCTCTCTTCCTCTCTGAAATCAATCTACATTAATAAAAGAGAAATATGCAAATTGTACTTCTGCAACCCCCACCAGTCAATCAGGAGTGAGTTTGCAAATTAACCCAACAAAGAGAGCGGGTTAATTTGCACATGCAGGTGCAGAGTGGCTGGGGACAGGGTGGCTGCTTACACGAGCTGGCGCCAAGGAGCTTGCGTCCTGGGAACAGGCATCCTTGGGACCCAGGCCACTCTGAGCTTGTGGGCCTGGAGCAGCCAGGGTCCTGAATGACCCCTGGGCACGCCGGGCCTATGTGCAGGTGCGGAGCAGCAGGGGGCGAAGCGGTAACAGCCCCGTGACCCAGGGGCTTTGAGCCAGTGCATGTGCAAGCAGCCAGGGGTGGAGCGGGAACATTGCCTGCAGCAAGTGAACAGACAGCAGACTGCGGGGGAAAGCAGGGCCCTGCTTGCCCCTGGCTGTGGCAACAAGAGGCAAGCAGTCCCCTGAAGTGAGCAAGCAGACAGCAGGGCCCTGCTTGCTCCTGGCCCTGGCAGCTAAGGGCAAACAGGCCCCTACAGACAGCAAACACCAGGGTCTGTGGTGGCATTAAGCAGGCAGATCCCCAGAGAGCAGAGAACCATGGGGAGCAGGCCTAAGCTGTCAGTAGGATATCCCCTGAGGGCTCTCAGATTGGAGAGGGTGCAAGTCATGTTGAGGGTCCCCTCTCCCTGTGCACAAATTTCATGCATCAGGCCCCTAGTAAAAATATATTTTCAAGGAAAAAAAAAAAAGAAAGGGCTGGGAAATGAGCCTAGGCTGGTCTGCTTTGGCTCATTAAGAAGTCAGAGAAAGAGGGCCTTGAGGACAGGTTCAGGAGGTTTGCCCAGGAGGAACTGCAGCTACCCATTGCTGTCCTGGTCGCAAGACTCATGGGGTCCTGTAGAGTTTAGGAGAGGCATGCCTGTGGGAAAGAAGGGGAGGGGAGGAGACAGCACAGGCAAGCTCCTGGGAGGGAGATACCACTTTTTGCCTGTCTTTTAACCAGTTCTTACTGCTCTTTGCTGTGATAAGTGGCTCTCTAAATTGGTCAAGTCATCTTAATGGAAAATGTCCATGTTGCATACTATTCTAAGAATTACTTTCTTGAAGGTTAAAAAAAAACCTTTATCCATGTCTTCCTGATTTAAAAACCCTCCACTTTCCTCCCTTAGCTCCTAACCATTCTTAATGCAGATTATAAAACCATTTATAAATAATGAGGAAACAGCAATTACACTTACACAGCAAGAGAAAAAAAATCAAAGTAATTTTGGATAAAAGATATGTTTAAAGAAACATAACTTTAAAAAATGAAGTCATACTTTAAAAAACATATCAATGAAGCTTGCTATAAATGTTTTTATAAAACAAAGAATCATTTTCAAATAAATGATCATTATTATTTTGTATTTTATTATTCAGGATTAGCTTGAATTGAGATATATCTTCACTAGGCAGTTTTCTAACCATTGCATTTTATTTATTAACAGGAAATAAAAGTATTTGGGGCCTAAGTATATTTATATGAAGTCCTGGAAACTTTACACAAAACTTCAGCAATATGTCAATGTTCAATCTGGCATTATGTGGAGACAGACAGACTACCTATGACTTAAGTCGATAGCAGCAATGCCTTAACCAGTCTCCTAGCTACCAGTCTTTCTGTCCTTCATCCCCTCCCCATTCCCTTTCCTTTTTCACACTGTTGTCAATAATATCTTCTAAGACATGCATGCATTTTGTTATTCTCCTATTTAAGTCAATCAATGTCTATCTCTTACTATAGAAAAACCTCCATATTTCTTAAAGTACCACCCAACCATCTTCACAACCTGACCCCTGCACTTTTCCTCACCCTCATTCCAAACAGTTTCATCAATGTGGCCATTTACTTCTTCAAATTTGCAAATCTTTTTATCTTTCTGTTTCCTCTCTCTGGACCTCTCCCCCAATTCTCTGCCTAATGAAATCTTTTAATATATGGTTCAAATTTTATCTTTTTTGTGTGATGCCTTCTCCAGACCTCTGCTTTTTTTGTACTTCCATATTTCTTTTTCAGACCTTATGACATAATTAATGCAAGGAAGCATCAGTCTTTTTACCCTGTCAAAGGGTAAACTCATGAAGGCAAGAGCTCTGCCATTGTAAGTAGTGAATGTCCACGTTCATTAAACGTCGAGTAATCAGTGTATGATATTTAGTACTCTGGGATTCCCTGAACAGTTAGGTATTTCTTTGTTGGAGAAATTAATGAAAATATCACTGATAAATTAATATGGACCATATCTACAAAGCCAACATAGTAAGGGCATAACCTCTTTCATTCATAATATTAAACTTATATCCAATCTGAAGTAATTTTTTTACAGTGAAATTTTAAAAAATCTCATAGAAAATGAAGTAAAAGGAAACTAAATAATAGATTTGTGTCTTTTAAAATAATGTGTTAGGTTAGAAAAAGAGGAGAGAATAAAATATCTTGAATAACTTTACTGACTTATTTCGCATTGAAGCTATCAAATGAGTCAATGGAAAGAGTTTTGTTTAAAAAGTAACAGAACATAGTATAATTCTATAAATTGTTAGCTTTAAGATAATGGAAGAGAGACTTTGAAAATGCACTCTTAAAACAATTACTGAAATGATCAGTGGAAAAAGATGGTTTTGAAGTGATCAGAAATGCTTAAACAATATATTCTTGAGTTAAGATAACATAATTGACATATAACACCCTGGCTCTAAAGTTTTAGTCTTTTATTCTTGTTCACATTTCCCCCAAGAATTGTTCAAGTAAAGGTTTAGAGTGTACTTTTTATATCTCCAGAGAAAATTATCTTATTCATTTTTAAGTATGTTCAGATCATTCCAAAGCATTTGCTGTGAGGAATAAAAAGTCATTTCATAACCATTGACTCGTCACTATCACTGAGTTAATTGATTGCACTATTCTTCAATGCATAAAACTTCATTTAAAGGAGATAATTTATGATGCATCAAGAATATCTCAGGCAAAGGCAGATTTGTGTGAAGGCACAGACCTCAGGAATATGTTAAGTCCCAGTTTAATGGAAGAAAGAAAAGTTAAATATAAGAAGGTTTTGTTTTAAACCAGGTGCTCGGATAAAGAAAATATTTTTTTCAACTAAATAATGATGTTTCGTTGGGAAAATGACAGACAGGAAGAGAAAATTAGGAAAGCCAAAAGCAGAAATACTCTAATGACATGAAAAACAATAAAAGCAAACGAGCTATATTAGAAAAGAACATGGAAACTTACAGTTGTTGTATAAGCAGCTTCTGGATCATCTTCCAGCACCCGGGAGAGACCAAAATCAGAGACTTTGCATACTAAGTTGCTGTTGACCAATATATTCCTAGCGGCTAGATCCCGATGAACATAACCCATATCGGAAAGATACTTCATTCCTGATGCAATGCCTCTAAGCATACCCACCAACTGGATGACTGTGAAGTGGCCGTCATGTTTCTGAAAGAGAATCACAATTGTTTACACTGGTTTAATACAGTGTGTGTAGTATTAAATAAAATTTTTGAACTTCTTATTTATTATTATTTTTAGTTAAACAAGAACTTGATATATTGAATAAGGCTTGGTATTAACAAAAGGGAAGTACAAACATCAAGTCACAGGCCCACGGGACAGAGTTCAATTAACAAAAGGTCTCCAGGTGGCGGCCCCTGCCAAGCCCCCATCCCGTGTGTGGTCGGGGGACAGCGAGGCCAGAATGGGGTGGCGGAGGGGGGAGAGGAGGGAGGAGTGGAGGAAGGTGAAGGCTAAAATTAGTCCCTATAAAAACTCAAAAAGACCTAGCCAGTGCTGAAACCGATTGGCTCAGTGGGTAGGGCCTCGGCCTGCAGACGAAAGGTCCCAGGTTTGATTTTGGTCAAGGGCACATCTCCAGTGGGGGGTGTGCAAGAGGCAGCTGGCCGATGTTTCTGACTTTCTAGCCCTCTCCCTTCCTCTCTGTAAAAAATCAATGTATTAAAAAAAAAAAAAAGACCTAGTCGTGGTGCTGTCACCATGACACAGGCACAAATAAAGCCCATAGAGGCTGCAGGGCAGGCCATGCTGCCAAGACCCGCCCTGACGCGGCCGCCCAGCGGCGCCATCGCTCGCACCCGGCTCACTCGCTCACACTCGCTCCTTCTCACTCACTCACTCTCGCTATAAAACACGAAGGGGGTGCGTTTGGAGCTGGTATCCTTGGTCAGATGAGTCCTCTGAAGCATCCCCGGAGAAGGAGCGGCCTCAGCCTCCTGACGCAGCAAACAGAGGCTGCCTCCTGCCCGCGGCTGGGCTGCGCGTCCAGGCCCCTTGGCCGGGGGCCGCACAGGAGGGAAGGGGTCAGTTTGGAGCCGGAGGGCCCGCGGGGGACCCCTCGTCCTGCAGAAGCTCTTCCTCGCCCTCCTCCTCAGAGTCCGTGTTGCAGGAGTAGCTAGCTGCTCACTTCCGAGGCAAACGGGGAGGACGGGGAGCGGGAGCCGGGGGCTGGCTCCTGACCTGGAAGCCCGCCTCATCTTCCCGGCTTCGGGGCCCCGCAGCCATTTGTGTTTCCTTCTCCGGAGCCTTTGAGAGACAGGCCTCGGCCACGGCCAGCGCCCTCCTGCCCTTGCCCTGCGGCTCCCACAGGCGTCAAGTACCTGCTGCAGCCCCCTAGGCCCTGAACACCCCCCGCCCCAACAACTTCCCGGGAACTTGAGGGACCTCAGCTTGTCCCGCCTTGGGAGGAAGAGCGCCAGGTCCAGCCTGCTGGCCACCTGCTCCTGCTAGCTGGCCACGTTCTTCTTCCTCCTCAGCTGACTCATGGCGTCCCACGGGGCTTCGTGCTCTTCCTGAGGCTGGTTCCTCCCTGCCCCACACGGGATCTTGTTCCTCCTCAGGCCCTCGTGTCTCTTCCTCATGCTGTTCCCAGCTCCCAGCTCCCAGCTCCCAGCTCCCAGCTCCATCTCCCAGCTCCAGCTCCCAGCTCCATCTCCCACTCCAGCTCCCAGCTCCCAGCTCCATCTCCCAGCTCCCAGCTCCAGCTCCAGCTCCCAGCTCCATCTCCCACTCCAGCTCCCAGCTCCTGCTCCCAGCTCCAGCTCCCAGCTCCAGCTCCCACTCCAGCTCCCAGCTCCATCTCCCAGCTCCCAGCTCCTGCTCCCAGCTCCAGCTCCCACTCCAGCTCCCAGCTCTCAGCTCCCAGCTCCATCTCCCAGCTCCCAGCTCCTGCTCCCAGCTCCAGCTCCCAGCTCCAGCTCCCAGCTCCAGCTCCTCCAGCTCCCAGCTCCCAGCTCCATCTCCCAGCTCCCAGCTCCTGCTCCCAGCTCCAGCTCCCAGCTCCAACTCCCAGCTCCAGCTCAAGCTCCCAGCTCCAGCTCCCACTCCAGCTCCCAGCTCCATCTCCCAGCTCCCAGCTCCTGCTCCCAGCTCCCAGCTCCAACTCCCAGCTCCCAGCTCCAACTCCCAGCTCCAGCTCCCAGCTCCCAGCTCCAGCTCCCACTCCAGCTCCCAGCTCCATCTCCCAGCTCCCAGCTCCTGTTCCCAGCTCCCAGCTCCAACTCCCAGCTCCAGCTCCCAGCTCCCAGCTCCAGCTCCTGCTCCAGCTCCCAGCTCCAGCTCCCAGCTCCTGCTCCCAGCTCCCGCTCCCGCTCCCAGCTCCCAGCTCCCGCTCCCAGCTCCCGCTCCAGCTCCAGCTCCCAGCTCCCGCTCCAGCTCCCAGCTCCAGCTCCCAGCTCCTGCTCCCAGCTCCTGCTCCAGCTCCCAGCTCCCAGCTCTAGCTCCCAGCTCCAGCTCCAGCTCCAGCTCCCAGCTCCTGCTCCAGCTCCCAGCTCCAGCTCCAGCTCCCAGCTCCAGCTCCCAGTTCCCGTTCCCAGCTCCAGCTCCCAGCTCCTGCTCCAGCTACAGCTCCCAGCTCTAGCTCCCAGCTCCTGCTCCAGCTCCCGCTTCCAACTCCAGCTCCCAGCTCCCAGCTCCTGCTCCAGGCTCCAGCTCCAGGTCCCAGCTCCAGCTCCCAGCTCCTGCTCCCAGCTCCTGCTCCAGCTCCCGCTTCCAGCTCCCGCTTCCAGCTCCAGCTCCCAGCTCCCAGCTCCTGCTCCCAGCTCCAGCTCCAGGTCTCAGCTCCAGGTCCCAACTCCAGGTCCCAGCTCCAGCTCCCAGTTCCCAGCTCCAGCTCCCAGCTCCAGCTCCCAACTCCCAGCTCCAGCTCCCAGCTCCTGCTCCCAGCTCCAGCTCCCAGCTCCAGCTCCCAGCCCCATCTCCCAGTTCCCAGCTCCAGCTCCCAGTTCCCAGCTCCAGCTCCCAGCTCCAGCTCCCAGTTCCAGCTCCCAGTTCCCAGCTCCAGATCCCAGCTCCAGCTCCCAGCTCCAGATCCCAGCTCCAGCTCCCAGCTCCTGCTCCCAGCTCCCAGCTCCAGCTCCCAGTTCCAGCTCCCAGTTCCCAGCTCCAGATCACAGCTCCCAGCTCCAGCTCCCAGTTCCCAGCTCCAGCTCCCAGCTCCAGCTCCCAGCTCCACCTCCCAGTTCCCAGCTCCAGCTCCTGCTCCCAGCTCCAGCTCCCAGCTCCTGCTCCCATTTCCCAGCTCCAGCTCCAGCTCCCAGCTCTAGCTCCCAGTTCCCAGCTCCAGCTCCCAGCTCCTGCTCCCAGATCCCAGCTCCAGCTCCCAGCTCCTGCTCCCAGCTCCCAGCTCCAGCTCCCAGTTCCAGCTCCCAGTTCCCAGCTCCAGATCACAGCTCCCAGCTCCAGCTCCCAGTTCCCAGCTCCAGCTCCCAGTTCCAGCTCCCAGCTCCACCTCCCAGTTCCCAGCTCCAGCTCCTGCTCCCAGCTCCAGCTCCCAGCTCCTGCTCCCATTTCCCAGCTCCAGCTCCAGCTCCCAGCTCTAGCTCCCAGTTCCCAGCTCCAGCTCCCAGCTCCTGCTCCCAGCTCCCAGCTCCTGCTCCCAGCTCCAGCTCCCAGTTCCCAGCTCCAGCTCCCAGCTCCTGCTCCCAGCTCCCAGCTCCAGCTCCCAGTTCCCAGCTCCAGTTCCCAGCTCCAGCTCCCAGTTCCCAGCTCCAGCTCCCAGCTCCAGCTCCCAGTTCCAGCTCCCAGTTCCCAGCTCCAGATCCCAGCTCCAGCTCCCAGCTCCTGCTCCCAGCTCCCAGCTCCAGCTCCCAGTTCCAGCTCCCAGTTCCCAGCTCCAGATCACAGCTCCCAGCTCCAGCTCCCAGTTCCCAGCTCCAGCTCCCAGTTCCAGCTCCCAGCTCCACCTCCCAGTTCCCAGCTCCAGCTCCTGCTCCCAGCTCCAGCTCCCAGCTCCTGCTCCCATTTCCCAGCTCCAGCTCCAGCTCCCAGCTCTAGCTCCCAGTTCCCAGCTGCAGCTCCCAGCTCCTGCTCCCAGATCCCAGCTCCAGCTCCCAGCTCCTGCTCCCAGCTCCAGCTCCCAGTTCCAGCTCCCAGTTCCCAGCTCCAGATCACAGCTCCCAGCTCCAGCTCCCAGTTCCCAGCTCCAGCTCCCAGTTCCAGCTCCCAGCTCCACCTCCCAGTTCCCAGCTCCAGCTCCTGCTCCCAGCTCCAGCTCCCAGCTCCTGCTCCCATTTCCCAGCTCCAGCTCCAGCTCCCAGCTCTAGCTCCCAGTTCCCAGCTCCAGCTCCCAGCTCCTGCTCCCAGATCCCAGCTCCAGCTCCCAGCTCCTGCTCCCAGCTCCCAGCTCCAGCTCCCAGTTCCAGCTCCCAGTTCCCAGCTCCAGATCACAGCTCCCAGCTCCAGCTCCCAGTTCCCAGCTCCAGCTCCCAGTTCCAGCTCCCAGCTCCACCTCCCAGTTCCCAGCTCCAGCTCCTGCTCCCAGCTCCAGCTCCCAGCTCCTGCTCCCATTTCCCAGCTCCAGCTCCAGCTCCCAGCTCTAGCTCCCAGCTCCAGCTCCAGCTCCTAGCTCCCAGCTCCCAGGCACCCGAGGTCGGCAGGGCAGCTGCTCAGCTCGCACTCGCACCACCACAGCCTCGTCCTGCGGTTGCTCCTCTGTCAGCGCAACCGGAAGTCCAGCTCCACATGTCTACGTGCTCCAGGGAGGACTTCCTGACGCATCCACTCCTTCTCCTTCCACATCCAACTCTACTGTTGTCAGGGCTCAGCGCCCGAGGGCGGCGCGGGCTTTGAGCGCGTCCAGGTCCGCGAAGGGGCTGTCCAGCCCGTCCGAGAGCACTTGGCCACGGGCGCTGACAGGTTCTCCAGGGAGGGCTGCGCCGCCAGGCCCCGCTCGGCACCTGCCCCTCTTGGCTCCTCAGCTCCAGCTCCAGCTCCCAGCTCTCCAGCTCTCCAGCTCTCCAGCTCCTCCATCTCGCTCAGCTGGGCGATGCGGGGCAGGGAGCTCTGCTCCAGTGCTGGGCTGGGCTCTGCGCAGCCTCCAGCTGCTCCAGCTGCTCCAGGGTTTGGGCCCCGGCGCCTGGGGAGGGCAGAGGCCTGGCCTGGGGCAGCTCTGCGGCGTCCGTGCCAGCCAGGGGCTCCTCCAGGCTGGGTAGGAACTGGTCGGAGCCCTCCTCTTCCAGGAAGCAGGCACCGCCGTGCACTGATGCAGACGCTGTCCCTCCCCACGGGGCGCATCACAGTCGCCCAATTCCAGGCTGGGCTGGGGCTGCTCGGGCACTGTCTCAGCCACCGCCAGGGCCGTGGTCACAGGCAGGTCCTCGGGAACCTCCTCGGGCTCCTCCTTAGCCTCAACCAGTGTCTCTGGGGTCAGCCACCCCCTCCCCCTCAGACTCCGCCAAGTCAAGACAGCTATGCAGGACCTGGCGAGTCAACAGCTTTGCCCCCAGCTGTGAAGTCCAGGCACCCGGAGTGCTCCCCGCTCCCCGCTCCCCCTCCCCCCGCCCACTGGCTCCCAGGGCCTGAGGGTCCACGAGGCCATCTTTGCAGTCACCCTCGGAGCTCAGGGTCACCATGGTCTTTGAATTTACTTCACTGGATTCAATGAATATGAGCATCAAGTTTGCTGACCATTGACTATGTTTTATAACAAAATGTAAGTATTTGACATTTAAAGGAAAGAAAAATCTAGCTGGAAGTGATGAAGGGTAAAGGGTAGAAGGGAGCCAACCAAATCAACTTGCAGAAAAAACAGTTTCAAAAACTTGAAGAAGAGGGATATAAAGTCAAATAAGGTAATAGCAATGACTAGCAAGAAAATAGAATTCACTTTCCACAGCTGTGGGCTCGGAACCAGCCATACAGGTGGGCAGAAGGGCAACAACACTTAGGGTGGGATGAAAGTTGTGTGATAACTGGAAATATGTAAAAAAGATCACTGAGGAAAAAGAAAAATTGATTGCGTAAACAAGAAGCAAGTTTAGGAAAGCTGTAGGATTGAAAGAAAAAACCACTCACACAAACAGAAAAAAGCTAATTTCCCCCATTCTTTCATTATATAGAGCAAGTAAGAAGTTGTTGGGAATTGACTGAAAATAGTTCTATTTTAGCTCCCAGTTGGAAAGATTAAATGAAATATGGGTAATAAGCCAGCCACAGCTACTGGGATGTAGTAGTCAATTCCTTCATTATTCCTCTCACCTTGATTTAAAAATAATATATGATTTTTTAAAAAGGAAAAAAAAATCCTCTTGTCATCTGTGCAAGATTTGTACACCAATAAGACCAGATACAAATAGTGCCCTATAATTAGAGAAAATGAAAATAAAAATGTTTTAAGTTTAAAAAGTAATGCATATTGTTTTATGTAGTTATTTGGAGATTGTTGTCTTTAGTGAAAAACATGAAAAATTCTCAAGCTGGTTTTACACATCAGATGTCATTTATTCTGAATGATATTAAAAATTAATATCCAGTAAGAGATTATAGGGCATTATTACTTTATACAGTGTGGTAGAAGTGTAAATAAGAATATCTTAAATTTTGCAAAGTTCAGCAGTTTTCATAGATATCTGATTTAAAACTAAAGAGTAGCTTAGACATAAGGATGATTTGAACAGACCACAGTCTCCTATATAATGATGATTCATTGGTCGGTTAAATGAATACGCTTATACTACAAATGAAATAAACTTTTTGTTACTATATCAGCTTATCTGCCTGATAGCTCTCTGATACCATCACCCAACTCAAGTGCAGAGTAAGAAAAAAAAACCCTCTCTTAAGAGAAACATTCTACGGCAAGAGTCCCCACCTAAGCAGGCTCTTCTGTATAATTAATGTATAAAAGATAACCTAGCAAAGAAAATGTTCAGTGTTATTAGCTCTTTATGTTCCCACTCCATCTTCTCAGACAGTGTACTATTAGATGAAATCTGTCTCTTTCATCATGTGCTCTTCCTACCTCTCTTCTATTAGGAATCTCAAAGCCTTTGAGTAGAATTAAAAGCGTAAGTTCTTTTGGCCAAGAAAGGATTACACTAAATTTCAAGAGGTTGTTCTTTTACCTATTAGAAAATGAAGTTGCCTGGGGTCACAGTTCTTGTCAATGCAAAATTTCTACATAGTAGGCAACATTAATGGATCATCTGAAAACTAAGGGATGCCTCAGTTTCCTTATCTGTTTGATGAGAATAGAGTAAGTCAGAGCTATAGTGACAATCACATATAAACACAGAGCAGCCCCTAGTTTTAATAATAATAATAATCACCTACATACTGTATTTAAAAGCATAAGTGACTGTTTGACCATTGGACTGGTAGCTATGATGCGCACTGACCACCAGGGGCAGATACTAAACACACAGGCATGGAAACATGGAACAGAGGGAAGGGTAGGAAGAGATTAACCAAAGATCTTATATGCATACTAGAGGCCCAGTACATGGGTTCGTGCACCAGTGGGGTCCCTCAGCCTGACCTGTAGGGATCAGGATGAAACTGGCTCTCTGACATCCCCAGAGAGGTTCCAAATTGTGAGAGGGTGCAGGCCAGGCCAAGGGACCCCACTGGTGCATGATTCTGAGCACTAGGCCTCTAGTTATTTAATAAAACCTCATTGTTTTTTATTACACTAGAGGCTTGGTGCACGAAATTTGTGCATGGGGGGTCCCCCTCAGCCCAGCCTGCACCCCCTCCAATCCGGGACCCTTTGGGGGATGTCTGGCTGTCAGTTTAGGCCCGATCCCCACAGACAGTCAGACATCTCTCTCACAATCCAGACCTCTAGCTCCTAACCACTCACTTGCCTGCCTGCCTAATCACCCCTAACAGCCTCTGGCTGCCAGCCTGCTCACCAGTAACTGCCCCCTGTGCCAGCCTGGGTACCCCTAACTAGCCCCCCGTCAGTCTGGTCACCCCTAACTGCTCATCCCTGCTGGCCTAGTTGCCCCTAACTGCCCCCCCCCACCATTCTGGTTGCCCCCAACTACACCCCGCTCACTGGCTTGGTTGCCCTCACACCAGTCTGGTCACCCGCAACTTCCCTCCCACCTGCCTGGTCACCCCCAACTGCATACTCCCTGCCCCCCATTGGCCTGATAGCCCCTCACTGTCCTGCCCTGCCAGCCTGGTTGCCTTCAATGCCCTCCCTGCTGGCCTGGTTGCCCCCAACTTCCCTTCCCCCTCCCCACTGGCCTGGTCACCCCATGCAGCCTGCTGTTTGATCGTTGCATGAGGGTGTCCCAACCAATTTGTACATTCCTCTATTATTAGTATATATGTAGCTTTTATAATTTTAATATGAGCCAGAAAATTCTCTCACTTTCCTGAAAAATCATAAACCCTTATATTATAAGGAGAAATAATTATTCAACCCCAGATTGAAATTTCATTTCCTATTTATTTTGAATAACAAAGAACAAATTTATTTCTTTTTTTAAGTACAACTATTTTTAAAGCATTTTAGACTCACAGCAAAATTAAGAGTAAGAGATTTCTCATATATGTTCTACTCACAGACATGTATATCCTCCCCCATTATCAACATCTCAAACCAGAATGGTACATTTCTTACAATTGATGAACATATGCTTAAACATTACAATCATCCAAAGTTTACATTGTTAATGTTGAACTTCTGTGGGTTTGGATAAATGTATAATGACTTGTATCCACCAGTATAGCATCAGAGAGTTTTCACTGCCCTAAAAATCTGTTGTGTTCCATCCATTCACCATTCTCAGTCCTAACCCTGGCAACCACTGATATTTTTACTGTTTTGATGGTTTTGCCTTATCTAGAATTATACAATATGTAGCCTTTTCAGATTGGCTTCTTTCACTTAGTAATATACATTTAAGTTTTTCCCATGTCTCCTCATAGCTTGATTGCCGAACTCTTTTTAGTGGTGAATCTGAATGATATCCTATTGTTTGAATGTACCACAGTTCATTTACCCATTTACCTACTGAAGGACATCTTGGTTGCTTCCAAGTTTTGTTAATTATAACTAAAGCTTCTACAAACATCTGTGGTTATAGAATGTTTATAGTAGTTTATGGCTTCAGGCTTTTATGTGCACATAGGTTTTCAACTTCTTTGAGTAAATGCCAAAGATGTCAATCACTTGGTTGTTTGGTAAGAGAATGCGTAGTTTTGTAAGAAATTGCCAAGCCGTCTTCCATTCTGCATTCCCACAGCAATGAAGAGTTTCTATTGTTCCACATCCTCACCAACATTTGGATCAAAGTGACTGCTTTTGACCATTCTACTAGGTACATAAGGTGTCTCATTTTAATTTGCATTTCCTGATGATATATGATGTGGAGATCTTTTCATGCATTTATTGGCCATCTACATATCTTATTTTGTGAGATGTCCGTTAAGGTCTTTGGGTTCTTTTTAATCAGGTTTTCTTGAATTTTAAATGTTCTTTGTATATTTTAAATAACCATCTTTCATCAGATGCTTTTGTTTTCAAATATTTTTTTCCCAGCCTGTGTTTTGTCTCCTCATTTTCTTGACATTGCATTTTGCAGACCGGAAGCTTAAAATTTTAATGAAGTCCAGCTTATTAATTCTTTCTTGGATTGTGCCTTTGGTGTTTTATCTAAAAAGTCATTGCCATATACAATGTCATCTAGGTTTTCTCCTATGTTATTTTCTAGAAGTTTTATGATTTTGCCTTTTACATTTAGGTCTGTGATGCACTTTGAATTTATTTTTGTGAAGAATGAAAAGTTCTGTGTCTACCCATGCACAATTCATACCGGGACCCAGGTGGCAGACAGAGACTCGGCCAGCAATAGCTGCTCTATATCTAAATTCAGTCTATTACCAGGAATGCTCAGGACTTACTAAAAAATGCAAATATTCCTTTCCACTAGTATTTACAGATTTCTGCTTGAGTATTAAAATTGACAGGAAAATAGTAATCAAGTTTTCAGATTAATTTAAATTGGCCAAGTGAAATAAGTGAATACTCAAGAAAATTTTAGTGTACTGGACAAAAAGCTTTTCCTAAAACATTAACTAAAAAAATCTATTAGCAGTTCATCTCACTGTAAAATTGCCTAACATCCAAAAAACCTAAAGCAGTCATATTTGTGTGCAAAAATTAAAATTAAAAATTACCAAGACTACAATATAAAATTTCCAAAAGCCCCCATTAATCAAAAAAGGGGAGGGGGCAGTGGGGTAATATCATGTAAGGAAAAAAATATCGTGTAAGTAAAATACATCTAGAAAATTCTTACTCCAGTAAAGTAAATTCCATTTGTAAAACCAACTGCAGGACACCCATGAAAAAACACACATGGTGTCAAAATAAGCCAAAGGAAAATCATTTAGGCAAAAATTAAAAAGAATCCCAAGTCTATTTTGCAGAGAGGATTCCTTTGTTAACTCTTGGTCGAGAATGTGTTTGTGTGTTTGCAGAGAACAACTCCAAGACCACGTGGGGTCCTGCGACTGTGAGGAACTGATGGATCTGTTCCAGTCACGAGGATGGTCCAGAGAGGGGGACACTGATGACACCTTGCCATGCTAGCAGTCGGCAGCTGTGCATGTCTGCAGGCAGCCCAGGATCAAACCAGAGAGGATGGATCTTGCATTGCCATGATGTGTCCACCATCTGGATACCATTGCTGACATGTGCACATAACGAATTATTTGACACTGAAACTGGGACTCAGAACAGTTGGACATTGAAACTGAGACTCAAACATTTTTTGTTCTTATACATTTATTTCTAGTATGCAGAGGCAAGATATTTTTGAAGAAAAGAAACAGGAGAGTGATTGATATAGAGGCAGGGAGGCATTGAACAGGCTGTCAAGCTACAGGGGGAAGGCTGGGGTAGATGGGAGGTGGATGCTGGGGGAGATCAACCAAAGGACTTGTATGCATGCATGTGAGCATAACCAATGAATTAAAGACACTAGAGCGGGAAGGTGGGAGGGTGGGGACATGTGCTGGGGGTTAGGGGAGGCTGGGAGGAGGATAAGGGGAAGGGGGAAAGGAAAACATGTACTACTATTAAATATAAGTTATACTGCAAAAAAAATGACTAATTGTTCAAGCATCATTTGTTAAAAAGAAAACTTTTTGCTCCATGGAATTGCCTTTGTTCCTTGTACAAAACCAGTTTACTATGTTTATTATAGGCTCTCTGTTCCAGATCTATTTGTATATTCTTTAGTTCGCACCATACTTTCTTAATTACTGTAGCTTTATAATAAATCTTGAAGTCAGGTAGTGTCAGTCCTTCACCTTCATTTTTCTTCAATACGGTGTTAGCCATTCTGGGTTTATGCTTCTATAAACTTTATTTTTTATATATTTCCTTTTTCTTTAATCTTTTTTTTTCATTTTTTTAATCTTTATTGTTCAGTTTATTAATTGCATTGTTCCCTATTTTTTTTCACCCTATAGTTCCCCTCCACCTGGTACCCATCCCACCCTCTGCCCTCACCCCTCCTCCACTGTCCTCTCCCATAGTCGCATGACTTTTTTCCAGTCTCTTGCTGTACTTCCCACACCCCCTTTCTCCCCAAGAATTGTCAGTCCATTCCCTCTCTATGTCCATGATTCTGTTACATTCACAAGTTTATACTGTTCATCAGCTTATCAATTCACTTGCTTTTTAGATTCATTTGTTGATAGATGTGTATTTGTTGTTCATAATTTACACTTTTATCTTTTTCTTCTTCCTCTTCTTAAAGAATATCTTTCAGCATTTCATATAATATTGGTTTGGTGGTGATAAACTCCTTTAGCTTTTTCTTATCTGCAAAGCACTTCATCTGACCTTCAATTCTGCATGATAGCTTTGCTGGGTAGAGTAATCTTGGTTGTAGATTCTTGCTGTTCATCACTTTGAATATTTCTTGCCACTCCCGTCTGACCTGCATCGTTTCTGTTGAGAAATCCGCTGACAATTGTATGGGTGCTCCCTTATAGGTAACCATCTGTTTTTCTCTTGCTGCTTCTAATATTCTCTCTTTGTCTTTTGCTCTTGGCATTTTAATTATGATGTGCCTTGGTGTGGTCCTCTTAGAGTTCCTATATATTGGGGTTCGGTGCGCTTCTTGGACTCCTAAGTCAATTTCTTTCACCAGGTGTGGGAAGTTTTCAGTCACTATTTCTTCAAATAGATTTTCATTGTCTTGCTCTCTCTCTTTTTCTGGCACCCCTATAATTCGGATGTTGGTGTGCTTGAGGTTGTCCCAGAGGCCCCTCACACTGTCTTCAATTTTTTGGATTCTTTTGGTTTCTTGCTTTTTCAGTTGAGTTGATTTTACCTCTTTGTATTTCAAATCTTTAACTTGGTTCTTGGGGTGCTCCAGAGACCTTTTAGGTCTTTGTATAATATTTTTTATTTCAGTCTGTGTATGCTTAATTTCTGGTTGATCCTTTTTCATATCCTTGAGAGTCTCCTTTATATCCTTGAGGGTCTCCTTCATTTCCTTGTAGAACTCATTCATTTCCTTTGCGGTCTTGCTTATTTCCTTATAGGCCTCGACCTTTTGTTGGAGCCTCTTGAAAAACCCTATAACCGTGGTTTTGAATTCCATGTCCAGTCGTTTTTTTTCCTCCATTTCTTTCACAACTGATTTCTTTCCATGTCTCTGCATGGTGGCTTCTTCCCTGAGTTGGTCAATTAGCTTTGTGTGGTAGACTTCCTACTAGGGACAGTGGCTCAGCCTTCCCAGTTACCTGAGGTGGATATTGGTCACACAGTCTTTCTGTAGTTAAGCTCAGGTTAATCATTGTTAGCACTTGGAGGGGTTTTCTTCCAGGCCGATTGCCTGTGAAGCTCAGCTGTGCTCAGGTTGGATGGGCGGAGTCTCCGAGCCAAGCAGACAGCGTTAGCTCCGCCCTATGTGGCCCCAGGGACTCTGTTCCGGGGGCAATAGCTGCCAGCACCTCTGAGAGAGAGCCGCTGCCAAGCTCCACCGGCTGCCAGGGAATTCAGACTCTCCCCAAATGAGTCTGCACACCCAACGTCTCACCCAGGGTCGTAAAACAAAGCAGTCTGACAGTTTTCCAAATGAGAGAGCGAGTCGCAGAGCGCTCTCTGTGCAGTCACACAGCTGAGCTGTTCGCACAAGCTGCCTTCTCCACAAGCTGGCAGACCCGGCAACACCCGAGGTTCGGCGTGCCCTCCCACTGTCCAGTTTTCACCCTGTATGATAGTGGGTTGGTTCCCTGGACTTCACCCAGAGCTGGAGAATCAGTCCAGTGGGATGTCTTTGTCTCCCTGTTCGAGAAAACTGGCCGGTTTTCAGCCGCCCGCCCTATCCGCTGGCGCGCACTCCAAACCTCTGTCTGCACGAATCTTTCAACGCTGTCCGCTGCCGCTCCTCTGAGTCACAGTGTCTTATCTTCACTTTTATTTGTGGAATTTTCACTCGGCCAGCTTTCTGGTGATTCTGGAAGGTGTTTGTTCTTTCATTAAGTTGTAGTATTAAAATTGCTGAGTATGAGGGCAAGATAGGTGTTTTACCTATGCTGCCATCTTGGTTCTCGCTTCTATAAACTTTAGAATCAGCTTGTTGTAATCCACAAAATAACTTACTGAGATTTTGATTGGGATTGCACTAAAATTATAGATAATTTAGGAAGAACTGACATTTTAATAACCGAGTCTTCGTGTCCATAAGGATGGAACATCTCTCAATTTATTTAGTTCTTTAATTTTACTTATCAGCCTTATAGTTTTCCTCATATACATCTTGTACTTATCTTGTTAGATTTATACTTAAGTATTTCATTTCTGATAGTTTGTTTTTAGTGTATAAAAATGCAATTTATTTTTGTACATTGATTTTTATCCTGCAACTTTATTTATAACTAAAAGCTTTTTTTTGTGTGTGTGTGTGTGGAGCTTTAGGTTTTTCTATATATAATGTCATATTATCTACCAATAGAGACAGTTTTACTGCTTCCTTTCCAATTAGAATGTCTTTTAATTCTTTTTCCTATCTATTTGCTCTGAGTATGTCTTCCAATACTATGTTGGACAAAAGTGATGAGAATGGGTTTCTTTGCCTTATTCTTAATCTTAGAGGAAAAGTTTTCAGCTTTTCACAGTTGGATATAATATTAGCTTTGGGTTTCTCATATATGGCCTTTATTATACTGAATACATTCCCGCTATACCCACATTATTGAGAGTTAAACAAATCGTAAATGGATATTGAATTTTGTCAAATGCTTTTTTTTGTATCTATGGAGATGATCATATGATTATTATCTTTTTTTGGTTAATATTATGTATGTTATTAATTGATTTGTGGATGATGAACTACCCTTGCATTCCTGGAATAACTTCCACTTGATCATGTTATATGATACTTTTAATGTACTGTTGAATTTGGTTTGCTAATATTTTATTGAGGGTTTTTGCATCTATGTTTATCAGGGATATTGGCGTATAGTTTTCTTTTCTTGTAGTACCCTTGAATAACTTTGTTATCTCGCTTTGTAAAATGTGAGAGTATTCCCTCCGCTCTATTTCAGGTAAGTTATTTTAAAATTATTTTAACTATTCTTGTTACCAATACTTGAAAAGACTTGAATTAATTGCTTTCTTACTAGCAACATATCAATCATGGTTCTAATAACAATAAGTGTGGCATCATTATAAAATGAGCTTTTCGTATTTGAAAATAATATAAACCATTTTTTCTATGGCTTTCATGAGACTATACTATACTATATATTTATATATATATTTTTAATTCATTTGGCCACAATCTTTTCCAAGGTTCATGAGGTCAAAACCATTTTTATAATAGCACTAAGTCATGCACTTGCCTTTTTCACTATGTTGACATTTGCACTAATAGTAAAAACTCTGTTAGGTAAAACTGCAGAAGCCTTAACACAAATTAAGGCAGGAGCACAAAGCAAACTGTACTAGTATTTCCACACTCTTCTCTGCCACATGAATGAACAAACAAAAAAGGATAGTATTGTAAAAGAAGGTACCCAGTGAAGTAATAAAACCCATTGTGTTTGTTAAATGTTGGTCCTTGGTTACACTCTCAGCATCAACATCTCGAGGAACAGAAGAAAATAAGATTGGGCAGCAGGAAAAGTTAAACTGTAGTGCATTAACAACAGCAGCCTTGGTATAGCCCATGGAATGTTCTGGATCTCCGATAACTCTTCAGAGTTGGTCCAGATTGTGGGAAGGGGACTGGGCTTTTATGCTCCACATTAATCAGTCATTGGATGTAGGCTGCCTCTGTAAGAGTGTATTGGCCTTGGGTAAGATAGCTTTCTCTAGTCAAGGGCATTTTCCAGAGAGGGACTGAGGTAAGCACTACCAGCTTCCAGAATTGCAGAAGCTATAGAAATATGGGAGTTGATCCTGAGAGTTATCGCCAAAAAAGTTCCTTCATGAAAATCTTTAGGTAATCTGTTTCCCAGAATCTATCTATCCATCTATGTATCTGTCTATGAATCTATCTATCTATCATCTATCTATCTATCTATCTATCTATCTATCTATCTATCTATCATCTATCTATCATCTATCTATCATCTATCGTCTATCTAAATATCTATCTACTATCTATAAAATTCAACCTTGATAAAAAAGAAACTCTGAAAATAGTTCTGTATATTTTTTGGAAACTCATATCTCAATTGTTGTCACATCATTCTAAGGCAGTGGCTGGCAAACCACGGCTCGTGAGCCACTTGTGGCTCTTTGGCTCCTTGAGTGTGGCTCTTCCACAAAATACCACATGCAGAAGGGCACGTACAGTATGATTGAAACTTCGTGGCCCATGCGCAGAGAAGTCGGTTTTTGGCCTGGGTGAGTCTATTTTGAAGAAGTGGTGTTAGAAGAAGTGGGGATGTTGGTTGGGTGACGTGAGACGTGGCGCATGTGGCTCTCGGGCCACGGTTGGCTAACCACTGTTCTGGGGAAAAAATATCTAATATTCTTTAAACACTATAAGCCAGTCACATTTATGAGCTGTTTACAGGCATTATTTCTTGCAACAATTCTGGGCTATAAGTATAGTTATTATCTTCATCTTATATATAGTCAAAATGAAGTGTAACAGTGATAGATAAAGATAATATACTAATCAGGTAGTAATTATAGAATAGTTTGTACTAACAAATTCATAGAAAATATGTGTATTAAAAGTTTCCTTATGAATATTTTGTAGATATCAGCAGTTGCAGTTCCTGCAGGACCAAGATGTGACCCTGACCCCAAGAATTGGGCAAGCATCAATAATTCACATCAGAGCCAGCAGAACTGCTGCCTACATGCCCTGTTTGGGAACATCAGCATTAAAACTTCAGATGGGGCAGTGACACTAGACATACAGGAGATTGAAACTATCGGAGAGCAGAGCTGAGCAACTGCACTTGGTCAGAAATTCCTTAGTTCCCCTCTTCCCCAGTTCCCCTATATAATGCAGCCAGGACACCTGAGATGCTGAGATAGCTTTGAAGGCATGAACAAGCTGTCTCCTCAGGGTGTCCGCTCCTGAATAAAATCCCTTTCCTTATCAGCCAGAACCGGTCTCAGGAGTTTGACTTTCAAAGCAAGAGACTGTAGGACCTGCAGGTTGTTTTCCCTGTTTCAGTTTGACAAAAAGATTTAATAACCTTGTATATGGTAAAGTCAGGATCTGAATCTAGGCAATCAACCCAGAACCTTTATTCTTATTAATTGGAGTTGTCTGATAAAGAGTTGGCCCAAACTTTGCCGTAATGAGCCAGTCTAGGCTAGTTTGGGAAGCATAATTTGGCTTAATAAAGCAAGAGATAAAAGGGCTCTGAGACTAAGAAACAAAGACCACTCCAAATAAACCAACAAGTGAGGATTTATTTATTTGGCTGAGAGAAGCAAATCTATTTACTCATACTTGAGGAATGGCACTTATCTATTTCTCTACAAATGAAGGAACTCTCTCTTTCAAACAAAATCTATATTCTTTTCACTAGTCCTTGTCAACATAGCCTCCTCAAGTGTAGTTAAGGACATACTGGTTTTCTTGAATATGGTGGAGGGTTAATAAATGGTTACTGAATGAAATAGACTTTGATACCATTTTGCAGAGCACTGGCTGCTATCGCTATATTATTCCTACTGTCTTGTATAAAAAAGACTGTTTTCTTAAGGTTGGATATTCATTTTCTTCCTTTGAAATAGCAGTTCTATCACAGCATCCACTATGCCGCCACGCCTTGTGCCGGCACTTGATAAATATTAATTCAAATTGAATTGAATTGTTTATGAGGGGAGGAGAAAAATGTGAGAGCACTGAGATTTAATATCTTTGGGCTTCCTACTAGAGATTAATCAAAAAGAAACTATGAATATTTTAATGACATATGGTTATTTTCCCAGGAAGGCAGATCCAAATGAAAGAGAGTGAATGTGGCATATTTACACACTGCATCTCAGAGCTTAGTAGCTAGAATTCAGTTTGTCTTCATTCTTCTTTTCCTTTGCTTTCTCAACCTGACTGCCGAGAAACCTGGAACTTGATCTTAAAGTGACAGAGAGGGTGAGCCTGATTGGAGGGTGTTTTCTGAAAGCTACACATAACAATATCTGCCACTTTGAAACCTGCAGAGATCTCCCAGACCCTAAGACCCTAGAGCAAAATGTCCACCGATCTGAGCATGTCACGCACGCTGTCTCCACAGTAATGCAAGCTCTTGGTGATGGTTTCCAAGGCCCTGCCTTCTAAGTTGTGCCCCCCAGACACTTGCACACTTTCAGCATTCATTCATCTTAGGTTGACCTCAAGTACCTAGCCTGTGCTTAGGACAGATGTAGGATTTGAGTGCTATGCTGTCCTGCTGTCATCACATTACTACTTAACAACACTTTACATGTATATATATGTATATGTATATGTATATGTATATGTATATGTATATATACTTATATATATGTGTATATATATATATATGCTTTTCAACATCATAAATATATTTAACAAATATATTCTATGAAACACAAATATCACCCTGCCACTCACTTGCTTAAGACCCTTTAATACCAGAATAGAGTACAGTATTCAATAAAAAGTTATAACCCTTGCTCCTATCTCTAGTTTTATAACATCTTTCTGATTCAATATTTTTGTGTGTTTACTTTACCCCTACAACATGTTATTTCATATATAATGTGCTTTGCTTATACAGTTCTCTCTTCCAGGAATACTCTTCTAGTCTTCTGTCACCTAAGTTTTCCATGATAAATATCATCTCTTCTAGGAGGTCCTTGCTGAATCCCTAAGTCCTTTTTTTCAAATAGTGGTCTTTGGGCAGCTACTGTGGCCAGTTATTGTTCTAATTACTGGCCTCAAAGTGGGAAGCAAAAGAGAAAGGTGCCTGTTCCATTTGTACTTACCTTTAACCAGAGGCAGGGAGACAGCAAATAAATACTGTAGGTAAAAATTGAATGAGATACTTATAAATAACGAGAAAATAGATAAAATGTGTATGAAAGAGAATGACATGTTGAAGCCTGTGACCAGTTTCCAGCAGCTACAAATGACTTGAGTCAGGAACAAAGGGATACTGAAGAAATGAAGGCACCAAAGAGGCCGGAGCTTGTTGAGAAAAAGAGAGAAATAGAGAGCCAGAGAGAAAAAGAAAAGATAGGAGAGGAGGGGGGGAGAGGGAAGGAGGGGAGAAAAAACAGGCAGAGGAAAAATCAGGTAGAGTCTTGTAATCTAAGGTGAAGAGTTTGAAATCTGCTCTAAAAGTAATGAGGCCTTAGAGAAGAATTTTAGTTTGGGAGCGATATATATATTCTGACTTGTATATGGAAAATGGAATCAGAGAGATACATTTGGAAGCTATTATAGTAACTCAGGAGAGAGAAACAGGTTTGAGATCTTATTTGGAATTACAGCCAGGGAGACCTGCAATAGATTGGATGGAGGGGGAGACAGGTCAGGAAAGTGGAGAAATACAAATGGACCAAGTTTCTCTCTTTAATGCTCTCAAAGCATCCTGTCTACACTAACATTAGCTAAAACCCTTCCGTTTCCCACACTGTCTTGAACATAAAGGCATACCTTGTCTTGTTCATCTTTGAAATCTCAGGGCCTGCTGTCATGCTTGGCACACAGATATTCAACACATATTCACCAATTGAACTGAACTAAACATTTTTCTCTTAATGAAGTGAAGTACTTTAAATTTTAATAGTAAGATATTCTTGAAGTATTTTTCATGGCAAGATAAGAGACTCTAAAAAATCATGAGTAAATGAGAAGTATTTATTACACCTGCAACCATTTTCACTTCTGAATGGGACTCTAGTTTTATTCTAATTTTGACTACCAAATTCATGTTTTTGCTGTATAGTGAGAAAAGGGGGATAAGTATGTCATGAAGGTTTTTTGCTATATTTCTTTTTAGTTCTTCAATGGAGAATCACAATAATGTTGATCTCAACACCCAACAGAACAGCTTTTCAAAGCATGAAAGGTCTGTGGACAATTTAAATCACAGCCTTCAGACTTTCTTGTTGAAAAATGTGCACTACTCCTTTGTGCACAGTAAACAATTATAATGATTCAGTGTCTTGAAAATGAATGATAAACAGTAGTGTACCTAGTAGATAGTAAGCTGTTATTCTAGAATAGAATGAATAAAAATTGCACATCATCACTTAACAAACATTTACAGAGAATCCAATTCATTGTATAGTGTCTTAGTTACAATAAATAAATCATCTTTCAAAGATTCCTCACAAATCTGGTACAATAAACACTGTTGGATAAAGACCATTTATGCTGTAAAATGGAGAATAAAAGTTTGGTTCATATGTATGTCCAAAGACTTGTTTTTGTTTACTAAGCATGAGTTACAAGAAATGGCATCAGCTTTTCAAAACAGAACAATAACAATAGAAAGGTTAGCTGAAACCTTGTAAAATTATTCCTTCCAAAACGCTGACTCAAGCTATAAAATGGCTTTGCAGGAAATGTAACTTACTAAGCGGTTTACAAAGATCATGGTATATGAACAATGGACACTTTGGAAGCCTCTTATCCCCCCTAATTTTGTGCTGCTAGAGGCCCTTCTGAGAAAATTAGATATCTGAAATGCACTGGTTTATAAGGGACAAAATATGAGAATCCATGAAGAGCTATAACAACAGAGAGGAGCTAACTTCTGTTCCCCTAGTGCAAAAATATCCTCACCCTCTGCTTGTTCTCACTTTTTTGGTTCAGTTTTGCAAGACGAATAAGCTCTAGTGATCCACTATACAGCATCACACCTATATTCAACAATACTGTATTGTACACTTGAAACTGTCAAAAGAGCAGATTTTGTGTTATATGTTACTGCCAGAGTAAAATAAAATAAATTTGGGCTTGTAAGTTCATATAAAAGATGCAAAAAAGTATTTATGAATCACACACTAGTATGAATTAATCTAACTTTATATCCAGCTAAGATCTATGGCAACTAAAGAATGGAAGCTTAGATTTAGGGTGGGGGAGAGTCCAGGTTACAGGTACTTCTGTGGGGTGGGGATAGGGGAATGGGGAGGTGCCACAAAAGGACATAAAGAAAGGAGTAAATGCCACAGAAAAATGATCTTTAAAAATGTTGCTCAAGGAAGTCATGTAGAGGGGACAAAAGCACTTTTTTTTTTCCTCAAGGAAATTCCTGGTCCCTTCTGTATTGGAAGCTACATCATTTAGCTGTAGTCTGTGTTGAAAAGGCTTTTATAGGTCTGCCTAGGGACTTAATTAATATCATTAAAGAAATATTTATGGGAAAATGCATTCTGAGTTCTCAACTATTAATTTATAAGTGACTTTGCAGAAAACAGTCCTTGCAGGATTAATTCCATAACTTAACTTTAAAGTTAAAATTCAGTTTTTCTAAATCAGAAAGTTGTTCATGCTATGACTTTAAAAAATACTCTTGAATTTGAAAAAGAAATGGCTAAGGTTATTTACAATGACCAAATCATTCTTATTTTAAAATAACCAGGGTACAAGTAAGAATCAATATTTTCTTTTTCTACAGAAGTTTTAGTTTTTGTGGCCTCCCCAGTTGAAAAACCTATATAATAAAAGCCTAATATACTAAGTGTTTGATTGTCTGGTTGCCATTTAACCAATCAAAGCATAATATGCTAATGATATGCTAAGGACACTCAACCACTCACTATGATCTGTGTTGACTACTAGGGGGCAGACACTCAATGTAGGAGCTGCCCCCTGGTGGTCAGTGCAACCCCATAGGGCAGTGGTCGGCAAACTGGCTTGTGAGCCACATGCAGCTCATGGTTTGCCATTCTGCTGACTAATGAGCTTGCGGACCACTGCCATAGGGAGATAGCTGCTCAGCCAGAAGCCTAGCTGGTGGCTGGTAAGCACTCTGACAGTGGTGGGAGTCTCTCCTGCCTTCGCCACAGCGCTAAGGATGTCTGACTGCTGTCTTAGGCCTGCTCCTTGGCAGTCAGACATCCCACAAGGGCTCCTGGACTGCAAAAGGGCACAGACTGGGCTGAGAGAACAACCTCCACCGCCCCCCCCCCCCCCCCGAGTACATGAAGTTCATGCACCGGGCCGCTAGTATTGTTATAATAACATATAGACTATTTACTAAATCCTTCAAGGCTTTTTCTTTTGTAGTGATCATGGATTTGGACTTAAATTTGGCAGAGTTACATTTTTGCTTAAAGATGGGAGAGAGCACCAAGAATAAAATCATACATTTCAATGATAAGGAAACTAAAAATTGTCATTTCTAATATACCTAAAAATATCTAGGAAGAAAAGTAGATACAGATTTCTGAAAGTTGGGTTTCATTGTAAGAGCTTAAAGTGAATCTGAATATAATATAGCTTTAACTTGCAAAGCTTACTACTGAATTAGATTTATTTATTTTTTTGCTTTAGATTTGTATGAAGGTAATCTACAGTAGATACTATGTGTTGCCCTTAAATAAAGCAAAACAAATTAAACTTATTGTGTGGTATTTGGGGCAGGGTGTCACAGAGCATTCTGGTCTTAATGAAGCATCATTAGATTGCATCAGAGTTACTTGTGGAAGGTTTTGCAAAATAAACTTCTTGGGTCTGATATATCTTTTGTAAAATGTCTCTAGGATGGTGATTCTGATTTGCATTAATGGTTGAGAAACACAAATTTGGAGTCTAATATTTAGTTCTAAGAATTCAAAATCCCCAGTAGAGTCTAAAAGGGGATACTGGAATACCATAGAGGAGTTCAGGAAAATGCATGGGATTTCTCTATGTATTATAATAACTTCAAATTACAGACCAATTAAAAATCAATGTAAAATCCTGTATACAAAAGAAAAATTGAGAAGGAAAAGTATTAAATACAATTTCATGGTACCAGGTACAACAATGATACAACACACTTACAGTACCAAATGTTTAAAGAGGTAAATTTAAAAATGAAAAGTTCAGCCAACCTTATGCTGGGTTTCAACTATACCATACTTTTATATATTTAAATGTGTACTGTCACATTATTTTAGAATAGGATTTGGCATTAAGCTGGCACAAGCATGATAAATAATTACAATAGTCTGCATGAAGTTTCAGATAGTTTTCTGAAAAATGCAATTAAAGGAATGTAATTCAACCATAACCTTTATGTTTTAAAAAGAGGTATTGGTAGATAAATGCAACTTCATTTTTTTAAACTGTTGAATAGAAAATGAATTAATTGTAGATTAATTTTGCTCTTATATACCAGCATACACAACTCTGTACAACACAATTTACAAGACAAGTGTGGTAGTAAAATACAGCTCTCATTATTAATATATAACTAGCATAAGGTAAAATGTTATCTTTACTAGATTTATAATTTGAGTGCATAAATATTTAAAAGATCCCTTTAATTTTTTAAATTAATATTAGCTTTGCATTTGTTCAGGGAAACTCTTCAAATGACTCACATTGCTTTTGAAAAGATAATATGCACTTATATGTATTATTTAAATATTCATATTTGTGAGGTATAACTAGATTTCTTTAAATGGTGACAATTAAAACTATTTTTAGCCATTAGAAAAAAGCATACCAGGAAGTAACAGAAAAACTAAAACTTTTAGTGACACCTTTTGAAATATGTAACAAATATTAACAGATTATTAGACATTCCTATTTGCCAGACATTGTTCTAGGAATTTTAGGTTTATAAGCCATTTAATCTATAATAATAAAAGCATAATTTTCTAATTAGACCAGACAGTCAAATGACCTTCCAGATGTTATTCTGGACATTCTTCTGGAAGAAACTTTGGTGGCGGGGGCCAAGACAGAGGCGATTAGGGACCATCAGGTAGGCAGGCAAGCAGTTAGGGGCGATCAGGCAGGCAGGCAAGTGGTTAGAGGCAATGAGACAGGGATGCAGAGTGGTTAGGGGCAATTAGGCAGGCAGGCAGAGTGGTTAGAGAGGTTGGGGCAATTAGGCAGGCAGGGAAGCGATTAGGTGCAATTAGGCAGGCAGGCAGACAGAATGGTTAGGGGCAAGGAATACTTTAAAAAATGGATTATGTTGTGTCCACTCCAAACCCTTCAATAGCTTCCCATCTTATTCCGAGAAAACTCAGAATCATGCAATAACATACAATGTTTCACTTCAGTAGTTTTACTACTTGGTTGCATGCTGGACTCAAATGAGGGGATTGAACAAATATTGATGCATGCTATTCCACGCCCCAAAATTCTGATTTAATTTGTCAGGGGTGCAGCTTAGAAGCTCTCTAAATTAAAAGTTCTCTAAGTAAAATGATTATATGTGCAGCCAAATTTTAGAATCATTACTTCAAGATTTGTGTACTTTTCTGCATCCAATAACTCGCTGACTTAATCTTCTACCACCATTTCCCTTATGTCAAGTACACTACTCTAGCCATCAGGATAGGGTGACTATATATATTCTATGCCAATTGAAGAGTAAAAGGATCACTGTTAATGATGAAGAGATGACAGGCATGAATCAGCACTGTCCTAGGCAACAGACGAATAGTCTTAGAGCACGAGGACTTAATTTACAGTTCTAGGGTATAAAAGACTCCCATCTCAGGACGTGGGCACTTGCTGTTCTAACTCTTTGGAATATTTCCCCTAGGTATCCACTTGTGTGCTCCCTCACATTCTTCCATATTTACTTTCATGCCACTTTTTGTGAGAACTTCCCTGTCCACCCAATTTAACACTGGATCCCAATCTCACTCCCACCTCTACTTACCCCGCCGTGTTTTACTCTCCGCTCTGATGTACCATATATTTTGCTGAATTCTTTATTTCTTCTCCCACTATATTTTAATTTTCATTTTTTTCACTTTTGTATTCCAAGCTCCAGAACAGTGCCTTGCCTACTATAGTCTGTGAACATACATTATTTTTTTTTAAAAAAAAGAATGAGTGATTTACCAGCAGTTTAACCTTGGGCAACTTAGCTAATTTGCTTTGCCTCAGTTTCCACATAGGTAAAATGGGGATAATAGTAACATTCACCCCATAATGTCATTGTGAGCACCTTGTGAGTTAATGCATGTGATTGGAATAATGTCTATCTCATACAAAGCATGCATAAATGTTGTCTATTCATCTCCATTTTTACTTTAGCCATTGATTCCACCCCTGGAATCAGTGATTCATGTTCTCTCACCGTTACACATGACTATACTTCCTCTTTTACAGAATAAAGCCTTCCAGCACTTAACATTTCTATTTCTTTAGAGCCCATCCGTCAGTCTCTATTTCTTTATCTAGCCTGGATATCACTAGGTAAAGATTCTTTCACCAGCACCCCAAATCTCATTTAGGATCCTTATTTTTTTGTTGCCCCTGCTCTACAAACAGTACTGTCTCTGTTTCCATTCTTACATTTGGAAGTTGAGTGTTTCTGCAAAAATCCATGGAAGAAGCATACACACCATGGCCAGGACCCACTCGTGTTCACCAGCATCAGCTGATGTCAGTCTGACTAGTTAAGTATGTCACTTTCTCCAAGACCAAAGGTGGGGTCTGGTGAGGGTGCAGGTAACAAATAAAAATGAGTGGGCCAGCAGTCCAAAGATCCTCTTCCTGGACACTTCAGTTGCACTTCAGTTGGTAAAGATTTTTAGCCACCGTCTTTAGGACCCAGAAACAACTTTCTTCTTGGGGCAGAACCTGCTCTTGTTGATCCTGCCTTGTTTTTTGACCAGCTACTTTTGTTTTTAACTTCAGCAATTAGTCTAAACATTCACTAAAATTTGTCCTCGGACTCCCACATGTCCTGTCCTACTTCAGGTAGAAGTGCAACATCATCAAGTATCATTTCCTTTAACTTAATACTTATTCCTCATAAATCTCTTTAGATCCACACACTGTCCCTTCAGCATTAGAAGATGTGTGCAGGCTTCTGCTACTCAAAGTCAATCCTCCCCCAGGGTCCTTGATATTGTACCTTCACATCTCTTGGAAAATTTTGCCTTACCAGTGTATTTTCTTTGATTCCTATCCTCAGTGTGTAAATTGTCTGAATATTTTTCTAGCTTAAAAGATACCACTCAGCATTGGCTGGTGTGGCTCAACTGGCTGAGCATCATCCTGTGCAATGAAAGATTGCTGGTTTGATTCCCAGTAAGGACACACACCCAGATTGTGGGCTTGATACCCAGTCGGGGTGTATGTGCAAGGAAACAATTCATGTTTCTCTTTCACATTGATGTTTCTTTTTCTCCCTCCCTTCCTCTCTCTAAAATCCATGAAAAATATTTTAAAAGATACCATTGATTTTTCTTTTATTGTCTACCTTGCACCTGATTTCTTCTTGTCTTGCTATCTCATCCACTTTTCCCCTAAAAATGGTCTCCACCTCCACATCCTATCTATATTTCATTCTCATTTTGCCCTCTGCAATGTGGCTTCTGTCTGAAATCAACCATTAAAAGCACTCTTGAGATTACTGAGGACCCGGTAAGTGCTAAATCCCGTGGATGCTTTCCAGTTTCTGTCTTTCAGAGGTTCTCTACTGCATTTGCTACAAGTGCTTATTTGCTCCTGCCTGAAATGCCCTGTTCTCTCCAGTGTGGGACTCTGTGTCCCCCTCTCGCTCTGCTCCTCTCTGACTTCTCATTCTTAGTTACCTTTGAGGATGCTGACCTGTTGCCAACTCAGGTTGACATGCCACAGAATGAAAACCTTGCACAACTCATTTCCTTTTTCCACTTCTTCCTCGTAAATATCATGGTTTGGCTTCAATAACCACTTTTATGTTACCAATTCCCAGATCTTCAACTTTAGTAAAGATTTTTCCACTGGGCTTCAGTTTTATATTTCTAATTGCTGTTTGAACATTTTGCTGCATGTTCCATAGGCATCCCAAATGTAACATGACACAGATTAAACTCACCATCTTCTCCTGACTACCAGCCCACCCTGCTCCTCCTCTGCATCTTCAGTTCAGTTGGCACCAGAAGCTTCTACATATTCTTTTTGCTCCCAAGTATCCTTTCTTGAGCATGTCTTGAGCTATTGTTTCCTTAACTAAATATGATCTTGTTTGCTTTTGTTAATTTCTCTCTTTTTATATTTGTTATTGATGGATGACACTCCTTGCTCGCTCATGTAATTAATGTATGCATATCTTTTCTCTCATGTCAAGGATTTGAGGTGAGAGCAAGAGGCTGCAGCAGAACAAAACATAGCATCTTGAACTAAAACCACTGGTATTATATTTTTACTAGAGGCCCACTACATGAAGATTCATGCAATAGTCTTTCCTTCCCCTGGCTGCCAGGACCAGTTTTCTCTGGAACCTGGGACCCAGGCCTTCCCTCTGGCTGTTGCTTCCATTTTTGCTTTGGCCGGCTGGAGGCTTCTCTCCAGCCAGAGCCTTCAGGCTTCTCTGCTTTGGCCGGAGTGCCATGCCACCACTGCTTTGCCTTGGCCCTGCCCCTCACTCCTGATTGGCTGGTAGCATAGCAAAGGTAGTCAAATTTGTATGTTTCTCTTTTATTATATAAGATATAACTAAATTTTATGCTATGATAAACAAATCCACTTTCAACAAATGCTATAAAATAAAGAAATAATTTTGTATGGCTGACATATGCTATTTCAAAGTTTCAAAATATTTTATCTGTTCTTATAACTAATTGCTAGTTAATACTGTTATAAAAAGATTATACTGTTAAAAGATTAATGCTGTTCAAAGATTAGACACAAGGGAGAACCAAGATGGTGGCATAGGTAAACACCTATTGTTCTGCCCTGCGCAACAATTCAAAAACTACAACATAACAACAAAACAAACATCACCCAGAATCACCAGAAAGCTGGCTGAGTGAAAACTCCACAAATAAAAGTAAAGGTGGGACACTGAGACTCAGAGGAGCGGCGGGAGCACAGCCTTGAAGACGGAAACAGGTTAGGAGCTGGCCTGGTCACACGCGCAGGCTGTAGGGCTGGATCAGCAACCCCGGCTGGATTTCGCCAATGGGGAGGGCGGAGACATCCCACTGCACAGATTCCCCAGTGCCAGGTGAGGTCCGAGGTCCAGGGGACGCACCCTGGAAGCCGGGCACTGCAGAGGTCTCCTAGTCTGCGGAGAAACGGGGTGCTTGAAAAAGAAGTTTGCGCGAAAGTAAACTGTGCAACACCACAGACGCGTGACTTGCTCCCTAAAAGCTTGTCTCCTGGTCCCATAAACCACCTGTTTTACAACCCTGGGCAAGACTTTGGGTGTGCAGACTCATTTGGGGAGAGGCAGAGTTGTCTGGCAAGGGGAAGAGACTAGCAGCTTTCTCTTGGAGGTGCCTGCAGCCATCCCCATCCAACAGAGACCCACGCGTGCGAATGCCGCATAGGACATAGCTGACACTGAGGTTGCCTGAGCAGCTCAGAGACTCCGCCCATCCAACCTGAACACAGTCTCCCTTCACAGCCAATTGGCCTGGAGGTCAAACCCTCCTAGGGCTAACAACAACAAGCTGGGCTTAAATTCAAAAATACTGTACAACCTATAAAGGATTGCAGTAAGAGTATCCACCTCAGGTAACTGGGGAGGCTGGGCCACTGACCCTTAGAGGACATCTACCACATAAAGCAGCCACCATGCAGAGATATGGAAAGAAATCAGGTGTGAAAGAAATGGAGGAAAAAAGACGACTAGACATAGAGTTCTAAACCACGGTTATAAGGCTTTTCATGAGGCTCCTAGAAAAGACCGATGAACTTAATGAGAACTACGAGGAAATAAACAAGACCAACCAGGAAATGAATGAGACTTACAAGGAAATGAATGAGACCTACAAGGAAATGAACAAGACCTGTGAGGATATGAACGAGACACTCACAGATATGAAAAAGGACCAACTAGAAATCAAGCATACACAGACTGAAATAAAAAATATTACACAAAGTCCTAAAAGCAGTCCAGAGGGCCACAAGAACCAAGTCAAAGATTTGAAATATGAAGAAGCAAAATCCACTAGGCTGGAAAAGCAAGAAACAAAAAGAATTCAGATAATTGAAGATAGTGTAAGGGGCCTCTGGGGCAACCTCAAGCATGCCAACATCCGAATTATTGGGGTGCCAGAAAAAGAGAGAGAGCAAGGTAATGAAAACCTACTTGAAGAAATAGTGACTGAAAACTTCCCCCACCTGGTGAAAGAAACTGACTTAAAAGCCCAAGAAGTACACAGAACCCCAAAATATAGGAATCTAAAGAGGACCACACCAAGACATATCATAATTAAAATGCCAAGAGCAAAAGATAAAGAGAGAATATTAAAAGCAGCAAGGGAAAAACAGTTGGTTACCTACAGGGGAGCACCCATACGATTGTCAGCGGATTTCTCAACAGAAATGATGCAGGCCAGACGCGAGTGGCAAGAAATATTCAAAGTGATGAGTAGCAAGAATCTACAAACAAGATTACTCTATCCAGCAAAGCTATCATTCAGAATTGAAGATCAGATAAAGTGCTTCGCAGATAAGAAAAAGCTAAAGGAGTTCATCACCACCAAACCAGTATTATATGAAATGCTGAAAGATATTCTTTAAGAAGAGGAAGAAGAAAAAGGTAAAGATGTAAATTATGAACAACAAATACACATCTATCAACAAATTTACATAAAAATCAAGTGAATTAATAGGCTGATGAACAGGATAAACTGGTGAATATAACAGAGACATGGACATAGAGAGGGAATGGACTGACAATTCTTGGGGAGAAAAGGGTTGTGGGAAGTACAGCAAGAGACTGGACAAAAATCTTGCAACAATGGGAGAGGACAGTGGGGAGGGGGAGAGGGTGGAGGGTGGGATGGGTACAGGGTGGAGGGGAGATATAGGGGGATAAAAAAGGGGAAACAATGTAATTAATAAACTGAACAATAAAGATTAAAAAACACAAAGATTAGACACAAGTCGCTGTTAGGTGTCACTAAAAGTGTTTATGAAATCTGTATATATAGAGGAGAAAGACCAACCAGGGATGAAGGTTAAGATTACACTTATTTTACACTAGGAATTAAGAGCAATTGAAAAAGTTAGGAAAATCTGCACACCAGCGAGGTCAGATTTCCCAGGCAGCCACTTGCTGTTAGAGTTTATTTTAAAACTAAAAAGCAAACTCATAGTGACATACCCACCGGCACCCCTTCTCCACATACACAATTGCTCACAAGCACACACACTTATCCAGACAATACATATCGGGAAGAATGCCCATAAGGATCCCAAACAGTATAAGATTTATGAATCCATTGCAATATCACAGACAACCACCACCACAGGCGCTGGATTGTAATCTTGTGCTTAGTTTTGCTACCACTCCTTTTCAAATGGTGTGGCAGACCAAAGGGACATCTTCTGCCTCCAGGAGCACAGAGCGCTATTAGTGAGCTCTGGATGTCTCCCCTGCTATGCAATGCACTGAGCCCCTTCCTTTTCTGTGTTCGAAGAGGCTGCGATTATAAAATTCTACAAAAGTAGTTTAAAAATGTTTTCGCTTTTGAGAACCTGAGGGATAGATATGTATCTTTTATTTCTGCTTGCTATAGGGGATTAAGTGTCTGACAAAGTTTATAAAACACTTTGAGATTCTGGGGTAAAATAGATGATTAGAAAGAAGTGTAAGAATCTTAAGGAAGGGTAAAAAGAGAGTATCTGGCCCTATTTCCCCCTTCATTTTTATTTTAATAGAAATTCTATGATCAGAAGGGACATGTAGATGGGAGATGGCAGTGGAATTATAAGAATAAGTAATAAGTGATTTAATAAAAAGAATTCATGATGTATTAGAACATGGCTTTTGAGCCAGAGACTTGTGTTTGAATCCTCACTTTCTCCCATTTACAATGTGTCAGGAATTATTCTATAAACTTTAAAATAATCAACTATTATATGCTTGTAACATTTGTATGAAGTAGATACTGTTAATATTCCTATTTTACAGATGGGTAAACAGAGGCACAGAAAAGTTAGTCGCTTGTTCAAGTCTTAAGGTCACACAACTGGCAAGTGGCAGAGCCAAGATAAGCTGAGAAAATATCTAATTCTCATAGTAGTATTAACGGTAGCTACCACCAATTGAAAAGTTACTCTTTCCCAGCCACTATGGTGTCTTACATACATGGTTCATAAGAGCGGGAAAATATTAGTTTTCAAATTTTAAATAATGAATTATACCACTCATAAATATGTAGTAGGATGTTTATAAGTAAATATTTTATTGATAATATATTATCTTTTCTTTCTTTTTAAAAATTTAATAAATCTTTATTGCTCAGATTATTAAAATTATTCCTTCCCCCCCATAGCTCCCTTCCAGCCAGTTCCCACCCACCCACTGCCCTTACTCCCCCCCTGCACTGTCCTCATCCATACATGTATGATTTTTGTCCAGTCTTTTCCTGTACCTCCTATACCCTGCCCCCCCTGAGAATTGTCAGTCCACTCCTTTTCTATGCCCCTGATTCTATTATATTCACCAGTTTATTCTGTTCATTAGATTTTTAGATTCACTTGTTGATAGACATGTATTTGTTGTTCATAATTTTTATCTTTACCTTTTTCTTCTTCCTCTTCTTAAAGAATACCTTTCAGCATTTCATATAATACTGGTTTGGTGTTGATGAACTCCTTTAGCTTTTTCTTATTTGTGAAGCTCTTTATCTGACCTTAATTCTGAATGATAGCTTTACTGGTTAGAGTAATCTTGGCTGTAGGTTCTTGCTATTCATCACTTTGTATATTTCTTTCCACTCCCTTCTGGCCCACCTAGTTTCTATTGAAAAATCAACTGACAATCGTATGGGTACTCCTTTGTAGGTAACTAACTGTTTTTCTCTTGCTGCTTTTAATATTCCCTCTTTGTCTTTTGCTTTTGACATTTTAATTATGATGTGTCTTGGTGTGGTCCTCTTTGGATTCCTTTTGTTTGGGGTTCTGTGTGCTTCCTGGACTTATAAGTCTATTTCTTTCACCAGGTGGGAAAAGTTTTCTGTCATTATTTCTTCAAATAGGTTTTCAATATCTTTCTCTCTCTCTTTTTCTGGCATCTCCATAATTCTGATGTTGGTACACTTGAAGTTGTCCCAGAGAGGCTTCTTACACTATCCTCAAATTTTTGGATTATTTTTTTAATTTCCTGTTGGGTGTTTTTTGCTTCTTTGTATTTCAAATCTTTGACTTGATTCTTGTAGTCCTCTAGTCTGCTGTTGGGTCTCTGTATAATATTTTTTATTTCAGTCAGTGTATGTTTAATTTTTAGTTGTTCCTTTTTCATATCCTCAAAGGTCTTGATAAATTTATTGGCCTTTTCTAGGAACCTCTTGAAAAACCTTATAACCATGCTTTTGAACTCTATATCCAGTCGCTTTTTCTCCTCCATTTCTTTTGTTTGTGATCTATTTCTTTGTCTCCGCATTTTGGCTGTTTCCCTGAGTTCATAGAGTAGCTTTGTGTGCTAGGTGTCCTATATGGGCCAGTGTCTCGGCCTCCCCAGGTACCTGAGGTGGACACTCCTGGTACACCCCTTTTTTTGACTGTGTGTATAGCCTTGTTGTAGTTAAGTCTTGATTGTTGTTGGTGTCACTGGAAGGAATTGACCTCCAGGCCAATTGATTGTGAGGATCAGGTGTGTCTATGCCAGGAGAACTTCTGTGCTGGAGACAGCTTTATGGGACAAGTCTTACTTGCAAAAGCCTCTGTGCTCAGCTTGGTTGGGGCAGAGTCTCAGGGCTAAGCAGACAGCCTTGGCTACCTGTCAGCCCTGCCTTATGAGGCTCCTATGTCTCAGTGTCCCTTTTAATTGCTGCAAGCACCTCTCAGAGAAAGCTGTCTTTGAGTTTCACCTGCTGCCAGACAGTCCAGTTTCTCTCCCAATAAATCTGGATTCCCAGATTCTTGCCCAGAACTGGAGTTCAGTGCAGTCAGAACTGGGGTTCAGCATAGTTGGGAGCTTTTGTCTCCTTCCCACTAGAGAAAGCCAGCGGCACACTCAACAGTCAGTTCTCTCTGTTTGCACTTGCGCGCATGCCTCTGGACCTCTGCCTTTTGTGGCTCCCCTGAGTTTCTGCCTGACAGTCCAAATTCCCCACATATGAGTCTGGGTCCCCAGGGTCTCACCTGGAACTGAGGTTCAGTGCAGTTGGAACTGGGGATCAGTGCAGTTGGGAGCTTTGGTCTCCTTCCCGCTAGAGAAAGCCAGCCAGGCACCTAGCCGCCCCATCTTCTCCACGTACGTGTCGCTGTACCTCAGTCTTTTTCAGCTCCTCTGATTCTCCGTATGCTTTTCTCTTTTCTTCTAGTTGTAGAATTTCCACTCAGCCAGCTTTCCTGTGGTTCTGTATGATGTCCCTTTTGTCTTTTAGTTGTAGTTGTGAAATTGTTGTGTGAGGCAGCAGTTCAGGTGTTTACCTATGCCGCAATCTTGCTTTCTCTCATATTATCTTTTCTTTAAAGCATTTTAATTAATTCATGATTCAACAGGATAAAAAGCATATCTGAAGCTAACATTTATAAATTTGCTTGTGGCAGTCATTTGATCCAGTTTCCAGGAGCAATTTAGATTGGGCATTATTTGCTTTTATTATGTGCTACATTGTTTGCCTTTATATTCAGCTCTAGGATATACCTGATAAAAATATAAAGACCTCTCCCAAGCATCATTAGATAGTAATACCTATCTGATAAAAAATGAGTTTTTGAATAAATATAATGGAAAGACATAAGTATATCTGCAATTGAAGTATTATAGGTGATCCTGATAAATTATTCCAAAATAGTTTGGCACATTTACAGGAGCAATGAATATAAGACATAACATTATTTTATAGCTGAGAATGGCTACAGAAAATACCAACAAAGAGCTCATGTCTCCACACACCTATGAATTTCATTTTGCATTTTGTGAAGAGTATTGCTCTGTAATAATTTGACGATTATGCTGAACTCATCCTCTGGCATTGAATGTGGATATCCAGTCACAGAATAAATGTGTTATCACTGCTAATATTGAGAGCAGTTGAAATAAGAGGGCATGGACTCAAGAAAAAATACATGAAAATGAGATCAAGAGAGAAAGGTAAGATGCACATAGAACTTGTCCAAATAACATGGAGCAAAAAAAGTGAACTGAAGAAACAATGCTTGAGACTGTTTATTCTCATGAAAATGAATAAGAAAAATGATACAACACATTACAAGTAGCCAAAGTACAGTCAGTTTATAAGTAAGAAAAATGGCTGTGTCCCTGTAGATAGATATGTTTTAAAGAATACAGTGACATTCAAATATGTAACCTCTGCTGGAGATGAAAAACATTGACCCTAGTGATTAATTTTCATATTTTTTTACTTTTAAAAACATATTTTTATTGATTTTAGAGAGGAAGGGAGAGGAAGAGAGATATAAAAACATCAGTGATGAGAGAGAACCATTGATTGGCTGCCCCCTGTGAGCCTCCTATTGGAGATCAAGCTGAAACCCAGAGATGTGCCCTGACAAGGAATCAAACTGCAACCTCCTGGCTCCTAGGTCGACACTGAGTTACTGAGCACACCAGCCAGGCCTTCTCTCTCTTTTTTTTTTTTACACTTAAAACCTATATAATTTTATCAAACAATATTACTCCAATAAATTAAACAAAAAAGAAAAACAACGTAATACTGATACCTTGTGCTTAACTCATAAGATCTATTTCTTTCTTCGGACATCCAGAAATGTAGATAATTCTTTGCCTATCCTAGGTTCATAAACATATTGTCCTATTTTTTCCCCCTCAAAGCTTTTCTTTTTTAATTTAAGTTCTTTATTGTTTAAAGTATTACATGAGTCTCCTTTTTCCCCCATTGCCCTATCCCAGGCTGCTCCTACTCTCCAGCATATGCCCTCACCCCTCTACTGTCTATGTCCAGTGGTTATGGTCATATGCATGAACACAAGCCCCTTGGTTGATCTCTTACCCCCTCACCCACTCTCTTTTGCCCCTCCACCCTCCCCCCCCCCCCGCACACTCTCCCTTATAGGTCTGACAGGCTGTTTGATGCTTCTATATCTCTGGTTCTACTTTTCTTCATCAGTTTATGTTGTTCGTTATATTCCACAAATGAGTGAGATCATATGATATCTTTCTCTGACTGGCTTATTTGCTTAGTTTAATGCTCTCCAGTTGCATCCATACTGTTGCAAATGGTAATAATTTCTTCTTTTTTGTGGACCACTGGTGGTCAATGAGGTCCAAAAGGTTGGGGACCGCTGTCACAGTGCAGATGGGTACTTAGGCTGTTTCCAGATCTTAGCTATGGTGAATTGTGCTGCTATGAACATAGGGGTCATATATCCTTTCTGATTGGTGTTTCTAGTTTCTTGGGATATATTCCTAGAAGTGGAACACTGGGTCAAATGGGAATTCCATTTTTTATTTCTTGAGGAAATGCCATATTGTTCTCCACAGTGGCTGCACCAGCCTGCATTCCACAAGCAGTGCAAGACGGTTCCTTTTTCTCCGCATCCTCACCACCACTTATGATTTGTTGATTTGTTGATGATAGCCATTCTGACAGGTGTCATTTTGATTTGCTTCTCTGGGATGATTAGTAACTTTGAGCATGTTTTCGTATGTCTCTGGGCTTCCAGTATGGCCTCTTTTGAAAAGTATCTATTTAGGTCTGTTGCCCATTTTTTGATTGGATTATTTATCTTTTGTTAAATTGTATGAGTTTCCTATGAATTTTGGAGATTAAACCCTTATCAGAGTTAACATTGGCAAATACACTGAGTGGCCAGATTAATATGATCTCTGAACGCATAATAATCTGGCCACTCAGTACACCCCCCCCCCCACACACACACACACACACACACACAAACACACACACTAGGGGTCCGGTACATAAAATTCATGCACTGGGGGTGGGTGATCCCTCAGTCCAACCTGCCCCCTCACACATACTGGGAGTCCTCAGGGGATATCCTACTGACCACTCACCCCAGCCTGCCTTGCAATGGGGCTGATGGCTGGCTCCATCCCAGCCACATACCCCCCCAACCCCGGCCTGGGCGTTCGCCCCAGCCAGCTCGAGCCCGGATACCACGGGCCTCGTCCCACGTCCCACTGCCCTGGCCACCTCGGCCTTCCCCGCCATGGCCTTGGCTGCCTCAGCACTGCCCCCACTGCCCTGGCTGCCTCGGCCCAACTCCCCTGCTGCTCTGACCACCTCGGCCCTATCCCCCTGGTAGCCCTGGTCTCCTTGGCTCCACCCCCTGACCCCAGCTACCTTGGCCCTGCCCACCCACGGCCTTGGCCGCTTTAGCCTTGCCCCCGCTCCTGATTGGTTGGTGGGAGTGGCTGGTGGGCATGGCTTGCGAGTGTAGCGAAGGTACGGTCAATTTGGATATTTCTCTTTTATTAGCTGGGATATATTCTCCCATGCAGTGGGCTTTCTTGTTGTTTTGTTGATGGTTTCTTTTGCTGTACAGAAGTTTTTTATTTTGACGTAGTCCCATTTGTTTATTTTCTCCTTAGTTTCCATTGCCTTTGGAGCTGTATCAATTAAGATATTGCTATAACAAATTTTGCCATTTTGCTGCTTATGGCTTCTTCTAAGATTTTTTTTTTTTTTTGTTTCCCATCTTACATTTAAGTTCTTTATCCATTTTGAGTTTATTTTTGTGTATAGTATAAGTTGGTGGTCTAGTTTCATTTTTTTGCATGTATCTGCTCAATTTTCCCATCACTATTTACTGAAGAGACTGGCTTGACTCTATAGTATGCTCTTGCCTTCTTTGTCAAATGCTAATTAAGCATAATGGTTTGGGTTGATTTCTAGGTTCTCATTCTGTTCCACTGGTCTATATGCCTGTTCTTGTGCCAGTACCAGGCAGTTTTGAGTACAGTGGCTTTGTAGTATAGCTTGATATCTGGTATTTTGATCCCTCCAACTTTGTTCTTCTTTCTCAAGACTGCTGCAGCTATTCGATATATATATATATATATATATATATATATATATATATATATATATTCCAGATGAATTTTTGGAGAGTTTGTTCTAGGTCTGTGAAATATGCTGTTGGTATTTTAGTGGGGATTGCATTGAATCTATAGATTGCTTTGGGTAGTATGGACATTTTAATGATATTGATTCTACCAATCCATGAACATGGTATATTCTTCCATTTGTTTATGTCTTCCTCTATCTCTTTTTTTCGGCATCCTGCAATTTTCTGAGTAGAAGTCCTTTAACTCCTTGGTTAAATTTATTCCTGGATACCTTAATTTTTTGTTGCAATGGTAAATGGGATTGTTTTTTCAGTTTCTCTTACTGTGAGTTAATTATTGGTATTTAAAAAATACACAGATTTCTGGGTGTTAATTTTGTATCTTGCTACATTGCTGAATTTATTTATTAATTCTAGTAATCTTTTGATATATTAGGGTTCTTTTTATATTTTAATCTTTATTGTTCAGTTTATTAATTACATTGTTTCCCTTTTTTCCCCCTATAGCTCCCCTCCACCTGGTACCCATCCCACCCTGTGCCCTTACCTCCCCCCCACCATCCTCTTCCATAGGTGTATGCTTTTTGTCTAGTCTCTTGCTGCACATCCCACACCCCTTTCCTTCCCAAGAATTGTCATTCCATTCCCTCTCTATGTCCATAATTCTGTTAGATTCACCAGTTTATCCTGTTCATCAGATTTTTGATTCACTTGATTTTTATATTCATTTTTATCTTTTTCTTCTTTCTCTTCTTAAAGAATACCTTTCAGTATTTTATATAAAGCTGGTTTGGTGGTGATGAACTCCTTTAGCTTTTTCTTATCTGCGAAGCACTTTATCTGACCTTCAATTCTGAATGATAGCTTTGCTGGGTAGAGTAATCTTGGTTGTAAATTCTTGCTACTCATCACTTTGTATATTTCTTGCCACTCGTGTCTGGCCTGCATAATTTCTGTTGAGAAATCCACTGACAATCATATGGGTGCTTCCTTATAGGTAACCAACTGTTTTTCTCTTGATGCTTTTAATATTCTCTTTTTACCTTTTGCTCTTGGCATTTTAATTATGATGTGTCTTGGTGTGGTCCACTTTGGATTTCTATAGTTTGGGGTTCTGTGCGCTTCTTGGACTTTGAAGTCAATTTCTTTCACCAGGTGTGGGAAGTTTTCAGTCACTATTTCTTCAAATAGGTTTCCATTATCTTGCTTTCTCTCCCTTTCTGGCATCCCTATAATTAGGATGTTAGTATGCTTGAGGTTGTCCCAGAGGCCCCTTACACTATCTTCAATTTTTTGGGTTCTTTTTGCTTCTTGCTTTTCTTGCTGAGTGGATTTTGCTTCTTTGTATTTCAAATCTTTGACTTGATTCTTGCGGTCCTCTAGACTGCTTTCAGGTCTTTGTATAATATTTTTTATTTCAGTCAGTGTATGCTTAATTTCTGGTTGGTCCTTTTTCATATCCTCAAGGGTCTCATTCATATCCTTGAGGGTCTCATTCATATCCTTGAAGGTCTCATTAAGTTCATCAGCCTTTTCTAGGAGCCTCTTGAAAAACCTTATAACTGTGGTTTTGAACTCTATGTCCAGTCGTGTTTTTTTTCCTCCATTTCTTTCACATGTGATTTCTTTCCATTTTTCTGCATTGTGGCTGCTTTCCTGAGTTGGTCGATTAGCTTTGTGTAGTAGACGTCCTCTAAGGGACAGTGGCTCAGCCTCCCCAGTTACCTGAGGTGGATACTCTTGGTGTAGCCCTTTATGGGTTGCACAGTCTTGTTGAAGTTAAGCCTACATTATTGTTGTTAGCACTAGGAGGGTTTGACCTCCAGGCCAATTGGCTGTGAGGATCAGTTGTGCTCACATTGAATGGGTGGAGTCTCCAGGCTGAGCAGGCAGCCTTGATTTCCCATCAGCTCTACCCTATGAGGCACCTGGGTCTCTGTCCCTGGTGATAATGGCTGCATGCACCTCTGAGAGAAAGCTGCTGCTGAGCTCTACCTGCTGCTGGACAATTCAGCCTCTCCCCAAATGAGTCTGCACACCCAAAGTCTCATCCAGAGTTGTAAAAACAATGCAGTCCAGTGGTTTCCTGTCTTTCTTTTTTTCTCCCGAACGAGAGAGCAAGTCACGAGTCCTCTCTGCATGCTTGTGCTTCTGCAGTTCCCAAGTTTACATGCCCTCCACAAGCTCGCAGACCTCTGCAGCACCTGAGTTTCAGTGTTCTTCCTTCTTACTGTTCAGTTTCATCCCGTATGAGTGTGGGTTCCCTGGGCCTCGTCCAGAACTGGGGAATCAGTTCAGTGGGACGCCTTTGTCTCCCTCCCTGTTTAAGAAAACCAGCTTGGTATCTAGCCACCCGCCCTATCTGCTCACGTGAGCAAGGCTCCGAACCTTTGACTCCATGCATATCCTCAACTCTGCCCTCCGCTGCTCCTCTGAGTCACAGTGTCCTATCTTTACTTTTATTTATGGAATTTCCACTTAGCCAGCTTTCCAGTGACTCTGGATGCTGTTCGTTCTGTCCAGTTAAGTTGTAGTTTTGAAATTGTTGTGTGGGACAGGAAGCTAGGTGTTTACCTATGCCGCCATCTTTATTCCTCCCTCTGTAGGGTTTTTTTTTAATGTACAATATCATGTTATCTGTGTATAATGACAACTTTACTTTTTCTTTTCCTATTTGTATGCCTTTTATTTCTTCTTCTTGTCTGATTGCTATGATTAGCACTTTTAATACTATGTAGAACAGGAGTGGGCATCCTGTCTTGTTCCTGTTCTTGGGGAAAATGATTTTAGTTTTTGCCCATTGAGTATGATGTTGGCTGTAGGTTTGTCATATAAGGCCTTTATTATGTTGAGGTATGATCCCTCTATTCCCACTTTGTTGAGAGCTTTTATTAGGAAAGGGTGTTGGATTTTGTCAAATGCCTTTTCTGAATAAATTGATATGATTATGTGATTTTTGTCTCTCAAATTGTTTATGTGATGTATCACATTTATTGATTTGTGGACATTGTACCAGCCTTGCATCTATGGAATAAATCCCACTTGTTCATGGTGTATGATCTTTTTAATGTAAGGCTGGATCCAATTTGCTAGAATTTTGTTGAGTATTTTAGTATCTATGTTCATCAGGGATATTGCCCTGTAATTCTCTTTCTTTGTAGTGTCTTTATCTGGTTTTGGGATTAGGGTGATTCTGGCTTCTAGAAAGAGCTTTAAAGTGTTGCTTCCTCTTGAATTTTTTGGAATAGTCTGAGGAGGATAGGTTTTAGTTCTTTGAATGCTTGATAAACTCCCCATGTGAAGCCATCCAGCCCAGGGCTTTTATTTGCTGGAAGTTTTTTGATTAGTGCTTCAATTTCATCAGTAGTATCAGGCTATTCAGGGTTTTTTTTATTCTTTTGGATTGAGTCTAAGAAGCTTGTATTTCCTAGGAATATGTCCATTTCATCGAGGTTGTCCAGTTTGTTGGAGTAGAATTGTTTGTTATATTTTTTTCACAATCCTTTGTATGTCTGTGGGGTCGGTTGTTACTTCACTTCTTTCATTTCTGACTTTGTTTATTTGGGTCCTTTCTCTTTGTTTCTTGGTGAACCTGGCTAGAGTTTAATCAATCTTGTTTATCCTTTTAGAGAACCAGCTCTTGGTTTTTATTGATATTTTGTATATATTTTTTGTCTCTATGTCATTTATTTTCACTCTGATCTTTATTATTTCCTTCCTTTTGTTCAGTCTGGGCTTTTCTTAAGGCTTTTTTTTTTTTTGTAAAAAAACCCCACAATAATGGATTTTTGTTGTATATGATAGCTTTTTAAATGTTAAAGATATTATAAATATACTTTAAAATATAACTTCACGGTGTTGTTTCAGCTGTTATTCTGTACCACTGCAGGCACACCTTATTTTATTAGGTTTCACAGATACTGCTTTTTAAAATTGAAGGTCTGTGGCAACTCTTTGATGAGCAGGTCTACTAGTGCCATTTTTTCAACAGCATTTATTCATTTCGTGTTTTTGTGTCACACATTGGTAACTCTTTCAATATTTCAAACATTTTCATTATTATTATATTTGTCATGGTGATTTGTGATCAGCAATATTTGATGTTACTATTGTAATTGTTTTGGGGTGTCGTGACAAGTAAACGTAATCAATAAATGTGTGTATTCTTACCGCTCCATTGACCAGCTCCCCCATCTCTCTATCTCTTTCTCTCTTTCTCTGTCATTTCCTTGGGATTCCCTATTCCTTTTGACACACAAATATTGAAATTACGTCAATCAATAACCCTCAATGACTTCTTAAGTGTTCAAGTGAAAGGAAGAGTCATAGGTCTCTCACTTTAAATCAAAAGCTAGAAATGAGTAAGTTTAGTGAGGAAAGCATGTCAAAAGTGGAGACAGACTTAAAGTTATGCCTCTTGTGCCAGTTACACAAGTTGTGAATATAAATGAAAAGTTCTTGAAGGAAACTGTAAGTGCCACTCCAGTGAACACATGAATAATCAGAAAGTGATCTAGCCTGATTGCTGAAATGGAGAAGTTTAGTGGACTGGACAAGAGATCAAACCAGCTACCACATTCCCTTAAACCAAGAGAGGTGAGAAAGCTGCAGAAGAAAAGCTTGAAGCTAGTAGAGGTCATTTCATCAGGTTGATCGAAAGAGGCTGTCATCACAACAAAAGTGTAGTGCTGATGCAGAAGCTCCAGAACATTTTGTAGAAAATCTAGCTGAGATTATACACTAAACAACAGTTAATCTCCTACGACTTACATAGCTAGAGAGGAGAAGTCAATACCTGTATTCACAGCATCAAAGGGCAGACTGACTCTTGTTAGGGGCCAATGTTCATTTACTATGCCATAAATCCTACAGTCTTTAAGAATCATGCTAAATCTTCGCTGACTGTGCTTCACAAATGGACCAGCAAAGCTGGGAAGAGAGCACATCTGTTTGCAACATGGTTTACTGAATATTTTAAGTCTACTATCAAAACCTACTGCTCAGAAAAAAAAAGATTTCTTTTAAAATATTACTGCTCATTGACAATATATCTGGTTTCCTAAGAGCTCTGATGAAGGTGTACAATCAGTTTAATATTGTTTTATTGCCCATGGTTCAAGCCTTATTATTTAAGAAATACATATAGGACTACTAGAGGCCAGTGCACAGATTCATGCACTGGTGAGGTCTCTCAGCCTGGTCTGTACCTTCTTTCAATCTGGGACACATTGGGGGATGTCCAACATGCCCAAGGGGTGTAGTAGTACGGGAAGTAGCAGGCAGCCAGGGAGGAGCTTGAACCTCAGCCAGATGCTGCACTGCTCCCACTCATCGTGCCCCCACCCCCCGTGCCTACCACCATCTCCACTTTGTAGTGCTGCTGTGGAGGAGGGAGAGGCTTGCGCCACTGCAGCTGTGCTCGCCAGCTATGAGCCCAGCATCTGGTGCTCCCATTGTGGGAGTGCACTGACTACCAGGGGCAGCTCCTGCATTGAGTATCTGCCCCTGGGTCAGTGCGTATCATAGTGATTGGTCGACCAGTAGCTCAGTTGCTTGGTCACTTAGGCTTTTATCTATAGAGATAGCTGCCATTGATGGTGATTCATCTGATGGATCTGGCAAAGTTAATTTCCAAAGGTTCTGTAAAGGATTAACTGTTCCAGCTGTGATTAACATCATTCAGGATTCATGGGAAGACATCAAAATATTAACATGAACAGGAATTAAGAAGATGTTTATTCCAACCCTCATGGATGACTTAAGGACTCAAGAGTTCAGTGGAAGAGGTAACTGCAGGTGTGGTGGGAATAGTAAGAGAGCTAGAATCAGAAGTGGAGCCTAAGATGAGACTGAATTGCTGCAATCTCATGATAAAACTTCAATGAATGGGGAGTTGCTTCTTATAGATGAACAAAGAAAGTGGTTGTTGAGATAGAATTTACTCTGGGTGAAGATGTTATGAAGATTGTTGAAATGACAACACAGGGTTTATAATAGGACATAAGCTTAGTGGTAAAGCAGTTGGTAGGCTTTGAGAGGATTAGCTCTGATTTTGAAAGAAGTTCTACTGTGGGTAAAATTCTATCAAACAACATCATATACTACAGGGAAATCATTTTTGAAAGGAAGAGTCAATAGTTGTGGCAATCTTTTTGCTGTGTTAGCTTAAGAAATTGCCACAGTCAGCCCACCCTTCAGCAATCACCACTTGGTTGGTTAGCAGCCATCAACATCGAGGCAAGACCCTCCACCAGCAAAAATAATAGGACACTTCAGGCTCAGATAGTGGTTATCATTTTTAAGCCATGAAGTATTTTCTAATTAAGGTATGTACATTGTTTTTGTAAACATAACATTGCACACTTAATAACTACAGTATACTATAAAAACTTTTATATGCACTTGGGAACCAAAAATTTGTGTGATTTACTTTATCGTGATATTTGCTTTATTATGATGGTCTGGAACCAAACCCACAATATCTCTTAGGTATGCATGTATGTAAAACAAAATATTTTTAAGATATACCATCCTATATAATAAAAGGCTAATATCCAAATCCACCAAATAGTGGAATGTTTGGTTGCTCTGATGTGCACTGACCACTAGGGGGCAGATGCTCAATGCAGGAGCTGCCCCCTGGTGGTCAGTGTGCTGCCACAGGGGGAGCGCTGCTCAGCCAGAAGCTGGGCTCACAGCTGGCGAGCACAGCAGAGCCTCTCCCAATTCTGCAGCAGGCAGACATCCCCTGAGGGTCCCGGACTGCGAGAGGTTGCAGGCCGGGCTGAGGGACCCCGCTTCCCCAATGTACGAATGTTGTGCACTGAGCCTCTAGTACTGTTAAGAAAAAGCCAGTTTAAAAAGTACTTTAAAATTTTTTGTTCCTGAAAAAAATCTCTGCTATTTTTTTATTCTTTTTCATTTTGCTTTTTGAATAGTCAGCCAAATGAAATTGAGAGGAACAAAGTTGATTAAACCAGTTTTCTGAAATCAATTCTAGTCATTGTTGATCGATTAACATCAATTAATGGGTTCAGCATTACAGATAATGCTTAAAACATACTACACAGTTAAGTGTGATAAAGAGAAATGAATGGCTATATGAAGTAACTGAGTTTCATAGAATTCCTTTCTTTATAACATTATTTGATATATATTTATTAGCATGGCAAGTAAATTTATAAGAGAAACAAATTGTTATTATGTGTGTATACTGCCCCTTTAATAACACTCTAATACCTCACAGTATGAGAGAAATGCACCCTAGAGAAAATGCTGTTATTCTTCATAGAAAAATTCATGAGTCATATTATGCAACAATTAATTGATGATTAATGATTTAATTCTAGAACTCAGAATAGCTTATTTAAATGCCGTCAGAAAAAAAAACAAAAAACACCCTTACCCGCAAAAAGGAGTCTAGGGATCCATTCTCCATATATTCCACCACAATCATAACTGGCCGGCCTGCAAATAGAGTAAGGGAACACACGGGGTTAGAGCAATCACAGAAATATGTGCTGCAGTTAGAGATTTCCAGCTGTGGCAGCTAACTATTTGTATTTTATTAATAGGAATTTCCTTTTCCAACATGCTTCTATAAAAGTATTCATACTACACACTTCTCCATTTCTTTATAGCATTATTTTTTTTTTGAGTTCATAAAAGGAACATGAATTACAATATGAATTACCAAGGAATTAAGCACTTTCTTTTCTAAACCCCGGCAATCAATTACTCCTTGTTAAGATTACGTTCCTTTTGCCCTGAGCTTTTCCTTAAAAGATATTCAACAAGCTGAAGTCAGGGTTTGAATAGTTACTGTAGCAGCTTTGGCAATTGTGCTACAACTTGTATAGCGGTGCAATAATCACGGCTGAATTACATTAGACTGAGCATTTCTGAAATATTCCTAAGGCAAAGCAAAAAAGAGAAATTCATAAATTCTCTTTAAGGAATGATAAACCATCGGTCATAGTTTGATTTTAAAGGCTTTTAAGTAGAAAAATGCCAGGAGATTGATGAATGCTACCAAGTTGGTGGGATCTGTAATAATTCTTGATCATCTCTTTATTGGACTTAGATTAGATAAACAGAACAATGATGGCAGTTCATGAAAAATAAGTAACTGATTTCATAGTCTAGTGCAGCAGCTAAAATCAGAAACGGAACATCATTTCTTTTATATCATATCTATTTGCAGTTGTTACAATTCCTAATACCCCTATTAGGTAGCATATTTGACATAAGTAACTTTGATTTGTTTCAAAGAAAATAATCTATTTGTTCTGCTCAATTTCCCGAGTTTAAAAGGTAAACTCATTTCAGATGAAGGGAAAATGTTATTTACTTGAAACAAACATGTATGACATATTTACTTTTTACTTCTATATTTCTGGCTTCTCATTGGAATTTTTAGCAATTTAATCTGCACTGTACACAGTTTTTCCTCATCAGGATAAAGATCTAGGAAGAAATTATGTGTACCAATCATGGGAAAATTAGGTCTCATGTTGTAAGTCATGTCCCTTTTACAAGTCTAAGCCTTGTGGGTTAGAAAGGGTGATAGTAACGAAATAGAACGATGTCTGCAAATGCTAAATTTTTACAGTTGAATCTGTATTTTAAAGAAAGATGTGCTAAAGGTTAAATGTAATAATAAAGTTCCCAGTTTATCATGCATAGAATTAGAACCCAAAGAAGATATCCATTTTGTTGGATCTCTATAGTGTCCCCTAAAGTCATTTATTTCACCCACATACAAATAAAGAACTTTATCAGAAAATATTGAGGTCAAATGAACTGTCAGCACTATTATAATCAGTGCCCTAGAAAATCAGGTTTTAAATCTGAAAGTTTGTAATGAAATTTTTTATTTGACTATTGATTTCAAAGAGCTTAGAGATTAGGAGCCTGATGCAAACACATGGTTAGGAAAGTAGGGAAAAATAAAAGGTCATCTTAATCTGTATATAAATTCTGAGACCAATTCACCAGTTTGATGTATAATGGATTACGGATGTTAAGAGGAAATGTTGGGTTAGTACAATGACTACCTGAGTTCTTCTGCCCATAGTCACAACATTTCAATCTATCTTGACCATTGCTGCTAGAGAAACATATTTAATTTTTAAAAAATAAAATTTAAAAAGTGTTTATTCTCTCCATAAGAATGTCAGTCTTATTAGAATAAAAAGAGTTTACAAGCACTTCACTGATATTGATATGTGCTATTATTGTCCCTATTCCACAGAAAAGAAAACTGAGGGATAGAAAGTGAAATTACTTGCCTAAAGTCAAATAGCTAATAAGTGGCAGTGTCAGGCAGTCACTCTCATCTCTTAACCTTCATGTTATGGTGCCTCTCAACACTGTTTATAGATCAAAGCTGTAAGCCTCTGTTAGTTAGCCAATCCTCACCTCCCCTACCGGCCTTATTGTTTTCTGACCCATTAGTTGTCCTTATCACCTATACTTGTTCATTCCTGTCTCCTTCTGCCTTTCCTTTGGGTATTCCCCTGCCAGGATTACCTCCCAACTTTCTTCTCTCTCTAACATCTCACCTCACAGCTACCCAGACTGTATACACTGCTCCTGTCCCTTGCGAGTCTCCCACGGCGATATCTCCTATAGCTGCATTCCCATCCCATCTTGGTCTGCACTCTGACAGGTGTCTGGGTTTATATTAGGTTGCTTTTCTTTATCTTCCCATAGATGCTTTGTATCCTTATTCACTGGCTTTCTCAAGGCCACCTCCCATGCAGCTGAGCAGAGTAGTTGCTTCATCGAAACAAGTTGATTCTTATCATCAATTTCACAATTCCTAAGAAAGTAACCCTGAAGTATTTCAGCAAGATTTTGATTTACATGAATACAAAGTACTTTGAAATTAGTTTTATCTATAACTCCTTGGGAGATACTTTATGCAATCCTAAAATTCATCAGTGACAAGTTTAATCTTCTCATTAAAGATAATAAAGAGTCCAGTGAAGACTCCCCAGGTTTCTCATGAATTAGACGTTTCACACCGGAACTGCACCTTTTGTATTTTGTCCAGCAGCATCAATTAACAGCAGCTGTTGTTAAACTAAGGCGCTTTTAGAATATGTTGGCATTTAGCCTACAATTTCTTTTCTAGTGGTTTCTAAAGGGAAGTTAGTTACACTATGAAGATTACAAGCAACTTTACCTTTCATGGTTACACTTTGTAATCAAGAAAATAGATAAGTCTAAGGGAAATTAGGACAGTATTCTTCAAATAACTTATCAGGTGAGAGAAGTCAATGGTAACTGTTTTTTTTTTCTGTCTTATTTTTAATATGTAAAATTATATTGCATTGTTTTAGATGTGATTAATCCTCTTTTTACATTTTAAAAATATTTCACTTTTTTTTCTTTTTTACAATTTTAGCCACTTACTCTAAGTGCCTCACATCACAGAATCAGATTAGTACTTGCATTATACTGGAATCAATGGACAAATCCCAGGATTCTTGATTCTGTCAAGTCTCAAAATCCACAGTTTAAGAGATTTTAAAAAATATTTCTACAACTCACACAAAAAGTGATTTTTTGTTGTTGCTTTTTTTCCCTTCATAAATAGCCCAGGAATGGCTATAGATATTTTAAAAAGCATTGGAATCAATATTCTATAAGAAATCACTTATTTATATTCTGAACACAATGGATCGTGAGATCCCATGCTATTTTTCCTGTTGTAGAGAACAATAGTTTTCTTTAATTGGAACTTTTATGAACTACTAACTAATGAATCTTTTTCAAGTTGACGGCTTCCCAGCACCGACGCTGATTTGACACAGGCGGCATTAAGAAGCCATGCGATGAAGAGACTGTAATTTCTTGTGCCATTGTAAAGAAAACAAAATAAAGACTTTTTAAAAAAAATCTTGGGGAGAATATTTTCTGAGTGAATTTTTTTTTCTTTTTTTGCTTTAGCAATGATGTGTGAAAGAGGGGATTACAGAGGTTTAACATTTTCATAGAAATAATGAATTTGTGCTGAATGTAGTATTCTGTATCAGCTTGGAGTTTTTGATGTACAGTCAGTAATATCAAGAATCAAAACAAACTCACCAATCCAAAAACTCTATTACATATTTACAGCCATTCTAGTTTATTTAACATTATATGGTGTATATATTTTGTCTACCAGGGAATAAAATTTGTGGTAATAACTTGGATTGTCAGATTGCCTGTATTCCCTCCCCAAACTGCAATTCAGTACTTTTAAAGCCAGTTATTTAATCTCTTTCTACCTCCCCTGTTTCTGCTGTGGAGATAGAAAATTATAATCTCAAATGGATTGAATAATAAATGGAATAATTTTCTTACCCCTTTAAGGCACTCAAAAGATATGGATGGCACACATTTGCATAAAATCTTATCTAATAAAGAGGGAATATGCAAATTGGCCATCACACTGTCACAAAGATGGTGGCACCCATAGTCACAAGATGGCAGTGCCCAGTCCTTTCAGCTCTGCTGGGGGAAGAGAGTGGCAGGCATGCAGGCAAGCCACAGATGGCAGCTGCCCAGCTGCCCAGGGCTGGCCTGAGGCTCAGGTAATCAGGGCTAGCCAAGGCTTGTGCTGCCGGCAGTGGCAGCACCAGTGGTGTGATGGGGCATCACCTTTCCCTGATTACCAGATCACCTCCCATCCCTGAAGGCTCCCGTCTGGAGCCTTCAGGGATGGGAGGTGAGAGGGGGCAGGCCAGGCTGAGGGACCCCCTCCAATGCATGAATTTTCATGCACTGGGCCACTAGTAGAATATAATAGACAATTATTTTTATTCACAAGGTAAGTACTAAAACTGGGGAATTATTTTTTCTTATACTCTTGCCTGGTATCAGATTATGTCCCAAATGAATCTTTGCTTCAGTGAGTTCAACGCAAACTTTTAATATTTCTCCAGATCAATAGACAATACTAGTAGTGTGGCAAAGGCTTGGGAGTGGTGAGTGCAAGGAGGAGGGGGGCCAATGGAGGGAAACACACACAAAAAACCAAAGCAGATATCCATAATACTTTCAACAACAAAGATAAACTTAAAAAAGTAAAATAGTTTAAATACTAGAATAAATAAGTAGGTTTCTTTTCCTCCTATATTCCCCTTTTCATTAAACATTACCATCTATCTAGTTACCCAGGTTTGAAACCCTATTGTAGTACTGCACTTCTCATTTTATCAAGCCCCTGTTAGTCTATAAGTTATTAAGTTGTGCTAAAATCTATGGAAAATTATCACTGCCTATATTCTGCCTTTGTGGTTCTTTTGCTAGATTTATTACAATAACAGTTTACTAATTGGTCTTGCTAATGCTTATACAACCCTTATTTTGAATATTCAGTGATATATCAAATATATATTTTTGAATGCCTTCTATGTATCATTTCTGGTTTCTGGAGAAACTTCCTCAAGCAATAAAAGATCCCTGCTCTCAAGACTTGCCTGGTGGAAAGAGGGATAAAATAAGAAAATAGTTAATCACTATGAAGAGCTAATTTTCTACCTTCCTTTAAAGACTGGCAATTAAGTTTCTTCACAGTCTCTCTTGCTACTAGTGTCATCTTTTACCTTAACTCCTATTTTTTAAATTCTCTAGATAACTTATAATTCCCTAAATATGACTTTACTTGTGCCTTCCTCTATTCTTTGGAAGACTGCCTTCTCAATGTCTCCACTTGGTAAAATCATATCCTTAAAAAAAGTGTAGCTTCAAACTATCTTCATTGTCAATTCTACCATGAACGGTTTCCCATTTAGAAAGACTTAACTGTTTACTTTCTCCTCCTTTTACATCTTAACCAAACAGTTTTATAACACTGACAGCGTGGTATTGATGTTAAGCAGGTAGGTGCCTGCCTCCCACTCTGAAGTACGGTTGAGGTCAGACCGGTGCTGAATTCTCCTCTGTAAGTTCACCATTGAGCACAGAGCTAGTCACAGAGTAGGTAGCCAATTACATCCTTTTGAATGAAATACCAGAAGAAACACATACATAAAGGTGTCCTCTGAGAATAATTTTAGACCAAGAAAAAGATACTGAAATAATTGAGTGACAAATGAATAAATTCTAAATTATTTGCATTGTAAAATATATGGCTTTGAAGAAAAGGCAGAATTCAAATTTTAGTTCTGATGCCTATTGGCTGCATGATCTTGGGCAAGTTATTTTAGCTCTCTCAGTCTTTGCATCCGGAGGCACTATTACATACTGCACATGAAATTTTAAAGGCTTAGTGAGAAAACATGTAATTAGTACAGGTCTGGCAATACTTGGCACTCAGAAATGTTGCTGTACTTTTACTCTTTCCCTTGTATGCACCATTATCTGCTTCGTCTTCTTATTATATTTGTTTACTCGGCAGAAAAAAATAGTTTCAAACAAATGAGAGTCATTTCCATCTTTTACTACAGTATGGGATGGACATGCACATTCTTTTATATCTCATGTAGCAAAGTAAAACTGACTGCTGGTTATATTTTATGTGGTACAGCACATTCCAGTTTTAGCACGAAATTCTCATCTCTCAAACAAACAGGACGGCTGGTTTCCTTATTTCTTGTTTACTCAGTGCAGTTCGTTGTGGACTGGAGTCAGAGAGCAGGATCCTGAAGATTTTTTTCCACAGTGGGCCAGTGAACTCAGTTATCTTCTCACGGCCTCAGTCTTCCCATTTGTATGCTATATATTCCTCATTGGTATATTGCATATTACAAACAACATACATAATTAACACCTCCTTCATTGCCTGAGATATGAGATTAAGTGAGATGTTTTAGAGTACAGAGAATAAATAGTACCTGATACTAAATATTAAATCACCCAATAACAGCTTAAAGAATGAATGGATAAATGGGAATGTTACATCTTACTTTGCTGAATCCTAAGCTAAAAAGTGGCTTTCAGAGTTAAAAAAGTTCATTTCTAAAGATGTCTCAGATCAATATATTTAGGAGCTTTTAAAAATAATATATTTTTATTGATCTCAGGAAAGAAGAGAGAGAGATAGAAACATCAACGATGAGAGAATCACTGACTGGCTGTGTCACCCTCAGGTCAAGCTTGTAACATGGGGCATATGCCCCTCCTGGGACTAGAACTGTGACCTCCTACTTCATAGGTCGATATTCAACCACTGAGCTGTGCTGGCCAGGCCTTTAGGAGCTTCTTTTGATGATCTTAAAGGTCATTTAAGATCACCTGGAATTAACAGGTTTGAAATTATTTTAATGTATAAGATGGTTTTCCTTAGAGTAAAATAATCAAAATGTACATTTGTTATTATAAATAACATACTATAATACGTAGTTTTTAAGGAAGTAGGTTCTTATTTTTATCTAACAAGCTATGTTGTATCCTCTACACTCTATGTACAGATTTGTACCTGTAACAAGAGGTTTTAGGATAAATCTAGAACTGATTTTAACTGTAGAGCTATTTGAAGCCCCTAAATCTATATAACTATATTTATTTGATTCTCATAACTTCTTCAGTATGCTTTTTAAAATTTAAAGGTTTAAACTTAAAATGCTGAAAAACAAATTATTTTATTTCATGATAAAACAGCTTAGCAGAAGTTGGGAGGAGTGATTTACATTATGAAAATACTAGCCTTTATTAATCTAGATTTGTTCTAAAGTGACTAGCAGGTGTGAGGCTAAAGAAACCAAACATGATTTTCCTGCCAGTTCCAGAGAGCAGTAGCATACCATGTGCATCTGTTACTTATTCAGTGCTGTATTTCTTCTTACTGAAAACTACCATCTGGGCAAAGATTTCTTCTTCATTAGAAGTGTCTCATTGACAAAGAAAGTCATTGCCAAGGACGCCTGATGTCGGAATGTGTCTTCACTATAAGACACTAATCATATTGGAAAATTTTAATAACATATGCATTTTTATTTTTTTATTTTTTTTATTTTTTATTTAAAAAATATTTTAATCTTTATTGTTCAGTTTATTAATTACATTGTTACCCCTCCTTTTTCCCCCCATAGTTCCCCACCACCCGGTACCCATCCCAACCTCTGCCCTCATCCCCCACTGTCCTCTCCATAGGTGCATGATTACTGTCCAGTCTCTTACTGCCCTCCCACACCCCTTTTCTCCCCAAGAATTGTCAGTCCATTCCCTCTCTATGCCCATGATTCTATTATATTCACTAGGTTATCCTGTTCATCAGATTTTTAATTCACTTGATTTTTAGATTCATTTGTTGATAGATGTATATTTGTTGTTCATAATTTTTATTTTTATCTTTTTCTTCTTCCTCTTCTTAAAGAATATCTTTCAGCATTTCATATAATATTGGTTTGGTAGTGATGAATTCCTTTAGCTTTTTCTTATCTGCGAAGCACTTTATCTGACCCTCAATTCTGCATGATAGCTTTGCTGGATAGAGTAATCTTGGTTGTAGATTCTTGCTATTCATCACTTTGAATATTTCTTGCCACTCCTATCTGACCTGCATAGTTTCTGTTGAGAAATCTGCTGACAATCGTATGGGTGCTCCTTAATAGGTAACCATCTGTTTTTCCCTTGCTGCTTTTAATATTCTCTCTTTGTCTTTTGCTCTTGGCATTTCAATTATGATGTGCCTTGGTGTGGTCCTCTTAGGGTTCCTATATATTGGGGTTCGGTGTGCTTTTGGACTCCTAAGTCAATTTCTTTCACCAGGTATGGGAAGTTTTTGGTAACTATTTCTTCAAATAGATTTTCATTGCCTTGCTCTCTCTCTTTTTCTGGCACCCCTATAATTCGGATGTTGGTATTCTTGAGGTTGTCCCAGAGGCCCCTTACACTATCTTCAATTTTTTGGATTCTTTTGGTTTCTTGCTTTTCCAGCTGAATGGATTTTACCTCTTTGTATTTCTAATCTTTAACTTGGTTCTTGCAGTCCTCTAGAGTAATTTTAGGTCTTTGTATAATATTTTTTTATTTCAGTCAGTGTATGCTTAATTTCTAGTTGGTCCTTTTTCATATCCTTGAGGGTCTTGTTCATATCCTCGTAGGTCTCATTCATTTCCTTGTAGGTCTCATTCATTTCCTCGTAGGTCTTGTTCATTTCCTCATAGGTCTTGTTCATTTCCTTGTAGGTCTCAGCCTTTTCTAGGAGCCTCTTGAAAAGCCTTATCACCGTGGTTTTGAATTCTATGTCCAGTCGTTACCCCCCCCCTCCATTTCTTTCACATCTGATTTCTTTCCATGTCTCTGCATGGTGGCTGCTTTCCTGAGTTGGTCAATTAGCTTTATGTGATAGATGTCCTCTAAGGGACAGTGGCTTCGCCTCTCCAGTTACCTGAGGTGGATTTGGGTTGCACAGTCTTGTTGAAGTTAAGCCTATATTATTGTTAGTACTGGGAGGGTTTGACCTCCAGGCCAATTGGCTGTGAGGTTCAGCCATGCTCAGGTTGGATGGGCAGAGTCTCCAAGCCAAGCAGGCAGCGTCAGCTCTGCCCTATGTGGCCCCTGGGACTCTGCTGGGTGGCAATGGCTGCCAGCACCTCTGAGAGAGAGCAGCCGCTGAGCTCCATCTGCTGCCAGACAATTCAGCCTTTCCCCAAATGAGTCTGCACACCCAAGTCTCACCCAGGGTCACAAAACAATGCAGTCTGGTGGCTTTCCGAACGAGAGAGTAAGTCACGAGTCCTCTCTGCTCGGTCACGCAGCTGTGCTGTTCCCACGTTCACGTGCACTCTGCACAAGCTTGCCCTCTCCACAAGCCCGCAGACCCCTGCAGCGACCAAGCTCTGGTGTGCCTCCCCACTGTCCAGTTTTACTCCGTATGACGTCCCTTTCTCCCCTGTTCGAGAAAACTGGCCGAGTCCCCAGCCACCTGCCCCATTTGCTGGCGCACGCACGGCTCCAAACCTCTCTCCATGCTCATCCCCAGTGCTGTCCTCCACCACCCCTCTGAGTCACAGCGTCCCATCTTCACTCCTATCTGTGGAACTTTCCATGCTCATCCCCAGTGCTGTCCTCCACCACCCCTCTGAGTCACAGCGTCCCATCTTCACTCCTTTCTGTGGAACTTTCACTCAGCCAGCCTTCTGGTGACCCTGGATGACGTTTGCTCCTTCGCCAAGTTTTAGCCCCAAAATTGCTGTGTATGGCAGCAAGATAGGTGCCCACCCATGCCACCATCTTGGTTCCTCCCAACATATGCATTTTTAAAGACGGCTTTCTTGATTTTGTTCTACATCCATCTTTATTAAAGTAATATGATAATGATAAAATTAAAAACATTTTGAAATTATTTGATTTATGATCTTTTGCTTTCCAATTATTATAAAATATATGTGATTATATAGTAATTAATAGTTTAATTACCATTATGTGGCAATGAACAAAACACATTAGCGAATTGTCATGACTTGAAAAACTATGTAATGTCTAAGTTCAAAACCAAATTAAACTTATGTCAAATAAATAATTTTATGCTGTCTTTGTTCTTGATTTCTTCCTGTGAAAAGATTTTGTGTATTTTTTTTAATGGATATTTTTCCATTGCTTTTCAGAGAGAGAGTAAAAGAGTGGGTGGGAGTGGGGGTTGGGGAGAGAGAGAGGGGAGAGAGAGAGAGAGAGAGAGAGAGAGAGAAACATAAAAGTGAGAGAGATATATAGATTGGTTGCTTCCTACATGAGCCCTGGCCAGGATCAGGGAGCTAACCTGCAATCCAGGTATGTGCCCTCTTGAATGGAAACTGAACCTGAGACCACTCAGTGCTTGGGCTGATGCTCTAACCACTGTGAACACCGGACAGGGCAGATAATTTAAAAATAGATGCCATATTTAAATCATCACAGATGCAATAATAACTGACTTTAAAAATAAGGTCTTCAATGTCCTGTGCACTGTTGTGTTAACTCATTTGGTCCTCGTACCAACTTCTGTGGTGAATACAATTACTAGTTCAGTTTAACAGACAAGATTACCAATGTACTGAGAGTTCACACAACTTGTCCGGACACACAATGAGCAATTGGCAGAGTTGGGCTGGGAGCAAGACAATCCGGCTCCAGAGTCTGAGTGCTTGACCATCTTGTTATTCCCCCAAATAGGTCTCCATCAGTAATCTGAGAACATAAAGTTTTATCCTAAATTTCAGTGTCCCATCTGAAAAACACACCCTGGAAAGACATCATGGACTGGGCACTGTGTTGCTCCCAAATATGTTTTGCCCTTGAGAAGTTCTAGGCTTTTAAAGCGCTGCCCCCTTCCCCCGGAGCCCTATAGCATTCTACATAAACAGGAAATATGTACCAAGGGAATTTGCTGAAAACCTTTAGATTGTTCTTCCTTATCGCCCAACATCAGTTGATAATGGCCTTAAATTTCCTTTACCAATTCACATTTCAATTGTAAAAGGCATATATGAGAACATTTATGAGTAGCATGTGATATGTTTCTGCAAATCCTCTGGGAAAGACATTGGGAAAGGTAATACCCTGAATATTTTTTTAAAATTAATTTTTAGAGAAGAGAGAAAGGGAGAGGAAGAAACATTGATTTGGAGAACACCAAGATGGCGGCATAAGCAAACACCTATTGTTCTGCCCCATGCAACGATTTAAGAACTACAACATAACAGCAGAACAGACAAGCACCCAGAATCGCCAGAAAGCTGGCTGAATGTAAACTCCACTAATAGGAGCAAAGGTGGGACACAGACTCAGGACCGGCGGGAGTGCAGTCTTTCAGACGGAAACAGGTTAGGAGCCGCCCTGGTCGCACATGCGCGAGCTGGGGCTGGAGCAGGGACCAGCCAGATATAAGCGGGGCGCGGCAGAGGCTCCTAGTCCCAAGGGTCGCGCAAACCCGCGACTTGCCCCCTGGAAACTTGTCTCCTGGTTCCGGAAACCATCTATTTTACAGCCCTGGGCTGGACTTTTGGTGTGCAGGCACATTTGGGAACAGGCAGAGTTGTCTGGCAAGGGGAAGAGACTAGCGGCTTTCTCTTGGAGGTGTCTGCAGCCATCCCCATCCAACAGAGACCCGCGCGCGCGAGTGCCGCATAGGACCCAGCTGCTGCCGCCGCTGCCGCTGCCGCGCAGCCCAGAGACTCCGCCCATCCAACCTGAACACAGTCTCCCTTCACAGCCAATTGGCCTGGAGGTCAAACCCTCCTAGGGCTAACAACAAACAGCTGGGTTTAAATTCAAAAACACTGAATACAACCCATAAAGGATTGCAGTAAGAGTACCCACCTCAGGTAACCGGGGAGACTGAGCTACTGTCCCTTTGAGGATATCTACAACATAAAGCAGCCACCATGCAGAGACATGGAAAGAAATCAGGTGTGAAAGAAATGGAGGAGAAAAGACGACAAGACATAGAGTTCAAAACCACGGTTATAAGGCTTTTCAAGAGGCTCCTACAAAAGGCCGATCAACTTAATGAGAATTACCAGGAAATAAACAAGACCAACCAGCAAATGAATGAGAATTACAAGGAGATGAATGATACTTACAAGGAAATGAACGAGTCCCTCAGGGAAATGAACAAGACCTCTGAGGATACAAACCAGACCCTCACAGATAAAAAAAGGACCAACTAGAAATCAAGCATACAAGGACTGAAATAAAAAATATTACACAAAGTCCTAAAAGCAGTCCAGAGGGCCACAAGAACCAAGTCAAAGATTTGAAATACAAAGAACCAAAATCCACTCAGCTGGAAAAGCAAGAAACAAAAAGAATTCAGATAATTGAAGATAGTGTAAGGGGCCTCTGGGACAACCTCAAGCAAGCCAACATCCGAATTATTGGGGTGCCAGAAAAAGAGAGAGAGCAAGTTAATGAAAACCTACTTGAAGAAATAGTGACTGAAAACTTTCCCCACCTGGTGAAAGAAACTGACTTAAAAGCCCAAGAAGTACACAGAACCCCAAATTATAGGAATCTAAAGAGGACCACACCAAGACATATCATAATTAAAATGCCAAGAGCAAAAGATAAAGAGAGAATATTAAAAGCAGCAAGAGAAAAACAGTTGGTTACCTACAGGGGAGCACCCATACGATTGTCAGCGGATTTCTCAACAGAAACTATGCAGGCCAGACCCGAGTGGCAAGAAATATTCAAAATAATGAAGAGCAACCAAGATTACTCTATCCAGCAAAGCTATCATTCAGAATTGAGGATCAGATAAAGTGCTTCGCAGATAAGAAAAAGCTAAAGGAGTTCATCACCACCAAACCAGTATTATATGAAATGCTGAAAGATATTCTTTAAGAAGAGGAAGAAGAAAAAGGTAAAAATATAAATTATGAACAACAAATACACATCTATCAACAAATTTACATAAAAATCAAGTGAACTGATAGGCTGATGAACAAGATAAACTGGTGACTATAACAGAAACATGGACATGGAGAGGGAATGGACTGACAATTCTTGGGGAGAAAAGTGTTGTTGGAAGTACAGCAAGAGTTTGGACAAAAATCTTGCAACAATGGGAGAGGACATTGGGGAGGGGGAGGTGAGGGGGGAGGGTGGGATAGGTACAGGGTGGAGGGAAGATATAGGGGGATAAAAAAGGGGAAACAATGTAATTAATAAACTGAACAATACAAAAATTTAAATTAAAAAAAAAGAAAAAAAGAAACATTGATTTGTGTATTCATTGGTTGATTCTTGTATGTGCCCTGACTAGCTCTGAACCCACAACCTTGCAATCTCAGGACATGGCTCTAACGAGCTGAGCTACCTGACCCAGGACCACATCCTGAAAGTTTTAGGAGAGAGTTCTGAAGCTTCGGGCAAAGAGTAAATGTATAAGCTTTTCTAGAAAGAAGTGTTTCAAATGCTCTGCACTACTTCTGGCTTCAAAAGTGTCTATGGTAATAGAAATGATCAAATATTCAGCTTTTATGTTTTTGTTTTTTTTTTGGTAACATTCATTAATCAAAAGAAAATTTCAAAAGAAAAAAAACCTCTAAACAGAATATATTGAATATATATTAACTACACAGGTAATGTATGGTGAGACACTTTTATGGAGAAAACATTTGTTAAGTGAGTCATATATCTGATATAAACTAAAATACTATCCACTTTCCTTTTTTTTCCTTCCATGAAAAATGTTATTTATTTTTTATTTTTTTTCTGCAACTCTTATAAGAGGTATAATTTTGGGGGGCTGGAAAGTTGATTTATTGGTGGGTGTAAGGTGGGGGCAGCACTGAGACTCTCGCGAGTGCAGGGCTTGCCATCTGTCCAGGGGGCCAGGATTAGAGATGTATTTGACCCCACAGCCATCTGGGTTGAAGCACTTCTTGGCCACCATATCTTCAAACTCATCTGCATTAAACTTAGTAAAGCCCCACTTCTTGGAGATGTGGATCTTCTAGTGGCCAGGGAACTTGAACTTGGCTCTGTATAGGTCCTCACTCACATGCTTCTTATTCTGCGTCTTGGTGTAGAATGTGGACTCTGGCCACTGTGCCTTGGGGCTTTCCAAAGGCACCCCACACACCTTTTTGGAGCCTAGATTGAGGGCAGCATGAGTTCAGACATGAGTGTCCACCAGAAAGGGTTGTATTCAAGGTCCCTTAAGGCAACCATACTAGCAACAAGTTGCATACACTACCAAGGATGCTGCTGTTTACAGCCATTGCACACCAGACCCCATGAAGAGGTATCATTTTTATTTTTTTAATCCAATTTTGCTAAATACACCCCTGTAAGACCTCTGTGAACAGAACTATAAGAAGACAGACAATATTGTCCCACAGGGAAACTTCTACTGTACTTTGTCCTACAAGGTAAAAGAATGAATGCTGAGATGAGACATTTTTGTAACAGAGTTGGTCTATGCCCACCTTACTTATGTTCTTAAGTGGCCCAGCAGCTCACCAGGGCATGCATACTACCCTGTGGGAATCATTGGGTTTCTCCGAAGAGGAAGAAGCATTTGAGCAGATAGTTCTTGTCATGTTTCCAACTAAAGCCAAAACACAACACAGCTGTCACTGCCAACAAAAGATTAAAGACTGATTCACGTGGAGGCTCAGCTAATTCAGCAAGCTATTTAAAGTTTTTTGGAATATTTATTTGTGAGAAAAAATTCTTGAATGATAGTTCCTTTGACTAGGATCAAAATGGGTGGCACAATTCATAATAATAAGGCAAGAGGATCTCTAGGTGATAGATATGTTCTCAACTGAGAATTTAAGCAGTCACATATATGAAATCCAGATAACTTATTCAAATGATAGTAAGATAAAAGAAGCACTTGTACTAGTAAGAAAGCATACCTAAGGTCAAAGGGTAACCTATTTAAAGAATCTGAAAATAGGTTAAAAGAACGAGGAAAAATTGGGAGATTACTCAAAGTCTCTTTTAAGATTTTTCCTGTCTTTTGGCAGAAAAAAAAATTCTCTTTGTAAATGTTTAAGACCTTGCTATCAAATGCATTCTGCAGCTCTGTATGCTTTTCTTTTTAATGCACTGCCAGATTTACATAAAGATGCTGTTGCTCACTATGTTAGTAAATATAATTTTATATATAGAACATTGACTTTTTAAGAACCTGAGATGATTCTCCACTTATAGATTTCAGTGTTTCAGAAACCTGAAATTCTACACAAACATTTAGAAAGGAGCCATTCTATCTAATAAAAGAGCAATATGCAAATTGATCATACCTCTGCTTCACTAAAAACCACACCCACCAGCCAATCGGGAGAGAGTATGCAAATTAACCCAACTAAGATGGCTGTGGCCATGGAGTAAGCAGGAGGCTTGGGTTTCCCTGGAAATGAAGGAAGCCAAGTTCTTAGTCTGCCCTGGCCTCCACTGAAGGCTATAAAGTTTCAATCATAGAAGATAAATAAATCTCAGATACCAGGGCCTCTGCTTGGGTTGCTGGGTGGCATGGCCAGCCTGCAAACCACCACAGATCCATCATGGACCATGGCTACCCCATTGGCCAAGGGAACCCCTACCCTGATCCAGGACACCCTTCAGGGCAAACCAGCTGGCCCCTACCCGTGCACCAGGCCTCTATCTTATCTAATAAAAGAGTAATATGCATATTGACCATCACTCCAACACACAAGATGGCTGCCCAAATGTAGTCAAAGATTCTGCCCTCATCTGGACACAAGATGGCCACAACAAGATGGCCAGCAGGGAGGGTAGTTGGGAGGGACCAGGCCTGCAAGGGAGGGCAGTTGGGGGCAATCAGGCTGGCAGAGGAGCAGTTAGGCATCAATCAGTCTGGCAGGAGAGTGGTTAGGGGGTGATCAGGCTGGCAGGCAGAAGCAGTTAGGGGCAATCAGGAAGGCAGGCAGGAGAGCAATTAGGAGCCAGCAGTCAGACACCCCTTGAGGGGTCCCAGATTGGAGAGGGTGCAGACTGGGTTGAGGGACACCCCCAACCCCATGCACGAATTTCATGTACTGGGCCTCTAGTATGATAATAAGATAAAAGAAGCATTTATGCTAGTAAGAAGGCATAGCTAAAGTCAAAGGCCAAACCTGCTTAAAGAATCTGATACTAGAGAAATAAAAAAACTAGTACATACTGGGAGATGAATCAAAGACTCTTTTAAGATTTTCATGTCCTTTTTCTTGGGGAAAGATAGTTTGTGTTATTTTAAGCTAAAAAGCATAATCCATAAGGAATCTGAGTTCATGACCTGTGCTCCAACATCAGGACCATCGGGCCACAGGAATTCTTAACTCAAAACCCTGCATTAAAGTTTTTATAAATGGAATGTTATTTGAAGGCTCAAATTGTACATTCAGTTTTGTAGATGTTCCAAACCCAACTTTTCTTATTCCAAATGCTATCTTTATGTTGTCTTAAGTTTTAAATTATTTTCCAACTTCTATGTATGTCTCTTCAAGTAAGCCAAAGAACCAAAGGATGATCTACATGGTTTCTGGAACTCACTGAGTGCAAAACCAGACATTACCTGACCAACCCCTCTTGTGCTGGTTTTGGAAGCTATCTGTATATCCCCAAACATGTTCTTAAGTCTAACCTACAACTAACAGTGTTGCAAATATTTTAAAGGGATTGCTTATGATTGCATGACTAACTACACTCATTCATGTCACCTTCCTTTTGCTTCTGTTGGCTAGTGTGCTCCTTTGTCATTTTATCAGTGACTCTCTTCTCTAGCCTCTCCTGAATAGAATGATGTTGGTCTTTTGCTCAGTCCTGCCCCAGGTCCCCAATCTAGTTTTCTAATCATTATAGTTCTTCAGGGTTTCCTTCTGAAGTCTGCAGCTGCACAAAACTGCAAAAGGGGAGCTCTCTAGGGGAGAACTGGCCAATGGGTACAGAGGGACCTACTGGGCTTGAAATCACACAAATGACAAAGAATAAAGAAACCAGAAGTTAGGAATCCGGATGAAGGCTTTTATTTTTACCACAATTTACATTTTGAATCATTTATTTAGGATTTTACTTTGCAAATTTAATCCAGTTTTCCTTTTGGTTTAAGTTGGTACACACAGATTCACTCATTCACATGTACCTCATTCAGGATAATAGGCAAAATTTTCAACTGCAGAAATGTGCAAAATATACACCTTTTAATTAAAAAAGATTTTTTTCTCCCTGAAGTCTCTTACTAAAAAAAGTAAACCACTGTTTCTTACATGGTATGCATATTTATTACAACAATATTTTGTTAAAGATAAAATAGGTAACTTGTCATAAATATTACAAAAAACATAAAAAGAATAACCATCCTCAGGAGAACTGTGGTCAACAGAAACTGTCTTGTCAAAAGTGATTAATTTTGAAATGTCAAATTGTGAACCTAAAACAAAGTTACTGACTTTTTTTTAGAATGCCTGAACATATGAAGAAATAAAATGGTTTGCTTCAATTTTTCTGTACTGAGTTTGATTGTATTTAAAAGGTATATACTTTTTCACTGATTTCCCTTGACATATTGAGTACATGCCAATTTTCCTTAACTCACTGTACATTCCTCCAAAGTCTGCCACCTAGTCTTATATATTTCTGTTACTGCTTTTCTGCAGTCCTCTATATGCATCAAAACCTGATAATATCATGTTCACTAGATCCTAGATTCTCAGCAGCTCTAACCCTATTTGTCATTCCTGGCTTATTTCTAACACTTAAACTGTATATCTTCTGAATAAAAATTTTATTTGCCTTGAGAAGAAAGTGTGCAATATTTGCTCTGACTCCATATAAACAGGATTTCATATGAACTATAAAAAGAAGACACTGATAATCATTGTTAATGGTCATTAAAGACATTTTATTATTGGCTCAGCATTGTAAGTCCTTTGCTATAGAAATGGTCTAAGATGGATCTATTAGTGGTTTATAGACAACTGAATTATGAATTCATTTCCTAAATTGCTAGTCAGGGGACAGTAATGAGGCTATTGGAGTTCAAGGCTCATCCAAATCTCTTTCCAAAGGGTAAAGAATAAAATAATATTAAATTTCATTATTAACTATGAAATCTCATTTTTGAATCCCATGTGTGCATATTTCTGCTGCTATTTGGTTCAGAAATATGAACCATATATGAACCAGGCAGAGGAGAATCATAACTTTGCTAAGGCAATAAGAGCTGGGGGAAAAAGATGAAATCAACTATTTATTCAATCTTTGCATTACTTTGAACTTAACACATGTCATGCAACAAAAAGAAGCTCAGGTAAAAATGTGAAAAGAGGCGTTTTATATATATATACTATATTGCACTATGTTTAAAGCACAGGCAGGAAACTGAGGTGGGGCTTCCAAAGAACAGTACTTCCATAACTAGAGAGCTTTTAAGATTAACCACAAAGAAAATCTTAGGGATTTTATTTTTTTCAGAATTCATCCGTTTCTAAATCCTACATGATGTCTGTTTTCATTGTTTCCTCTTTCACAGCCTTCACTTATAGGCGACAAAGCTTGTTAGTTTAAGTATATGTTTCAGTTTGGCCTAGAATCCAATCTACATATATGTGTTATTTCATTAATAAAAAATATTATTTTTCCAGTCTCCCACAAGTGACAGAAAAATTTACAGAAAAATTCAAGCTAATTTTGTTGATCCAAATTGTACTCAATTTAGGATGGTATTTTCTAAGTAATTGTCAGATAATAAATACTCTTATATTTTATAAATAAATTTAGTTTTTGAGACAGATAGTAATGTTTGGATCTTATATAAATTTAAGATATCATGATGTCAGATACTTATTGTGAAGTGACAGAGAAAACCCAATCAATGAAATTTCCATTATTACTCCATTAGTCTCATTTGCATAATTTTATTTCTCAATGACTTTATTATTATGCTTTAATTTATGTATGTCAAGCATATGAAACCACCTATAATGTAAGAGATTATGATAGAAGCAGAGTATGCCATAAGGTAAGCTACTAGTGTAAGATCTTGTGAAGAATGAGTAGTCAATGGCATATTAAAATGTTCTATCCCACTTCTAAGAACAGTTAGATTATAGAATTAAATTAAAAAAACTAGATATAGCAAAGAGAGCAATCTTATTATCATTTTAGAATATATGCCTGATAATATATTTAGAACAGGCACATTCATTCTTTTCAAGGAGTGGAATTTGATTTTAATAGGGAGGAATATGGAGGAAAGGCTTTGATATTAAAAATCCTAATTTCAGTTATGCCACTCTAATTTCTCCTTTCTTTCCCCTCTCCTTCTTTTTCTTGTCTTCTCTTCTCCCCTCTCTTCCCACCTTTGCTCTCCCTTCTTCTTCTCTCCTGTGGTTCTCTTACTTTATTAGGTGATTACTATATGAAAGACATTGCATTAAATATATGAATACTAGAGGCCCGATGCATGAAAATTTATGCTCTGGAGGGGGGGTTCCCTCAGCCTGGCCTGCCCCCTCTTACAGTCCAGGAGCCCTCAGGGGCAGAAGGCAACCCAGCAATCAGGGGAAGGTGATGCCCCCATCACACCTCTGCTGGCAGCACAAGCCTTGGCTGACCCTGGTTACCTGAGCCTTGAATGACCCTGGATGGCTGGGCAGCTGCCATTCAAGACTTGCCTGCACCTCCGGCAAGCTCTGGGGGGCTGAAGGGACTGGGCACTGACATCTTGTGGCTGTGGGGGCCGCCATCTTTGGGGTTGTGCAGGTTAATTAGCATATTCCCTCCTTATTGGCTGTGGATGCTGCCATCTTTGTGAGGATGTGACAGTCAATTAGCATATTCCCTCCGTATTAGATAGGATACTTGCTATTCAACTGTCAGTCAATTATGTCCTGGTGTTTTTCTTGATTTGAAACTAAGAATAATAAGCCTTTACCAGATCTTTCTAGTCCCTAGGTATCTGCACTGGGTTAATTCTAGCTCCTTCCCTTCAACCAGGATACCAAAATCCAAGGATGCTGAAGTCCTTTATATAAAATGGGTTGCATTTGCATATAAACTATATAGCATATAAGTTACAGTAGGGTATGCTCACACATAATTTCATTTGTATGATTTCAGTATAATGCTTGGTGTGTGGCAAGATTTGCTTTTTAGAACTTTTGGGAATTCTTTTTTTCAAATATTTTCAAGTTTTGCTTTTTAGAACTTTCTGGGATTTTTCCCCCAAATATTTCCCAACTGTGGTCTGTTGAGTCCATTGATGCAAAATCGTTGGGTAAAGAGAGCCAAATAATTGACAACTGTTACATAAATACTAATTTTAGGCATGTTTGCTTTCTGGTCCCACTATTCAGTAATTCTGTCATTGTAATTAATGTAAAAATAAGGTAAGTGCTATAAAATATCACTCCTTAATAGTGCACTGTGACATGAATACAAAGAAACGAGTTTATATAAGACATGGATCTCATTTAAATTTGATTAACATAAGTAATGAGAGCTAAATTAGCATCATCACTAGGACAGGTTTTGTGATTCTTTGAAGGACACAGCAAATGTCTTCAGGGACCTTCGAAGTACTGCGACATACAGCCAACTGGTGGAAAGCAAATTAATTACTGCCCAGAGGATAGCGACCTTTGGCCAGCTGTTTACAGGGCCATGGTATAGGTCAAGAGAGGAACTCCATCCTGCCCTCAAACTGACTTCAAGTTCAGCTACCCTGTGGCAAAGAAATACTTCAGCTTTTTTTCTTTTTAATATGAAACAATAAAAACACATGATTATGGCTTCCTTCCTTTTACACAAAATTATAAAGAAAATTCTTGGGAAATAAACTATAGTTAAATGGAAGAGGATAAAAACTACCTTGGAAATCACAGCAGTCATTACTGAGAGTGGGAGAGGAATTTACACGGATCCCTTATCAGAGTTATATAAACTAGGAGAAGTGAGTCGAGTTAATTTCAGATTGAGGGAACAGAAACAAGTTTAAATCTATAAACTTTTTATGAAGCAATTTTGTTACACCTGATTTATATTTAAGTCATGAAAATTGAACTGAGTTTTCTCTCCTGTGAAAGCTAGAGGCAAATTTGGCTTGAAGCCTAGAAGAATGGAATGCTACAGTGTTCTCTTAGATCTCTCTCAGGAAAGTTGTTTCTGTGTGTGTGCTACAGAAACCTCATCTTGCTTCTATTATTCTCAGTGGCTAAACAAGGGTTATTATTGTTATTTTATTATCAGTATTGTTGAATAATTCAAGTCACTACCAAACTTTGCTATGTCATTTCAGCCACACATACCTAAATCCACCAAGATTTGTTATTAAGAGTTAAGAATTAAGCCATTAAAATACAGATGATCCATTCATCTAATTCCAACCACTGAGATATTAATGATATTTATGAAAATTACATTTTTATATTTGCAACAACAACAAGAACAAAAAAATGTGCAATTGATATCCCTAGGGAGAGAAGAACATGGCAAACACTCATGAAAATTAAAATTACTAATTTTGAATTCACATAATTTTTTGGTTCTTGCTCTATCAGTGTGGCATTGATGGTCATGAAGTCTCCAACCATGTCAGTAATTATCCAGTGATAAAACCAAACGACATCAAAGTTCATTTATAGTTTGTAACTCCTTGTATGTGTAAATAAAAGGCAAAAGAAAAATGTCAATGCAATAATCTTGGGCTTCACTGGTATAATTTTGCTAAGAAATGTGCATGCTGGGATTTTGTTTCTATTGGATCTCCCAGTCTTTTTAAATGTTCCCAGTATATTGGTGGCTGGGCCAGCTCTCCTGAATGGATTGGTGTCATCACCATAATTTGCAGCATAATGATTAATTATGATAAAAAGATAAGAATTATGATTTGAAAACTCTAAGAATCAACATCCTAATGCTGTTTTGTTGAGATACATATAAAATATAAAGTAGGTTTTCAATCTTCAGGTACAAGGGAGGAAGGCAGCTGGATATTTTACAAAATGATAGAGAATACACAATTTTGATTATAAAAATACCACGGATAATCCACAAACTGACTTATTAAATTTAAAAATTGCATTTTAAAATGTTAGCACTATGCTATTGAGGTGCTCAGGTTACAGATCTTCCTTCCACTTCTTACCATTTTCACCGCATTGGTTATCATAAATGTGATTCCTGCATTTAAAGTCACTTGCATTTCTCTCAACAATGTACTTTAGAAATAAAAGCCTAACCAATGGACAGGAACACCAGGGGGGTGAGGGCATGAGTGGGGGGAGTGTTGGGGGGGTTAATAGAGGGAAAAGGACACATATGTAATACCTTAATCAATAAATAAATTAAAAAAAAATATATAAAATCAACTGAGCACAGTTCTACTGCTGTATATGACGGCAGAAAATTTCAGCTGAAATACATACCAGCAGGGATCCGGGGGGGCAGCGACCCTCCCCCTGCCACTGGATTCGAAGCCTGGATGCTGCTCAGAAACCCTGCCCTCAGGAAGCTGGGGCAGAACGTCTCCATCCCAATGGCCGGGAAGGATCCTTTTAAGAGATGAAAAATTGACGTTATTCAAAATCTTCTTTGTGGAAAAGTTGTTGATCATTTAACTGGAATAAAACCTATAATCAACAAACCCATCAAACCTTACAAGAAAGCTGTGAAATTAAAGAGAAGGAAATGCATTTTTATTCATAAATTTTAAAAATCAACCTAGTGTTTTAAAAAGAAAACTATTTTAACTAGTTACAATTAAAGAGCTTTTAGAAGCATCAGAATGCTAAAAGAAAATTTCTAAACCTACATATGACCAAGGAGATATAAATGCACATTACTGATGTTGTCTGCTTGCAGAATTCAGATTACAGATATGTGGAAATAGCCACAATAGTGTCTGAGCTGTCTGCCCACTAGAAGGAGCAGTGCTTTAATTTCGATGTGTTAGTATCAGTGCTTCAAATAAGAAAAACTTTGCAGTAAGTACACATGTTTTTTGAAAGAATGGGAATAAAACCAACATACACCATTCTTAATTTGTTACTCTTTTCTATTTGGGACAAGACATGAGAGTTTGCAAAGGTAAAACCACATGCTTTTCCATTTTTAGGAAGGCAATTGTGAAGCAAAAAAAAAAAAAGTAAATTACTTGGAAATTTATCCATAAAATTATATGATGAATCATAGAGTCAAAGAATGTCAGAGCAAAGAAGGACTTTAAAAATCATCCAGTCAAAAAATTCTCATTTTACAGACCAGCAAACTGAGGCCTACTTTAAAGAGAAAGTGGTATCAGGTAGCTGACAGATTCCCAGGACACAGAATTTCCACTACAGATAAAAATCAAATAAAGAGCCACTTCCTATTTAGGAGAGTTCTCACGTCTGTGAATTAGAAATCTTGCACTTTGAAATTGTAGTAGGATTATTATATTGGTGTTTCAATGACCTTAAAGCCACGAAAATCATTCAGAAGTAAATTTAATATATGTGCATTACCAGTGCGTGGGCAGCACTTGGAAAATATGGTATATCTAAGTGTAAATCAAAATAATACTCTAAAAGCAAGTTATGCTGATTGTTGTAAGAAATGCATTTCATTTGGGCCCAGCAGTTTTCATAGGTAGAGATCTAAGATCTCTCTTCCCATCCTCAGATTTAGCAAGTTCTTTATTTTTATTTTTTAAAATATATTTTTATTGATTTCAGAGAGAAAAGGAGAGGGAGATAGAAACATCAATGATAAGAGAGAATTATTGTTCCGTTGCCTCCCGCACACCCCCTACTGGGGATTGAGCCCGGAACCCAGCCATGTGCCCCTGATGGGAATTGCACCTGGGACCCTTCAGTCCACAGGCTGATGCTCCTTCCACTGAGCCAATCCAGGTAGGGCAAGTTCTTTATTTTTGAAGAGACTTCACTCTGTTTCTTAATAAAATTTTGCACCTAAAATAAGTTAAAATTTGAGGCTTTGAATTTTTACAGGATTATAGGCATCTGGTATACCATACACTATGTATTTTGCTTCTATGGAGACACTTGTTACTAAAGGCCAGCATTTCTTAGATCTTTAGAGATATTTTTAGGAAAGATCAAAGTTACAAAGAATGTTTTAATGGGGGAGTCTTATGCATTGTACACTGGATTAAAGAAACCATTGAAAGAAAATCATGTACTCCGAGTAAACTGGCTTTGTTGTTGATTTCATGGGGCTTTAGTAAAATTGTCCAGCAGGGCAGAAGTCCCTTAAACCGTAGGAGGTGTGACAAGAGGTAGGCCAGAAATTGCTCTAGGGCAGTGGTCGGCAAACTGTAGCTGGCGAGCCACATGCGGCTCTCAAGCTACGGTTTGCTGCTCTGTTGACTAATGAGTTTGCCGACCACTGCTCTAGAGTAACTTTCCACTAACAGTGAAACTAATTTTTCATTTGCTACTGATGGGATATTTATCATTGAGCACAAAGTTAATATATATCCATGTGTAATGCTTCATCACTTTCTGAGAAAAATGTTCCTAATGAAGGCACTTCACTGAGTACCAGGTGGAGATAATCATAGCATATGTTTATACAGCATTCTTATTTAAAGTCACAAAAGAAATGGTGATTTTACAACAGGGAAAATAATTACAGGAAATTCAGATTTTATTATATGCTGTGAAAAGCAAAAATAATCCAATTTTAGTTGATTATGGATTTACTGAAGCCAAGTAATAGGAAGCCTGGTTCAAAATACTAAATCACAAAGACAAAGAATAATATAATCATGCACAGGAAACCAAAGGTGATATAAATGTAATTATCTTAAAGGAAATTTGAAGAAAAACAAAAGCATGTGGAACAGGGACTCGAAGTAATGTTAATATGCTTCACATTTAGAGATTTTTAATTGGAATTGTTGCTATTTTTGCTAACATTTTTCCAAACTGTTAACTTAGAAAAGATTTCCATTATTTTAACTCCTTGAAAGAAACTAAACACAAGTATTTCTATGTTTACATCAATTACTTTTTTTTTGGTTGTGACAGCCTGTCATATTTAATAGCAAATTTCATTCTCCTAAACTTGCTGCATCAATCATAATGGGTTTTCTATGTTTCTTTATTATGGGTTAAAATATATTTCATTCATTGTGGCATATCTTCCTTAACAAATTATCACTTTTTAAAGAAATTCTGAAACAAACAGAAAACTGGTGTACATGAGTATATTTTCAGTTGAAATATCATATTATGTGATAATAATGCCTTATCATTTTGCTCCTTAACGTCAGTCATGTCAACAGAGATTGTATGAAAATACTAAAAGTCTAAGTTTTTACAATTCAATCAGGAAAACTGAAATTATTCTTTGTTATAATTCGCTTCTCCTTATTCCACAAGAAATGAAGTTCATGAACCTTTCAGATTTGATATGAAATTATTTGAGTCTGGCCTGCCCCATTGCTTTGGCTTTTTTCTTAAGTAAGTACATTATAGTTGAAGAATATACAATCCTATATAATAAAACCCTAATATGAAAACCGACCAAACGGTGGAACAACCGGTCGCTATGACATGCACTGACCACCAGGGGAAAGACGCTCAATGCAGGAGCTGCCCCCTTCTGGCCAGTGTGCTCTCCCCCTGTGGGAGAAGCTGGGCCCACGGCTGGCGAGTGCAATGGCGGTGGTGGGAGCCTCTCCTGCTTCTGCTGTAGGCGGGCAGTAAGGACTGAGGGGTCCTGGACTGTGAGAGGGATGTCTGCTGAGGAGTGCTGGACTACAAGAGGGACCAGGCCAGGTTGAGGGACACCCCCACCCCTCAGTGCATGAAATTTTGTGTCTAATATCTGTAGCAGGAGAAATATAAATTTTCACGAGTATTTTGTTTTTAGTTACATTCAATAGACTAATTATTTGTTATTACAAATTAGATTTTTATGTGATGAGAATATTCCTTTAGTCATTATGAGCTTGAAATAGAAGATGTATCAATTAACACATTTTTCTAAATCCCAAATACTTGAGTTTCCAGTTTGCTGGAGATCTGAGACAGTGGGGTAAAGAGAGAATGGAATGTAACATTGGCATTTGTATTATTTCTGATATAGAGCTGCCAGATAACTAGGCATTCTGAGTTTTTACTTGCTAAGTATGGCAATCCCACTTTCATAACATTTAAAACAGTTACAGATATCAGATGAATAATAGACATTATTAACTAGTGGTGCAAAGTAATTTAATGTAAGTCACTGGATGCATGGGTCAGTGATTTGTCTGTCTTTCATTAGCACAGTGGTTCTCAATGCCCCTTAGGGAACATTGCAAACTGTGAGTGGAAAAAGAGATTACTGCTGTTTGGTGGGTAATGGTCAGGATGGATAATAAAGTGGTATGCTACCTGCATAAGAAAAATTCTCTCTCAAAATGTTAGGAGCATCTCCTGAGAAACATTGTACAATAGTAAAGGATCCTGAGGAAGAGGAAAAATGGTGGCCTAATAGGCAGACATGTCCTGCACCTCATCCCAGAGCAGATAGAAGGAGCAGCTAAATCAAATAACATGCACCTGGAATTGACAAAGTAGACACAGCTGGTGAGACAATTCACAGCTAGGAAGGCCAGGACACCTGGAGAACAGTGGGATTGGGGATCTGGGCAGGACAGAGACATGCGACCACCAGACCAGACTGAGAAGGTCAGAGGAAGCTGCAATGCACCAAGTCTGCGTCCCTTGGGGTAGGTGTGACATCTGACAGTGGAAAGGAAATCCACAGGGCTGGCGATTGGGGCATCTAGATCTAAGTCCACAGCTGCAAGAGGCTGCACCCAGAAAGGCAGCCTGAAGAGCTGCTTGAGCCATGCAGTCCCTGGGGGTCAGGGGGTGGGAAGAAGAAACTCAAAGTCTCATGGTTGTTTTGGCTCTGTTTTGTCATTGCTTTTATTGGATAAACCCAGTTCATGGGAATTTTCAAATACACTCACCAAGGCTGCAGTGCAGGTGGAGCTGTGGATTTGTGGAGTCTGGGGAGAGGCTGAGGAGGAGAGCAGATCGGGAGACGTGACTAGGAATCCAGCACTAAGACATTCCTGACCCTCCAAACCAACCATTTTTCTCCTGAAGAGCCAGCCCCTCCCAGCAGCCTCGAGACAGCTAATACAGCCACACGCAGTCCACCACTTGAGCTGAATAAAGACACAAAGATTCTGAATAGCCCCAAAGAGCCTTGAGGGCCTGGGTTGAAGAGGGGCTGTTCAGAACCAGAAAGCTATATGGCACCACTCCCACCTATAGCTCTGTCAGAAACAGACACCTGAGTGATTAAGATTGACAGCAGGCAGACAGGTAAAGCAGACAGATTGGTTCTGCCTACTTGCAGCCAAAATTGTGGAAATAGACAAAAAAAGAGGAGTGGTGAGTCCATGGATCTCATGGAACTTCAACATGGTGCTGACTACCTAACAGGAAACTGAGAAGTGGCAGACAGAACAGAAGAGTGGGGTCTTAAACCAGCCCCCAGGGGACATTAAAATTTGGCTAAAGTGAATAACACTTCACTTTTTTATTTTGTAAAAAGTGATTTTATTCTTTTTTCATTTATTTTTTTCTATTATTTTTCTTCATTCTATTTTTATATTTTATTGTAATTATATTATTATTATTTTAAATTTAATAAATCTTTATTGTTCAGATTATTACAATTGTTCCTCTTTTTTCTCCCCATACTTCCCTCCACAGGGTTTCCACCCCACCCTCTGCCCTTACCCCCCCTCCCCCCACTGTCCTCATCCATAGGTGTATAATTTTTGTCCAGGCTCTTCTTGCACCTCCTGCACCCCTTTTCCCCTAAGAATTGTCAGTCCATTCTTTTTCTGTGCCCCTGATTATATTATATTCACCAGTTTATTCTGATCATCAGATTTTTAATTCACTTGATTTTTAGATTCGCTTGTTGATAAACATGTATTTGTTGTTCATAATTTTTATCTTTACCTTTTTCTTCCTCTTCTTAAAGAATACCCTTCAGCATTTCATATAAAGCTGGTTTGGTGGTGATGAACCCCTTTAGCTTTTTCTTATCTGTGAAGCTCTTTATCTGACCTTCAATTCTGAATGACAGCTTTGCTGGGTAGAGTTATCTTGGTTGTAGGTTCTTGCTATTCATTACTTCGAATATTTCTTGCCATTCCCATCTGGCCTGCATAATTTCTGTTGAGAAATTAGCTGACAATCGTATGGGTGCTCCTTTGTAGGTAACCAACTGTTTTTCTCTTGCTCCTTTTAATATTCTCTCTTTATCTTTTGTTCTTGGCATTTTAATTATGATATGTCTTGGTCTGGTCCTCTTTGGATTCCTATAGTTTGGGGTTCTGTGTGCTTCTTAGACTCCTAAATCAATTTCTTTCACCAGGTGGGGGAAGTTTTTAGTCACTATTTCTTCAAATAGGTTTTCAGTGTTTTATTCTCTCTCTTCTTCTGACACTCCCATAATTCAGATGTTGGTATGCTTGAGGTTGTCCCAGAGGCTCCTTACACTATCTTCAATTTTTTGAATTCTTTTTGCTTTTCTAGCTGAATAGTTTTTGCTTCTTTGTATTTCAAATCTTTGACTTGATTCTTCCAGTCCTCTAGTCTGCTGTTAGGTCTCTGTATAATGTTTTATTATTTCAGTCAGTGTATGCTTAATTTCAGTTGGTCCTTTTTCATATCCTCGAGGGTTTCATTAAATTTATCAGCCTTTTCTAGTAACATCTTGAAAAACCTTATAAGCGTAGTTTTGAACTCTATGTCCAGTTGTTTCTTTTCCTCCATTTTGTTCAATTGTTATCTGTTTCCTTGTCTCTGCATTTTCGCTGCTTCCCTGAGTTGGTAGAGTACCTTTGTGTGCTAGGTGTCCTATAGGGCCCAGTGGCTCAGCCTCCCCAGTTACCTGAGATGGACACTCTTGGTGCACCCCTTCATGGGCTGTGTGTTCAGCCTTGTTGTAGTTAAGTCTTGATTGTTGTTGATATCACTGGGAGAGGTTGATCTCCAGGCCAATTGGCTATGAGGATCAGCTGAGTCTACATTGGGAGAGCCTCTGTGCTCAACTTGGATGGGGCAGAGTCTCAGGGATGAGCAGTCAGCTCAGATTCTGTTTCCCCGTTTTTCCTTGGTTTAATATCATCCCGCCCTAGGTGGTGCCTGTGTTTCAGTGTCCAGCGGGAATTGCTGCACACACCTCTGAGAGAAAGCTGCCCTCAAGCTCTGCCCACCATTAGACAGTCCAGTTTCTCCCCAAATGAGTCTGGATACCCAAAATCTCACCCAGATCTGGGGTACAGTGCGTTCTGGAGGTTTTGTTTCCCTCCCAAAGGAGCGAGCCAGCCATATGCCCTCTCTCTGAGCTCATGCACATCTGCAGCTCCTGAGTCTCAGTGTGCTTCCTCCTGACAGTCCAGTTTCACCCAATATGAGTCTGGGTTCCCCAAGACTCACCTGGAACTTGGGTTCAGCACAGTGGGGATCCTTTGTCTCCTTCCCTGTTCGAGAAAACCAGTTGGGTACTCAGCTGTCCGCCCTTCCTGCTCACGTGGGTCTCAGCACCTCTGCCCTCAGCACCTCCTCTTAGTCTCAGTGTCCTTTTATCTTTCCTTCTGATCATAGAGTTTCCACTCAGCCAGCTTTCTGGTGGTTCTGGATGTTGTCCGTTTTGTCTTTTAGTTGTAGTTTTGAAATTGTGTGAGGCAGCAGTATAGGTGTTTACTTATGTCACAATCTTGGTTCCTCCCCCTTTATTGTTGTTTTATTTTATCTTATTATTTTTTAATATTTTTCACCCCTTTCTTCCTCACTTCTCCCTCTTTCATCCTGTTCTCTCTTCTCCTGTTTTCACTTTAGTTTTTCTCTTTCCTTTCTTTTTACTCCTTCTAAAAATTGATCTTATTTATCTACTTTATTGGTATGTTATTATTATTGTAATCTCTGTTGGCTTATTAATATATCTAATTTCCTTTCCCCCACTCCAAGTTGACATACTCTTCTCCTTTCTCTTTCTTAGCTAGTCAATTATTTTTTATGCTTGTTTTTCCTCTCCTCTCTTGCTCTCTTCTTCTCCTAATTGTTTAATTAGTTTCACTCATTAAACTCAGCCGACCTGTTCTCTATTCTCCTTTTCCAACAATAGAAGATAAATGAGTAGATAAAAATAAATTTTGTTTACCTTATTTATGTTTATTTTCTTATTCTTACTCTTTTATTTTTCCTTTCTTCTTATCCACTCATTTTCTTTCTACCTCTTCTATACTTAACCAGGGTTCTTCCCCTATTCATTTAATTCCTTAACCTTACTTTATGTATCTAAGCTCTGCCTCTACAGATTCTGTCTCCCCCTTTTTGCTGGATATTTGTTGTTTGCATTTTTTAATTTATTTGCTTGTTTTGTGATGTTTTCTCCCCTTATATATTTTCTTATTTTTCTTTTCTCTCTTACCTTTTTTTTGTTGTTTTCTTGATATAATTTTTGCTCTCTGTTCTCTTTCCCCTACCAATTTATCTATCTCCCTATCTATGAATTTAACTTGCCCTTTTTTTGTCAGATGGTGTGTTTCCCTCAATGTCTTGTGTTATCTCAGGTTTTCTCTCTTCTCTCTCTCTCTTCTAGTTTTGTTACAATGATTTATAGCTTTACACTATTCTCTCCAACACTGAGAGAAGGAAACCACAATTCAATTTTGTTTGGTTGAGCCTGTGCTTCCTAGTTTTCCATGATAGTGGATCAAGCCTAGACTCTAACAGTTACATCACTAGCAAGGAATACTAACAACAATAAGAACCCAAAGCATATATAGATTCAATTCAATCCCTATTAAAATACTGGTGGCATATTTCACAGACTAGAACAAATACTCCAAAAATTTATATGGAACCAAAAAAGACCCAGAATAGCTGCAACAATATTGAGAAAGAGGAAAGTTGGAGTAATATCAGATATCAAGTTATACTACAAAGCCACTATTCTCAAAACAGCCTGGTACTGGCACAAGAATAAGCATGCAGATCAATGGAACAGAACAGAGAACCCAGAAATGGATCCAAGCCACTATGATCAATTAATATTTGACAAAGGAGGCAAGACCATACGATGGAGTCAAGACAGTCTCTTCAATAAATGGTATTGGGAAAATTGGACAACTACATGCAAAAAAAATGAAACTAGACCACCAACTTACACCATACATAAGAATAGACTCAAAATGGACAAAGGACCTAAATGTAAGTTCTGAAACCATAAAAGTCCTAGAAGATACCATAGGACCCAAAATCTCTGACATCTCTTGTAGCAATATGTTTACTGATACATCTCCTAGGACAATGGAAACTAAGGAGAAAATAAACAAATGGAACTATAATAAAAATAAAAAGCTTCTTCAATGCAAAAGAAACCATCATCAAAATAACAAGAGAGCTCACTACATGGAAGAACATACTTGCCAATGATACATCTAATAAAAGGTTAATATCCAAAATATATAGGGAACTCATAGAACTTAATAAAAAAACATAAACAATCCAATTGAAAAACAGGCAAAGGACCTAAATCAGTGGTTCTCCACCTTTCTAATGCCGCGACCATTTAATACAGTTTTTCATGTTGTGGTGACCCCCAACCATAAAATTATTTTCATTGCTACTTCATAACTATAATTTTGCTCCTGTTATGAATCGTTAGTAAATATCTGTTTTCTGATGATCTTAGGCAACCCTGCTAGTGGTTCTCAACCTGTGGGTTGCAGTTCACAGGTTGAGAACTGCTACTGTAGAGCCTAAGCTCAGTAGCAAAATTACCGTTAGGAAGTAGCAATGAAAATAATTTTATGGTTGGGGTCACCACAACATGAGGAACTATATTAAAGGGTTGAGACATTAGAAAGGTTGAGAACCACTGACCTAAACAGACACCTCTCCAAAGTGGACATACAGAAAGCCAAGAGAGGGAAGAATGCTCAGCCACTAATCATTTGAGAGATGCAAATCAAAATGACAATGAGAGATCACCTCACACCTGCCAGAATGACTATCATCAACAAATCAACCGACAAGTGTTGGAGAGGTTGTGAAGAAAAAGGAACCCTTGTGCACTGCTGGTGGAAATGCAGATTGGTGCAGCCACTGTGCAAACAGTATGGAATTTCTTCAAAAAGTTAAAAATGGAACTCCCATTTGACCCAGAAATCCCACTTCTAGGAATATAGCCCAAGAAAACAGAAACACCAGTCAGAAAGGATATATGCACCTCTGTTGATAGCAGCACAATTTACAATAGCTAAGATTTGGAAACAGCCTAAGTGCCCATCAGTAGACGAGTGGAAAAAAAACTATGGTATATTTACAAAATGGAATAATATGCGACAATAAAAAAAGAAATAACTCCTAACCATTTGCAACAGCATGGATGGAAGTGGAGACTATTATGCAGAGTGAAATAAGCCAGTCAGAGAAAGATAAGTATCACATGATCTCACTCATATGTGGAATCTAAGGAACCAAATAAATTGATGATCAAAAATAGACCTAGAGTTATAGAAACACGGATGTACTATTGAACCTCAAAGAGAAGACAGTGGAAGGTGTGTGGGAAGAGATCAACCAATAAACTTGTATGCGTATACGAATAACCCATGGACACAGTCAATGGGGTGGTGAGGGCCTGGGGGATTTGGAGAGGGTAATGGGGAGGAAAAAGGGACATATGTAATACTTTCAACAATAAAGATTTATTAAAGAAAAGAAGAGTCATTTTCATGTAAGGCATTGGGAAGGTGCATATTTTACTCCATGGAGGCCTCCATTTGGGGTCTTGTTACATAATAACATGGAGTCTAGGAAAACTAAGCTGCTCTGTCTAGTTTAGTAGAGAAAATATTCCTGCTCGTTGTGATGTATGAGGTGGGCCAGCTGGAAGCCTAACATGGTCTCTTCTAACTTGGTCAGAGGTGTGCAGAGTGGGGCTTCAGTAAATGCAAGCTGACTAAGTGAGTAAATACATGATTGAATGAAAGTGACAAAATGGTTCCTTAAGCAAGTATCTTGCTAGAATCTAAGGAAGTACTCTGCCTGTTCAAATGTTTCCCAGACCATAGCCACTTTCTAATGACTAGAAGGCAGCTAATTTTCTATTAGGCTTAGAATGTGAACTATTGTACTCATGAGTAATTCATTTATCCTTTTATCCATCCATTGATTTATTCATTTGCTCAGTAAATATTTGTTGAGACACCTATTTTTTTTAACTTAGTACCATGATCCACATTTCTAGTACAAAAATAGGAAGTAAAATTTTTTTATGTGACACTTTTATTTTCTGAAAATGCAATTACAGAATTTTATTCATTTCCTAAATTCTTATAAATCAAAATATGCCTACAATTAAGTTAGTATTTTCCTCTGTAGCTACCTGCATAGCTAATTGCAAGGCATATTCTTCAGTACCAAATACAATTAAAGTTCATGGAACCATTACTGTTTTGTTTTTGATTTCTTTTTTAATCCTTCAGGTCACTGCAGTATCAATTTTATAGATTTCTTATCCTGTTGTTGTTCAGGAGGTCATAATAAAAGTATTGAAGTAAAACGGGCAGTTTCATGGATAAATTTTTATGAGCTATTTCTTCAGTGCTAAAAAGAAATTTTCAGCTTCCCATGAGTTATTGTTTGTTTGTTTTATCCCCCCCTGAGTTATTTAAAATTGTGTAATAAAACTGTGATTGCTATAAATTATTTTTAAAACTAGAATATTAACAAAGAGAATTAAAATTGTTTGAAACTGAATTAGAATAAAACATTTGTCCTCAGTGGTTAGAGTATCAGCTAGTGCACAGGAGAGTCTCAAGTTTCCTTCCTGGTCAAAGGCTGTTCCTGGGTTGCAGGTTTGATCCCCAGCTCTGGCTGGGGCATGTGCAGAAGGCAGCCAATCAATGTCTCTCTCTCACATCGATGTATCTGTCTCTCTCTCTTATTCTCTCTCTCTCTCTCTCTCTCTCTCTCTCTCTCTCTCTCTCTTTCGCTACTTCCCTCCCTCCCTCTCTCCCTCCAACTCTATCTAAAATAAAAAATATTCTCAGGTGAGGATGAACAACAACAATAAAAAAGAATAAAACATTTATTGAATAATATATTTTAATTTATATATATATAATAGAGATTCTTTGGCATTTGAAAAGCAAGCATTTTAAATAGCTGAGTTTTCTCACCTGTAAAATGATGAACATGGGCTAGTCTCCTAAACTTCCTTTAAGCTCTAGAAGTTTTTAATATAATTTTTATTTTCATTGGCTACTTTGAATTGAACCTCTTATTTCCCCAAATGTGGGTTATACACAGTGGTCTTACCTACATTTAGATTCAGTGTTCTGAATAAATTGGCAATTTGCTAATACTCCCATCAGATTTACTAGTGAAAATGCTGAGGCTTGAGGCCAGGTAAAACTTTGAATTCTCACTACCATTCACAAATTATTTACCTACTCTGATACTCAATCTTTTCATTTGAAAAATAGAGCTAATAATATACATATCATATATTATTGTTGATCATATAGGAAGTTTTCTATTAGTGGCTGACATTAGTGTTCAATAAATGAGGAATAAATATTTCTACTTCTTCCACATCTTAATTTCCTACCATTTTATGTCTCCAGGCCTCCGTGATATTTCTCCTGCCTGGTCTCTGGCCTCTGTCTAAACATGACCAACATACCTGGGAGGATTCAATATTCCCTCCTCTGTGCTCCTGTATAATTTTAGCTGCTATAATAAAGGTAGAACACTATCGTAGGCATAGTGTTTATTTGTTTATAACTTTGTGATACCACACTCAAAAACCTTTAGGGGCCTATCAGGTGCAGTAAATAAGTATATCAGGTTGGTGACAAAGCCATTAGGTCAAACTGAAAGGTAAACATTCTGACTAAGGACAATGAATTTAAAAGTTTTAAAATAAAACACCTCCTAGTGGACTTCAGCCTGTGGGCTGCCAGCTAGTGACTTAAGGCTTACACGTGTGTCTTCTCCAGTAGATTGTGGTCTAGGAAGGACAGATGAGCGATACACATCCTGTTCTCTATTCAGCCGTCCCAGAGCTCAATGTAATATTTAATTAAAATGATCTTCATATGAATAGTTCAAAGGCAGTTTGACTTTAGACTGAGCTTTCTCAATGTTAGAACTTTTAAAACGATGTATAATCTAAGAACATAAATACCCTATCCTCAAAACTGTGTATAATGACTACCATTCAATTTATGATTTTCCACTTTAATGCTTATAAAGAGCCAATTTAGTAACCAGGAACAGACAAAAATTCTAAAATTTCTGAATTTCTGGAGTTCTTTTATCTAAGAAGTGGTGAAGGGGTGAAAGAAACTTGAAAAGCCTGTCTCCCCATCTAAAGCCACCACACAGGGCGTTGGTCAGTGGATTCCTACTCAGCCTTTACTTTCCGAGGTCAGACTTTCAAGCTCTATGCTCCGTAAAAAATGCTTTCACACCTCCGGTGCCAGGGAGTCAGCTAAGGAGCTATTAAGCAGCACTTATCAATCAATGTGCTTGTGAGCTGGAACTGCTCAGCATCACAGCCAAAGTGTGCTATGTAGTTAATATTTATGAACTATGGGTTTATCTGTCACATTAATAAAGGGAGGATTGTTCCCTCAGCTCACTTGATAAAGAGGTCACGAGGCAGTTGGTCTGTGCTTTGTCGTTTTCCAGGGCTGCCCATGGACCAGCTCGGGCATGTGCTGTTAGCACGACTCCTGCTGTCAGGTACATCACCTTGCTGCTGTCTCATACACAAATGATGAAAGGGAGTGTTCTGGATTGAGTTTCATTTCCGCATATTGATAACAGGCTTGGCAGTGCTAGCTACAAACAAATGTGTTAATGCAGACCAAGCATTTCTCATTTAAGGCTAAGACATTTAAAAGGCTTTCCAAGTTCTATTAGCTTTTTTTCAGGTCAGAAAAAGGTATTCACTTGGCATCTATACGATGCAGATTAGATGGCAGGATAATTTAGTTTGGCGATTATGATTTTGAAATTTAATTAGTCTTGAAAATAATTTGGGAGCACAAATTATGAATCCTTTCTGTTCAGATCACTTCTCTCCTCAGTGGACAGAACTAGTGTTGCTCCATGGATAGAGCACTGGCCCACACATCAAAGGGTCTCGTTTGATTCCAGGTCAAGGGCAAGTACCTCAGCTGAGGTTTGATTCTTAGTCCCTGTAGGGGTGAGTATGGGAGGCAACCAATCGATGCATCTCTTTCACGTTGATGTCTCTCTCTCTCTCTCCTTCCCTCTCCACTTTCTCTGAAAATCAATGGAAAAAATACCCTCAGGTGAGGATTAACCAAAAAAATTTTTTTTTTCAAAATGTCTCTACTGTTAAGCCCAAACCCAAGATATAAGCATGATTTCAAAATTTTCTACTTTTACTTCAAACATAATGAATATTCATTGTTATTTGAATTGTGTTACTACTTTTCAGACAAAAATGAGAATGCCTCATCTGGGCCTGACCCATTCTAAATTCCCTGCTCCAGAGCCACCTGGTCTAAGAGGTTTCCATTTTGCCACCACTGAATTGGTCTTGCCCTCGCTTCCTCAGGGGGCAGCAGAGCTGCATCAGAAGTCATAGGTGCTGGAGTCAGAGGGATCGGATTTCAAAACTTTGCTAAACTGAGGTTTTCCAAGTGACCCTGTGCAAGTCACTTCACCTCCCTGAGCCTCAGTTCCCATTTGGTAGCACATGAAGATAGACTGTTATGAAGATAATGATTTAAGATCATGTTTATAAAATGCCTGGCAAAGCAGTCACTACCCACCTTACTTGGCTCTTCATCCTCCTTCCTTTATAACACATTTTTTCCTGTCGTGTAATTCTGTTCATGGCATGCCTTACAGTCAGTTCCTTGAAGAGTTTCTCATTTTCATATTTCCAACAGAATGTGGGTATGGCATGGTGCATATAGGGGTCAAATGTAAAGGTAACTTTTAAAAAAGAACTGTAAAGCACACCCATGTCCTCCTCATGGTGCTGATAGCAACTTCTAAGGTAAAATGACAACATTTGTGCAACCGGTTTAGCAAGTTAGTCAGAATATCATTAGAGTCATAATATTGTAGCATATAATGCCACTCTTACTAGCTCACACTCTTTAACAGACAGACAGATGGACACTAACAGCAAGACACCGAAACTCCACACATGTCCTCTCTTTCATTTTTTTTTCAGTTTTGCATACGTGCCCACTCATTTACATATTTAAGAAGATATTGAGGACAGAGTGATCTGAACTATTTAAGCTGAAGAGAAAAGGGAGGCACAGAAACAGAGATGACATTCTGTGAGGGGAGACACTAACTTGGTGTCCATTCTCTGTGGGCTCACCCTCCTAGATATGAGCCAGCAAATCCAACTATGGCTTGAAGCAGCGACTGCCACCCAGTGTGCAGCAAGAAATTTTAAAACATGCCATACCTGACTATTTGGTCAGGGGCCCTGACCTCTTTTCCCTTAGATTGTCGAATAAAAAATAACAACAGCCCATGCAGTAATACCCGTCTGATGTGAATGAATCAAAATTATGCCTATTTTTTGTCAGATCAGCAAAAATACTAGAGTTTGTGTGTGTGTGTGTGTGTGTGTGTGTGTGTGTGTGTGTGTGTGTATTGCAGGATTTTGGTGATATATTATGTGTACCATGAGATGAAAAAGGTTGAAAATCGCTGGCCTAAACCAAACCAATAACAGTGTGCTGGGCTCTATTTTCAAGTAAAATCCTAAGTGTGTAATGGGCTTGGAGAGAGTAAGGCGTTATCCAGTTTACTGTTACTTTCAACTTCTTACTGAAGCTATCACTTTCTTTTTAAAGCGTGATATCTTTTAGGTCTATACTAATTTAACTTTCTGGTATGACCTGAAGGAGCACTCATTCCTGATAATAAGGGAGAAGATGGAAACAGACTCAAAGAAGCCTGATTTTATTCCTCTGAAGCTACATGGACTGGACGCCAAGAATGTGTGAAATAATATCTCCAGTAAGGGTCTCCAGCCCCTGCCACATCACTATTTCCACGACTGTTCACCATTGGGCTGCCATCAGACTCAGTTCCAAATGGGGACCCGAGGACCGCCTGTTCCATGAAGATTGTGGAAGGCAACTCAAGGATTTTATAAAGAGAAAAAGAGAGCCAGCAGGTGTTAGTCCCTGTTGGAAGCACTATTAATGTATTCTTCAGAGCTAGTTCTGAGACAATTTCAGGCTCCTGTCCTGTTGGATGACTGGTTCACTTAGCATGCATGCTTTTATTACATTTTAAATATTGGCTTGGATGTAAATTTGGGTAGTTTACTAAAAATGTTCTGCTAGTGGTGGTGAATGATCACAGCTTCCTGGATACAGTGACAGTGTGAGAGGCACGGCAGCTCCTGACATGACATATGTGGAGAGGAAAACATTTGGAAGCCGTTTGAATGCGTTTTATTTCTGCGTGGGCTCTCTGGGCGCCCAGCCACGTTCAAAGCATTATTTAACAAATGAATGCACCGCAGGAAAGTATTTTATGCTCTGGATGTTAGTTTTCAGAAGAGGAACCAATAAATGTCTGGAGTTGATTTCTATGAGGAGAACAGAGTTGCATTAAAATGAAAAGAACATTTCTATTTGCCAGTGAAAAATAACTTACATTCAACTTTATTGCTATCACATACTCATTTTGTGTAGATGTTTAATACAAAGATGCTTGATTGTTGATATATATGCATGCATATTCAAGAAGAGTTTATTGATTTTTAGAGAGAGTGGGAGGGAGAGGAAGAGCAAAGGGCAAACATTGATGTGAGAGCAGAACATTGATCAGCTGCCCTCTGCGTGCCCCGAACTGGGGATGAGCTCACAACCCACGCACATCCCGTGACTGGGACTGGACCAGCAACCTTCAGGCGCACTGGATGACACCCACCAACTGAGCCACACTGGCTCAGGCTGTCTATCGACATTTTTAAGGAGCCAAATCATTTTACTATACGGTGGTTAATTTATCATCCGATTCTTACAATTTCAGGGTTTAGGGAACAACAGTGCAAAACCCCAAAGTAGTTCTCTTTTTCCTCCTATAAATACTGGCATGTGTCCTATTAAACAGAGCAGATCATTGCGTAGTGTTATTGTCTGAGGGTAGTATCCTGTCATGTGAATCACGCTTTAGCATCAATAAGGTTGAGCCAGTGGAGAACACAGTGATGAAACCACCCCCTGGAAGAAAGTTGTTCACCCACGTGAGGCAAGTTTAGCGTGCTGGAGAGGTAATTTCCTTCACGGCACCGTGGCACCCCAGGAAGCTTAATTCACTTCAGCTGAGTGAACAGCTGGATCAAGCTCAATCACTGAGAGTGACCATCCCTACTCAAAGGCATACAGATCTCAATGGGGTGTTCTTTAATTGGGTGCCTATAACCCCGAGGTAACCTAGGTAGAGGGTGGGGGAAGTATCAATGTGCGTGGCCTAATTAAAAAGCCCCACTTAAACTTGCTTTTCAAATCACATTTTCACAGCACTGAATGGCAGGGACCTAAGGAGATGAAGTACTTTCAGGAAAGGAAAAAGCAAGTCACAATATCCTTTCTTAACTGTAACCACAAACTCTGAGTTTGGAGAGTCCCAGAAGGTTTGTGTTCAAGCATAAATGTAGCCATAACCTAGCAAACTATATTTATAGAAAAGAAGTACTGGCAAAGATAAATGCTGGATAGCTGAATAGCTTGTTAAGAAATAAACAATGAAGAGGAGACAGATTATTATTATTTTTTTTGGTAAATGATATACATAGATCAGAGAAAAGTAGTGCATAAAGATACGTTTTTGTTGCTGTGTATATGTGTGTGTTTATGAAGTATTGATTTACCAAACTTAAAGCACAATTTCATACAATCTATAATAATGAAAGCATAATATGCTAACCAGACCAGTTGTCCTTCTGGACGACCTGCCAGATGAAGCCAGGGCTGCGAGGGAAGCCCGGGTCCCAGGTGCCAGAGGGAAGCCGGTGCCGGCAGCCGGGGAAGGAAGGCCTGCTCTTGCATGAATTTTGTGCATTGGGCCCCTAGTAAATGTATAAATGTATAAGGCTTTTTCAAACATTCAGTCTTGAATGAAACAAAAACATTATTTTCCTGAGATTTTTAAATTTGGCTTAGAGTGTGTATTTTATGAAAAAAAAACTTAAGCATAATCTCCATTGTCTGAAAACACCCCACCTGAAACAATTTTAAAGATTAACATGCTTAGAGCACATGCTGGGTAACCCACAAAGGAGCAAGCTCTTTTTATGCTTGATGATATAGGAAGGTCCTACATCTCTAGGCATGATCTGACCTCATGGTGGCAGAGACTGGCAGTGGCCCATAATATCTACTCCTTTCTTCCGAATTTCAGAAGCCCTGCTTTGAGTGGGCACATGCTGGCCAGAATGAAGACCATATTCTTCCAGTTTCCTTACATACCCAGATGAAGCCATGTGATTAAGTTCTAACCAATGAGTGTGAAGAAGAAATGTCCCTATGTCTGACCGTGTTTACCTTTTCTTCCTTCTGCAGCTCAGAGCTCAAGCTACATCCTGGGCAGTGTGCTGAAGACAGCCACTCAAGGAAGCAGTCTGGGGCTTTGAGAACCATAGAATAATCCTACCAGCCATAGACTGTGGAGAAATAATTTTTGTACTTTTAACTTACTGATATTTGGAGTTTTCTGTCATTCCCAATAGATCTAACATAAACGGATAGTTTGCTTTTCCTCTCTTCACATGCCTGATGCCTGGTGCCTGAATTAACACATCAATACCCTATGATGATTTCAACTCACCCTTTGAATTTGAAACATTCTTCAAAAATATTATTTTGTTTCACTCATCTACTGATGGGCACAATGCAATACTATGCAGCTATTAAAAAGAAGGGTCTCTTACCCTTTGAGACAGCCTGGACAAACCTGGAGAGTATTATGCTAAGCAAAATAAATCAGAGAAAGACAAGTATCACATAATGTCAATCATATATAGAATCTAATGAACAAAATAAACTGATAAACAAAATAGATCCAGAGACACAGAAGCATGGGATAGACTGATAAATCTCAGAGGAAAAAAGGATAAGGGAAGAAGAAGGGATTAACCAAATAATTTATATCCACATATGCATAACACATGGATACAGACAACAGTTCGGTGAAAGCCTAGGGGTTGGGGTGTGTGGATGCGAGGTAGAGAGGCTCAATGGAGAAAAAAAGGGGACATCTTTTTTTTTTTAGATATTATGTTATTTTTAATATTATATTATAAACATTAGATTCAGAGTCTACAGTATTACATATACCAATTATTTGAGATATCTTTCTATTTGAAGTGAAGGGTTTATGCTAAGTATACACACCATCTTCCTTGTGACCAAAAGCTGAATTTGTGAGACAGATACCTAAGAAAAGGCGCAGTCTGTAACTATGAATAGTTCTTTATGTGTGTAAAGTGAATGAACCTGTACTAGTAAAGCTCCTGTCCTTAGCCTCAGTAGCACCATGCTCTGAGCTAACTGGTTCAAACTAATAGATAAAAGTGGTTCCTAAAGGAATAGTAACAAAAAAAGGTTATATTTCATCATCTTAAGGTTTCAAAGAGATGATTCAGAGTTCCGATTTAAATTCTCACCTCCTGAAAAATGAGGTCTTAAATAACTCAACTCTTAAATCACAGAAGTGCAGTACTCTGAAATTTTCCTAAAGAGTTAAGAAAATAGCCAATAACTTCTGTGAAGAATACATAGCTATACGGAATATAGCTAAACAAAAGGAGAACTCAGTAAAAGAGAACATTTTTAATATTTTTAAACCAATAAAGATGCTTGTTTAGGATTAACATCAGTAGTCACTAATTGGGTAAATGCTAAAGACTTACATTCAAGTGCTTGAAGGATTACTGCACAGAAATTTGATACTAAGAATTTTGCTCAGATGCATCTTGGGCTCATTAAACATGAGATGATATAGGAAACAACAGTGGTATTTAAAGCCCAATCACTCTCAAGACAGGCTAAAATATACAGCTGTGAAGACATTCCACAAGTGGGGTCACTGACACCAAAAAATGTTTTTAAGAAAAAAAAAGACCTCATACAGTCTGCTGGCATTTCATACCAACCGTTGGAGGAGGTAGTAATATAAAGTATTGGAATTCAAAATATAAGGTCAGCACTAACTGTAAACATTGCTAAAAGCACTGTATGTAATTCTTTAAATCATAATGTAGTGAAAAAAATTAGAATTCATACAAAATCAGATTTATAAAAAGCAAAAAATGGGAATATTTAGTAAATTTACTCAAATAAAGCTTAAGTGATACAGAACTGAAAATATTATAAATCTATATACAATAGAAAGTGAATATAAATTAGCCAACTCTATGAACATTTCCAGCTAAGCACACATACAAATACATATTCACCTCTTTCTTTCATATAGTAACTAGAGGCCCGATGCACGAAATTCATGCATGGGGTCAGGGGATGTCCCTTAGCCCAGCCTGCACCCTCTCCAATCTGGGACCCCTCAAGGGATGTCTGACTGCCTGTTCAGGCTCAATCCCGGTAGGATCAGGCTAAACGGGCAGTTGGACATCCTTCTCACAATCCAGGACTGCTGGCTCCAAACTACTCACCTGCCTGCCTCCCTCATTGCCCCTACCCGCTTCTGCATGCCAGCTTGATCACCTGCTAACCACTACCCTGCCAGCCTAATTGATGTCTAACTGCTCCCCTGCCAGCCTGTTTGTCCCCAACTTCCCTCCTCTGCCAGCCTGTCACCCCTAACTGCCCTCCCCTGCAGGCTTGATCACCCCCAACTACCCTCCCTTACAGGCCTGGTCCCTCCCAACTCCCCTTTCCTGCTGGCCTGATCACCCACAACTGCCCTCACTTGCAGGGCCTGGAACCTCCTAACGGCCCTCCCCTGCTGGCCATCTTGTGGTGGCCATCTTGTGTCCACATGGGGGTAGGATCTTTGACCACATGGGGGCAGCCACCTTGTGTGTTGGAGTGATGGTCAATCTGAAAATTACTCTTTTATTAGATAGGATAGAGGCCTGGTGCATGGGTGGGGGGCCATCTGGTTTGCCCTGAAGAGTGTCCCAGATCAGGGTAGGGGATCCCTTGGGATGAAAGGCAGCCTGGGGGAGGGGCCTGTGGAGGTTTGCAGGCAGGCCACGCCCCCAACGACCCAAGCAGAGGCCCTGGTATCTGGGATTGATCTATGTCTACAATTGAAACTTTGTAGCCTGGAGTGGAGCCAAGCCTTCTGCTTGCTCCATGGTGGCAGCCATTTCTGTTTGAAACATTGTATCCTAGAGTGGAGGTCTAGGCCAGCAACGGCAGGCTGAAAGCTTGGCTTCCTCCATTGCCAGGGAAACCCAAGCCTCTGTTCTCTCCAGCTCAGTGGCTGCTGCCATTTCTGTATCTTTTATAACTGAAACTTTGTAACATTGAGTGGAGGTCTAGGCCCACAATGGCAGTGGAAAGCTTGGCTTCCTCTGTTGCTGGGAAACCCAAGCCTTCCCCGTGCTCTCAGTGGCAGCAGCCATCTTGGTTGGGGTTTATTTGCATAATCTGCTCCTGATTGGCTGGTGGGTGTGGTTGTGGACATGACTTGTTGGTGTGGCGAATATATGGTCAAATTTGCATATTACTCTTTTATTAGATAGGATAACACATACATACCTGACATGACAATTCTGGCAAAAGAAATTTCAGAGATATTAAAAATATTCTCAAGTTTTAAAGATGGTGTGGAATAAGTTTTACCAACATTCCACATGAATGGAAACCCCTGATTTAATTCCATAACTTTCATACCAGAAGCATGGTTGGTTTTACTTTTTTAAAAAACAGATCTTGGTATCATATACATTGGCTTTGGCTTATTTATAATTAAGGCATTTTGTTTACACAGTATCTCAGTATGGACAAAAAAAACTTTTAGTATTGATTATTTGCTATGATGTTTAAAACTTTCAAAGTCTTTTCAACATAAGAAAATAGCTGCACACATTTGAGTGTTTTCTTATAAAACACAATCTTAAAAAAAGTAATGATGATTGGTCTTTGCTTTTCCTAGTTATGTTTTGTCTTATTTTTCACATAGTATAAAGTACATTCTTATGAAGGATTGTATTAAGATCCAGTAGTTCTTGCCAGGCAACCATATAAATCCCAAATGCAGCAAAGGTGAACAATCTTCATAGTGCACTTTCATCTTATTAAAGTTGGAGCTGGTCCTTTTGGATATTTTTCCACTTCAATGTGAAGTAGATTGTTAGGGTTTTGTTATTGGATTCATACGTGTCTTTAAAAGAAAAAGGTTTTGATTTCTTTAACAATTCACAGTTCTCCAATGAGACTTGTTTGGAAATCATATAGTCCAGGGATGTTTTGAATAACCAAATGCTCTTTAGTAGATGAAGTCTTTCAATGCAACTGTAATAAATAAGCATCTACATCCTTAGCTATATTACCAGTATATCCTGGAACCAAAGTAAGATGGTTTTCTTGTTCCCACAATCTGCTTAATTGTTGTTTTAAAAAGTATGAGTATTGCCATCATTTATAATTTCTGTTTTGGACGATAGTTCTGACCACCACCTTTTTATGACAGCTTGAATCCAGTTTAAACCAACTATTATATATTCTTCAAATTTGCTTTTAAGTAGTGACTTTATAAGAGGCAACAAGTCTACACAGCAGCCAAGTGAGATGTATTGTTTTCCTTCCTGGAAGCTATTGGTAAGCACAGGAAGACAACCCACCACCACTCCAAGGTCTTCTATCCTCACCAAATAAGCTACAAGTTCACTTGGACTTCTCTTTTTCCAGGAAGTTAGAGCTACATTCATCTCAAATTCCTGCTGCACAAAACTTGTGTCATTGTTTCATGATCCTGAGAAACCTCAGAAAAACCCCCACTGTATTTTGATGAGGTGCTTTCTGTCTGTGAAGAACCAGAATCACTGGAGTTAAGCAAATATGCCCGACTGTCATGGTGTAATTTGTCAGGCAGGTGGCCTGCACAAGCCAGTTCATTTTCTTCATTTGCCATGTCACAGCCCCCACTTCTAGGGGTCTGTTTCTTTTTAAAACAGGAATTTGGAAAAGGACAGTGAGCTTTCTTTCTGTGATAACTCACCTTAGGTAGTTTATCGGAGCTTTTAACAGCGTGTCCAACTATTCTATTTATGTAAGCAGCCAACTGTTTTGGAGATTTCCTTAACCTCCTTCATGTTCTTACTAGTGAAATTAGAGATCCTTTTTCTAGGACGATCAATGGAATGATCCTCAATATTATTATGAAAGTTCCGTTTTTTAACATTGTGGGTTTCAGATGCCATAAGCTCTTAGATACCGGTGCCTCATCATACTGTGGTGCCTCAGTCCAGCTCTGGCGCTGACCAGCTGCGCCGGGAAGCCTAGAGTCCCCGGTCTCCCGGGCCGAGCCCCACTCGGGGCCATTCAGAACGCCAGGCGACGTCTTTTATTGTAATACTTTCAACAATAAAGAAAAATTAAAATAATAATGAACGTTATTAAAATCATGCACAGAAAAAATATCAGCTATTCTGGACTATTTTACATCTCCACCATTAGGCTGCAATTTCTGGGAGGCCAGTATTATGTGATCTTGCCCAATGTGTCTCTAGCACTTAAACACTGATAAATTACTGATTAAATCTTTCTTACATATTTTCTACCATTATTTAGATATCAACTTTTTACTTTTGACAGGGATGAATTCTGATTAATAAATGCAAACATCCCATTGTAATCTAATATTAATGTCACAGTTTTATCCATAAATGAGTTTTTACTTTCATCTTTCAATAGAAAGACAAACTATCCTATATAATAGAAGCCTAATATCCAAATTTCCCTCTGGCGGTTCCTCGATCAGGAGACCGGGAGTTTGACTGTTTGCTATGACATGCGCTGACCACCAGGGGGTGGTGTGAAACATGGCAGGCATCAGCAACAAGGCATTGGCAGTGGGTGGCAGTGGAGGCACTGCAGGCCTTGATGGGCCCAGATGAGAGTGTGATTGTGGTGGGAAGTGGAGCAGGTGAGTGGACGGTGCCAGGCCAAGGCAGCTGCGAGCGGGGCCCAATTGCCCTGCAGACAGCAACAAGCAGTAGCAGTGAGAGGAGAGGCCACTGCCTAGCTCCCAGGCACTGAGGGAGCTGGGCAGGGGAGAAGAGGGGTCCTCACCCTGATTGATCACCTTGCAGGTGGGATTGTGGAGCAGGTGAGGGGGTGGTGCCAGGACAAGGTGGAGTGCTAGGTAGGGCTGTGGGACTGCAAGGCTGGGGCACAAGCTTGGGAGCCCAATTTCCGCAGGCCACCCTGAGGGACCCTACCCATGAACCAATTCGTGCACTGGGCCTCTAGTTTAGATATAAAAATGTAGAAATAAAGATTGTATGCTCTGAACTTAGAAAAATAAGCAGTCTGCTTGAATTGAATTTTTATTCCACTTAAGTTTCATAACTTAGGGATCAATTGAGAGCAGAAAAATATCGTCGATCCAAAGAATCCCAGCTTGTCCACACTGATATGTCAGTGTATACTTATATAATTCTGACAAATGACAGTCCCCAAAGTTAGGCTTCCACCTGAATGTGAGTTGGTCAGGCTGGCTGTGAGGGGGATGGAGGGAAAGAGGACGGGGGTGGGAGGGGGGAGGACAATCCTGTAGTGGATGAGATTTACACACTTTCTCCCACAATGATACTATACCCACTACTGGCAGATGGAACTGCTCCCTGGATTGAGTACTGAAGGGAAAAAGCCCCAGAACAACCTTTTTGTGTGCAACCTAGAAATTTCTTGAAAATGTATAGAAATTTAGTTATCTTTAGATGGAACTCATATGCCATTAACCCCTTCTATAAAAGAGGGGTACTTTTTCCTGGAACATGGTGGGCATTGGCCGGCTGTGGTGGGATGGTGGAAAAGGTGAGCTGGGGCACCAGACCAAGGTGGGGTGCTGGTCACTGTCATCAGGGAGAGCCTCTGGTAGTTACTGAAAATTCTTTGCTACTGTGCGCTGTGGTCCTGCCTGGCACTCACACCTGCTGCCAGTGCTGGCCCTGCTCGCACTCACAGTACCTGCCAATCGTTCCCACTGTCGGCACCCAGTGCCAGTCTCAATTGCTCAGGGCTGTCAGTGAGTGTGAGTGGCAGCTGCCAGCCCCTATTGGCTTGCACCCGTTAATGCTGTGCCATCCCCATTCCACCTGCTGTTGGCACCAACTCATTGCTCTACACCATCAGCAGGTGTGAGTGGGCCAGTGCGGTCAGCATGTGGGAGTGGTGGTGGCGGGAGCAGGGCTGCCAGCAGACAGGGGACCAGGGGCCATGGTGGGAGGGGCCAGGTGGGAGTGCAGAGGATGGGCCAAGACCTGCCCCTGTGCCTACCACAGCCCTCAGTTCCTTTCAAGGTGCACAAATGTGTGCACTGGGCCCCTAGTTATTATATAACTTGCAAAATGATCCCCAGATTAATTTAGTGCTCACCTGGGACTTTTCCAATCTGGGACCCCTCGAGGAATGTCCCAGTAGGATTTGACCTAAACAGGCAGTCAACATCCCTCTCACAATCCAGGACTGCTGGTTCCCAACTGCTTCCCTGCCTGCCTTCCTGATTGCCCCTAACTGCTTCTGACTGGTGGCCTGATTACCCCCTAAACACTCTCCTGCCAGCCTGATTGATGCCTAACTGCTCCCCTACTAGCCTGATTGCCCCTAACTGCTCTCCCCTGCAGGCCTGGTTATCCCTAACTGCCCTTCCTTGCAGGCCTGGTCCTCCCCAACTTACCTTCCTTGCAGGCCTGCTCCCTCCCAACTGCCCTTCCCTGATGGCCATCTTGTGTCCGTCCACATAGGGGCAGCCATTTTTGACCACATGGGGTAGCCATCTTGTGTGTGGGAATGATGGTTAATTTGCATATTACTCTTTTATTAGATAGGAATATTGGCCATATTCCCTATGCTGTACTTTACATCCCCAATGACTATTTTGTAACTACCAGTTTGTGCTTGTTAATCCCTTCATCTTTTTCACTTGGCTCCCCAATCTTCCCTCCCCTCTGACACTGATCAGTTTGTTCTCTAAATAGAATGCCATCACTTTTATTGACTTCCTTGTTTTCAGTATAACTTCTCTCCAATCCTCTTTATGTTCAGTTGGCAGGAGTATATTACCAAGATGTGAATGTATTTATGTAATTTCCCTTTATGAACCCTTTCAGTGGTTCCCTATGGATTGAAGAATAATGCTTACAATTTAAATTATGCTGTAATACAAAAATATATTCTTCAAATTTAAACAATTTAAAACAATGAAAATTCTTTCATCATTCATGTAATCCCTGCCCCTACTTCACACATTTTGATGTGTCCTCTCAAATGCTTTTATATGCCATGTAAGTTTATAGACATAGACAGTTTTGTTTATTAAATATTTAAAATAAATGAGATTATACAATATATTTTGTACTTTAAACTTATTTTGTGTTTAAACTTGATTACATGTTTTTGAGACCCAAAACATGTAATATCAATTACATGTTATTGATATACCTCCTTCTTTTGAATTGAATAATAATATTCACTCTTCTTCCAAATACATAATTTATCTAACCATTTTATTCCTGGTGAGAATTTAGGATGATATCTATCTATCTATCTATCTATCTATCTATCTATCTATCTATCTAGATATTAGGGTAATATCTATGTGTATATATATGTAAATATATATATCTATATATATCTATAATAGTTACAAAGTTGCAGACTTTCTGATTAAACAATATGTTCATTTAAAAATATGATAGATTTTCACATAGCTCACTAGAAGTCTGCATCAATTTAAGCTATCAGTAGTGAATGACAAGTGTGTTCTTATTTCCCCATTTCCTCCCTAGAACTGATATCAATTACTTCAGTTTTTATTAATTACATAGGTAAAAAATAATTTAATTTTGGTTTTTGTATATTACTGGATACTAGTTAAATTAAGCATATTTTCTAATTTTTATTGACCCTGATATTTGTTTTTTTAATTTTTTAAAATATATTTTTATTGATTTAAGAGAGGAAGGGAAAAGAAGAGAGAGATAAAAACATCAATGATGAGAGAGAATCATTGATTGACTGCCTCCTGCACATCCCCATTGGGGATCGAGCCTGCAACCTGCGCATGTGCCCTTAACTGAAATCGAGCTCGATCCACTGAGAAAAACCAACTAGGACTCATGCTATTTCTTTTAATGCAAACTAGCTATTCATATTTTTGCCCCATTTTATATAATGATATCTTTTAAAAATGATTTATAGGAATTTATATATTTCCATATGAATCCTTTGTTAATAAATATTGCAGTTTTTCTATTAGTTATTTTTCAACTTGTCAGTCTCTCTAAACACATCTACCAAAATGAGTTTAATACATTCCAGAATAAAAAATGCTTGTAGATTTGTAAACCTGTTAACATGTTTTACACTTCTGTAGCTTCTTTTTACATTTTTTATTTTGCTAATAATATATATTTTCCTTGTCTTTATAACCAAGTTAACTCTTACTCATTCTTCAAGATTCTGCTTAAGTGTTACTTCCTTTAGAGCATTTTCCTTTTTTCCCATTCTTTTGTAGATAGATCCACTATGCTTCCCCTGAACCTCATTCACTCTTCTATCTCTTATCACTGTGCCCAAGTATTAATCTTCTACTTCTTGGTCACTTCTACTGGACAGACATCCTTCTTGGGAGTAGAGACTGAGCCTTATCTGTATTAGCATCCTATTAGTTACTCAATATATGTTTGCTGTTTGAATGACTCTACCAATTCAGCTTTTACTACAGGTTATTAAAAGCATTCCTCTATTGGGTAATGAAATATGGATTTCCCTAAGATGAACGCACATTTTTTCTCAAAGTAGTTTAATAAGTACTTTCTTCTAAGTTGCTTAAATTAAGCTGAGTAAAAGTGGCTCTGTACATATTACATGACAGGTTAACAAATAAAATGAAAGAAAAACATCATGGCTATTATTTTGGCAAGGTGTCTGAACATTGAGAAGGGCATGAACATTCTTTTTCTATTTTATTTGCACCTCTGTGTCTATGCTCTGTGTGTCAGTCTGTCTTATTGTTGGTCTTTCCTAATTAATAGAAAATCAATACAAAATTTTCCTTTATGCCACTTCCATGTATTAATATGAACAACTGCATGTGACAACACAAATGATATCTATAAAGACCTATTGTTTTTGCTTCCATTTTTCCCTACATTTTTAACTGAAGAATATGCATATCTTGATCTTTCAGACACTTATTTTAAAATCTCACCACCCTGGTTACTCTACTTTTGACAAAAAAATTCTTTGTCAATTATCTTCAAACTGTGTCACCTGGAACTGATAACCAGATGTAGACTATAAAAGAAGTCTTTCATTCCTTAAAAACGGTCCTTTTCTTGTATCAGTAGAACCTAAGATGTAGTTAGCCTTTTTATAATAGCGATGTCACATTGCTATCTATTATTGAGCCTGTGGTCACTGAAATTCATTAGTGTTTTTCAGATGACCGGCAATGAAGCTTTCTTCTACTTAATCTAATCTAAATGTGCACTGCGTTATATTTATTCTTTTAGGTTTCTCTTGGTGGTTTTGGGTCTTGTAAGGCATACTAAATTCCTTGTGCACAAGAAAAAGAATCTTTACCTTTAAATAGTGCAACAGTTTTCAAACCAAGTCATTGAGAGTCATGTTATTCAATATAGACATAGTTGTTATAAAAAGTTTTAGTAATAAAATGACAGACAGGAAAAGACAAATACCATATAATTTTATTTATATGTGGAATCTGAAAAACAAAAATGAAGAAAAAAGCAGAAACAAACCCAGAGATACAGAGAATATTTTGAAGGTTGCCAGATTGTGGAGAGAGGGTTGGAGGATGGGTGAAAAAGGGGAAGGGATTAAGATGTGCAAATTGCCAATTATAAAAACAGTCATGGGGATGTAGAGTACCGCTTAGGGAATATAGTCAATAATATCGTAATAACTATGTATGGTGTCAGATGGATATAACACTTATCAGTGATCACTTTGTAAGTTACATAAATGTCTAATCCCTTTGTTATACACCTGAAACTACTATAATATTATATGTCAACTGTAATTGAAAAATTAAAAAATTATTTAAAAAGAGTTTGGTATTATTCTTTACTAAGAATTATACTAAACTTTTCTCTCCTTATACTTAAATCAGCAGTATCAAGCATATAATGGTGCAATATAACCTATATAGATTTTCTTTTGAAGATGTGGACACAAAGTAGATTTCACCTAACATAAAAGAACATGAGCTTTGGTGACAGACATGGATCACATACTGATTTTGCTACTTATTAACTGAGTGATATTGAACAACTTACTTAACATCTCTGAATAAAGCTCTTTATTTGTGGAATAGGGAAAATAATGATTAGCTCTATGTTTGTGAGGATTGGTAAAATTAGACATGAAAAATGTGTTGCATAGCATCTGGCACATAGTAGGCCTACAACAAGTAAATGGGAAGAATATCACATCAAAATCGCTCCTGAGGCAGATATACAAGATCACAGAGGAATCCTAAAATAAAATAAAAAAATATCTTGCCCAGCTGGTATGGATTGATGGTTGAGCACTGACCTATGAATCAGAAGGTCATGGATGGCTTCCTAATTTGGGCACCTGCCCAGGTTGTGGGTTTGATCACTGATGTTTCTATCTCTCTCTGCCCCTCCCTTCCTCTCTGAAATCAATAAAAAATATTAAAAAAATATCTCAGACATATGACTTAAACTCTGGGAAGCAGAAAGCTGAGACTCATGCGAAACATCCTTTATTATGATTATACTCTCTACCTGGCTAAGGTCTTACATTACCATGGTTGCTTTATAACACAATAAGCATGTTAAAATATCAGCATAAAACAAAACCAGAAAACAGAAAAAAGGAGCAACTAAGGAATTAGTGTTTAAGGTGACACAGTCATTAATCAGGACCATATAGATTTTTGGTCCAAGAAAGTTTCTCCTTTAAATAAATTGCCAACATTAAAAAGGATAGCTTGAATATAAGTATGCATAAAATGCTGACTGAGGGGAAACACAAAACTGGATCAAAATAACCTTACAGCTTTAGAACAGAAAGTGGCAGTAGAAGTATAAGGGAAAATAGTGCGCTGTCCATTGCAATGGTGGTTCTGACTCCAGAGCTTGTTTGCAAGCAAGTTGCATTGACCTTCTATATTTTACACTGACCTTGATGCTTATAAAAACTGCAGGGCTTGGCAATTAGTCTTTTGTGAACTGAGAATTCACTTCTTTGTAGGTTCTTATTATTTTATCTCAATAAGTAGGTATTTAAACATCAAGTTCATAGTGTGGGGAGCGCACCAGGCAAGACACCTTGAGCATTTCTTAACTGTTTGTGGGCTAAATCCAAGACGCCTGGCTATCCCTTCTGTTAAGACTATGGGATCCGCTCATAGCCTTTAGCCAGGAAATCCCAATGTCAGAAATATACAAAAACCAAACAGAGGTGGAAGCTCCTTTAATTAACAATGTTTCAGCTCTGACCTCTCAGAGCAATTAAGATTGTTTACCAACCTTCCGGGCTTCCTATCCACATCTTTCCCTTAGCTAGATGGGGATTGGTTTTTGGCACATTTGTATTTTGGAATATAAATCAACTGCTGCTGTTTGGGTGTCAGATGCTGCCTCTCCATCAGAGAGAACAGACATCCCACCCAGGCCCAGCTATTTTTTTCTATTACTGCGTCTTTGTTCTTCAATACTTTTATTTCTTAATCCCCAGCTCCTCTACTCAGAAACTGGACCCAATCTCTCTCTCCACACTGGACGTGGAAAAGAGAGAAAAACACCCACATCATAGTGAATCAGAGTATCAGAAAAATTGGGGTTCAGTGTGTGCCTATTATGTGGTATAAAATAGAGGAAAAGGTTTTATTCAAGACTGACTTTCTTTGGGTCTTAGGGAAATAAGATTTATGACTTAAATGTAATTTTTGTCCTTTGAAGGTTACATCATAATAAAATAGTAAGAAAAAATGGCATTCGAGATGATAATGCAGTAGCCAGGTCACCTAGAGAGTGACTTTTCTAAAAGTATGAGAATTCAGCTTGCTAGTCACCTTTGGAATCTATCAATTAGCACTTTAATTTTGGAGAAGTTACCTGACATATGCAATTGTTTCAAGAGAAGGTGTGTTTTATTTTAATGTTAGAAAAAAACTTTCAAGGGGAGTTTTTCTCATAAAATTCCTTTGTGTCAACTCCTAAAATCCCATCTCTATCATCTTACCTATGGCCCTTTCCACCTTTAATTTTTATTACTGCAATAATTGGTCCCTCTGCTCCTACTTGTTCCCTATGAGGGTTTATTGAGTTCCCAGGCCACCCTGGCAGCAATATTTTGTAACAAGTGAGGTTGCTGCCTCAATTGACAAATTCATACTGTGACACATTTATGTTTGTGATAACACAATCTGTCCTGGGCTCTGCCTGCCCACCTCTGTCCATCCCAGATTCTATCCCTGAATTTAGGCTTTCAGTTTCAAAGTTTATTTCGCCACCCACCCCCTCTCCCCACTGACTCTATATGAACTATTTTAGTCTGACCTTCCTCTTGCCTTAATAGAATTTGCAGATGATTTCTTTGCTTCTAGACTCTACAATTGCTGGTGGAAGGAGATTATTTCCTTGAAGTGTGGCCTGACATGTGTAACCTCTAGCTCAGTGGACAACAAACAGTGGCTTGTGAGCCACATGCAGCTCTTTGGCCCCTTGAGTGTGGCTCTTCCACAAAATAACATGGCCTGGGCAAGTCTATTTTGAAGAGGTGGAGTTAGAAGAAATTTAAGTTTAAAAAAATTCGGCTTTCAAAAGAAATTTCAGTCATTGTAATGTTGATATTTGGCTCTGTTGACTAATGAGTTTGCCAACCACTGCTCTAGCTTATTCCAGCCATTTTGTATACTACCCGCTTAAGGATGCATTGTCATCTGTGTATTCTTCAAAACTTTCTAATCGTTTAAACATTTTATATTACATTTTGGGTAGGATTAAAATATCATGGTTTAGCATTGAAGGCTTTCCATAGAATGGCCCAATAATTTATATCCTGACTCCTCCCCATATAAACCTAACACTTAATGCAAGTTGACATGCTCCCACCTCCAAGATACAAGAATGGTCTTATCTTGTACTGTTGCTCGAGCTGGTTCACCCACCTGCAGCTTCTTCCATATCATCCCCTTGCCTGGTGATACCCCAGGTATCCATTAACTCTTTTTTTTTTATGGGGCTGATAATGTTTCTTAATTTTAATTTTTTTAATTTTTATTGTTCAGTTTATTAATTACATTGTTCCCTTTTTTATCCCCCTATAGCTCCCCTCCACCCTGTACCCATCTCACCCTCCACCCTCTCCCCCTCCCCACTGTCCTCTCCCATTGTTGCAAGATTTTTGTCCAGTCTCTTGCTGTACTTCCCACACCCCTTTTCTCCCCAAGAATTGTCAGTCCATTCCCTCTCTATGTCCATGATTCTGTTATATTCACCAGTTTATCCTGTTCATCAGATTATTAATTCACTTGGTTTTTAGGTTCATTTGTTGGTAGATGTGTATTTGTTGTTCATAATTTATATTTTTACCTTTTTCTTCTTCCTCTTCTTAAAGAATATCTTTCAGCATTTCACATAATATTGGTTTGGTGGTGATGAACTCCTTTAGCTTTTTCTTATCTGCAAAGCATTTTATCTGATCTTCAATTCTGAATGATAGCTTTGCTGGATAGAGTAATCTTGGTTGTAGATTGTTGCCATTCATAGTTTGGAATATTTCTTGCCACTCCCATCTGGCCTGCATCGTTTCTGTTGAGAAATCCACTGACAATCATATGGGTGCTCCCTTATAGGTAACTAACTGTTTTTCTCTTGCTGCTTTTAATATTCTCTCTTTGTCTTCTGCTCTTGGCATTTTAATTATGATGTGTCTTGGTGTGGTCCTCTTTAGATTCCTATATTTTGGGGTTCTGTGTACTTCTTGGGCTTTTAAGTCAGTTTCTTTCACCAGGTGGTGGTGGTGGGAGGGTTTCACTATTTCTTCAAATAGGTTTGAATTACCTTGCTCTCTTTTTTTTTGTGGCACCCCCATAATTCGGATGTTGGCATGCTTGAGGTTGTCTCAGAGGCCCCTTACACTATCTTCAATTATTAGATTCTTTTTGTTTCTTGCTTTTCCAGCTGAGCAGATTTTGCTTCTTTGTATTTCAAATCTTTGACTTGGTTCTTGTGGCCCTCTGGACTGCTTTTAGGACTTTGTGTAGTATTTTTTATTTCAGTCAGTGTATGGTTGATTTCTAGTTGGTCCTTTTTCATATCCGTGTGGGTCTCGTTCATATCCTCAGAGGTCTTGTTCATTTCCTTGTAGGTGTCATTCATTTCCTTGTAAGTCTCATGCATTTCCTTGTAGGTCTCATTAATTTCCTGGTTGGTCTTGTTTATTTCCTCGTTGGTCTGCTTTATTTCCTCGTAGTTCTCATTAAGTTCATCAGCCTTTTCTAGGAGCCTCTTGAAAAGCCTTATAACTGTGGTTTTGAACTCTATGTCTAGTCGTCTTTTCTCCTCCATTTCTTTCACACCTGATTTCTTTCCATATCTCTGCATGGTGGCTGCTTTATGTGGTAGATGTCCTCTAAGGGTCAGTGGCTCAGCCTCCCCAGTTACCTGAGGTGGGTACTCTTACTGCAATCCTTTATGGGTTGTATAGTAATTTTGAATTTAAGCCCAGCTTGTTGTTGTTAGCCCTAGGAGGGTTTCACCTGCAGGCCAATTGGCTGTGAAGGGGGACTGTGTTCAGGTTGGATAGGCAGTCTCAGCATCAGCTACGTCCTATGCTGTGCTCAGGCGCGGGTCTCTGTTGGGTGGTAATTGTTGCAGACACCTCCAAGAGAAAGCTGCTAGTCTCTACCCCTTGCCAGACAACTCTGCCTCTCCCCAAATGATTCTGTACACTCAAAGTCTCACCCAAGGTTGTAAAACAAAGCAGTCTGGTGGTTTCGGGGACCAGGGGGCAAGCCGCGCATCTGTGCTGTCGCACAGTTTACGTGCAAACTGCTTTTCCCAGCAACCCAGTTTCTCCTCAGACTAGGAGACCTCTGCCGCACCCAGCTTTCAGGTTGTGTCCCCGGATCTCAGACCTCGCCTGGCACTGGGGAATCCGTACAGTGGGATGCCGCCATCTTGGTTCCTCTCCCCATTAACTCTTAATTCATGGCTCTTTTTCTCCACAAAGTTTTCCTAACCAGTCATTCCCATGAATATCTCACATCTATATTTCTATCACACATTTATTTCATTATAATTTATTTTTATTCTATTTATTGTGGACTTACACCATAAAATTGCTGGTGGCAGATGAGATAAGATATAAATTAATAATGCAGTCCAGTAACACTGCCAAAAATTCAGCACATTAAAGGAGTTTTTTTCCCATATAGAATTCCACAGTGTTTGACTCAACAAAAATCATGACAACTTATATAATTTCTCTTTGGTCCTGCATCCCAGTATGGAGAATAGTCATCAGTAAAAACTGATCACAGCAAGCATTTGCTCAATATGGACCAGGAAAGAAATAACTTTGCTATTTTCAGTGAAAGGGTGTATTTTTTATGTATATACTAGAGGCCCAGTGCATGGGGGGTGTGTGTCCCTCAGCCCAGCCTGCACCCTCTCCAATCTGGGACCTGCTACCAGGATCAGGCCTAAACAGGTAGTCAGAAATCCCTCTCACAATCCAGGACTGCTGGCTCCCAACTGCTCACCTGCCTGCCTCCCTAATTGCCCCTAACCACTTCTGCCTGACAGCCTGATCATCCCCTAACCACTCTTCTGCCAGCCTGACTGATGTCTAAATGCTCCCCTGCCAGCCTGTTTGCCCCTAACTGCCCTCTCCTTCAGGCCTGGTCCCCCCTTACTGCCCTCCCCTGCAGGCTTGATTACTCCCAACTTCTCTCCCCTCTGGCTATCTTTTGGTGGCCATTTTGTGTCCACATGGGGACAGGATCTTTGACCAAATGGGGGCAGCCCTCTTGTGTGTTTGGAGTGATGGTCAATTTGCATATTACTCTTTTATTAAATAGGATTGGGAACTAGAAAGTAGGAGCTATAGAAACACCATTTATAATAAAGTTCAGAGTTTCCAATATATGAAGACAGAAAAAAATAATTCTTTCCAATTAAAAATCTTGCCTCTGATCTCATGCCATTAAAAGAATTTTAATAACAATATGTATAACATGTACTATATTCTTATTTAATTTTCATAATATATATGCTCAGTTAATATTCCTAACAAACCAATGAAGAGCTCTTATATCCTAAGTTTTTCAGAGGAGTGAAATAATTTGCCCAATCAACTTGACTCTAGAATCTGTCCTTTGATCAAGCATTTATTTACTCTCAAGTGAGATACTTCATTGGGAACTGTCAGGCTCATTCAATATTTACTCTTACATTTGCTCATCCACTTATCACTTTATTTTCTCATTTGTGTTCACTAATTTGGCAGACATTTACTAAGCAGTTATTATGTGCCATATGTTGAGATACATTGTGAGGATACTTAGGGACACAAATGTGTATAAAATTATATGGGCAACACTGTGTCTTAGGTGCCATGCTAGATATTTGAGTAGGCAATAAAAGGAGTAAAAATTAAGTAATACAATATATTTGAATAGGGGCAAAAAGAAAGTCCCCGTTCTATACGGAGGGGGCAAGTCTTGATTTGAATCTAAACAGGAAAAGAGCTTGCCACTGGGAAAGAAGAAAGCATTCCATGTAGAAGGAGATGCTCTGGAGAGCCTGCAGTGCTTAGAGAGCTGTACATGGTTAATAGAAGCTGGAGCAACACAGCAACGAGCAAAAATGACCCCAGAGAGGAGCCAAGTGCCAGATGAACGACAGCTTGAATATTCTGCCAAAGAATTTAGGATTCTCTCCATCAATCTGTGGGGAAACTTGAAGATTTTTAAGCAGCGGAATAATTTATTGTTTTCCATTTTATAAAGATTACTCCTGTAGCAGTGGTAGGATGACTTGGAGGAGCGCAAACATATGGATAGGGATACAAGCTACGTGACTCTCTATAATTCAGAAAAAAATGATGGGAAATTTTAGTATGTTAGTAATGGAGATGAAAGTGGGAGATAGAAATGAGAGTGAAGAAAGTAGAAATAAGAGGTCTTGGATCCAGATCAGATGTGAAGAGTAAGAAAGGGTCATTAAGTAATAACTTGTGAGTTTATGCTGGGAGAGAAACACATTTGGGGGAATATATGATTTCCATTTGGATATGTTATGTTTGAGCTGTGCATTTGATATCTAAGTGGAGAGCAGCAACCAGCCATTGCATATTTGGAGCTCAGGAGGAGGATGGTGGGCTGTAATTATGAATTTGATAATCCATGAATGTTCATCGTTGCCCTCAGTAAAAAGAGAAGAGAGATGAGGGATAAACATTGGACTCCTTCAAAACTGAAGGTCAGAGGAAAAGAAAGTCATAGGAAAAGACAGAAAATAACCAGTTAGAGGAAGAGGAGGAAAGCTAGGAGATAAAGGCATGGAGTAAGACAAGAGAGACTTTCTAGAAGGGATAGGCAAAATTGTCAAGTGTTATAAAGAGAGATAATGAGATAGCCAATACTCACTCAATGTTGAGTGTCCTTATTTTTAAAATACCAATAGACTTAAATATTTGAGTAAATACAGTATTTAGAAAACAATAAAATGATGTCAAATTTAACTCTACATAGCAGATTCCAATTTGGCTGTGTTGGTTTCCTGGAACTGCTGTTCTTACCATGAACTGGGTGGCTGAAAACAATCTCTAGTCATTCTGGGCGCTAGAAGACTGAACTCAGGGTTTTGGCCGTGTTGATTGCTTCCAAGAGCACTGAGGGAGAATCTGGCTCCATGCGTCTCTCTTAGCTTCTAGAGGGTGGTGATCGGTGGTGTTCGTTGACTTGTCAATATCTCACTCCAATCTTTGCTTCTATCTTCAAATGGCTGTTTGCTCCCTATGAGTCTCTGTCTTCACATGGCATTCTCCTCCCTGTGTATCTCTCTTATAAGGACACCAGTCATATTAAATTAAGTCCCACACTACTCCCTTATGACTTTATCTTAACTAATTATATCTGTAACCACTCTATTTCCAAATAAGGTCATATTTGGAGGATATGGTGGGGTGTCCCTTAGCCCTCTTCTATTTTTACTGAGGGCAGCTGTGACTATTCATAGAGCTCCAAATATGCAATCGCTGGTTGCTCTTATCCATTTAGATATCAAATGTACAGCTCAAACAGAGTATGTCCAAAGTGGACATCTCCTGCTTTTGCTTATCTATAATCAATTTTCCTTCAGTCTTGGAAGACCACATTAATTTTCCTTAAAAACCACTTTTTTCTCTTCTTATTTCACATGGTATCTATTTGCTACTGGTGGAAATTAAGTCTACCCCTACCTACACCCTGTTGAGCTCCAATGATGAGCATACGACATGCCAGGCCAGTGAAGCTCAATTCTGAGCCTTTGTTAAAATTATTAGGGAATAAAATCTATTATTAATTGGAATTAAAGGAGATAGGGGAGGGTTTACCTCAAGATATAGGGAGTACCATATAGCTAGAGCTAAGAATGAGGCCATTGTAGAATAAAGAAAGCACAGCCAAGAGACTTAAGAAACCCTTTTTTATTAATATTTTAATTTTTATTGTTCAGTTTATTAAGTACATTGTTCCCCTTTTTCTCCCCCTATAGCTCCCCTCCACCCAGTACCCATCCCACCCTCTGCCCTCACCCCTCCCACTGTCCTCTCCCATAGGTTCATGATTTTTGTCCAATCTCTTGCTGCACCTCCTACAATCCTTTTCTCCCCCAAAATTGTCAGTCTATTTTCTCTCTATGCCCATGATTATGTTATATTAACCAGTTTATCTTGTTCATCAGATTTTTATTTCACTTGATTTTTAGATTCATTTGTTGATAGATGTGTATTTTTTGTTCATAATTTTTATTTTTACCTTTTTCTTCTCCCTCTTCTCAAAGAATATCTTTCAGCATTTCATATAATATTGGTTTGGCGGTGATGAACTCTTTTAGCTTTTTCTTAGCTGCGCAGCACTTTATCTGACCTTCAATTCTGAATGATAGCTTTGCTGGGTAGAGTAATCTTGGCTGTAGATTCTTGCTATTCATCACTTTGTATATTTCTTGCCACTCCCATCTGGCCTGCATAGTTTCTGTTGAGAAATCTGACAATTGTATGGGTGCTCCCTTATAGATAACTAACTGTTTTTCTCTTGCTGCTTTTAATATTCTCTCTTTGTCTTTTGCTCTTGGCATTTTAATTATGATGTGTCTTGGTGTGGTCCTCTTTGGATTCCTATAGCTGGAGGTTCTGTGAACTTCTTGGACTTTTAAGTCAATTTCTTTCATCAGGTGGGGGAAGTTTTCAGTCACTATTTCTTCAAATAGGTTTTCATTACCTTGCTCTCTCTCTTTTTCTGGCACCCCTATAATTCGGATATTGGTATGCTTGAGGTTGTCCCAGAGGCCCTTACACTATCTTCAATTTTTTGGATTCTTTTGGCTTCTTGCTTTTCCGGCTGAGTGGATTTTGTATTTCAAATCTTTGACTTGGTTCTTGCAGTCCTCTAGACTGCTTTTAGGTCTTTGTATAATATTTTTTATTTCAGTCAGTGTATGCTTAATTTTTAGATGGTCGTTTTTCATATCCTTGAGGGACTTGTTCATATCCTCATAGGTCTCATTCATTTTCTCATAGGTCTTGTTCATGTCCTTGTAGGTTTCATTAAGTTCATTGGCCTTTTCTAGGAGCCTCTTGAAAAACCTTATTACTGTGGTTTTGAACTCTATATCCAGTCGTTTTTTTTCTTCCATTTCTTTCACATCTGATTTCTTTCCATTTCTCTGCATTGTGGCTGCTTTCCTGAGTTGGTTGATTAGTTTTGTGTGGTAGATGTCCTCTAAGAGACAGTGGCTCAGCCTCCCCAGTTACCTGAGGTGGATACTCTTACTTGAAGCTCTTTATGGGATGCACAGTCTTGTTGAAGTTAAGCCTAGATTATTGTTGTTATCAGTAGGAGAGTTTGACCTCCAGCCAATTGGCTTTGAGGGTTAGCTGTGCTCAGGTTGGGTGGGTGGAGTCTCCGGGCTGAGCAGGCAGCGTCAGCTCCACCCTATGCGGCACCTGGGTCTCTGTGCCTGGTGGTAATGGCTGCAAGCACCTCTGAGAGAAAGCTGCTGCCCAGCTCTACCTGCTGCTGGACAATTCAGCCTCTCCCCAAATGAGTCTGCACACCCAAAGTCTCACAAAGGGCTGTAAAACAATGCAGTTCGATGGTTTCTTGAATGAGAGAGCAAGTCACGAGTCCTACGAGTCCTACGAGTCCTCTTTGTACGCTCGCGCACAAGTTTACGCTCACTCTGCACTTCTGCACAAGCTCACTTTCTCCACAAGCTCACAGACCTTTGCAGCGCCTGAGTTTCAGCATGCTTCCCTACTGTCCAGTTTCACCCTATATGAGTGTAGGTTCCCCAGACTTTGCCTAGAACTGGGGAATCACTGCAGTGGGATGCCTTTGCCTCCCTCCCCATTCAAGAAAGCCAGCTGGGTTTGCAGCTGCCCGCCCTTTCTGCACGCGCACGGCTCCAATCCTCTGACTCTGTGTGTATCTTCAACGCTGCCCTCTGCAGCTCCTCTCAGTTACAGTGTCCTATCTTTACTTTCATTTGTGGAATTTTTACTCAGCCAGCTTTCTGGTGATTCTGGATGATATTTGTTCTGTCATTAACTTGTAGTTTTGGAATTATTGTGTGGGGCAGCAAGATAGGTATTTACCTATGCCGCCATCGTGGTTCCTCCCCCAAGAAACCCTTTTTTATTTTTACTTTCATTTTAAAACTTAGATACAACCATACTGGTAACTAAATGATCCTGAATTTCTAGTTACAAGATTCAATACGTTGTCTTTGGATGAAGATAATGTGATTTGAATATCTATGATTACTCCCAAAAGGTATCCTAACAAATACATTTTCCAGATAAATCTGGGTAATCAATGTAATAAATTTACTTTAAGTTATCATGTCCAAAATTAGATTTCAAATCAATGCTTTTAGTTTTATAAATAATTAAGTGTATAATCTTTAGCAGAATTAGTTTTCAGTCTCCAGTTTCTTATGAAAATTTAGGGCAAGACAGTTACTTGTGGTCAAGATGGCAGTTGTAGGTAAACACAATAGTCCTCCTGCAAACATCAAAATTACAATTAAGCTACAGAAATATCATCATGCAGAACTGCCTGAAATCTAGCTGAATAGGAGTTCTACAGCTATGGAATTAAAGAAGGAGCCACATTGAGACTGGGAAGGGGACAAAGACAGTGTAATGGGCTGGTCTCACACCCACTTGTGACAGATATAAATAGGGAATGATATCTTGGCTGTGGAGATTTCCTGTGGAATGAAGGATCCAAGTCCCACAGCGGAAAAATCTCCATGACTTCTGGCTGTGAACACCAGTGGGGATTGAGGCTGAGTTAGATGGAGTACTGCTCGAGTCCCAGACAATTCCTCTTAAAGGGCCCATGCATGAACTTACTTGGACTCACTCTCTCTGAGCTCCAGTGCTGGGACGGCAGCTTGAAAGAAACCAGGGACATATGGAGAGGAACTAAATTGTCTGGCATTAGGGTGAGAGCTAGCAGGGCAACTTTCTCTCAGACAAAAGTGCTGGCAGAGGCTATTGCTCCTTTGATGAGCCCTCCCCCCACAGAGCTGTAGGTAGGCACCATATCTGAGTCTCCATCAAACTGGTTATCACTCTTTGCACTGCCCTTGTGATTCTGTGAAGCCCCACCCAACCCAATTTTCAGGACTACACAAGCTTTCCTGGGTGGCCCTAGGAAGAATATAGGCAGTGGTTGATCTTGGTCTGCACCTCCTTGAAGACCCCAGAGTCACCCAATTGATAGTTTCAGATCATGTCAAAGCATCACCACTCACCACCTCCACAAACAACACACTCAAGGGCAGGACTCAGTGGGCATCAGAGCCCTGTAGAAGTAAGTCCTACTTTGTGAGGTGTGTCCCTGCATAGCTGATCCTCCTATTGGTTGGAGGTCAGTGGTCAGTGGTCACAGCAAGTTCTTACAGCTGATTGGCCTGGGTAAATTCCTCCCACTGAGGTGCCAACAGCAATCAAGGCACAATTACAAAAGGAGGGTATACAAGCCCACACAGGTTGCCCACCCTGAATACAGCTTGGGCAACAGAGGAGGCTGTACAATTGGACCCTACTTGGCACTTGCTATGTTTGGCCACTCTACCAAGCCTGGTTAGACATAGCCACTCTATCTAATGCATAGAAGCAAACAAAGGGAGGCTGCCAAAATGAGGTGACAGGAAACATGGCCCAAATTAAAGAACAGAATAAAATTCTAGAAAAAGAACTAAGCAACACTTAGTGAGAATCTCAAAAGCATAAAAAAGAAACAATAAAAAATGAAGGATAGGCTAATTGAAATAAAGAATAACTTACATGGAATCAATATTAGAGTAGACAAAGCTGAGAATCAAATCAGCAATTTGGAATATAAGGAAACAAAAAAACAAACACCTAATCAGAACATCAAAAAGAAAAAGAATAGAATAGTGTAAGGAACCTCAAGTATACCAACATTTGCATCATGGGGGTGCCTGAAGGAAAGGGAGAGAGAGCAAGAAATTGAAAATATATTTGAGAAATTAATGACAGAAAACTTCCCTAACTTGGTAAAGGAAATAGACATACAAGTCCAGGAAGAGCAGAGAGTCCCAAACAAGATGAAACCAAAGAGGCCCACAACAAGACACATCACAGTTAAAATGCAAAAGGTTAAAGGTAAAGAGAGAATCTTAAAAGCAGCAAGATAAAAGATCGTTAGTTATCTGCAGAGGAACTCCCAAGAAAAGACTGTCAGTTGATTTCTCAATAGAAACTTTGCAGGCCAGAAGGGAGTGGCAAGAAATATTCAAATTGTTGAAAAGCAAATACCTACAACCAAGATTACTCTACCTAGCAAAGTGATCATGTAGAATCGAAGGACAGATAAACAGCTGCCCAGACAAGAAAAAGCTAAAGAAGTTCATTACCACCAAACCAGTATTACATGAAATGTTCAAAGGTCTTTTTTAAGAAAAAGAAGAGGATGAAAAATATGAACAATAAAATGGCAATAAATACATATCTATCAACAATTGAGTCCATAAAACAAAATAAATAAATAAGCAGCACAGAAACATATGCACAGAGAATGTTTTGATGGTTGCCAGATGGGTGGGGGTGGGTGCAAAAGTTTAAAGGATTAGAAGTGCAAATTGGTTGTTACAGAATAGTCATGGAATATGAAATACAGCATAGGGAATACAGTCAATAATAGTCTAATAAGCATGTAGGTAGGCACCATATCTGAGTCTCCATCAAACTGGTTATCACTGTATGGTGTCAGATGGGTGTGTGATTTATGGGGATGATCACTTATTAAGATATATAGTGTGTAATTACTGGGGTATACACCTGAAACTAATATAATAATGTATGTTAATAATAATTGAAAATAAAAAAATGATTTAAAAAAAGAAATTGAGGGGGTTTGATAGATTGAGTATTGAGACTCCCTTCCAATATTTACTTGGTAAATTCCATAAGGGCTATCTTTTTTATGAGGTCTTCCAGTAATAAGAACTTGAAAATTTAAAAATTTTAATAAATATATGGGAATATACACACACACACACACACACATATATATATATATATATATATATATATATATATATATATATATATATATTTGTGCTCATACTTTATAAATTATGATATTTTTATATAAATACCTAATCTATTCAAGGTACATTCTGATATATAGTCACCACCAGAGCTTACTGATTATGACTTATTGAAGCCAGAATTATTTAGAAAGCAGAATTTAAAACCATTCTCTTCAGAATTTATAAATTATACACATAACTTAGTTATTCCAACAGATTCCTTTCTCCAAAAGCTATAATTTTAGATGATAATGAACATCTGTAACAACAAGACTCTTAATAGTACTACAAATGCCCAATTACTGATTTTTTTCTTTAATTTCCTTGAATATTTATAATGCACTTTATATCTTATGGCATCAGGTTAATGTGGAAGGCTTCAAGGAGCTATTCTTGATTGCTCAGAATGCCTTTTGGTATTTATTCAATTAATTTCTTCATGTGCTTGTGAAACAAAACTGTCTAATTTTCTAAAATGAGTTTGGGTAGGCGACTCTGTAGGCTCTCTTCTGGTCTTTTACTACTCTTGTAAACGACTTCTCCCTTGGCATATGGACTGGATTTTATAAAAATCATTTCTGTGCTGATGAGAATCACCTCTATCCTTCATTTCCTTCTGTCTTTGCTGACATTGGGAATGATATTTTTCAAGTTTTTTTCTGCCTCTAAGGTGCTGTATATGTCAGACATTTTTTTGGAACATGCCTAAGCTTTCGTTCTCTTATGACCTCTGATTATGCACAATTGCTCTTGAAGGGGATAATAGCTGCCGACAACTTTTTCAGATTTGACATTAGCCTCAGAGATCTTTGCACATTTAATAGTAAATCTCTATATTGATCAACCCAACAAAATGGTACTAATCTTTTCTTCCTGTTTTTTCTTGTACATCATCCATTATGTATGAATTATTTACCTTTTGGGAAAAGAAAATGTTGGATGGCAATTTTTGTCATGACTTACGTATCATGGTTTCTAATACTCAATATGATTTGCAATTTTTATCTATTTACTCTTTCTTTAAATGTCAGCCATGCAGGCTAATGGGCCTGGAGGTGCTGAGGACAATTTGAAAAGAATACACAGTGCAATATACAGATGATATATTATAGAATTGTACACTTGCAATCGTTAAAATTTTATTAACCAATGTCACCCTATTAAATTTAATAAAATAAGAAAAGTTTGCCTGTATTATAACTGAGCCAACTTTATGGCCCAAGTTTATGAATATGCTATTTTAAATGTATATTTTTGTTACAGTAATACATAGTGCACATCATCTAAAGTGGGTAATTTTGCCAATGAATTTAAATGTTTTTTGAGAAAATGTTAAGTGTAATATTTTATATCCTAATATCAGTAACATAATATTATCATTATTATTAGCACAATACACAATTAAAATACAAATACTTAAAAATGGTATTAAACAACTACCAAACATTTACCAGCTCTTGTAACTCTCTTCCTCCTCAGCGGTAACTATTTTAAATACCTTTGATTTGCTCTTCTGAGGATAATTATTAGCAATATGCTTTCACCAGTTTTCTTGATTTATCTGATTTAAACAGAATCAATGACTCCCTAGGAAGATATTGACTTCGTGAGTTTCTTTACTATTAGTTGTTTTTAGTTTGTCCCTACTAATTAACCCACTGCTTTTAGATAACATTTAAACATCTATTGTTCAACTGGGTATAGCTCAGTGATTAGCATCCACCCAGAAACCAAGACGTCACCAGTTTGATTCTGGTTAGGGCATATGCCTGCTTTGCAGGCTGGATACCCAATCAATAGGGGGCATGTAGGAGGCAGCCAATCAATGATTTTCTCTCCTCCCTTCTTCTTGAAATGAATAAAAATTTGTTAAAAATAAAAAATAAGCTTCTATTAATTGTTTCATCAACATTTCACTATGTGAGATGAAAAATTTCATGTCCCTACATTAGCCTCCACCTTCTGATTGTCAGTGATATAATTACTTTTACATTTATATAATTTTATAACTTTAACTATTAATATGTTTTTGTTTGATTCTTTGATTATAGATTGATTCTAAACATTTCATACTAATAAATAAGCATTACAAAAGTGTACTTACAAAAATATTCTTAGCAAAGTCTACTATTGTGGTTCATCTATAGAGGAAGAAGTACAATTCTATCACTAAGACTACACTTTGAAGAATAATGTTGTAGACCTTAAGATTAAATTAAATGAAAGCCTAATTCACATACTCTATTTATTAGATAGATCATTCTACATTTCAGTTTGTTTCATATATGAGCCAAAATACTTTCTAGAGAATATATTTACTTTTTGTTATGTTTTCAGACCTACAGAGTATCCCCCAAAATGTATATAATCACTATTTTAACAGTTCATAGCTCAATTTTGAAAATGAAATGTATTTTAATAAACACAACTTTTATAATTATTCAAAGTGTGTGCATACATTTTTGGATATGCTATAACAGTGGTTGGCAAACCACAGCTCACGAGCCACATGTAGCTCTTTGGCCCCTTGAGTATGGTTCTTTCACAAAATACCATGGCCTAGGCGAGTCTATTTTGAAGTGGCGCTAGAAAAAGTTTAAGTTTAAAAAATTTGACTCTAAAAAGAAATTTCAGTCATTGTGCTGTTGATATTTGGCTCTGTTAACTAATGAGTTTGCTGATCACTGCCCTATATAATCAATTTGACACCAAAAGAGATAAAGTGATGGTTTTGAAATATAAATTTGTTATCTTGCTATGGATGCTATATTTTTAGCTTTTTCTGTTCTTCAAATAGAAGTTGTTTCATGGATACTTTTTAAACTGATAATGTATAGTTGCTGTTAGGAAGAATTAAATTCTCATTTTAGTTTAGGCCACCATATTCTAGTTGTTCAGTTACTCATAGTCAAACCTAATCCTAAAGAATGTAATTGCTAAATAAGAAACAAATCATAACTTATTAGTTTAGCAAGATCCCAGATCTGTTTATAAAACAATATATAGCTTAATATAGATATCGATGAATTTATATACATTCAGAGAATGTATATATGAGCCAAAATACTTTGGCTCTAGGGATAGATGGGATTGGATGGCAGAATAATATTCACATTTTACATTGAACAATAATTTTTTAATGGCAGGTTTATGATTTATTTTCCTCTCTATAGTTTTCATTTTGTTCAAATATAAACTTAAAAAAAAAGTTCATTATTAATTTTCTTAGTTTCTTTTATGAGTAGCTATTGAAAGAAAACATAAATTGTAGTTAATGAACAGTTCAATCATAGTTACAGTAAGTTGTTGCTGTTAACACTGTATCTCTTTTGCTAAAATATTCTACCTTTTTTATAGTTTGTTGTTTATTCACTCTGTAAATCTTATTGTGTATAGTATCTATATATATAAAAGCCTAAGAGACCATCACAACTGAACTGACGACTGAACAGGCTGCGTGGGGTAGGGGGGTTTGTGAAGGGCAATCAAAAGTGAGAAGCAGGCTGTGTGGGGAGACCAGGCCAGCAGGGGATCAGTTGAGGGTGGCCAGGCCAGCAGGGGTGAGCAGTTAGGGGTGATCAGACAGACAGGTAGGTGAGCAGTTAGGAGCCAATGGTCCCAGATTTTGAGAGGGATGTCCAACTGCCAGTTTAGGCCCAATCCACATCAGGCCTAAACTGGCAGTCGGACATCCCCTGAGGGGTTTCAGATTGGAGAGGGTGCAGGCTGGGCTGAGGGGATTCCCCCTCCCCCCTGCATGAGTTTTGTGCATTGGGCCTTTAGTTGTTATATACTGATTACACATACAAACATAAAGTTATGTTTGTAACTATAAAAAAAACTCCAAATTATTTTCTGAGATATTTTTTAAAGCTCAGATAGAGGGCAAAAATTTCTTCTTTGTTATCTTTCCTTTTGGGAACTGTCCCTTGCTCATTCCAAGTTGTTCTTGTCATTCTCACCTTCCAAAGTGGACTGCTATGTGAAATAGTCTGGCTATAGCATCCTATCCATTGTGATACAAATATGGACATGTGGTCCTCCTAAGGGCACCATAGTCACCAGATCTGTAGGGAACCATTTTTCCCCCCAAAGTGGAAAGAATCTGCCTAAAAGGAAGCCAAAGAGAGCATGCTGAGAAAGGTAGAGGCAATTTTGGTGGTTTTTTTTTTTGTGTGTATGTGTGTATGTGTGTGTGTGTGTGTGTGTGATTTTGTAGTCATTTAAATTCCTGTGGCTAGCTATTCTTGGATTACTATTGGACCCAATAAATTACTTTTGTTTTTCCTTATATTAGAACTAAAGGCTCAGTGCACAAAATTTGTGCACAGTGTGTGTGTGTGTGTGTGTGTGTGTGTGTGTGTGTGTGTGTGGTGGACTCTCAGCCCAGCCTGTACCCTTTCCAATCTGGGTTCCCTCAGGGGATGTCCCTTGGAATCTGGCCTAAGCCAGCAGTCGGACATCCATCTCACAATCTTGGACTGCCAGCTCCTAACTGCTCTCCTGCCTGTATTCCTGATCACCCCTAACTGTCCTGATCACCCTCAACTGCCTCCCCCTCAGCTGGCATGGTTGCCCCCAACTGCCCCCCTGCCAGCCTGGTTGCCCCACACAGTTTGCTTCTTGGTTGTTTGGTCATCCCTCATTAACTCCCCTGCCAGCCGGGTTGCCTCATGCAGCCTGTTCGATCATTCATTTGGTTGCGATGGTCACTTAGGCTTTTATATAGATAGATGCCTTGGGTCTATGTCACTAATTAATTTATTATTTTATTTGGCAAATGTTTACCTCAATTGTTTCAATGGCTCAATTATAAAAGAAAATATGCATACACATAAGATTCTACTTGTTAGTTGGCCAACACACCTAAAACTTGACTTTATTAAAAATGAAACCTCTTAGGTAGAATCATATAAAATTCCTTACATTAAACCATTTTTGACCTAAAAAGTAGCAATTTAATAAGGATGTTCAATTTAATACAAAGAAAAATGTCATTGTTACTTATAATAAAAATACTAACACAATATTTATTAACTGTAGGAACAGATAATATGCAAAAGTACAAAGTTGAAAACAAAGAAAACTATTCCAAAGATGTAATCCAAATACTATAATATTCTTGGTGTAGTCTCTCCCAAACAATAATGTTGGTTTAGAAAATAATTTTATTGAACTAAAAAACTATTATTATAAGTTTGTTATTTTGGGAATCCATTTAATTAAAAATAATTCACTTTGCTTCCGAATACATGTGCTTTGTAAAATTCTTTAAAAAATGTCTTGTTTTAAGTTTTCTTTAAGGTTCATTTTATTAACTAACTAGAGGCCTAATGCACAGAATCCATGCATGGGTAGGGTTCCTAGACCTGGCCAGTAATCAGGACTTATCTGTGGGGCGATTGGCAGGGTGATTGGGGTTGGGGGTCCCCGCTGGCACTCACCTTGGCCAGCCTGGCACCACCGCTGGTCATGTCGCTCTGCAAGGTTACTGATGGGGCAAGAGGGGGGCCCCCTGCTAGCACCCGCCTTGGCTGGCCTGGGGACTGTGGGCTGGGGGAAGCTTCTGCATTGAGTATCTGCCTCCTGGTGGTCAGTGCGCGTCGTAGTGACTGGTCATTCCACCGTTAAGTCGATTTGCATATTAGGCTTTTATTATATAGGATTTTCAAACAGCCTAATCCATCTAAACTGGAAGGACTTCACTATATAATTCTCAACATATCTAGTGTTTGATAATTCTATTATTTATTACCTAATCCCAATTCCAAAGTATTTAGATTAATTATATATCTAATTCCAATTCCAAAGTATTTAGATTAATTATATAAATAATTAAAACAAGGTAAGAATTCTATATTATCCAATTTGATGTACTATAACAATATATTACAGAAACACATAGTTCTGTTTCAGTTGACATTTTATTTTAAAATATAATTTTATTAATTTCAAAGAGGAATAGAGAGGAAAAAAAGAAACATCAATGATGAGAGAGACTCATTGATTGGCTGCCTTCTGCACGCCCCCCACTGGAGATTGAGCCTGCAACTTGGGCATATGCCCTTGACCAGAATGGAACCCTGGACCCTTCAGTCCACATGCCATGCTCTCTCTATCCATTGAACCAAACCAGGTAGGACTGGTTTACATTTTATTTTAAAATTACTGAATAATTTACTTGGTCTAGGTAATGCATATTTGGTAACATGTCAAAATAAAGGCATGAGTAAAACTGGAAATTTCAGAAATGCTAGTATGGTGTTTTTTAATGATATCATTGCTTAAAATGGTTTATTCTTTTATAAAGCAACTCAGCTAAGTTCTTAGCTCTGAATATGCTAGAGCTCTCCTTAGTGCAGGATATTCTGAGCCTCCATGATCTTACAGAATGGCATATACAAGGGGAGAAAACAGAACGAAGATATATAATAAAGATGATCTGGAGGTGAGGAGAAGGGCTGCCTCAGGTGTGGGGAGGTGTTCAGAAGCCAGTTCTTGAGGACAGTGAGAAGGTCCCGGCAGTAACGGGACACAGGGAGGCCGAGGCAGCTCTGGGTTTGTGTGTTTGTCTGTCTGGAGCACAGGGGTCAGGAGGGGGAAGAGGCAGAAGATAACATCTGGGAAGTAAACAGGGTCCCAATCATGAACCACCTTGATGGACAAAGTAAGGATTGTTTGTGTTGTTTTTTACCCCAAATGCAATTTGCAAAAGTTTTACAAAAATTACTCTGGCTGAGTGTGAAGAATGGGTTGTAGTGAGTGTAAGAACCGGAAGAGCAGTTTAGGAGGCGATTGGGTTTGTCTTTGAAGAATTCCTTTAATCAAGGTATTAGAGAGTCACAAAGTAGACCTTAACAGGTTCTCTAATGTGTTCTTTTAACTGGATTTAACTTGACCACTGTGAGCAAAGTTGTACAGCCCATGGTTTAATTTGGGGAAGACAAAAGGTTATGAGACATTAAAAAAAAAAAAAACACCCAAAATACAGAAGTTACAGCTATTTAAAATCAGAATATATGACTCGATAATCATTATCTTATTATTTCTACACCATTGAAGAGGTATTTTGGGACAAGATTTAGAAACTGCTTGACAAGTATTTACTGTATTACCTATCTCTAATGCTACCCACTGAGATTAATGTTTGAAGCATGTTTATTTTCCATGATTGACTTACCAAGATTCTAAATTGTAGTCTGGCTTTTCTCAAAATGTCTCTGAGTAACATGATATTTTTAAAAAAGTGAGTTTTTTTCCCTATTGTGAGAGAGACATCTTTAACAAGCAAAAATATGCCCTTTATTCCATTAAGTTTATAATTACTTCTTGATAAGCCATTGAAGGGGTTTAAATTTGATTGAGCAATGGGATTGCTCCACTCATACCAGCTTTCCAAACAATCACTTTTCCTTTCAGTCTTCCTGTCTAGTTCTTAATTTCTTAATTAGTAAGAAGAGTAGGCCCTGTAATTAGACTGAAGGATGGATCTTCTTAGCAGTTAAGAATTTCCCTGTAGCTAGAACTGGCAAATATACCTAAAGACTGGTGGCATTATTTTAGTTATAGGAACTGTTTCATTTGTTACACCTTATAAAAAATAGAAAGTTTAAACTCTACATGTTGTATAATTAAAATTTTCATTACTTGATATATGTAGTCTTACATATTTTCTACTTGGAGGTAGTTAGTGGGAACTATTTTCTAAGACTATTACCAATCAACTCTGTGGCAGGAAAATTTGGAACATTAGAGTTGACATAAAGGGCGCCTTTGTTTTAGTTTTAGTAAATTTATTTAGCTAACATGTAACAAGTGATTATATTAACTATAAATTATTTTTTAACAAAAATTTAGTTTCTCCATTTTTGGGAAAGAAACTAAGAAACCCAATTTAGCTTATTATCCCTGTTTCTTCCCCTCTTTAAGCAGTCCCTCACTTTGCTTAAGATTCAATTGCAGCCTTCTATGCATTTCCGTTGCATAACTGTTTTCCCTAGGGAATATCCTGGACTTTCTTGCAATGAAAAATAATCTATATTAAAGAAATTAAATCACAGAAATTAACTTATGGAAGGCTCTTTGTTACTAGTATACTTTCATAATTCTAGTGATTTAATATATGAAATAGTGACAAAGTCAGAGAGGTGTGTAGTTTTTGTATTTATGGGTTGCTGAACCAAATCCAAGAGCATGTCCAATGGAATACTATATGGTCACAAAGTGAAAACTGAATTCATTTCAAGAGAATCATATCACTAAAGTTTAGGGAAGGGTCAATGCATTATTTTCAGGGCTAAGAATGCTGAAGCAACCATTGTGTTTGAAAGAAAGAGAAGAAAAGAAAGTCACTGATGTTTTGGTTGACAATATGATGAGTGGAAAATGAATAAATCCACTCACCAGTAATTGATGAAACCCAATACAAATGTCAATAAATTCACATTATTCGGTTGCTGTATGTCAATCACCAGCAGGCGAAGGTGTATCTGCTTTTATTTGTCACCTCTGTGAAACACAATAATATATTTCTTTATCCATTTCAAAGTCAGGATTTGTTCTAGAACATGAGATATAGATGAAGTAATGCAGGGTATCTATAAAGATGAATTAGTTGATTTTGGTCTGCAGTAGAAAAAGACACATATGTATCTAAATAATGATAATGTAATGAACATAGTTGAAATTTCAGAAGGGAAAAACAGCTAAATATGATTGCTCTTCAGAGGAGCAGGAGAAACTGCAAAACTGCAGAGAAGCACAATTATGAGAATAGCTGCCAATTTCATATGAATGTGACTGACATAAGAGAATGTTAATGCTTAGAACTGAACCTGAAGTCCTTGAAAATTAGGTTCTTTCTTTTCTTTACTCCCTTTTCTCTTCTTCCTTCCCCCCTTTTCTCACCATTTTCCTTTCTCCATGTGAAAATATATCCAATATATTGCAGCACGACGCTAAGCACCACAATGAATAAAATAACCAATGTTCTCAACAAATTATAACCTCTCCAAATTCCCATACCAATATAATATAAAACATTCTTCTTTATATAAAAAGCAAATAGATTTTAAAAATATATCAGGTGGTATATATTGGAGTTTGGGGACTGGAGAGATTAAGGGAACAGTGAAGTGAAGCTAGAACAGAAAAGAAAATTAAGATGCAGTGGAGAAAATGGGGTGGCCAGTGTACTAACTTTAGCCCTTTATTATCAGGAAATTAAGAACCACCATAAAACAAATGGAACTGATCCAGAGAGATCTTGGCTGCTCGAGTCCATGAGAGCAGTTTTGGTAACTAAATGAAAATTGAGGTACAAAGTGGATAGAAAAGGTTTATCTCTGCTCCATTCAACACAGAACTCAGCAAAATTGTGGGTTCTTGAAGACCCCAAATAAATGCATAAAAGGCAGGATAATTTTTGATCTATTGCTGGGCAGTGGCTGGGCTGGTGGAGTCTCTACAGGGCTGTGGCAGGCAGTGCGTAGGGAAGAGGGGATCACAATAGGGGCAGAAGGCAGTCTAGATGCTGCATTGCATCAGCTAATACACTAGGGGGACTGTCCCAGAAAAACTCCGGGGCATTGGAAAAGGTGCTGAAGTCCTAATATTATGGAGTAAGGACTAAGGAAACAGTAGGTTTTTGGACCATGAATATAAATGATAATCATAGTAACATGTTAAGTGGAATGTAGATATCAAATTCAGGTCAACGATTAAGAAAGAATGTTTCAGAGAAACCAAGATGGCAGCATAGGTAAATACCTAAACTGCTCCCTCGCACAACAATTTCAAAACTATATCTAAAAGACAAAAAGAGCACCATCCAAAACCATAGGAAAGCTGGCTGGATGGAAATTCTACAACTAGAAGGCAAGAGAAAAGCACATTGAGACTCAAAGGAGCTGCAAAAGGCTGAGGTACAGAGATGTGTGCATGTGGAGAAAACTGGCGGCTGAGTGCATCGCTGGCTTTCTCAAGCGGGAGGGAGACAGAAGCTCCTGACTGCACTGAACTCCAGGTCTGGGTGAGACTCTGGGAACCCAGACTCATTCGGGGGGTATCTGGACTGTCAGGAAAAGAGGAAGCACACTGAGACTCAGGGAAGAGGTGGAAGGCTGAGGTCTGGAGGTGCGCACTCATGCAGAGAGGACTGACTGCTGAGTGTGCAACTGACTTTCTCAAGTGGGAGGGAGATGGAAGCTCCCAACTGTGCTCACCTACAGTTCTGGGTGAGACTCTGGCAATCCAGACTCATTCGGGGAGAAACTTGACTGTCTGGCAGCAGGTGAAACTCGAGGGCAGCTTTCTTTCAGAGGTGCTTGAAGCAATTACTGAGGGACACTGAGACTCAGGGGCCTCATAGGGCAGGGCTGATGGGAAGCCAACGCTGTCTACTCCACATTGAGACTCTACCCCCAAACTGAGCACAGAGGGCTTTGCAGTTTTGCAAGTCTTATCTCAAAAGGGTGTCTTCAGCACAGAAATTCTCCCAGCATAGACACAGCTGATCCTCACAGCCAATTGGCCTGGAGATCAATTTCTCCCAGTGATAACAACAATAATCAAGACTTAACTACAACAAGGCTGTGCACACAGTCCACAAAGGGGTGCATGAAGAGTGTCAACCTCAGGTAACTGGGGAGGCTGAGCCACTGGGCCCTATAGGACACCTAGCACACAAAGGTACTCTACCAACTCAGGAAAGAAGCCAAAATGTGGAGACAAAGGAACTCATCTCACATGAAAGAAATAGAGAAAAGCAAATGACTGGATATAGAGTTCAAAACCACGGTTATAAGGTTTTTAAAGAATTTCCTAGAAAAGGCCAATAAATTTAGCAAGATCCTCAAGGATATGAAAAAGGACCAACTAGAAATTAATCATACACTGATTGAAATAAAAAATATTATACAGACACCTAACAGCAGACTAAAGGACCACAAGAATCAAGTCAAAGATTTGAAATACAAAGAAGCAAAACACACTCAACCAGAAAAGTAAAAAGAAAAAAGAATCCAAAAATATGAAGATAATGTAAGGAGCCTCTGGGACAACATCAAGCGTACCAGCATCTGAATTATCGGGGTGTCAGAAGAAGAGAGAGGACAAGATACTGAAAACCTATTTGAAGAAATAATGACTGAAAACTTCCCCCAACTGGTGAAAGAAATAGACTTACAAGTCCAGGAAGTGCAGAGAACCTCAAACAAAAAGGAATCCAAAGAGGACCACACCGAGACACATCATAATTAAAATGCCAAGAGCAAAAGACAAAGAGAGAATACTAAAAGCAGCAAGAGAAAAACAGTTGGTTACCTACAGGGGAGCACCCATATGATTGTCAGCAGATTTCTCAACAGAAACGATGCAGGCCAGATGGGAGTGGCAAGAAATATTCAAAGTGATAAACAGCAAGAATCTACAACCAAGATTACTCTATCCAGCAAAGCTATCATAGCACCCTTACAATTGTCAGCTGATTTCTCAACAGAAACTAGGCAGGCCAGAAGGGAGTGGCAAGAAATATTCAAAGTGATGAATAGCAAGAACCTACAACCAAGATTACTCTACCTACATTTACCATTTGATCCAGACATTCCCCACCTTCAGAAGTGAAGGTCAGATAAAGAGCTTCACAGATAAGAAAAAGCTAAAGGAGTTCATCAACACCAAACCAGTATTATATGAAATGCTAAAAGGTATTCTTTAAGAAGAGGAAGAAGAAGAAAAAGGTAAAGATAAAAACTATGATGATACATACCTATCAACAAGTGAATCTAAAAATCAAGTGAAAAAAATCTGATGAACAGAATAAACTGGTGAATATAATAGAATCAGGGGCATAGAAAGGAAGTGAACTGACAATTCTCGGGGAAAAGGGGTGTGGGGGGTGCGGGAAGAAATTGGACAAAAATTGTACACCTATGGATGAGGACAGTGGGGAGGGAGGTAAGGGTAGAGGGTAGGGTGGGAACCGGGTGGAGGGGAGCTATTGGGGGGAAGGAAGAGAAACAATTGTAATAATCTGAACAATAAAGATCTATTAAATTAAAAAAAAGAAAGGATGTTTCATTAAACTGAGTCATCGCTTATAAACTGAGTTAAAGAAGATAGAAAAGGAAAGAGAGAGGGTTATCCAAGAACAGGGCCATGTCTGATCAAATATGTAAAGAAAAAAACATATTGTATGTTTGGGGAAATTATCAATGACTAGAATATAAACTAGGAGGTAGAGAAGGAGGGAGATGAGGCAAAAGGCACCTTGTGAGCACACAGAACCTTGAATTTCTGTATTCAGCAGCATGGATTTTTGTCCTGTGGGTGAAGGAAAGCCTCAGAAGGATTTTAAACAAACATGGGAATTAAAAAATGAGAAAAAAAGTTTTATATTAAAAAAAACACCAATTCAATAAATGATGATGGATCTATATGCAAAAAAATCCAGAAACTTGGACCTAACTCACACTTTATGCAAACAGTAATCATAGATCTATATGTAAAACATAAAGCTGTAATAGTTCTAGAGGAGAGTAGAAGAGAATATCTTTGTAACCTTGGATTAAACAGAGTTTTCAGATACCACCCCAAGAAGCACAATCCATAAAAGAAAAAATATCTACAGATCACATTTCTGACAAAGAATTGTATCCAGAAAATATATTTTAAAACTTAACATTGAGGGGGAAAAAATAATAAAAGAAAATAGATGAAAATATGAAGACATGCATTACCAAAGGAGAAATGTGGATAGCAAATAAACATATAAAAGATGATCAAAATCAATTGTCATTTGGAAAATGTAAAGTAAAATAACAATGAGATACCAATATAAACTCACCAGAATGGCTGAAATATTTTTTAGAATGACAACATCAAATACAGGTGATGCAGAGCAAATAAAGTTCTCACGATTACTAGTTGGAATGCAATATTGTACACCCAGTTTAAAACCAATTTGGCAGTTTTTTACAAAAACATGCATTTACCATATGATCCAGACATTCCACACCTAAGTAATTACCTATGATAAATGTAAATATATATTTATGACAAAATCTAACATGAGTGTTCATAAAAGTTATATTAATAATCACCCAAATTAAAAAGAACTCCGATGTCCTTCAACTACTGAATGCAGAACCAAGCTATGGCACATCCCTCTAAAGGAACACTACTCAATAAGAACAACAAGCATGCATCCATCTCAAGTGCATTCTGTTAAGGAAAGAAGTTACATTCAAAATGCTACATATTGTATTATTCCATTCACAGAACATTCTGAAACATAGCTCCTCTTTAAAGAAGCATTTCGATTGATAAACATAGAAAGAGGTGAACAGAATAATCATTAGAATGTAATAGTAATAATTGTTACAGGCAAGATCTATTACAAATGACAAAATTAGAGGGGAAAGTTCGATGAGAAATAGGATATTTGCATAGTCTCCCCATCAATATATTTTAAATACAAAAGAAGAAATGTAACTTTATAATGAAGCGATCCAACAGTGATCCATGTTCATATCCCCAGGATAAGGCATGTGGGATGTTATGCATTGAGAAGGAATGCACTGAGAAGGGTACCCACCTTTTGTAGTATTCCTGCCCCAAATACATAACCACAAATCAAATTATGAAAAAACAATAGACACACCCCAAAAGAGGGATATGCTACAAAATAACCGACTAGCATTCTTGAAACATGTCAAGGTCATGAAAGACTGAAGAATTTTCAAAGATTGGAAGATACTAAGGAGATGTGATAGCTAAATGCAATGTGGAATCCTAGACAGGATTGTGGAAAAGAAAAAAGACATTAGTGGAAACGTGATAAAATCTGAATAACTTAGTAAATAGTACTATTTTGATGTTTAGTTCTTGGCTTTCTTTTTTTTTTTTTTAGCTTTATTTTTATTGTTGACACTATTACAGATGTTCCCATTCTCCTCCCCGTTTGCCCACCTCCATCCAGCCCCTGTCTCCCACCCCCATTCTCTCTGGCCTTCACGACTATTGTCTGTGTATCTGGATTATGCATTCATGTTCTTTGGCTAAGAAGGTGAAGGGTTAGTTCTTGGCTCTGATAATAGTCCTTTGGTTATGTGAAATACTCACATAAAGGGAGAATGAGTGAAGTTTATATGGGAACTATATTATTTTCACCGTTTTTCTGTAAGTCTGAAATTATATCAAAATAAAATTAAAAAAAAGTCACAGTAACATATTCTAACAACAAAATAAATATGAAAACATTAATCATGGGATAAATAAGGAGCTTGCCACATTTCCGTTCTTTAATTTTATGGGTTTTCCGTGAGTAAGACGTCTGCTGTATTTATCCAAGCCTAATAAGACCATCTGGATTACAGTTGCTGAGCAATGGCGAAGTGATTGCCTCACCCTGCAGCCTGGCAGGATGGCTCTCATTCCGAGTGCACAGATGCAGATTCATGTCTATAAGATTACCTATTGCTCTCCTCAAATTCCAAGCCATCAAACTCTTTATCGGAATAAACTGCAACATGAATGATTGGAAGGAATTTTTATTTTTTTAAAGTGGAGTAAGATTTCACTCTCTAGATGGCTCTATTCAGTTTTATTTAGAGGTATTAAAAGGCGACATTATGTGTGCATAAAATTGTACTTCTATTCCCTTTTATCTCCTAGTTTTTACAGTTTACAGTGTTATCTTCACACTGAGCAACTTGCTACTAGAAGTTTTTAGCCTGCTACTTATTACTCTCTACCCAATAATTATCAGGCCTGTTTAGGGAAGGGAGAGAACCACAGGAAGAAGATAGTAAGAAGTAGATCTAGAGATGTGATTAGAGTGAATGACCTTAAGAAATCCAGATGCTTAAACACTGAAGGCAAGAGAATAAATTCCTCCTGACTGTAGAGGTATGTTCCCTCTTATAAAGAGAAAGTACTTTGGCAGAAAAAAAAACTAAGCTGGTGATCCCAATTAGTCCATGTTACTTGAACCCAGTGTGATCACTGGGGCCACCAGATTATGTCATTCTGTAACTGTTTGTTAGTCACATTTGGTTCATTTTTCATTTATCAATATGTATCTATAATAATAAAAATGTAATATGCAAATTAGACTGGACCGCTGACCTTCCAGAGGACCTTTTGGACAAAGCCGAGGCTGCGAGGAAGGAGGCAAGCAGCTGCAATTGTAAGGACTGAGCCCCTTGTACAAATTTCATGCATTGAGCCTCTGGTCCTACTAATAAAAGAGTAATATGCAAATTAACCATCACTCTGCTACACCCACCAGCCAATCAGAAGCAAGTATGAAACTTAACCCCAAACAAGATGGCTGTGGCTACCGAATGAGCAGGAGGCTTGGGTTTCCCTGTTAATGGAGGAAGCCAAGCTTTCTGCATACCCTGGCTGGCCTAGGCCTCCACTCAATGCTACAAATTTTCAATTATAGAAGATAAATAAATCCTAACAAAAAATGGTGGCAGCCACAGAGCTGGAGAGAGCAGGAGGCTTGAGTTGCCCCTGGCAATGGTGTAAGCCAGGCTTTGGCAGCCCTGGCCTGTCTTGGCTTCCACTCAAGGCTACAAAGTTTCAATTATAGAAGATAAATAAATCCCAGATACCAGGGCCTCTGCTTGGTATCTGAGGGGGGCAGTGGCTAGCCTGAAAACCTCACCCAGGATGCCCCACACCCCAAGGGAACCTCCACCCTGATCAGGAACACCCTTCAGGGCAAACCAGCTGGCCCCTACCTGTGCACCAGGCCTCTATCCTACATAATAAAAAAGTAATATGCAAATTGACTATCACTCCAACACACAAGATGGCTTCCCCCATGTGGTCAAAGATGGCTGCCCCCATGTGGACACAAGATGGCCATCATAAGATGGTGAGCAGGGGAGGGGAGTTGGGAGGGATCAGGTATGGAAGGGAGGGCAATTGGGGGCAATCAAGCCTCCAGGGGAGAGCAATTAGGGGTGACCAGGCCAGCAGAGGAAGGAAGTTGGGGATGTTTGGGCCTGCAGGGAAGGGCAATTGGGGGAACCCAGGCCTGCAGGGGAGATGAATTGGAGGAGGGGACCAGACTTAAGGTGAGGGCAGTTAGGGGCGAATAGGCTGGCAGGGGAGCAGTTAGGCATCAATAAGACTGGCAGGGGAGTGGTTAGGGGGTGATTAGGCCTGCAGGCAGAAGCAGTTAGGGGCAATCAGGAAGGCAGGCAGGTGAGCAGTTGGGAGCCAGCAGTCCTCAATTGTGAGAGGGATGTCTGACTGTCTGGTAGGATCGGGCCTAAACAGGCTATTGGAGATCTCTCGAGGGATCCCAGATTGGAGAGGATGCAGAGTGGGCTGAGGGACAACCCTCCCCCCCCCCCCCAGCCGTGCATGAATTTTGTGCATTGGGCCTCTAGTATAGTTATAATTCCTATTGATAGATAGTGTGTCATAAATGCTGTACAAATCCATAGAGATTCTAGAAATTGCTCAAGAATAATTCATCAGTATTTTCAGTAACAGGAAATCTACACTAATAAAAGGGTAATATGCTAATTCGAATGGACATCTTCTAGACATCCTTCCAGACAAGGCCACAGCAGCTGCTGAGGGCTGGTGTGCATGAGAGGCAGTAGCGCAGTCCAGTCCAGCGACTGGGCCCCTTTCACAAGGGCAACAGGAGAGGGGGCTGCACAATCCAAGTTCCAGGGCTGTCCCTTCCACAGAGGCAGCCACAGTGGTGCAGCTCAGGCTGGTCCTGGTGCCACTCCTTTGCAGAGGCTGGACAGGGTGCGACTGCTGTGCCTCAACCTCCTACAGCCCTTCCCCAGGCTGACCTGGACTCAGATCACCCCCCACCCACAGTGGGCAGGGGGGTAGGGAGGCAGGACCAGCCCTAAGAAGCAAGAGCCGAAGGCCAGCAGTGGCAGCAGCAGCAGGATGATGGGGGTGGCGCCTTCCCCTGATCGCCAGATCGCCTCCCACAGAGGGAGTGGAAGTGGGCCTATGCCATCAGTAGGATATCCCCTGAGGGCTCCTGGACTGTGAGAGTGGGCAGACCTGGCTGAGGGACCCCCTACCCCGTGCACAAATTTTCGTGCATCAGGCCTCTAGAAGTAAATCTTAAGGATGGTAGGAAAAGAGAGAAGATATATCAAATTACAGTTTCTTCTCTCTTTGCTGCCACTCATCTCTCCTTTTCCCTTGGGTTGAATATCTTTTCAATTTTATGTTATCCCTCTTTCCCTCATTTATCAACAATACTTTTTTGGGGGCACAGCTTCTGCCATGATTTCTAGATTCTCTCGTGAGCCCCACACTTTCAAACCTTTCCTTATCAGTTTTCCTTCACACTTTTATCAGGAGCTACCCCGGGCCCTCCACCCATCACCTTAGCAATTGACCCTGCCTCTGACATCACTGGTGAAACGGAGAGCTGGTAAGTCCAGAGGCAGCTAGGCCTTCTAAGTACCAGCAGCCTTTTCATGCCACAGTCACCTATGCACCCAAATCAGGCCAGCCTGGTACATTTTCATCCAGAGCCTCAAGATTTAGAATAGGAAGAGCCATAGGAGGGAAATGAGTGTAAGTTTTGAGATGCTTTTTTCATTTAGCATTAATGCAATCTAGAATTCAAGAGAATGGTGAAGAATAAAACCAGAGGGGGTAGACACAGTGCCCTTCCTATGAGGGCAGACATTTTAGCTTCCTTATTCATTGCCAAATACCTCATGCTTGGAAAGGTTCCTGGCACAGAGTACTTAGGGACATAGTAAGTACTACTTGAATAAATGAATAACTTAAAGAATGCTAAGCACTTGGAATTTAAGTAAGATGTGAACACAATCTAATTCTCTTTTTTGTAACCCATCAGTCTGACCTCAGTGTGCACATGCCCCACTCATTCTCTATTCCATGCGATCTGGCCTCAATCCTGTTCTGTAAGGGCTGTCCCTGCCTAATGGCCTCAAAAAACAAATGCTTCTCAGTTCTTACCTTACTTGGCTTCTCATGTCATTTTATTCTATTGACCTCTCTCTTATTCTTAGAAATCTGTCTGCCTGTTGAAGTTAGATCTTCTCCACCTCTGGTAATCCTGTCCTCTTATGGCTTCAGCTCCCCATCAGTTCCCATCCATTGAGCACTCCTTAATTTGTGCCTGCAGCCCAGGTGTCCACCCAGGCTCCAGAGGTGTACTGATGTCTTTAAATGTCCTAGGCACCTCAAACTTATCATGTCCTATTCAGAATTAATTACTTTCTCTCCAAATCTGTTATTTCTCCAGAATGTTCTCTCCATTCCCCTACTTATGTAAACCGGAAACTTGGAAGTCATCTGAACTGTCCCCATATACAGTCACTAAAGTCTCTCAATTTGACCTAAAATATCTCTTAAATATACTCCCTCCTTTTTATCATCACTTACCCTGTTTGCTCGTTATTTTTCATTTGGATTACTATATTAGCTACTTTATGGTTTTTTTCCTGCTTCTATTTATTTTCTCTCAATATGTACTCTGTCCTGTTACTACTTTGCTTCAGCTGCTGTGAGTGCTCTCCTAATATGCCAACTTCTTTCTTAGCACAAGGGCTTAGAACTTTTCTTTTGTAGTCTGCTGGAACTCTCTCACCAAAATTCAGCACTGCTTGCTCCTCCACATCACTTAGAATTTTTCCTCTTTAGCAAAGACTGCAGGCCTGATGCACAAAATTCGTGCAAGGGTAAAGTCCCTAGGCCTGGCAATCCGGGCTAATCTGTGGGGTGACTGGCAGGGTGATTGGAGGGCCCCACTGGCACCAGCCTTGGCTGGTCTGGGGCCTACGGCTGGGGGCAGCTCATGCATTGAGCATCAGCCCCGTGGAGGTCAGTGCACATCATAGCGACTGGTCGTTCTACTGGTCATTCTGCCATTTGTTCAATTTGCATATTAGACTTTTATTATATAGGACTAGTGGCCCAGTGGATGAAATTCTTGCACATTAAAAGGGAATTAACTAGAGGAAATATTTTAATATTGCTATTTGCCTTTTCTCTATAATACGAGTGTCAGAGATGAAAGAAAATAAGTAAAATGTGTATGAAAGTGTTCCTTCTATCAGAATCTGGAGTGCACTGCAGGACCCAGAGTCAAGTTCTGCCCACCTGTGTGTGCTTCAAAATCGCACAAGACCCAGACCTGGCTGCCCCCAAATCCATCAAGCCCTGCAGGGTGAGGGGTGCAGCCTTAGATCCCCCAGCCCAGCCTCAGGTCCCCTGGCCCCTGCACAAGGGTATGAGAGTGTGAGGGTGAGATGACCATTTGCAAATTAGCTTTTTATTATATAGGACTAGAGGCCTGGTGCACAAAATTCGTGCATGAGGGGGTGTCCCTCAGCCTGGTCTGCACTCTCCCCAATCTGGGATCCCTCAGGGAATGTTGACCTGCCTATTTAGGCCTGATCCCTGTGGGCCTAAACCAGCAGTTGGACATCCCTCTTGCAATCTGGGACCTCTGGCTCCTAACTGCTTGCCTCCCTGCCTGCCTGATTGCCCCTAACCCCTCTGCCTTGCCTGCCCACCTGATCACCCTTAACTGCCTCTGCCTCCTGGCTTGATTACCTTTAACTTGTCCCACTGCCATTCTGATCTAACCACCCTGCCTCACCCCGAGCCTAAGCCATAGTCTGGCCTCCCTCTGTGGGAGGTGACCTGGTGGATCAGGGGAAGGCGCCACCCCCATTACCCCACTACTGCTGCCACTGCTGGCCTGAGCCTGGGCCCTTGCAGCTGCTGTAGCTTTGTCTGGAAGGATGTCTAGAAAGACATCCAGAAGATGTCTTCCCTAATTAGCATATTACCCATTTATTAGTGTAGATAATATATTCAGGGCAAAAGTAGGCTTACAGTTGTAATACAAATGAATAATACAATAATTAAAAAATAATGACACAAGAATAAACTCTATGTTTCCTATATTCACAACTATAAACCTACTTTTGCCCACCCCTTATTTCGATTTCGTTTATTTCTCCAGTAGGTAGAAGCTGTGTCTTTTTCACTACTTAATTACAAGTGACTAGAAGAGAGGGCAACCAATAAACATTCACTGAATGAATAAATGAATAAATTAATGAATAATTGTATCCAAAATAGCACATGTCACACCACAGTGGGAAATACTGGCCTACTTCCTTACGCTCCCAGTGGACTGTCTGAAACAAATGAGTTGTGTGAGCACACTGTGGCCTTCTTTTCTGTATCTCTAGGTTTTAATCAGCAATTGTCTCTAACACCTGGTGGTGCTCAGTAAATGTTACTTGGAAAACAAAACAAAATCCTTAACTTACCTTAGCTAGCAGGGTAGCTGAATTTCAGAAGAAAGCACCATCTAATTTCTTCCATCAGTTTATCCCTACAAGGTAATTCTGTACATCCAAACCCTGGTATTTGCTTATAGGAAATTTTTGCCTAACCTTTTCTACTTTACAGATTGTTAGAATAAAAACGTTACTGAAGACGCCTTTTGTTTCTTCCTAAACCTCTCCATCTTATTCTTAGTTCACTGATATGGATCTGAAGTTAAGTTGGAAGTACGAGAGAAGTTATCACTGGTACAAATTTTCCTCATTGCCATTTTGGTTTTCTTCTTTTGGCAATGGAATAAAAATAAAGTGCTAGATTTGATTTTTATTGTTCTAGTTCAAACTGCACTTTTCAAACCTTCGTGCAGAGGAAAAATTGAGGCCTAAAGATGCTGAGTGACGAGTCTCAGTCCTGTGGCTAACAGGAGGCTGTTACAACCAGGTGCGGAGGCAGGTGTCATCTTGGTGGGGGATGTATTACTGAGTAGTCAGAGGCACTTCTTGTCTACCTTCGATGGAGTGCGATTTTAGAACCGGAGAGGCTGTTCTTGTGCATTTAATATACAATGTATTTAACTGGCTTGAATCGATTTCCTGACTTTGATTCCATGTAGCACAAAAACTGTCTTGAAAGAAGCCCCAAAGTTTTAGAATATTTTAACAGGGTTTGGGCAAGTCTAGCAATTCCTGTTGTACTTTCTATATCATTCCACAGTGTCTTTAAGAATGTTTTATGATGAAAGACGTGTATAGGAATTTTTTTGCTACCCTGATTGGCTTTTATTCCCTCTTACTAGATTTACATTTTATTTGAGTCAGTATATCTACATTTAATGTTGACTACTAAGCAGGGACATAGGTGCTTCATTACGTCTCCTTTGGATTCTTTCATCATCATTTCAAACTATGTGATCCAGTGTTCTGGAGTGTGGTGTCTGAATTGTATTTCTTCATAATTTAACCACAATTCTTATGTTGTTTTTTAAATATATATAGAAAGTTAGCACTTTCTCTTTTGGTTATGGAGTTCATGAGACTGGTGTACATATTGCCTGTTACAAATTGCTACTATCCACGCTGCTAATGGCCATGAGTCTATTCTTGAACTGATGGAGAAAAGCATGTGCTAAGATTAAAGTTTAGCTCGATTAATCTCTTTTTATATCAGTTGTATCTTAACAGGTTAATGAAATTGAGATGTGTATCAAAGAAATAGGTTTAACTTTTATCAGATATACTTTTTATATAATACATTTCTTAATCATTTAACTTTCAGATCTAAAATAAAAGTAGTCATATGCGCAAATATTAAAGAGTAAAAGTGTTCCTAAGAACGTTTTAGTATGTGTCTCTCAGAGATAAAACCTACATAATAAGTTAAAAAACATGCCTATTAAGAACTTATAAAATGATCTGATGAAGCTTTTGATCTACAATTTTGCATTAGTTTCAACCTAAAGTCTGTGCATTCATTTCTCAGAATCCAGGATACTCTACTAACATAGCTATATTATATGTTTGTCTTTGTCATTACTATCTTCTGTGCAATATGGTAGTCCTTAGGGAGCATTAATTGCTAGCTATCTCTTAGCTACTTACTGGCAATCTTGGAACAATTACCATGTACTTATGGGAATGAGGAATTCATTTATTTATTGCCTTTCTCTTAAAAATCCCATAGCCCTGGAGTCAAGAAGATAACAGTATAAATTGCCCACTTATCTCTGTGGGAATTATTCCTTTTACTATCACTACCATCCATCACAGCAGCACCATAACAACCTTTATAAGGGGTTCACTCATCCAAATTAAAACTATAATGTTTATTGCCATTCAAATCATATTGAACTTATCCATTATTTTCTTATCTCCTTCAACTCTCTTTCTTTTTTTTGAAATGAAACAAGGACCTTGACTTTGGGATCATATAAATTTGACTATTCTGAGGTCACTAGTCCTGTTTTTAGATAAGATGGTTAGAAATATAAACTAATCACTGTGTTGGTATTTGGATGTTTATGTGAAATAAACTGAGCATTTCAAACTGTCAGACAAGTACCACAGACTATCTTATTAAACATATTCAGTTGATTCAGAATAAATATTTCCTATGACTTCATAGGGATAATAAATCTTTTTCTTTTCATATACTTTCATGTTTTTATAACATGTAAATAAAACACATCAGAATACATAAAAAAGTCACATAACATGATTTATCAAAGGGAGAAAATAAATTTCTGATACTTTTCAGCCTTTGAATTTATTGTTGGACACTTATTTCCAGATATTTCATGCATAAATACACATAAGAGGAATTCAACATCATACTTAAATTGTTATTTTAAATGCTTTGCAAAGATTCATATCCCAACTTTAAATTTATTTCTTTCCTTCCAGCAAGATATAAAACAAAAGGAATAACTTGAAATACTCATGTTAAATTAATAACAAGAAAATCAGAAACTATAAAAAATGATTAGCATCTTATTTTATCTCTCTCTTTTAGATTATTATCTTTCAGAGGCAATTTACTTTAATTACCTGAATATTTTCTTTATTTTAAAAGTAATATATTTTAAAAAAGTAATATCAGATTATTTATTTAATGTTATTTAATTCAGATAAGATCATTAAAGTGTAAAACTATGGCTTACTCATTGTGATACAGCAAAACAAACAATAAACAAAGAAACTATGGGTTTAGAGTCAGACAGAGCTCAGTTGGGACGCCATTCATGCTACTTACTTTGAGTTGAGTCCTTTGAAGGTTAATTATACTGTTAATTACACTGTTTCACAAAAATAAACTCAAAATTGGTAAAGGAGTTACAATGTAAGATGGAAAGCCATAAAAATCTTAGAATAATGCATAGCAATTTATCAGACATCTCTCGTAGCAATATGTTTACTGATACATCTCCCAGGACAATGGAAATTAAGGAGAAAACAAACAAATGGGACTCTATCAAAATAAAAAGTTTCTGCACATCAAAAGAAATCATCAACAAAATAACAGAGCCCACTGCATGGGAGAACATATTTGCCAATATTACATCTGATAAAGGGTTAATCTCCAAAATGTATAGGGAAAACTTATAATTTAACAAAAAGAAGATAAAGAACCCAATAAAAAATGGGCAAAGGAACTAAACAAACATTTCTCAATTATGGACATACAGAAGGCCAAGAGGTATATGGAAAAATGTTCAAAATCACTAATCGTCAGAGAGATGAAATGAAAACAACTAATGAAGTAGCACCTCACACCTGTCAGAATGGCTATCATCAACAAATCAACAAATGACAAGTGCTGGTGAGGATGTGGAGAAAAAGGAACCCTCATGCACTGCTGGTGGGAATGCAGACTAGTGCAGCCTCTGTGGAAAACAGTTCGGAGTTTCCTAAAAAAAAAAAAAAATTAAAAAGGGAACTCTCATTTGACCCAGTGATCTCATTTCTAGGAATATATCCTCAGAAATCAGAAAGAATATATGCACCTCTGTGTTCATAGCAGCACTATTTACAATAGCCAAGATTTGGAAACAGCCTAGGTGCCCATCAGCAGGTGATTGGATTAGAAAACAGTGGTACAGCTACACAATGAAATACTAAGCAGCTGTAAAAAAAGAAGGAATATTTTTTTTAAGATTCAAATAGCATGGATGGAGCTGGAGACCAATATGCTAAGCGACATAAGTCAGTCAGAGGAAGATAAGTATCACTTGAACTCACTCATCTGAAGAATATAATGAACATAAACTAATGAACAAAAATAGGTATAGTGATATAGAAGCATTGAACAGACTGTGGAACCTCAGAGGGAAGGCGAGGAGGGTTGGCTGGGGGGTGGGGAGAGAATGGGTATGTAGAGATCAACCAAAGAATTTGTATGCTTATAAGCATAACTAATGGACACAGACAATAGGGGGGTGAAGGCCTGGGCTGTTGTAGCAGGAGCAGGCTGGGAGAGGTCAATGGGGGGAAAGAGGAAATATGTAATTCTTTCAACAATAAAGAACAACTAAAAAAAGGCAAACTGTATATATAAGGTGCATGGCACAAAGCATCAATAATGGCTACCATTTAATGTGGCTTACTGTGAGCCACATACTGTGCTAAATGCTTTACATATTTACAAAGGTAATCTTTACAGCATTCCCATGAAGTAAAAGTTACTTTGGCCCTATTTTATACATGTGGAAATAGAGGATAGAGGTGTTAATTAATTCACCCTAACCTGCACAAGGTGAACCTGCACAAGTGCAGTACACTAACTGGGGTCCATCTGCTTGGTTAAAACTATGATTGTGTAATAAACTACTCAAATCTCTGTAACTTTAAACAATAACCATTTTATTGTCTCTCATGATTTTATGGGGTTGACTGAACTGAACAGGGTGATTCTTTGCCCTACAAGATGTCAACTCTAGGTGGCAGGGAAAAAGTGCAATGTCTGAGGTGGTCCATCACAAGGCTGGCATTCTGTGCTGACCTGTCTGATGGGAGCTCAGATAGGGCTGTCACCCGGGGAGCCTCAGCTCTCTTTGCAGTACTGCCTGCATCCTCAGCATGTGGATTGGCTTTGATTAGCATTGCACACTGGGCTATAGGAAGGTGTTTTGAAAGAGGACAAGCTTCAACATGCAGACATGTAAGAGGCTCTCAGTTGTACCATATGTTAATGTCTCATTAGCCAAGGCTAGTCACATGAACAAGCCCAGAATCAGGGATCCTGGAAGGCCCATTAAGGCCACTGAAGTAACAGCCCACTGTAACAGCAGTCATCAAATGCACTCTTTTGAGTCCTCCAAACTGTCATGGCTGTGACAAGAAGTTGAGTTTCAGACATACAGTCAATTATATATTTAGTAAATTTTATACTTTTCTGCTTCCAAATATGACATAAAATGTCAATTCTATATAAATGATTTTCAAAGAAATTTCAGTTTTATAAAAGAAAAGTGCCTCTCAAAGATTTAAATAGTTTTTATGCATTTAAAAAATGCCATTTTATACTGGGGTTTTAAAGTTATAGTTCTCTAGTGAATAAAATAAGGAGAAATATAGTTAGGCTTTATGCCCTATTATTATTCAAATAAAAGTAAATATAAAGCAATTTATTTCCTAGAAATATGATTAATTGTGGATTTTTAAAGAAGTTTCTTTTCGAGAACTAAGATGGCGGCAAACGTGAAACACCTATCTTGCCGTCATAATCAGCAATTTTAATACTACAACTTAACGAAGGAACAAACACCTTCCAGAATCACCAGAACGCTCGCCGAGTGAAAATTCCACAAATAAAAGTAAAGATAAGACACTGTGACCCGGAGGAGCGGCGGCGGACAGCGTTGAAAGATTCGCGCGCAGAGAGAGGTTTGGAACGCACGCCGCGGAGAGGGCGGGCGGCTGAAAACCGGCCAGTTTTCTCGAACGGGGAGACAGGGGCGTCCCAATGGACAGATTCTCCAGCTCTGGGCGAAGTCCAGAGAACCCACTATCACACGGGGTGAAAACTGGACAGTGGGAGGGCACGCCGAAGCTCGGGGGCTGCCGGGTCTGCCGGCTTGTGGAGAAGGCAGCTCTCGCGCGAACAGCTCGGCTGCGTGACGGCGCAGAGAGCGCTCTGCGACTTGTCTCTCATTCGGAAAACCATCAGTCTGCTTTGTTTTACGACCCTGGGTGAGACATTGCGCATGCAAAGTCATTTGGGGACAGTCTGAATTCCCCGGCAGCAGGTGGAGCTCCATAGCGGCTCTCTCTCAGAGGTGCTGGCAGCCATTGCCCCCCGCACAGAGCCCCTGGGGCCGCATAGGGCGGAGCTAACGCTGTCTGCTTGGCCCGGAGACTCCGCCCACCCAACCTGAGCACAGCTGAGCTTCACAGACAATTGGCCTGGAGGTCAAACCCTCCTAGGGCTAACAACAAAAAGCTGGGTTTAAATTCAAAAACACTGAATACAACCCATAAAGGATTGCAGTAAGAGTACCCACCTCAGGTAACTGGGGAGACTGAGCCACTGTCCCTTTGAGGATAGCAATCACATAAAGCAGCCACCATGCAGAGACATGGAAAGAAATCAGGTGTGAAAGAAATGGAGGAGAAAAGACGACAAGACATAGAGTTCAAAACCACAGTTATAAGGCTTTTCAAGAGGCTCCTACAAAAGGCCGATCAACTTAATGAGAATTACCAGGAAATAAACAAGACCAACCAGCAAATGAATGAGACTTACAAGGAGATGAATGCTACTTACAAAGAAATGAATGAGACCCTCAGGGAAATGTACAAGACCTCTGAGGATACGAACCAGACCCTCACAGATAAAAAAAAGGACCAACTAGAAATCAAGCATACACAGACTGAAATAAAAAATATTACACAAAGTCCTAAAAGCAGTCCAGAGGGCCACAAGAACCAAGTCAAAGATTTGAAATACAAAGAACCAAAATCCACTCAGCTGGAAAAGCAAGAAACAAAAAGAATTCAAATAATTGAAGATAGCGTAAGGGGCCTCTGGGACAACCTCAAGCAAGCCAACATCCGAATTATTGGGGTGCCAGAAAAAGAGAGAGAGCAAGTTAATGAAAACCTACTTGAAGAAATAGTGACTGAAAACTTTCCCCACCTGGTGAAAGAAACTGACTTAAAAGCCCAAGAAGTACACAGAACCCCAAGATATAGGAATCTAAAGAGGACCACACCAAGACATATCATAATTAAAATGCCAAGAGCAAAAGATAAAGAGAGAATATTAAAAGCAGCAAGAGAAAAACAGTTGGTTACCTACAGGGGAGCACCCATACGATTGTCAGCGGATTTCTCAACAGAAACGATGCAGGCCAGACGCGAGTGGCAAGAAATATTCAAAATAACGAAGAGCAAGAATCTACAACCAAGATTACTCTATCCAGCAAAGCTATCATTCAGAATTGAGGATCAGATAAAGTGCTTCGCAGATAAGAAAAAGCTAAAGGAGTTCATCACCACCAAACCAGTATTATATGAAATGCTGAAAGATATTCTTTAAGAAGAGGAAGAAGAAAAAGGTAAAAATATAAATTATGAACAACAAATACACATCTATCAACAAATGAACATAAAAATCAAGTGAACTGATAGGCTGATGAACAAGATAAACTGGTGACTATAACAGAAACATGGACATAGAGAGGGAATGGACTGACAATTCTTGGGGAGAAAAGTGTTGTTGGAAGTACAGCAAGAGATTGGACAAAAATCTTGCAACAATGGGAGAGGACATTGGGGGAGGGGGAGGGGAGGGCGGAGGGTGGGATAGGTACAGGGTGGAGGGAAGATATAGGGGGATAAAAAAGGGGAAACCATTTAATTAATAAACTGAACAATTAAAAAATAAATAAATAAATAAAAGAGTAAAAAAAAAAGAGTAAAAAAAAAATAAAATAAAATAAATAAAAAACAGAAAAAAAAAAAAGAAGTTTCTTTTCAAAGGAATGGCTTTCATCCCACTATTTCTGTTAAAAATAAGATTTTTATTTCAGATATTATAATTCTATCTTCATTTTATGTAAAATTAAAATAATTTAGTCTTAATGATATATATCTAGATGAGTTCCACACAGAACTTTTGTTTAAAAGTTTTATTTCAGATAAATTATTCCATATTTGTGTATATGTAATTTATTTCCAAACAGAAGTATTTTATCTTAATAAGCCAAAATATTTAACTGTTTCTTCTACTAATACTGAAATTTAGGCAACTTTAGAAAAAGTGAATGGCTGAAATATATATATATATATATATAGTCCTTTACTCTTGCTCATTACTTCAAGTTAAATTAGCAAATGATATAAAGGTAATAAATACCATTTCAAAGTTGTTTGGTGACCAATGCAAACTCTGACAATGTCATAGCTTAATATCAAGGCTCTGAGAGGCAATATCAGAAGATGATATCTGAACTAAATTATCCCCTTAATGGCTATAGTAATTAAGATTTTTAAAATAAAAAGAAATGAGATAAATATATAAAAGAAGTAATAAAGGAAATCAGTACTTACTTTTTGTGACAACACCTTCTAGTCGGATGATATTTGGATGGTCAAACTGACCCATGATACTTGCTTCTCTTAGAAAATCTCTTCTTTGCCGGTCCATATGGCCACCTTTCAAAGTTTTGATGGCAACTGGGATCTCCCTTTTTCCTGGTGTCTTCAAACGCCCACTACAGACTTCTCCAAATTCTCCTTAAAATATGAACAAAAGTAGTTATTTGTTTAAACAGAATACTTATATTCCAGAAGGGATAGAGTTGTTACACAGTATTAACTTTTTGTTTTTTAAAGTAATGGCTCTCAAGTGTGCCATTTTCACATGGAGAGTTCTTTCTTAAAAATTAAATTTGTAATGACAATATACTTGGTCAGCATCATTTATAATGACTAGCAGAATACATTTCATATGCTGTTCCATAGGAACTGCTATTAAAGATATCCCCTGATCTGCTGAGAAATTATGAATAGCCCAATAGGCGATGCTAATGTAATTCTATAGAAAAGCAATCACTGCATAATGTTTCCTGTTCCTGTTCTCAATACTGATATATGGGTCAAATGTCTGCTCTATTCGGGGAATTCATCAGGCATAAATAGTTGAATTGATCCCACAGGCTATATGCCTTGTCTACCCTGCCATTAGAAATCAATGCTAAGGTCAATTTGTATATGAACATATTGAAAAGACCATACTAAACTCAACTATAATAAGTCATTATACAGGGTAACTTATAAGTCACATATTTGGAATACAGATACGGTAAGTTCAGCATACAATGACTCTATTGGACAGATTAAATAATAGCCAAATACTTATCATGAATTTACTACATATATCCAGTGCTAGGGTGCTCTGAATTTCAAAGTATAAAACTTGGTCTCTTTTTGCAGAAGTTTATAATCTAGTAGGAGAACCTTATAAACGTAAATGAAACAACTTCAGAACATAAGAACCAATCCCTAAAAGTGCTGTATTAAATAAGAATAGTGAGAACTAGAAGACTTCCCAGAAGAGGTGGAAGTTTTGCTGGACCTTGAATGATAGTTACCATTTGGACATTCAAGAAAAGCAGCAACAGTGCAGAGAGGGATTTATGAAGGGAGTGAGGAAGTGAAGACAAAGATTCAAAGACCAGAAAGAGGGAAAAAAGCAATGTGGAGATTGGCAGTAAGGATACAAGGCTGACTAGAGGAGTTATTGTGGGGAAGGTAGGAGGCTTTCACAGTGTAACACAATATCCTATATAATAAAGAGCTAATATGCTAATTAGACTGAACAGCAGAATGACCATCCAGACAACCTTCTAGACAAAGCTGGAGCTATGAGGGCCAAGGCAGCAGTCTGGGTGGCTGTGAGGGCCTACTCTTGCACGAATTTTGTGCATCGGGTCTCTGGTATCAAATAAAGCTTGAAATTTAAGACTTAATATATGTAGGGCCAATTATCTGCATTTACTTAAGATCCTCAGTTCATCATATATAATAAAAGGGTAATATGCAAATAGATTGAAAAGCAGAATGACCAATCGCTATGACTCACATTGACTACCAGGGGGCAGACACCCAATGCATGAGCTGTGCCCTGGTGGTCAGTGTGCTCTCATGGAACAGTGAGCCTGACTTCTGGCTGATAAGTGCAGCACTGGTGGCGGGAGCCTCTCCCACCTCAGCTGCAGGCAGGTGGTAAGAAGCAAGGGGTTCCAGACTGCAAGAGCCCTGGACTACGAGAGAGATGTCTACCTGCCAGCATAGGCCTGATGCCCAAACATCTTTAAAGGGGTTCTGGACTGTGAGAGGACACAGGCCCTGCTGAGGGACCCTACCCCAACCAGTGCACAAATCTCATGCACCAGGCTTCTAGTTGATATATAAAGTGAAGATAATAATAAAACCTTCTATATGTCTATAATGTTCTTTCCCTATAAGGATATGGGAAAGAGAAAAAGTGATAATATATGTAACAGTGCTTAACAACTATGAAGTGCTATTCATGTGCTTTAAGTTATACAAATCTTTGGAAGGGTGAAAGGAATGCCTATCTTCAGTTGTTTTATTGCCTGGCAGGTCTGGCCAATAGTTTTATGCAGTGTAAGTTAAAGTTTGACCCTCGAACAAATTAAAATTTGACCCTCTAACAAATTAAATTTTTGTGGTACTATAAATTTTGATTACCCAATTTTTCTTTAAATCACTTCATTGCAGCCAATTACATTTTACTATACATGAAAATTAACTACCTTTTGATCATATATATATATATATATATACACACACATACATACACACACACACACACATACTCTAGAGGCCTGGTGCATGAAATTCGTGCACTGGGATGGGGGTGTCCCTCAGCCCAGCCTGCACCTTCTCCAATCTGGGACCTCCTCAGGGAATGTCCAACTGCTGGTTTAGGCCTGATCTCTGGTGACTGCTGGCTCACAATCCAGGACTGCTGGCTCCCAACCGCTTGCCTGCCCGCCTGCCTGATTGTCCCTAACTGCTTCTGCCTGCCAGCCTGATCACCCCCTAACCACTCCCCTTCCAGACTTTTTGATGCCTAACTGCTCCCCTTCTGGTCCGATTGCCCCCAATTTCCCTCTTTTAATGGCACAGTTGCTCCCAACTGCCCTCCCCTGCAGGCCTGGTTGCCCCCAACTGCCCTCTCCTGCCAGCCTGGTCACCCTTTACTGCTCTCCCCTGCCTGCCCAGTCACCCCTAACTGTTCTTCCCTGCCAGGGAGAGAAAGAGAGAGAGAGAGAGAGAGAGAGAGAGAGAGAGAGAGAGAGAGAGAGAGAGAGAGAAACATTGATGTATGAGAGAAACTCCAATTAGGTGCCTCTTGCACATGCCCTAACCAGAAATCAAACCTGCAACCTTTTTAGTGTAAAGGACTATGCTCAACCAACTTGGCCACCTGACCAATTTTTTAGCTTTATTTTAAAAAGATTTTTCTTTTGGATATAAAAAATGGCAATTGATAAAAATTTTCAATGTTTTTCTATTAAGGCTCTGAACCTTGAGAGAGAGAAAAAATGTGCATATGTTGAAGTTAATGCCTAATACATCCCCATCTACAAAGATCCTTGACATTTCTTTTCAGATCACTCTAGCTTGTTGTAATACATATCTAGAACAAAACAAACATTTTTCTTCCCTTTTTCTTTCATATTGCCTTAATAAATCTGTTTGTACATATAAAGACTCAGCAGTATTTAAAAACTCTTCACCTGTTAGGACTGCACAATCCAATTGATTTTCTGTTAACATTTCATAGTAATTCAAATAAAATGTTAGGTATAGTGAAATAAATAGAAAACTCTCCATTGGTATTTTATCAAGACAGGCAGAGTGGTAATTTTCTTTGGTTTTCTGTTGTCTGAAATTCATGTATCTTATTAACACCAGGCAGGTGTTTTCTTTATGTAAAGCTTTTCATGATCAAGCTGTTATCACACTTATTTCAGTGACACTAAATTTGGTTGCCCCAATTAACCATCTGAGACTTCTAGTGCATTCTTAAGGCAAAGTCCAAAAAATTCAGTCACAGAATGTATTAAAACCCCTATCCACGGTAGGCCTGGAAGTATCAGACATATCAGGCAGAAAGGAAAAATATTTTAGATTAAATGTATACTTTCAGATGGTGCCAAAGACTAATCTATTATATGATTGTCTTACACTAAGAGAAGAATCATAAAAAATAACTAGGGGCCCACTGCATGAAATTTGTGCACTGGGGTGATTGGTCCCTCAGCCAAACCTGCCCCCTCTCACATACTGGGAACCCTCAGGGGATATCCTACTGATGGCTCACCCCCAGCCCAAGGACGAAAGCCTCTGGCTGAGATTTTCCATCCTTGGGCAGGGGACCTCAGCCAGGGAACCCAAGCCAGCCATCACTCTGCAATCAGGCCAATCACTGCCTGGCCCCTCCCCCAGCCTGCCCCACCTGGGCTGCCATGAGCAGCAGCCATCTTGGTTGTGTGGTAATTTGCATATCTCTCCTGAGTGGCTTGTGGGCGTGGCTTGTGGGTGTGACTTGTGGACATGGCTTGTGGGCATTGCTTATTTGGTATAGCAAAGGTATGGTCAATTTGCATATTACTCTTTTATTAGATAGAGTTCCTCAATAAGATCTGCTAACATTTATGTATACTGGTTAGTTCATCATTAACTCACACACTATAGGAATGTGGTGTTAACTACTTTTTGTTTTATCAAGACCTTGCACTATCATTATTAACAAAGGTAAAGCACATATATAGTGCTTATCACAAGCAGGGTCTAACTAAGTATTTATTTTAATCTCAACAACAAACCTGTGAGGTGGGTCCCATTATTATCCCCACTTTACAGATGAGGAAACTGAAGCACATGAACCCAATAACTTGTTCCCAGTGGCTCCAGAGAACTTGCTTATCACACCTCTTTGCTGTCTGAGGTTTTTATCATTGTTAATATTTTCTTGACTTGGTATGTTAAATTTCCAGTTGGTAACAATGGTGTCTTTAAACCAACTATTATATAGCATTCAAGCACATCAATTGTATATGCACAGGGCATGGAGTGATAAAACCATATATTAGACATTTTTCACTATAAAATAAAAATGGAGACCTAGCTCAAATATGTTGTATATTAGGTTGTCTGGGGGAAAAAATCACTACAGTCTATCTAGTTTCAAGCGAGCAAAGAACATTATATCTAGGATCATTGATCTTCTGCCACTGACAGCCCACTCACTGACTAATAACCCGGTGTATCTCCCTGGATGGTGGTAAACCTTTTTGGACAAGCAATTTTGTTGTATAATATGTAGAGTCATATTAAAATATCAGCTAGTATTGGGTTTCCACATAAATCCTATATAATAGAACTAAAAGTGTGGGAAGATGGAGGCAGTGAGAGAAGCTGCCTTGGAGAACTATCATACCATGATCCCCTAGATGCTTCCCACAATTGTACTCCCCATGTTCTAAGGTTCTGGTTTTCTACCACCTCCAACCCCTCCTGAGTACTGAAGCAAAGAACTTCCTCTTGATGGTTTTTTAAAAACATGCCTCCCAGGTGTTTCCTTTTCTTCATCCTTGCTGCTTCCCTCCTATAGGAATGCTGTCCACAAGTTTCCTCCTTCCTCTCTTGTCTCCACCCTCCTTAGCCCTTCTCTATGTGGATGGCTTTTTATTATCAGTGAAGGCTACAGTTTGAGGTCCCACTTGCAGAAAACTTTTTCTGATCAACCCATGATTTAATCTCTCACTACCATCAGGTCCCTCCAAATGAGAAATAAAAAAGTAGATGCTCTACAGTCAGAAGCTGGCCTTGCTCTCCTATCAGACATTAGACCCACCTTCACAAGTTTACTCTGACGCCATGATGAAATGAGACCGAACAAGGCCACTGCATGATTCTGCCTGAGCACAAAGGCAAGGTACAGTGCCCAAACAGGCAGCATTCCCTCCTCTCTTCACTAAAATGAGTAACTGCTAATTCTTTGCCTCATCCTTGTTTTAGTGTCTCTTCCTCTAGATAAGATTAATTAAGATACCAGATACTGTGGTTAAAGTCCTAAAATTAAGGCCCAGTAATTAGATGCTTGCTTTCATATTTGGGGGAAACTAGCAGGGCCTCAAATGGCCTTACCACAGATTCTCCTCCTCCCCACTCTGCTCCCAGATAAGATCCTCTAGCCAGACAACCATCCTTATCAAAGTGATCAGATACAACCCCCTACCCCCCCACCCCAGTAGTAGGTTTTACTTTCCTGCCTGCCCAAACAGGCCAATCACATCCTCCTAAGGGAACAAGGACACCTCATGCTCTTGATACTATAAAGCTTGCCTTCCATCGCTCCTGGTCATTCCCAAGTGCAACCTGTGTGTGGCGCTGTGTGGTGTCCTCCACCCCCTGGGCTGTGAGTAGGTATAATTAATAAATATGTCAATCTCATCTGTTTAATGTAGGATGCTGTGCACTCATCCATCTGATAACCCTATGATGAGAATCTTTCCCATACCAACAGGGAAGGGGCAAGGAAATGAGGGGGAATGAAAACAGAGGCAATGAAAATAGATACATGATCACAACATTGCCTCTGCTTTCTAATGGCATTTAATCTAGAGCAAATTCCTACTTCCTAGATCCTCTCTCAAATCACCCAACCAAAGTCCAAATCCTATAATAGGTGTCATCTGACAGACACTACCATTCCCCATTCTGTATGATTTCCTGGCTGAACCCAATTTTTTAAACTATAGTGTGTTCCTGGAATCTTTGGTTTGAGAGTATGAGCACAACATACAAAGTGGGGCAAAAGTAGGTTTATAGTTATATCTACTTTCAAATACAATTATTAATAAATAATTAAATTATAAAACAACTGTAGTGAGTATGAGAAACAGAGTTTGTTCTTATTTTATTAGAAGTAACCAAGTACAAAACAGGCATATTTTTTTCTGAGACACTAAGTCCCTGAGCTAATAACCATGTGTTGAGTGCACAATGAGAATGTTTTATCCAAATAGAGTTCATGACCTTTGTTTGTGCAGTACAGCTCTTCCTTCAGGGCTCAACACAGGGCCATGCAGATTTTTAGTAATTAATTTATGTGTGGCATGGGATGAGGAAAAGTTGAAAATCACTGAAGTCATGAAGGCATGGCTTTGACTATCTCTAGTTTATGTTGTGCTAACACATAAAACAACTCTTCAATGTTTGTTGCATGCATGAAATAAATGAATGTGGGGAAAAACCATCAACTCTAGACCCAAAATTAGGAAACCTGTGAATAGAGGTAAAGGTTAAGGAGTTTTTCAATATGCTAACTTTTTAAAATTTTCTTTCTTTATGAGCATAGTCTTTTTTTTATTTATGAGCATAGTCTCATTTGCTTGCCCTTCATTATGTCCAGTTAAGAGATGCTTCAATATTTTCTGTATTCATTTCTTTTTAAAAAATTTAACTATGCACAATCTATTTTCTTTCCTGAGTGTAAAGGCAACAAGGAAAATATTTTTAAGTATCATGTAAAGAAAAACAAGAGATATAGTAGAAAAATGTACAACATCTTTTTAATTCAGCACTAGAAAGATCTATTTGTCTCTTGAGGTATTAAGATAAATTCCATCATTTTTAATGTTATCAGAAGGTAATCCACCCAATTTTATTCACTCTCTGTCATTCAAGGATGAAATACCAGAATCCTTATGACTAATTCTGTCTGATTTCTTATTGATGCATAGCATACATTCTACAAATGAAAGAGGACAATGTTTTTAGAGAATTTACAATCTCACATCTTTTGAAATGATATTTGAATGCTTCTGATTCAACTTCACAGAAAGCTTTAACACAATGCAGGATTTCTCGTGTTTAACAAGGTTTGTCAGGAGGAGGATTAGACTAAGCTAAAAGATAAGAGGTTCTTAGAGGTTAGGGCTTCTATTTCCGGCTTCATTACTATTTTGTTTTGTGGCATTAAAGGAAGTCACAGTACTTTGCCCTGCTTTAGTACCATTCTGTGTGGGTTAAATACTGTACCTACCACCCATCTATTTCTTAAGAAATAAAGATTAACGGAGCCCACACCATCTTGAAGGAGAGAGCGGCGTCTTCTAGGAACTTATCAGCACCACTACCCAGACTGGGCTTGGACACTGCCCGCGACCCTGCAGCCACTCCAGCCAAAATCCTGCTGCCCCACCCACAGACCTGCAGACCCTAGGCCGTCCACCTCCAAGGATGCATGGCTCCCGCATCAGTAAGTGTGACTTTCCCCTCCCCAGCCGCAGACTTCCATACACCTCAATTAATTGCGCCTTCCCAGTATTCAGGTTTTGTGAGTCTACGCCGCCACAGGCCACTTTTGGGTGCTTCTGTGACTCCCCCGCTGGGCTTGCTCTTATCCAAATGAGGATGCAGGGCCTGGCAGTAGTAAATCTGAATTCCCCCTTCCCGGCTGCCTGCCCACAGATACCATGGTTGCGCGGCTTAAGCCTAAGGGTCCATCTCAGCGCGTGGGTGTGCCTCTGTGAGCTGCCACTGGGTGCATGTGAATCCAACCAAGGGCGCAAGGTCCTGGCAGCAAAAGCTGAGTATTCACACGCTGCAGCTGTGCACAGGCCTCTGAGCCCACCGCCCCTGTAAGCCGCCGCTCGGCGGGCTGGTAGCCAAACAAGGGTGCACAGCCCTGGCAGTAGAAATTTGGACTTCCCCCTTCCCGGCTGCCTACCCAAAGACACTGCAGTCGTGTGGTTTCAGCACGCAGGCCCGCTGAGGCCACCACCCCAGCAGGTGACCCCCAGGTGCCTCTTTAAGTTGCCACTAGATGCACTCATATCCAACCAAGGGTGCAAGGCCCCAGCAGCAGGAGCTTGGACTTCCTCTTCCTCAGCTGCTGACCTCAGATCACTGCAGTTGCACCTCTCCAGCACACAGCTCCTGAGCCCGCTGCCCCACGGCAGGTGGCCCCTGGGTGCTACTCTGAGCCGCTGCAAGGCACAACCTCGGCTGCTGGCATCCAATCCCCTCAGTAGCGCCCCTCCAGTGTGTGGGCTTCATAAGCCCACTGCCCCAGCATACAGCTCCTGGGTCCCTCAGTGAGCTGCCACTGGGTGTGTGCCTCTCCAACCAAGGGTGCATGGCTCCCTCAGTAGAAACTGGGACATCCCCCTCCTGGCTACCTACCTGGACAGCTTGGTGAGTTACTGAGGACTTGCCTCCCTGGACAAGGTCACATTGTTTCAGCCACAGTCTCTGAGATTCCCACATCTCCAGCTGCTGGATCCTGAAGCCCCTCGTGATTCAGAGAGGGAAATCACCTTGCCAGAGTCTGACTGCTTCAACCACAGACTATGAGACACCTGCCCTCACTGTCACGGGCTCCAGAACCCTCATAGTGAGTTGCAGATTGACGCTAATCCAGCAAGAGTCACAACACACTGGCCAAAGTTACCTGAGCCTCAGGCCCTGAGACTTCTTCCTCCCAGGCGGTGGACTTTGGGAACCTATAGTGAGCACATACCAGTGAGATTTCAGATAACCTTTTCCACCAGAGCTGGAACCATGGTCACATCCAAAACACTTGTACTTTGAAGTGGGGGGTGAGTCACATTGCCAATCTGAGACGAGACTTCATCCATGAATAAGAAACTAATGTTCAAGATCCAACCATATCAAGAGAACCCAAATAGCTCAAGTAGGAGACCTGAGAGATGGAATCAGTAGCACCACCCACAAAAGAACCTGGGTAGCAAAGCAGCTGGATCTAGGAGACAGAAACAATTAAAACATTATAGCAAAAAAAAAAAAAAAACAAAAGCAGAGGGGGGAGACAAAAAAAAAAAATCCCCAAAGGAAAGAAAAAGAGGAATCACCAGAAAGGGAATTAAATGAAATGGAGGAAAGAAACATGTCAGATAAAGAATTCAGAGTAATGGTTATAAGGATGTTCAAATGGCTGGATGACAAATACACACAGTTCAATGAGAATTACAAGGAGCTTAATGAGAATGTCACCAACATGAAAAGGGATCAAGAGTAAATGAAGAATGACATAGCTTCAGTAAAGAGTACAATGGAAGGTTTAAACAGTAGACTAGAAGAGGCTGAGGACCACATCAGCAAATTAGAAGACAAGGTGATAAAACACACAAACACAGTAGCAACTGGAAGAAAACTTAAAATGCAGGAGGAGAGCCTAAGGGAGCTTTGGAACAACACAAAACAAAACAATATCTGCATAATTGGAGTATCAGAAGGAGAGGAAGAGGAGCAAGGAATAGAAAACCTGTTGGAAGAAATAATGACAGAAAACTTCCTTGATATTGGCAAGAAAAAAAAAATACAAGTCCAAGAAGCACAATGAGTCCCAAAGAAGATGAACCCCAAATACCAACACAAGGACACATCATAATTAAATTGGCAAACACCAATGGCAAAGTTAGAATCTTAAAGGCTGCCAGAAAGAGGCAGAATGTTACCTACAAGGGATTTTCCATTAGAATATCAACTGATTTCTCAACACAAAACACCAGGCCATTAGAGAATGGGATGAAATATACAAAGTGATGCAAAGCAAGGGACTGAATCCAAGAATACTATACCCAGCAAGGCTATCATTCAAAATTGAAGGTGGAATCAGGAGCTTCACAGACAAAAAAGAATTTATTACCAACAAACCAGCAATGCAATAAATGCTAATGGGACAGCTGTAAAAGGAAGAAACAGAAAAGCAAGAAGGAACACGATAAATAATAAAAATGGTGACAAACAAGTACTTATCAATAATAACATTAAACACAAATGCTCCAATAAAAAGACATAGGGTAGCTGAATGAATAAGAAAACATGACACTTATATTTGGTGTCTGCAAGAGATACACCATAGAACAAAGAATTCACACAGACTGATAGTGAAGGGATGGAAAAAAATTTTTCAGGTAAATGGAAATGACAAAGAAGCTGGTGTTGCAATAATTGTATCTGACAAAACAGACCTCACAGTAAATGACATAACAAGAGTTAAGGAGGGACCCTTCATAATAACAAAGGAATCAATTCAACAAGAAGATATAACTTTAGTAAACATATATATACCCAATACAGGAGCACCCAAATACATAAAACAACTTCTGGAATATATCAAGGGAGAGATCAACAGCAATACAATCATAGTAGGGGACTTTAATACTCCACTGACACCACTGGATAAAACCTCTAAACAAAAAATCAGCAAAAAATCAGCAATGCTAAATGACTCACTAGATCAGATGGACTTAATTGACCTCTTCAGAATATTTCATCCAAAAGTTACATAATATACATTCTTCTCAAGTGCACATGGGACATTTTCAAAGATAGACCACATATTAGGACACAGGCAAAATCTCTTCAAATTCAAGAATATAGAAATCATAAGAGGCATCTTCTCAGATCACAATGGCATGAAATTAGAAATAAAATACAATGAAAACAATGAAAAAAAAGTCAAACACTTAGAGGCTAAATAGCATGCTATTAAACAATGTTTGGGTTACCAAAGAGATAAAAGAAGAAATAAAAAAATCCTTGAAACAAATGACAATGAAAACACAACAATCCAAAATCTATGGGACACAATGAAAGCAGTCCTGAGAGGGAAGTTCATAGCTCTACAGGCCTATGTCATAAAACAAGCAAAAATGGCAATAAATTACCTAACCTTGAAACTTAAAGAATTAGAAAGAGAACAACAAGAAAAGCCCACAGAAACCAGAAGGAAGAAAATAAAAAGATCAGAGCAGAAATAAATGACATAGAGACAAAAAAAAAAAAAAAGAAGAAGAAGAAAAAGAAAAAGAAACCAAGAACTGGCTCTTTGAAAAGATAAGCAAGATTGATGAACCTGCCGAGACTGGTTTGGCTCAGTGGATAGAGCATTGGACTGTGGACTGAAGGGTCCCAGGTTCGATTCTGGCAAGGGCATGTACCTTGGCTGTGGGCATATCCCCAGTAGGGGACGTGCAAGAGGCAGCTGATCAATGTCTCTCTCATTGATGTTTCTGACTTTCTATCCCTCTCCCTTCTGCTCTGTAAAAAATGAATAAAATATATTTTTAAAAAAAGATTGATGAACCTCTAGCCAGGTTCACCAAGAAGCAAAGAGAGAGGATCCAAATAAACAAAATCAGAAATGAAAGAGGTGAAGTAATAACTGACCCCACAGATATACAAAGCATTGTAAAAAAAATACAAACAACTCTACTCCAACAAATTGGACAATCTAGGTGAAATGGATATATTTCTAGAAAAATAAAAGCTTCCAAAACTCAATAAGGAAGAATAATAAAAAAAAAAAACTGGATAGGCCAATAACTACTGATGAAAACAAAACAGTAATCTAAAAGCTTTCAGCAGACAAAAGCCTTGGCTTTACAGGGCAGTTTTACCAAATATTCAAAGAAAAAAATAAAACCAATCATTCTTACACTATTCCAAAAAATTTAAGAGAAAGGCATACTTTCAAGCACTTTCTATGAAGCCAGCATTACCCTAATCCCAAAACCAGATAAAGACACTACAAAGAATGAAAATTACAGGCCAGTATCCCTGATAAACATATATACTAAAATCCTCAACAAAATTCTAGCAAATCAGATCCAGCATTGCATTAGAAAGATCATAGACCATGACTAAGTGGGATTAATTCCAGGGATGCAAGTCTGGTACAATATCCACAAATCAATAAGCATGATACATCACATAAACAAATTGAGAGACAAAAATCATATATCATATTAATTTATGCAGAAAAGGCATTTGACAAAATCCAACACTCTTTTCTGATAAAAACACTCAGCAAAATGGGAATAGAGAGATTATATTTTAACATAATGAAAGCCATATATGACAAACCTACAGCCAACATCATGCTCAGTGGGCAAAAATTAAAACCTTTTCCTCTATGAACAAGAAGAAGATAGGGATGCCCGCTTTCACCACTCCTGTTCAACATAGTACTGGAAGTCCTAGCCACAGCAATCAGACAAGAAGAAGAAATAAAAGGCATCCAATTTGGAAAAGAAGAAATAAAACTGTCATTATTTGCAGATGACATGATACTATACATAGAAAAGCCTAAAAACTCCATAAAAAATTATTAGAGTTAATAAATAAATTTGGCAATGTAGGAGGATACAAAGTTAACTCCAAGACATCTATGGCATTTTTTATATACCAATAGTGAATTTACAGAAAGAGAGATTTAAAAAAAAATCCCATTTACCATTGCACCCCCCCCCAAAAAAATTAAAATATCTAGGAATAAACTTAACTAAAGAGTTAAAAGACCTGTACTTAGAAAACTACAGGACACTGAAAAAAGAGATAGAGGAAAACATAAACAGTTGGGGAAGAACATACCGTGTTCAAGGATTGATAGATTCAACATCATTAAAATGTCCATACTACCCAAAGCAATCTATAAATTTAATGCACTCCCCATTAAAATACCAATGGCATATTTCACAAACCTAGAATTAACTGTCCAAAAATGCATCTGGATTAAAAAAGACCCCAAATAGCTGCAGCAATCCTGAGAAAGAAGAGCAAGGTAGGTAGGATCTCAATAGCAGTTATCAAGCTGTATTATAAAGCCACTGTTCTCAAAACTGCCTTGTACAGGCACAAGAACAGACATATAGACCAATGGAATAGAATAGAGAATCTAGACATTAACCCAAACCACTATGCTCAATTGATATTTGACAAAGGAGGCAAGAACATACAATGGAATCGAGACAATCTCTTCAATGAATAGTGTTGGAAAAATTGGACAAATACATGCAAAAGAATGAAACTAGATCACCAACTTATACCATACACAAAAATAAACTCAAAATGGATAAAGTACTTAAACATAAGATGGGAAACCATAAAAATCTTAGAGGAATCCACAGGCAGCAAAATAGCAGACAAATATCGTAGCAGTATCTTCACTGATACAGCTCCCAGAGCAATGGAAACTAAAAAGAAAACAAACAAATGGGATTACATCAAAATAAAAAGCTTCTGCACAGCAAAAGAAACCATCAACAAAACTACAAGAACGCTCAGTGCATGGGAGAACATATTTGCTAATGGTATCTAGGATAAGAATTTCATCTCCAACATTTACAGGGAACTCATACAAGTTAGCAAAAGAGAGATAAACAATCCAACCAAAAGATGAACAGTGGACCTAAATAGATACTTTTTGAAAGAGAACATATTAGTAAGGAAGGCCATGAAAACATGCTAAAGGTCACTAATCATCAGAGAGATGCAAATCAAAACTACAATGAGGTACTATCTCACACATGTCAGAATGGCTATCATTAACAAATCAACAAATGACAAGTGCTGGCGAGGATGCGGAGAAAAAGGAACTTTTCTTCACTGCTGGTGGGAATGCAGACTGGTGCGGCCACTGTGGAGAACAGTATAGAGTTTCCTCAAAAAACTAAAAATGGAATTCCCATTTGACCCAGTGATCCCATTTCTAGGAACATATCCCAAGAAAATAGAAATACCATTCAGAAAGGATATATGTACCCCTATGTTCATAGCAGCACAATTTACCATAACTAAGATTTGAATCAGCCTAAGTGCCCATCAGTAGATGAGTGGATTAATAAACTGTGGTACTTCTACACAATGGAATACTACGCTACTGTAAAAAGTAAGATCTCCTACCATTTGCAACAGCATGAATGGAGCTGGAGAGCATTATGCTAAGTGAAATAAGACACCCAGAGAAAGATAAATATCACATGATCTCACTCATTTGTGTAATATAATGAACAACATAAACTGATGAACAAAAACAGATCCAGAGACAGAGAAGCATTGATCAGATGCTCAAACCTCAGAGGGAAGGTAGAAGAGAGTGAGGGTAAGGAAGAGAGATCAACCAAAGGACTTGTATACATGCATATAAGCATAACCAATGAACACATACACCAGGGAGTGAGGGCATGAGTGGGGGTGGAGTGGGAGGTGGGCAATGGAAAGATAAAGACTCATAGGTAATTTATACTAATAAAAGGATAATATGCTAATTAGGCTGGGAGACATTCCAGACAAAGCCATGGTGTTGGGGCTGAGGCAGAGGTAGTTAGGGGTCATCAGACCAGCAGGAGGTGACAATTGGGGATGAGCAGGCTGGCGGGGGGGGGGGGCAGTTAAGAGCAAGCAGGACAGAGGAGTGGGCAGTAGGGGGTGATCAGGCTAGGAGGGGCAATTGGGGCAAGCAGGCTGGCAAGGGGCAGTTGGGGGCAAGAACACTGGTGGGGTGGCATTTAGGGGTGATCAGGCCAGCAGGGAAGTGTTTAGGGGGTGATCAAGCAGGAAGGCAGTTGAGTGGTTAGGAGCCAGTGGTCCTGGATTGTAAGAGGGATGTCCGACTGCTGGTTTGAATTGGGCCTAAACCCGCAGTTGGACATCCTCTTAAAGGTTCCAGATTGAAGAGGGTGCAGGCCGGGCTGAGGGACACCCCACCAGCCCCATGCATGGGCCACTAGTATCTAAATAAATAAATAAATAAATAAATAAACAAACAAACAAATAAATAATGTTAATGTATATATATTTGCATAGCTTTTGAGTCTTTGAAAAGTTTCATGTAACCACATAACCAATGAGTCATTAAAAAATATATTGATACCACAGATCATGTGTTAAATATATAATTCACCTTTCATTTTTAAGTTCTCAAAGTCTAGGCTAGGAAGCAGGATTTCTTTAAGACCTGAGAATGAGTTTTTAACATCTTTATCAAAAGACTAGAGGCCCAATCCACGAAAACTGTGCAAGAGCAGGCCTTCCTTCCCCTGGCTGCCGGCACTGGCTTCCCTCTGGGACTGGGGCTTCCCTCCTCTGGCAGCTGCAGGCACCGGAGACCCGGGCTTCCCTCACAGCCCAGACTTTGTCCAGAAGGACATCAATCTAATTAGCATACTACGCTTTTATTATTATAGATGGGTAAAAGTTTCTTCAGTGAGTGAGCTAATTAACATATTGTTCATTCACCCTCCCCCATACTACATTCCAAATATTAAAAAGCCTTTTTTTGGGGGGGGGACGGGCAAGTTTCATTCTCTTTTGTTAAAACATGTTTTCCAATACAACATTGTCCTCAAGAACTTAAAATATCCTCTACATCTTATTTCATAAAGTCCAGCACATTACTTATTGAATACTCTTATTTGCAGTATTTTGACTTTTCAAATTCATTGGTACTTGTACCTCTAGGACACTTTTAAATTCAGTGTCTCAGCCTCTACCAGATGGACTCTCAGACCACCTGGTTTCTTGCCTCAGGATGTAGTGAAAGAGCTCTTCTTTAGATTAAAAATATTTAATTTCAAAATTCTGCTTGATGCTCTGTCAAAATTGATTCTCTGCCACCAGGGGAATCACATTAGAAACAAAATCTAATTAAAAGAATCTTTCTGACCCAGAAAAACGTACTCAATGTCTTTGCATCTCGTTTCCTCGGGTATAAAACATAATTCTTGGTTTTGCAGTTACAAGAAGAAGGTACCCAGCTCTGTTTCTGATAGCTCCTATTACTATTACTCAAATGTTCACTTGCTCTTTGGCCAACACCCCCGTACCACCCCACTCACACCCTGCAAAATATTCCTAGGACTAGTTCAACCATCTGCCAGTCTCTCCTCCCCAAGTAGGCCACTGAGCATTCAGTACTGGATAGTAGTGTTACTAGAAATGTATGTTCTTTGCTTAGCTATATCCCCTTTCAGTATACATATTATCTCAGGGTTATGTTTTTCACTACCACCAACTACTTCACTGTCTTTAAACTGTTAAGTTCCAAATCTACACTTGTAGTTCAAACTTCTCTCTTGAACTCCGGACTTATCATCATCTTCTGTGTTAGTCAGCTTGGGCTGCTGTGAAAAAATACTGTTGACTGGGTGGCTTAAACAACAGGATTTTAATTTCTCACAGTTCTGAAGGTGCCAGCTGATTCAGTTCCTGGTCAGAGCCCTCTTCCTGGTTTGCAGACAGCACCTTCTCACTGTGTCCTCACATAGCCTTTCCTTGGTGAGGCCATGGTGTGTGTGTGGGGAGGTTGGGGGGGAGGGGAGGAGAGAGAGAGGTCCCTCTTCCCCTACATATAAAGCCACCCATCCTATCAGGTTAGAAGAGGCCTTATTTTCGAATATAGTCACATTGGGGGTTAAGGCTGTAACATATGAATTTGGTGGGGAGGGGCACAATTCAGTCCATTTCATCTCTTCAAACTGACTTCTCCATCTCTATTCCTTAATTTATTTAACAGCTTTGATTGGTTGAATATTGATTCTCCAAAGATGACCACATTCTAGTGCACAGAATATGCAAATATGTTATCTTATACAGGCTTATGTAGGCGATATTGAGGGTTCAATTCCTAACGACTGTGATAAAGCAGGATCACAGCTGTCATCTTTTTCCCAGTGGAGGGTCTTGCCTTCGGTTTGCAAGAAGCACAACACCTGTGAAGTGCAATAAAGTGAAGAGCAATAAAGTGAGGTGTGCCTGTAAGTGAAGAGACTTTACTGAGTTCATGATCTTGACATGTGAGTGTCCTGGTGGGCCCTATGAAATCACAAGGGTCCTTACAAAAGAAAGGCATGAGGGACAGAGAAGGCCATAGGATGATGGAAACACAGGACAGAGAGATTTGAAGATGCCAGGCTGCATCAGTCCCGTCAACACCCTGACTTGAACCCACTGAGACTGAGTTTGGACTCCTGACTTCCAGAGCTGTAACACAATTAATTTACTGTCTGTGTGTTTTTAAGCCACTAGTCTGTGATAGTACACAGTGACTCAACACAGGGCTTGGGTCAGAGTGAGTTTTCAAATGTTAGTTTCCATTTTAGGCTGGGTAACACTCTCCCTTTAAATATAATTTCTTATTAGTCTTCAGTGTGACTCTTTTACATTGTTCTATGAAGAGCACTTCTCTCATTAGTTGAGAGTTTCTATTCGTTTATTTCTCCCACTACATTGTGGAAAATTTGAGCACAGGGATTTCATCTTAGTTTTAATCCCCAGTGTCTATCATAGTGAACACCATGGGTAACTAACGTTTACTGAATGCGTGATTGTGCAGAATTCCTGGTGATAGACAGCTTCCATCAGCATTTAACTCTCTGTGAAAATATCCAGTAAACATTTTCAAAGTGTTATTTGAGAGGGCAACCATGGAAGAATATCATTTACCCAGTATGTGTGAATTCCTGCAGTAGCACAAATAAAACATTTTGGAATTCAGTCAGGCAATACAAATGATCAGTATTCAAAGTGGAGGGCTTGTGTTTAGACAAGCATGACTAAGAGTAGCTTAGTAGACTGTCAGCAATAGCGGTCAAAATGTTTTTAAAAATGAAAGAAAAATCATCTTTCCAAAAATACATAGAGAATTACTTTGATGAAAAGAGAAAACGAGGATCCTGAATTACTATTAAAATGATATTATATGAGTCTTTGATAGCAATAAAGACTTTGTATAACTTTAATATGCTAAAGGTTTATAAATAAAATTATAATATTAGATCATTTTATCTTGAAGAAAATATACACAGAAAATCACTAATACCACTTTAAATTAAACCATAATTCAGAACTGTAGTCATTTTAATTTCATTTTATATATTATCAAGGGATAATAATAGGCAGATGTTCTAATAAAATAAACATTAGAAAGTTTGCTTTCATATTAAAGTGCTATTTTCATTTATGTAAACATTATTTTAGGTAAAATTTTATTCAGTTAATTTTGTCTTTCAGAAGATATTCATCATATTTTATCTTTAAAAGTTATACTTCATTATTTTATTAATAAAAATATATTGTTTTTCACTGAGTCCTAGATTACATGTACTCTTATGAAGAAAATACTGCTGCCAATGAAACTGTGAATGCTATCAATTATAAAAAATAACCTAAATTCAGTGATATTAAAATAAGAAAATTTATTAGAACCAAACTTGAAAGTAGAAAATAAATCACCAATACACTGAATAACTGAAATACAACCTCATTTGGTATATAACTCTCTAATCTATTTCCTAAGCATAAAGTTTATATTTTTATTAATAAAGTTGTAACATGTGCTATATTATTTTTCTGTATGCACTTAAAATCCTTTTATATTCACTTGCTATTAAGGCATATGTAATTTCATTGTTATGCCATATGACATACTTATTTTAATAAATGTCTTTTCCATTATTTATTTATTTTAATGTTTTTAATTAATTTTTTAGAGGGAAAGAAAGGGAGAGAGAAAGAGAAAAACATCTACTGGCTGCCTCTTGCATGCTCTCTACAGGGAATCAAGCCCATAATCTGGGCAGCTGCCCTGACCCGGAATCAAACTTGTGACCTCACAGTGCTTGGGACTATGCTCAACCACTTAGCCACCAAGCCAGGGCCAACAAATGCCCTTTTATTTTTATTTAAAAAATATATTTTTGTTGATTTTGGATAGAAGAACAAGATAGAAACGTTGATGATGAGAGAGAGAGAATCGTTGATTGGTTGCCTCTTGCACGCACCCTGCTGGGGAATTAAACCCTGATATCCTGGTTCATAAGTTGCCCTTCAACTCATGAGCCACACGAGCTGGGCAACAAATCCCCTTTTAAAGAGCTTCAAAATCAATCCCATTTTTTTCTATTATATTTTTAAAAAGCTTTTGCCACCAAATGTCATATGATTATTGCTATAAGCACTATAGAGCAACATTTTTTTTGTAATTTAAAATTTGTTATGATTTCACTCCATTGCACTAGCTGAACAATAAGCACTTAAAACAGTCTAAATGAAACAAAGATTAAGTAATAAATAATTTTTGTTTGATGATGCATAGGACCTAAAAAAGTGCCCAGTGCATATTTATTTAATCCAAAATACAAGTCAAACAAACATTTTTTTTCCAGCTCATAGTTTCATCTGGAGAGTAAAATTTTAATATGCCTGGAAAGAATGTGTAAAATTGGATTTATCTGTTTTTTGGATTTATGTGTTTGGTGAAACTTGCCAAAAGACCCCTCAAAATTTGGATCTGAAAATTTTCTTGTGGAAATAAAACGGTCAAATTCTGATATAGTTTATGTAATGAATACAGGACAACTTAGGTTCTTACTCTACCTGAGTTTTTATAATACACAAGTTTTAGAAATTTGTCTCTTTTTTGTCAATTTTTACATTTATTGTCATAAAGTTGTTTATAATATTTTTCTATTAATCTTTAAATATTTGTTTTATAAGTAGTCATATCTTTGGTTATCTGCATTATTGCTTACTCATACATATTTTCCTTAATTTATTTTGTCAAAATTTTATAATTTTATTAATATTTTAAGAAAGATAATCTACTAAATGGGAGAAGATATTCATGAGTGATATGTCTGATAAGGGATAAATATAAAAAACATATAAAGAACTCATACAAGAGCAACCAAGATGGTGGCATAGGTAAACACCTATTGTTCTGCCCTGTGTAACAATTCAAAAACTACAACAAAACACAAAACAAACATCACCCAGACTCACTGGACAGCTGGCTGAGTGAAAACTCCACAAATAAAGGTAAAGGTGGGACACTGAGACTCAGAAGAGCAGCAGAGCGCAGCCTTGAAGATACGAGTGGAAACAGAGGTTAGGAGCCGTGACCGCTCGCATGGGCTGTAGGGCTGGCAGCAGCAACCCTAGCTGGATTTCTCCAATGGGGAGGGCGGAGATGTCCCACTGCACAGATTCCCCAGTGTCAGGCGAGGTCCGAGGTCAGGGTACGCACCCTGGAAGCCGGGCGCGGCAGAGGTCTCCTAGTCTGAGGAGAAACCGGGTTGCCTGGAAAAGCAGTTTGCGTGCGTAAAGTGTGTGACAGCACAGACGTGTGACTTGCTCCCTGGCTACTAGCCCCCTGGTCTTGGAGACGACCAGATTGCTTTGTTTTACAACCCTGGGCAAGACCTTGGGTGTGCAGACTCATTTGGGGAGAGGCAGAGTTGTCTGGCAAGGGGAAGAGACTAGCGGCTTTCTCTTGGAGGAGTCTGCAACAATTACCACCTAACAGAGATCCGCGCTCGCGAGCGCCACATAGGAAGTAGCTGACGCTGAGGCTGCCTGCTCAACTCAGAGACTCCACCCATCCAACCTGAACACAGTCTCCCTTCACAGCCAATTGGCCTGGAGGTCAAACCCTCCTAGGGCTAACAACAACAAGCTAGGCTTAAATTCAAAAATACCATACAACTCATAAAGGATTGCAATAAGAGTACTCACCTCAGGTAACTGGGGAGGCTGAGCCATTGTCCCTTAGAGGACATCTACCTCATAAAGCAGCCACCATGCAGAGACATGGAAAGAAATCAGGTGTGAAAGAAATGGAGGAAAAAAGACGACTAGACATAGAGTTCAAAACCACAGTTATAAGGCTTTTCAAGAGGCTCCTAAAATAGGTCGAAACCTATAAGGAAATAAGCAAGACCTACAAGGAAATGAAAGAGACCCTCAAGGATATGAACAAGACCTGCAAGGAAATGAACAAGAACAATGTGGAAATGAATGAGTCCTACAAGGAAATGAACAAGTCCTACAAGGGTATGAAGGAGACTCTCAAGGATATGAAAAAGGACCAACCAGAAATTAAGCATACACTGACTGAAATAAAAAATATTATACAAAGACCTAAAAGTACTCTAGAGCACCCCAAGAACCAAGTTAAAAATTTGAAATACAAATAGGTAAAATCCACTCAGCTGAAAAAGCAAGAAATCAAAAGAATCCAAAAAATTGAAGACAGTGTAATGGGCCTCTGGGATAACCTCAAGCATACCAACATCCAAATTATAGGGGTGCTAGAAAAAGAGATACAGCAAGACAATGAAAACCTACTTGAAGAAATAGTGACCGAAAACTTCCCACACCTGGTGAAAGAAATTGACTTAGGAGTCCAAGAAGCACACCGAACCCCAATATATAGGAACCCTAAGAGGACCACACCAAGGCACATCATAATTAAAATGCCAAGAGCAAAATACAAAGAGAGAATATTAAAAGCAGCAAGAGAAAAACAGTTAGTTACCTATAAGGGAGCACCCATACGATTGTCAGCAGATTTCTCAACAGAAATGATGCAGGCCAGACGGGAGTGGCAAGAAATATTCAAAGTGATGAATAGCAAGAATCTACAACCAAGATTACTCTATCCAGCAAAGCTATCATTCAGAATTGAAGGTCAGATAAAGTGCTTTGCAGATAAGAAAAAGCTAAAGGAGTTCATCACCACCAAACCAATATTATATGAAATGCTGAAAGATATTCTTTAAGAAGAGGAAGAAGAAAAAGGTAAAGATGTAAATTATGAACAACAAATACACATCTATCAACAAATGAATACAAAAATCAAGTGAATTGATAATCTGATGAACAGGATAAACTGGTAAATATAACAGAATCATGAACATAGAGAGGGAATGGACTGACAATTCTTGGGGAGAAAGGGGGTGTGGGAAGTGCAGCAAGAGACTGGACAAAAAACTTGCAACAATAGGAGAGGACAGTGGGGAGGGGGAGGTGAGGGTGGAGGGTGGGCTAGGTACAGGGTGGAGGGGAGCTATAGAGGGATAAAAAGGGGGAACAATGTAATTAATAAACTGAACAATAAATATTTTTTTAAAAATAACTCATACAATTTAACACTCAAAACCCCCAATCAACCCAATTTAAAAATGGGCAAAGAACCTGAATGGACATTTCTACCAAGAAGACATACTGATAGGCAACAGATATATGAAAAGCTGCTCAATATAACTAATCATCAGGGGGTGGGAAGAGGTTAACCATATATTTTATATATGCATTACTTATGCACACAGTCAATATGGTGGTGAAGGCCAGGGGTAGGGCAGGAACCATGTAGAGGGGGCTATGGAGGGGGAAAATGGGACATCTGTAATACTCTTAACAATAAAGATTGAATAAAATAAATAAATTTCAGACTATATTATTTTCTGCATCTCAAAGTGTCCATTGATGAAATATTATTCAGCCATAAAAAATAATGAATCTTACCATTTTGGTCAACCCGGATCAATCCAGAGGCTTTATGCTAAGTGAAATAAGTCAGATGGAGAAAGACAAATACTGTATGATCCCACTTATATGTGGAATCTAAAAAAAAAAAACCCCACAAAACCTTACTGAATTCATAGAAAAATAGATCAGATTTGTGGTTATCAGAGGAGAATAGGGTGGGGTTAAGAGGAAATTGGAGAAAAGTGGGCAAGAAGTACAAATTTCCAGTTATAATATAAAAAAGTAACAGGGATGTGATGTCTAACATGATGACTATAGTTAACATGGCTATATATTATATAGGAAAGCTGTTAAGACAGTAGATCATAAGAGTTTTTATCACAAAGAGAAATTATTTTTCCTTTTCTTTATATTGTATACTAGAAACCTAGTGCATAAAATTTGTGCATGGGGTGGTGGTGTGTGTATCTCTCAGCCCTATCTGCACCCTCTCCAATCTGGAACAGCCCTCTCACAATCCAGGACTGTTGTCTCCCAATCACTTGCCTGCCTGCCTGTCTGATTGCCCCAACCGCTTCTGCCTGCCAGCCTGATCACCCCCTAACCACTTCCCTGCCAACCTGACCAATGCCAAACTGCTCTCCTGCTGGCCCAATTGCCACTAACTGAACTCCCTGCCAACCTGGTCCCCCCAACTGCCCTCCCCTGCAAGCCTGGTCCCCCCAACTGCTCTCCCCTGCAGGCCTGGTCCTTCCCAACTGCCCTCCCCTGCTGACCATCTTGTGGTGGCCATCTTGTGTCTACATGGGGGCAGCCATCTTTGACCACATGGGGGCGGCCATATTGTGTGTTGGAGTGACAGTTAATTTGCATATTACTATTTTATTAGAGAGGATGGGATGAAGGATATTAACTAAATCTATTGTGGTAATCATTTCATAATGCAAATAAATCAAACCATCATGTTATAAACCCTAAGCTTATACAATGATGTATTTCTTTCTCCATAAAACTGGAAAAAAATTAGTCATGAATAGCAGCAGTAGCCACATAAGAATAGATGGCACTATTTATCATGTCTAAAAGAAAATAATTGTACTACCTGAGCTTTGCCATTAAAACCACATAGACAACATGTAGTCTTATTTATTAGATTATAGCTTAAGAAATGGTTGATAGCTGCAGTAGTATCACAAGTTTTAAGTACTTTCTAATTTTAGCCACATTGTATTTTGAAATCAAAAGAGTTATAGAAAAAGAGCATAGAATTAAGACCAATATAAGATAGCAATAAAGAGAAATGCATTTGTAATAATGTGAGAATATATATCCTATAAACTTTGTAATTGAGATTAATAAATAGGATTGCCAAGAACTTTTGAAAAGCATTTTGTGCAGGCATATAAGACCACAGGCAGAGCAGGGAGAGATGCTAACTACTTTTTGTTGTCTTTTTTTTTTAATAATTTAAGGTCAGATGATTACTTTGGGTTTCATTGCACAGAAAGCTATGAATCAAGAAAAATATGACAGTATTCATGCTCATGTTAGTGGAATAAATGAAAGCTACATGTCAGTTGTCATGGGTGCTATGTTTCTTTCTGATTAGAAAAGAACAACAATAAATAAAAAATTACAACTAAAGAGTAAAATATATTGCATTTAGTCCACAAATACAGGTAAATTTTTACCTGAGAAGTTATAAAAGTGATATTTCTACACACTGATATTTTGAGATAAACACAGATCAGACTACTTCTTGAACCAATCCTTGCTTTTGTTTTATTTACTTCAAATTAAGCATAGTATATTTTTTAAATAAAATATTTTTAGTAATGTGGATTATTAATTGATTTTTAATGTTAAGTTTTTAACATTTATCTAAGAAGATACATAGGAAACAATTCTTATAGTTTCATTTCATGCTATGAAAAATGACATAGAAAGGGTTTGGAATAAAAAACAATAGAGTCAGAAATCAATATATAGGGGGTGTCCCCCAAAATGTATACATACACTTTGAATAATTATAAAGATAGTCTTTATTAAAATATATTTCATTTTCAAAATTGAGCTATCAGCTATTGAAGTGTGTATACATTTTGGGGGGGCATCCTATATATTAGGAGATATTAGAAGAGGATATGCATTTTTTACTATCTCCCAGGCTTATCTCATTTTGTAGACTTTTTGTTAAAGATGGTAGCATAAACATGTGCTTACCTTCTTTCCCTCTCAGAGGCCCCTCTAATTAATAAAAAGAAAAACATTAGGTGTAAATCCTTAAAAAAAAAAGGATAGAAGCTGAGACTTCATTGGATGAGAATTCAGCACATTTTAAAGATAGAAGGTGACTGGGAAGTATTAACAGGTGTAACTGGGCATAAAAAGGGAGAAAAGAGGTTGCATTTGTTGAAAGGAGAGAAATTCACAAGGTGAAACCACATTATAATGAAGGGAAGAAGTGAGAGATGGGCCCCTAAAAGAGCAAGGGTAGAGTTTGAAAGTTTTAGAAGGAAGAGTTGACTACTAATTCCTGTAAAATATCAGAAGATTCTTGTTTAGAAAGAAAATTAATGTTCCCAGGGAAAATACAAACCTCATATTGACATTTGGACAACTCCAATAAAACATCCTTACCACCCAAAGGGGTACTGACTGTAGATATGCCTGCATTCTCACACAGAACCTCCAATCAGTGCCTCACTTGTAAATATGGATGAAAAGGCAAGGATCATTAAACAGGTAAGAAGAGTACCCAGTAGGAAAGAGAGGCGAAAGTAATGAGACAGAAAGAAGGAGATTAAAATAAATAGCAATTCTGTGTGACAGTTCATCTACCAAGAAGGAAAGAAATAGAAAACTAGATACATAAATAATAAATTAGAGAGCTATATAAAAATTAAAATGACAGCAGAAAAAATACTCAATAAAAGTCTTAGACCATCTATAGATGTAGTTGAGGAAGTCTGCTATAAAATAAAATAAACATGCAATTACAAAGAACAAACCCAAACAGCAAATATATGAATTTAATGCTGAAGATGGTAAAAACTCAATCCAGGGGGTTCCATGAATTGACTAATAGGAATTTCAGGGGGGAAAAAAATAACTTAGGTGAGAAACATTGCACAGAAATAAAACCAAGGATTTTTAAAGAGTATACATCTCCAGATTGAAAGAACCTCTATGCGTGCAACACCTTAACATGCAATTCTGAGTAGAAGCCTCCAGGCCGGCATTTCACTGGTTAGCAACAGCGCTGTCTGTTAAAAGACAGTAGAGCAATACTTTTAAATTAGAGAAAAAGTATTTTTAACTTACAACTCTACACTCTGACTCTTTACTTATTAAAAAGATACTCTCAGATATAAAAGAATCCAGAAAACTACTCTGCAAACTTTTCACTCTTAATTAGAAAGCCATTGGAGAATTTGTTTCAGCAAAATGGGGATAGTAAATCGAGAGAGAGGAAGGTCATGGGATATAGGAATTAATGGCCTCAAATTAGGCAAGTGACCAGGGGAGAGGATGCGGCCCACATGGAAGGATTAGTCCACATGGAAGCAGCAGAGGAGAACCTAGAATGCAGCTGCCCATGTGGCAGTCTACATATACCAAAGCAGTCAGAGAGGGCTTGGTGAGTTTCTCTGCCAACGGTCAAGTAATAAATATTTTAGGTTTGCGGAAAATCCTGACTGTATTGCAACACTTTATTAAACAGTTTTAGCACAAGAAAAACTATAGACTCTACGTAGACAAATGGGTATGGCCCTGTCCCAATAAAACAGGTAATGTGGTGCGTGGGCTACAATTTGCCAAACCTTGCTCTATTAAAGCTCTGCCATGGATTTCCAGGAGCTTTACCAATAGCACATCAGAAGAGCGAACTTGCTATGGAGAAGGCCGCATCAGTAAAAGTACTTACACAATTAAGCAGTCAGGTCAAGAAAGGCTAAACCTTTCTCTTTTCCAAGAAATCTTACCAGAAAGAGTAAAAATCTTTTACAAACATTAGTATAGCACTTTGAAAAGAAGCTGTTTTTAGATTTCTAATTTGATTATAAGTATAAAAAATGTCTATATTTGTTGGAACAATTTGTAGAAACCTAAGTATAATGGTTAAGGACATAAAGTAACATCAGTTACAAAGGCAACAGCTATACTGAGAAGAGAGGTGATGTTATCAGAGAGTTAAGTTTTTATCTGTGATAATACGAATGTCTGATGCTGAAGCAGATATGGAAGTGACCATTAGAATTGGAAAACAAAATCAATTAGGAAGGATTGTCACAAATGATAGGACTGGGCATTAGATGAGGAGTCGAGGAAGAGTGGTATGCTTGTGCTTTTCTTTACAGGCCCCTCTTTTTAATAAATTAATTCTAGATATGTGCACGCCACTTTGATTTTAAAAATTAAAAAAGTTAAAGTTGGAAGAAATAAAGAAGTCTTCATAACTGAGAAATCTGGCATTCTCGTTCTGACCACTGCTTTTGTGGAACGTGCTATGAGACTAGAGTAAAAGGTGCCACTGTTCTCCAGTTCCATGGGCATTTGGTCCATAAATAACAAGCGAACTTTACCAGGCCAATACATCAAATGCAATACAACAATACACTTATGGTGCTTTCAAATTTACTTTTTAACAAATGGAATTTAACTCCTTTTCCTTTACTTCTTCATTTTTCTATGCTGGGCCAGGTATTGGGTTGTGCAGTAACTGGGCCCACTTCCTAACCAGGAGCTGAGCAAACCTGCATTTCACTTATAGCTTTCTCAAGCAAGGCATTCCTGCTGACTCTTGGGAAGCCTTTACTATTTTACTGTCCTGGTCATGTACGTTTAGAAAAGGAGCACTGCATTTTGTGGGTGTGCTTCTCTTGGGGCATGGCTCTACTCTGCAACTAATCTCTTCACAATGTCTCAGCTTCTCGTCTTCATAGGAAGTATACATAATGGGGTAAACTATATTACGTAACATATCAAGAACATAGTGATTTCCATCTTTTTATAGAAGTCATTGCCATAACATCCAAATATACTTAGGACTGAACACTCTCTAAATTTGAGGATTTGGATTATATTCACAAGCAAAAAACAAATAGTAACAACAAATAGACTTTCATGCTTGGCTTGAAAGCTACTAGATTTTTCCAAATAGATCTTAACATGTCAATCTTCTGCATATTCCTGTGTCCTTTATCTTAGTTATTTTGGTCAGAAACTGAGACTTGTTCCGTGTGCCTTGCTCTCATGAATCCCTGCATCTCACCAGTTTCTCTGCTGCCAACCATTGCTTATTGTGTTCCTTTCTCCACAAAACAACAGTGACCATTTTAATTTCAAATCTGGCTCTATAATTCTCCTAACATTCTTCAGTTACTCTTCAATCTCTTCAGGATGCAGTCATTTTATCTCCTGGTTGGCCTTCCTTAATCCCTCAATTTAACTTGTATGCCTATACTCTCTTAAAGGCTGATGCAGCCTTATCACGCCTCCATCAGAACAATTAACCCCGAGAACGTATAAGGTGAAATACTATTTCACTTCCCTCACCCTGATTTTATACTAAGATATAAGCCTTTTAAAGATAAAAGTCATTTAATGAATGAATAAGGACTCTCATTGTTTTTGTAAACTATCCATTCTATATTGTTTCATATGTCAGGTATTGTTAAAAGGGTGTGTGTACCACAGTGAGTAAGAGAGACAAAGAAGTCAGGCAATAAGAAAAACAAAGAGAACAAATTTGTCTCAGTTGGTTATAATGCAGAGGAAAAGCAGGGTAAGGAGAGAAAAGAGTGTGAGAGGAAGGTTGCTACTTTCCTACACTGTGTTTTTGATAAAGGTAACATTGTCCTGGGGTTGGAAGAAGTGAGGGAGTGAGTAAGGAGCCATGGAGCTACTGAAGTTGAGCCATGATGTCACTGAGAGCTTTACAGTCAGTCAGGTGGCACATCAGGTACAAAGGTCTTGAGATAGAAGTACAAGAATCCTGTTTGAAGAAGAGCAAGGGAGTCAATGTTTCCAAAGAGCAGTGAGCAAGAGAGATTGTGGAAGATGAAGCTGAAGAAGTAGATAGGTAAGAGAGGTTGTGGAAGCTGAAGCTGAAGAAGTAGATAGGTAAGAGAGGTTGTGGAAGCTGAAGTTGAAGAGGCTAGGTAGGTGAACAGGCTTTTACCCTGAATGAGTCATGAAATGAGTGGAGGGTTCCAGCACAGAGTGACACAATCTGGCTTACATTTCAGGAAATTTTCTGGTGCTTTGTGTGGAAAACATATCACAGAGACACAAAGGTGGGAGAAAGGAGGCCAAGAAAGATGCTGATGGGTTGGGCCAGAAGAGGTAAAAAATGGTTAGATACTGGATGTATTTTGAAAGCAAAGCTGACAGGGTTTGTTGCTGGATTGGTGTGGCATATAGGGACATGTGAACCATGTTCAGATAAGGGGAATTTAAAATCTCACCCTAAAGAATGGCCTCATGACAATAACCAATATCCACATTAATGCTGGTCTTGCTAAGGCACTTCTTGGATTTTTTGTGATCAATGCAATTAGAGTTAGGTCGTAACAGTCCACCCCTACAAGTCACTGAAGCAGATCAGCAGCTAGGATGCAGTCTTCACATCACAAAGCTGGCGAGTGACTACTGAAAGAGACTGACAGATGGCCAGAATGAAAGCAAGGAACACAGACAGATACACCTAAAACAGGTGGAGATTGTGGTAACGAAAGATTATTATTTCAGGGCCAGAAGAAGACATTTTTATGTAGAAGGAGTAAATTCACACATATAAAAGGTTATTTATAATAAAGTAGAGGTTAATAAGAGCATGGGTCTGAACTAAGACTATTCTGGTGTTGAATTTGGCTTTATTACTTACAAGCTATTCAGCATTTGAATAATAATAATAATAATAATAATAATAATAATAATAACTTAGATAAAATACTTTAATATGTCTTAATTTCCCTATCTATAAAATGGACATATGTGGTACCTTTTTTAAAGTTTATTTTTTAAAAATTACTTTTTTATTTGTAGGAAGGGAGAGGGAGAAATCAATTTGTTGTACCACTTATTCATGCATTCATTGGTTGATTCTTGTATGTGCCCTGATCAGAAATGGAACCCACGACCCAGGCATAGGGGATGACTCTTTAATCAACTGGGCCACCTGACCAGGGCTGATATATGGAATTCTTGTAATTTTTAGTATTATGAACACTGAAAGAGACAATACATCTAAAGCATGCTTCAAGCATGCAAACATTTATTAACTCTTACCTACTTTTATTATAAAAAGGGGACTACCTTTTCTGATAAGATGAAGCAAAAGAAAAGGTTTTGGCTGGAACAGACTACCAAAAGTTTCCATTAAACAAGGAATGGCATTAGACCACATAGAAAGCATATTGCTTCAAGCTCTAAATAATCCTTATATAATACACCTTTCCATCCTGTGAGTTTATTTAGTACAATATGAAAACAATAAATGAAAAGCTTAAGTACTGCTTTGCATGTTATTTTCATCTTTCAAAAAAATCAACAAAAATTGTTTTTTGGATTTAATTCTGAATTTAAAAAAAACTATGAAGTGTAAGGAGGTAGGAACTTGGGGAAAAAATGATCATTTTCATTTAATGATATCTAACAGCCCAGGAAAAAGCCCTGGTCATAATTTATATTAAACTTAAGGATGACAGTTTTAAAAATATACATTGGGTATAATTTCATGATCAGAGATTCTACAGAGTGAGGGATAGGTACCAACTGAATACAAATGAACAAACAAGACAAACAGACAAACAAAACTCATAGACAGACAACAGTATGGTGGCTAAAATCTCTTTAAATTGTTCAAAATTCCTCTTCACAATCTTTACACCTCTTTTTATTCTCCTTCACTCTAACTAAACTGCCTTTTCCTCAACCCGGCATTCATTAGATTTCATATGTCATCCCCATGATCTGATCTGATGGCCTAATCTGCAGTGATCTGTAGAACTCAAGCTTCTTGAAATTTCAATGGCAATTTACATGTGTGCACTGTTCACTTATAATGCTTCTTCCTTCTACCTGTCTTCCTCTCTATGTCCTACTTTTTTTTTTTTTTTACCTTACATATTGTACTTTCCTTTGTTTCTTTCTTGAGCCTGAGCCCCTTTACTGGTAAATAGCACAGTACCTAGCCCCAGGCAGGTTACCTAATAGTTGTTAAATAAGGAAAACCTGATAGAGGAAAGGAGGGTAAAAGGCGGTAGCAAAGGGTAAAGGAGGTCAAATATATGGTGACACAAAAAGATTTGACTTTAGTTGATAAAAACAGAATGTAATATAGAGATGATGTGTTATGGAATTGTACACTTGAAACCTATATAATTTTATTAACCAATGCCACCACAATAAATTTAATTTAAAAAGTGCTATAATAAAAATGCAGAATTCAAACAATGGAAAAATATTTATCCCAATAAAGGGAAAAAATAAAGAATGCATCAAATAAATGTGGTACAGAAAGCTCTGAGCTCAGTTACAATGAAGACACATAACTAGCTTGCAAGGCAAAACATTTCAGGGATGATTTAGATGATAATTTTACTGGCTGATCTAATTGAGATGGAGAAGGACCTGGATAGTTTGAGGAAATTAACTTATAGAAACATGATGAAATTTAATATAAATATTTATTAAATGGAATATTAGAAAAAAGTTTGGATAGCTAGAGAATATATATGATTTATATAGACATATAAAAGTGGGAGTATAAAGAAAATATAGTCTTATATTCAGCATTGAAAGGGCAGAGCAGGACTGCAAAGAACAATTTAGACAGCTGCCATTTTGGACTATGTGACTTGGCAGCTACCATGTAGGCTACGTGATGTGTAAACTTACCTGGGGGCTGCCATATTGGAATCACAAAGACCAACCCCTCACTTTGAATTTGTCAATCACAAAAGACTGTTCGCTTGAGCTCCAATCGAGAGGAAAGGACAGGACAGGTCACGTGCGTTAGGGATTATTTGCATCACTAGCCCCAGCCATCACCCAACCAATTGAAATCAGCCAACTCAGTGGTTCACGTCTGGCCCCACCTCCCTATAAAGTCATCGGGCTTAAGATATTCTTTCTCTTTTGCTTCTCTTTTGCTGTGGCAGTGGGGGCAGAGGGCCACGCCCTGGCTTGTAATAAAGGCTCTATGCTATTGCATCGGAATCGGCTCCCTGGTGGTCTTTGGGGATCCTGAAATCTGGGCATAACATTATCATAAAGTCAATTGGAATAGGCCTGACTTAACAGCAACTCATCTGAGAAAGATCACAATGGATAAACTGGTATACTCTCTAGGTTGACGGTGTGTGGCAGCCATTCAAAAAGCAAATGCAAACACAGGCTGCATGAATTAAGGCACAGCAGGAAAGGTGCTAGCTCTGTGTTTTCTGCATTGATTAGAACATATTTGCAATATTGGGTTCAAGTCTGAAAAGTCTTAGAGGAAAACTCTAGTTTTCCAGACAAATGTTATCAGATTGCTGAAGTATCCAGAAATCATGTCAGATGAAAATGGTCGAAAGGTTTAGACAATTTGGACTCTACTTTGTATAAGTTCAATTTTGCAGAACATTACCTAGTGTTACATGCCAGTACATTTTTACTCACAGAGATTCTTGATTTATTGGAACCATTCCAAAGGGAATGGGCTGCCAGCTGAGGTAGTGAACACTTTCACTGGTGGTGTTCTGATAAAGGTTGGATGGTAAGTTAGAGCTACTTTATCTCATTTGCTTCTCACAACAATCATGAATGTGAAAAGCATTTTAATTATTTGTCTAGTAAAAGCAAAATGCATTCTTCTTTTCTTTAATACTTTTAAAGTTTGCATGTCATTAAAAACTAAAAATTTACCAAACTAAAAAGACATTAACCATTTGATAACAGCAAGAAGCAGAGCTAGAGTTTTATTTACATGAAGAAAAAGGAGAAGTCTAGGCATTGAAGAAAAATTAGATATAATAAATAGCCTGTGTCATGGAACTCTAAAATCTCTTTAAGTTGTTCAAAATTCCTCTTCACAATCTTCACACCTGTTTTTATTTACCACTTCTCCCTCCCACTGTCTTTTTCTCGACCTGGCATTCCTTAGATTTTACATGGCATCCCCGTGATCTGATCTGATGGCCTAATCTGCAGTGATCTGTAGAGCTCTAACTTCTTTAAATTTCAATAGCAATTTACATGTGTGCATTGTTCGCTTAGAATGCTTCCTCTCTACTTCTTCTTTCTTTCTATTTTTTTTTTGTCCTTACATATTATACTTTCCTTTCTTTCTTTCTTGAGCCTGAGCCCCTTTACTTGTAAATATCACAGTACCTAGCCCCAGGCAGATTACCTAATAGTTGTTAAATAAGGAAAACCTAAATATCATTCATTAAAAGTACAAAGCAAAAATGAACTTAGAGACAAAATAGCAAATAAATTCATACTCTGTTATCCATAGTAGGCTTGAAAAATGATTCAATTTTATTTCATTTCATTTTATTTTTTTAAATTTATTTATTTTTACAAAACAAAGGTTGTAAAACATGACCACAAATTCCTCCCATCTCTGTATACATACTCCTTGGCTTTGTGGCTTCTTTCATCAAGAGGAAGAAGCTATTTCTCCACCTTGTTAAATCTGAATTGGACTTGTGACTTGCTTTAACAAGATAAAATATCAGAATTGCACTGTAGGTGCTCAGAGCCAAGGCTTAAATAGGCTATACAACTCTTTCTTCCATCTGCTTAGAACACTGCCTTAAGACTCCCATGTCTAGCCTTTTGGTGGAGAAGAGAAAAGATGGAGCAGAGATGAGTCATCCCTGATCAGCCTCAAAACCCGACACCCCCCCGCACCAACCACTTCAGAATAACAATGTCCAGTTGAGCCACCATTCACGGGAATGGCCTCAGGTGAGACAGGAAGACAAGACCCTCAATCCAGCTGAGCCAACCCAAATTGTTGACCCAAAGAATTATGAGTAAACAAAATGATTATTATTTGAAGCCATTTAGTTTTGGGATAGTTTGTTATATAGCAATGAATAAATTCAAATGGCTACATTTGTTAAATAAATAGACAATTAGACTGAGAACACAAGTGCCACTTGGGAACAATAAACTATTTACCTAATGCTAGATGAACTATAGAATGACATAAGCAGATCATATAATCAGATTTATGGCCTTAATTCACATCTCTCTGGTTACCAGTGTAGAATGCACATGATCTCTTAGGCAGAATTAATGAGTCTGTGGCATTAATGAGTCCCCCTGCTCAGCTCAGCTCAGCTCAGCCCTGGCTGCCTGCGACCACCTGGCCCCAGGGGCTGGGCGCTTGCTGCCACTTTCGATCATAGCGCCCGGGGGCTGGGTGCTTGCCCAGCGCTCATGCCACTTGGCCCTGCCCCCACTCCTGATTGGCTGATGGCATAGCCAATCAGGAGCCAAGGTACGGTCAAATTTGCATGTTTCTCTTTTATTTTATAGGATACTACAGGCCCAGTGCATGAAATTTGTGCACGGGGGGGGGGGGGGGGGTTTGAGATGGGGGATGTCCCTTAGCCCAGCCTGCAACCTCTCCAATCTGGGACCCCTTGAGGGATGTCCAACTGCCTAATTAGGCCCGATCCAAACGGGCAGTTGGACATCCTTCTCACAATCCAGGACTGCTGGCTCCAAACTGCTCACCTGCCTGCTTCCCTGATTGCCCGTAACCACTTCTGCCTGCCAGCCTGATCACCCCCTAACCACTACCCTGCCAGCCTGACTGATGCCTAAATGCTCCCCTGCCAGCCTGTTTGTCCCAAACTTCCCTCTTCTGTCGGCCTGGTCACCCCTAAGTGCCCTCCCCTGCTGGCCTGATTGTCCACAACTGCCCTCCCTTGCAGGGCCTGGAGCCTCCCAATGGCCCTCCCCTGCTGGCCCTCTTGTGGTGGCCATCTTGTGTCCACATGAGAGCAGGATCTTTGACCACATGGGGGCAGCCACCTTGTGTGTTGGAGTAATGGTCAATCTGCAAATTACTCTTTTATTAGGTAGGATAGAGGCCTGGTGCATGGGAGGGGGCCAGCTGGTTGGCCCTGAAGAGTGTCCCAGATCAGGGTGGGGGTTACCTTGGGATGAGGGGCCTGTGGAGGTTTGTAGGTCAGCCATGCCCCCCCCCCTCCCCCCAGCGACTCAAGCGGAGGCCCTGGTATCTGGGATTAATCCATGTCTACAACTGCAATTTTGTAGCCTGGAGCAGAGCCAAGCCTTCTGCTCGCTCTGGGGTGGCAACCATTTCTGTTTGAAACTTTGTAGCCTAGGCCTCAGCAGGCTGAAAGCTTGGCTTCCTCTGTTACCAGGGAAACCCAAGCCTCTCTTTTCTCCAGCTCAGTGGTTGCCGCCCTTTCTGTATCTTTTATAATTGAAACTTTATAACATTGAGTGGAAGCTTAGGCAAGTGGAAAGCTTGGCTTCCTCTGTTGCCAGGGAAATCCAAGCCTTCCTCCTGCTCTCAGTGGTGGCAGCCATCTTGGTTGGGGTTTATTTGCATAATCTGCTCCTGATTGGCTGGTGGGCTTGGCTGGTGGGTGTGGCTTGTGGACATGGCGAAGGTACGGTCAAATTTGCATATTGCTCTATTATTTGATAGGATTAGAGGCCCAGTGGATGAAATTTCATGCCCTGTAGGGGCTGGTCCCTCAGCCTGGCCTGCCCCCTCTGGCAGTGTTGAAGCCCTCAGGAGTGGGAGGCAGACCTGATGATCAGGGGAAGGTGATGCTCCATCACACATCTGCTGCTGCCACTGCTGGCAGCACAAGCCTCGGTCGGCCCTGGTTATCTGAGCTTCGGGCTGACCCTGGGTGGCTGAGGAGACTGGGTGACTCTGGAAGCAGGTGTATGTCTGCTGACCTAGTGGGGCTAAGGAGTCTGGGTGCCACCATCTTGTGGCTGTGGGTGCCGCCATTTTTGAGGGCATGACAGTCAATTAGCATATTGCCTCCTTATTGGCTGTGAATGCTGCTATCTTTCAGGGTGGGGCAGTCAATTAGCATATTCTCTCCTTATTGACTGTGGGTGCTGCCATCTTTGTGATGGCATGAGGGTCAATTAGTATATTCCCTCTTTATTAGATAGGATTTAACTTAAAATTCCAAATGAACTTCAAGTTTAGAAAATTACTATATGTGATAGGCAAACTTCTAAGAAGGCCCGCAATGATCCCTGCACCCTTGTATTCATACTATTGTGTAGCCTCCTCCCCTTCAGTGTGGTCTGACTTTAATATCACTATTATAGCCAATAGAATATGGCAAAGGTAATGTGACATCATTTTCATAATTAGTTTACGACAGATTATATTTCAGTCTTGCTAGCAGACATTCTTGCTGGCTTTAATAAAATAAGCTACCATATTATAGAGGTCCACATGATAAGAATCTTAGTGTTCTCTGCCAAACTGGCAGTGAGGAATTAAGGCCTTTAGTACAACAATGCTCAAGGGATTATATCATGACAGCAGCCATATAAATGAGCTTAGAAGTAGATCCTTGCCCAGTTGAGCCCTTAGATGGGATCACAGACCTAGCTGACACCTTGATTGCAACCTTGTGAGCAACTCTGCAGGAGCTGAAGTATGTCTGAATTTCTGACCCCCAGAAACTGAGATAGTAAATGTTTTTGTTTAAAAATTTTAGGGTAATTTGTTATGTAGCAAGAGATAACTAATATACTATGGTAAAGTAAGGAATAGAAATTATTGCTATTGGTATATGTATCTTTTTCTGCTCTCTTATGACTATTAAGAGAATGTATCATTTTTTTTCTATGCAAATAAGCTGTATGCAGTCTTCCCCTATCTCCTTGTAGTACTTTAAAAAAAATAAGTGTCAAGTTTTCTTCATTCCACCAAATATTTTGGCAATATATAAATTAGAAGAAAAGGCCAAAGAAAATTTTTTTGAAAGATTAATGATTTCTGTAAGTTATTAGGAGATTTCTTCAAGATTATCTTATCTATTAAACGAACTCAATTCTATATAATAAAAGGCTAAAAGGCCAATATGCAAATTGTCCTCCAAACTGGGGGTTCAACCAGGGGGCAGGGTCGCAGCCAGCCAACCGCTCTGGGCCCCTCTCCTGGCCAGCTGCACCCCATATCGGCTCCTCAACCCCTATTTGGGTGGGCTGGCCAGGCCCCACCTACGTACAAATTTTTGCCCTGGGCCTCTAGTACATAAGAAATTCTCAATGTAATCTTTTTTGTAAGGTTCTATATTTCACTATGTAAATGCAAGGTATATAATAAGTTGTATAATTTGAGTTTATTAAGCAAATTATTAATAGAAAGCATTACAACTACTATAATTCACACCTGTCCATTATAAATTTGTTCTTCTAGCTTATTTTATTTTGTAATAAAATAATATATATGCATTTGATTTCCTATCAATTTAACTTTGTTGTAGTTTAATTCACATTCCACATTAGGTTTTTTGTTGATAACCATATCTTTATTTATTTACATATTTATTTATTAAATAGTGTTACTGACAAAATTGAAACTTCATTTTTAATTAGTAATTTTAAACTAACTGAAAAACATAGATACCATTACAAAGTTACTCATTAATATATGTCATCACCAATTCTTACATTAATCTTGTAAGACATTATCATCATGAATTTATTATAAAGTGAGCAAACCAAATTTCTAAAAGATTACTAAATTTATGAAGGTCAGAGAGTGAATTAGTACCATAACTGTGATACAAGCGGGATCTGTCTGGTTTCAGTCTGTCCTTTTAACTCATATCATAATGTCCACGGAAAATGGATAAAACCATCTTTCATTATATCATTTAATTTAGAAATCTATGAAATTCTTGAGTAAAAGGGATCTTTGTGATCTTGACAGAATCTGTTGTTGATCCTATTTTTAGTCTATTAATTGGACAAAGGAGTTACCAAGAATAGAAAAGAAAATTAATCTGGCTTCTACTATAAATCTTTTACATTGCTGGAAAAGGACAAAATTAGCATCTCATCTAAATATAGAAGAAATGGCCCATAGACACATTTTTCTTTTTATAAAAAAGTAAATTGTGAAAGTACATCTGGAATCCTGTCTCCATTTCTTATTGTCATGATGTAAGAAAATATCATGTAGCTATAGAAGAGGAATAAAAATAATAGGGAATAAAAGAATTTTAAAAAAAACCTTAAAAATAATAGATTCTAGAGATAAGAGGTTGGCTAGGGAAATGACGGGAATTAGGAGAGGTACATAAAGTAAGCATTTTGGATTATATACTGTGGGGGGCACCTCAGGCAAGACACCTTGAGCATTCCTTAAATGTTTGTGGGCTAAATCCAAGGCATCTGGCTATCCCTTTTGTTCAGGTTTGGTATACACCCATTGCCCTTAGGCAGAGAATTCTAGTAACAGGCAGATTATCTTTTCAGCAAGGATTTACATGATTGTTTGATGGGGAAGCTACTTTAATTAACAATGTTTTAGCTCTGACCTTTCAGAGCCAATTAAAGTTGTTTACTAGCCTTTCCGGCTTCCTATCCATATCTTTCTATTGGTGAGATGGGAATTCGATTCTGGCACCTTTGTATTTTTGGATTATAAATAAACTGCTGCTGTTTGAGTGTCAGATGCAGTCTCTCCCTCAGAGAGAACAGACATCCCACCCGGCCCCAGATATTTTTTCTATTATTGCCTCTTCCTCTTCTATACTTTTATTTCTTAATCCCCAACTCCTCTACTTAGAAACTGGACCCCATCTCTCTCTCCTCGCTGGACATGGAAAAGAGAGAAAAACACCCACAATATACCATTAAGGTCAACTATGACCTCAAACAAGATGGCAATAACAGAACCAAATTTTAGGCTGAATAAATCACTGGTTTGACACTCACTTTTATATCCTTTTTTGTTGTTCTTTTAATTTTCTTTTACCTGCTGATGACTGATGAAAAACAAATAGTTAAAACTTCCTAGGCTATTCGAGAAAAAGAAAAAAATTTGGTGACACTAAGCCATGAACAGATAAGGCTGATAGTAGAGGCAATAATGAGTTTGGTATAGATAAAGGAATAGAATGAATGAAGGGGGGATTTTTTTGTATTTCCATTGAGATTAGGGAACGAGGGAAGGTCAAAAATAAGAAGAATGCCCTATGGGCTTAGAGACACAAACATAATTTTTTCAATGGAATAATGTTTCAAAATTATACTCTGATAGGCAAGTCATTCTTATAATGGTTTTGGTTCAGCACTGCCCTGAAAAAGGGATAGCCTTTCAATGACCTTTTCTAGCCCATGATTAAAATTCAGTTTACCAGTTTTCCCATTATCTCAAGATAAGTATAAAATAATAATTCTACCCTAATCTGACTTGGCTCTTTTGGCCTGGGAATTTCTGTTTGATAGTCCTCTGGCCACAGTATTTCCTTTTATGATGCAAAAAGTCAAAGGCGATAGATGATGTGGATAGTCTCCTATGCAACAGAGCTGCTCACTTCATTTAAATGGAAATGTGCATTTTCATGGAATTCAGGCCTGTATTGATGAAAAAGATAAGCTGCCACTATTAAATAGAATAGTGATATACAAAAAAGAAAAAGTGTCCTAGAAAACTCATTAAAAAAAAAAACAACAACAGTAAACTTTACAGTGATAGACAAGACATTTTAAGAATACATATGTATATAGCCTAGACATAGGACAAATTAAATTTCCCAAGGATTTATTGCATATGTGGATGGTTATAAAATTGAAAACCTTGGGACAGAGATTGTATGTGAAAGACGGATTGAATATATATGTCTTTGATGAGCATAATGACTCAATATGAAAAATCTCTAGCATAAGTACCTTTTATAAATAGACACTAGGGGCCTGGTGCATGAAATTCATGCGTGGGGGGAGGGGTCCTCTCATCCCAGCCTGCCCCTTCTCACATACAGGGAGTCCTCAGGGGATGTCCTAATGGCAACCTCCCTTTGTGGGAGGCGATTGGGCTGATCAGGGAAAGGCACCAGCCCCATCACCCCACTGCTGCAGCTGCTTCTAGTCACCACAGCCACCACGGTGTTTTCATCAACCTGGGTTCCAGTCCCTTCACCATGAAAAAAATGACAACTTTCTTCAGGCATTTTCAAGATGTGTCTTTCATAGGATATGGCATTTCTTTATTTTATTTTTTTATCCTCACCTAAGGATATGTTTACATTGATTTTTAGAGAGTGTGGAAGAGAAAGGGAAAGACAGAGAAAAACATTAAAGTGAGAGGAACACTTTGATTGCCTCCTGCATGAGCCCTGACCTGGACTCTAGCCAGGGAGGAGCCTGCAACATAAGTACGTGCCCTTGATTAGAATCTAACCTGGACCCTGTGGTTGGCAAACCTAGGCATCATTCACTGAGCCAAACCTCCTATGGCAGGATATGATATTTCTTAGCTCTCCAGCAGCGGACCTTCATTTTTTTTCTCCAGGAGTGTGGTGGAAAAACCCTAGTTACTTTCTTGGATTCTTATACCCAAGTTACTAAGAATATTACCAGTTACATACAGGAAGCTTAGCCAATGAGCAGTCAGAAAAGGTGTTTCTTCTATAGTTCACATCTGATCTCAGGCTCCACCCCTGTCAAGGCCCAAGTCTCTGGCCCAGGCTTAAGGCTCATGCCCTGCGCAGGGGACCCCCAGCTGGTTCTGATCACCCAGCTTTGCCCTGGCCACGGCTGGCAAGGGCAGGTGGAAAGCTTGCCTTCCTCCATTACCGGGGAAACCTCATCCTCCCTCCTGCTCTCCATGACCACAGCCATTTTGGTTGGGTTTATTTGTATACCACTCCTGATTGATTTGTGGGCATGGCTTGTGGGTATAGCAGAGGTATGGTCAATTTGCATATTACTCTTTTATTAGATAGGATTAGCCAACTTAACATTTTTCAGTGGACATGTTAAGAAGTATCATGGGTTAGATGTGATATAATTTTCCATGCTGTTTCCTTTCTTAAAATTTTAATGTGGTTATTTTTGAGTTCATTTTCAATAACTCTTTAAGGAATCCTAATATATATAAAGAGCTAGGTGGCGTCCCAACCGAACTGGTGACCAGTCATCATGAAGTGCATGGAGCACCTCTTGGTCCCCTCTCTCCTCCAGGCCCCAAGCCACTCACCATGAGGGGCAGGGCTGGCGGTGGGGCAGGACTGGGAACTCTTGAGTGATGGTGCTGGGCTACTTCATGGGTTGGCTGTAAACTTAGTGGAGCAGTCACCCAGGTGGCAGCGAGTTTCGCGCAGCAGTTGCCGGGCGGGGAGTTTCTTGGAGCAGTTGTGGGATCAGGGAGCCTTGCAGAGCAGTTGAGGGGCCTCAAGCATCGTGGACATCTCTGGGTTGGGAGCTTCAAGAAGGGCGGCAGAGGCCATGGGACAGAGGCCAGGTGAGGCCTAGGGACCCTATTCATGTGCGCTAGGCCTCTAGTATTTAATAATCACACATTGTATCTCCTAATTGGAAACCTAGAAAATATTCTTACTGATTTCTTTGTTAAAAATCATGCAGGTCTTGCAGATCTTTCCTCAGCAATGAATCGTGAATCCTCTGCCACTCTCAATACCTTTATCAGAATGGAATGTCTTTTATCTAACTATTGTTAAGACCTGAAATCTTGCTTGTTTCTCCTGTCTCCTTGACTCTATCCCACTTCTGTTCACCTATTTTTCTACTTATGTCCTTCAGTTTACACTTTAAAGGGGAATACCCAATACACACAGATGATAATGAAACAGAGTCTGCAAAGACACAATCAAATAGGTGGGGGAAATAAAGGATCTGAGACAACCTAAGTAAAGTATTTGCAGTAAAAATCTGGGCAAAATAACCAGTTGTGCAATTATGTCCTAGATGTTATGCAACTATATTAATTCTTCTTTAATTTGACTAAACATTGTTTTTCCACACTGCTGCTGAAGGAAAAGTCCATGCATTCATGAGCTTGTTTTCACATGCAATTAGAATTCTAGGAACATGACCTAATAATGAATGAAAAAAAAATTTTAACCCTCACCCGAAGATATGATATGGTTTTATTGACTTCTCTTTTTAATTTTCTTTTGAGAAAGAGAGAGAGAGAGAGAGAGAGAGAGAGAGAGAGAGAGAGAGAGAGAGAGAGAGAGAGAGAGAGAGAGAGAGAGGTGTGAGAGAAACATTCACTGGCTGCCTCCCATGTGCACCCCAACAAGAGATTGAACCTGCAACCTGAGTATGTGCTCTGACAGGGGATTGAATCTGCAACCTTTCAATTCTCCAACCAGCTGAGCCATCTGGCCAGGATGACCTAATGGGTTTAATTAACAGAGCAGTACTGGTCAGGAGCACAAAGACAACTTTGTGCTTATAAAGAATTTTTATAATAAGTTTGTCTTATAAAGAATTTTTGTTTTTATGATTTTCTTGAAGATGCACAGTAAAAGGATGCTTACCATATTAGCTGAAAGTTGAAACAGTCACAGATAAATATAAAAAGGAGACACTGACGCATAGGATTGACTACATGGTTTAGATATTGTCTTTGGCAAATCAGAGGAATGTGATATTAAAACAGTCCATTAACAGCTATTGTTTACTTTGGCAGTATCTGTTACACATTTTACAGGCAAAATTTATATTTTTCTGGAAAAAGTCTGAATCTGAAAAAAAAATTAATTTCTTTGTTTACACTTTAGTTATTTGATTTTATCTTTTAATATGATTTCAGACAGCGGTGTTTAATTTCTGCGCAAAGGGCTAAGAGAGAAAATGCTCTGCTGTACGGGTGAGAGTATGGAATACTGCAGTGTTAAAGAACACTGGAGGAGGAAAGCCAATGTCAGGATGTGATGGAATTATCCAACTTCATTGCTTCTCTCTTCCTCTGCTGTCTTAAGAAAACAAACGCTCAACTAAAAGAATGTAATGCAATCACTCTTTTCAATTATGTCTTTAATGCCTATTGGTGTTCTTTATGTTCAGTAGGAGTGGATAGAGACTCTGGTTGCATTCCAGCTTCTTAATCTTTCTGACATGACAGGCTCTTCTTGGCTGTGAGCATTAAGATTAAATAAATAGGACCCTTGTGTAAGCTTTTAGAGGGAGACCTGGCCATGTAGGAGGTGAGATGATCCCCCGAGGAAAGAGCATCAAATGGTACAGGGCCTCTCTACCTGAGCACTGACACTTGCTGAATGGTCTGTTGTTGCTACCTAAAACATTTGTAATCTCTAACAAGGGACTCTACGTGTTCATTTTGCTCTGCCCCCACTAATTATTTAACTGGTCTTTCCCATGAAGAAAAGCTTTGAAAGGGATGAGGAATAATTAGCTCCTTTTTTTTTTTTTTTTTTGGCTTTTGCATAGAAATGATACCTGGCTGGAATGGTCATGCTTGCTATGTCCTACTCTGTCCAAAGGATTGTACATATATCCAGCATTTCTAGAGGAGACCGATATCTCCCTTCAGGATCAGTTTCTCTTCCCTATTTAGGAATTTATTTCCTTTCCCTCTTTTAGCTGCATGCATGGCTGCCTGGTCATAGATTATATTTCCAAATTAGCTTGCATTTAAGTGTGTCCATGTTACTGTTTTTAAATGATTGAGAGTGAATAGAGATGTTTTAGATTTGTGGGTAATTGTCTTAAAGATACAGCCAAAGAGACACCTCTTTCCTTCTTCTCACAGGCTGGAAAAGAGATGGCTGGGGAGGAGGATGACACACTAGGACAAGGCAGATCAAAGAGTAGAAGGAACTCCCTTCTACTCTTTCAAAATCTGAATGAGACTTCCTGTGCCAGCATGGATTACTCACGTTGAGTCAGGGACTTCAAAGAGGAGTGAATTTTCTTTGTTACACTTGGTTTAGCCCCTGCCCTAAGTAATGCACAGAATAAATTCTTGAAAACTGATTCAAAATGTATTTGCATTTATCCAGAATAGTTGAATAGTATAGTGTTCTGAGTGTTTGAATGTTCTACATAAGGAAAATTACTAACTTACATGAAAATGATACAAAACAAATTTTATCCACAATGATTCTTAGAACATTTCTGGATATTGTAGAGCTGCAATATCATCAATATTAATACTAATTATATTATATGTCTATAGATATTGAGGTTTTAGTAAATCAATAATAACCTGTGATAAACTCCGGAAATTACATTTTTAAAAATAAATTCCTACATCACTCTAGTTTTATTATAATTTATCTCCATACTGAAAGAAGACAATAGGATTTTAAAAGTAACTTTGCTGAATTTTTTCATTGTTTGAAAACTGAATTAAGACATTTAAGATACTTAAAAAAATAATATAACTTTGCTTTTCATTTCTTAACATTTTTTGATGACTAAGACTATAAGGTTTAAAATATTATATTGATAAAGCAGTTAAACCATTAAGGAATCATATATCTTCAAAAGTATGGATTTTTTTTTTTGTTACCTGCCCCAATGACTCTCTCAATGCGAATTCTTGAGGGATCAATCTCCTTTGCAAATTCATGGACTGCTAGAGATGGATCTTCGTAGGTATCTGGATCTATGTAAGTTTTAATTCCTGGAAAGCGTACTGCAACAAAATAAAAGACTGATTTAGCCTAAGAGTTATTTTTAGTATTTACACATCTATGTGACTATTTAAAATAAGGAGCCACTTACTGAAGTAGTCATTCTTGTTAATTACTTAAATGCAATTTTTTTTTCTCTTTCTGCCCCTCCACCCGCAATGTCCCCACTCCATTAAAGCTTTGAGTACTTGGAATAAAATTTTATTTGCTGTTAATGTAAACTGACTCGTTCCAGGAAATACATTTTTATTATATTTCTGTAAAAAGTTTAATCTGCTCACTTGCCCACTGACAACTCATACATTTCACATCTGATCTAGCTCAGGGCATAGGGGAAATGAGGCATGAATCTTTCCCTATTCACTTCTCACCCTCCCCCACCCCCCAATAAGCAAGCCTGTTAACGGCCATCCTGGGCCCCTTGTCCTCTAAGGCACTAGGCTTTCTTGAACTTATGACCCAGTCCTGTGGTCTCTCCCCTTCCAGAAACTCTTAGGCAGTAAAGAACAGACCCATGGCACAGTGTCAGAAGACAACAACCAATAGTATTTCTTTCTTGGATGTAGTTGCTTCCATGGGCAGAATACACATGGTCTTGAAAAGGACCCCCTGCCTATTCTGAAGGGAAGGGTAGGAGAGAAAGGCACAAATCTGGTGGTTTGCTGTGTAACTGCTACTCTTCCTCTGGTGGGGGTGGATGCTCACTGCCCCTGGGCAGTAAGATAGGGATGGCTGGGACACTTGAATGCGCTGTTGCATATTATTTTCAACTTCTCAGTATTAGAAGTCACAGACTGCCTGTGGTAATTCCTCTTGTTTGCTCATGGGTTTGTGTTTCCTACGTTAGATTTCTAGCTTCTGGAGGACAGGAGATCATTTATTATATATCTTTGTATAGTTCCAAATATTTTAGGTTTGGTTTTATAGGTAATATTATATCTTTTGGCCTTGGCATAGACATAATATTGAATACAAATTAGTAGGGATTAAAAGATCAATACAAATTTGTATTTAGTTTTGTGATTTCTTAGATTTTGAAAGCCATATACAAACTAAGTTAAGTATTGTCTAGGTCACCCTAGAAACATGCTTTTTTAAGAAAAATCTCAAAAGCAATTAAGGCACTGGGAAGGCACTTGAGCATTCTATATTGGGCCCTCTTGCCCTTTTTGCCAAGAGGAACCCTCTTCTCAAAATCTAAGTGCACACAGCTATTGCCTGAGATTTCAGTTCAAGCTGAGGTTGAAGCCTCTGGCTGGCTGGCACCATGGATCTGTCTCTCACCCAATGGTGTGAGCTGGGCCCTCCCTGGAGAAGAAACCTGAGTCCCCTGAGATATGTGATCATTAACGGGACCCCACCAGCAGGTGAGGGGATCCCAAGGTAGGGGTTGGGCATGGAGGCCACGGGGGCATAGACAACCAAGGAGACAGAACTGAATCTCACATCATCCTGTTTGGCCCCAGAGGATGGCTAGTTAGCCAGAGATGGGAAAGATTCCTCAGGGAAGGAACAACCTAAGACAAGCACAGTTGCAGGGGGGCTAACAGGAGAGAACTTAAAGGTCAACAGAGGTGAGGCACAGTCCCTCACCTCCCTAATCTTACAGGGACCTGAACTCTCACCCCTTCTGAGGGAGGTCTCCTGCCCCCATGGCTGCTTCGCCTCCCATACCCAGCTCAGATCAAGTCCCAGGGTACAGACAGAGACTCGGCCAGCAATAGCTGCCCTATATCTAAATCGAGTCTATTACCAGGAATGATCAGGGCCTACTCAAGAATGCAAAAAACCCTTTCCACTAATATTTACATGGTAAACTAAGATTATTGTTTGAGTATAAATTTGACAGTAAAATGGTAATCAAGTTTTTAGATTAATTTAAATTGGCCAAGTGAAATAAGTGGGTACTCAAGAAAATTTAAGTGTACTGGACAAAAAGCTGTTCCTAAAATATTAACTAAAATTTCTATTAGTAGTTCATCTAATTGTAAAATTGCCTAACAAACAAAGAACCTAAAGCAGTCATAATTTTGTGCAAAAATTTAAATTTAAAGTTACCAAGACTGAATATAAAATTTCCAAAAGCCCCCATTAATAAAAAAAAAGGGGGAGGATAGTGGAGTAATATCATGTAAGGAAACATATCCTGTAAGTAAATTACATCTAGAAAACTCTTACTCCAGAAATTAATTTCCATTTGTAATTCTAACAGCAGGACACCCATGAAAAACACACATGGTGTCAAAATAAGACAAAGGAAAATCATTTGGGCAAAAATAGCAAGAATCCCAAGTCTAATTTATAGAAAAGAACCCTGTATTAACTTTTGGTTGAGAATATGTATGTTTTCAGAAAACAACTCCAATACAATATGGATTCCTGCAACAAAGAGGAACTAACAGGTCTGTTCCAACTGCAAAGATAGTCCAGAGATGGAAGATGCTGATGACACCTTGTCATGCTAGTAGTCAGCAGCTGTGCGTCAATGCAGGCGGCCCAGGACCAAACCAGAGAGGGTGGAACCTGCATTGCCACCATATGTCCACCATCCAGATACCATTGCTGACATGTACACATAAGGAACTATTTGACATTGAAACTGGGACTCAGAACTGTTGGACATTGAAACTGAGACTCAAAATTTTTTTGTTCTTATATATTTATTTCCAGTATGCAAGTGCAAGATTTTTTTAAAGAAAAGAAACGGGGGGAAAAGATTGATACAGAGGCAAAGAAGCATTGAACACACTGTCAAACTACAGTGGGAAGGCAAGGGGGGTGGGAGGTGGGAACTGTAAGAGATCAACTGAAGGACTTATATGCATGCATATAAGCATAACCAATGGATACAGGACACTGGGATCTGGGGGCAGGTGAAGGCATGTGCTGGGGATAGGGGAAGCTGGGGGGAGGTCAATGGGAGGGAAAAAAAGGAAACATATCTACTACTATTTATAGTATTTTAAAGAATAAAAAAATAAAAAATAAAAATGTCAAAAACAAGCAAACAAAAATAATAGAGTGAGTTTAGAAAAGGTCATGAAATGTCCATTATCAGCAGTAATTTGCTTCATGAGTTCTATGCTTGCTGCCTTCTTTTATTACTTTTTTGCCGGCTGTCTTCTGGTACTAGATATGCACCTATGAGAATAGTACTTCTCAAAATGGCACTAGTGAAGCATATTTCTAGATGTTCTTAGACCTGACATTGTTTTGAAATTTTATGTCTTTCTTGATTTCCTAAAGTTTAGATTGGAGGAAAAGAGAACGGATAATTCTACATGACATTTGTGTAATTTCAGTTTGCATACCATAAACTCAAAATCAGTGGCTACTAGTAGATTATCAGTGGTATCTACTGGTAACTGATAACATTATTTTAGGCACAGATAAAAAAGATATTACTTATGAAATAGGACATGATTTTAAGAATTCAACCATTTAATTATTTAAGGTGATACACATTTCTAAGAAATAAATTGATTGGTTAATATCACTTTTTCCCCCCTTGTAAACATAATATATGTATTATAGGAAAAACCCCAATTTAGTTCTAATTTTGACTGTCTGGTTACTCATTTAACTTATCCCAATCTTTTCAAACATCAGTTCATCTTTCTTCTGTCTTCTTGGCTGCCTCAAGTTATTTTCATTGCTTCTCACTGGGCCCATCTGGTTTAGTTTATGCTAAACTGTTAGTTGGAAAACAGGTAATAAATACCTCAGGAGCATCTCTTTCTTCTGCATTTCAGTTCTAAATGCCCCACAGTGAATCTTAAGGTTGCTCAGCATAAGCTATCCTGTCCAGGTGTTTAGATCCATGTTTCTGCATCTGTTTCTAGCTCATTCCATTGCCTGGTGGCTGTCTCAGCTCCTTCTTCCCTGTCAGTGCAGCCAGCCTCAAATTTACAGTACACAAAAACATTCCGGAGAGCTTGCTAAAAAGGTAGATGTGTTGGCCCTGCCCCGGGCCCTTCTGAATCAGACTTCTGGTGAGTGAGAGTGGAATATTCTCATGCAAACGGTCCTTAGACCACTCTTTGAGAAATCATGTGAGCCTTAGAAACAGCCCTAAATCATCTCTCTAGTTTATAATTCCTCTCTTGAATCCTTTCCCTCCACTGGATGGTGATAGAGTTTTAAAATTCCTTACTCATTTGGCTCAATCTGAAGTAGAAGATTAGTTTAAATAGTTAAACAGCTCACCTCACATATCATCTCTACACAGTGGTTAATTAGAAAACATCTCTTTCTTGTTAATCCAGCCTCTCGCTACAGAGGCGCTCTCTTGACAAAGTAGTTGAGGGGGAGGTGAAGGTGGGTGTTGGGGAGGAGAGGTTGGCAATCAGGAAACTATGATGGTAATTACAGTCTGCTTGGGGAGAGATCCTTCACATGGATATAACCTTACAGTCAGCTCAAGGATTTCATACATATTCTTAGAGTTAAGGAGCTGATTTTCTTTGTTCGTGTTAATGAACTGTAAATTTATTTGTTATATGTTTAAATGACAGTTCCCACAAGAAGGACTAAGGATTCCATAATATTTCTGTGGCAAATGCCTCATCAAATAAAACCAACTCACATGCTAGAGACATGGTGAGTGGTAAATAGTAGGTATAACCGGTCATTTTGCATTTTTGACATATTCAGTCTGTCGTGCTTTTCAGCAAGCAGAAGTAGGAACAAAGCAATATCACTTAATGAGAAGCGGGTGCACTTTCCACCAACAAGCTTGAAAGCCAGATGAAAGGTTGGAAGCAGACGTGTTGGCTTTCTTAATTCACTGATCCAAGGAACTTCTGAATAGAAAACAATGGAAAAGAGTCACTTCACTACTTACGATGCCCATTCTGTAAGTGGTTTCTTCTCTTCTCTTCTGACTTCATTTTTGCCTTTATGTACCACTGGCACCTTTAAAAAAAGTATATAGAATCTTATTTTTAGAATTATGCTAAATAAGAACCAAAGCTGGAAAATACATATCACTCATGGGCAAAGACCTTATCGTAAAGACCACTTTTTGGAACATCTTTATAACGTGTGAAAATACTCCACAGAAGGTTGTTTGTGTGCATCAAAATTAACCCCAGGTTAAGAATACAATACTCTCAAGTGGATCGATTAATCCAAATTATAGGAATCTTAGAAAATATTTTATAATCAGCAATAATGATCATGTCCTTCCATATATGACCCCTAAATGAAATGAAAAAATGTTTTTGAGTCAGAATCTCAGAAATTTAGACAACTATCTTCCAGGTTCACTGCTACACAGTCTGATTTCTTTAAATGTCAGAAGATTGGGGGAGGCATGTCTCTTCTCTCTCAGGGTAATCAAATTCTGAAGATCAGAAGCAGGTGCTTATCTCCCAGGACTTCTTCAACATGAATAAATTCACCAGCGTCCATCCGACCTGACAGTTCGTCAAACTGCTAATTCCGAATGATTAACCAGAATACATCTACAGCACACAATCCTTTCGTTAAGTGTGAATTTTGCTTCAAATCCTTTGGCAAATTCAGTATTTATTCAGAAATGCCTTACAGTTCTCATAGAATAATTTCCAATGAATGCTTCCCTACCAAAGTGCTTAAGAGATATTTCAAAATGAATTATTTTTATCTTATACAGTTGAAATTGTTTTCCCAGCATGTAGAATGTTAAAGCAATTTCTGATGTCATATAAATTGGCAAGCATTAAAATGGAACACTAAAAATAAATTAGCACAAATTTTTCTTTATCGTTAAGTTCTCTTGTTAAGTAGTATTCAAATTCTGCTTCAGGAAAAGATAACATTTGACCCACCTCTCAAATTTATTAGGCCAAACATATGTAACCTAGAATGACTGTAATGTCTTCTTTCAAGTTTGTCATATTTATGTGTAAAGGAGATATTTTCTTTTCTTTAATTTTTTATTTTTGAAAAATAGTCTATTACAGTATGTGATCAATATTATTTTGTATTAGTTTCAGTTAGTTGTACAGCATAGTGGTTAGCCAATCATATACTTTACAAAGCATTTCCCCTAATATTTCCAGTAACCAATAGGCACTGTACATAATTATTGCAATATTAATGGCTATATTTCCTATTCTGTACTTACATTCCCATAACTGTTTTGTAATTTCCAACCTGTACTTCTCAGTCCCTTTGCCTTTGCACCCAGTCCCCCAAACCCCCTCTCCTCTGGCAACCATCAGTCTGTTCTCTGTATCTATGATTCCGTTTCTGTTTTGGTCACTCATTTATATTCTTTAGATTCCACATACACTAGTAAATAAAATCATGTGGTATTTGTTTTTCTCTGACTGACTTATTTCACTTATCATACCCTCTAGGTTCATTCATGCTGCCTCAAATGGTAAGATATCTATCTTTAAAAAATATTGATTTTTTTACAGGGAGGAAGGGAGAGCAATAGAGAGTTAGAAACATCAATGAGAGAGAAATATCAATTAGCTGCATCCTGCACACCCCCTACTGGGGATGTGCCCACAACTGAGGTACATGCTCTTTACTGGAATTGAACCCGGGACCCTTCAGTCCCTTAGGCCAACGCTCTATCCACTGAGCCAAACCAGTTAGGGCAATATCTGTCTTTTAAATGGACATTGTCTGAATGTTCCACAGCTTTTTATCTGCTAATCTACTGATGAGCACTTGGCTTGCTTCCATAGCTCAGCCATGGGAAATAATGTTGTAATGAACATAGGAGTGCATATATTCTTTCAAATTAGTGTTTTGGATTCCTTTGGACATATACCCAGAAATGGAATTGCTGGGCATAAGGCAATTCCATTTTTAATTTTTGGAGGAATCTCCATACTGTTTTCCACAGTGGCTATACCAATTTGCACTCCCATCATCAGTGCAAAAGGGTTCCCTTTTCTTCACCTCCTCTCCAGCACTTGTTTTTTGATTTATTGATGATAGTTATTCTGACAGGTGTGAGGTGACAAAAAATCTGAATTTCTCTGATGATTAGTGACTTTGAGTATATTTTCATATATCTATTGGCCATCTGTATGCTCTCTCTGGAGAAGTGTCTATTTAGGTCCTTACCCATTTTATTTTATTTTATTTTATTTTATTTTATTTTATTTTATTTTAAAAATATATTTTATTGATTTTTTACAGAGAGGAAGGGGGAGGGATAGAAAGTCAGAAACATAGATCAGCTGCCTCCTGCACACTCCCTACTGGGGATGTGCCTGCAACCAAGGTACATGCCCTCAGCCAGAATCGGACCCGGGACCTTCTGGTCCTCAGGCTGACGTTCTATCCACTGAGCCAAACAGGTTTCGGCAGGTCCTTACCCATTTTAAATTGGATTTGTTTCTTTTTTCGGTGTTGAGTTGTATGAGTTCTTTATAAATTTTGGATATTAACCCCTCATCATATGTATCACTGGTGAATATATTCTCCCATTTAGTAGGTTGTCTTTTCATTTTGTTGATGGTTTCCTTTGCTGTGCAAAAACTTTTTAGTTTGATTTGTTAATTTTTACTTTTGTTTCCCTAGCCTGGAGTGATATAGCAGAAAAAATATTGCTATGGGAAATATCTGAGATTTTACTGTCTATGTTTTCTTCTAGGATTTTTATGGTAGGAGTCTTACACTTAAATCTTTAAATCATTTTGACTTTATTTTTTTATATGGTGTAAGAAGGTGGTCTTGTTTCATTTTTATTTTTATTTTTTGGCATGTGTCTGTCCTATTTTCCCAAACCCAGACTGTCTTTACCCTCCGATTGTATGTTCTTGCCTCTTTTGGCAAATATTAATTGACCAGGTATGCATGGATTTATTTCTGGGCTTTCTATTTTGCTATTTTGTTTCATTGATCTACATGTCTGTTTTCATGCCAAGGCAATATTTTTTGATATTTTAATAAAATGTGTTTTCATATGTGCATATGCTATATATATAACTGTATATGCTATTTATATAATTTTCTGACATACTATACTCTATGGGGAAATAAGGCCTTAACTCCTACTCTGCAAATACATAGAAATATAACTTAAAAATTACAGCCAGGTTTGCCATATATTGGATTACTATTAAAATGTCACTTAAATCAATTTCAATTATGAAGTTAGAGTCATTTTTTAAAATTGGCAATAAATGACATTGCTATATACATGAAATCATATTTAAGACAGCATCCCAAACTACTTCAAAAAAATTTTCAAGTAAGAAAATAAGAATCTTTCTGAATCAAATTAACCATCATATCTAATTATCACAGTCTAGTTAACATAATTTGTGTATTTGGAGTTAATATCACCTTATAGTACTTCATTGAACTTTTTACTATTACTAACTGAATAGTCTTTTTAGGCTCCAAACTGATTGTCTTTAAAGTGTTATACTCTCCATGAAAGAGTATTATAAAGATATCAGTGCCCCCAAATTCATAATGCATGGGCAGCACTTATGTTATAAATGGCAATGAAAATATAGTAGGGTTTATTCCTCTACTTAACATTTTTAAATAAAGTTTACTAAACATGTAGCAACCCCAAAAATGTTGGCATTTTGATTTTTTAACCTAATCAAATCGTCACAGTGACTTTACATGCACCAAAATGCTTTTATTCTCTTTTCTCCCTTTTTCCAGACTTGCCACATTAACCACTGGCATTCTCCCCACCCCTCTTCCTAAACATTGTTGTCTTCTAATCCCTCTTCTTGCAAGAAATTTATAGATAGGATCAGGAAAAAAAAATCTAACCCCCCTCCCGCCCCCCCCTTTTTTTAAAGCAAACTTAGATCTCCATCATGATGTGTAGGGTTTTGTTTTTTCTTTAAATAACCAATTGCCTCGTCTTTGTATTTGTAAGCTTAAATGTTTATAGTATTTAAACACTTTATTTTCTACCTAACGGTTGGCTAATTCAGAGACAGCAAAATTTGTCTTCTGTCCAGTATAAAAGATGGTTATATTAAAGCTGTGATGATGGCAAGAAGCTGTCAAACATTAGCTCTATGTAAAAAGGGAGAAACAGGCGAGTAATGGACAAAAGTATCTGCTGGTAGTGTCATCCTATGTTAAAACTGGCATTTTTTATTGCATGAATTTATCATTATTTCCTGCATTCTTTCATATGTGTATATTTTTTCTTATTGACATAGCTAGCATTCTTCTATCAGCTAATCGCCCCCCCCCTCCCAAAGAAGGATATTATGAGACACTGTTAATTATAACAGCAGTACTATGTCTGTTTATACACATGAAAATTTTAAGTAAACATAGGGTAAATGTGCCCTTTTTACAGTTAATGTCAAGCAAAGAAGTAAGCCATTTCAATTTAACCACATTCAAATATTCCTATGTTTATTTGTTCCTTGATAAATTCCATAAAAATGAATTTGTTACAATTAAATTGGATACACTCTTAACAAGTAATAGTTAAAAATTTTTAAGAACCCATATTTGATAAGTGCTTTCTAAATACTGTCAATTTATTGATCTGTAACTTTCATCTGCTGTCTAAAGTATAGATAACAATATTTCATATGTGCATATCCTCTCTCATTTTAAATAAAGTTTAATAAATGATGCACATAGTAGAGTTTTAAAAATCGATAATACAAAGGTTGTTTCTAGTTCATTGAACTACTGTCCTTGAAGGTAGTTATTTGATATTCCTGCTCATTATTAAATATTGGGGTTTTCCAGTACAAGTGGTGTACTTTAGCAGGAATCAGCATGGATGTGTCTTGTTTGACCTAAATTCTTATTGTAGTTTTAAATCACGACTTGAGTATTTTTCAGGATGTGTGTGTTTCAGATTATTAGGGAAACTCTCAAGGCATCCCTTTGTTTCCCTATTGATAATCTAGAAGGAATAAAAATACGATGGTCTGAAGATATTCTCAATTTCTGACAAAAGCATGGCCTACTATCAAGGGTTCAATATGAAGTAACTTTTTCTTTTAAATGTGAATGAAGATAATATGTATGAAATCTGAGGTTTAGACAGGTGAAGCTAGTCAGCTAGTCAGGATTCAAATCTAGATCTTTTGCTATGTTAAACACATTGTTGCTTTACATTTTTATCCATATTACTCTAAAGTTAAGAAAAATTTAGATTTATAAAACCAATTAATATAATTCTAATATAGATTCTTTCAGTATTTAATGGATTGAAATAACACATTTCTGTAACACTAAATTGGTAAAGCACTTTCATATACATTATTCAATCTCTGTTAACTTTTGTAGTAAAGGAAAAACTCAGAATTAACTTATCAAGTGGAAATTTATCATTTACAGCTTTCACGGTGCTCTTATCAAGTCTCTGGCTGCCTCATTTTTCTGGACCTGTTGATACAGAGGGTCTGTCATCTTACGATGGTCACTCCCACGGCAGACGACCCTGACCCCCTTTCTCCCAGTGTGCTTTGTTACATTTAAAAACGTTTTAAAACCCAGTGTACTAAAAATGCTTTTTCACAAATCTTGGAAATGATCTGGTATACGTCAGTTACCTGCCGGTGATTAGGAAGAACAAAGTAAGAATGACAAGGAGCGCGAATCCGCCGACAGCCGCGGTGGCTATCACCAGAATCTGCCCCTGCTCCGCTGCCATGTCAGAAGCTGAAACACAGACACAAGGTTACAATTTCGCGGGATGACACTGCATTACCACATTTACTTTACAACTTACGGTATGCCTGAAAGTGTGGGAATGGATTTCCAAGACCCCCATCATTTTTGCCCTTTATTGTGCACACAGGATGCAAACCCAAAATGAGGGTTTAAGATTAAGGTCATAACCCACAGCTTAACCCTGTCTTCTTTTTTCACAAAAATACCAATAAAATGGAGAGATGCTTAACACCCCACCTCTAAAGATTAAGTATATATTAAAAATTAAATCAGTAGATGGACTGAAGTGTCTTGTATACATAATTGCTGATTTCTTTTCTTAAACACTTTGGTCAACAAACAAGGCTGTACACACTGTTTTGTTGTTTGTTTCTACAAACTGGAAACAGAATTACCATCTTGTACACTTGAAACATGTATATATAATCTTATTAACCAATGTCACCTTAAAAAATTTAATTTAATTTTTAATTTTTTAATCTTTATTGTTCAGTTTATTAATTACATTGTTCCCTTTTATTTTTTCACCCTATAGTTCCTCTCCACCTGGTACCCATCCCACCCTCCGCCCTTACCCCCCTCCTCTGTCCTCTCCCATAGTTGCATGATTTTTGTCCAGTCTCTTGCTGCACTTCCCACACCCCCTTTCTCCCCAAGAGTTGTCAGTCCATTCCCTCTCTATGTCCGGGATTCTGTTACATTCACTAGTATATCCTGTTCATCAGCTTGTTAATTCACTTGATTTTCAGATTTATTTGTTGATAGATGTGTATTTGTTGTTCCTAATTTACACTTTTATCTTTTTCTTCTTCCTCTTCTTAAAGAATATCTTTCAGCATTTCATATAATATTGGTTTGGTGGTGAAAAACTCCTTTAGCTTTTTCTTATCTGTGAAGCACTTTATCTGACCTTCAATTCTGAATGATAGCTTTGCTGGATAGAGTAATCTTGATTGTAGATTCTTACTATTCATCACTTTGAATATTTCTTGCCACTCCCGTCTGGTCTGCATCATTTCTGTTGAGAAATCTGCTGACAATCATATGGGTGCTCCCCTGTAGGTAACCAACTGTTTTTCTCTTGCTGCTTTTAATGTTCTCTCTTTATCTTTTGCTCTTGGCATTTTAATTATGATGTGTCTTGGTGTGGTCCTCTTTAGATTCCTATATTTTGGGGTTCTGTGCACTTCTTGGGCTTTTAAATCAATTTCTTTCAACAGGTGGGGGAAGTTTTCGGTCACTATTTCTTCAAGTAGGTTTTCATTATCTTGGTCTCTCTCTTTTTCTGGGACCCCAATAATTCGGATGTTGACATGCTTGAGGTTGTCCCAGAGGCCCCTTACACTATCTTCAGTTATTTGTATTCTTTTTGCTTCTTGCTTTTCTGGTGGAGTGGATTTTGCTTCTTTGTACTTCAAATCTTTGACTTGGTTCTTGTGGTCCTCTGGACTGCTTTTAGGACTTTATGTAATATTTTTTATTTTATTTTATTTTATTTTTTTTTAATTGATTTTTTGCAGTATAATAGTAGTACATGTTTTCCTTTCCCCCTCCTCCTTATCCTCCCCCCAGCCTCCCCCACCCCCCAGCACATATCCCCAGCTTCCCCCCTCCCCGCCCCAGTGTCTTTCATTCATTGGTTATGTTCATATGCATGCATACAAGTCCTTCCGTTGATCTCCCCCCGCATCTGCCTCCCATCCACCCAAGCCTCCCCCTGTAGCTTGACAGCCTGTTCAAGGCCATCCTGCCTCTATATCAATCACTCTCCCCTGTTTCTTTTCTTCAAAAATATCTTGCCTCTGCATACTAGAAATAAATGTATAAGAACAAAAAGTGTTTCATTCTCGGTTTCAATGTCCAACTTTTCTGAGTCCCAGTTTCAGTGTCAAATAATTCATTATGTGTATAAGTCAGCAATGGTATCCAGATGGTGGACATATCGTGTCAATGCATGATCCATCCTCTCTGGTTTGGTCCTGGGCTGCCTGCAGACATGCACAGCTGCTGACTGCTAGTATGGCAATGTGTCGTCAGTGTCCCCCATCTCTGGACCATCCTCATGGCTGGAACAGATCCATCAGTTCCTCACCGTCGCAGCAACCCACATGGTCTTGGAGTTGTTCTCTGAAAACACACAAACACATTCTCGACCAAAAGTTAACAAAGGGATCCTCTATGCAAAATAGACTTGGGATTCTTTTTAATTTTTGCCTAAATGATTTTCCTTTGGCTTATTTTGACACCATGTGTGTTTTTTCATGGGTGTCCTGCTATTGTTTTTACAAATGGAATTTACTTTACTGGAGTAAGAATTTTCTAGATGTATTTTACTTACTCAATATTTTTTTTTTGTCCCTTTCATGATATTACCCCGCTGTCCCCTCCCCTTTTTTGATTAATGGGGACTTTTGGAAATTTTCTATTGCAGTCTTGATAATTTTAAATTTTAATTTTTGTACACAAAGTGACTGCTTTAGGTTCTTTGGATGTTAGGCAATTTTACAGAGAGATGAACTACTGATAGATTTTTCAGTTAATGTTTTAGGAAAAGCTTTTTGTCCAGTACACTATAATTTTCTTGAGTATTCACTTATTTCACTTGGCCAATTTAAATTAATCTGAAAACTTGATTACTATTTTCCTGTCAATTTTAATACTCAAGCAGAAATCTTAGTTTACCCTGTGAATACTAGTGGAAAGGAATATTTGCAATTTTGAGTAGGTCCCGAGCATTCCTGGTAATAGACTGAATTTAGATATAGAGCAGCTATTGCTGGCCGAGTCTCTGACTGCCACCTGGGTCCCCGTATGAGTTGTGTGTGGGAGGCGAAGCAGCCGTGGGGGTAGGAGACCTCCCTTAGGAGGGTTGAGAATTCAAACCCCTGCAAGGTTTGTGGATGAGGGTCTGTGCCCCACCTCTGTTGACCTTTTAGTTCTCTCCTGTTGGCCCCTCTGCGACTGTGCCTGTCTTAGGTTGTTCCTTCCCTGAGGAATCTTACCCGTCTCTGGCTAACCAGCCATCCTCCGGGGCCAAACAGGGTGATATGAGGTTCAGTTCTGTCTCCTTTGTAGTCTATGCCCCGCTGTGGCCTCCACGTCCAGTACCTGCCTTGGGGTCCCCTAGCCTGCTGGCTATGTAATATTTTTTATTTCAGTCAGTGTATGCTTAATTTCTAGTTGGTCCTTTTTCATATCCTTGTAGGTCTTATTCATTTCCTCATAGGTCTTGTTCATTTCCTTGTAGTTGTCATTAAGTTCATCAGCCTTTTCTAGGATTCTCTTGAAAAACCTTATTACTATGGTTTTGAACTCTATGTTTAGTCATCTTTTTTCCTCCATTTCTTTCACACCTGATTTCTTTCCATTTTTCTGCATTGTGGCTGCTTTCCTGAGTTGGTTGATTAGCTTTGTGTGGTAGATATCCTCTAAGGGACAGTGGCTCAGCCTCCCCAGTTACCTGAGGTGGATACTCTTACTGCAGTCCTTTATGGGTTGTACAGTATTGTTGAAGTTAATCCCAGCTTATTGTTGTTAGCACTAGGAGGGTTTACCTCCAGGCCATTTGGGTGTGAAGGTGAGCTGTGTTCAGGTTGGATGGGCGGAGTCTCTGGGCTGAGCACACAGTGTCAGCTCTGCCCTGTGTAGCACGTGGGTCTCTGTGCCTGGTGGTAACGACTGCATGTACCTCCGAGAGAAAGCTGCTGCTGGTCTCCACCCGTTGCCAGACAACTCTGCCTTTTCCCAAATGAGTCTGCACACCCAAAGTCTTGCCCAGGGTTGTAAAACGAAGCAGTCTGGTGGTCTCCTGAACAAGGAAGCAAGTCATGAGTCCTCTCTTCATGGTTACCCACTTCTGTCCCCAAGTTTACGCACAAACTGCTGTTCCAACTTTAGCGCACTCTCCTCAAACTGGCAGACCTCTGTGGCACTCGGGTTTTAGCATGCCTTCCCCGGACCTTGGACCTCGCCTGGAACTGGGGAATCAGTGCAGTGGGACACCTCCGCCTTCCCTGTTGGAGAAAGCCAACCAGGTTTGCTGTCGCCCGCCCTTTACCGTTTGCACGTGCACAGCTCCAAACCTCTCTTCGCACGTATCTTCAAGGCTGTGATCCGCTGCTCCTCTGAGTCACAGTGCCCTATCTTTACTTTTATTTGTGAAATTTTCACTCAGCCAGCTTTCCGGTGATTCTGGATGATGTTTGTTTTGTTGCTAAGTTGTAATTTTGGAATTGTTGTGTGGGGCAGCAAAATAGGTGTTTACTTATGCCGCCATCTTGGTTCCTCAATAAATTTAATTTTAAAAGTGAAGCAGAAATAAAGATTTTATCAGGTGAAAAAAAAAAGAATGCCTTTACATTTAATGGTGCTTAATTCAAATTTAAAGTATAAACTCCACCTTCACAGCAAAAGGTGTGCATAGTTGGTACTCAGATGTTTGACTGGCAGTAATTAAGAAAATGCTATTTAAAAGCTTCTTTACTGATGAAAAGATTAGATAACATATGGCAACAACATATTACTTCTGTCATTGACAAAATAATTTCTTAAAATAGCATGGGCTGCCTTTTAGAAACCTTAAAAATACATTATTTCAATTAGTCCATTAGTACTTCTTGTATTACTGAAAATTTAATTGGATATAATTGTTTTGGGATAGGATATGGACAGTTGCTTAATAACAGTGGTAAGAAAGCAGAAGCCCAGAGAAGTTAAAGAATTTGACCAAACTCATGTATGATCATCACCAGAATTCAGGCTTCTAGATTATTGTTTTACTTTTACCTTCCTATGCTATTAGTCACAGTAATAATTCAGTTAATTATCAATATTCTAAAATATGAAATCAATCAATCCCTTTAATATCCTTTAACTTGAATATAGCTTGATTTTTATTTTGATCACTATAAAAATTCATTAACCTTATATAGGAAAAGCCTAATATGCTAAGTGTCCTGTCATCTGGTCAGCTGTTCAACCAATCAAAGCATAATGTGCTAATGATATGCTAAGGCAACTCAACAGCTTGCTATGACATAGACTGACCACCAGGGGGCAGACAGTTGGCTGGTCGACCAGTCGCTGTGATGTTCACTGACCACCAGGGGGAAGACACTCTGACCAGTAGGCTAGCTTGCTGCTAGGGTCCAGCCAATAGGGACTAAGCTAGATCAGCCAGACATGCCCTGGAGTCCTGGCGGTCCCTCCCCAGCTGGCCAACATTTCATATTCTTCCCTGGTTCCGATCATGCACTGGTGGGTTCCCTCGGCCTGGCCTGTGCCCTCTTGCAATCCAGGACCTCTTGGAGGATGTCAGAGAGCCGGTTTCAGCCCCACCCCGCAGGCCAAGCCAAAGGACCCCACGTGCACCGGACCTCTAGTCAGTTATAAGCAGTATATTGAATCAAAGAAAGAATATAACTGACAAGCAAACCACTTAATTCTCTACCATAATAATACATTAAACTTGAGTACTTAAAACTTCTGCAAAGTAGCTCTTTCTCTAAGAATCAAGCATGCAGTATATTACATATAAATTCATATACAGAGTAATAACTTCCTCATAAAAATGCATATCTACTAGAGAATATCTGAACCTTAAATGTTATTATTAAGTCAGTAAGAAACTAGACACAGCATTTAAGATGCCTTTTAAGAAATCTGTATGTAAATAAAAACAAAAATCATTTATGTTTAGTTTGTAATAAAAAATTTATTAAACCTTAGAATTAGACTTTAGTCACTATGGTTTAATCAAGATATTTTCAGGCAATTTATTTGAATGTTGAGTTTTTAATCTGTACAGAGACAAGCTAAATAGTTGTATCTTATCCAATTATAATATAGTAAAGTTTTTTTCCTGACTGAATTTTCTAATATTCAAACTAGCATTGATATCATGAGATTAATGTATGCTCTAAAATGTCACATTTTCTCATTAAAATTATTGAAAAATACACTCTATGAAACACATTATAGAAAACAACATTAACCTTTTTCTTTATCTTTTAAAGATAAAGAAAATGGAATTTAAAAAGAAGACATTATTTACTTAGCAATTGCTGAATTTATAAAATATGTAATATAGTTAAAGGCTTTTAAACCTGGAGCATATATTTTCATGGTAGGCAGTAGTAGGTAATTTATTGAGACAATGTATTCAAAGTTCAGATGGAGGAGGAGATTATGTAATTGGGTGCCTTTTGAAAATCAGATTGCCTTTTTATAAAAAATTGTGTTGTCTTACTTGAGTAATAGCTTGGTAAACTGCCCATTTTACTAATATATTTTCTTTTTCACTCTTGTGATTACATATTTATGAACTTTGCTTTAATTGAAATTTTAATCGAATAACAGAATATGAAGTTATGACACTGAAAAATGCACAGTCCTATCTAATTTCCTAAATGTCTGCACTAGGAATCCTAAATCCTAATCTCCTTTGTAGAGAATAATAGTATATATATACATATATGTCATTTGAAGATAAGAGTGTATAATGTGATGCACCATTTTACTGGAAATAAAAAGCTATGAATGATGGGATGAGATGGTTATGAAAACATCAATATCATCATCATCATCATCATCATCAACAGCCATTATTTATTTAATAGCAAACTATCCTTTAACACTACCCTTAGTTCTTCAAATTCATTATCCAATTTATCAGCACACTAGTTTTAATAGGTAAGTTCTATTTTATTCCTAGTTTAAGTGGTTATATATATATAAGATGTCCCCAAAATGTATACACTTTAACAGCTGATTGCTCAATGTTGAAAAATGAAATGTATTTTAATAAACACTGCCTTTATAATTATTCAAAGTGTTTGCATACATTTTTTGGGTGTCACACTATATTACTTTCCTGAGGTTATACTTCCTGTATACAGGAAAACTAGAAATCCAGCTCTGTTTGTCAGGCTCCAAGCCCATACTATGACAGTACATTGTACCACCATTTTCACTAGCAGAACAACTTGCTAAATCCAGCTATTTTGTATGTTCCAGAACAATCATAGCCTTGCTTGACCTTGGTTTCATGTATGTAAAGTGAGATTGTTGAATTAAATTTCCTTATCACAATCTTTCAGAACAGTTTTACTATGACATTGTGTTACAGATTTGCTAGTTGATATTTGGTTCCACACAGAATAAAAGGTCCTTAATAAGTGGTCATATTTGATCTTACCCAAAATGTCCATGGAGATATTTGTCCATGATTCATTAAATAATACATTTAACTTGTTAAAATTTTGTTTACGTTATTTTTGTTATGATGCATGAACTAAGAGTAGACATTTTCAACAGGACCAAATATCAAAGACCAGCTGGCATGGATAGAATATGCTCATGGACATTTTTGATAGGACCAAATTTCAAGGACCTTTTGGCATGGAACAAATGTTTCTGTGGGTATTTTGGATAGGGCCAAATACCAAGAACATTTTGGTGTGAACCAAATATCTGTGAGGACATTTTGGGCAGGAACAAATGTCCTGAAGTATGTTATACATTATGCTACAATCAGACATTTGGAAGTATAAGGTTTGCCATGTGGAATAAGAGGAACACTCAGGACTTGCTGTAGCTCTTGGTCCTGATGGGGATAATTCCTACCTTCCTATCATATTGGTGTTGATCAATCTCAGGATAAAGTCCAAAGCCCTTAACTTTGTTAAAAAGGCTCCATACGAATGGCTCTAGTGTGTATCTCCAGACTCATTATCATTCTCCAACCATACCGAATTTCTTTCAGTTGCTTGAGTGTGCCAAATTTTCTCTCATGGTGAATTCCTATTCAATTCTCTTACTGAACTTCACATCATTTGTGAAGCTTTATTCACTAAAGTATTTGTAGTAAGTAGAATAAAGGCATTCCCTTTACTCTCTCCCAATGAATTAGGTTAAGAATATCAATCCTTCTGGATTAACTGGGTGGGCCAAAACCCAACAAGTGTTCTATAAGGGACAGAAGAAGAGAAGACAAAGAGGAGACATCCATGTGAAGACAGAGTCAGAGACAAATTGTGCAGCTACATGCCAAGCAATGCCTGGCACCACCAGAATCTTGAAGAGGCTTGTCTCATAGAGCTTTAGGAGAGAGTGTGCTTCTGGCTTCCATAACTGTGAGAATAAATTTTTATCATTTTAAGCCATGAAGTATGTGAACTGTTATAGTAGCCCTAATCAATGGATCTAATAGTAGCCCTAAGAAATAAATGTAATATTCAAGCTATAGGGCCTGATACATGAGTAAATGGTTGAATAATTGTTTACATTGGATGATTCTGGTAAGAAAAGCTCAGATTAACCTCTGGGTAATCTGCATCCTTACTTTCCTCTTGATCTGTACAGAAGATTTACCCTGAAGGTAACTAGACTATCTGTGTGAAATAAGTCTACCCAACATAATTTTAATTAGGAGAATCCAATTATTCTGTATGCTTGAAAATAATGCTTTCCAGAAGGCAGCGGATACTTGAAAGTACAGATTTCTACACTTAATCTAATTGAGTAGATTAAGTTTAGAAGTGTGAAGGTTAAGAACTTTTTAGTTCGTTCAACAAATGTTTATTGAGCACTCGTGACAAGGCAGGCACTGAGATAGAGCTGATCAAAGAAGACAGTTACTGCTTTCCTGGACTTGCAGTTTGCTGGGGAAGACAGATAGTGAACAGCTAGTTACAAGTGGAAGAACTTTTACAAAAGGGAAATTTCCGTGTGCTCTGGCAGAGAATAAGCAGCCCTGGTAGTGAGTCCACAGAGTGGGAATCTGGAAACATAATGTGTTGTTAGATGAAGGAGGAGTAAGGGGGAGTTTTTCCTTGGTTTGAGGCTCCTAAGATTTTATTAATTTAAACAGATATTTAGAAAAATAAACCATGAAATTATCTACCAAAAGGAAGTACAGTATAGCTACAAATTCCTCTGTGGTGAAAAGTTGTCTGTTAACACCAAAGAAACACAATTAAATTCATATTAAGAAAAGAAGTGTATTGTCCGGCTAGTGTTGCTCAGTGATTTTGTCAACCCATGAACTAGGAGGTCACAGTTGAATTCCAATCAGGGTACATGCCCATGTTGCAGGCTCAATTCCCAGGAGGGGGTGAGCAGGAGGCAGCAGGTCAGTGACTCTCATCATTAATGTTTCTATCTTTGTCTCCTAACCTCTCTTTGAAATCAATAAAAGACATATTTAATAAAAAAAGAAAAATATATTTGTAACTGGTTGGATGAAAATATCCCTTTTATTAATGGAATGAGGTTGTAGTCTTAGAAAAAATATAAGTGTATTAAAATGATACATTCATTCTATGAGTTTGGAAAGAAGCACACTTACTTAAGAGGAAGCAATTTCCTCTTAAGAGTTGCAAAATTCTTACTCAACAAAGACTTAGCACCTAACAAATGCTTGGTATAAGTCAGGATGACATTATTAACTTAGGTTTACTTTAGTTATTCCTATTAAAAAAAAACACCCTGAAAAACAGAAGTTTTTACTTGGATTCCAAATACTTTAAAAAATATAAAAAATAAATATAATGTCTTCTGGAAAGCATGAGAAAAAACATTTTGGCTATTTTTAACCAGATAATTTTCTTCTATGGAGGCATAAGATTTTTGTCTCTTTGTAATCAAAATTATTCTAGTTTATATTTACATTTCAAAGTAAAATCTGTCATTTATATTCTGTGTCATTTTCTGTGGAATCACTTTTTAAAGTTAGCTCTTTTCTGTTATGAACATCTTTCTAAAATAATTGAAGACAGCAGTTACATGATTCTAGGAGGGGGTGTCAGAATAAAGTATTTCTCAAAATGCTGCTTGGTGAATAAGTGGTGTATATTTGCTTCATATTCATAGGTTTTATTTAAAACTCGCAATTCTTAATGAAATGTAAAAATTTCAAGTGATATTATCTCATCATTTCACCAAAATGATTTTTTAAAACAAAGCAGAAATCTCAATAAAGTAATGGAATGACAGTACACAATAGGTGAAATTAATCTTAAGGTTACTTAATAACCAATACAGAAAATTCTTAGCATTTTTTTTTCCAGGAAAGAAAATTCCACTCTCAGGTCATCTATTGTAATCAGAATGATATAACCCTATGAAATGAGGCACATATGTGAAGACATAGCAATATATACTTGGAGACGATTCAAACTGTAAAATCGCAATACATAACATGGTATTGTAGACATAAGAGTGTGAGATATGAATGAAAGCTGAGGAAATGTTTCTCCTAGATGAACATAATCTTGTGATTTTGTAGATAATGTTATTTTTCTTGGCTACCTGGACTTAAAAAGTGAGATCTTAATTGCTTTTACCTTTCCCTACAACTTTAGGTCCAGAGTCAAATCTTTATCATGTCCTATGTTATCTCACCATTACCATGGGCACAGTCTCATTTCAAGGATCAGTCTCATATGAATAGGCTAGTTTTTGAATTTTCTATTAGATTACCTTTCCACAATGTTTTTTCCCAATTCATCCCACATTGGGTGGTCAGATATTTTTTCTTCAAAATAATAAATAAAAATATTTGCTGTTGTTCATATAATTTTCCAAGTACAGGTCTTTTATATCCTTGGTTCAATTTATCCCTAGGTATTGTTTTAAGCAATTGTGAATGAGATTTTTTTTAGCTTCTCTGGGGATCAAGGAAGATAGATGGAAGTGGAAGAGGGCATAGAGGGGATAAATGGTAATGGGAAGATGAAATTAAATTAAAATAAAATGTTCTAACACACATACACACACACACACACACACACACACACACACACACACAAAATAGTCTTCTCCATTGCCTAGAAGGCAAAACCCATCACAGTGGGTACACCATTCTTAGAGATGTCTAGGCCTGAAGCCTCTGACCCAGCCCTCACACAATTCTCTCTGGCTTCAGGTTGATCAGCAATCCTTTCGTTCTTAAATTTCAAGTATTTCTTAGATTCAAACCCATTTTATCCTATTCTCAAAGTTCCAATGCTCATCTTTTTACATACACTTCAATTCAGCTAGACAGTAACTTCAATTTTGTGGAATGCAATGGAGCAATGACATATTTGGTAATATTAATGCTTAAAAGTATTCTAGTTATAGAAATGATTCTTACACATTTGTATTTTGACATTTATTCAGAGATAAATTAGTAGAAAATAGCAGGAGTTAAAATCTCTATTTATGTATCCCTGCCTAGGCTTTGTATGAGTAGATATTTAAAGGAAGAGGTATTGGCATGGTATAGTATTAACATTTTTCTTTTACTTTTCTTCAATATGTGATGCCATCCAAGAACAGCAAAAATACCTCTAAGATTGGTTGGGCCGTGGGGGAGAGAATGGTAAGAGATTTGCTGTTCTGCTCAAGTAAGCCAGTTCTCAGATGGATGGAAACAAAGCTCATGCATCATTTCTGCTGAAGTGGAGACCCTAAGATGGGCTTATGCTTTTTTAGAAAGTGATTTCACAGCTGTGCTTTCTGACACTGCTCTGCCACTTTTTCAGAAACAATGCAGCATGCTACATCAAACTGTGGCTACCTTGGGACACAGAAGATTTCAAGATTCATTCTTCTTGATGACCTTAATTTACTTGTCAGATAAAAATGCCAAATGACACAGGAATAATTGGAAAACGTAAGTTTGGTACAAAATGTGGCGAGGCAGAAGCACAGGCAAGCAGTGCAGCACGATGAAATACTTTTTATCTCATTTTTAAAAAAGAGAGATTCCTTAATAAATGGTCACGGTGCCTCAATAAATGGTCAAAGTGCCTTGCTGCAGGTAGGCTTCATGTGACAAATATCAAAGAATAGAGAAAGGAGAATGAAGCACTTAACCACCCAGAACTACTGTTAACATTATATATATATATATATATATATATATATATATATATATATATATATATATAAAATTGATTTTTTACCAAGAGGAAGGGAGAGGGATAGAAAATCAGAAACATCGATCAGCTGCCTCTTGCACACCCTCTACTGGGCATTTGCCTGCAGCCAAGGTACATGCCCTTGACTGGAATCAAACCTGGAAGCTTTCAGTCTGCAGGCCGACGCTCTATCCACTGAGCCAAACCGGTTTTAGCAACATTTTAAATGTTAAGTATTTAATTTGTGATTGTCTATATTTCAGATTGTCTCTGGCAGTTGAGATAGGTCTTTGATGACTTTTTTTTTGCAGTTGAACAACTTATGTCTTCATACATGGATTTATATTTCACTCTTTTATTTAAGATTCAGTGTACAATGGAATTTTCTTACAAATTTCACAAATTCCCTGGATCATTGACCTGAAACCAAAGATGTTCAAAGTGAAATACTATTCAACATATACCATATTAATGGGTATTTGCACATTGGCAGGCATATATATGCACTGAAGTTATAGCTTCTTAATATAACTATTAGAATTATTTGAAGTAAATAGCTTATAACTAAATGTATTGCCATTAGAGATTACAAACTTCTAAGGTTTATAAACTCAAATACTTATTTATAGTCTATTTTTTTCATAGAAAAATATTTAATAAAAATAATTTTGCTATAAAACACACATTATTCAGAAAAGTTCTAAAAATGTATTGAGGAAATTCTCATTCATCAACTAATTATTCACTCAAAAACAACAAAAATATTATTAATTTAGAATGTACTACCACTATCATTTTCAAGAAAATATGACTGTTTTGCAAGTTCACCTCTCACTAAGTTTTGACTCAAGAGAGAGGCTTGGTATTATGATTCTGAAAACGTCAGAGTAAATATCCCTCTAAAAATGAACTATAGGGGAAAAACTTCCTGACATACCCATTCCAAATTTCATGTAATATAAAACAGTGGCATTTTATTTATTCATCTCTTAAACTAATACCCTTCACCATGTGATACTGATTATAGACAAATTGGGTATGTGCCATCTTGATAGATAGAAAGGTAAAAAAGCCTCTTCATATATGCTGATGACTGGGTTTAATTTTCAACAACTAGAATTGATTTTTTGGGTACAAATAATTCTGCATCCTACTTCAGCCAGAAAGAACTGCACGTTATCAGCTTTATCAAGACTGAAATAATTTTCTCCGAGACAAAAGGCAATTGATCAAAACTCTACAAAACAAGACAACCTATTCCATTTTGTGCAAGTACACTTTTCCCATAGCTGATCTGAGAAAGCACACTGCAGAACTCTGCAGCTTAATAGGACTTTTTCCATGGGAGTATTACTCCCCGGGTGTCTTTTTGATGATTTGGAGCACCTGCTCTGAAAATTGTCCAGGCCACAATCATCTTTTTTCACGATATCCTGTGGTGTGGAACTCTGCACTTTCAATCTAGAGTGTGCCTAATTGTGGGAGCAGATACAAATCTGCTTCCTAAGAACAATCTGCTTTGCCTGCAGCCTAATTCAGTGCAAATATGGGGAGGTTTTATTTTTCCATGGACAAAAATGTTGTTTGGGTATCTTGGCTTCAATAGTAGAAAGATTTTTGTATTTCTTCACCTTATTTTCAAAGCATTTGCATAACCTGCCAATATGAAAGTAGAGAATTCACATTCTAAGCCTTATTTAAGACTAACTTCAAAATTATCAGTCACCATCTTTGAAGATGTCTAATAAGTCCTGACTGAAACTGTCTCTGCCCTCAGGGTAGGGCCTTGGGATAATGGTCTCTTAGGCCAACCACATTCTTTCAGGAATCTGGGATAAGGATTCAGAGTCAGTTTGAATGTTTTGGTGCATGGATTAAATGAAGGGAACATATGAACTTGCACGCTATGGGGCAGATTGATATCTTTTTCTAAATGGACATAGACACAGGTAAAACTGGTCCGTAGAGCGAGAAACAGAAATGAATGGCTGTGTTGACCAAGATCGGTGGCCTTTCATTTTGAGAGCCTTCCAGTTTCTTGAAGCCTGAGTTTATTACACATTTCCACCACAGTCCTGTCTGGAAAATTCCTGTATCTCTTTTTGTTAATCTAGCTCATGATATATTTGATACCTGGAATTAAGGGATTTAGAATATTCCAATTTTCAGTTCCTGACCAAAGGACAAAATATTTAGAGCATAAATTTGAAGGGTTATTCTTTTCATTCACTTCCTAGTCATATTTTCCCCTCTTGAAGTCATATTTTCTCCTTCCTCTCACTTCCACCATGGAAACATCATCTTTAATTAGTGACACTTAGCCTTGTATCTGTGCTTACCAAAAGCTGTGGTCCGAAAACACCATAGGAAACAACAAACAAATGTATGCATTTGTCAAAAAAACTCTGCTTGAGACCATCACCCTCAATGGCCTCTATCTTTCCTACAGCCTTTGTGCTTCCTATGATGAGGGCCTGGTCACTTCTCCACCTCTGGCTCCAGAGGCCCAGAGGCAGGGCTGGCACACATGTGGTGCATCTCTGGTAATAATTATCAAATGGAACTCTGCTCCCTCTTGTTGTTTTTTAAGATTTTCAATTGATTTTTAGAGAGAGAATAAGGGAGAACGACAGAGAGAAAGAAACACTGATGTGAGAGGGAAACATTGATAAGTTGCTTTCCGTACACTCCCTACTGGGGATCAAACCTGTCCAGGAATCAAACTAGCAACCTCTCACCGCACAGGATGATGACCAACCAACCAAGACAGGACTCCTTCTTGTTTTTATGGATCAACTTTCTACTTGTAGCTCCAATTTATGAAACATTTTGTTTATGTGTTTTATGCTGCCTCAAATATTGTTAGGAAAAAATAGAAATGCAAACAAAAAAAGTCAACATTCTTCTAGTTAGTCAAGCTTTCTGAGAAAGCAACCCAATCAAAATGAAGAGAAATTTAAATATACTAAGATGCATGCAGATTTATTAACATACATAAGTTAACATATATTTGGAAAAAGTCTGGCCACTTACTACTTAAAACATTCAGCTTTTTTCCTAGAACATAAAATTTGATGATACTTATAATACTCTATTTCTAATGTGTGATATCAACGACTTAGATAAGTTATATACATGTTTGGGTGTGTTCTATTAAACAACATTCTTGGTTAAATAATTTTGGATGATTAATCCAAAAATGTCATTTGTATTCCTTTTTTAAAACACAATACTTACCAGATTGACTAATTCATGTGCTAAGTTCTTTTTTTTTTTTTTTCTGTCAATGGGGGTGCTTATATCTAGCTTCAAGTGAGTTTTTCTATATTGCTTTCTTCTGTCGATTGACAAAAAGTATCTTTCTAATTATTACTTTCCAAATTGAGCTTTGCCATTCTTTACCTGTCCTGATCTCCTAACTTCTACAATATAAACTACGGGAAGCCTTAAGCTAATTATATGTATGCGGCTTCCTTAACTATCTTCCCATTCATGGGCCAAGTAGGATGCTCCATCTCTCCTTACAAATGCAAGTCCTTGGGCCTTGGAGGCCTCTGGAGATCAGTGGCCAATGCAAAGGTAGAATTACTCCATCAATTCCTTATTTACTCAATTTTTACCTTTTTCCCCCAGTAAAGTATTTCTCCCTCCATTTTAAAAGCCTTGGGGGTAATTGGTGACATGAACACAGTTTCATGTGCAGAAGGATTTAAAAAAAACAAAAAACTCAACTCATTAAGTTTATCTTATTCTATTAATAGTTAATCTCAAGGGTAATGTAAGTCTGATCATGAGTAATATATTTTACAACCTTTAAAAATATTGCTGAATTCAACTAAGAAATAATTGTAAAGGTACATAACTTTTAAAATGTGTGTTAATTTGTTATATTAACTGCATATTTTTGGTTAATACAATTTGAAATATATCATCCCAGAGGACATTTAATCAGGAAGAGAGAGAGAAAATGGCAAAAATACAGCTAGCTAGTTATATAAAAGTGCATGAAGCTCCTAAGAGCTATAAATACGATGAGAAATGAGTCTTTCATGGACAAGAATTAGCTTTCAGTGATTTAACAAGTATGTCGGACTGCTGGCCCATGGGGCACATGAGCCTACAACGAATATTTTTGTGGCCCAGCCAATATAATGGTACATAAAAAACATTTTAATAAAATTTTCATAACTTAATTTTTACAGTATCCTGTTATACATAGCTAGAGGGCCAGTGCAAGAATTCATGCAGAGGTGGGATCTGGCTAGCCGGGGGGGACAGGGCTATGGGAGGTTGGCTTGCCAGCCCTGCCCTGGATTGGAGTGGGGGGCAGTGATTAGGAGCAGGGCCAGCCAGGAAGGCCCCACCCCCTGGTCAAACCCTCTGTAGAACTCCCAGTTGAGGGGACAATTTGCATATTTGCCTTTTGTTATAAAGAATTATTAATAACAAACTACAATGTTTGCTAATGACTGATTTTGCATTCATTTCCCTTTAAGTGCCTTATGGGCAGGTGCACGATTTCTCTCCACTAATGCTAGCAGCGAATATTTTAGCAGCCAATTGCCATGTTGTTAGTCTCGTACTAACTTGTTTGATGTGTGCAACAGGAAATATTTCAGTTTCAGAGAACAAGAAAAATAGATTTATTTGCATTATGCTTATTAATCTGTGCAGTTATTCATTGCTTGTGAGTAAGCGTTCAAGAAAAATATTAATTTTTATTAAAATGTCCTATTATTTATTTTTTAAATATATTTTTATTCATTTCAGAGAGGAAGGGGGAGGGAGAGAGAGATTGAAACATCAATGATGAGAATCATTGACTGCCTCCTGCATGTCCCCTACTGGAGATCACACTCACAACCCTAGCATGTACCCTTGACTGAAATCAAACCTGGGACCCTTCAGTCCACAGGCACTTGCTCTATCCACTGAGCCAAACCAACTCGGGCTAAAATGTTTTATTATATTATGTTAACAACTAGAGGCCCAGTGCACAAATTTATGCAAGGGTGGTGTTCGGCTGCCCATCCCAATGAAGGCTGATCAGAAGCGGGGAGGGGATGTGGGAAGTTGGCCAACTGGTCCCGGTTGGCTTCCATTGGGGTGGGCAGCTAGACCCCACCCATGCATGATTGGGGTGGAGAGATAGCTGGGAGGAGGGGCTACAGGGGCTGGCTGGGGGGAGGGAAAGCAGGCAGTTGACCAGCAGGTCTCCCCCCTATCATGGTGTGGGGGGCTGATAGGGAGCCAGGTCAGTGGGTGGGGGGAGGGACCATGGGAGATTGGGGGGTCAACCGGGACCCCGATTGGGCTAGTTGGCTACTGTAGTGTGCATCAGAGCAATCGGTCATTCCAGTGGTTCCATCATTCTGGTCACTTGGCTTTTATATACTCATTTAATTTAGCATTATTCTATAAAAATAAATCTACATTTCTATGAAAATTTGTGGCCCATATACACTTAAACCTTATTTATTTGGCCTGTGTTAGCCTTTGAGTTTGACATGCTTGATTTAGAATAATTCAAAAGGAATTTTGAGCTGCAGTTCAGAACATGAGAGAAAAAAAGAACACACTTAAGGCAATTAGATAACCCCAAGTCTTTTTGGTATGTTCTGACTTGGTGCTTTTTTTTTTTCCTAAGAAACTTGGATTAATTTGTGAAAGGATAGGGTAGCCCCTTTCTAGTCATCATGTAAAGTAAAAATGTGATTTTATGAAAGTTCAATATTCTCAAAACTGTATCTGTCCTATAATTTGAAAAAGAAAAATCCTCTCTCAAACAAGATAGTCTGGGTTTATCACTTATAGAATAGTATAACTAACTAGAGGCCCAGTGCACAAAAATTCGTGCACTGGGGAGGAGTCCCTCAGCCCAGCCTGCCCCCTCTCAGTCTGGGAGCCCTCAGGGGATGTACTACTGATGGCTTATGCCTGTTCCCTGCAGGGAGTGGGCCTACGCTGCAGTCTGGCCTTCCTCTGTAGGAGGCGACTGGCCAATTGGGGAAGGCACCGCCCGCATCACCCCCTCGCCACTGCTGCCTCTGGCCTCCCTCTATGGGAGGCAAGTGGCCGATCAGGGGAAGGTGACACCCCAACACACCTTTACTGCAGCCACTGCTGGCCACTGTGGCTGCCTGAGCCTTGGCTCTTGCAGGCACCTCAGCATGCCTAAGCCTTGGCCTGGCCCTGGCAGCGGCAGCTGCCATCTGTGGCTTGAACCTCAGGCAGCCCCTGCTGCTTTGTTCGGAAGGACGCCTGCTCTAATTAACATATTACTCTTTTATTAGTATAGATACCCATTCTGAGCCAAATATAAATTTTAATATTAAGCTAAGTTTGATTTCTCTTTGGGTTACTTATTCCTGTGCAAATTGATGGAAAAGTTCTTTATTTAATTGTTAAAAAATTCATAGTGGAATAGGTAAACTTAAGTCTTGTCATTTTTACTTAAAAACTGAAGAGGGTTTTCTAGCCAGAATTATGTTCTTTTTTTTTTTTCTTTTTAAATTTTTTTCTTCCTTCTTTATGGAGATGAGTGGCAGCTGATTCACAGTATAGACTCCTTCAAAAATCATACTTGCCTAAGGGAAGAAGTCTTTCTCAGAAGAAGGGTAGTTATTATTATAATAACAAACACTTTCAGAGTGCTTACACATGCTGTCTGCAGTCCTAGACACTTTCAATGTATTAATCTTTTAAATCCTCACATAATCATATAAGATAGTAGTATTGTCTCTACATTGTAGATGGTGAAACTGGGGCTCAGAGAGATTAACTAACTTGCCACAGTTATGTGGACAGAAGTGGCAGAATCAGACTTTAAGTAGCCATAGCCTAGTTCCAGTGTTTGAGCTTATAACCATTCTGCAAATTGTCTGTTGGCACTGAGACCTTTATTGATTTAAGCATTTAAAAGAAAAGTGGCCCAACCCATAAATAATTTGATTAACATAGAAATGGGAAGGACAGTGGTTCTGGGTCCACAGAATGATATTGTGGTAATGGGACTGATGGAGGTTCCCTGTCTTGCCTACTGTGCTGGTTAAGATCTGGTATCTCAGAAGTTCGAATGTGCAGTGTCCTTGGCTGAATCCAGTTCTCCAGTGCTTAAGCCTTGGAGGCAAACTCATTTTGGGGAATCCCACTCACCTTTGTAAATCACCTATAAATTAGACTAATACCAAGACTAGCCAACTAGTCTTAAGGGTAAGCATATAGATAGGCATGAAGAATAAATGTCAAAGAAAAGAATCAGGGAATGACTTGATTACTATAATAGGATCTCTACAAGCAAGAAGATAATAAAGAATACTGTTTTGTGTTTTAAAACAATTTGGAAGTTGTATGAAAGAATTTTAGGGTTGAAAATAAATACCAATAATGTCAGAATTAAAATCAACATTTCTGAGCTCTAACCACACAAGTACTTACTGGAAACTCGGCTAAGTACTTTACATGCATTTAATCATTACGTAGGTACAAGAACACTAGTTCCACATTTTTTAAGATGTGGAAACTGAGGCACAGAGTGGTTAATTGACTTATCCAGTCTGATACCTACAAGATCTAAATCCAGGGTTAAGTCCAAAGGTTAAGTTTTTTACCACAATTATTCTTCACTAGTTTTCTTTAGCTGTCTCTTTATTTGCAGAGTATCTGTCAAATTGAATTGCATGAATCAGTTGCTATCACGAAGAATTTCCTTGTTTTTTCTGCTTATTTATATGAATCCCTTTTTGAAAGGCCAAGTTTAAGGCTCTCCTCCATGAAGTTTTGGCCAGCTGCATACCTCGCAGTAATAATTAGCGAACATTTAGTGATCACATTAGGAGGTAGGCACTCCCTATCCTCCTCCTCAGCTTCGCAATTCTCCAAAGCACCTCTCATCATCTGTCTGATATGTGGTTTCCTGGGACACAGACTCGGCAATGGAACTTTGCATGTAGCAGTTTTATTGAGGAGTCACCTCGGTATGGACATGTGGGGGAGTGAGAGAACCAAAAATGAGGAAATGGAGCAGTTGAACTGTAACTACAAAACCTCAGCAGACATCAGGGAGTTCTGAGCTGAGATGACCCTTTTGAGTTGCCCTGAATGATCAATGAGACTAATCTTTGTACCTCACATTGGCCATTCTTGGATTCTGCCCGGCCCCTGGGAAGAGGGGCTGACTTAACACACAGCTCCCTTTTGAGCCCACAATGTCTGGTAAACAACTCAGTAATGAGCCTTCAACGGCAGCACTCCCATGTGAAGAGGGTAAGTACCTGGGTTCTGAAGGGGGGAGCTAGGTAACATACCATCCGTCTGTAGCTCTTATTTGTTTGTGATTTTCCTCTCTTCTCTCTAGAATATATTCTCTAGCATATGAAGGGTCTTTGTCTATTTTTGCTATATCCATAGCAGGTAGAATAGCACTTAGTATAAAGTACAGACTAGCTTCTTAAAAATATTTGTTGAATGAATCACTGTACACACAAATGAATACATTTCTAGTTTACTGAGGAGGACACTAAAGACTACACAGACTAAATTGTTTTCTGTAGATCTTAACTGCATAGGGGTTAGTCTGGCCTCAGTCCCTAATGACTTCACTAGGAACTGTCCCATTTCAGAGCAAAGGAAGGTAATTTAGCTCATTTTCTTTATTTTATTGAGGACAAATTAATGTCTAGAATGAAGAATTCTCATAAGCCAAAATACCAATTGAATCATCTAATTGAATAGATCATTTTGCTTTTACCTACTAGAACATACAACCAAGTAACCAAGCCTGGGACCAGCCCCATGACACCTTTGTGTGGCAGAGTAGTTAGTGTCTAACTTTGCTAACATATCACCTTTACCTTTATGATATCTAGATTGATGAAGTTTCCCAGATAACTGAATTTCTAGGACTTCTGAAATAGGCCAATTATTGTAAAGCATTTGAGATGGGATGGCTGAGCTCCAGTTTCTTAGGAGGCTCAGTGAGCAGGTTATTTTTCACTGTCTTGAAAGTCCAGGGAATAAATATGAACTGTCAAGGAGAAATATGCAGGCTTACATGCTGGCAGAGAGCAAGCATGTGTTAGAATTTAATAATTCCCAAGGTTCCAGCACCTTCAGTAGGTGAATCCTTAAGGCCAAAATTGTCTCTAGGGAATTTTGAAATTATGACAGCAATCAGTGTGACAATGAAAAAGATATTTGGAAGGTTTTACTTTTAGTGTGAATAAAATGGAAGGTGAGGAAATAATTAGATGTGCTAGCAATGGTTCCAGAGCAGTCAGTTATGGGAAATTCACTCTGACTTCTTGCCTGTCTCCAAAACTACAGATAACTGGAAGAAACACACACACACACACACACACACACACACACACACACACACAAAACACCCTGAAAAAATAAAAAAAAAACTAAAAAAAGAAAAGAAAAAAAAAGAGAAGGTTTTAGCTTCAGTAACAAGATAATGGATGGCATTGAATGGCCCCTGCCTAAGACTCCAGCTCTTATTTCCTGTGGCAAGGTCATCACCCCATCACTCCTTACCCCTACCTTCCCTTGTCCCCTGATGAAACTGCTGAGTCTCTAACTATGTGTTCATCAGATCACATGGAGGGCTTGTGCTAACAGAATGCTGGGACCCACCTCAGACTTAGTAGGTCTGGGATGGGGTCCAAAAATTTGCATTTCTAATATGTTGCTGATGTTTCTGGCGCAGGGCCCACATTTTGAGAACCATGGATCTAGTCTTACTGAAATTCCTTCAGTTACTAGAAAGTTCCATACTCTCTTTTATCTCTACACCTGCACCCATGCACCCAAAGAAAAAAAGCTCTCCAATACTCTTACCCCACCCCCCATCTCATCCTCCATCCCTATCATTTTCATGGCCAATTTTTATTTACATTTAAGTCTTTTTTTAATTATCACTTATTTTCAGGAGATTTTCTATTCATCTACCTTATGACCATTTCTCTGAATTCTTTCTCTGACAGGCTGCTTGCCTCCATTTTATTTACTTCCTTTTCTGGTGATGCCTCCTTTTCTTTTATATGTAGGCTGTTTCTTTGTCTCCCATTATCTCTCTTCTCCTAGTATCTGGTTATGTAATTCTCTCTCTTTTCCATGGGGAGGTGCAGAGCTCCTCCAAATCCAAGTGTTCACTCTCACACACACACACTGGGGACCAGTGTTCCTGGGTTTGCAGTTGTTTGCTGGGTGGTGGTGTTGTAGATTCCCAGGATTTTTAGCCTTCCCATAACACCCAGTCTCCCTTCCTGGAGGCGTTTCTAGTTGATAGTTTGGGTTTTTCTCCTTGTGTTCTCAGAAACATTACACATAATCCTTTATTATAATCTCGTTTAATTTTCTGAATCTCTCATTCGCTTTTTTGAAAGCAGGACGTAAGTTTATCCTTTTTACCTTTGAATCCCCAGTGCTTGTCTCTCTATCTAGCCCATGCATTAATTTTTTTATTGAATTAAGGGTTAAATAAATAAATACAACATTCTTCTGCTTGCTGCTTCCTTTCAAGTACCTTTCACTTTCTTTCTCATTATGTCAAATTTCAAAACAAAATTTATTAAAATTTAGAAATAAACCCTTTCACTTCCAAGGATAAGAACTCATGTAACAATATTAAAAACATTGCTAATTTCATTTTTTTCATTTCAGAATGAGAACAGGAAGTATGTATAAATATAGAATACACACACACACACACACACACACACACACACATGCTAACTTCAGTAAGTAATATTGCAATTTTTACCTTTTACAGATCTGCCAAAATTGATGTTGAAAAAAAAACGTTTAGTCTTCTCTGGTTTTGTATCCAGCCAATATAAGATAGCTACTTAATTTAAAAATAACTGTAGTGCAAGAGCATTTTTTAAAGGATGCTCAGTTTTTCAAAAGCATAAGAGAATACAAAATTCAGTTTGTGTGAATCAGCTATTTTATATCCGATGGTAAATTTGCCATATTCCGCAACTTTGCCTATCGTTACAGCACAGTAATGTGCTCTCACACTCTGGTTTGTGCACACACAGCTAAATCTTTTAAAAGGTGCCTGCTATTTTGCCCAGGCTTCTTGTTACTCAATTTAAATTCACTGAAATACTATTTCTGTTGAAAAGTAAAGTGTAATGCAACTTAATTCTCATGCTTCCTCATTCTCCACACAGGTCTTGGTAGAACTGACTGGATGTATTTTATAAAATCTGTCCATTCAGTATTGTTTGTGACTTCACAATGAAAAATATCGCAAAAACAGACACCTTGCACTGGGGTAGCACCAACTTTAAAGATGTTACATTAGGTAAATTAAAATTATTTTTATTTCATACTGTTCAAATAAAAATTCAAATTATGTCTATGTTTTCATATTGGCAGATGATATTTCGTATTTATGTATTTTGTATAAAATACTTTTCATCTGACTTGGGCATTTTGACAACTCTTTCATTGAACTCTCAAATTTTTCAGTTCTGGAAAACGACAAATTATCATGTGCATAGAAATCAATTGGAACTAAGTAGTAAAGCTGGGAACTGAGGCCCAGCGCTGCATCCTCCTGGCAGACTGTAACTTCCCAAAGGACAGTACATCCCGCATCCTGCTTTCTACCCTTTTCTTCTAGGAAGCTATGTCTCTCCACAAGCAGCACTCTCAGCTGGCTGGAACTCCCCTACTACTTTAAGACATGATTTCAGAAGTAACATTGAGCAACACAATACTCCTAATCCTGCCTTGAGTTTACTAGTAGTACATGGTTGTGCAACAGATGAAAGTGAAAGGTTAACCGTTATTAAGAATCACACCAGCAGTTATGAATAGGCTCCATGTGATTATATTGAGATTAGGTTTTTTTCCTTCACTTTGACCTTGATGCTTTTCTGACAACTAAAGTGTGCTGTTAAAAAAACACTTCAAATTGTAAGTCAATAAAGCTGATTTGTGTCATCTGGAGACAGCTCTAAATCCTCAAGTACTAATATGTTTTTTCCCTAAATTTAGAGCAATTGAAATGTCTAAGAAACATTTTTGCTCTGTAGAAGAATTCAAGGTTGTAAAGTCAAACAGCTTGACAGAAAAATTCAGGCAATTTATATGATGGCTGATAGAAAAAAAATCCATCTAATTTAAAATCAAGTCAATTTAAAATTAGACTTTGAGAATGACATAAATAAGGAATTCTTATAAGAGTCTCTAGAGTGGTTTAGTGGTGAGTTTCTTCAAGACAGAAAACATAAATTATTTAACTTTGTGTGTTTTCTTCTCCAGCTCTTTTGAAGTATAATTGACAAATAATAACTATATATATTTATGGTGTACAACATAATGTTTTGATTAAAGTATTCATTGTGGAGTTATCACAATCAAACTAACATATCTATCACCTCATGTAGTTATTTGTGTGTGTGTGTGTGTGTGTGTGTGTGTGTGTGTGTATGGTGAGACAATTGAGATCTACTCTCTTACCAAATTTCAAATATACAATACAGTATTAAATATACTCATAATATTTTACATTAGAGTTCTAGAATTTATTCATGCTACATAATTTTACCAGCATTCAGCATATTGCTATTAATACATGCACAAAATAAACAAATAAAAGCAACATCTTGAAGTTCTATAGGTAGAATAATAAAATATATATAATTTGTTTGAAATAACAGATGTACATTCATTGAATATTTACTGGATAACATTAACTCATTGATATTCATTGAATGTCTTCCAATTGTCAGACACATGCAAAGCAATGTTGGAAGTTCAAAAATGAGTAAGAAATGGTTCCTTATCTCAAAAAACCCACAAACTTCCAATCAAGTGATAAGGGCTTATATCCCAAAGAAATCATGTTTTTGTATATGTTGCTGTACATTACTGGCATAAAATAAACCTATATTCTGTTTTAAGGTTTGTTAGTCCCCTTTTAGATATGAGCCAAATTATAACACTGCACTTGATGTACACATTTTACAAGTCTAAATGCTTGTTAATAGTTAATGATTTTCTTTCCAGATCATAGCAACATTATGATCTTTAATATTTTTCATATTAAAGACTTCAATCTGTCTTGCAGTACACAAACCTGGTTTCCATCATTTAAATCTTTATTTAAACCAGGCAAAACTGAAGTGAAACATTTTCTTTTTGTCAATGCAAAAAGAGGAGACTTCCATTTTCTATGCAAATAATTTTTCTTCATCAAGTCCCTGCACATGTAGGTAATCAGACTAACTGCATGATTTGGCCCTTTAAAGTGTTATGCCAGGTCTACTACATGTGCATTAATCCATAAATCTGCATTAAAACACCCATAGTTTTCTGAAAATCATGCATGGTAGTTTATAAATAATTATACTCTTCTAAAAAATATGTGTGTGTATTCAAAACCCATTATTTTAAGAAGAAATATAATTTGTTAAGGGAGAGTGAAGAGTTGAAGGTAAGAATAAAAATTACTCATGAAGAAAATTAGAAGTAATGACCAAGCCGAATAAGAAAAGTAAAAACAATGAATGGAAAGAAGGGACCTTCCTGGTTCTGAGTAATAGTATGAAAAGGGCCTGATGTCATGCTATCCCCATTTCAACACTTACTAGCTGTGGGAAACTGGTAAGTTACTGAATGTCTTTGTCCTTCGCTTTTCTGATCCACAGAATGGTTAAAAGCCTTAGTAGCCCTAAAGAATAGAACAGTGCTTGAATCATAATTAGAACTCTATAAATATTATCTGTTATTATGAAATTTTCATGTTAGACGTTACATTATACTTCTATCACAACTTCTCAAATAAAAACAGGGACTTCCCTTATGGCATGCTGAACAAGTATCCAACTATCTTCAGCACAAATTCTTATGAATGTTCTTTATTACCGTGTAAGGTTGACTAATTTATATTCAAACACTCTAACTGCTAGAAAATCCCGCTTTCCTACTGATGTTTGCATTTTAGATGGCTATGGCTGACAACTTGAAAGTGTGCTATTGACTAGAGATTATTTGAGATTAAAGTCTTATGTTCTGGAATTCATCCTTGTTTAGGTAGACTCATAAATATGAAATCTGCCTCCTGCTTGATTAATTAATTTTTTTATTATTCCATCAAGGTCAGCTGGTCCTCTTTATGCTTCATACTTCACTACTAATAGTTATTTCAAATTTTCTGACTGCTGCTAATAATTATCTAGCTAATTTCTCCTTAAGTTATTGAAGCAGTACAGATTGTATTTCCACCAATAGACTGAATCAAACATAGAGCTTTTTAAAAAAGATATTTAAGGAGGAAAATATATTAAATAACAATAAAATGTCATTAAACTCTACTGAAAATGCTCCCACATTTTAGAATTAACAATTAATTTGTAATTAAAATTGTATGCATCATGTTTCTACATGACTCAAGCTCTTTACATCTTGTTACCCAAAACAAAGCGAACAACATTGCTTATCTGTGGCAAATAAAAATATTTGATACTTTTTTCTCAGACTGGTAGGCAATATGTCATTTCTTCATATTTTAGCCTTTGCAAAACTATATGTTCTTTCTTTATTTGATTAAATGCATATTGAAAACTAATTATGTGCAAGAAATCTTTTGAGACACAATGATAAATAAGCCATAGCCCTTGACCTCAAGTTGCTAACAAATTAGTAAAGAATAAAGCCCCTCCACAATAAAACACTACAGAAAAGTCTGTGGAAAGGTTGATGCTCTCTTAGATTGTTTGGGAATACTTTGGGAAAGGTAGGCAATGTGTGAGCTGGACTAACTGTTTGTGATGTGATAGGTTTCTGAATATACCAGTTGGAAATCATAAAAGAAGCTTAGAAGTAAAGATTAAGAAAAAATTTTGGCCCACGCTGGCATGGCTCAGTGGTTGAGGGTCAACCTGTGAACCAGGAGGTCACGATTCAATTCATGGTCAGGGCACAAGACTGGGTTGCAGGCTAAATCCCAGTGGAGGTGTGCAGCAGGCAGCTGATCCATGACTCTTTTTCATCATTGATATTTCTATCTCTCTCTCCCTCTTCCTTCTTTTCTAAAATCAATAAAACTATTAAAAATAATTTTATTTAGTATAAAGCATCCATACATTTCACAGAGTATGTGCTAACTAGAGAGAACTAGGGCCGGAATGATGGCAATTTGGATTAGACTGAAGGGAGACTTGAATATTTGTTGAGAAATTAACATTGTATTCAATAGAAAATACATAATGATTTGGAGTTTTTAAGTATACAAAGTGCAGTATAAATAAATTAGTCAAATGGAGACCTAAAGAATAGACAATGAAACAAAAACTACAAGTACAATTTTGCTGCTTAATTTTCAGGATGATTTTTCCACCTATGAATTGTTAAAATTAATCAAATTGCTTAAATATGAAACCATAGTAAAAATTACTGAATATTAAAAATGTTTTTAAAAAGTAATAGATCAAATTCATTTATTTGTATCCACATAGCTTTTTTGTATAATTGGTAAGACATGGCATAAGATTCTATTTTGAAATACCATGATTCAGTAGCTTACAGTTTGGGTACTTGATGGTGATCATGATGATTTTTGTGGGTTTATTTATTTTATGTGATGTAAATCTAGTCTATAGTTACCACTTTTATAGGTACCACAAATCTAGTCTATAGTTACAACATTTGGAAAACTCATTTTCAAATGTTGACATACGTGGCTTTCTTGCTACAAAATGCTTTACGTAGCCTACAGGTGAAAATCTAAATTTACATATTGTTAAATTTTAAGGTATAATTTATCTTTCCAGAGAAAAGAAATGCATTGCTTATTTTTGGATAACCATTTAGGCAATGAAAGAGGAAAATTGGCAATTATTATGTGTAAAATTCCAGTTTTCTTTTAAAAAATTGGTTTTAAGCTATATATTCTACTCCCTTTTGATAGCTTCACAAGCTCTTTTCTAGTATTTATGTGAAATGTTCAAGTTGTCTGCAATTTAACAGGATATATTTTATTTTGGTTTTGAAAATGCATGCATAAAATTATTTTCTCTTATTCTAAAATACTTTTGAATCCTATATAATAAAAGCCTAATATGCTAAGTGTCCATTTGTCTGTTCAACCAATCAAAGCATAATATGCTAATGATATGCTAAGGCCACTCAACTGCTCACTATGACGTGCACTGACAACCAAGGGGAAGATGCTCCAACCAATAGGTTAGCTTGCTGTTGGGGTCCAGCTGATCAGGACTAAGCAAGATGGCCATGGATCCCTCCCACAGTCCTACCCTGGCTGGCCAACCTCCCTTGTTTCTCCCATCCCCAATCGTGCACAGGTGGGGTCCCTTGGCCTGGACTACGCTCTCTCACAATCCAGGCTGAAGGACCCCCCACCCCAATGCACAAATTTTGTGCAGTGGGCCTCTAGTCTATTATTGAAACCCCTCGGCCATGATGACATCATGCTATAATGACCAAAGGCTGGTTACCAAGAGACTGTGTGTGTGGTGAGGTGTGTGCAGGTGGGTGGGGCTGCATGCATGGAAAGGCACACTTGGGTGGGCAGGGACTTGACTTTGGGTCCCGTGTCCCATCTGGCACGGGGGAAGTAAGTCTGGGTCCTGCCTCCTGGTCGGCTTGGCAGGAGTCAATCTGTGTCCTGCTGGCACAGCAGGTCTGGGTCTCACGTGATATCACACGCTGGGCCTCTAGTATTAGATAAATCTGGTGGCATTTTAAATAAGAACAAATGTTGACCTCCTTATCTACGAATTATTTGTATTTCTTTTTAAAATATGTCGGGTATAATTTCAGTAGATTATTAAAGATTAAATCAAATATAATTTAAGCATTTATAAGAATATTGAAATAATTATTTACTATGTAGATAACTTTTTAACTTTAATTCTCATCTTTTTCTGCATTGGACAAAAGTACATTTTCTCCAGAAAATAAGAAGAGAAATAACAAATATGGAGCTGTTAAAATTTCTTGGTTTTTTTTCATCCTTTTAGTCCAAAAAGAGGTGTATTTAACATATGTATGTGTGTGTTTTATACTTTGTGCCATAATATGAATTTTATTTTCATTTTGCAAAAATTCTTATATTCAACAGCTCCTAACTACCACTTATCTTCCACCTATCTTTCAAGAAGATACACTTATAATACTTATATATTCTTATTTTCTTACTACTGATTGTGTATTTGATAAATTTATTCCAGGGAATCAATTATATTACCTAATATAAAGGATAATACATAATAAGCACTCAAGAAATGAAGTTAGTGGACATTATATTCAGCTATACCCTCAATCCAGTGGGAGATTAGCAAACATGAAATATCAGCATTAAAACACAGAAAGTATTTTCTGACCATAGATAAATGAATATCTATCTATCTATCTATCTATCTATCTATCTATCTATTATATACCTACCAACCTACTGATCCACGCATCTATCTTCCTTTATTTCCATTCATACTACCAAAATGAGGTTGTTTTATAGACTTAGTGAGAAAGGAAACCAATAGCACTAAAGTGACTTTTAAAATAATGCTTGCAATCATAATTAGTAATCATTACATTTGTTAGCTGGTTTTCATTAGCATATTGTGACTCTGAAAATAAATTCAACCACTGGTCTAAAAGAGTAAGAGTGGTCACCCTAGTGGCATCACGATATCACTATGTTTGTAGAGCACAGGTGTCAAGAACATGGTGAATTTACAAATAAATTATTTCATATTCTACATTATTATCTTACTTGTTATGAGCAAACTAAAGTTGAACCAGGTAAAATAGTATGGCTAAGAGAATTAAATTATAAATTACTTCATTATGCTTAATTTAAAAAATTGAACCAGGCCATTAAATGAGAGAGTACCTAAACTCTTCTTCCCAACTCACACCCCATCTCTAAGCATCCTGTTTACAAAAGCCTATGTGGTCATGATGCCCTCACACTGCAATGAGTGATCACCAGGAGGCTGCATGCACAGAGGGTGCCCACAGGTAGGCGGAGCCTAACCTCTTTGGGGTGAATAATCATGGGGTTCCCACACTGTGAGAAGGCACAGGCCAGGCTGGGGGACCCCTCAAGTGCACTAATATTGTGCACTGGGCCTCTAATACACACACACACACACACACACACACACACACACACACACGTATGTATATATGTATATATATGTATATGTATACATATACACACATACATACACACACATATATATATAGTTAGCTAAGTAAACAGAATACACATGAGATAACATAATAATAAAGTTGACACTACAACAGTTCAGGCACTATTTGAGAAATAAAGCCATAAAAATTTAAAGATGAGCTAGGAGAGTATGAAGAGAAAAAGACTGATGTAGTAGATTGGACCTATATAATTATATTCCTGAATTTATAGTAAGCCTATTCATACCCTACTATGACATGATTCATTGAAATTCTCTTCTGGATAGAAACAACATGCTTTTAAAATGAAATTTAAAGCAAACCAGATAAAAAACGATCCTTTAAATGACTTTGCCCCAGGGTGCAAATGGACGTGGGAGCCATTCTATGTTCTCAAACTTCAGGTTCAGGCAAACATTTTTCAGAAACTTCTCAGACACTCTGTCTCTTCCAGGGTCTAATAAAAGTCACTTTCATCACGTTTATAAATCAGTAATTGGAGCATGGCTTTTTCTGTCTGCTGCTGACTTTATCAGATGGTTCTAAGGTTCTAATCCTTCACTTCCACTGATTGCTTATCATATTTGGGGAAAGCTACTTAAGTTTCTAAAAACAGATATATTCTTGTCAGAATTGATATGATAATTTGTGCAAATTACTCAGCATAGCCTACACCTGTTACAAGTCACGTTACTGCCTGATTAAAATCCTCCCGTGGTTCCTCAATGTCTTCATAAGACCCAACATCCTTAACATGGCCAGAAGAGTGCCTGCATTTTGGGCCCCCTATAAATAACTCTCCACCTTTAGATCCCACCACTTTGCCTTCCATGTCTCTTCACAATAACCATGCCAAATTATTTGTTCTTTTTAAATTTTTCATGCTGTCTCAGGCCTTAGTACTCTTGCTATTTCTTTATTATCCCCCTTTTAAGAATGAGCCCTCATTTCTCATCCTCCAGGAGCTTTTTCATGAACCATTTGTGCTGAACTAGGGCCTCTTGTCTATGCTCTCATAGCACCTTTTCCATATCTCTATGGTAGTACATGTCATACAATATTGCATTTTTCATTTTTATTTCACAAATCTAAACTATAAATCATGTGAAGGCAATAGCTCTTATTATTGTTTTTATCCCCAGAACCTCACTCAGAGAATAGTACATATGTAAGTGTCCTCTACATTTTTTGCCAAAAGAACAAATATTGCACTGGGTCATTGGTGAATAGAGGACTTTCAACTAAGGAATTTCAAAGTACTTTCTTTTATATAACATTTAAAAGTATGAGTTGAAATTTAGAATTAAAACCAAATCAAATTTAGATCAGATCTTATTATTTTCTTATTAGACTGGATTGCCTTGTCTAGAAGTGCCTGATGAATACAAATGACTTATTTAGCTTTAGGCCTATGAGTTTGTCTGAGAGTGCATTTCTAACTCAATGACATAATATTCAAAATGTCATACTTTTGAGAAGTTAAGTTAATTTCTTCCCATGAAATAAAGTAAGAGAACTGGGTGCAGGAGGACATAGATATAGCTGTGATAGGACAATGGTGAAACTTTTCCCTGGAACAAAGTTCCCTTGAGTTGCATCCTTGGCTTTTACCTAGCCTATGTCTTGACATGTGGTCAGAAATAAATAGTCAACAAAACATAGCAGGAACACTTATTTGGGTATTTTAATAGTGCCTTTTTATTATGGTTTGTAATAATTACACTTTTGTCCCAATAATTTCTAGCTTGAAAAGACAACATAGTTGTCTTTATAGTTATTATAAATAACTATCACTGACATTAAACATCCAGGTTATAAGTATTCTTTTTACTCATTAGTTTACTCTTCCAACACTGTATACCTTCTTAATTAAAGAAGTCAGTGCTTTTTTCACTCTTTTAAAAAAATATATATTTTATTGATTTTTCACAGAGCGGAAGGGAGAGGGATAGAAAGTCAGAAACATCGATGAGAGAGAGAAACATCAATCAGCTGCTCTTGCACGCCCTTTATTGGGGATGTGTCCGTAGCCAAGGTACATGCCCTTGACTGGAATCGAACCCAGGACCTTTCAGTCTGCAGTCCGATGCTCTATCCACTGAGCCAAACCGGTTTCAGCTTTCACTCTTTTGTCAGATATAGTTGTACCAAAGAATTTCTTATGGATCTAATTGTTCATCAGCATAAAAACAACAAACAAAACATTCACTCCATCACAGAATTTGAAACCCAAGTAACTTCACCTTGAGGAAGTGATAAACTAAAGAAAAATTTTAGCCTAATTAGTGGTCTTACCATTAGCATTATTAATAATTAAAAATGAAAGGATGTGGCAGTTAATGGAGCAATTAAGAGATCAGCTGCCTCCTGCACACCCCCCACTGGGCATGTGCCCGCAGCCAAGGTACATGCCCTTGACCAAAACCCAGGACCCTTCAGTCCGCAGTCCGATGCTCTAACCAAATTGGTCTCAGCCAGACCACCACTTCTTACCAGTTGCATGAATCTAAACAAATAGCTCAATTTCCTTAGGCTTTTGTTTTCTCACAAGTAAAATTAGGAAAATAATACTTGTCTCTTCGAAGGGTGAAAAGTTTAAATGAGATAATGCATGTAAATTCTTCACATCATTTCTGGTATTTTTAGAGGCTCCATAAATGGTAGGTATTATTATCATTATTCATAAAGAATTTTATAATAAATTCTCTATCCTTGAATTCTTATCATTGATGATTAGATATTTAGACATTTTTTTAAAAATCAGGAACATTGCAAGAGCCACCCATATACAAAGAGAGCCAAAAGATGAATATTAAAGCCCCCCAAAAGAATTCAATGATAGAGATGGGCTTAGAATGAGTAAGACATTTCAACACCTACTTACAGGAGGTTGAAATACCTCAGTCCCTTAATCTCCTATTTTGGTTATCAATGTATTGGGACTACGAAAGTAATTTGAATTTCTAATTAAGCCCATGCATCTACATTTAGACTTTTATGTGCATTTTAATGGTGTAACCGAGATAAGTCAAAGCTGCATAATATTGAAATAAATGCTAAAATCATTTTCTCATGGCTTCATTCTCTCCCAGGTTTTCACTAGCCTCTTATTATGATACCAACACTGATGACCATTTAGGCTAACACCACCTACTGAGACTCTGTGTTACAGTGTAAGTGATGAATTCTGCATGAAGAGACATATTTGGGTCACATTGCATGAATAAGAGTAAAACATTAACCAACATGGCCGTATGACCATTTGCATGAACAGAATCTGTTTGATAAGACTATTAAAATTTTGGAGCATTAGATTTTTAACTATCAGGATGTTAGATTTTCACTATTGGAATAGCACTAAATGAATATCTTACTCTTTATCCTTGTGTGAAACTTACTTTCATCTCCTGTTTCAAATTCAAACTTCTGACTGTAGCCACTGTATCCTGTGGTAGTCCTCACTCGGATATGAAATATGTAGTTGGTGGCTGGCTTGAGACCTGTAATGATGACACTGGGGGCCTTGGACCTTGTGGAGGAATAGGTGAGCTGCTCATGCTCCTGGGGACAGAAAAGAAGAAAATGCAAATTAAGCAATTATTCTATTTTATCTCAGAAACATGCAAAGTTAAGCTGAAGAATTATGCCCAGAATATAAAAAGTATTGATTAAAAAGGGGTGTAATTATGGTTTTCCATAACTTAGCACTTGGTTATTTATCATTAAGATACATATGATATGGTCTTGATTTGGAAATTTATTAAGAAGGATGATTAATCTTATATAAACTTCACTTGTGTTCTCAGTTATTTGGATTTCTGACCCAACCCTGAGGCATGGTAGTGTGAGAGCATGTTTACACAGAATGGCAGTTGCATCTTGAGCAAAATGGGCATATCAGACAGGATCACACCAGCAGAGAGCCAGGAGCTAGGGTGGAGAAGTCAAGTGCTTGCTACTCACTTCTACCCGCAGGTAGTGCCAAAATGCCGGCGCTATCTGTGGGTAGACCTGTGGGTGAAAGGAAACATAAATTGCTTTTTAAAGTTCAAAAATTTTTATCCAAAATCAATTGCTTGGTCCTGAAACTCAGTGTTTCCCCAGTACCAACAACTTAAGTTGTGTCAACTGAACACACGAAACCATAAACAAGTGCTGTCCCAGACACCACAGTTTATTTTTAAAGATGTACAAGTCACATAGTGAGTGTAAGGTAGATTTAAAAATAGTGTGCTTCTGAAGGAGCATCGAAGACGTAGAAAGGTATGAAAGGCTTACCACACTTTTGGAATCATAGGCAGGCCTGGAGGCTTGGTTCCCAGTCACCTGCAGTTAGCTGCCAATCTATGTCTCCTCATTAACAGCAGATAGACTTGCTGCAACTGACTGAGTGATCTAGCCTGTCAGAGTTTTTTTTTAAATAATTCCTCCTATAAGCAAGGTATTTAATTTGACCTGTGTATATAAGTGACTAAACAATATGTTGCTGGTGAGACAAATTAAAACTATACTTTTTGTATAGTTATCCTAGATAATAAAAGCCTAATATGCTAAGTGTCTGGCCATCTGTTCAACCAATCAAAGTGTAATATGCTAATGATATGCTAAAGCTGCTCAACTCTTTGCTGTAACATGTGTTGACCACCAGGGGGCAGATGTTCCAAACAGTAAGTTGGCTTGCTGCTGGGGTCCGGCCTATCGGACCTGAGCAAGACCACCGAACATGCCCTGGAACCCTTCTGCAGTCCTTCCCTGGCTGGCCAACTTCCCGTGTTTCTCCCTGGCCCCAATTGTGCACCAGTGGAGTCCCTTGGCCTGGTCTGCACCCTCTCACAATCCAGGATCCCTTGGGAGATGTTGGAGGGCTAGTTTTGATCCAGTTCCACAGGCCAGGCTGAGGGATCCCACTGGTGTACGAATTCATGCACTGGGCCTCTAGTGGTTCAATAACTTTATATTTTATAATGTATCTGAAAAATCTTGTCTTTGTATGAACAACTCTTTGAAATTCATAAGTCAAATTAGGCCACAGGTCCTTAAATTAATTAGTCAGTATTTTTATGATAAATATGAAGATAGAAATTATCTCAGGGATGGAAGTGATTTTCAAGGTCATTAACTGAAGCACTCATTCAATGCTTAAATTCTATCTATAATATGTCATCAAAAGTTAGCCTTTTCTTGAAAATCTCTTGTTCAGGAGATCTTCCAAACTAACAAATGAAGTTATAAAAGTTGATACATGCAGAATGTATCAAACTGCATTTATTTGCTTGTGATGCTTTAAGATTTAGAACTATGAAAATTCTTTCCCTTACGCTACTTTTGAGGGAAAAAAAATCCTTATCTTAAAGATCATTTAAAAATTTTATGGCTTTATTTGTCAGAATCTTATATGCTACATGGCTATTTTGTGTCTAGCTGAGGAATTGAATTTGCCCTAAACCCCCAATAATAGAACTGTTTATTAAACATGAAGTACAAAGAAAATAAAAGTAAATGACAGCAAATTTTAAATAAAAAGGCAAAACAGACAAATGTCAACTTATATTTATATTTAGGTAGTTTTGAGATTAAAAAGTAAATAAATACCCACCTACCATAAAATCCAAGGAAATAAAATCTATGAAAACATTGATGGCACCAATCATCTGCTAAGGGCTTACAGAAGGATTTCCTAAGATCAAGGCCTTTATAACTTGGGGTATAAAAGCCATATTGTTGAAAAAATGTGTACTAGTAGAAGAGATAATATAATTTCTGGTGAAATTTGCAAAAAATTTTGAATTTTTTCAGTCTCACATACAAAAAGAAAAGATTCCATCTTTCACAACATTTTCTGCAAAATAAGAGTTATGATATATTTTGAAGTGATCACTAAGAAGAATTTTAAAGCACAGAAAAAAGAATTTAGTCTTATCCTCATAGAGAGAAGATATAAACTCAAAAATTTGCTCTAAGAATGGCCAATAATGATCTGTTATGTCTTTGTTGCTTCATCAAAGCATAGGGGAATAGTAATTTCCCTTAATAAAGTTTCATGGAGTAAAGGACATATTTTGCAAACAGTTTTGGTTTTTTTTTTGCATTCCTGCTGTTAGATATAAAAGTACATTTGCAGCTACGTCCTTGGAATAAAAATCCTCAAGTAGGAAGTGTGCTACATGGTTCCTCAGTCTAAATCACAGTAGTGGTGGCTGCTGCCTTGTCTTACATCTTGCTACCTCTGAGCATGCTGAGGTGGAGGGTCAGAAAACACCAGGCACCAATGTTCCTCCTCCCAGTGCATAGCAGGCCTCTGTCCTCCTGGTATTTCCAAGCTCTTGGGAAACCGAATTAGCACTTACCTGTGACAAGCATAGGCACTATTGTCCCAGAAGTTTGGCTAATTGACTTGTTGCTGACACAGCAACTCCAGTTCAATGTCACTGTTATCAGATAGAGACTGTGCTTTGCCACAGAGCCACCAGGTCCTTCATTCATCCTGGCAGGCTGAACTCAGGACATGCTTGAACAGGGTGGGTGTGAGTCTTTCTGGAGTTTGCCATAATAGGATTGTTAGTTGTACGGCATGTACATCTTCAACTTTGCTAGGTAATACATTTTCCTGTTCATAAAACTCTCTTATATGTTTTTCATGTTTCTTAAATCCATAGTAAAATCCTCTGCTCATCTTAATATTATTTCTTTTTGTATTTTTTTTTCTTTGTCAAACTTTCTAGAAGTTTGAATCAACTTTTGGCTTTGTTTAGCTCTGATTATTTCTCTATTTTCTACTACTTTTAATATATGCTCTTACTATAAATTATTTCATTACTTCTTTCTATTTCCCTTTTGTTAATTATGTTGTCTTCTAACTTCTTGTGTTCCACACTGAACTCACTGGCTTCCAGTACAGCGGGCCCTTGGACAACGTGAGTCTGAACAGGGCAGGTCCTCTCACACTGGATGTTTTCAATAAATACACAGTCGGCCCTCGTATCTTGGTTTTTGCAACTGTGGATTAAACCAAACATGGATTGAAAATAGTACTTTTGATCTGTGGTTAGGAATCCTTGGAGTTAGGGGGCGTACAGAATACATTGTTCTCTAGCATTTTAAATAAGGGTCTTCGAGTAGCTGCAGATTTTGGTAAGTATGAGATCCTGGAACCAGTCTCCCATGGACACTAAGGAATGACTGTAATTAAGTTTTTGGAGAGCCAAATAAGTGAATTTTCTCTTGCCCAAGGGTCAGCATCTCAAACCTCCACCTTGTTCAAGGGTCAAATGTATGCATTTTCAAATACATAACATAGGTCTACAAGTTCAAAATATTGTGCTACTATGCTCCATTAAGTTTTTACATGTTATTAATATTATTAATATTTTATTCATGTATTATTATTTCTAAGAATTTATTAATTTCCAAAAATCTAGGATTTAAAAAAAATTTTTTTTGTGGCAGATCCAGGATTATTATTCACACAGGTTTATGGGTCAGGGCAGGTTGTGAAGCAGTAAGTAAATGGCATAAAGTGAAGCTCCAAAGGCATAAGCTCATAGGTCACAAAACACACCAGCCTGTGGGTAGAACAGTGGATGCTCATTCCTCAGAGCACTGCTGGTCTTCTGCATTAATGCGTGTTGAAAGTGAAGTAGCTTGTATGACCTCTCTGTGGATGACACAGATAATAATGCTAATTATGAATAAAAATTTAGTAGCAATGCACTTCAGTATACTGTTATCTACATTATTTCCTAGAATAAATGCATATGCTAGTACAATTCCTATATATGTATCCACGTATATTACAAAATAGCTCAGAAGCAAACAGTATGGACATAGGGCATTGTTAAGTAGGCGACACATGTATTGTTGTTTAGAGATGTTCACCTTTTCTTATGGTTCTCTTTCTGGGGCAGACCATGCAGTTTAATTTCTTTGCTCCTTCCCAGCTGATAGAAATCAAGGCTTTTCTGGGAGTCTAATCTTACTGTCACATTGAACCTTTCTTTTATCTAGAATTCTGATCCTAGCTTTATCTCTGTAAGTGTCAACTCTTCACAGTAACTAAGAGATTCTCTTACTAGAGGCTGGGCCCTGTTAGCATTCAATCTGAAACTGTGACAATGAAGAGTAGGGCTCAGATTCCCAGTTTTTATGGCTATTTCTTGCTACCATGAGAGGAAACATGACATATATATATAAAAAAAGGCAGCAAGTAGAGAATTCTGGATTGGAATTCTCTTTTTTTTTTTGGTCTTGATCTCGGTCCTAGTTCTATTATGTACTTTACTAAATCACCTTCAAGACTTTGCTTTACTGATATAGAAAATTCATTGATTTCACACACATCCATTGAATGTTCACTATGTGTAAGATTCTAGGGTGGGTGCTCTAGTAGATTTAGCTTACATAATCACCAAAGTTCTACCTAAGCAATTAAATTCTATATTTTTATGTGAGAAATGTAACTCTCCTCTCCTCTGCTGTGATTCATTCTCATCATTTCTAACTCTCTTGAGTTTACCATTCTCAGTTATGGAAGTAGATTCAATAGGTAACCATAGTGGTTATCTTTTAACTCATTTTCTTAAAGTCTTTGGATCCAGTGGAATTTATATAATGTATTATCTCTTTGTTTTATATTTTTAATTTTAAATTAATAGGATTATATATGTAATTAAAATTATATTGTAGCCTATTTTTCTTTTTCTTTGTTTTAAAATATATTTTTATTTATTTCAGAGAGGAAGGGAGAGGACGTCCCTACTGGGGAATCGAGCCCACAGTCCAAGCATGTCCCCTGACCGGGAATCAAACCATGAACTCCTGGTTCATAGGTCAACGCTCAACCACTGAGCCACACCAGCTGGGCTGTAGCTTTTTTTTTTTTTTAACAGATATATATATATATCAACAATCATAACAACCATGATTTATGCAATGCCTTACAACTTACTATTTATTTTCACACACATTCTTTATTTAATCCTATAATAAAAGGTTAATATGCAAATTAACTGAATGGCAGAATGACTGGTCGTTATATGACACACACTGACCACCAGGGGGCAGATGCTCAACACATGAGGACTGCTGCTCAGCAAGAAGTCGGGCTCACGGCAATAGTAGTGGGAGCTTCTCCTGCCTCTGCGGCAGTGCTGAAGATGTCCAACTGTGGGAAGCGGACCTAGTCCATAAATTGGACATCCCCCAAGGGCTCCCAGACTGCAAGAGGACACAGGCCAGACTGAGGGACAACCCCCTACCCCCAGTGCATGATTTTCATGCACTGGGCCACTAGTCTTATATAATAAAGACCTAATATGCAAATGGTTATCATGCCCTTGCACCCTCCCACCCTCGTGTGGTGGCTAAGGGACTTGAGGATGGGCCAGGGGACCTAAGGCTGCTCCCCCCATCTGGCGGGGCTTGGCAGGAGACCTGAGACTGTGTACCCTGTCTGGTGGGGCTTGATGGGGGACCTGAGGCTGCACCCCCTGCCCTGGTGCCGGGGCTGGCAGACCTGAGGCCAGGCCAAGGAATTTGAGTCATGCCCCCTGCCCTAGTGCTGGGCCAGAGGACCTGAGGCTACGCCCCCCATCTGGTGGACCTTGATGGTGGACCTGAGGCTACACCCCCTGCTTGATAGGGGTGGGGTTGGCTGGGGCTGGGTCTCGTGCAATTTTGAGGCACATGTGAGTGGGCGGGGACTTGACTCCGGGTTCCGTTGTACGCCCCAGACTCTGACAGGAGAAAGATTTGCAAATACATTTTACTAATTCATCTCTAACACTTCTATTATAGAGAAAGGGCAAATAACAATATTAAAATATTTCCTCTAATTAATTCCCTTTTAATGTGCATGGATTTCATGCACTGGGCCACTAGGACAATAATAATCTTTTGAAGCAATAAGATTTGGTAATATTTTTATTCTCACTTAGCATATGATGAAACTGGTACAAAAGAATAAGTAATTTACCAAAGCAAGTCATATAACTAATCAGTGGCTTCCATTCAAGTTGTGCTTTTTCAATATGCCCAGTTTAGGAAGGTATGTCCAGGGCAAGTATGCTTATACATTAGACTTTGAGTGAAGGTCATTTATTTAATACTTTGTGTTCTTGACCATTTAATCACTAGAAATAACTTTACATTTAAGATATCCTGTGTACCATAGAGTAATGATTTGATGGTATTAAAATACTTTTATATAAATAGCTCCTCAATAGCAGAAACAATTTTCAACATGAATTTTAACTAGTATTTCAAACATAACATATTCTACTGTGGTTAACACTTCCAATAAATCTGCTTTTATTTTAATTTTTTTAATATATATTATGTAGACAGATTCTAGGAAATCAGGTGTGTGGTGTGTTTATAACTCACCGAATCTTTCATGGAACATAAAATATTCTTGCTCAGAGTTGGGAATGGAATTTATTTGATGAGGTTCAGGAATTTCTTTTAGAACTTTAGATATATTAAGGTAACCTGCATGGCCTTATTCACTTGGACAATTAAAGGATTGTTGGATTTTTATTTTTAAATATATTTTTATTGATTTCAGACAAGAAGGGAAAGGGAGAGAGAGAAAGAAACATCAATGATGAGAAGGAACCATTGATCAGGTGCCTCTTGCATGTCCCCTATGGGGGATCCCGCAACACAGCTATGTGCCTGACCAGGAATTGAACCGCGACCTCCAGGTTCAGAGGTTGATGCTCAACCACTGAGCCATGCTGGCCGGGCTGAATTTTTCTTTATTATTCTAAGTCATTCTAAGTTAAAATAAACAGGAGTTTATGGAAGTATCATTAAAAATTAACACTCCACTACCATAATCTTTTTCTTTTTTAAAGCAACGTCCCAATGAAGTTCTTGTTTTACCAGCCAGGAGATTGAAACTACAGATTCCTGAGAAAACAGTATAATATTAAACACAGACATAAATGACACTTATTGAATGTTTAGACAGTGTTTAATAAATGTCTATTGATTGATGTCCACAAAGAAATACTTGGATTATTTAACATAGGGGATATTTAGTGCAGCGCTGGTCACATGTCATCAGGAGCTGGACTGCTGCTCCAACGTGGGAGCGCAAATTGGGAAGGTTTGCAATTCACTCTGATTCATCTGCATCCAGATCTAAGTTAACAACACCATCAGGGGAAGATGGGACTGTTCCCAACAAAGCCGATTGCCCAGAGATAAAAGCAAGCTAGAATAATTATAGATTTCTTCTCCAATGAAATGGAATCCACAATGAAGAGATACAGATAAAGAAACTGTATTGAGGGAAAATTACCTCATCTTTCTTGGTTGTTGCTTTCCTATACCTGGGATAGTCTGCTCTGCCTTGGATTTTATATTCTAATATCCTTATATAATCATTGGAGTTGAGTTCTGTCATTGGTTACCAAGAGAGCTGCTTTCTTTTCTCACATTCATCTAAATATACAGATAAAGTTTTAATTTGGAAACAGAAGGGGCTAAGAAGCTAATTGGTAGGTTGTTCTAACCTATTAGATGAAGTGTTCTGAAAAATGTTTCTTAGGTAAAAACAGCTACTTTTATAATAAAAAAAGACAAATTATGCATAAGTAAGAAAAATGTAGAAGTAGACATTCTAAGCATACAACTGCTTTCTGACTGTACTTTTGGAGAAGTGCCATTTAGTATACCACGGCTATAATTTACTACAATCAACTATTTTATTTTTTTATTTTTATTTTTTACAATCAACTCTTGATTATACCAGGTATTCCAGAGTAGAAGATAACCCTAGATCACTTTAAAATGCATTCAAGTGATTTTTTCTGACAGTCCTTTCTGATGGGTACCTTATTTTACTGAAAACGAAAATCAAGGACATTCCTCGAATAATAAATATTGAACAAGAATAGGAGATGGCACCAAAGTCCACCAGATGATAGAAAAAATACTGATCTAGAATTAAGCATTCATAATTGATTTTCAGAAAGCAGATAACATATGTATATCACTAACTTCTTGAAATAGTGGGTAAATTTACTGTTAGGAAAAATGGCAAATTATTACGGTGTGACCCTTAGGAAACAATGATGTTAGGAGAAGATCAATGGAATTCATAAATTTCATTTATGAAAACTGAGAAGGTTGTACAATCTCAAAAGTGCAGGCTTCTTGTAAGAAAAAAGCATAACAATGTATAAAACACTTTACAGGCTACAGCAGATGGATAAGAGCATATTTCTTTCTTCAAGGAATCATTATCAAGAGGATGAATTTAATACAGGGCAATGATAGGTTTGTGCCTTAAATTAGTCCTGCAGATGCTATAAAAAGTCTTTTTAAAAATGTTGGATGTCTGCCCTGGCCAGTTTTGTCCAGTGGATAGAGCATCAGCCTGCAGACTGAAGAGTTCTGGGTTTGATTCCCATCAAGGGCACATGCCTGGGTTTCAGGCTCCATCCCCAGTAGGGGCTGTGCAGGAAGCAGCCAATCAATGATTCCCTCTCATCACTGATGTTTCTATCTCTCCCTCTCCCTTCCTCTCTGAAACCAATAAAAATATATTAAAAAATAAATATGTTCTGTCATTTGCTTGCCTATTAACTGCTATATTCCTATTGCTTCATGTAGTGTGCGTAACATATTGTAGGCTCTCATAACATATTAGCCAAATGATAGAATAAAGAAATTAACAAAGTAATTACTCTATGAATTTAGTTTTTAAGTTATACATATATTATTTTAGCAATTTAAAATTAGTTCAAAATATATTAATGATAATTCAAATGAGATGTGAGAAAAACTCTTTTGCTGACTTTTAATACTTCTGTAATAAAAATACAATAATATTATGTCTATATAGATGGCTTGTTTTCTTAGGAACAGTGTGAAGAACAGCTAAGATATTATTTGCCAAAAATATTTTACAAAACAGTACACTTGAAAAAAAACCCTCATATTTGTATGAAATATCTTTCAATGGATATGTCTTAATATTTATACAGTGTTTCCTTTCCCATCTGTCTTTGTGTAATCTACCTTGGTATAGCTGGGATATAGATTTTTCTTCTGGGCTTTATTGCTCTTATTTATAGCTAGTGGCCTGGTGCATGGGATTCGTGCATGGAAGGGATATTTCTCAGCCTGGCCTGCACCTTCTCCAATCTGGGACCCCTCAAAGTATATCTTACTGCTGGTTTAAAGAGATCAGGCCTAAACCAGCAGTTGGACATCCCTCTCACAATCCGGGACTGCTGGCTTCAGCCTACTCGCCTGTCAGCCTACTCGCCCCCAACTGCTCCCCCTTCTGGCCTGCTTACTCCAAACTCCTTCCCCCTCCCCCCTGCTGTCCTGATCACCTCCAACTGACCCCCACTGATGACCTGCTCACCCCCAATTGGCCCCCCTGCTGGTCTGCTTACCCCTAATGGCCCTGGCTCCCCACAAGCTTGATCACTCACAACTGTCATCCCATCCTGGACTGATCATCTCCCGGCAACCCAAGCTCCCAGCTCATCCTTTTTTTCTCTTTTCTTTTCTTTTCTTTTCTTTTCTTTTCTTTTCTTTTCTTTTCTTTTCTTTTCTTTTCTTTTCCCTTTCCTTTCCTTTCCTTTCCTTTCTTTTTCTTTTCTTTTCTTTTCTTTTCTTTTCTTTCCTTTCCTTTTCTTTTTTTAGCACCTCCTTGAACAGAGGCAAGGGCCAATTGGAAGCAGGTATCTGGGATTTATTTATCTTCTATAATTGAAACTTTGTAGCCTTGAGTGGAGGCCAGGGCAGGCCAGGGTGGGCGGGAAGCTTGGCTTCCTCCATTGCCGGGGCAACCCAAACTTTCTGCTCACTCCAGCTCCATGGCTGCAATCATCTTGGTTGGGTTAATTTGCATACTTGCTCCTGATTGGCTTGTGGGCACAGTGGAGCATGTTTCTTTTTTATTAGTGTAGATGGTGCTCAAGCAAAAATTGTTTAAAACTTGATGCCTGTTCCTGAAGGAAGTACTTCCATCTCAAAATCTCTAAATGATTTTCTTAAAAGTGTATCATAAACAAATATCTTTAAATTGTTCATTCACTTTTAGAGTTTTAAAAAATAATTCATAAGAATTATAAATTCAGTGACAGCAAAATAACATGCAGGCAGAAAAGGAGAAAATGTATGTAGCTGAGAATAAGGTTATTTAAGGAATTCCTATTTGTTGGAATATTGAGAATGGGTAAACTATTTTATTTAAAAAAGGGAAATGAAAAAGAGATTATAATAATTATAAGAATATTTGAGGAGTATACTTCAAGTTTAAACTTAACCTTTTTAGAAATTTTTTCAAATTCCTGCTGATGGTAGTAGTTCAGAACAAGTAATATCTATAATAATAAAAGCATCATATGATAATTAGACTGGACATCCTTCCAGATGACCTTTTAGATGAAGCCAGGGCTGCGAGGGAAGCCCAGGTGCTGGAGGCCAGAGGGAAGCCAGTGCTGGCACCTGTGGAGGAAGGCCTGCTCTTGCACAGATTTCATGTATCAGGCCTCTAGTAGCTACATGAAAGCTGGTTAAAACAACTTTTGTGACAAAAATTAGGATAAGTTAGCAATAAGTGCCACTGAGAAATGAAAACACACTACGTATCTTTGGAAACATTTATACACATATGTGGATTTCTTCAAATATAAATGGTATTCCAAATATTAGCTGAACATTTTCAAAGTTAAATCATTAGAACAATATGGCTGAATGAACAAGCATGAACGAGAAGGGCAATACATGCATGTGCTTTGATTAATTCTACCTAATTTTGGAATATAGATTAAGAAATTAAGTAAAAATAAAATGAATAAGATGGGTAGAATTTCACTAGAGTGAGAAAACCAGTAAAATATGAGAAAATGCATTGTAGAAAAGTCTTCACAGGTAAACATCATTTGTGAATATTGAGTAAAGTTGTACAGTTGTCCAACTCCACCAGAAAACATGATGATGCAAGAGTTGCTTCTTGCATTGAAAAAGAAGCAGAAATTTATTTAAATATACAAGCATTTAGAATAGGAAAAAACTTTCTGAAGATTTATTTTTCTTTTGTTTTCTTTCTCATTTAAATCTTGTCACCATATTGGAACCTTAATAATTTTTATATTTGTCTATGGCTCTTAATTGTGACCTCAAAATCAAAACAAAGACATTCATTAAGATTAACCTGTAGAGCTACAACTTATGATTCAAGTTTCAAGAGCCATAGTCCCACTTCCCAAAAGAGAGATTTTAAAATTTCATTATAAGTGATATTATCTTGACTTGAGAAGTATTCCATTTTGCTCTGAATAATTCAATACTTTCACTCAATAATCTAATTCAGTCATTGATGTTGAATTTCCTCAGATGACTGGTAATATAGTATTTAATGTACATCAAATGAATGTCTCAAAATTTATAATAAAATACAGATTTATCAAGATATTGTGACTAGAAACTGAAGAATATCTCATCATTGAAAGAAAATAAGTAATATAATACTGATAAAGAGATTGGAGTAATTGACAGTTTCCCACAGATCATGGACACACACACACACACACACACACACACACACACACACACTTCTTCTAGTTCCAATGTGGGTATTTGAAACCAAAGAAACTTTTAAATATGTAAGTGACAATAAACAGCATTAAATGAAAGTAGAGTAATTCAAGGCAGAGCAAGCTCATTTTCCAGAAATATTATTTTACTCTGTATCATTTTCAAACAGTGGCTATATATTATTTATTTACTCATATACACAAGCTAGTTTTGAAATTAAATTAGGAAAATAGAAAATTATATATAATAAAGCACTAAATTAAATTAAATTTAGAGTAAAAGAAAAGATCATCCTAGCACAGAGAATACTAACAGAATAGAATCAGTAATCAAAAACTCCCCAAAAACAAAATATCATCTTGTACTAGATGACTTCACAACAAAATTTCACCAAACATTCAAAGAAGAATTAATACAGGCTCCTTAAATTATCCCAAAAATTGAAGAGGAGGAATGGCTCCCATGCTAATTTTACAGAGCTAGCATTACTCTGATTCCAAAACCAGATAAAGACACTATAAAAAATTATAGGCAAATATGCCTGATGAACATAAATGCAAAAATCCTCAATAAAATATCAGCAATATATTAAAAAGATCATACACCATGGTCAAATGGGATTTATTCCTGGGGTGCAAGATTGGTTCAATACCCACAAAACAATTAACGTGAGCCACATAAAGAAAATGAGGAATAAAAATAATTTGATGATATTTATAAATGCAGAAAAAGCACTTGACAAAATCCAGCATCCGTTGATAATAAAAACTCTCAGCAAAGTGGGAATAGAGGGAAAATACCTCAATATAATAAGTATAATATATTACAAACTCATAACTAACATCATATTCAACTGGGAAAAGCTAAAAGCATTTTGCCTAACATAAGGGACAAGGATATCCTTAAGACAAAAGTACCTACCTTCACCACTGTTAGTCAACATTGTATTGAAAGTGCTAATCACAACAAAAATAAATAAATATAAATCATCAAATTGGAAAGGAAGAAATAAAACTGTTATTATTTGCAGATGATATGATGCTACATATAGACAACCCTTAAATTCCACCAAAAAACTATTAGAACTGACAAGTGAATGCAGTAAAGTAGCAGGATGCAAATTAATATTCAGAAAATGGTTGTATTTTTATACACAAATAATGAATCATAAAGAGAAATAAAGACAACAATCTCATTCACAATTGCATCAGAAAAAACACACACCTATGAATAAATTTATCCAATGAAGTAAAAGACCTGTACCTGGAAAACTGTAAGATATTAAAGAAATAAACTGAAAAATATACAAATAAATGGGAGCATGTATAATGCTCATGGATAGAAAGAATTAATATCAAAATGTCCATAATACCCACATAATCTATAGGTTCCATGTAATCCCTATCAAAATATGAAAAACATTTTTATAGAACTAGAAAAAAATAATCCTAATGTTTATATGGAACCACAAATGACCCCAAGAGCCAAAACAATCTTGAGAATGAAAAACAAAGTTGGAGGTATTATACTACACTAGTGGCTCAGTGCACAAAATTCATGCACATTAAAAGGGTATTATTTAGAGGAAATATTTTAATAGTGCTATTTGCCCTTTCTCTAAAATAAAAGTGTGAGAGGTAAAAGGTAATGAGTACGATGTATATGAAAATAGTACATAATTTCATTAATTAATAAATAATAACAAAATGATATAACAACAATACGAATCCACAATAAACTGTTGAGTTAATTTTCCTGCATTTAAAATAGGATTGAACGTGTCCCTCAGAGAGAGATGAAATCCACAATACTGCATTTGAGTGACTCATGTTCTTACATTTTGTCTAGTATTATTGTTGAGTACACTGTATCTGAGTCTTAATGCAATATCTGTTCCCCAACCTTTTTCACCATGTGGAAAAGAATAGGATATGTCATTGCATCTAATGTAGGAAATAGGATACTGATTCATTTCACTTTAGTGGCATTTGGATTATTGGGATCTGGTTTACAATGAATGAGCAAGTCCCTTTCAAAAGGAGGTTCTCCATCTTTGTTTGTGAATATGACAGCAACCTTGGTTACACAGGGAGAATTATATCTACCTGGGTCACTATTATGATCATATTTAATTGCCATAGTTACTTCCATGGGAGCTATACCTTTTGCTGCTGCTCCAGATTGGGCTTCCTTTTCTACCTCTTGCAGCATCTTGTACGATTTTGTTAATTCATTTATTTCATGCATGAGGTTGTTGATGTTGATCATGAGTCTTTCTGAGCAGACCTGGTTTGCTGGGATTGCTAATCTTTTATGTGTTGCTTAGGCTATATCCAAAGTATGGAGTTGAGCAAACTTCCGAGAAACACCATCAGAAGGATGTAAAGTTCCAGTATGGGCCATCTGGACCTCTCCCATTAGAGGTAACATATTTCTGTCACCAGGTCTCTAGTATAATTTATAATTAAATTGGTTATTTACTAAGTTAATCACCCAAAACCACAGGAACTTTCCTTCTTAGGTGATTGATGTGCAGTTGCGGTCTGTAGGTGAGAGTAAGACCAATGTCTAGAGATTTCTTCAGATGACAGACTCTCCTTTAGGGTCAGTTACTTGTACCTGTGGACATGACCAGTTAACTAGCTGGTAATGTTGCCTTCAGCTGTACAATGGGACTATTCTGAGATTAAAAATAATTGCTTGTAATAATCCTCAAATGTGATATGTTTCTGGAGCTAAGAGTGATTATTCTGTCAGCCACCTTTGTTTTTCATATTGTAGATGACGTTAATAAAATACCTTCACTGCTAGCTTATTGAACTAATCAACTGATTTAAGTTTTCAGAAGCACTATATGGTGGTCTTTTAAAAATAGGAACTTGTTGAATATGCTAAGATTATTACAATATAGAGTATAATATAAAGTAAGAAAATTACTATAGAGTTTTTGAAAGCAGTTGTAATAGCTGTACACATTCAGGTATAACTAAATTAGATAGGACAGAAATATGTTACCCATCTACCTGCTGTGATTTACCATGCAATCATGAGAATCAAGGGACATATGGAAGTAATGATTGCCCTGACTGTCTTCTTTAAATGTCCTTGTGTGAAATAGAAGGATCAAACACCGGTTCTGGGAGAAATTTTCCTTTGCCAACTGAAATTTAGCCAAAAACAATTTATATAGCATCAACTATGAAGAAATGCAGAATACTACCTCAGCTAAAACTTTACATTTTCTCATTATAGAAGTATGATTTTCTATCACTAAAGGTTTGAAGAGAAACTAAATGAATTCTAACATTTTTACTTTTCAAATTATTCCATGGAAATGCTAAGATTTCTAATATTAGTTGGGACATCAGTTCTAATTAAATATATATATGAATATGATTATAAGCCTGTCTTTTTTTAACATATATAAATTGAGAAAACTGAATTTCAAGAACAATAATCTAAACACAAATAATAAAAAATTACCAAGACAGTTAAATTATTAAAGATAAACAACTTTTGAAGTATTCAAACCCTCACAGTAACCAAATTATTTTCTAATTTTCCATAGATATTCTCAAGTAAATAAACTCTTGTTTATTTTTTCTAAGAAAATCAAATCAGTATGGGTTCTACAAGGTCACTGCAAATACATGATATTAAAACCTAGCCAAGTTCTGTAGCAACATAAATGTTTTTATGAGCAGCAGGTGTATTCTTTGAACGACTGTAAAGCTATTAACAGCTCGGTAAGGAGTACATAATAATAGGCTGTTAACTCAGCCTCTCCTACAATAGTACTGAGGAAGGACATTTTGAAACCATTAAGACAAATGCATTTTAGAAAGTATCCAATATGAATGCTTTATGAAGAGAGGCTCACTTAAACTTAATCTCATTAAGGTAATGAGTTTAGTCATCTTGATTTGAATATGCCCATTTCAAAGAATTATTTAATTACTCTGAATAAAAATCAAGTCATAATTTTGAAAGCCAATATGTCCTTGTCTTAAGTACTTGAAAATGAGTTCTCTGTTAGATTATTTTGTGCAAGTTTTAAGATTTGAGGCTTATGCCACAAAAATCTATATTACCTAGCCTAGGTATGTAAAAGTTTAATAAACCTATTTCAAGGAGTGAATGAATGAATGATTTTAATATATTTTATATATTGTTGACATTTTACTTGCTTAACCTGAAAACATTATTTGTGATTTGATACTCATGAAGTTACATAATTCAAAGTCGAAGAGACTTCAGTTTTATTAGTTTATTGCAATATTTCTTTCATAGTTGCCACACTCATTAAATTATTTAGAATTTTCTTTAAATTTAAAAAGAACGAGGTTGTTAAAAATGTTTTTGGTTGTACATTAATTGTGAGGCATAGAATATTTTGTGATATCCAATAACCAATAACTACTTTGTGGATTTTTTCATGAGTTTGAATAAGATTGTTATAATTATTTGATTTATATAGAAAGCTATTTTACCTAATAGACAAACATGTAATCTGACTATACCTCCACTATAGCCACAGCCAATCAGAGTGAGTATGCAAATTAACCTAACAAAGATGGCTGTTCATTTGTATACATAGGCGCCCAGTGCCTGTGTCCTGGGAACATCCCGACACCCTGGTCACTGTGAGGTAAGCCATCAGAGCCGAGGGGGCAGGGGCAGAGCCAGCAATCTGAGGGGCCTGAGGGTCCTCTGCCTAGGCTGAAAGCCGTGGCTAGAGGCTTTTGGCCTGGGCAGGCTGGGGGAGGGGCAGAGCCAGTGATTGCAGGGTGCTGGGGGTGCCCTGGCCGAGGTCCCCTGCCCAAGGCTGAAAGCCTCTGTAAGCAGTCAGTAGGACATTCCCTGAGGGCTCCTAGTATGTGAGAGGTTGCAGATTGGGCTGAGGGACTACCCACACCAAATTTAGTGCACTGGGCCCCTAGTTTATATATAAAACTATTTGATTTATATACAATAAACTACATCAAAACATATTTAATTTTTTTTCTTCCTTAGAGCCCTTGCTTCAAATTCATGCTGCAGTGAAATAAAAAGGTGGCAAACAGGATGGCAAATTTATTTAATAAAAAATATTATAGTGATTTACTTTGACACTATGGATTATTTTTCCATAGCCCTTATTCTGAAAGCAAAGAACAAAGGAATCAAAGGAAAAAGGGCTACATATATCATTTAAAAATATTTTCCTTTGATGAAAGTATGAATGACAAATAAATAAACAAATATTTATGTTTTTATAATTTCCTCACTTGGTAGCAAGAAAGTTTGGCTTAAAACAGCATTTCACATTAGGTTTTCCAAGGACTATGTGTTGTTATGGAAAAAAATGCACACGCTTTATGACTGTATAAGCTTGGGTCTTCTGGGGATCAGATTCCAAAATGATGCTGAAAGTGAAGATATTTATGGAGGAAAATTCCTGTGTATACAAAATGGGAAAGAGATCAGGTAGGGAAGGAGAGACTTTGGACTACAATGCACAAAACAGATCTGACTCTTTGAAAAGAAAAATGAAGAAAAAGGATTTGGTAGAAAGCAACCCTCAGATGGCAGTGTAGTTTCGAAACTCTTGGCCAGGCATCTCGGCAGCCCAGAGAGAATACTATCCATTAGAATGGCTGTTATTATCAATAAGACAAGCAGTAACAAGTGTTGGAGAGGTTGTGGAGAAAAGAGAACCCTCATTCATTCCTGATGGAAATATAGACTGGAATACCCACTTTGGAAAACAGTCTGGCAATTCCTCAAAAAATTAAGAATAGAGCTACCATATGACAACAGAGCAATCCCTTTCCTGGATATCTATCCCCAAAATTCAGAAACAGGTATTCACAAATGTACAGTATATGCACCCTATGTTCACTGCAGCATTATTTACAGTGGCCGAGATATACAGACAACCAAAGTATCCTTTGATAGAGGAATGTATAAAGAAGATGTGGTACACATACACAATGGAATGCTACTCAGACATAAGAAAAGACAAAATAGTGTCATTTGGGCCAACATGGATGACCTTGAGAATATTACACTAAGTGAAATGAATCAGAAAAAGCTAAGAACCATATGATTTCACTTGTATATGGATACAGAACTGAAACTCATGTCATGGCCAGAGGGAAGGGGGTGGGTGGGATAAGGGCAAGTGCTGGAGGCCTACTGTATGGTGATGGAGTAAGCAGGCCAGAAAGGGGGCAGTTGGGAGCTAGCAGGCCAGTGGGGAGGGAAAGGGGGAGCGGACAGGCCAGCAGGGGGAACAGTAGGGGGTGATCACACTGGCATGGAGGGCAGATAGGGTGATCAGGCTGGCAGAGGGGGCAGTTGAGGGTGAACAGGCTGGCAGGCAGAGTGGTTAGGGGCAATCAGGCAGGTAGGCAGGTGAGCAGTTAGGAGCAGCAGTCCCAAATTGCAAGAGGGATATCCAACTGCTGGTTTAGGCCCATTCCCTGTAAATCAGAAGTAGGACATCCTTCAAGGGGTCCCAGATTGGAAAGGGTGTAGGCCAGGCTAAGGGACACCCCCATCTCCTTGCATGAATTTTGTGCACCGGGCCACTGGTACTATCTAATACAAGAGTAATATGCAAATTGATCATACCTCCAATCAGGCCATTCCCACAGCCACACCCATCAGCCAATCAAGAGAAAATTATGCAAATAAATCCCAACCAAGATGGCTGTGGCCACTGAGAGCAGGAAGGAGGCTTGGGTTTTCCCAGCAATGGAGGAAGTCAAGCTTTCTGCCTGTCCTTGCTGCTTAGGCCTCTACTCAATGCTACAAAGTTTCAATTATAGAAGATATATCCCAACAGAAATGGTGGCAGCCATGGAGCTGGGGAGAGCAGAGGTTAGGGTTGCCTGGGCAATGGAGGAAGCCAAGCTTCTGCAGCTCTGACTGGCCTAGGCCACCACTCTAGACTACAATGTTTCAATTATAGAAGGTAAATGTCCCAACAGAAATGGCTGTCACCGTAGAGCAAACAGAAGGCTTGGCTCTGCTCCAGGCTACAAAGTTTCAATTGTAGAACATAAATTGATCCCAGATCCTAGGGCCTCTGCTTGGGTCACTGGGGGGCATGGCAGGCCTGCAAACCATGACAAGCCCCATGCCCAGGCCACCCGACCCCCCAAGGGAACCCCCACCCTGATCCGGGACACTCTTCAGGGCAAACAAACCAGTCCCCACCCATGCACCAGGCCTCTATCTTATCTAATAAAAGAGTAATATGCAGATTGACCATCACTCCAAAACACAAGATGGCTGCCCCCATGTGGTCAAAGATCCTGCCTCCATGTGGACACAAGATGGACACCACACGATGGTCAGCAGGGGAGGGCAGTTGGAAGGGATGAGGCCTGCAAAGGAGGACAGTTGGGGATGACCAGGCTGGCAGAGGAGGGAAGTTGGGGATGACCAGGCTGGCAGGGGAGCAGTTAGACATCAATAAGGCTGGCAGGGTAGTGGTTAGGGAGTGATCAGGCTGGCAGGCAGAAGCAGTTAGGGACAATCAGGGAGGCAGGCAGGTGAGCAGTTTGGAGCTAGCAGTCCTGGATTGTGAGAAGGATGTCCGACTGCCCATTTAGGCCCGATCCTTAGAGCTGATCCTAATGGGATCAGGCCTAAATGGCCAGTTTTACATCCCTGGAGAGTTCCCAGATTGGAGAGGGTGCAGGCTGGGCTGAGGCACAACCTCCTCTCCTTCCCCCTGCATGAATTTCATGTACCAGGCCTCTAGTGTTTCAGTAAACTGCAATTTATTTACCTGTTTTCTTAATGATGAAAATTGGACTTTTAAAAGCAATTCTTGTGTAAACATCTTAAGATATTTTCTTGATCACATGTAGATTTTTAGAGTAATATACTAGGTGTACCAGTTAATAATGTTTATTTTTTTCAATAGATGGAGTTACACGTGTGTGTGTGTGTGTGTGTGTGTGTGTGTGTGTGTGTGTGTGTGTGTGATGTAATATGTATGCTATTTTGTTGTATTGACAACAAGCTTTAAAACTTCATATGTCAAATTTGCTGAAAGTGTAAACATCTGTGAAATTTTTACACTTAAAAATGTCAAATTTCGTGCCAAAAAAAGAACATTTGTGGGAAGTTTTAATTCATTACTTTATTTTGAAGAAAAGTGCTGCTGAAGACTTTGGGAAGCGTATGGTGAACATGCTCCATTTCAAGATACCTGTGGAATGCTGGTTTAAATGCTTTAAAAGTGATGATTTCAATGTGAAAGACAAAGAACATCCAGGTCAACAGGAAACATTTGAAAAAAAACAATTGAAAGCATTTATTGAATGAAGATGTGTGTCAAACTCATAAACAACTTGCAGAAAGAGTAAATATTGCCCGACAAACCATTTCTGATTATTTACAAACAATGGGAAAGATTTTAAAGGAAGGAAAAATGGGTGCTACATCAACTGAATGAAAGACAAATGCAAAACTGAAAAGTCATCAGTCAAATGTGGCTTCAACAGCATGAAGGAAAGTGTTTTTGCATCGAATTGTGACTGGCAATGAAAGTGGATTTATTTTGAGAATCCCAAATGCACAAAATCATGGGTTGATCCAGGTCAACCATCAATGTCGACTGCAAGGCCAAATCACTTCATAAAGAAGACAATGCTCTGTGTTTGGTGGTATCAGGAAGGTGTGGTGTATTATGAGCTTCTAAAAGCAGGTGAGCCCTAACTGGTTTGGCTCAGTGGACATAACAGTGGCCTGTGGACTGAAGGGTCTCAGGTTTGATTCTGGTCAAGGACATGTACCTTGGTTGCAGGCATATCCCCAGTAGGGCTTGAGCAGAAGGCAGCTAACTGATGTTTCTCTCTCATCGATGTTTCTAACTCTTAATCCCTCTTCCTTCCACTCTGTAAAAAACCAATAAAATACATTAAAAATAATAAATAAAACTGATTGCTACTGACAACAAATAATCAATTTGAAACATGCTTTGATCGTGAAACGATCAGAATGTGCCATAAAACAGGACAAAATAATTTTGCTTCATGATGATGCAACATCACACACTTCAAAACCAGTTAAAGACATGTTAAGTGATCTTTCCTGGAAAGTATTAACCCACCCACTGTATCCACCAGACCTTGTTCCTTCATATTACCACTTGTTCCGATCCATGGCACATGCACTTTCTGAGCAGCACTTCGAAACACACGAAGAAGTGGAAAATTGGGTTTCTGAATGGTTTGCCTCAAAACAAGAAAAGTTCTATTTGGACGGAATCCATAAATTACCTGAAAGATGGGGAAATGTGCAGCTAGTGATGGACATAACTTTTAATAAAAGCACTTGAAGTTTTTCTTGAAGTTATCCTGTTTTCTTTGATTACAAAATCTGCTATTATTAGCCGGTACACCCAGTACATAGGAATGAATTGCTGGGTCTTTGTTTATGAAAATGTAGAAATTTATGATATTATTTCTCAAAATCATTCATCAAATTACACTCATTTTAGCAATGTAAGAAGTTCTTATTGTTATACATCATTTCCAATAATTTAAAATGTTATATTTCTTAATTTTTGCCAATCTAGTATGTATAAAATGTTCTCTCATTGTGGTCTTAATTCACATTTTCCTTATTACTAATGAAGTTGAACATCTTTTTGTTGATAGGTTGAGATTTTCATTGGGTTGTTAGTTATTCGTTTTTTATTGTTTGCAGGATTTCTTTATGTATTTTGAATAATAATCTTTTGCTAGTTGTATTTATGGCAAATATCTTCTCATAGTTTGCGGGAGATATCTTAATAGAGTCTTTTGAAAGAAAGTATTCTTAAAATTAATGCAATTAAAGTTATTAAGTTTTCTTATATGAAAAGGACTTGCATTCCATTTATGAGACCTTTCCCTGTTACTCTAAGTGAGAAAAATATTATTCCATATTTTTCTTCTGAAATTTAAAATTTTTTTACCCTTCAAATTTGTGTCCTTAAAACATTTGGATTTAATTGTATGGTGTAAGGTAAGAATTTACTTTGTTTTTTTTTCTTCTTCCAATATAGACCACCTAACCCCCTGTAATAAATAAGCCATGTAAATGTAATCCTGTTTGGGTGTTCATTTTTTTGATTCAGTGGTCTTATTTCATTCTTCAGCAATATTATTTGGTCTTAATGATTATACTTTAAATAAATCTTTATATCTATCAAGGCAGGCATATAATCTGCCTTATTTTATAAGTATCCTCTTCCATCCCTGTCCTTTCCATTCTTTTTGGTATCAATTATATAATCAGTTTGTCAATTTCTATAAGAAGACCTGGATCAAGTCTACATATCATTTGGGGCACAAATAATGTCTCTATGATAGTGTCTCTTATTACTCTGGAAGTAAATTATTTGCTTATTTCAGAGTTTTAAAATGTCTTTGTATAAAGTTTAAGATTGTTTCACATATATTGAAAGGTATTTGTTATTTATTTCTGAATATCTTGTAGATTATGTTGCTATTCTAAATGTATTTTCTTTGAAAATTGTATTTTCTGTTTGCTGTTAGTGTGTAGAAATGCAACTGAATTTTATATCCAGCCACTTTACTTTAATCTCATTATTTAAAAAACTTGCATGTGAATTTGACGAGAATTTCTATAGATGGAGTCATACCATCTGGGATAATGTGTGGTTTCTTTTAATAATTCATCAAATTTCATTTTATTATTTTATTTTAACCTAAATGAAATGGCTAGGTTCTATAATATTAGGAATTAGCTGGCAATTTCATGTAGTTCCTGTTTTAGGAGGTTTAGTTGAATATTTCCTCACTTGAAATAATATTTATTATTTTTTAATTACAGTAAGGAAGTAATCTGATATTCCTTTTTCTCCTCAGAATTATACTAATGAATAGGTGCTAGATGTCAAATGCTTTTTTGACACCTATGAGAGCTTTCTCTTTTAATTTGGTAACATGGAAACTTTCATTTATAAATTAACTACTGTTAAAACCCCCATGGATTCCTGAAAGAAATCTTGGTCATTTATTTGATTTCTTATAATCTGCTATACTAGTTGGCTAATATTTAATTTAGGCTTTTGTATCAATGTTTCTAAGTGATATTTGACTCCTATTGTAGTTAGGAGCATATTCTGGTCATATAGAATGCATTTCAGAGACTTACCTATTTTTTTCACTTCTCAGAAAGTGTTTTCATATATTTGAAATAATCTTTTCCTTGAAAGTTTGGTTAAATGACTTCTAAAAGCACTTAAGAGAGTTCCAAAATGGTGGTGGAATAAGTGGAAACTACACTGACATTCTCCCAGAACAAAACTGGAATTTACAGCTAAAATACAGAAAAAAACACTCTGAAAAATCAGCTGAAAACTGGCTGGAGAGAACCATGATAATGAAGGACAGAAAGTGGAGACTGCATATAGAGAGTGGTGGGAAGTGTGGAGGTGCAAATGGGCTGGCCAGGCTCCCACAGAGAGCAGCTGAGATTCTGGAGGGATATCTCAGCTGTGTGGGAATTCCCACTATGGGGCAGGGAGGATTCCCACTGAGAACTCTGGGGTCTAAACACCAAGCGTGGACCCCGCCTCCCAGACTAGAGCATCAGTATTGAGAAAGGTGCCCACATAACATCTGGCTATGAAAATCAGCATGGTTGCTATCTGCCAGGGAGAGACAGCAGAAAATGCTGGCACACTCTTAGAGGGGCAGCACACAAAATTTTGTGTGTAGTCACTCCCCCTGTGCTTCAGCAGAGAGAGGGCACAGTAGCCTGTAACTGTGTAAGGAGAATCCAGGGTTGGGGGCTCTGGGGTTAGAATTCAGAAGGCAGCCACTCTTGTTACCCCGTGCTGTGTAATTCCCTCATGCTGCAGAAGACATCTTTCCCTGCCAGACCTTTGCTATCCAGGCAGTTTTTGCTGGGGGTGTGTGTGGGGGAGAGTGGGAGGGAAGAAATTGCCCCACCCTGTTGGAAGATATCTCACCCCACCCTATGGAGTCTATGTCTTGCTATAGACAATAGCCTGAGGCTCATCAAGACTGAATATCAATAAAGTTGGTCTCTGGAGGTTTGAGTCTTTACTGATCTAATTTGTGGTCAGGGGCAATAAAAAGCAGACCTTGGTGTATACCTTGGTCCTTTACAAAGGCACCCAGACCAGTAGAGGGAGCCAAAGCTGAGGATTGCTTACAGCTCCAAACAGGGTACTCAGGGTCAGTCACAAACACTGTCTGACATTGTTTTGCATTAGAGACTCATCGATGTAACATATCTACCTATTACACATACGCAAACCAAAACAGGCAGCTAAAATGGGGAGACAAACAAATAAGCCTTGAATGAAAGAACAAGAGAATTCTCCAGAAGAAAAGCTAGATGAAATAGACATAAGAAATTTATCAGATATAGAGTTCAGAATAATGATTACAAGGCTGCTCAATGGCCTGAGAAAAGATATAAAAACTATGAAAAAAGACCAGTCAGAAATGAAAAATAACAGCACTAATAAAGAAACATAAAGGAGCTGAAACCGGTTTGGCTCAGTGGATAGAGAGTCAAACTACAGACTGAAAGGTCCCGGGTTTGATTCTGGTCGAGGGCATGTACCTTGGCTGCGGGCACATCCCCAGTGGGGGGCGTGCAAGAGGCAGCTGATTGATGTTTCTCTCTCATCGATGTTTCTGACTTTCTATCCCTCTCCATTCCGCTCTGTAAAAAATCAATAAAAAAGAAAGAAAGAAAGAAAGAAAGAAAGAAAGAAAGAAAGAAAGAAAGAAAGAAAGAAAGAAAGAGAAATACACAGCAGATTAGGGGAAGTCAAGGATAGAATCAGTGAATTAGAAGACAGGATAGAAAAAATTCACTCAATTAGCAACCAAAAAGAAAAAAAAAAGAACAATTAAAAAACAGGAGGACACCTTAAGGGAGCTGTGAGACAACATGAAATGTGACAATATTTGCATTCTAGGAATACTAGAAGGGGAAGAAAGTGAGCAAGGGATAGAAATTATGGCATAAAACTTCCCTCACCTGGTGAAGAAGAAGAAGAAGAAGAAGAAGAAGAAGAAGAAGAAGAAGAAGAAGAAGAAGAAGAAGAAGAAGAAGGAGGAGGAGGAGGAGGAGGAGGAGGAGGAGGAGGAGGAGGAGGAGGAGGAGGAGGAGGAGGAGGAGGAGGAGGAGGAGAACACTGAAGTTCAGGAGGCATAGAGAGTCCCAAGCAAGAAGAATCCAAACAGGCCCACATCTAGCTACATCACAATTAAAATGTCAAAAATTAACATTTTAAGAGAGAATCTTAAAGACAATAAGACAAAAACAATTTGTTACCTACAAAGGAGCTCCCATAAGGCTGTCAGCTGATTTCTTATCAGAAACTTGAATGTTTACCACACATTCAAAGAACTAACACCTATCATCCTCAAAAAAAATCCAAAGAGGAAGGAACACTTCTAAGTTCTTTCTATGATGCCAGCATTACTCTAATACCAAAACCAGATAAAGACATTACAAAGAAAGAGAATTATAGGCCAATATCCCTGAGGAACAAAAATGCTAAAATCCTCAACAAAATATTAGCAAATCCCATCCAGCAATACATTAAATAGATCATGCACCATGACCAAGTGGGATTTATTCCAGGGGTACAAGGCTGGTACAATAAACATGATACATCATCTAAACAAATTAAAAGACAAAAATTACATGGTCATATCAATAGATGAAGAAATAGCATTCCACAAAATCCAACACCCATTTTCATGAAAACTTTCAGTAATGTGGGAATAGAGGGATTATATCCAACATAATAAAGGTCATATATGACAAACCTATAGCCAACATCATACTCAATTGACTAAAACTTAAACTATTTCCCCTATGAAGAGGAACAAGACAGGGAGTCTGCTTTTACCACTCTTATTTAACACAGTACTAGAAGTCATAGCCATAGTGATCAGACAAGAAAGAAGGATAAAAGGCATCCGTATTTTAAAAGAGGAAATAAAGCTGTCATTGTTCACAGTTGTATATAGAAAATCCTAAAGACTCCTCCCTAAAACTCCTAGATTCAATAAAGGAATTTGGCTATGTAGCAGCATCCACCCCAAAACTCCTAGATTTAATAAAGGAATCTGGCTATGTAGCAGCATGCAAAATTAACAGCCAGAAATTGAGGGCATTTTTATACACTGATAATAAATTCTCAGAAACAAAAACCTAAAAAACAATCCCATTTATCATTGAAACAAAAAAAAATTACGATACTTAGGAATAAACTTAACAAGGAGGTCAAATACTTAGAAAAGTACAGGACATAAAAAAAAAAGAGAGAGACAGAGGAAGCTATAAACAAGTGAAAAACTAAACTGTGTTAATGGATGGGTAAAATTAACATCATTAAAATGTCCATACTACCCAAAGTAATCTATTGACTCAATGCAATCCCTATTAAAATACCAATGGCATTTTTCATGATCTAGAATAAATACTCCAAAAAATTTATATGAAACCAAAAAAGATGCCAAATAGTCACAGCAATCTTGAGAAAGAAGAACAAAATTAAAGGGATCATAATACCAGATATCAAGTTATATTACAAAGCCACTGTACTTAAAACAGCCCTGTACTGGCACAAAAACAGCATATAGATCCATGGAAGAAAACAGAGAACCCAGAAATTGACTCATCATTAAATTCAATTAATATTTGACAATGAGGGCAAAAGCACACAAAGGAGTTAAGGTAGTCTCTTCAATAAACGGTGTTGGGAAAATTGGACGGGTACAAGCAAAAAAAATGAAACTAAACAACCAACTTACACCATATTCAAGAGTAAACTCAAAATGGATACAAGACTTAAAGTAAGTTGTGAAACCATAAGAGCTCTAAAAAAACCATAGGTAGCAAAATCTCAAATATCTTTTGTAGCAATAGAGCAAGGGAAACTAAGGAGAAAATAAACAAATAGGACTACATTAAAGTAAAAATTCTTCTGGATAGCAAAAGATACCATCAACAAAATGAAAAGGGAGCCTACTGCATGGGATATCATATTTGGCAAAGATACATCTGATCAATGGTTAATATACAAATGTTACATCTTAACAAAAGGAAGAAAAACAATCCAATCACAAAATGGGCAAAAGGCCTAAAATAGACACTTATCCAAAGTGGACATATATATGGTCAAGAGGCATATGCAAAAATGCTTAAAGAAACTGATCATCAGAGAGATGCAAATTAAAAAGGCAAACAGGTATCACCTCACACCTGTCAGAATTTCTACCCTCAACAAATCAACAAATGATAAGTGCTAGTGAGGATGTGGAAAAAAGGGAACCCTAATACATTACTGGTGGGGATACAAACTTGTGCAGCCATTAAGGAAAATAGTAGTTTCCTCAAAGAATTAAACATGGAACTACCATTTGAACCAGTGATCCCACTTCTATGAATATATCCTAAGAATCCTGAAATATCAGTCAGAAATAATTATGTACCCCTATGTTCATAGCAGTAAAATTATAATAGCTAATATCTGGAAACAGCCAAAATGCCCATCAGTAGATGAATGAATAAAAAAGCTGAGGTACATTTACACAATGGAATATTATGCATTAGTAAAAAAGAAAAACCCTTTACCCTTTACAGCATGGAGGGACCTGGAGAGTATTATGCAAAGTTAAATAAGCCAGTTAGAGAAAGATAAGTGTCATGTGATATCACTCATATGAGGAATCTAATGAAAAAAAACACAAAAACTGATGAACAAAATTGATCCAGAGACACAGAAGCATGGAACAGACTGTCAAATCTCAGAGGGAATGTGTGAGTGGGTAGGGAGGTGGGAAGTGATCAACCAAAGAACTTGTATGCATATATGCATAACCCATGGATAATAGTGTGGTAAAGGATTGGTGTAGGGGGCAAGTACAGGCTAGAAGAGGTCAATGGGAGGAAAATGGGAACATCTGTAATACTTTCAACAAGAAAAAAAAATTTTTAAAACAATTACAGAAGATAAAAAAATAAAATTACCCAAGCTCTTAAGTTTAGAAGAATTTTTACTCATTGATTCAAATATTAGTTAAATAACTATTATAAATATTTGTTAAACAATTTATAAACTCTTTAAATTATCTACTTCTGTTATATCCTATATTATAAAAGCTTAATGTGTAAATCAACTGAACGGCAGGACCACCAGTCACTATGACATGTACTGACCACCAGGGAACAGATGCTCAATGGAGGATGCCCCCAGCCCCCAGGCCCCCCAATCACCCTGCTAGTTGGCCCCAAGATCAACCCTGATTGCGGGCCAGGCCTTGGGTCCTTACCCATGCATGAATTTCATGCATCCGGCCTCTAGTTTATGAAATAATAATGTATGTATCTCTATGTTCACAGCAGTACAATTTATGATACTTAGTTAATGAAAAGTTTCACATTTATGCTCATAAAATTGATGTTGGTAAACTAATATATTTGATCTCTCTAATTCTTCTTCTTAATCTTTAGTTTCTTGTTTCTTTTGTTTTGATCAGTCTATCTAAAGTTTGATATAAATGGTTGATCTTTTTGACTTTTATTTTTGTTGATCTTCTCTAGTGTATCTTTATTTTCTGTTTTCCTAATTCTGCTCTTGTAATTATTTCATTCCTTCAACTATTCCTAGGTTTACCTTTCCTTGTTTTATTAAATTTTTAATCTTTGGAATTCATTAATTTTGGAAATTATTATTTTATAACTAGAGGCCTGGTGCATGAAATTTGTGCACAGGTGGGGGGGGGAGTATCACTCAGCCTTTTTCTACTTCTTTTATATTCTACTAGTGGCCTGGTGCACAAAATTCGTGCACAAAGGGGGGGGGTTCCCTCAGCCCAGCCTGTACCCTCTCCAATCAGGAACAAATTCAGGGATGTCTGACTGTTGGCACTCTGACTGTTGGCAGTCGGACATCCCTCTCGCAATCTAGGACCACTGGCTCCTAAATGCTCACTGGCCTGCCTGCCTGATCACCCCTAATCACCTCTGCCAGCCTGCCAGATTACCCCCTAATTGCTCCCCTACCAGCCTGATTGCCCCTAAGTGCTCCCCTGCTGGCCAGATTGCCCCTAACTGCCTCTGCCTTGCCCCACACCTGGGACCCAGGCTTCCCTCCCTCTGGCCAGCTATAGGCACCCAGGACCCGGGCCAGCTTCACTCAGGCCGGCCACAGCCACAGGCAGCTGCAGGCACCCAGGACCACAGGGCATGCGGCTTGTCCCTCTCCTGGGCCACAGGCACAGGTGCTACTGCTGGCGCCCAGGACTGTGAGGCAGGCGGCTTGTCCCTCCCCTGGGCCAGAGAGGCAGGCACAGCTGTTGGCATCCGGGACCATGGAGTGGGTGGCTTGTTCCTCTCCCAGTCTGTAGCCTGTCTGGTCCCCATTTCTCTCTCCTCAGTGTTAAGTGTCTGAGCCATTATGGCATGATGGCATGAAGGTGTGATGAATATTTGCATATTAGGTCTTCATTATATAGGATCTTAACTTGTCACAGTCTATCTTCAAGTGGATATTTTACCACTTCACATCCTATATGGAAACTTCACTGTAACAAAATTTCATTTTCCCCAGACAGTCTTTGTGCTATTTTTGTCATGTATTTTACTTACACAGATGTTATAAAACTGACATTACATCATTATTTGTTTAGTTACAGTAATTACCTTTAAATATATTTCAATAATAAGAAACTTTTATTATATTTTTTCCTATGCATATAATGTCTTTGGTGTTTTTCTACACGTAGGTGGGAGCTTTTATTTACCAGCTTCCTTAGTGCCCTGGGCCCACAGGTTCCCAGGTGTCGGCTCTCGAGTTCTTCCTGAGTCAGACAGCCCGAGGCCTGGGGCTTGCTTTTCCTCTGAGCTCACCCCTCTGTCTCCTGGATTTCTAGATGTTACAGGGCGGGAGGCCCAGGGTCAGAACCAGCGCTGGGGACAGCAAACAGGACTCTTTCACCTGGTGCTTGGGCCCGGTGCCCAGGCTGAGTGCGGCTCTGGATCCTGGGTCACAGCGTGCCCAAGGCTCCCAGACCATCACCGTCCCATAAGGGTGACAGTGAGCCCAGCTCCAGGTCCTGTTCTGAGAGGAACTCTGGTTCCTTTACCCCAGGAATGGGGCCAGCACACCTGGTGGAGTTTAGTCCTGGGTCTGCAGATGGTTTGGTTCTAGTTCTTTCTGGCCCATGGAGACATCCCCGCCGCTTGTGTGTTAGCTCTCACCTTTCTCACTTCTTCTCCTGCACTCCCTGCCTCTGCTCTGTACACAGGCCAGGCTGGGTTGTGTGGCTCGGTCTCCTCTGTCTCAGGGGTTGTGTCTTGGCTCCTCTCCTGCCCCCACAGCTGGGCCTCACACTGGAGACCGGGAGCTCTGGGAGGCAGGAGCTGGGATGCTCCCCTCCACCACCCTCCCCAGCCTCAGGACCCAGCTTAGACTTGGCAAGCATCACCATCCGCAGGTGGCATCATTGGGCAAGCCCAGCCAGGCACAGTGGAGAGGTGATGAGCTGCGGGCAGAGATGCACCTGGATTCAACTCCTGACTCTGCCACCCTACAGCCAAGCGACCTCAGGCACCTATCTCACCTGCTGCTCTGTAGCTCAGCGGGTGTTCATGTTCACAGGGTGCCTGGCTCCCCCCTTCTGTGTCCTCGCCTCCCTCAGCCCCGCCCAGCCTAACCCCAGGGCATCATGGGCGCCATCACAGGGCCCCACGATGCATCCCATGGGGTCCTGCCATGGCTGGCCGGCCCGTCCACAGCCCCGCCTGGCCTAGCCCCAGGGCCGGGGAGGACCTCTCTGGAAGAGGTCTTTCCAGGACCTGGGCACTGCGGGTGCCTTGGCAAAGCCCCGCCATCCATTGGATGGGCCCCGCCATGGCTGGCTGGCCCCACCCACACCTGGGCCGGGAAGGGCCTCTTGCCCTGTGATCTGCTTGTGGGCGTGGCTTATCGGACGTAGTGAAGGTATGGTCAATTTGCATATTACTCTTTTATGAGATAGGATAATCTATATAATAAAAGCCCAGCAACCATTATGGCAGAATTACCCGAATGACCATTTGACTAATCACTATGATGCACATTGACCATCAGGGGCATACATTCAATGCAGGAGGAGGGCGCAGCGAGGCCCAGGGATCCCAGTACCGCAAATCTAGAGCTTGCTTTCCAATAACAAAAAATAAATTTGGGGGGGACGGGAAGCGTGGCCAGATGCCACCACCCTGGGAAGAATGGCTCCAGGAGGGAAAGGCCTCCACAGGCCCTGCCCAGCCTGGCTGGCATGCCATGTGCTCACAGCAACTCACCCATGACATGCAGGGAGTGCAGCCCTTCTGACTCCAAAGCTGGTCGCGCCAACAGCTGCTCCCCATCCCGCTGGATGGCAGACGCAGTGCTGCTGGCCATGCTGCATCAGCTCCAGCTTCCAGCTTCCAGCTTCCTGTCTGCCCCTTTGTATACTATGTGCTCAGGGCCCTGGCTTCGGCCTCCTTGGCCAATAGTGCCACAGCACAGCCAGAGAGTGATAGGACACAGCCATCAAGGCTGGCTGGGCATTGATTTGGCCTCTGACTGACGTCGGTGTGCAGTTACACTGTGTGTTTTACATTTGTAGAGAAGCAGGGCAGCCTGTTTCTGCCTCCCACTTCACAGTCTAAGCTAAGAAAGGCCCACTGATCTCCATGTTTCTCCTCCCATCCAGAATCAAAACCTTTTGGGGATGAATGATCCCAGTGATGGCCCCAACACATGCTCAGTGTCACTGTCACAGACATTCCCAGGCATTACGGCCCATTCCTCAGCCCGCAGTGCCCTGCTCCACCCACTGCCACTCCTCACAGGTCACCCTCTGAGGACCACCCTATGTTATCCTATCTGAAATGTGAGCAAGATCTCAAATGCCCCCCTGTCCTTTTTTCCATAGCTTCCATGCCTTATTTTTCTTCCTCTAAAAACCTGACATTTTAAATATATTTATTCGATTGATTTCAGGGAGGGAAATAGAGACAGAAACATCAATGATGATAGAGAATCATTGAGTGGCTACCTCCTGCACATTCCAAACTGGGGATTGAAAGCTCCCTTGGTCCCTCTCCTATCTCTCTCCTGGCCTTCAGGCGCCATCCCTCCCTCTAGCAGGCAGGCCTTGGTGGCGACAGACACAGCTGCGAGGGAAGGAGGAAGGGGATGGGGAACCGTAGGGTGCTGGGGTGCTGAGGGCAGCGGAAGTGTCTGGTGTCCACTCCTTCCTCCCCCAGGCAGGGGACTGCCACTTCCTCTCCCAACCCCACTGGGCCTTCGGGCCCTGATCTGCCTAGCCCCAATCAGCTCGGCCCTGATAGGCCCTGATTGCCCGCCAGGCCTAGGGACCCCACTTGTGCCTGAATTTCATACACCAGGCCTCTAGTTTTACTATAAAGTTTCTAGACACAAGCTCTTATTTTTCCTATTTTGTTTTGTGAAAGGGGGGGGGGGTGGATGGAGAGGGGAGACAATGTCCTCCGCCCACTCTGCACTGTCTCCAATCTAGAACCCCTTGAGGGATGTCTGACTGCCCGTTTAGGCCTGATGCATAGATTCCAACAGAAATGGCTGCCATATTGTTTAATCCATTGGTTGAGTTTTTCCTTACAATAATTACATATTTTAATTTTGGTTCCATTTTCTCCACTTTCATGATTGCATTTGTTATTTTTTAAACATCTATATATAACTGTTCTATGAATGATGCTTTAACATATGCAGTTTTTGACATTCTAAACCTGTTGCTGATTGTTTCTGCTGACTCATTTCTGTCTTGCTTTTCTCTGTGCCTGGTGTTCTTTGATTGTGACAATATTGTTTGATCATAATCTGTGCTGTCTTTAAGTCCTAAATTTTGAAAGCTTCTCTCTAGAGAGGATTAACTTGTACATATGTAAATAGTCAGAGGTTGCTGCTGAAATGGTGCCAATTCAGTTTTTCTTTAGCATCTTAACTCAGTTACAGGAGTCTGAGGATCAGTACCCCTTGATTATTGATGGCCCAATACTCTGATCTTTACAATGCTAATTCCAGAGCATTGAGAAATCCACTCTCAGAGAGCCCACTGTACCAGGCAGACAGCTGTGTCAGATGTATTTATGTTCAAATTTGTTGGTTTTTTAAATTGTTGTTTTTTTTTTTTAACAGGAAAGGGTGAGTCCTTGAAATTCTCCCTTAGCTTTTGTGAGGCCAAAATTACCATCAAGAGTATGCCTTACCCATGGCTTCTTATTTTTGCAAAGGAAGAATCTTTCAGAATACCTACTCTGGCATCATCTGAAAGCAGTAAGTCAGGTTTTACCAAGACTGTGTGACACAGCACTTTTTTCAGTAAAAAAATGTAAGTTTATGAGTATCAAATCAATCATTCATTTATATAATCAGTTGCTCCTCAATTTTTATTGAGTTATTAACTACTAGAGGCCCAGTGAATGAAATTCGTGCATGGAGGTGTGTGTCCCTCAGCCCAGCCTGCACCCTCTCTAATCTGGAACCCCTCTCACAATCCAGGACTGCTAACTCCCAACTACTCACCTGCCTGCCTTCCTGATTTCCCCTAACCATTTCTGCCTGCCAGCCTGATCACTGCCTAATCACTCCCCTGCCAGCCTAATTGCCCCTAATTGCCCTCCCCTGCTGGCCTGGTCCCCCCCAACTGCCCTCCCCTGTTGACCCAGTCACCCCTAACTGCCCTCCCCTGCCAGCCTCATCACCCCTAACTGCTCTCCTTGCTGGTCTGGTCGCCCCAACTGCTCTCCCCTGTAAGCCTGGGTCTCCTCCAATTGCTTTCCCCTACAGGTCTGGTCACCCCCGACTACCTTCCCCTGCAGGCCGGGTCCCTTCTAACTGCCCATTTTGTGGCAGCCATCTTGTGTCCACATGGGGGCAGCCATCTTTGACCAAATTGGGGGGGAGGGACAGCCATTTTGTGTGTTGGAGTGACAGTCAATTTTCATATTACTCTTTTATTAGATAGGATAGAGGCATGGGTAGAGGCCAGTTGGTTTGCCCTGAAGGATGTCCCAGATCAGGGAGGAGGGTCCCTTGGGGAGTGGGGTGGCCTGGGTGAGGGGTCTGTGGTGGTTTGCAGGCCAACCATGTCCCCCAGCAACCCAAGCATAGGCCAGAGCCAGCTGGAAGCAGGTATCTGGGATTTATTTACCTTCTATAATTGAGACTTTGCAGCCTTGAGGGGAGGCCAGGGCCAGCCAAGAAGCTTGGCTTCCTCCATTGCTGGGGGCAACCTAAGTCTCCTGCTTTCTTCAGCTTCATGGCTATCACCATCTTAGTTGGGTTAATTTTCATACTTGCTCTGATTGGCTAGTGGATGTGGTGGAGTGATGGTCAATTTGCATGTTTCTCTTTTATTAGTGTAGATGTCCAGCTAAGTGCTGGTTGCTGGAGGTACAAATGTGCATCAGCTATGATCCTAAGAATATTCACAATCTAGCATGGGAGACAAGCATGGTCACAGAAAGGTCTGCAGCAACTTGCAATTCCCTTTTGTCCCTGCAAAATCTTTTTTACTTATTAGTTATCATAGATGTTTTAAAGAAAATAAATTGCAATTAGAATAAATATACATATGATCATAATCACATTATCTTAAATGTTTCTATTTTGAAATAATGTCATATTTTGTTTTAGATTTATTCCAAACTAAATATTTTGGGGAAAAATTTAAGATTCAAATGTACTATTATGATTGCAAACATTTTAAAGAAAGACATTGTAAACATCTCTTTTAATTTGATAATTTAAAAAGGAAAATCAGTGAATGGGAGATATAAAATTGATCTGTTTCCTGAATGATGAATTAGGTAAAAATTATTAAAATTTAAAATGGTATTAATGAAAGGCATGAAAATATTCTATAATCATAAAGGCAAATTATTTTAAACTAGAGCTAATCATATCGCAAGCATTCTTAATCAAATATACTAAAAATAGTACATTGTAAAGCAAATATACTACTTAAAATCTATAATAATAAAATTATAATATGCTAATTAGGCCAGATGACCTTCTGGATGAAGCCAGGGCTATGAGGAAAGCGGGGCCCTGGGTGCCTGCTAGCAGCCGGAGGGAAGCCTGGGTCCCAGGTGCCAGAGGGAACCCAGTGTTGGCAGCAGGGGCAAGGAAGGCCTACTCCTGCATAAATTTTATGCATTGGGCCTCTAGTTTTTAATATCCTTAACATGAATCTGTAGTACTAAACAACATACATGTTGCTGCTCAATAACTATTTTTTGAATGAAGAGATAAAAAATGAAAGGGTGGGTGGATGTTAGGGGATGGGGAGGGAGGGTAAACTTGGCTTTCTTTTGTACTGTTTCAGCCTCATTGCCTCTTTCTTCCTTATTACATATTCAAGCTACAGTAAACTGTCTCTTCCTTGAACTTCCATTCTGTCTTGGGTTTTCACACAAATATTCGCTTTGCCTGGAATGTTCTTCTCTTCCTATTTTGCCACAGTAGTTAATATTAAATATTTCTCCATCATGGGTTAGTAACTAAGCCAAAATGAAAATATTTTTCTTTCTTGAATTATTTGAAGTTCTACCTGTAAAGAATTTTTATTATAGAATAAAATCTCTAATTTTTAATGCAAATTTAAATTGTAAAAAAAAAATCCTAAATTTACATTTCAGGGAATAACATGGTGATAAAAAAAAAAAGGATTCTAGATTTGCTGTCAGACAGGAGCAAAATTGTGTAGCTTAGATCCTAGAATATATTGGTACTTAATACATTTTAGTTTATTCCTTTTTCTCTTCCTGACTTTTTATTTCACTTTTTTCTATATTAAAGTAAAATATTAAACAAGGTAAAATGTTAATTTGTAAGAATAAAAAGGAATAGGTGTCTTGGAACTCTGCATTCTGCAAATAACAGCACTAGGGCCAAAAACTGAGTTCAAAATTCCTGGCAATTAAAAAAATAGAGAAATACATTTTATTTTTTATAATAAACTATATAATAATAAAATTAGAAAATTAAATTTTTCATCAAACAATGTTTAAATAAGAAAATACAAGTACTATTAAAAATAAAGTATATTGAATAAATCAGCAGACAATAATTTTAACCAACATTTTTGAAGGCAGAATACAGGCATATTATTGAATTTCAGTTGATTGGAATAATTTTTTCAAGAGCTTTAGATAATGTGCTGAAGCTACTTTCTGTTCATCTAATTTAACAAAGGGATACATATCAGAGACTGTAAATGACTGTGTTTGAAATGTCCACTTTGAGATCTGCTATAAATAAATCCTTAAATGAATTTCTTATAAGCTCAAGATCTCTTTAATAAATGCCTGTAACAAAACCAAGAAAAATACTTCCTGCAAACAGATAGTCAAAGATCTGGTAGGATACACACACACAAACACACACACACACACGTAATATATTTCATACATATTTAAATATATAAAGACCATGCACCATAGAAATGTACACTTGATACCTATATAATCTTATTAGGCAATGTTGTCCCAATAAATTTAATATATATATATAATCAAGTTGGTGACCATTGCACACAACCAGTTTAAGTTTGTTTTGGCCCTTTCACAAATTCATATCCCAAACTCAACATGTTTTGTCGCCTGGGATAATTTATACCCTATTATACAGTTTGTCTTCATTTCAAATTTTGCCTTCAGCTGTATTTTCCTGTAGAAAATTTTATGAGCTTAAAAGTATCAAAGGAATAGATAAGACAGAATAACAAAACATCTCTTACATCTAAAGACTAATTAATATTGGATGATTATAATGGAACACATCCACTAATGGGAAGAGAAGTACTATGTGATAAATTAAAAACAAAGGAGCTGATAAATGCAAATGCTTATACCAAGCTCACTTGCCTTAGATAACTATTCCTAAGTACTATTTTAACTCATTTTTCCTGTAACTTTTCAAGGATAGCAACATCATCACACATTGCTTCCTGATACGAACATCAATCTTTGTGTAGCAAACACAACTAATTGGAGAGAATTCTGAGCAAAGCCACCTGGGTGATTCTGTTTTTTTTCCAGAGTGACCCTTGTGTTCTGAGATTAAAACAGTAAGGAAATGCTCTTCAGGCCATTTCAATATGGCATACAAAGGCTTAGAAATGCCCTCTAAATAATTGAAGGCAACCATTAGCAGTATACCCAAACAGTCTCTTAATGGAGAGGTCATGAGGAAAACAAGCATAGAACCTCTCTGAAAAGTCCAAGGCACATTTGGTGGTTTATAATTGATTTTCCTGAGCAGATTTCCTCTTTTCAAATAGTAATTATATCACTGTCATTAATAATGGCCGTCGTGAGGAGCCTTGCTTTACTCTCCAAGGCAAAAATTACATTGTGCAGGGAAGCCTCATAATTATTTCTACTTATTTGAAGCAGAATACAGACTTAGATTTCCCCCCTCTCATTTGAGAATCTAAGATACTTAAGCCTTCCCCTGAGGAATCAGGATAATAATAACAGAGCCGGGAAATGAAGCAGTTTACTACACATCGCTTACTATGCGGGAATAAGCTAAAAGAGTTTTGCTGCAATAGTTTAAATCCCAAACCACGTTTGCAGTAATTATTTTTTTTTTAAATTTGAAAGGTCTGATGAATTTCTTGAGGATGTTAAGCATCTTTCTAAATTTCTCTTCTTGAAGAAATTTGTTTTTAAAGAGAGGTACTTACTAACAATTAGGAAAGATGAACCAAATAGCAGAATGCGGAGGATTGGTTGAAACAGGAAAATTCCTGTTTTTAGCCATGCCTTTATTAAGATATTTATTTGCATATTTTAAGTAATACAAATTTCTTGAAAAATGGTCTTTCTTGAGTTAATTTTCTAGACACACACACACACCACACACACGAATTTGTGCAACTTTTTGGCGAAATTTTTCACACTGTAAGTTGATCTATTAATCTCCCAGTGACTTCTCATAAAATTAGGTGGCACAGCAGTGCGTGTTTTTGATACTTCAACTAATGTAAAAAAAAAAAAAAGCTCAAATATTTTATATTTAATGACCTTAATTATTTACACAATATTAACTGTTAATTACTTTCTTGTATGTCTCTACTATCTAGGAGTGATTATATAGGAAGAGAAGATTTCTGCTGTTTTCCAAAGGTAGTTTTAACCTTTTGTAAAGCCAAGGGATTGTGCTGTCATGGGGTCTGGTCTACTCTAACTGCCACAATTTTTTAACGTCTGGCAAGAGTGAGAGCTACATAAATCCTTGGTGGTAGCTGAAGATAAAGCCCAAAGTGTAAGTTTTTCTGTTGAACCCTCATAACAAAAAGTATTCAAGGGATTGCTTACTTAAAAATGCCATGAGGTGAGGTTTTTAAATTTGCTTTTGTTTTAGAGAAATAAAAATAACTATATGGGCTACTTAAATAATAGGACATAGTTATTTGAAAGAAAAAAGAGAGATTTTATGTGTATAAAGTTAAGATTAATATGTTGAACTTTGGACAGCATAGTCTACCTTCCAGAGAAATTCTAAAACACAAATTGGTCATGTCACTGAACTATCTAGAGTATTTTTACAAAAACAGGAACTGCTATACTTATCCTTTAAAGATAAGTATATAGCATTTCTTCACAGATAGTTTTTCTTTTGAAGTCAAATTGATGTACCACAGATTTTTTGAAAAAACTGTGACATTGTGGCAACCTTTCAAGATTGCCCTTAATGATCCCCACCCCTTCTAGTAATTACACTGTTACATAATCCCTCCTATAATACACTGGAATTGGTCTGTGTGACCAATAGAATATGAAGGAAATGATACCAACTTGTAAAATTTATATATATAAAAGCTTAAGGGACCATCCCACTGCTCACTCCTTTGCCTGGTAGCTATGATACGCAATGACTATCAGGGGCAAATGCTCTGACCAGTAGTGGAGGTAGGGCAATTCCTTGAAGAACCAGCCGTGGGTGAAGTTGATAGATTGACAGTGATGGGGCACTGTCACCCTGAATGTACTTCACCCGCACCCCAGACCCAGAGGGGAAGGAGCCCAATTCCCGGGTATGTCACCAGAGAACCGCCCTCTTGCAATCCAGGACCCCTCAGGGGATGTTGGAGAGCCTGTTTTGGCTTGATCCCCAAGGCCAGTCCGAAGGACCTGACTGGTACACGTGCACCCACCCTCTAATCTTATCTAATAAAAGAGTAATATGCAAATTAACCATCACTCTGCTACACCTAAAAGCCATGCCCACCAGCCAAGCAGGAGCGAGTATGCAAATTAATCCAACCAAGATGGCTACAGCCACTAAGAAAGTAGGAGGCTTGGGTTTCACTGGCAATAGAGGAAGCCAAGCTTTTTGCACACTCTGGTGGGCCCAGGCCTCCACTCAAGGCTTCAAAGTTTCAATTATAGAAGATAAATAAATCCCAACAAAAATGGCAACAACCACAGAGCTGGAGAGAACAGGAGGCTTGAGTTACCTCTGATGATGGAGGAAGCTAAGCTTCTGCAGCCCTAGCCGGCCTAGGCTTCCACTCCAGACTACAAAATTTCAATATAGAAGATAAATAAATCCCAGATACTGGAACCTCTGCTTGGGTCGCTGGGGGGCATGGCCAGCCTGCAAACCACCACAGGCCCCTCACCCAAGCCACCCCATGCCCCAAGGGACCCCCCCTCCCTGATCTGGGACACACTTCAGGGAAAACCAGCTGGCCCCCACCTGTGTACCATGCCTCTATCCTATCTGATAAAACAGTAATACACAGATTGACCAACACTCCAACACACAAGGTGGCTGCCCCCATGTGGTCAAAGGTCCTGCCCCCATGTGGACACAAGATGGCCACCACAAAATGGCCAATAGGAGAGGGCAGTCTGGATGAGCCAGGCCTTCAAGGGAGGGCAGCTGTGGAGAGTCAGGCCAGCAGGGGAGAGCAGTTGGGAAGGACTAGGCTTGCAAGGGAGGGAAGTTGTGGGCAATCAAGCCTGCAAGGGAAGGCAGTTAGGGGTGACCAGACTGACAGAGAAGGAAAGTTGGGGGTGACCGGGCCTGAAGGGGAGGGTACATTAAAGGTTGCCAGGCCTGCAGAGAAGGTCAGTTAGGGGAAAACAGGCTGGCAGGAGAGCAGTGAGACATCAATAAGGCTGGCAGGCAGAAGCAGTTAGTGGCAATCAGGAAGGCAGGCAGGTGAGCAGTTGGGACCCAGCAGTCCTGGATTGTGAGAGAGATGTATGGGCAGTTGGACATTCCTTGAGGGGTCCCAGATTGGAGAGGGTGCAGGTTGGGCTGAGGGACACACACACCCTTGCACAAACTTCATGCACCGGGCCTCTAGATTATAACAGACACTGCCTTTTTGGTCTTACATGTGTACTCTCAGATGTGATCAGGCCCACGTGATGAGTAGGGGAAGCTTTCTGCCAATAGTGAGATTCCCCAGCCTCAGTTGTGTTTTCAGCTGACTGCAGCCCACAACAGCTTGACTGCAACCTAATGGTTAACCTTGAGCCAGAACCACACAGCTGAGCCACCTGATGGATTCCTGATTCTCAGACCCTTTGTGAGATAATTCATATTCACTTTTCAAGCTGTGAAATTTTGGGTAATACCTTTTGTTGGAATGAAAAACTAATACAATGAATGTGTAGAACTGTTTCTTTTTCTGTAAATTCAGCCTATTAAAATAAATGGTGGTGCTTTCTAAGAAGAGGCAATATAGAATATTAGAAGAGAACTGGGCTTGTATTCAGAACACCTATATTGTGGTCTTGGCCAATATCACATAAGCCATAAAGATTCCGTGTCTAGCTTCCTAATATATACCACAGAGTTAGATTAAATTGCTCTAATGACCATTCATATTAATAAGTTCTAGAATTCTAAAATAGTTCTCATATGTTTAGTTTGGGAATAGCTTTGCAAATGAATACTTTAATTACAAAGTACTGTAAGCAAATACTTTAAAAATACCACAGTATTGCTATTTTTCATAGACCTCTATTTTATGGTTGATTAATAGTTAAGAGAGCAGACCATTCTTGCAAAAGTAAATGAGTGAAAGAGAATGTTTGCTAATGCAGATCCTCTGCATAATCTACTTTGGCTTTTAAGAAGTATGAAGAAAGTCAAAGAGGAAACAAAAACTATAAAGGAAGACAAGAAAAAGTGGGCACATGGGAGTAACATACCCCAACTAATGAAATAATAAAATCTGTATAGAAAAAGTGTCCTAAATAGAGGAGTGAAAATCTTATATTAAAGAAAATATTGCCTGTGTTATCATCAACATATCTAATATATACTTAGAAAGTCCATAATAATGAAATCATTTTTCATGTTTGTGACCATATTATTGAAAATCCTATATAATAAAGAGGTAATATGCAAATTAAACCTCATGCCCTCACAATATAGCTGCCACGTTGGTGGGGGGTTAGTGAGGGATGACTGAACAGCAAGCAGGCTGCATGGGGTGACTAGGCCAGCAGGGTTGGGGCTTTGAGAGGTGACCAGATTGGCAAGGGGGGCAATTGTGGGTGACCAGGCCGCAGTTAGGAGCAGTTAGGAGTGACTAGGTTGACAGAGAGTGACAATTGGGAGCGACCAGGCTGGCAGGGGGCCAGTTAGGATGACCAGGCCAACGGAGGGAGGGGGCAGTTAGGAGCAACCTGGCTGGCAGGCAGGTGAGCAATTAGGAGCCAGCAGCCCAGGATTGTGAGAGGGATGTCTGACTGCCCATTTAGGCCTGCCCATTACCCAGAATTGGGCCTAAACCACCAGTCAGACATCCCCAGAAGGGTCCTGGATTGGAGAGGGTGCAGGCTGGGCTGAGGGGAACCCCTGTGCATGAATTTCATGCACTGGGCCTCTAATTTATATATAATCTGTCTCTTATTTGATGTCAAATGTTTTTTTTTTTTTTTTTTAATTTTTTTTATTGTTCAGTTTATTAATTACATTGTTTCCCCTTTTTTATCCCCCTATATCTTCCCTCCACCCTGTACCTATCCCACCCTCCGCCCTCATCTCCCCCTCCCCAATGTCCTCTCCCATTGTTGCAAGATTTTTGTCCAATCTCTTGCTGTACTTCCAACAACACTTTTCTCCCCAAGAATTGTCAGTCCATTCCCTCTCTATGTCCATGTTTCTGTTATAGTCACCAGTTTATCCTGTTCATCAGCCTATCAGTTCACTTGATTTTTATGTTCATTTGTTGATAGATGTGTATTTGTTGTTCATAATTTATATTTTTACCTTTTTCTTCTTCCTCTTCTTAAAGAATATCTTTCAGCATTTCATATAATACTGGTTTGGTGGTGATGAACTCCTTTAGCTTTTTCTTATCTGCGAAGCACTTTATCTGATCCTCAATTCTGAATGATAGCTTTGCTGGATAGAGTAATCTTGGTTGTAGATTCTTGCTCCTCATTATTTTGAATATTTCTTGCCACTCCCGTCTGGCCTGCATCGTTTCTGTTGAGAAATCCGCTGACAATCGGATGGGTGCTCCCCTGTAGGTAACCAACTGTTTTTCTCTTGCTGCTTTTAATATTCTCTCTTTGTCTTTTGCTCTTGGCATTTTAATTATGATATGTCTTGGTGTGGTCCTCTTTAGATTCCTATATTTTGGGGTTCTGTGTACTTCTTGGGCTTTTAAGTCAGTTTCTTTCACCAGGTGGGGAAAGTTTTCAGTCACTATTTCTTCAAGTAGGTTTTCATTAACTTGCTCTCTCTCTCTTTCTGGCACCCCAATAATTCGGATGTTGGCTTGCTTGAGGTTGTCCCAGAGGCCCCTTACACTATCTTCAATTATCTGAATTCTTTTTGTTTCTTGCTTTTCCAGCTGAGTGGATTTTGCTTCTTTGTATTTCAAATCTTTGACTTGGTTCTTGTGGCCCTCTGGACTGCTTTTAGGACTTTGTGTAATATTTTTTATTTCAGCCTGTGTATGCTTGATTTCTAGTTGGTCCTTTTTTTTATCTGTGAGGGTCTGGTTTGTATCCTCAGAGGTCTTGCACATTTCCCTGAGGGTCTCATTCATTTCTTTGTAAGTATAATTCATCTCCTTGTAAATCTCATTCATTTGCTGGTTGGTCTTGTTTATTTCCTGGTTGGTCTTGTTTATTTCCTGGTAATTCTCATTAAGTTGATCGGCCTTTTGTAGGAGCCTCTTGAATAGCCTTATAACCGTGGTTTTGAACTCTATGTCTTGTCGTCTTTTCTCCTCCATTTCTTTCACACCTGATTTCTTTCCATGTCTCTGCATGGTGGCTGCTTTATGTGGCGGCTATCCTCAAAGGGACAGTGGCTCAGTCTCCCCAGTTACCTGAGGTGGGTACTCTTACTGCAATCCTTTATGGGTTGTATTCAGTGTTTTTGAATTTAAACCCAGCTTTTTGTTGTTAGCCCTAGGAGGGTTTGACCTCCAGGCCAATTGTCTGTGAAGCTCAGCTGTGCTCAGGTTGGGTGGGCGGAGTCTCCGGGCCAAGCAGACAGCGTTAGCTCCACCCTATGCGGCCCCAGGGGCTCTGTGCCGGGGGCAATGGCCGCCAGCACCTCTGAGAGAGAGCCGCTACGGAGCTCCACTGGCTGCCGGTTGCCGGGGAATTCAGACTTTCCCCAAATGACTTTGCATGCGCAATGTCTCACCCAGGGTCGTAAAACAAAGCAGTCTGACGGTTTTCCGAATGAGAGACAAGTCGCGGTGCGCTCTCTGCGCCGTCACGCAGCCGAGCTGTTCGCGGGAGAGCTGCCTTCTCCACAAGCCAGCAGACCTGGCAGCACCCGAGCTTCGGCGTGCCCTCCCACTGTCCAGTTTTCACCCCGTGTGATAGTGGGTTCTCTGGACTTCGCCCAGAGCTGGAGAATCTGTCCAGTGGGATGCCCCTGTCTCCCCGTTCGAGAAACCTGGCCGGCTTTCAGCCGCCCGCCCTCTCCGCGGCGCGCGCTCCAAACCTCTCTGCGCGCGAATCTTTCAACGCCGTCCGCTGCCGTTCCTCCGGGTCACAGTGTCTTATCTTCACTTTTATTTGTGGAATTTTCACTCGGCGAGCGTTCTGGTGATTCTGGAAGGTGTTTGTTCCTTCGTTAAGTTGTAGTATTAAAATTGCTGATTATGACGGCAAGATAGGTGTTTTGCCTTTGCCGCCATCTTAGTTCTCCTGATGTCAAATGTTTTACAGTTTATAAACTATGAATTCATATTTTAAGAAATCAATTGTGATTTCCAAATTAGAATTTTATCACATACTCATTTTAAACTTCTTCAATGACAAAAGATAATATTATGGTTATCAATTGGTTAATATTGATGTGGATGGTTGTTTTGAAATCAGGAACTGGTTTTGTTCTGTATTTAACATATTAATTATTATCTCCACACCTGTTTGACTTATTATCATATCTTCTATGGAACAGAATAATCCTTTTGGTGATCATACTTTCAGTTTGGGTAAAAACGTGCTTTGTCCAGGTAACAAAACGTTAAGGGATCTGCACTGTGGGTACTGGAGCCATATTAAAACCAAAACTGTAACAATATTGAAAGTAATATTGATTTTAGTAGGTTACATGTGTTGTATGCTCATTCTTTCCAAGAAGTGAATTAAGTGATTTACATTTAAAAGTCTCATTTAATCTATTCCTCAAACAGCTTACACATTGTTATCATTTCTCTCCTAACAGATAAGGAAAATAAGAATAAAACTAGTTTACGGTCATGGATCTGAATAACATTAGAGCCTGAAACCTAACCGGGTCTGTCGGAATCCACTATGACGAGATGGAGTATTAGGGCCTTGATTCTCAAGGAGCTGAAAAGGTGTTTAAAGATGATATGAGTCATTTTCAATTTGGTTGATGGAAATTGAAGTAAAGAAGTTTAAAGTCTTGTCTGTGGTCTACAACTAGTAAGAGAACGAGATGACAGTAGAACTATCAGTTTTAGTTTAATTGCTCTTTGATTTTAAATAATAGTACTGTTTTTCTTATGTGTAAAATAGTTAACTGATAAGTGAGCAGCCAAAAATTAAAAAATGAAATAAGAATAGTCTAGCTACTTTTTTTTTTTAGTCTCGCTACTTTTAATGGTTCATCAATATCTAAGTATATGTTTATTAGTTTCTTTTTAAGTTGCCAGTTAGAAGTTAAAATTGCCAATTGTGAAGTAGTAAGTGTCTATCAATCAGCTAGCAGCTAATTAACTTGCCTTAACATGAGTTAATACAGGTAAAATGCACTACGTAAATGTTAGTATTTTTTTTTTCATAATAAAATTTAGGTGTCAGCACCAAGATTTTGTTCTCTACCTTCATTCAAAAGTGCAAAAGTAGTGCTATGAATTAGAAATGTGCTAACATTTTAGCTTCCATCTCATTTTTACTTGTTCTTTTTTTTTTTTTTTTTCAACAAAGTCAAATCCTTGGCCTTGCAGTGAGTAAGGGTTCTATAGCTCTAAAAAAGGAAGTTTTTCTCACTCTGGATAAAGTACACATCTTGAATGTTAGACTTGCCCTCTACTTGTAAAAGAAGTCTGCAAATTGAGCCAGGCAGTGGAGGCACAGAACAACTCTCATATTTTTTAAGGGAAATTTTAATTAAAAGATAGAATTTTCTTTATAATATTTAGAAATCTACAGGGCCTAATTAAAACCTGAGAATAAAAAGTTTAAAACAACATAAACACCTTTCACCAAAGTATTTATTGTGGTGAACTATTTGCAAAAAGGAAACCTCACCAAATTCCTGATTGACTACCAAAGAAAAGTTGATATTCTGCCATACTTTATCTATGGTCCACATTTCCTTTATTAGCATTTCTTAAAAATCCTGAAAGAAAATTGAGCCAAACCACATATTCTACAAACAGCCACCTCACCTTTGATTGGAAATTTCTAAGATAACTTGCCATGGCCCTACTCAGTTTGACTCAGTGGATAGAGCGTCGGCCTGTGGACTCAAGGGTCCCAGGTTCAATTCCAGTCAAGAGCATGTGCCTTGGTTGCGGGCACATCCCCAGTGGGAGGTGTGCAGGAGGCAGCTGATGGAATTTTCTTTCTCATCGATGTTTCTAACTCTCTATCCCTCTCCCATCTCTCTGTAAAAAATCAATAAGATATATTTTTTTTAAATAGCAAAAAAAAGAGAAGATAACTTGTCATGATTTTTCATACAATGGCAAGCTTAAAATTCCTCAGAATAAATAAATGCATCTTCATTCAATTCATAGGCTTTCTTATTAAGTGCCAGATGAAAGTGCAGTTAACAGTAGAATATTATAAGTGAAAAAATAAATTTGCGAATTGCTCATTATGTTTATAGTTCTAGTCCTAAATGATAATTGTTTAAAATAGGCAAACATGTGGTTATGATTTTAACTGCATTTGAAATGAGCAAATCTTACATTTCTTCCTGGGGAGTATGACTCTGTCAACACTTTAATAAGGCCAGTGATCAAGGGAAAACTTGCTCAGGGTTAGAAAACATAATCAAGTTGCAGCTTTTAGCTTAAAATTTATGTAAGAAAATATGGCAAGATTTACCTGCAGGCATTATATAGTAGTATTTACTCTTTTGTCATTTAAATATAGAAAGTTAGATGTCTGACTTGTATATAAAAGTAGCAGCATTATACTCACAGTTTCCATTAATGGAAGAGTAATTCTTTGAATGCTCACTGAATTCAATCTGGATTCACAGCAATGTTACATTTGAATAATTTATACCTCTCAGTGGGATTTTCGTTTCTCTGATTTCCACCAAATGAAATCAGAAATTTAGGGGAAGCTTGAATTTATGTCCTTGTTACTCCCCTCGCTGCTCCCTTCCCTGCACAAAATATTTCTGAAGGTATGGATGTAATAGAAAAATACTAATTTTGCATAGTCCCTGACTACACTGATTCTTGCTGGGCATTATTTCAAATACTTTACCTAGAATATTTGCTAGTACTCCTTCCCAACACCTCCCTCTACTTAAAAGAGCATTGTGATCTCCTGATAATTTGATGTTGTAGATTCTATTACCTCTACTCTAAGCCACAAGTTATACTGTATTATTTCCTACATCCAAATAATAATTTTTAAGAGGAAGTGAAAATTGATGTGAGTAATTAATCTTTTTAAATTGCCTTATGTTTTCACTTTTCTTAAACATGTAAAACTTGGTTGTAGAGTAGATTTCCAGATTGTTGAAGAAATTAAACTACTCTTTCACCCTTAGGTTTTTATATATTTTCTGTAATTTTTTCTATTTCTTAAGGAACATCAAATTTACCATTCCTTCATTACTCTTACTTGATTGTTTCCAATCATTTTGCATAGCAAGGCAAAATATAATGAAAATATTAAGTTTCTGCGATCATGTAATTTCAGGATTGGGAAACAACTTAGTTTATTCTAACTGAACTCAACAAGAGATAAAAACATGGAATTCGGGGAAGTGATGGGGAGGACATTCAAGAAAAGTATGACCAGGAATATGAAAGCAACTGATTATGACCTTAGGATGTAAAATTGAATTAAAATGTAGAATTTATAGCTAATTAAAATATATCTGGCAGAAGTATAATTAATATGAAGCCTTAACTAGTATTACACAAGAACACCAGGGCTAAAGTTGCACTTCTGGTGACTGCATACAGCCAAATGAACCCAGGCCACTGGAACATGGGGTGGGAGGTATTATTTTACTGTTCTTGAAAACCTGAACATGAACTTTTGATACTCATTATGTTTATAACTTTAATTTTATTTTATAAATTCAGGTATTTTCTAAAGTTTTGAATGAAGTATATGTATTTAGAGTACTTAGTTCTATCAACTTTATATTTTCCTTTTTTAGATGTAGCAAATCTTTGACATATTGAATCCAGCTTCTATATTTTTTAAAAAATTCTTTTTAAAATCAAACCAAAGAGTAGAGCTCTTACGAAATAGGACACACAGTTACTTGGTATTTGCAATATTCATGCAGACTTTATGCTTGATGCAATGAAGTAAGTATCACTTTAATTCTTTCTATTCTGATACACTCATCCACACAGATGCTGTTGTTGATGCAGTACTGGCACCAACCCCAGACTTGCGACCAGGAGAATCTCGTCTCCGGGCACCGTGAGGGCTCCCTGGGCGCACACACCAGACAGGCTTCCACGCAGGGTTGTTTGTTGCACAGCATGGAAATCGGCTATGAAATCTCCATAATGAGTGTGTGTGTCGGTAAATTCCTTTGCTGTCCGTCTTCTAGCAGGTAATGTTGTGTTAATGAGTACCAAATGCTCATATCCAATTTCTCTGGGTTGAACATGGCAACAAACAGGAGTTATGAAAATAAAAGGACACAAAATGTTACCAGCTCAGGAATTTGCTGATTCCATTAGAAACACTCAATTGTATCTGAAACTGACTTGTTACTTGATTGAGAACATTTTGATTCAGATTAATATATTCATTTCTAATAACACACAAATGATGTTACAGCTACAGATGCGAGTTATAAAGATGGTGCAATATTTAAATTGATGAATATGTTTGGAGGGTTGTGATTCTTTTCCCCTATTCATACTTGATGAAGTGAGGTAATGAAGAAGCTGGGCTTCTAGAGACCTACAATTCCAAGTGTAGAGCACATTCCCCAGATGATTGTTCCAAATGTAAATCCCAGCCCAGTCCCCCTTAACCTGCACCCAATCAACTGAGCCATAATCTGCATTTCAGTAAGACCTTCGTGTGATCCCTGTGCTCCATACACCCTTTCCGCAATCACACCTTTCTTAGCTCCTGTATAATAAGCACTGGTTTACATGCCAGTTTACATTTAGATTACAACGCACACAAGTTAGAGAGTAATCTGGGAAGGAAGGTGCAGGGAATGAATGAAGGAGGTATGTTTCCAAACCTAAATAATAGATGAAAGTAAGAGCAGCATTCTGGAAGTGCAGAGAAAATTTTCTTCTTCCTTTGGGGCAACATCTTAGTGAAGGAAATACAGTAGTCCCTCTGTATCTGTGGGTTCTGCATCCTCACATTCAACCAACCATATATCAAAAGTATTTGATACTCCAGCATGGAAGTTCTCTCAGCATAGATACAGCTGATCCTCACAGCCAATTGGCCTAGAGGTCAATTCCAACAACAATCAAGGCTTAACTACAACAAGACTGTGCACACAGTCCACAAAGGGGAGCACCAAGAGTGTCCACCTCAGGTAACTAGGGAGGCTGAGCCTCTGGGCCTTATAGGACACCTAGCACACAAAGCCTATCAACTCGGGGAAATGCGGAGACAAAGAAAAAAGGAAACTCAGGGAAAATGAGTGGACATCCCCTGAGGTCTCCCTGACTGCAAGAGGGTGCAGGCTGGGCTGAGGGTCCCCCTTCCCCAATGCATGAATTTTGTGCACCGGGACTCTAGCCTATATATATAAAAGCCTAAATGATCATTTGACCAGTAGCTATGACATGCACTAACCACCAGAGGGCAGATGCTCAACACAGAGGCATGGAAAAGATGGAAACAGACTAATGAATCTCAAAGGGAATGGGGAACAGTGGGAAGAGACTAACCAGTTTATATGCATACTAGAGGCCCAGTGCATAGATTCATGGGGTCCCTTGGGCTGGCCTGCAGGGATCAGGCCTAAACCAGCAGTTCAACATTTCCTAAGGGATCCTAGTTTGTGAGAGGGTTCAGGCCAGGCGAAGGCACCCCACAGGTGCACGAATCCATGCACAGGGACTCTAGTTTTATATACGGGACTTCAGCACCTGAGGCGTCTGATATCTGATGGGGTTCCTGGAAGCAATTACTCTAGGCTACTGAGGGGCAACTGTCCAACAACAGAAAATGAGGACTATATATTGACCATTTTATAAGGAAAATGTTTTTTTTAGTTGATTATTTCTATAATAACTGCTTCATATTTTTTTATCAAGTAAAGATGCAGATTTACGGATTACATAAATTTAGAAAAATTAGTGATATCACTGGATTGTTATTTGGGGAAAAACTTTAGAAAGTAAAATAAGCCAGGAGTGAAGGAAGAAATAGTTGAGTTATTTGGAATTGGGGCCAGTGGACTCTCCTTGTGGTTCTTGTTCTATGAAGATTGAAGAATAAAATTTGAGGACTAGAAGATTTTAAGCAACAGTACAGAAGTTTATTACACACATTTACAAACTCCTCTAATGGGAAAACCTGCTCTCTCTCTGAAAGGAAAAAAACCCAATTCTCTGAATCTCTTTGTCTCTGGATTTATAAATGCTGGCAACTCTTTGTCTCTTCATGACTCTTTCTAATTGGACTCTTCCTTAATTTATGACCACCATACTCTCCTAATTGGCTACTTTCCTGCAGGGTATCAGTTTCAAAGTTCAAAGCTCACCCAGTACACCCTTTTCTTTCCTCCCTTATCTTGTAACCTTCCTCTGTCCTCTGTGAAACAAGATAAGAATTCTGGCAGCTCCAAGCCTTCTCTGCCATCACATATGCATTCCTTTCCCACTGACCATCCTTTTCCCTAACTGTCTGTCCTGTCTCTAAAATTCCTTTCACTTGACATTGAGAAGTATGTGACTTTCATATAGAATTCACCATGAATTCTACCTTCTCTTAAAAGAGTCTACTTTAGCCCAGCCTGTGTGGTTCAGTGGTTGACTATTGATCTATGAACCAGGAGGTCACAGTTCAATTCGGGTTGGCACATGCCTAGGTTTTAGGCTCAATCCCCAGCAGGGGGTGTGTAGGAGGCAGCTGATCAATGATTCTCTCTCATCATTGTTTCTAGCTCATTCTCTCTCTCCCTTCCTCTTTGAAATTAATAAAAAAATATTTTTTAAAAGTCTACTTTTAAATTCATCCCTGAATCATAAAAATATTTTTCATAATGAAAAGCTTCTCAGAAATCTCATCTTTCTTTTTAACAATACACTTTTCTCATAAGATGAAGTTATATATTTTTATTTAAACTCAGAGATACCTTATACTGTAATTGGTGGGCTAAATGAAACAATAGCAGTTACATCAATTGAGTATGTTATATAGGTAATTATTGATCACTTTGGATATAAGAATGCTTCCTTTCTCCTGATGCATTTTCTTGTACAAAAATCTAAAAACTGCTGACTGTGATGAGAATTAACAAGAGAACTTTAAGGAAAAGACTTTACCAGTCATAGCGTCTTTAAATACTGGATATAAGAATAATGGAGTGTTATGGGGGTTCATCTTTCAAAACAAGCTACCAGTTGGTAATTAGTGGAGCTGCAACAGCACCCTGGTGAGATAGGTATGCTTTATTGCTGACATTTTACAGATGTAGAATGGGCATTAGAGAGTAATGAAGTGTTTGGCCTCAGGGAACCTAGAACACCTGCATCAGCAGAAAGCACTGACTTTTCTGAGAAGTCCGATTGCATTGTAAGTACTAAGGCCAGTGTTAATAAGCACTTACTGGTTGTGTGGTTTTGGCAAAGTTACTTAGCTTCCTTAGTTTCCTCATCTGTAGAAAAGGATTATTAGGATCAAATTATTTCATCAATGCAAAACACTTTTAAAAGTACCTGGCCAACTACTGTCTGTGGATTATTAACTATGTGTCTTTCTGAGCAGTTGGGATATGAAAATGGACAAAATAAACCCCTGCCCTCATGAGCTTCCATTCTAATTATTAACAGACTACAGGCCCGGTGCACAAAATTTGTGCACTTGGGGGTGGTGATGTCTCTCTGCCCAGCCTGCATCCTCTCCAATCTGGGATCACTCGGGGATATCCAACTGCTGGTTTAAACCTGAAGGGATCAGGCCTAAACAGGCAGTTGGACATCCCTCTCACAATCCACGACTGCTGGCTCCCAACCACTTGCCTGCCTGCTTGCCTGATTGCACCTAACTGCTTCTGCCAGCCTGATCACCCCCTAACCATTTCCCTGCCAGCCTGATTAACTGCTCCTGTGTTGGCCAAATTATCCCCAACTGCCCTCCCCTGCTGACCCAGTTGCCCCCAATTGTCCTCTCCTGTTGGCCTGGTCATCCCCAACTGCCCTCACCGGCTGGCCTGGTCACCCCCAACTGCCCTCTCCTGCCTGGTGGCCCCCAATTGCCCTCCCCTGCCGGCCATCTTGTGGTGGCTATCTTATGACCACATGAGGGTTGCCAACTTGTGACCAAATGGGGGTGGCCATCTTGTGTGAGGGTGTTATGGTCAATTTGTATATTACCTTTTTATTATATAGGATGATGGAAATTGTCTTTCTTATGAACAGATATAAATAGAAAGTCCTGAAGGTTTTCTTTCTTTTCTTCCTTTCTTTTCTTTCTTTCCTCTCTCTCTCTCTCTCTCTCTCTCTCTCTCTCTCTCTCTCTCTCTCTCTCTCTCTCTCTCTCTCTTTCTTTCTCTCAAGTTTCTAGGGGTAATTTCCCTGTGGTTGGTGACTTTTCTCAATTTCCTGTGAATGAGTTCTTAACAAAAAGAGGACTTCACACTGATTTCTCTAGAATTTGCTGTGTTCGGCACTGACTGTAGCATGGTTGCCAAAGAGAACAAGAGGTGTTCACCATTCTTCAGGGCACACAAAATAATGGAGTCAAATACACACAAAAATGACTCTGATCAAAGCTAATTTGATAAATATAATAAAAGGACAACGAAAGCAAGAGGTAGAGTGCCATGAACGGAGAGGAAAAGAGAAAAAGTTAAGAATGTGAACAAAAGAGTAAAGAGCAAGGAAGAAGATAGATCATAGAAGGGTATGTTTTATATTCAGCAGGGGTTTTTGATATTTTCTACCTAAAATAGGGTTTGCAACATTTTGAAGGGGAAGACTGAGAGTTGAAAGCAGATGTCTTAGTTCTGTTGAAATAACTTTCTAAGCTCCAGAGGGAGCAGTTCCTACCTGAGTGCCATGTCAGCAAACCAAAACTTACATAACTTCCATGTCCCTGTAAATACTCCCCTGGACCAGAACTACAGTATACCCAGTTAGCCAATCCCCAAAGGCCACGCCAACTCTGAGCTCTATACTTTCCCGTTCCTTCTCACCCCAAACAGGTTTGACTCCTTGGCCTCAGCCAATCAGATATTTTCTGTTTTTCTCTTCTTTATGCTTTATTGTTGATCCTATAGAAGCATCCTGTCTCCTGCCCCATTTTGTGGTTCTCCAAAAATAGACTGTCTACTTCTTGAAGTGTTAAATGCAGTTTGCTTGTATTACCTACATTGCTTTCCTTTTTTTTTTTTTTTTTTAAACAGTACTCTCATTACAAGTGGGCTCCGCTTTGAAGAAAAGCATAGTTTGCAGGGAAATAGTGAATAAAATTTTTTGGTAACTTATACTTGGCTTCCTTTGTAATTTTAATCCCTTTTGATATTCAAACTATACTCATTTGAGTTTCAAAAATTAGATACATTTAAAAATATTTTTATTGATTTCAGAAAGTATAGAGGGAAAGAGAAACATCAATGATGAGAGAGAATTATTGATTGGTTGCCTCCTGCACACTCTCTACTGAGCATCAAGCCTGCAACATGGGCATATGCCCTTGACCAGAATAAAACCTGGGACCTTTCAGTCCACAAGCCGGCGCTCTATCCACTGAGCCAAACCGGCGAGGGCTGAAATACGTTTTCTGTATGAAAAAAATATCTAAGAATTGGGGGAGTATAATTAACTGAATGGAGAATATCTAATTAGTTATGAGCCAAAGCAACATGTTCTTTTTACACTACATCCTTCTTTACACACACACACATTCACATGGATACATACACACACATACACACACACACACACACACACACACACACACACACACACACACATGATAGTGACAGCAGGGTCTTAACTTTTATATATAATTATAATGTGAAGAACACTGTTCCCTGTGAGGAATTATTCTTAAAAATATGTATTTATATATTTAATTTCAATAGATATAAATGAAAAAATACAAATTATATTTGAGACAGGATAACTTATCTGTATTACTGTATAGACCAAACAGGTTAGCATTTGGAAAGAGAACTGTAAGAGTTTACTTTTCTGGACCCTTATTTTATTGATAAGAAAACAGGACTAAGAAAGATAAAGTTTGAGCAAAACTCAATTTTTGAACACTCAGGCCAGTGCCTTCTTCTAATATTACCCATTCTATGAGCAAAAGACACTGGTAATAGCAGTATGTAGTTTGACCTCAGATATTTAAAGACACTCCACATTCTAAGTGAGTTACTTCCTGATTTATAGAATAATGTTCTTAACACAATGAGAACTTAATAAAACAGCATAAGTCCTCAGAGAACGGTATAAATATTGCTTACTTGTGGGATACTTATGGGTTTGTAATATAGGATAACTTTGAATAAAAGGAAATGGAAGGTTTAAATAACACAAATTAAATCCTAAGGCACTGATATTGAAAACTGAGTAGGCCTGTCCGGTGTGGCTCAGTGGTTGAGCATAAGCTATGAACCAGGAGGTCATGGTTTGATTTTGGTCAGAGCACATTCCTGGGTTGTGGGTTTGATCCACAATAAGGGGCATGTAGAAGGCAGTTGATCAATGTATCTATCTCATATTGATGTTTCTAGCTCTCTCTCCCTCTCCCGCTCTAACTATACATATATATATATATATATATATATATATATATATATGAATAGAATGTGAATATTATAATGAGTTGAGAATTAAGATTTTCTCATAGTTCTCTGAGCACTGAGGTACCCTAACTGACAGTTGGGGGGCCACCAGGTCCCCATGAATCACCTTTATTTATTCCTGCTTCCATCGCCAGATTTTGAGTATTACTTTGAAAAGCTATAACTGCCACCTTCTTTGGAGACCTAAATTTGAACTATTGGAGCTACTACAGAGAACCAGAAGTGCCTGTGATATTGCTTTCTGTCCCACATGTACATTTCCATTAAGGCCTGTCACAAATGATCTATTGGAATCAAGAGTATGAAATCTCAGCTTCTTTGTTTGCATATGATGGACTCTGAGATGTAATTCAGATTCCAGAGCTCTCCTTAGTCACTCTGAGTTTGACTGGGGTTATCCTTCATACGCCTGCTTCGTCCATTTTCTTACCAGTGCTCCTGGGAGTTCTCTTAATTACTTGTATGCAAATTATTTCCTCAGGCTCTGGGTAACTCAATCTAAGGCAACTATGGAAGCTATTTAGGATCCACCCATCCATTCATATTTATCTATACTGCCACCTCCCTCTCCCCTTCCTCACCTTCATTCTGCATCCCACCCTACCCCAATAAGCAACACCTGAAAGAACATATGGCATACAGCTTATTCCATTCTAGAATTCTCTATACTCATAGAATCATACACAAATATGCACATATGGAGGAATATTTGTGTTCTCAAAGTAGGATCATTTGCACGTACAAGGTGTGGCAAAAGTAGGTTTATAGTTGTTTGTATGGAAAATGCAATTATAAATAAATAATAATGCAAGTATAAACTCTGTGTTTCATGGACTCATAACTTTTGGCCCACCCTGTACACTTATTTGAGTCCTGTTTTTCTTACTGAAAAATATATAGGTACCTAATAATGAAGGAAATTATTTTTAACTAAGAGTGCTATTGTAATTTTCCCTAGTTATAAGCTTAATAAAAACTATTTTTTGAGGGAGAAATCATGTTATAAATGCAAATATGTAAAATGTATAGTTAGAATTTGAAGTCATAGTTGGGAAAATTTCAGTGCTGCCAATCAATCATTTGATGCTCTCTCTTTGAAAGTTTTATATTCTAACATCCTTGATTGGTTGCTTTTACAGTGTGGATTTATATATAAAAATATAATATGTTTAGTTAGTTTGTACACAATTCCCATACTATCATGTTCTGATTTTATTTTATTTTTTACCCTAATATTTCTCTAATGCTTACTTAAATAGTATTTAATGCTGATTTAGTATGCTTTTCATCTTCAAGTTTTGTTTATAATTCAATTTTACAACCTACTAGAATGGTTAATATCTTCATTTCCATTTTGTAAATATAAAGTCAGAGACATAGGGAGATTAATGGACTTTTTCCTGACCATAAACACAACAAGAGTCATAAATTTAAAATCTTTAACTTAAAATTCCATGTTTAATCCATTAGCATTAGACGATTGCCATTTTCTTAGAAAATAAACTCCTTCTAAATATTATTTATTCCATAATTAAAACATAACTATTATGTCAATTAGCACCTTTCAGACCTTATTGATTTATAAAATCTTTTTAAAAATATATTTTATTTATTTTTTACAGAGAGGAAGGGAGAGGGACAGAAAGTCAGAAACATCAATGAGAGAGAAACATCAATCAGCCATCTCTTGCACACCCCTCACTGGGAATGTCCCCGCAACCAAGATACATGCCCGTGACTGGAATTGAACTCGGGACCCTTCAGTCCACAGGCTGATACTCTATCCACTGAGCCAAATTGGTCTTGGTGATTTCTAAAATCTTGATTGGATGAATGTGGTTCCCTTTTTATTGGATCTGTGTAATTTTTCCTTAATTGGAAATACTGCAAGTTATCTTCATCTTCAAACATGATGTAGAAATGACTATAAAATAATAGTGATTTGCTGTATATAAAATATAACCTTTATAAAATGTGAAGAAATATTTTCATTCTGAAAGTTGCTTAGATGTGTGTGCATTGATTTTTTTAAAAAAGTATTTTATTGATTTATTACAGAGAGGAAGGGAGAAGAATAGAAAGTCAGAAACATTGATGAGAGGGAAACATCAATCAGCTGCCTCTTGCACACCTCCTACTGGGGATATGTCCGCAGCCAAGGTACATGCCCTTGACCAGAATTGAACCCGGGACCTTTCAGTCCTCAGGCCGATGCTCTATCCACTGAGCCAAACTGGTTTCGGCTGCATTGATTTTTAAATAATCAGAATTTGTGGATACATGAAGATCTATTAAATTAGATAACAGAATCCTATATAATAAAAGGGTAATATGCAAATTGACTGAACAGTGGAATGACCAGTAGCTATGACACACACTGACCAGCAGGGAGCAGACCCTCAATGCAGGAGCTGCCTCCTGGTTGTCAGTGAGCTCCCCCAGGGGGAGTGCCATTGAGCCAGAAGCCAGGCTCATGGCTGGCGAGCACAGCAGTGGTGGCAGGAGCCTCTCTCGTCTCCAAGGCAGCATTAAGAATTCCTAAGCCAGTGGTAGGCAAACTGCAGCTTGCAAGCCACATGAGGCTCTTTGGCCCCTTGAGTGTGGCTCTTCCACAAAATACCACAGCCTGGGTGAGTCTATTTTGAAGAAGTGGTGTTAGAAGAAGTTTAAGTTTAAAAAATTTGGGTTTCAAAAGAAATTTCAATCATTGTACTATTGATACTTGGCTCTGTTGACTAATGACTTCGCCAACCACTGTCCTAAGCCATCAGTTGGATATCCCCCAAGAGCTCCTGGACTGTGAGAGGGCACAGGCTGGGCTGAGAGACTTTTCCCCCACCCCACCTAGTGCACAAGTCTCCTGCATCAGGCCTTTAGTATATGTATATTCTTGTGACAGCATGCTACAGGTTGTAACATTTGAAAGGATAGTCCAACAAGATATCTAAACACATGTTAACGTGGCTAATGTACAGAATCTATAACCCAATTTAAACTCAGTAAATTCCTCCTTTTTTAGACTATGAATTATCCATGTGAATTCATGATAGTGACAGTTTTCATTGACTATCTAATTCTGACATTACTAGAGTGTCAAAATGGATACAGCCATGCTACTGAGTTACCGCTCCTTTTCTCAAACTTACATTTTCTCAGAAGCAATAGAATAGAAAAATATTTTTGTTTCTCTGCTTGCTTCATATTCCTTCAGAGACCTAAATTTGTTAATGATGTTTCTTTGCTTCTAGTAAGTTAAAGAAATGTTAGAAGTTCATCCTTATTGTAGTATACCATTGAGTATGATATACAATTATTACATTTAATTTTTAAATTTAATGTTCCCTGGATCAATATTCCCTGTATCAATGTTCCCTATGTCATTATTCCATAGTAGCACAATAAGTCTATCTAATATTTATAGCAAACTAGCATAATGGTGAGGAATGGGGGAGGGGAGCATAAAGAAAGAGTTGAAAACAATAAAGGTAAGTATATAATTCATGAAAATATAGTAATTGAGAACCATTTTAAATGATAATATGAAAAGTAAGTTCACCAGTGGATTTATTAACCAGTTTTATTTTGCTAGATTCTTATATAATAAAACAGCTGACCTTGGAATATAAAGAAAAAATTTAAGAGATCAGCTATTACCGTATATCCCTTAAAGAATCTTTTCCAATTATAGTGGACTGTAACTTTATTTTTGGACCTCATCTGAGGATATTTTTCCACTGATTTATTATTTTTAGAGAGAGTGAAAAAGAGAAGGAAAGACAGAGAAATATTAAAATAAGAGAAACACATCGATTGGTTGCCTCCTGCACATGCCCTGACCAGGCCCAGGCAGAGGGAGAACCTGCAACCAAGGTACGTGCCCTTGACCAGAATAGAACCTAGAACCCTTGGGTCCTCAGGCTGATACTCTATTCATTGCTCCAAACAGCTAAGGCTGTAGCTTTAAATCCATTGGCAAGTAATATGATCTATACAAACTCTTTTTAGGTTATAATAATTCCATTTTACTATATCTTCCCAACTGAATTTAGAAAAATGTTATGTCAACACAACTATAAGTTGCAGGAATTACTACTTCTTAGTATATGATAAAACTCCCTAGAATAAGATAAAGACCTTGTTATCTTCTACTTTAATCTGACATAAACCAAGATAAGTTAATTAAGAAATTATATGCAAAATAGTAAATTAGAGAGTATTAAAAAACCTAGTAGGTATGTGGTTAGGCCAAAGAAGAACAGTTTTTAAAGTGAGATAATATAGTATAATAACATGCTCGGTATATACATATATGCACATATATGTATATGTAACTTTTTAGGAAGCTCCGAATAAGACCTACTTTCTCATAGTACTTGATCTCGTAGTCCAGTATGGCTCCATTGGGAAAAGCAGGTGCTTGCCATGATAGGGCAATGCTATTTTGGGATGCCCAGTCCTTCCTTACCATACCTATCAGGGAAGGCGCTGAAATGAAAGAAAATAACTAAGAATTAATTGGCAGGAATCATATTCCATAATCCTTTCTGTAATATTTTTCTTCCCAAAACACATAATTCTTAATGAGCAGAAATCAAGTATAGGTGTCAGATTAACAAAGTAGCTTTAGGATCTTCTCTATTCAATCTAAATAAAGTATAATAATAAAGGTATAAAATGCTAATGAGACTGCATGACCTTCCAGACGAAGCCATGGCTACAAGGGAAGCCCAGGTCCTGGGTACCAGAGGGAAGCTGGTGCCAGCAGCGGGGGGAAGGAAGGCCTACTCTTCAACGAATTTTGTGCAATCGGCCTCTAGTTAAAATATATTTAGAAATACTATCAGGGAACATAGGAAAATGTCAAGTAGCCCAAAAATAAGGACCAGAACTCATCATCTTTGGTTTTGTTAGAGGAGGACATTTTCTTTAAACTGATTTTGGCTTTACATGCAATGTGATACACTTGGCTCCTATGTTTTATTAAATCTAAATCTTCTATAGAAAAGTCCTCTGCAATGACAAGATAATTTATATGCTCTTCTTTCAAGACTAGGGACTTTATAAAATCTTAGTGTTTTATACATATTTACATTACAGACTTCTGAGACCCTAGCCAGATAGCTCAGTTGGCTAGAGCATTGTATTGCCAAGCCAAGGTTGCAGATTTCATTCCGGGTCAGGGCACATACAAGAATCAACCAATGAATGCATAAATAAGTAGAACAACAAATGGATGTCTCTCTCTCTCTTCCTTCCTCTCTAAAAACCTACTTTATAAAGTCTTAGTACTTTATAAAAATTTATATCACAAACTTAATTACAGTTAAATTATTGCCTATCAATGTAAGAATTATTTGCATAATTTCTGTTGGTTACTCCTATAGGATGAGAAGAAAATAGGAGTTAAAAGCTAACTGTTTCTGACTATCGCTTCCCTTTAATATTTATTTTGGAATCCTACAAATACTTTTAAGTGCTAGAAAACAAGTTGACATTTTAAAAAGGGAACCCTAGTTACTGCTAGTGGGAATCCAGACTGGTACAGAAACTGTGGAAAACACTAAAAGTTAAAAATGGAACTGTCATTTGATCCACTGATCCCACTTCTGGGAATCTATCCTAAAAATCCTGAAACAACAACCAGAAAGAATGTATGCATTCCTATGTTCATAGCAACACAATTTACAGTAGCTAAAATCTGGAAACAGCCCAAGCACACATCAGTTGATGAGTGGATAAAAATGCTGTGATACATTTACACAATGGAATACTATGTGGCTGTAAAAAAGAAGGTACTCTTATCATTTGTGATAATACTGATGGACTTGGAAAATATTATGCTAAGCGAAATAAGCCAGAGAAAGACAAATATCACATGATCTTATTTATATGTGGAATCTAATCCTATATAATAAAAGGCTAATATGAAAATCAACCAAAACAGAAAAATCCGTCATTGCACTGACCACCAGGGGTCAGACGTTCAATGCAGGAGCTGCCCCCTGGTGGTCATTGCACTCCCACAGGGGGAGTGCTGCTCAGCCAGAAGCAGGGCTTACAGGCTGGTGAGTGCAGCGGCAGTGGTGGGAGCCTCTCCCACCTCCACAGCAGGGCTAAGAATGTCTGACTGATGGCTGAGGGACCCCTCCCCCACCATTGCACACATTTTTTGCACTGGGCCTCTCGTGAATAAAATAAACTGATGAACAACATAGATTCACAGGCGTAAATACATAAAATGGACTGACAAATGGCAGAGGGGAATATGGTGTGGGAGATAGGAAGGATTATATAAAGAATATATATGCATATATACATAGCCCATGGACATAAACAATAATGTGGTGAAGGCGTGGGCTGGGACAGGTTGGAGGGGGCAAAGGCAGACAGTGGGGGGATGTCTGTAATACTGTCAACAATAAAAAAAGCAATTTTTAAAAATTAGAAGAAAAATAAAAGAAACATGAGTATTGAATTAGATGCATAGACTCCAAGAGGAACTACTTTAAGTGACTTTAAAACACAGTAACTTAACATACACCTCAATAGGATATGTCTTATAGATTTAAAAAACTGAAAAATTATTAAATTAATTTTAGTAAGGATATTATTGATTGTGGTATTGGAGTTGTAATTCAGAACCTGTGTCCATATATTAAGGGATAAAGCAAATGAATAATTATGTTGGTGTTATTGATAACAAGGATTTTTTCTTTTCTCCTAGTGAGAAAGGAAATACAGATGTCAGTTCAATAAAGTACGTAAAAACCCTACAGTAGTAAACTCAAATTAGAAATATATTCATGTACTCACGATATCTTTCTAATTCATTTTCAGAAATTCATTCAAATATACCAATCGCTGGTGAGAATAGGATTTGAAAAAAATTGATTATGATTATGATTAATATACTTTAAATTTCTAAGAAAAACTCAAATATTAAGTTTGGTGTTTTTTGTCTGAATTTTGCTTTTCTATCTTAAGGCTAAAATGTTTTTCTAAACTTGTAAGAATGGCAAGTTTGGTTCTTCTAAGTAAGTGAGTACTTTAAAAACTGCATTTAAAACCCTTTCCAAATGATGAATGAAAGCATTATTATTGGACAAAAATGTATCCTTAAACATGAATAATAATTATAGAAATTGCTAAGAAACAGAAAAGTTTGTGATAGAAGCTAAAACAGATATGGATAAAGTAAATAAGAAAAAGTGCTCAGATAATTCATGCTTTAATCGAATAAATCGAATTTCTACAAATAAACTACCATTAATAAATTTATCCATGTTGTAAACTACACTAATATTCTTTAATTATAGTGTAACTAGAGGCCCAGCACACATGAAATCATGCACAAGTAGCTCACTTCCACTTGCCTCAGCTGGCTGTCCTGCCCTCCGCAGCACAGAGCTCTCTGCCACTGGTAGCTCCCGCCCCACCCCGTTCTCTAGTGGCTGGTACCCCCCCCCCCCCCCAGCCCGCTGCAAGAGCTGCTGCTCATGTGGTCATGACGGTGTTACGGCGTCATGGCTGCAGGCATTTTATTACTATAGCTACTGTATTAAATAGCACTTTAGGGGAAAATTAAAATTTTCAAGTGAATTATACAAATTATAAATTGATTTAAGAATGTCAATTTATTACAATTTTTGAAAATGTCTTTTCCATATGTGTACATCTGATAGTTAATTTTCAGTTTAATGTTTAATGTATCATATTTTGCTTCATAATTATTTAGCATTCAAGATCAAATAATATAATCTTTGCAAAACATATAAGACATTCAATTATAGTGGCAGTATATTAAAATAACTTTTAATTCAAATATAGGTACTATCTTTTCTATTTAAAATTCTTCAATGGTCAAGTAATTGTATAGGTATAGCACCTAAATTTTATGAGTCCTCTCTTATATGTCTATAAAATAGAAATAAAGAGACTCTATTCCTTGGCTATGTAAATTATACATGGACTTTAGGGTCCAAGAACTACATAAACCCTGAAAAATATCTTCACTTTTGCAGTTATTTCATAGGTAAATTTCCATATTTTAGATATGTTTAAAAATATATAATTTATATAATTCTATTTTTTTAATTTATTTTTTGATTAAAGTATTACATATGTGTCCTCATCCCCCATTACCCCTTCCAATACCTCCCACCCCATCACTTATGCCTTCACTCCCCTGGTATCTGTGTCCATTGATAGGCTTATATGCATGCATACAAATCCTTTGGTTAATCTCTTCCCCTTACCCCCACCCTCCTCTACCTTCTCTCTGAGGTTTGACAGTCAGTGCTTCTCTGTCTCTGGATCTGTTTTTGTTCATCAGTTTATGTTGTTCATTATATTTCATAAATGAGTGAGATCATGCGATACTTATTTTTCTTTGACTGGCTTATTTCACTTAGCATAATGCTCTCCAGTTCCATTCATGCTCTAATTTAAAGCAGCCACCTTTTCCCCCTTTTTCTTCTTCTTCCTCTTCTTAAAGAATATCTTTCAGCATTTCATATAATACTGGTTTGGTGTTGATGAACTCCTTTAGCTTCATCAAGATAAGAAGAAGAAGGTCAGCTCTTTATCTGACCTTCAATTCTGAATGATAGCTTCACTGGGTAGAGTAATCTTGGCTGTAGGTTCTTGCTATTCATCACTTTGAAAATTTCTTGCCACTCCCTTCTGGCCTGCCTAGTTTCTGTTGAGAAATCAGCTGACAATCACATGGGTGCTCCCTTGTAAGTAATTAAGTGTTTTTCTCTTGCTGCTTTTAATATTCTTTCTTTGTCTTTTGCTTTTGGCATTTTAATTATGATATGTCTTGGTGTGGTTCTCTTTGGATTCCTTTTGTTTGGGGTTCTGTGCACTTCCTGGACTTGTAAATCTATTTCTTTCACTAGGTGGGGGAAGTTTTCAGTCATTATTTCTTCAAATAGGTTTTCAGTCTCTTGCTCTCTCTCTTCTTCTGGCACCCCCATAATTCTGATGTTGGTACTCTTGAAGTTGTCCCAGAGGCTTCTTACACTATCCTCAAATTTTTGGATTCTTTTTTCTTTTCAGATTGAGTGTTTTTGGCCTCTTGGTATTTCAAATCTTTGACTTGATTCTTGCGTTCTTTTAATCTGCTGTTGGTTCTCTAATTTATTGGCCTTTTCTAGGGACCTCTTGAAAAACCTTATGACCATGGTTTTTGAACTCTATATCCAGTCATTTGTTTTCCTCCATTCCTTTCATTTGTGATCTGTTTCTTTCTCTCCACGTTTTCACTGCTTTCCTGAGTTGGTAGGGTACCTTTGCGTGCTGTGTCTTGGCCTCCCCTGTTATCTGAGGTGGACACTCTTGGTGCACCCCTTTGTGTACAGCCTTGTTGAAGTTAAGTCTTGATTTTTGTTGGTATCACTGGGAGGAATTAACCTCCAGGCCAATTGACTGTGAGGATCAGCTGTGTCTATGCTGGGAAACAGCCTTATGCAACTAGATTTGGAAAATTGCACAAGCCTCTGCGCTCAGCTTGGATGGGGCGGAGTTTCAGGGTGGAGCTGACAGCCTTGGCTTCATGAGATTCATGGGTCTCAGTGTCTACAAGCAATCGCTGCAAGCACCTCTGAGAGAAAGGGGCACCTGAGTTTCACCCACTGCCAAACAATTCAGTCTCTCCCCCAATGAATCCGAACTCATATTTTCGTGTGGCACTAGGGTTCTGTGCAGTCAGAACTGGGTTTCTGTGTTGTCTGGAGCTCCTGTCTCCCTCCTGCCAGATCAAGCCAGCTGCACAGTCTACTTTCCGTCCTCTGCATGCATTCACTTGCAAGCCTCCGGAGCTGTGCCTTTGGCTGAGATTCTGCCTCACAGTCCAGATTCCCCCGATATGGGCCTGGGCCCCTGAGTCTCACCCAGAACCAGAGTTCAGTGCAGCTGGAACTGGGGTTCAGCGCAGTCTGGAACTTTTGTTTCCTTCCCGCTAGAGCACACCAGCCAGGCACTCAGACGAGGACCCCATCTTCTCCGGCCGTGTCTTCTCTGCATGTGAGTGTCTTCATACCTCAGGCTTTGCAGCTGCTCTGATTCTCTGTGTGTCTTTCTGTTTCCTTGTAGTTGTAGAATTTCTAGTCAGCCAGCTTTCCTGTGGTTCTGGATAATGTCTGTTTTGTCTTTTAGTTGTATTCTTGAAAATGTTGTGTGAGGCAGCAGCCTAGGTGTTTACCTATGCTGTCATCTTGGTTTCTTCTCTAGAATTCTATTTTTAACCATATTGTAAACCTCAGTCCACATTTTGATATGGACTCCATAGTTATTACTTTAATAGTTAAATTATTAAATTATATGGATACTTTATAAAGTCTTTCCTTTAATATCTGATGTTGAAATTCTAATATTGTCCTGTTAGTGTTCTCACATTTTATGGACAAATTTTTGATTTTCTTAAATATTTTATAGAGAAAATTGCTTCAATTAATTTGGATTTTCTGCACCATACTATGTAATAACATATTGCTTTTGAAAAGAGCTGTATCAATACACACTAGGCACACATTTTAAATAGTTATTGAGTTAAAGCAGAGGCTGTTGGAAACAATTTATAAGTCAATATATATCCCAAAGGCTCCCTTTTATATTTGCAAAAAAAGCCAACACTATACGGAATTTCATTTTAAAATAAAGCTTCAATATATAAAACCTCAAGGGTTTGTTTTGATTATATTTAATAAATTTGTTTTCTGCATAACCCAAGTTTATGGAGCATCTGAATTTGGCATTTTGGGATAACACTGTAGTACCAATGAATATAAAGCAGAAAATACATCTATTCTTCAACATCAGAAAAAAATAATTTTAAAGCACAGAGGGACAACTATTGATTTTTACTTATGGTTCTAGAAAGTCGGTGAAGGAAAGAAATAGGCAAGGAAATAATATCTTTTGGAGTTTGTCAGATCAGAGGCTCAGTGTAAGATGTGAAGACTCAAGCAATGTTTCCTGAGTAAAACTATGTACTCAGTATAATTCTCAGTAGGATTATATTTTGATACACATCTTTTTATAGGCCTTCAAAATCTTAGTTTTGACCTTCAAGAGAACTGATTGCTACATTCTTTAAAATGGCTTTAAAGCAAACCTTTCTAATTACTAGTTTCTGAATCTCAAATAGTTTACCAAAAAGTGTATTAAAAAAGTGAAAAGAAAAGCATGTAACAGAATTAGTTAATAAACGAGATCTTTTTCACATCTAGACAATCATTATTTTCTTATGCTTATGTGAAGATACCCAGAGAAATATTAAATTATTCTAATTATTTTGCTCCTAATTAAGCTGAGGTTATTCCTATTTTAAAGATGAGGAAGCTAAAGCCTAGAGGAGTTAGCAGTAGTTTAGTGATGACATGTGGGTGAATTTTGATATTAACTCAAAATGTCAAGAAAAAAGTGGAAAATTAATATTTTTTTGCTGTATTTTATCTTAAAATCAATCAGTGTTGTAATCTATACAAAATTAAAATCTGTGTTCAAAACTAGAAGTGAGGAATGAGGAAAGTCACAAATATTTCTTTGATTTTGAATCTATTTTTTATATTCTTCATATCAAACAATGACGTTTTGAATCACTTGGGCCTATATATATATATATATATATATATATATATATATATATATATAATTTTGAGAATGAAATCAAGATTTATCATATGGGTCATGAGTTTATGTATTTTCCTAAAGACCAATCAAATATTGCTAATAATCATTTAATGAGAATATGAGCATAGTTTATATATGGAGAAATGTGCATGTGTGTGAGTACATGTGTGTTAGGGTAAAAAGGAGAGAAATTAAAGGAAGAGAGAATGAGAGGACTCTCTTGTGCACATGTTTCTGTGACAATGAAACCTTAATAATGAATGTTAAATAATAGAATCTTAGTATTAAGGTAAGCCTTATAAGCCATTTCATATATTTTTCAGCAATGCAGCACATCCCTCCCCACATCCCCGAGAGCTGATTATCCACTACTTGCTTCAGCAGTTGCAGCAGAGTCTACTTCACAAGGCAATCTATTCCTTTTTGGAAATCTCTAATTGTTAAAAAGTCCTCACATGAGATTTGTTTTCTTCCTGCAACTTCCACCCAGGTCCTAATTCTGACCTTCAGCATAAATGAAATTAACTCTCCCACTTTGCTCATCTATCATTCTCTTTCTTTTCTCTCTTTTTTGCTCCTTTTCTTTCTTCTTTCTCTCCCTCTTTCTTCTTTCCTCTCTTCTTTCTTCATTTCCTTTTAGTGCTTTTATCTCTTTTCTTTATCCTTTTTCCTTCTTTTTACCCTGTTCCTTTGTCCAGAAAGCTGTATGTGTGTGTGTGTGTGGTTTTAGGGGAAATACAATCAACAACATGATGAAATGTAAATAAAAAACACTAATATAATGCTATATAATAACACCCTAATATGCAAATCAACCGGTCGCTATGATGGGCACTGACCACCAGGGGCAGATGCTCAATGCAGGAGCTGCCCCCTGGTGGTCAGTGCACTCCTACAGGGGGATCACTGCTCAACCAGAAGCCAGTTTCATGGCTGGTGAGTGCAGTGGCGGGAGCCTTCTCTCGTCTTCATGGCAGTTTAAGCCTCTCTGCCTCTGTGGCAGCACTAAGCAGCAGCAAGCCTGGCTTCTGGCTGGATCGGGCCTAAGCCAGCAGGCAGACATTTCCTGAGGGGTCCCAGACTGCAAGAGGGCACAGGCTGGGTTAAAGAATCTCCCCTCCTCCAGTGCACAAATTTCCTGCACCTAGGCCTCTAGTAAGTAAATAATATTTACCAGAAAGTACAAATCAGAATAGATGTTTAAGACTATGGTTTTCCTCTTTTTCTATGATAATGAATCAATGGGCATAACTACAAAGCAAAAACATGTAGTAATATTTTGTTCTATAGATGTTGAGACATGCTATAATCAATAACATAATTTCACTCTGAAATTTTGTAAATGTAATATTTATGTGAAGTAACATTTTGAAACCTGAGCATACTTCAAAGTATTTATGAACTGTGTCTTGTTTTTGGACACGTTCGTTAAATGTATTGTGCTTCAGATAGTACAATATATCCTAAAATAGCTGCCACATGTGCTTTTCCTTTCATGTGTTTTTTCCTATAATCAGAGATAATGACAATATATATTGTTATCTACTTCCCCATCTGGTTGAAACCTGGTTATGAATTTAAAATATATATGTGATGCTTATATACAGATTTAGTCCTTTCTTTCTTTCAAGTGTCTGTCTCTTTTTATACCTGAGAATAAGACTGTGGTATGTTAAACCATATGACAGCTGGGATAGTGTGACTAATGGGCCTCCAAATTTATATACATTATAATCTCCAGAATCTGTGGATATTCTTCTATGGTGAAAAAGGATTTGGCTATTTTTAAATTAGGGATTTTGAGGTGGAGAGGTTAACCTGGATTGCTCAATGTAAGTAAAATAGGAAACGTGTCTACTGAAGAGAAGGCTAGGAGCCAAAGGGTGCAGGAGCTGAGAGGGGGAGGGAATAGATTTCCCCTAGACCCTCTGGAAGGAACAAGTGCTCCTGTTACCTTGTAAGACTGATTTTGGTCTTCTGACATCCAGACTGTAAGATAATAAACACATTCTTTTTTATTTTCGTTTTGAGAGAGAGAGAGAGAGGGAGAGAGAGAGAGAGAGAGAGAGAGAGAGAGACATTGATGTGAGAAACATTGATCAGCTGCTTCCCGCCCGAATCCTGACCGGGGATGGAACATGTGTCCTGACTGGAATTGAACCTGCAGCCTTTTGGTGTACAGAACAACACTCCAAACAACAGCCACACAGGCCAGGGCAACATGGTGTTTTTGAGACAAGTTTGTGGTAATTTGTTACAGTAGCAATAGGAAACCATTTTGGATACACTTACAGCTTAATAGGGGAAGTGGTGAAGTTTTAAAAAGTAAGTTTCTAAAGCAGGTATAAAAACGTCTATTTAATTACATAATTCATTTGATATATTTATTATTTTTTTAAATGTGTTTTTATTGATCTTTAGAGACAGAGAGAAGAAGGAAGAGGGGGGGGGGGGGAGAGAGAGAAACACCTATGGAAGAGAAACTTCAAACATCCATCAGCTGCCTCCTGTATACTCCCTACTGGGGATCAAGCCCGAAACCCAGGCACGTGCCCTAACTGGGAATGGAACCCTTACTCTTGGTTCATAGGTCAATGCTCAACCACTGAGAAACACCAGCTGGGCTATATTTGTTAACTGGAAAAACTATTCATTCTATTTATTTTTTAAAAATATTTAATACCCTGCTCTTATATATTTTTATTTAATCTATAACCTGTCATTTAAAAAGAAATTCTGCCTTTCTTACTAGAAAAAAAGAGATTACCCTCTTTTTTATTATATCACCTTAAGTTATAGGTGATATAGGACTAATTTTTTTCACTCTTTCCTTAGAGTTAATGTTATTACATTTTTTTCTTTAAAAAACCTTTAGCTTTGAATTTCAAGCATCTCTCCTAAGGAAATATTAACATCGGGTAACACAAAGCTTGCTCACTCTATTTCTTCCATGCCATACTATGCAAGCAGGAAGCTTGACAAGACATTGGTGAAAAATGTGTGGAAATATTTGCACAGAACACTCTCACTACTCGTGCAGGCCACAGTGAAACATCACTTTGTTAATGATGAGTCAGAATGACACAGCAGTGCCAGCACTTCATTACTAGTACACAGAGTAAGACCTGAAGCATTATTTCTAAAGTTCTTTTTTAGCATAATCTGTGTCTTTTTTACTTCTAGTTCATTATTAGTCTTATGACTGGCTGATTTAATGCGCGTATGGTTAAGCTTGTCTTTAGGCTGCTATTTTCAGTAATATATACCATACACCTCTACTGGCGATTTTATCATTCCAGAGGCATTTGAGAAACTGTTCATATGACAGATGCTGTAAAATGCAGTTTCTTTGAAATATAATGAAGGAAATTATATATCTAATTCTCAAATTACATCAGTCTGAGAATCTGCTGACCTTATTATTACCTGTCAAGTTACAGTAAAAAAAAAAAAATGTTATACCAGTATTTTCTAGGAATTTAACATACTCTTCACCCAAATTGCAGAAAGTTTGCCTGGCCCTGGACAAAGACGAAGAATTTGTCTCTTGTCTGGCTGGTGTGGCTCAGCAGTGGAGTGTCGACCCATGAACCAAGAGGTCACTGGTTCAATTCCCGGTCAGAGCACATGCCAAGGTTTCAGGCTCAGGGGCGTGCAGGAGGCCGCAGGTCTGTGTTTTACCTCTCTCTCCCTCTCTCCAAAGTCAATACAAACATATTTTTTTAAAAAAGAATTTATCCCTTCTCATCTTTACTTCAAATAATTTTCTTATTTATATATTCAGAGTATCCCTTTATATTAAAATCAAGAATATTGGTTTCTGGTAATTCATCTAGGCAAAAAAGTACTATTATTTGAACTGTTTAATTATGTAAATTACATGTGAATGGAATTATATCTATTTACATAACTATCTATTTAAAATTTATAGTTTTACTTGTACACAGTTTCTCACTCTGGACCTCAGTTGATCCATCAAATTGTTTGCATCTTGTTCCAGGAATAGAAAAAATAAGGCAACTTAAATACTATATGAAAAAAGAAAAAATTATATTACAATGATCAGGAAAGTCATGTATAAATAAATGTCTAATATCATCTTAAATAATATTGTGAAAAAAGAAGCAGCAAAGCCATAAAGCTTGCAAAAATATAAATCTTTGGAATAATATAATGAATGGGTAAAGTTTTATATACAAATTTTACTGTTAAATTAAAGGAAGTTTAGATATTTAAAAGAAATCCATACAAGAGATCTCAATGAAGCTTTTAAAAAAAATTATGCAGCTATACAGGCTTGGGGGAATAAGCATAACATTTAAAGTGGCAAAAAAAATTGCAAAATAACATACATGCTCTGATTTACATTTTTTTGTAAATAGCAAATAGTCCCAAATCATGTAAACAAATTGTGTAACTATTAAAATCATGTGTAAGGTTTGGGAATAAATGATTAAGGAGATGATTATCTGCCCTAACCAGTTTGACTCAGTGGCTAGAGTGTCAGCCTGCGGACTGAAGGGTCCCAGATTCGATTCCAGTCAAGGGCATGTACCTTGGTTGTAGGCACATCCCCAGTAGGAGGTGTGCAAGAGGGAGCTGATGGATGTTTCTCTCTCATCGATGTTTCTAACTCTCTATCTTTTCCCCTTCCTCTCTGTAAAAAATCAATAAAACATATTTAAAATAGAAGATGATGATCCGGCTCCTCAACCGAAGGCTGATTCAGCAATATTTAAAAAAGTCATTTATGGAGCACCCACCACAAAGATGACCCTTCTCCTGGGGAGATGAGAACAAAGAAAAACAAACCGTCCCTGCTCGGGACTAGGAATTCCTTAAAGTTGACCGAAAGGAACACTTTTTTTAGTTTATTCTGGTTGTGAACTACTTAGACATCAAAGGTTTGCTTGATATTATCTGCAAGACTATTGTCAATATGATCAAAGAGAAAACCCCTCATGAGATTCACAAGACTTTCAATATAAAAAAAATTTACTGAAGAAGAGGAAGCTCAAGTATGCAAAGAGAACCTGTGTTGGGAAGAGCACTAAAATGTGCCTGACATTTCTAAATACTAGTTGCACTACTCTGTTTATAAGTGTTAATATTGGACAAACAGATTCCAAGATGGTTGCCAAGTAGCTGGAAACTCCATCTTTTTGCTTCCAACTGCGGACCAGACTGTAGAGCAGTTAAATTGGCTTGAAAGATCAGCTGAACTGTATCTGATCTGAAATATTGAGACCAGGAAACACGGAGGAAAGACAGGAGGAGACATGGAGAGGGTGAGCTCCTGTGGGGAGTGCCTAGCTAGGAAGCGAAGGAATATTGTGGCAGCAGACACCCTCCTCCTGGGTATCTTAGCTCCATTCAGGGATCCCCAATCCAGAGAAACAGATAAGGCAAGGGGAGTCCCATAGTCTGGTGGTGGGAATCCCGGGGGATTTGATTCACCTGGGAGACTCAGACCACACCATCCAAGGCAAAGAGTGATTTCTTTGTTACAACATCAGCCTGGGAAGTTCATGGCCAGAGACACACTGGCTTGGTAAAGCTGTTTGTTCTTGCCCAGTTTCAGTGCATGGGTGGCACCCCTCCCTCCACTTGCTGAATTGCTATGTCTGCCCCATATGCCATGTTCCAAGGCAAAGGGGAACAGTGCTGAGCTGGAAATTTGCATCAGCACTACCCACTTTGATGGCATGAGGGAGACAGACATTTAGCCTGTCAGAGTCTGGGCAGAGAGAGGCCCCCCTGCCTAGAGGGGCCAGCAGCATAGAGATTGGAGTGCCAATCGGGCTGATTTTTTTTAAATCACTGCCTACTTTGTTTGATAGGCATGGGGGTGCCAGGGAGTAGGTAGAGCTGAGTTATTGTGACTGTGTCTCCTGGGCGGGTTGCTGTCCGGGAAACAGATGTGTGCTGGGCCCTGCAGCTGCATTATGGAGAAGCAGATCCACAGTCCCCAGCAAGTTCAGCCAGTGCAGCCCTGAGAAGGAGCGGAAGGGCCCACCACTCCTCCTACAAGTTACAGACACCACGTCTAATAGTCTGCTCAATGCTGTCCAGGTTCCACCCACCACAAAGATGACCCTTCTCCTGGGGATGATGAGAACTAGGGCACATCATAATTAAAATCACAAGGATTAAAGACAAAGAGAGAATCTTAAAGACAGCAAAAGAGAGAGACATTTGCCTACAAGGAAGTTCTATAAGGTTTCCAGCTGATTTCTCAACAGAAACACTACAGGCCAGAAGTATTCAAAGCAATGAAAAGCAAGGATCTGGGACCAAAATTCTCTAACTAGTAAGGCTATCATTAAAAATTGAAGGTGAAATAAAAAGCTTTCCAGACCAAAAAAAGAAAAAAGAAAAGAAAAGAAAAAAAAAAGGCAAATGGAGTACATTACCACTAAACTAGCATTGGAAGAAGTATTAAAGGGACTGTTGTAAGAAGAAGGAAGAGAAAAGGGAATATAGGCATAAAGAATAAAAATGGCAACAAGTTCCTTCAATAATAACCTAGATTGTGCGGAGGAACCAAGATGGCGGCATAGGTAAAACACCTATCTTGCCCTCATACTCAGCAATTTTAATACTACAACATAACGAAAGAACAAATAACTTCCAGAATCACCAGAAAGCTGGCCGAGTGAAAATTCCACAAATAAAAGTGAAAATAAGACACTGTGACTCGGAGGAGCGGCGGGGGACAGCGTTGAAAGATTCACGCGGAGAGAGGTTTGGAGCGTGTGCCAGCGGATAGGGTGGGCGGCTGAAAACCGGCCAGTTTTCTCGAACCGGGGGGACAAAGACATTCCACTGGGCTGATTCTCCAGCTTTGGGTGAAGTCCAGGGAACCAACCCACTATCATACGGGGTGAAAACTGGACAGTGGGAGGGCACGCCGAAGCTGGGGTGCTGCAGGGGTCTCCCGGCTTGAGGAGAAGGCAGCTTGCTCTAACAGCTCAGCTGCGTGACTGTGCAGAGAGCGCTCTGCGACTTGCTATCTCATTCGGGAAACCATCAGATTGCTTTGTTTTACGACCCTGGGTGAGACATTGGACGTGCAGACTCATTTGGGGAGAGTCTGAATTCCCCGGCAGCCGGTGGAGCTCGGCAGCGTTTCTCTCTCAGAGGTGCTGACAGCCATTGCCCCCAGCACAGAGTCCCTGGGGCTGCATAGGGCGGAGCTAATGCTGTCTGCTTGGCCCGGAGACTCTGCCCATCCAACCTGAGCAGAGCTGAGATTCACAGACAATTGGCCTGGAGATCAACCCTCCAAGTGCTAACAACGATTAACCTGAGCTTAACTTCAGCAAGACTGTGCAGCCCATATCCACCTCAGGTAACTGGGAAGGCTGAGCCACTGTCCCTAGTAGGAAGTCTACCACGCAAAGCTAATTGACCAACTCAGGGAAGCAGCCACCATGCAGAGACATGGAAAAAAATCAGATGTGAAAGAAATGGAGGGAAAAAAAACGACTGGACATGGAATTCAAAACCACGGTTACAGGGTTTTTCAAGAGGCTCCAACAAAAGTTCGAGGCCTATAAGGAATTAAGAAGACCACAAAGGAAATGAATGAGTCCCTCAAGGATATAAATGAGACTCTCAAGGCTATGAAAAAAGACCAACCAGAAATTAAGCATACACTGGCTGAAATAAAAAATATTATACAAAGACCTAAAAGTGCGCTGGAGCACCCCAAGAACCAAGTTCAAGATTTGAAATACAAATAGGTAAAATCCACTCAGCTGGAAAAGCAAGAAAACAAAAGAATCCAAAAAATTGAAGACAGTGTAAGGGGCCTCTGGGACAACCTCAAGCATACCAACATCAGAATTATAGGGGTGCCAGAAAAAGAGAGAGAGCAAGACAATGAAAACCTATTTGAACAAATAGTGACCAAAAACTTCCCACACCTGGTGAAAGAAATTGACTTAGGAGTCCAAGAAGCGCACTGAACCCCAATATATAGGAACCCTAAGATGACCACACCGAGGCACATCATAATTAAAATGCCAAGAGCAAAAGACAAAGAGAGAATATTAAAAGCAGCAAGAGAGAAACAGTTGGTTACCTATAAGGGAGCACCCATACGATTGTCAGCGGGTTTCTCAACAGAAACGATGCAGGCCAGATGGGAGTGGCAAGAAATATTCAAAGTGATGAACAGCAAGAATCTACAACCAAGATTACTCTATCCAGCAAAGCTATCATGCAGAATTGAAGGTCAGATAAAGTGCTTCTCAGACAAGAAAAAACTAAAGGAGTTCATCACCACCAAACCAATATTATATGAAATGCTGAAAGATATTCTTTAAGAAGAGGAAGAAGAAAAAGATAAAAGTGTAAATTAGGAACAACAAATACACATCTATCAACAAATGAATCTAAAAATCAAGTGAATTAATAAGCTGATGAACAGGATATACTAGTGAATGTAACAGAATCCCAGACATAGGGAGGGAATGGACTGACAACTCTTGGGGACAAAGGGGGTGTGGGAAGTGCAACAAGAGACTGGACAAAAATCATGCAACTATGGGAGAGGACAGAGGAGGGGGGTAAGGGCGGAGGGTGGGATGGGTACCAGGTGGAGGGGAACTATAGGGTGAAAAAATAAAAGGGAACAATGTAATTAATAACTGAACAATAAAGATTAAAAAAAGTAAAAAAAATAAAAAAAATAATAACCTAGATTGTAAATGAATCAAATGCTCTAGTCAAAAAGCACAGGGTAGCTGAATGGATAAAAAAAATATGACCCATATATATGCTATCTATAAGAAACCTAACTCAGACAAAAGATTCACACTAGCTGAAGGTAAGGGATGAAAAAAGTTCCATGCTAATGGAAATGGGAAAAAATCTGGGATAGCAAGACTTAAATCTCACAATACAGACTTCACAAAAAGAGTCATAACAAGAGACAAAGGTCACTACATAATACAAAAGAAATTGATCCAACAAGAAAATATAACGATTGTAAACATAAATAACCAATATAGTAGCACCCAAATATATTTTTAAATCTTTTAGTGGACTTTAAGGAAGAGATCAACAGCAATACAGTCATATTAGGAGACTCTAATACCACGCTGACATCACTGGATAGATCTTCTAGACAAAAAAATCAATAAGGAAACAGTGACCTTAAATGACACTTTAGTTCAGATGGCTTTAATATATATTTACAGAACCATTTCATCCCAAACCTGAAGAATATAAATTCTTCTCAAGTGCACATGGAACTTTCTCAAAGATAGACCACATGTAAGGACACAATGTAAGTCTTAAAAACCTCAAGAAAAATGAAACCATAGTGATCATCTTCTCAGGTCACAATGGAATAAAACTAGAAATCAACAACTATAAAAAACACACAAAATATTCAAACGCATGGGGCTAAATAGTATGTTATTAAACAATGAATGGATTGCCAGAGATCAAGGAAGAAATAAAAAAAATACCTGGAAAGGAAATGAAAATGAACACAAGAACAACCAAATACCTATGGGACACAGTGAAAGCTGTCTTGAGAGGGAAGTTCATAGCATAACAGGCAAGAAGTATCTCAAATAAGCAATCTAACTCTACACCTAAAAGAACTAGAAAAAGATCATTAAGAAAAGCCTGGAGTAAGAGGAAGGAAGGAAACAATAAAGATTAGAGTGAAAATAAATGACATCGAGACTAAAGAAACACTGCAAAATATCAATAAAACAAAGTGTTAGATCTTTGAAAAGATAAACAAGATTGATGACCCTTTAGCCAGATTCGTCAAGAAACAAAAAGAGAGGACCCAAATAAATAAAACCAGAAATGAAAGGCAAGTAACAACTGACATTACAGGACACAGAGGATTGTAAGAAAATACTGTCATCAAAACTGTGCCAATGAATTGGTCAACGTGGGTGAAATCGACCAATTTCTAGAAACATAACAATCGTCTAAAACTGAATCAGGAAGAATCAGAAAACCTGACTACACTGATGATAATATCTAATGAAATTGAAACAGTCATTGAAAACTACCAGTAAACAAAAGTCCTGGACTGGATGGTTTCACAGTCAAATTTTACCAAATGTTCAAAGAAGAACTAATACCTATACTTTTTAAACTATTCCAAGAAGTTCAAGATGAATTTCTTCTTATGAGGCAAGCATTATTCTAATTCCAAAAACAGATAAAGACACTACACTAAAAGAAAATTATAGACCAATATCTTTATTGAACATACATGTTAAGTCCTTAGCAAAATATTAGCATGTCTAACACGGCAATACATTAAAAAGTTATATAGCAAGACCAAGTGGGATTTATTCTGGGGATGTAGGTTGGTAAATACTTGCAAATAAATAAATGTGACATATCACTTACACAAAATGAATAAAAATCACGTGATTATATCAATAGATACAGAAAAAACATTCATCAAAATCCACCACCCATCCTACCTAATAAAAGAGTAATATGTAAATTGACCATCACTCCAACACATAAGATGGCTGCCCCCATGTGATCAAAGATGGCGGCCACCATGTGGACATAAGATGGCCACCATAAGATGGTCAGCAGGGGAGGGTAGTTGGGAGGGACCAGGCCTGCAAGGGAGGACAGTTGGGGTAACCAGGCCAGCAGGGGAAGGCAGTTACAGGAAAACAGGCTGGCAGGGGAGCAGTTAGGCATCAACCAGGTTTGCAGGGGAGTGGTTAGGGGATGATCAGGCTGGCAGGCAGAAGTAGTTAGGGGCAATCAGGAAGGCAGGCAGGCAAGCAGGTGGAAGCCAGCAGTCCTTGATTGTGAAATGGGCATTTGGACATCGCTGGAGGGGTCCCAGATTGGAGAAGGTGAAGACTGGGCTGAGGGACAACCCCCCATGCACAAATTTCATGCACAGGGCCTCTAGTCCTATATAATAAAAGCCTAATATGCAAATCAAGTAAATCGCAGAACAACTAGTGGAACAACCAGTTGGTATGATATGCACTGATCACCAGGTGGCATATACTCAACTCAGGAGCTACCCCCAGCCTGCAGTCCCCTGGCCAGCCAAGGTGGATGAGAGTGGGGCCTCCCTGTTCTGCCCGCCAGTTTCCCTGCAGAGGAAGGCGACTGGCAGTGGCAGTGGGGGGTGGGGCCAACAAGTGGGTGGCACCAGGCCAGTCAAGGTGAATGCGAGTGGGGGCCATGACAACCCAGCCACTTTCCCCACAAAAGGGGTCTGATAGCTAGCCAGGCTGAGGGACCCTACCCATGCATGAATTTCATGCACCATGCCTCTAGTTTACTTTAAAAACTCTCAACAAAGTGAGGGATCATGCCTTAATATCATAAAAGCCATATGTAAAAAACCTACAACCAACATCATACTCAATGGGTAAAAACTAAAAGTGTTTTCCTTAAAATCAAGAAAAAAAAAAGGGTTGTCAGCTTTCACCCTCTTATTAAGCATAATACTGGAAGCCCTAGTCATAGTGATCAGACAAGAAGAAAAAATAAAAGGCACCCAAATTGGAAAGGAGGAAGTAAAACGATCATTATTCAAAGATGACATTACATTGCACATAGAAAACCCCAAAGACTCCACCAAAAAGCTATTATATTTAGTAAATTAATTTGGTAAGGTAGCAGGATACAAAATTAATATGTATAAGTCACTGACATTTTTATATACCAACTAGAGGCCCAGTGCATGAAATTCGTGCACTCGGCGAGGGCAGGGTCCCTCAGGTCAGCCTGCCCCCTCTCACAGACTGGGAGCCCTCAGGGGATGTCCTACTGATGGTGGGAGACAACCAGGCTGATCAGGGGAAAGTACCACCCTCATCACCCCACTGCTGCTGCCACTGCTGGCCATCACAACTGCCAAGGTGTTTTCATCCACACAAACTCCAGTCCCTTCACCATGAAAAAGTGACAACTTTCTTTAGGCATTTTCAAGATGTCTCTTTCATAGGATGTGACCTTTCTTTCTTCCTTCCTTCCTTTCTTTCTTTCTTTCTTTCTTTCTTTCTTTCTTTCTTTCTTTCTTTCTTTCTTTCTTTTTTTCCCCCTCATATAAGAATATTTCCTCATTTGATTTTTAGAGAGCATGGAAGAGAGAGGGAAAGACAGATAGAAACATCAATGTGAGAAGCATACTTCAATTGGTTGTCTTCTGCATAACCCCTGACCTAGGCCCCAGCCAGGGAGGAGCCTGCAACCTAGGTACATGCCTTTGATTAATCAAACCTGGCCCCCCTGTGGGTTTGTGTCTCCACTATGGTCCCATCAGCCCAGAACAGCAGCTGCAGGGCTGGGGCTGGGGGCTGGACACCCTCCATGTTGTTCTCTCAGGCTCTGGGCCTGCACCAGGCTCGTGTTCCTGAGCTTGTCATGACTGTTATGAAGTCACAGCCTAATTTGCATATTACCTTTTAATTTATATACTAGTGGCCTGGTGCACAAAATTCGTGCAATGAGGGAGTGAGATGGAGCGGGGGGGGGGGGGGGGTGTCTCTTAGCCTGGGCTGCATCCTCTCTAATCTGGGACCCCTGTGGGATTGGGCCTAAACTGGCAGTCGGACAACCCCCTTGCAATCCAGGACTACTGGCTCCTAACTGCTCACTTGCCTGCCTGCTTGATCTCCCCTAACCACTCTGCCTGCTGGCCTGCTTGCCCCCAACTGCACCGCCCTGCCAATCTGATCACCCCCAACTGCCCTCCCCTCCTGGCCTGATCACCCATAACCACCTCTGCCTCAGCCCCACCACCATGGCTTTGTGCAGAAGGACATCTGGAATGTCTCATGGTCTAATTAGCATATTACCCTTTTATTAATATAGATAGGATATGACATACTACCATAACTATAACATATCTACCAATATTACCTATGAGAATACATACTTCATGAGATAAGAAGGCATCTAACACATTATGTTGTATATGTTGTTAGTAGGAAATACAGTATTTGTAGCAATAATATACACCCTGTGACTTCCTTTCCTGATCTAGGAATGCTTCCCAGGTCTTTGAACATTTCCTGGCCCCTAATGTATTTTTTTTTTTTGCCATTCAGTGTAACTTTATTTACTGTTTATTGCACATAATTTGAGGTCTTTAATTTCTAACCACCAAAGATTCATAGGACTATTTTTTCCATGAATTTTAACATTAACATTAGTGAATTCATGTATTCATGTGTTTTTATTGTAAACATCTGAATTATTCACATTGTCATAGATCTTGAACTCATAAGCATAGGCCCAGGCGGGGACCCAGGCGGGGACCCAGGCGGGGACCCAGGTGGGGATGGAGCAGCACAGGGGGCGAAGCACCTGGAGGCGCAACGAGGGCTATTTCTGGGGCAGCCAGGAAGCTGGTGTGGCCGTGGGGCCCCAGAGAGAGGAAGGAAAGGTGAGGCTGAGGGAGGGACCCCCCTGCGTGGGAGCCAGAGACTGCAGCGCTCAGGGTCTGGCCAAGGCGTGGCTGTTGCTTCCTTTCTGGCGGACTGAGTTAGAAGTTGGAAACAGCCAAACTGTGACAGCATCTTTCCCTGCAGAGCGGCGTGCTCCACAGTCCTCCTTAGGACAGCTGGAGCATCCTCTGTCATTGCCCCTCCTCCCTTGAGGCCCCCTCTGTGCCATGCTATGTGCCAGGGTGTCAGGCTCCACCAAGGCACAGACTCCGCTTCCCCTTTTTCTCTGACCTGTTGGTGGCCCATGCCCAGCACTGTGGCTGCCCCACGTGAACTTTTTAAAATGCAGATCTTACCCTGCCAGTCCCAACCTTGACCATGGAGATTGGCAGGACTTGGGAGGAGGACGTGGAGGGGTGGAGGGACAGTCTCTTGCCTTCTGGACCTTCGGGCTGAGTGTCCACCTCTCCCCGCGAAGGCTGCCCTTTGCAGGGTCCTGCTACAAATTCGGCACCTCCCCAGCTCCCTGGCTCACATTCTCCTGCCTTCCCTGCTGTGCCCAGAGATGCTCCACAGACCCAGACCTGGGGCCCCTTAGGTGCCTCTTTCCGTGCCTCTGCCAAAACGGAGCACTTGTACTTTTACAGCTCCCTCTTTCCCTCTTGAAATTGGAAGTTATTGAGGTGGTTCAGGGTTGTTGCTCTAGCAGTTTCCTTCCCCACCCCTGAACTCCCCCACCTCCCACAGCCATGCCCCTCCCCTTCTCTTCCCTGTCTTTCCATTCTTCCTTCCTCCCTCCACTCTCCCTCCTCCCCTCTGGGGTTCTCCTGGCAGCACAGCCCTACTTGAGTGGCTCCTGCTCCCGAAAGGCAGAAGCAACTCGGGTCTCTCCAGTGCCCCTTGGCCATGGCTGCAGCAGCCACGGTTCACTCCTCAGCACTTCCGGGGCCTCTGCAGCCTCTGAGCCCCTATGACCTAGCCCCTGTGACCGCCACTGCCGCCATCTGCTTGGACCCTGCCCATGGCCACCACCACTGCGCACTCCTGCAAGGCCACCCACTGCTCCCAGGACCCTCCTCGCTCACGGCGCTTACAGCCACCTTCACGGAGCAATAGCAGCTCAGGGCTCAGACACTGTGTACAATAGTTGGTTTCCATCTCCGACCTTGGCTCACCACTCATGCCGCTCAGCCCTGTCCTTCAGCCTCACCTTCCATTCCTGATTGGCTGGTAGTGTAGTGAAGGTACAGTAATTTGCATGTTTCTCTTTTATTAGATAAGAAGACTAGAGGCCTGGTGCACAAATTCAGGCATGGGTAGGTCCTAAGAGGGGTGGAGGGAAGGCCAGAATGCAGTCAGACTTCTGGGTGGTGCTGGGATACCCTTGCTGGCCTGGGATTCATTCCGCTGACTTTCATGCCAGTCTCAGGAGCCACCTAGCAGTCACTTTTATATTGTTTCTTCCTTGTGGAGCTTCTAGGGAGGGGAAGAAGCTGTGGTGCCTGATGCCTGCTTCTGGGAAGCCAGTGCTATTGAGATTTCACAGTGGTGCTTGGCCCATTCTCCGGAGATTGGACCTGCAAGACTACTGAGGGAGGGAGTGGCTGCCACCGGGCTGTTGGGCCACCAGCTGTTGGGCCACTGGGAAAGGTTGGTCAGATGAGCAGCACTTCCACTGTGGGAGTGTACTGACCACCAGGGAGCAGCTCCTATGTTGAGCGACTGCCCCCTGGTCATTCCAGTTGTTCAATCCCTTAGGCACATATACCAGACAAAGAAATGAAAAAAAAAAAACACTATTTATCATTGTAACACCAACAACACAAAATGAGCTAACTTGGAATAAATTTAACCTAGGAGGTAACATACCTGAACTGGGAAAACTACAGGACATTGGAAAAAGAAATAGAGTGCATTACAATCAAATGGAAGCATATACAGTGTTCATAGACTGGAAGAATTAACACAAAGTATCCATACTACCCAAAGTAATGTAAAGATTCAATGCAATCCCTATTAAAATAATAATGATATATTTCACAGATCTAGAGCAAATATTCCAAAAATGTATATGGAACCTAAAAAGACCTGAATATCTCAGCAATTTTGAGAAAGAAGAACAAAGTTGAATGGATCACAATACTGGATATCAAAGTATACTACAAAGCCAGTATAATAAAAACATCCTTATACTGGCACAAGAACAGGCATATAGATTAAAGGAACAAAAAAGAGAGTCCAAAACTCAACCCAAACCTTTATGGACAATTAATATTTGACAAAGGAGCCAAGAGCATTCAATGGAGTAAAGACAGTATCTTCAAAAATGTTGTTGGGAAAATTGGACAGACACATGCAAAAAAATGAAACTAGACCACATACACCAGACACAAGAATAAACTCAAAATTAATGAAATACTTAAATGTAAGTTTGAAACCATAAAAATTCTGGAAGAAAACATAGCTAATAAAATTTCAGACATCTTGTATAGCAGTACTTTTTCTCTTAGGGAAACTGGAAAATATAAACAAATGAAAAGCTTCTGCACAGGAAAAGAAATCATCAACAAATTAAAAAGGGAACCCATTGACAAATATGGAGAACATATTTGCCAATGATATATCTGATAGGGGTTTAATATTTAAGATATATAAAGATATTCTACAGCTCAACATTAGGAAACAAACAATGTAATTAAAAAATAGGCAAAGAAACTGAATAGACACTTCTCCAAAGAAGACATATAAAAAATGCTTAATGTCAGTAATCATCAGAGAGATACAAATTAACTCTATAATGAGGTGTCACCTCACACCTGCAAGAATGGCTACCATCAGTAAATCAACAAACAACAAGTGCTGGTGAGGATGTGGAGAAAAGGGAACTCTTGTGCACTGTTAGTAGGAATGCAAACTTATGCATCCAGTGTGGAAAACAGTATGGAGTTTCCTCAAAAAATTAAAAATGGAATTGCCGTTTGACCCAGCAATCACACTTCTGGGAATATAATATAAGAAGCATGAAACACCAATCAGAAAGAATATATGTACCCCTATGTTCATAGCAGCACAATTTACAATAGCTAAGATCTGGAAACAGCCCAGTTCCATCAGTAGATGAGTGAATAAGAAAGTGGTAGTACATTTCCAGAATGGAATACTATGCAGCTCCAAAAAACAAGGAACTCTTACCCTTTGCACCAGCATGGATGGGCCAGGAGAGGATTACGCTAAGCAAAATAAGCCCATCAGAGAAAGACAAATATCACATGACCTTACTTATATGTATGATCTAATGAACAAACTACACTGATGAACAAAATTGGACCACAGGCATGGATACATGGAACAGAGGGGAGGGTGGTGGGGACTGCAAGAGATTAACATGTATGCATATACGCATATATGCATAACCCATGGACACAGACAATGGTTAGATGGGAGTGGGTGGAAGGGACTAAAGTGGAGGAAAATGGAGGATATCTGTAACAGTGTCAACAATTTAAAAAGAACAAAAAATATTAGACAAATAGACAAACGTAGCAGCAAATCAATTGTATTAGCAGAATATTGTCCTCATTGCATATATGGGTTAAGTACAGATTCTAAACTTAGGGTGTAATTTCTTTTTTTTTAATTTTACTTTATTGTACATATGTCTCCTTTTTTCCCCCCATTGACCTTCCCCTGGCCTTCCTTACTCCCCTGGCACATGCCCTTACTCCAGTCCCCCAGTGTCTCGCATCCATTGGTTATGCTTATATGCATGCATACAAGTCCTCTTCTGCCAGAATTTCTTCTAGTGTGATATGAAGTTTTGATTTTCTTTGCTCTGAATAAAACTGAACTATGTATTTTGGTTCTCTCTCCATTCATTTTATATGTTTCTGGAATAGAATTAAACTATTAATAATAATTTACCATGCTTGCCTAGTAACAAACCATAAAACAAAAATAAATGTAATAATTGTCCAATAGCTAACTTTACATTGAATTAACAAATAATTATATTATCCATTTTTAAAGGAATTTTAATTTACTTCAAAAAGACTAACGTAACTCAAGTGTTATTTTGAAGTTTGTTTCAATATGTAATTCATAATGTTAATTTTAACAAATTAAAACTAAATATGAATTTATTTATAAGCTCTGACCATAAAGCAATACATGTGGCACATGGAAGTGTCACTAAATTTTAGTCTTGCCCTGTATTTCTGTCATCCTTGAATTTCTATGATATAAAATTGCAGAGAACTGCAGCTGAAAGATCACTAACTTAAATAGTATTTTAAATCAAGAAGCTTTACAAAAATTAGCCTTTTAAGTATTGTGCATTTGCTTACTGGACATCTCATAAAGGAAAAAAAAGATGCTTTTTCTGTACTGTTGGGCCCCTAAGAGCATAATCAAACAAGAAAATTTCAGGCTCATTTTGGGGCTGTGACAACGAATCACCTAGAGGACTGTGGAAGAGAGGTTCACATTTAAGTGCTTCCATTTGTAATATGAGGCAAATAGTAGCAATTACTTTTTTTCATCCTTAAGATAGAACCAGGGCTAGCTTAAAACTTCTTTGATCACTTCAGATAGAATTTATTTTGATGGCTGAACTCCTAAACCATCCATTGTCTATTCTTCATGACATCTAGCAATTGACTGTCTTTGTCTTAAGCTCTTCCTATTGTTTTTTAATAGAATATATAAGAATGTATACACACTTTAACAGCTTATAGCTCAATCGATATTTCTTTATTTTCAGCCACACTAAGCTTTGAACAAAGGAAATTCATCCTAAAATGCTACTGGAAGCTCTAACTGGTTTGGCTCAGTGGATAAAGCATCAGCCTGAGGACTGAAAGGATCCAGGTTTGATTCAGGTCAATCCATGTACCTTGGTTGCGGGCACATCCCCAATAGGGGAGGTTTCTAACTCACTGTTCCTCTCGTTTCCTCTCTGTAAAAATCAATGAAATATATTTTAAAATATGCTACTGGAAGTTTGAAAACACAGTTGAAGTACAAACACTGCTTTTATAATGATTCAAAATGTGTATACATTTTTGAGGGGGTACAGGGTATCCCCCCAAAAATGTATATGCCCTTTAACAGCTGATAACTCACTTAATTTCATGGTTTTTCAGGTTTAACTGATTTGAAATGGTTGAAAATTTATCTAGCAGACTTTTTTATGGGGATGCATAAGAGATAAAGTTTATGCAAAACTGTCAACAGTTGATAAATTGAGGGAGCACAAATACCGAACAAAATTATTCTTGATGTTTGCGATTCCATTGCTTCATGTTATCAGCAGTTCCTGGACCAGAACTGTCACCAGTTTGAAACAGGTGTTGACAAAACATTTATTCATTTAATTATTCTTTAAAACTTTACGTGAAAATAAACTGTACATTAATAAACACTGACTTTATCATTTTGGGACACCCTATTATTGTATTTAACTTTTCAACTTCCCAAGCCTTCCACTTTCATTAAATCACCTAATATACACTGTAGATTGGTAGGTACAGTTATTCTCATTTTAAAAATGAGGTAATAGGATTAGACTGGGAGTGACTTACAGTTACATAAAGGGAAAAGGGCAGACTCCAGACTAAGTCTAGCACTTACAGAATGTACCCCAGTGACCAGGGCACATTTCAGGATCTGCACCTCCAGATAGGATCTAGTGTAGTGCCATACAAACACATTAGGAAACTTTCATGTGAATATCTTTTATTCCAAACTTGTTCAACTCTTATTTCAAGGTTCATCACACAATTGTATTACTCTCTGTGATTTTGTTTGGCAAATGCTTTATGGTACCATATGAGAACTGTCCAATTGATTCACATACTCCATGTATATGACAATCATTTCGTGAGAGCAATGTAAGAAAATTATTTATAATAATAAAAGTCTAATATGCTAATTAGACCAGACATCCTTTCAGGTGTCCTTCTGGACGAAGCTGGGGCTGCGAGGGAAGCGTGGGTCCCGGGTGCCAGAGGTAAGCCGGTGCTGGCAGCCAGGAGAGGTAGGCCTACTCATGCATGAATTTCGTGCATTGGGCCTCTAGTCCTATATAATATTTAATGATATAATAATAATAAATCATGAAATAAGGAAATATTATTGCCAAGTGATAAGTATTTGAGCATATGGTATTGATGAAAATGGACATGATGCTATCTGTAATTTAACTGAATAATATTAAAGTTCATCTTGGGTTAGTTTCTTGAATTTTCAATATTTCCATTATTTAATTGTCTCATTTAAGAAGTAGTTGGATTGAGCCCTGGCCATTTATTCACAGTGATTAGAACAGTGGCCCTCAGAGCAAAAAGTTGTGGGTTCAATTCTTGGTCAAGGGGAAGTATCTTGGTTGCAGGTTCACTCCCTGCCCTCTGGTCAGGGCAGGTAAAAGGCAGCCAGTCTCTCTCAACTATATTTCCCCTTCCTTCCTTCCTTCCTTCCTTCCTTCCTTCCTTCCTTCCTTCCTTCCTTCCTTTTCTTTCTTTCCTTTCTTTCGTTCTTTTTTTTAAAATCTTCATTGTTCAGTTTATTAATTACATTGTTCCCTTTATTCCCGCTATAGCTCCCCTTCACAAGGTACCCATCCCACCCTCCACCCTCACCACCCCCCACTGTCCTCTCCCATAGTTGCATGATTTTTGTTCAGTCTCTTGTTGCATTTCTCACACCCCTTTTCTCCCCAAGAATTGTCAGTCCATTCCCTGTCTATGTCCGTGATTCTGTTACATTCACCAGTTTATCCTGTTCATCAGATTATTAAATCACTTGAATTTTAGATTCATTTGTTGATAGATGTGTATTTGTCGTTCATAATTTACACTTTTATCTTTTTCTTCTTCCTCTTCTTAAAGAATATCTTTCAGCATTTCATATAATATTGGTTTGGTGGTGTTGAACTCCTTTAGCTTTTTCTTATCTGTGAAGCACTTTATCTGACCTTCAATTCTGAATGATAGCTTTGCTGGATAGAGTAATCTTGGTTGTAGATTCTTGCTATTCATCACTTTGAATATTTCTTGCCACTCCCATCTGGCTGTATTGTTTCTGTTGAGAAATCTGCTGACTATCGTATGGGTGCTCCCTTATAGGTAACTGTTTTTCTCTTGCTGCTTTTAATATTCTCTCTTTGTCTTTTGCTCTTGGCATTTTAATTATGATGTGCCTTGGTGTGGTCCTCTTAGGGTTACTATATATTGGAGTCCAGTGCGCTTCTTGGACTCCTAAGTCAATTTCTTTCACCAGGTGTGGGAAGTTTTCGGTCACTATTTGTTCAAATAGGTTTTCATTGTCTTGCTCTCTCTCTTTTTCTGGCACCCCTATAATTCTGATGTTGGTATGCTTGAGGTCGTCCCAGAGGCCCCTTACACTATCTTCAATTTTTTGGATTCTTTTGGTTTCTTGCTTTTCCAGCTGAGTGGATTTTTACCTATTTGTATTTCAAATCCTTAACTTGGTTCTTGGGGTACTCTAGAGTACTTTTAGGTCTTTGTATAATATTTTTTATTTCAGTCAGTGTATGCTTAATTTCTGGTTGGTCCTTTTTCATATCCTTGAGGGTCTTGTTCATATCCTTGAGGGTCTTGTTCATTTCCTTGTAGGTCTCACTCATTTCCTTGCAGGTCTTGCTTATTTCCTTGTAGGTCTCGGCCTTTTCTAGGAACCTCTTGAGAAGCCCTATAACCGTGGTTTTGAATTCCATGTCCAGTCGTTTTTTTCCCTCCATTTCTTTCACATCTGATTTCTTTCCAGGTCTCTGCATGGTGGCTGCTTCCCTGAGTTGGTCAATTAGGTTTCTGTGGTAGATATCCTACAAGGGGCAGTGGCTCAGCCTTCCCAGTTACCTGAGGTGGATATGGGTTGCACAGTCTTGTTTTAGGTAAGCCGAGGTTAATCGTTGTTAGCACTAGGAGGGGTTGACCTCCAGGTTGGATGGGCGGAGTCTCCGGGCCAAGCAGACAGCATCAGCTCCACCTTATGCGGCCCTAGGGACTCTGTGCCCATGGCAATGGTCGCCAGCACCTCTGAGAAAGAGCTGCTGCTGAGTTACACCAGCTGCTAGAGAATTCAGACTCTCCCCAAATGAGTCTGCACACCCAATATCTCACCCAGGGTCACAAAACAATGCAGTCTGACGACTTCCTGAATGAGAGAGCTAGTCATGAGTGCTCTCTGCGCGGTCATGCAGCTGCGCTGTTCCCAAGTTCATGCGCACTCTGCACAAGCTCGCCTTTTCCACAAGCCGGCAGGCCCCTGCAGCACCCGGGCTTCGCGTGCCCTCCCACTGTCCAGTTTTTACCCCGTATGAGTGTGGGTTCCCTGGACTTCTCCTGGAGCTGGGGGATCAGTGCAGTGGGACATCTTTGTCTCCCCAGTTCAAGAAAACCAGCCGGGTTTTCAGCTGCCCGCCCTATCCGCTGGCGCCCTCTCCAAACCTCTCTCCGTGCATATCTTCAACGCTGTCCTCAGCTGCTCCTCTGAGTCACAGTGTTCTATCTTCTCTTTCATTTTTGGAATTTTCACTCAGCCATCTTTCTGGTGATTCTGGATGGTGTTTGTTCTTTCGTTAAGTTGTAGTTTTGAAATTGCTGTGTGGGGCAGCAAGATAGGTGTTTACCTATGCCGCCATCTTGGTTCTCCTCCTTTCTTTCTTTCTTTCTTTCTTTCTTTCCTTCTTTCTTTCTTTCTTTCTCTCTCTCTCTCTCTCTCTCTCTCTCTCTCTCTCTCTCTCTCCTTCTCTCTCTCTCTCTCTCTCTCCTCCTTCTTTGCTTTCACTCTCTCTGAAAATAAATGGAAAAACATATCTGGTGAGAATTAAAAATAAAAAAATAAAAAAATATTTGGGTTGAGAAGTAAAAGCAAAACAGAAAATATTCTGAGTTATTTAATTATTGATTGAGAGCAGTCTCAATTTGCCTTTTCATTAATTCCAAATCCATTTTCATCATCCCTACATCTGCTCCATCCCACAAGCTGTGCCCTTGCTTTCCATAACCATAATTTAACACCTCTTGACCAGTAGATTTTGTAGTATATGATCTTAAAATTGTATATGTTTTCTATATAATCGAGCTTTAAAATATTTTAAAGGCCGTGTTTTAGCCTTGGCTGATTTGGCTCAGATTGGTTGGGTGTCGTCCTGTTCACTAAAGGGTTGCTGGTTCAATTCCTACTCAGGGCACTTGTCCAGGTTGCAGATTGGATTCCTGGTGGCAGCTGTGCAGGAGGCAGCTGATCAATGTTTCTCTTTCTCTCCCTAAAACCAGTAAAACAACAACAAAAAAATCAACGACAACAAAAAACTTTATGTTTTAGGTTGTTTTCTCTATTAGTTTTAGGTAATGAAAGCTATATTCACAAGATTGTGTGTGTGTTTCCAGAAAGTACAGGAAGGAAGAGAGTCCTTACACTGCTGGCCACTCAAGAGAATGTTGAATGATCCTGTCACACTGACTCAGGAGGATGCGAGTGTATGCCTGCCAACTTACCAGAAATGGGACCGGAAAACTGCTTTTGTTCTCTCTTTAAAGGAATAATGCAATGCAGCAGCAGATTCACTGGCATTGTTTCTGGTTAAACTGAGAGGAATGAATCTTGATTCTTCCTGATGGAGGTTGTCTTTGCGTAGGACAAGTAGCCAGGTGCTCCCACAGCTGCCTTGAAACATTCATGGCTTCCTGAGGGGATGGGTGATTTTGCTCTCATCTTTGGTCAAATAGCAGAGGAAATCACTGTCGTAACATAACACCTGGCTGGGCCCCGTGTTTTCCTCTCATTTTCTCTAGTTCGTAATTATTGTGTACAAATCACTGACTCCACACAGAGAAAGAGCTTGTGTTTTCTCGTATTGGCTGCAAGCTCATAATTTCTACTTCATGTTCTCACAGTAGCTTCAAAGGCACTCGGTGCATATGTTACACTTTTCCCCCCTGGTTTTTGTGACTACTTTGTAAACAAGCCAAATGGAATTGCTCCATATTTATTACAAAGATATTTAGAACTAAAAATAATCTAAGTATTATTATTCATAACGCATAATGCAAATCTTTGCCACATTTTTATACTTCATTTAAAGCAAGATGTTATGCTGAATAATTTTTTCTTTTTTCCTAAATTGTCTTTCTAGGGGAAGTAAACTATAAGAATAAAACTCAATATTTTTACACATTTGCAAGGTGAGTTTATGCAACTAAAGTGGTATTTGGCTAAGCATTAACATAATTAATTATACAGTATACAAGAAAAATATGTAAAAGAATGATAATTTCAGAAAAAACCTAAACATTAAAATTCAGCAACATATAGTTTCTTTTTTAAAACGTATTTTTATTGATTTCAGAGTGGAAGGGAGAAGGAGAGAAAGATAAGACACATCAATGATGAGAGAGAATAATTGATTGGCTGTCTCCTGCACACCCCACACTGGGAATTTAGTTTGTAACCAGGCAGATTACCTGACCAGGAATCAAACCATGACCACCTGGTTCCTAGGTTGATGCTCAACTACTAAGCCATGCTAGCCAAGCAACATATAATTTGTGAATACTTAAATTACATTAGGCCAGTGTAAGACATGTGATAGAAAAACAAGGAAATAGAAAGAGCTCACGTTGAAATGATGAGATGTATATGACACTCTACCATGATCATATCAGTGGCTTACAGCCATCACTCTTCTATCTGGCTAATGCCCACGCCATACAAATTTTAAGTGTGTTGAGTGTCATCCTGAATTTATATACTACTGTCCTTAATCATTTTAGAATTATGTGATTTGCTGTAATTCTTACCATGGTCTTCTGCTTTGCCTTAGATCAATTTCAATGATGATGGGTAGATTTTTTTACTATATCTATGTATTAATTTGTGTGTATTTGTCTATGTAACCTTAGTCACATATTGCTAACTTGAGAAAAGATCAAATCTTAAAATTTGAAGTATTGTTCCTACAGAACGCATAGAAATTTTGCATCATCATAAAGTAAAAAATCATGTTGAGCTATTTTAAGTCAGGACCACTTGTACTGAAGAAGGTAAAAAAAATATATGCACATTTCCTTAACTTAATTGATCAATGTGAGAACCCTGTCCAGAGTATGCTAGATGTTCAAGGCCAATTTGAGTGTGGGGGGTCTGTCCAGAGTACACCAGATGTTCCAGGCCAAGTTGCCATACACAGGTGCCAAAGCAAGGACATAGACACTGTGTACAATGTGCAGCTGTGCCTTTCTATAACCCAAAAGACTGATGTTACTATTTGGGCAAGACTGCTCAGGCCGGCTGCTATGTTTGTGTAGCTCCCATGTTGGAGGCTGCTTTGTAGGAAAGATGTATTGTTAACCAGCCAGTGTGAGGCTGCCTGCTTTATGGGACGGCTTTGAAGAATTGTTTTGTCTGATAGCTCCTTGTCAGCAATGGCTACTTGGGCTACAATAAAGACTTTCTTATCTACCCACGACTCCTCACACCTTCTCCATCGAACACCCAGCGTCCAAGGAGGGCCAGTCCCTGGCAGAGCAGCTCGGACCCAACATTTGGCAAAGTCAAAGGAGTGAGTGCTCCTCAACAATCAAGAACCACTTTTTGAAAATTATGTCATAGGACTCTGTTGAAATACTTTGGGAATGCTGATCTAGAAGATGAGTCCAGGAAATGAAAACATATACTCAGACTAATACACTGTTTTTGGGATTTATCCAGATCAGTGAACATATATAAATCTCATTTCATCAACTGGTACTTAATTAATTGAAAACACTAGGCTAGAATCATGCTGATATGTTAGAATTTAATTTTAAGGGCATGTGTTTTCAATGAACAATTTCAATAATATAAATCTGGCATTTTGCTTGTTTTAATTTTTTTTATTTATTTTTATTGTTCAGTTTATTAATTAAATTGTTTCCCCTTTTTTATCCCCCTATATCTTCCCTCCACCCTGTACCTATCCCACCCTCCGCCCTCACCTCCCCCTCCCCAATGTCCTCTCCCATTGTTGCAAGATTTTTGTCCAATCTCTTGCTGTACTTCCAACAACACTTTTCTCCCCAAGAATTGTCAGTCCATTCCCTCTCTATGTCCATGTTTCTGTTATAGTCACCAGTTTATCTTGTTCATCAGCCTATCAGTTCACTTGATTTTTATGTTCATTTGTTGATAGATGTGTATTTGTTGTTCATAATTTATATTTTTACCTTTTTCTTCTTCCTCTTCTTAAAGAATATCTTTCAGCATTTCATATAATACTGGTTTGGTCGTGATGAACTCCTTTAGCTTTTTCTTATCTGCGAACCACTTTATCTGATCCTCAATTCTGAATGATAGCTTTGCTGGATAGAGTAATCTTGGTTGTAGATTCTTGCTCTTCATTATTTTGAATATTTCTTGCCACTCCCGTCTGGCCTGCATCGTTTCTGTTGAGAAATCCGCTGACAATCGTATGGGTGTTCCCCTGTAGGTAACCAACTGTTTTTCTCTTGCTGCTTTTAATATTCTCTCTTTATCTTTTGCTCTTGGCATTTTAATTATGATATGTCTTGGTGTGGTCCTCTTTAGATTCCTATATTTTGGGGTTCTGTGTACTTCTTGGGCTTTTAAGTCAGTTTCTTTCACCAGGTGGGGAAAGTTTTCAGTCACTATTTCTTTAAGTAGGTTTTCATTAACTTGCTCTCTCTCTTTTTCTGGCACCCCAATAATTCGGATGTTGGCTTGCTTGAGGTTTTCCCAGAGGCCCCTTACACTATCTTCAATTATCTGAATTCTTTTTGTTTCTTGCTTTTCCAGCTGAGTGGATTTTGGTTCTTTGTATTTCAAATCTTTGACTTGGTTCTTGTGGCCCTCTGGACTGCTTTTAGGACTTTGTGTAATATTTTTTATTTCAGTCTGTGTATGCTTGATTTCTAGTTGGTCCTTTTTTTTATCTGTGAGGGTCTGGTTTGTATCCTCAGAGGTCTTGTACACTTCCCTGAGGGTCTCATTCATTTCTTTGTAAGTATCATTCATCTCCTTGTAAATCTCATTCATTTGCTGGTTGGTCTTGTTTATTTCCTGGTTGGTCTTGTTTATTTCCTGGTAATTCTCATTAAGTTGATCGGCCTTTTGTAGGAGCCTCTTGAAAAGCCTTATAACCATGGTTTTGAACTCTATGTCTTGTCATCTTTTCTCCTCCATTTCTTTCACACCTGATTTCTTTCCATGTCTCTGCATGGTGGCTGCTTTATGTGGTGGCTATCCTCAAAGGGACAGTGGCTCAGTCTCCCCAGTTACCTGAGGTGGGTACTCTTACTGCAATCCTTTATGGGTTGTATTCAGTGTTTTTGAATTTAAACCCAGCTTTTTGTTGTTAGCCCTAGGAGGGTTTGACCTCCAGGCCAATTGTCTGTGAAGCTCAGCTGTGCTCAGGTTGGATGGGCGGAGTCTCCGGCCAAGCAGACAGCGTTAGCTCTGCCCTATGCAGCCCCAGGGGCTCTGTGCCAGGGGCAATGGCTGCCAGCACCTCTGAGAGAGAGCCACTGTGGAGCTCCACAGGCTGCCAGGGAATTCAGACTGTCCCCAAATGACTTTGCATGTCTCACCCAGGGTCGTAAAACAAAGCAGACTGACGGTTTTCCGAATGAGAGACAAGTCGAGGTGCGCTCTCTGCGCCGTCTCGCGAGAGCTGCCTTCTCCACAAGCCGGCAGACCCGGCAGCACCCGAGCTTCGGTGTGCCCTCCCACTGTCCAGTTTTCACCCTGTGTGATAGTGGGTTCTCTGAACTTCGCCCAGAGTTGGAGAATCAGTCCAGTGGGACACCCCTGTCTCCCCGTTCAAGAAAACTGGCCGGTTTTCAGCCGCCCGCCCACTCCGCGGTGCGCACTCCAAACCTCTCTCTGAGCGTGAATCTTTCAACGCTGTCCGCCGCCGCTCCTCCGGGTCACAGTGTCTTATCTTTACTTTTATTTGTGGAATTTTCACTCCGCGAGCGTTCTGGTAATTCTGGAAGGTGTTTGTTCCTTCGTTAAGTTGTAGTATTAAAATTGCTGATTATGACGGCAAGATAGGTGTTTCACCTTTGCCGCCATCTTAGTTCTCCCTTGTTTTAATTTTTTAAGTAGCTCTTAACAAATATGAGTCATGCCCTTCTTCAATGTTTCTGAAGGGTCCATTATATGTGAGAGTTTGGGCAGAAGATATATGTAATTTTCACAATAGGGGCACAGATTTCTTGTCTGGGAACATGTAATATAAATGTCTCTATTAAAACTAAATCTTCACATGACTTTACATAGAGAGGTCAATATAAGAAATATTAATTACTCCACAGTTTATTCCCTACATCTACATATTAAGATGCTAATTAATTTTTCAGTACTATAGAATAAGCTACCACCTCTGAGTCAGGCCAGTAAGTATATTATTGATTAAATGCATCAATGGTGTCTTATGACCACAAAAATTAATGTGGCATGTTCCTTTGTGCCAGATGACATCCTATTTTCTAAAAGGGTGTGGTGGAACAGATGGTTGTTTTAAAACACATTCAGGACATGAATAGATGGTTTCTTGTTCATATTAATTGCTACTCCTTTCTGAATACACCTCAGTAGCAATAATACTAACTTTCTTCTCAAGGAATACAAAGACTAAAGCTAGAAGCACAAATACTAAAATTATCCTAGATTGCATCCATAGTATATTTGATTAAAAATTACCCAATTCGAAGGTCAAATCAGGAGTTTCACAGATAAAAAAGGACTAACGGAATTCGTCACCACCAAACCAGCAATGCAAGAAATGCTAAAGGATCTGCTGTAAAAAGAAATAGAAAGCGAAGAAGGAACACAGGGGTAAAGAACAAAAATGGCAACATATAAGCACCTATCAATAATAACTTTAAATGTAAATGGTTTAAATGCTCCAATCAAAAGACATAGGGTAATAGACTGGATAAGAAAACACAACCCATGTATCTGCTGTCTACAAGAAACCCACCTCTGAAAAAAAGACGCACACAGACTGAGGATGAAAGGTTGGAAAAAAGTTATTCAGGCGAATGGAAACGAAAAAAAAGCTGGGGTAGCCATACTTATATCTGACAAATTAGATCTCAAAGTGAAGGACATAACAAGAGATAAAGAAGGCCACTTCATAATACTAAAGGGAGCAATTCAACAAGAAGAAATAACTCTGGTAAACATATACGCACCCAATACAGGAGCACCCAAATATATACAAAAACTCCTAGAGGACATCAAGGGACAGCAATACAATCATAGTAGGAGACTTTAATACCCCATTATCACCATTGGACAGATCCTCAAACAAAAAATCAGTAAAGAAACATCAATCCTCAATGACTCACTGGACCAGATGGAATTAATTGACATCTTCAGATCATTTCACCCCAAAGCCACAGAATATACATTCTTTTCAAGTGCCCATGGGTCATTCTCAAAGATAGACCATGTGTTGGGTCATAGGCAAAGTCTCTCCAAATTCAAGAAGATAGAAATCATATCAAGTATATTCTCAGATCACAGTGGCATAAAGCTGGAAATCAACTACAATAGAAACAACCCAAAGAAATCAAACACATGGAGACTAAACAGCATGCTATTAAACTATGACTGGGTTACTAGAGAGATTAAGGAAGAGATAGAAAACATCATGGAAACAAATGACAATGATAGCACAACAATCCAAAATCTATGGGACACAGTGAAAGCAGTTCTGAGAGGGAAGTTCATAGCTCTAAAATCCTACTGCAAAAAACTAGGAACAGCGGCAATAAATTATCTAACCCAACAACTCAAAGAGTTAGAAAGAAAGCAACAAGTAAAGCCCAGAGGAAGTAGAAGGAAGGAAATAATAAAGATCAGAGCAGAAATAAATGACATAGAGGCTAAAGAAACAATACAGAGGATCAATGAAACTAGGAGCTGGTTCTTTGAAAAGGTAAACAAGATTGATGAACCTCTAACCAGACTCACCAAGAAAAAAAGAGAGAGGACCCAAATAAATAAAATTAGAAATGAGAGAGGAGAAATAACAACAGACCCCATTGAAATACAAAGGATTGTTAAAAAATACTATGAACAACTCTACTCCAACAAACTGGACAACCTGGCGGAAATGGATCTGTTTCTAGAAAAATATAACCTCCCAAAACTCAATCAAGAAGAAGCTAAACAACTCAATAGACCAATAACTGTGGAAGAAATTGAAGCAGTCATCATAAAGCTTCCGGCAAACAAAAGCCCAGGGCCAGACGGCTTTACAAGGGAGTTTTTCCAAACATTCAAGGAAGAACTAAAACCTATACTCCTCTGACTATTCCAGAAAATTCAAGAGGATGGAACACTTCCAAACTCCTTCTATGAAGCTAGCATCACCCTAATACCAAAACCAGATAAAGACGACACAATGAAAGAGAATTACAGGCCAATATCCCTCATGAATATAGATGCCAAAATCCTCAATAAAATTCTATCAAATCAGATCCTGCAGTACATCAGAAAGATCATACACCATGACTAAGTAGGATTTATCCCAGGAATGCAAGGATGGTATAATATCTGCAAATCAATAAATGTGATACATCACATAAATAAATTGAGAGATAAAAATCACATAGTCATATCAATTGATGCAGAAAAAGCATTTGACAAAATCCAACATCCTTTCTTAATAAAAGCTCTCAATAAGGTAGGAATAGAAGGATCATACCTCAACATAATAAAAGCCATATATGATAAACCCACAGCATACATCATACTCAATGGGCAAAAACTACAACCATTTCCCCTAAGAACAGGAACAAGACAGGGTTGCCCACTTTTACGACTCCTGTTCAACATAGTACTGGAAGTATTAGCCGTTGCAATTAGAGAAGAAGAAGAAATAAAAGGCATCCAAATTGGAAAAGAAGAAGTTAAGCTATCCTTATTTGCAGATGACATGATATTGTACATAAAAAACCCGAAAGACTCCATAAAAAAGTTAGTAGACTTAATAAATGAGTTCAGCAATGTAGCAGGCTACAAAATTAATGCCAAGAAATCTATGGCATTTCTATACACTAATAGTGAACTTACAGAAAGAGAGACTAAAAAAGCAATCCCATTTACCATCACACCAAAAAAATTAATATACCTAGGAATAAACTTAACTAAGGAGGTAAAAGATCTATTCGTGGAAAACTACAGGACACTGAAAAAAGAGATAGAGGAAGATGTAAACAGGTGGAAGAACATTCCATGTTCATGGATTGGGAGAATCAACATAATTAAAATGTCCATGCTACCCAAAGCAATCTATAAATTTAATGCACTCCCCATTAAAATACCAATGGCATATTTCACAGACCTAGAAAGAACTCTCCAAAAATTCATCTGGAACAAAAAAGGCCCCGAATAGCCACAGCAATCCTGAGAAAGAAGCACAAAGTCGGTGGGATTTCCATACCAGATTTCAAGCTGTATTACAAGGCTACTGTTCTTAAAACATCCTGGTACTGGCACAAGAACAGACATATAGATCAATGGAATAGAATAGAGAATCCGGATATCAACCCAATCCACTATGCTCAATTAATATTTGACAAAGGAGGCATGAACATAAAATGGAGTCAAGACAGTCTCTTCAATAAATGGTGTTGGGAAAATTGGATAGATACATACAAAAAAATGAAACTAGAGCACCAACTTACACCATACACAAAAATAAACTCCAAATGGATACAGGACTTAAACGTAAGACAGGAAACCATAAAAATACTAGAGGAATCTGCAGGAAGAAAAATCTCAGACATATGCCAAAAGAACTTCTTTGATGATACTGCTCCGAGGGCAATGGAAGCTAAAGAGAAAATAAACAAATGGGACTACATCAAAATAAAAAGCTTTTGCACAGCTAAAGAAACCATCAACAAAACAACAAGAAAACCCACTGTATGGGAGAACATATTTGCAAATGTTATTAGTGATAAAGGTTTAATCTCAAGCATCTACAGGCAACTCACCCAACTCAATAAAAGGAGGACAAATGATCCAATAAAAAAATGGGCAACAGACCTAAATAGAATCTTCACGAAAGAAAACAAAAGGAAGGCCCAGAGACATATGAAAACTTGCTCAAAGTCACTAATTATCTGAGAGATGCAAATCAAAACGACTATGCGGTACCATCTCATACCTATCAGAATGGCTTACATCAACAAATCAACAAACAACAAGTGCTGGCGAGGATGCAGAGAAAAAGGAACTCTCGTGCACTGCTGGTGGGATTGTAGACTAGTACAGCCACTGTGGAGAACAGTATGGAGTTTCCTCAAAAAACTAAAAATGGAGCTCCCATTCGACCCAGTGATCCCACTTCTAGGAATATACCCCAAGAAATTAGAAAGGCGAATCAGAAAGGATATATGTACCCCTATGTTCATAGCAGCACAATTTACCATAGCTAAGATTTGGAAACAGCCGAAGTGCCCATCAGCAGATGAGTGGATTAAAAAACTATGGTACATTTACACAATGGAATACTACGCCGCGGAAAAAAAGCAGGAGCTCCTACCATTTGTAACAACATGGATGGATTTGGAGAGCATTATGCTAAGTGAAATTAGCCAGGCAGAGAAAGACAAATATCACATGACCTCACTCATTTGAGGAATACAATCAATGACATAGACTGATAAACAAGAATGGATCCAGAGACTGAGAAAAGTCCATCAGAATGTCAAACCTCAGGGTAAGTGGCAGGTGGTGGGATTAAATGGAAAAGTCAATATACTTGAACTCTTGAACTGAGGTAAGTGATTTGTGTTTTTACATCCCTGACAAAGTTTATATAAAGTTATAAAAAATGGCAGCTAGTCTGACATTGAATTGACATGGCCTAGAGCTTGTCATATCCTATGGAGACCAGTCCTTAGGCTAGGCCCTGCTTAACCTCCCATGACACCATAATACCCTTACATGATATTATTCTACAATGTCATTATAATATTTGATATTTGACAATAGCATATTATACAATTATCCCAAATAAACTTACAAACTAATTCTTTGAATGTTGGGAAGCAACTTAAAAAAGGATAGGAAAGAAATTAATCCCTTTCAGAAGGAATTAAGGCACTGAGAAGGCATCTGAGCATTCTATATTGGCCCTTCTTGTCCTTTCTGCCAAGAGGGACCTTCTTGTTACTATCTAAATACACACAGCTGATGCCTGAGTTTTCAGTTCCAGCAGTGGCTGAAGCCTTTGGCTGGCTGGCACCATGGATCTGTATCTCGACCAATGGTGTGAGCTGGGCCCTCTCTGGAGAAGAAACCTGGGTCCCCCGAGATATGTGATCAGTACCGGGACCCCGCCAGCAGGCGAGGGGACCCCAAGGCAGGTACTGGACATGGAGGCCACAGGGGGGCATAGACTACAAAGGAGACAGAACTGAACCTTACATCACCCTGTTTGGCCCTGGAGGATGGCTGGTTAGCCAGAGACGGGTAAGATTCCTCAGGGAAGGAACAACCTAAGACAGGCACAGTCGCAGAGGGGCCAACAGGAGAGAACTAAAAGGTCAACAGAGGTGGGGCACAGACCCTCATCCACAAACCTTGCAGGGGTTTGAATTCTCACCCCTCCTGAGGGAGGTCTCCTACCCCCACGGCTGCTTCGCCTCCCACACACAACTCATACGGGGACCCAGGTGGCAGACAGAGACTCGGCCAGCAATAGCTGCTCTATATCTAAATTCAGTCTATTACCAGGAATGCTCAGGACCTACTCAAAATTGCAAATATTCCTTTCCACTAGTATTCACAGGGTAAACTAAGATTTCTGCTTGAGTATTAAAATTGACAGTAAAATAGTAATCAAGTTTTCAGATTAATTTAAATTGGCCAAGTGAAATATGAGAATACTCAAGAAAATTATAGTGTACTGGACAAAAAGCTTTTCCTAAAACATTAACTAAAAAATCTATTAGTAGTTCATCTCACTGCAAAATTACATCCAAAGAACCTAAAGCAGTCATATTTGTGTACAAAAATTAAAATTTAAAATTACCAAGACCGCAATATAAAATTTCCAAAAGTCCCCATTAATCAAAAAAGGGGAGGGGACAGAGGGGTAATATCATGTAAGGGAAAAAAAATATCGAGTAAGTAAAATACATCTAGAAAATTCTTACTCCAGTAAAGTAAATTCCATTTGTAAAAACAATTGCAGAACACCCATGAAAAAACACACATGGTGTCAAAATAAGCCAAAGGAAAATCATTTAGGCAAAAATTAAAAAGAATCCCAAGTCTATTTTGCAGAGAGGATCCCTTTGTTAACTTTTGGTCGAGAATGTGTTTGTGTGTTTTCAGAAAACAACTCCAAGACCATGTGGGTTCCTGCGACTGTGAGGAACTGATGGATCTGTTCCAGTCACGAGGATGGTCCAGAGATGGGGGACACTGACAACACCTTGCCATGCTAGCAGTCGGCAGCTGTGCATGTCTGCAGGCAGCCCAGGACCAAACCAGAGAGGATGGATCTTGCATTGACATGATGTGGCCACCATCTGGATACCATTGCTGACTTATACACATAAAGAATTATTTGACATTGAAACTGGGACTCAGAACAGTTGGACATTGAAACTGAGACTGAAACATTTTTTGTTCTTATACATTTATTTCTAGTATGCAGAGGCAAGATATTTTTGAAGAAAAGAAACAGGGGAGAGTGATTGATATAGAGGCAGGATGGCCTTGAACAGGCTGTCAAGCTACAGGGGAAGGCTTGGGTGGATGGGAGGCAGATGCAGGAGAAGATCAACTGAAGGACTTGTATGCATGCATATGAACATAACCAATGAATGAAAGACACTGGGGCGGGGAGGGGGGGAAGCTGGGGATACGTGCTGGGGGTAGGGGAGGCTGGGGGAAGGATAAGGGGGAGGGGGAAAGGAAAACATGCACTACTATTATACTGCAAAAAAATCAATAAAAAAATTGAATATATATTAAAAAAAAAGATTTCAGAGGCAGGAGAGTATAGCTGTGCAATGCTGGTACTCCTTGTTCCATGACAGGCCTGGAATTTAATAAATACTAAAAGGAAAAAAAAATTACCCAATTCATTTTCCCTGTTGTCATGATATTAGAAACTGTAGTGTATTTGACTGACTCTGTCCTTGTAAATTTTTTTTTGTGTGTGTGTGTGTGTGTGTGTGTGTGTGTGTGTACATAACTAAATTATTGATCCATCTTTGTAAGAGCCATCAGGTGGTTGACTAGCACAGATCACCAAAGTTAAAAGTGCTTTAGTTATTTGAAAGAGCACATCAATTGGGCTCTACTGTGTTTCTCCAAGTCAGGGTGGTTCCTAATTGCTTTGACAAATTTCCTGCTGGGAAATTGATCTTCAAAGATTTCTTAATGCCTTTCTTTTTAAACCCATTTACTTCATTTTGAAACTTCAAAGTCTTTCTTTCTATTAATTATCACATATACTAGAAAACACAACAACAAAATGCTATGTTTTATTCATCTAAGCAGGGCACCTAAACACTAAGTTATAGCAAAGAAGGAAACTATTGAAGCAAAGGTCATCCTCTGTCAAACAAGACTATAAAAAGCTTTTATTTTGGTAGAGAATTCATGAATATTTTATCTGAACATTTCCATGAACCTGCTGGAAAAGCTATGTTTCTTGGCATTTACTGAAGATGTCAAAATCAGTTACTGTAATTTAAATCTTTTGCTAATATGCTTATCAGACTTCCACTTAAAATATGCTCGTCATCCATATAGTAGCTCATGTAAAACATACATTTTTAAATAGCTAACATTATAGACATTTATATTATGTTAAATCAGAATCATTCTATTCTCTTTTATTTGTGAACACGTTTTTTTGTTCTAATATAAATCTGAAAGTCTCCTGGAAAAACAAGATAATGAGTGACTTAATTCTCTTTTATCTGAATACAAGCCAAATGTCTTTATAAATATTTCCAATGTTTAGGCTTAGTGCTAAGCAGTCTCCTGGGTCCCAAATGGTGTAGGGATCTTAAACTGGTCAACCAAAAAATAACCACAGCTCACAATCTAAAGCTTAATTTTATTAGGCATGATTATTTGATGTTCCAGAACATTTATAAGTTTTAACAAAATGTTGTATTTGCATATAATACACACATCAGCAAAACCTTCTTATTTGCTGAACAACAGAAAATGTTTTTGATTATTTATTTATTTATTTATTTATTTTTTTATCTTTATTGTTCAGTTTATTAATTACATTGTTTGCCCTTTTTATCCCCCTATAGCTCCCCTCCACCCTGTACCTATCCCACCCTCCACCCTCACCTCTCCCTCCCCACTGTCCTCTCCCATTGTTGCTAGATTTTTGTCCAGACTCTTGCTGCACTTCCCACAACCCTTTTCTCCCCAAGAATTGTCAGTCCATTCCCTCTCTATGTCCATGTCTCTGTTATATTCACCAGTCTATCCTGTTCAACAGCCTATCAATTCACTTGATTTTTATGTTCATTTGTTGATAGATGTGTATTTGTTGTTCATAATTTTCATCTTTACCTTTTTCTTCTTCCTCTTCTTAAAGAATACCTTTCAGCATTTCATATAATGTTGGTTTGGTGGTGATGAACTCCTTTAGCTTTTTCTTATCTGCGAAGCACTTCATCTGACCTTCAATTCTGAATGATAGCTTTGCTGGATAGAGTAATCTTGGTTGTAGATTCTTGCTATTCATCACTTTGAATATTTCTTGCCACTCCCGTCTGGCCTGCATCGTTTCTGTTGAGAAATCCGCTGACAGTCGTATGGGTGCTCCCTTATAGGTAACCAACTGTTTCTCTCTTGCTGCTTTTAATATTCTCTTTGTCTTTTGCTCTTGGCATTTTAATTATGATGTGCCTCGGTGTGGTCCTCTTAGGGTTCCTATATATTGGGGTTCGGTGCACTTCTTGGACTCCTAAGTCAATTTCTTTCACCAGGTGTGGGAAGTTTTCAGCCACTATTTCTTCAAATAGGTTTTCATTGTCTTGCTCTCTCTCTTTTTCTGGCACCCCTATAATTCTGATGTTGGTATGCTTGAGGTTGTCCCAGAGGCCCCTTACACTATCTTCAATTTTTCGGATTCTTTTGGTTTCTTGCTTTTTCAGCTGAGTGGATTTTACTCTTTGTATTTCAAATCTTTAACTTGGTTCTTGGGGTGCTCCAGGGCACTTTCAGGTCTTTGTATAATATTTTTTGTTTCAGTCAGTGTATGCTTAATTTCTGGTTGGTCCTTTTTCATATCCTTGAGAGTCTGCTTTATATCCTTGAGGGTTTCTTTCATTTCCACGTTGGTCTTGATCATTTCTTTGCAGGTCTCGTTTATATCCTGGAGGGTGTTGTTCATTTTCTTGTAGGACTCACTCATTTCCTTTGTGGTCTTGCTTATTTCCTTATAGGCCTCGATCTTTTGTTGGAGCCTCTTAAAAAACCCTATAACCGTGGTTCTAAATTCCATGTCCAGTCGTTTTTTTTCCTCCATTTCTTTCACATCTGATTTCTTTCCATGTTGCTGCATGGTGGCTGCTTCCCTGAGTTGGTCAATTAGCTTTGTGTGGTAGACTTCCTACTAGGGATATTGGCTCAGCCTCCCCGGTTCCCTGAGGTGGATATGGGCTGCACAGTCTTGCTGAAGTTAAGCTCAGTTAATCGTTGTTAGCACTTGGAGGGTTGACCTCCAGGCCAATTGTCTGTGAAGCTCAGCTGTGCTCAGGTTGGATGGGCGGAGTCTCCGGGCCAAGCAGACAGCGTTAGCTCCGCCCTATGCGGCCCCAGGGACTCTGTGCTGGGGGCAATGGCCGCCAGCACCTCTGAGAGAGCCGCTGCGGAGCTCCACAGGCTGCCGGTTGCCAGGGAATTCAGACTTTCCCAAAATGAGTCTGCATGCGCAATGGCTCACCCAGGGTCGTAAAACAAAGCAGTCTGAGGGTTTTCCGAATGATAGGCAAGTCGCAGTGTGTTCTCTGCGCCACCACGCAGCCGAGCTGTTTGCCCGAGAGCTGCCTTCTCCACAAGCCGGGAGACCCGGCAGCACCCGAGTTTCGGCGTGCCCTCCCACTGTCCAGTTTTCACCCCGTATGATAGTGGCTTGGTTCCCTGGACTTCGCCCAGAGCTGGAGAATCAGTCTAGTAGGACGTCTTTGTCTCCCTGTTCGAGAAAACTGGCCGGTTTCCAGCCGCCCGCCCTCTCTGCTGGCGCGCGCTCCAAACCTCTCTCCGCGCGAATCTTTCAATGCTGTCCGCCGCCGCTCCTCTGAGTCACAGTGTCTTATTTTCACTTTTATTTGTGGAATTTTCACTCGGCCAGCTTTCTGGTGATTCTGGAAGGTGTTTGTTCTTTCGTTAAGTTGTAGTATTAAAATTGCTGATTATGACGGTAAGATAGGTGTTTTGCCTTCTCCGCCATCTTAGTTCCTCTGTTTTTGATTATTTATACGATTATTTTCATGAGCAAGACTCAGGAATCAAGTGAAAGTAGGATGACTGTCTCTAACTTTTTCCATTTATTTAACATTCATTTTCCGTAAGCATGATGTGGCCTCATTAATAGAGGTGGATAATGTAGGATTTTAAAAAGTCAAATCTGGAGTTAGATTTCCTGGACTTTGAATTCTGGCTCAGCAGCTTAATTAACTCTTGGGAATTCACTTACTTTTTCTATACCTCATTTTCTCATCGATAGGCTGGGGATGCTAATAGCATCTACCTAATAGGTTGTTATGGCACTTTAGGGAGTTAATCTTTACAAAGATTCTAATTCAGTATGTAGGATATAACAGGCATCAATAATAAATGTATAGGCTATTAATTTCTTTATTATGCTAATTGATCTTTCTAGATACTTTATATTATACCTATATTTTGATAAAAACTTTGTTGTCTATTTTATTTACCTCCTATGCTTTCAGGTAGATGTTCATTAGAAAATTAGTTTGTTTTATTTATTTTGGTTTGGAAAAAATTTGTATTATAGGAAGGCTGAAAAGCCTTGAAAATTAATAGAATTTCTATGTCATATTAAGCCAACATAGTCTAAAATAATTTGTAAAAGTCAGGGAAAAAATGTCATTCTTGAAAGGACAACAGACTAGACTGAAGAGAAAAAGTATCTTTATGAAGAGGAGGTTACCTTTATAATCATGAATAAGATAAATCTATGCTAAAAGAAAGCTAACACATTATATGTAATAATCTTTCAAATTGCAATAAATTATGGAGCAGATGTTACTTTAGTAATGGGAGATTTTAGACAGTGTATTTAAATAATAAATTTAAAAATTTTCACCATGACAAAATTACTACTAAGATGCGAATTTTGGTATGTAAATAAATTTGAATTATTTCTTTTTAATGGATTCCTAGGCAAGTTACACTTTAAAAATATTACGTGACTAGCTCATTTGAGTTTTTACATTTGATTCACTTCATAGTTGAAAAGTGTCATAAGTAGTTTTTGCTGTAAGGGTATATGGATAGCCATTCAATATCTCAGACTCTTCATTTTCTTCACATAAGAAACGCAACTTATCTTGGCATAAAAGTTTGTATCAGAATATTTCCCCATCAACACCATCAATAGCTGAGAAGGTCCTTCAGGCAGACTGTGAATCTCCTAAATTTGTGAGAACAAATTTATTATTTTTATCATATATTGTTTTCCTGATATTTCTAATTAGCATCGATCTCTCATTTCATATCCAACTTTTTTTTCACCCATGCATTCTTCCCCTCTGAGATCAAAACACATCCTTTTGAAAATCATTATGTTTCTACTCTCTATAGTAAAAAAGATTTTTCAGAAGTCCAAACTTTCTCCTAATCATTTATATTATATTCTCTTCCTTGGTTCTGAAGAGTTTTTAATTGGTCACATGATGGCTTTTGTTGTTGTTAATTATCTTTCAAATGAAAGTGATCTCTCCAGTCTACACTTGGGCAACATAGCATGGGAAAAATCATCTTTGTTTTCCCACTTTTGACCACATGGGGCCTGGCATCAGAGTTGGACATCAGGCAGATATGCCTGAATTTTCAATTTTTAGGTGGTTTTTACTAAATAATCTATAATAATTAAAGCATAATATGCTAATTAGACCAGACGTGAAGCTGGAGCTTCGAGGGAAGCCTGGGTCCTGGGGCCAGAGGGAAGCTGGTGCTGGCAGCCTGGGAAAGGAAGGCCTATTCCTGCACAAATTTGGTGCATTGGGCCTCTGGTCTATATAAATAAAAGCCTAAGTGACCTTTACGATTGGACAACTGGCTGGTAACTATGACATGCACTGACTGCCCCAGGGCAGATTCACAATATAGGAGCTGCCACCTGTTGGGAAGTGCACTCCCACAGCCAACCTCCCATGGTCTCTCCCCTCGCCAGATTGGTGAGGGTGCAGGCTGGGCAGAGGGGACCCCCCCATATATGAATTTCATGCACCAGACTTTTAGTTAACTGTAATTAACAATTGCTGAAGGTTCAGTGTGGACAACTCTGAGAGTGAAAAACTCCAAGGAGTCCTAGTTTTAAGGGGACCCCCCCATTCTTTATGACTTTTACCTCCAGAAGTTTGATCAGGTTCTCATAGTAAATATTGGATAAAAATCCCCTCACATTCAGGCAAGGGTAGAAGAAACACTATTTTGAAATACACCAGAGCATTCTTTTCTTAACAAAGCCTGCCCTCAGGAGAAACTGAACTGTTGGCATGTTATCGGAGCCTAACTGTGTTGGGGAAGGGAAATACATAATTCCAACCCACTGTACTCATCCTGTTTTATTTAAGTATTAAGTAGGAGAGCGGGAAAAACCAACAACAACAAGAAACAATGTGAAGTTCACAGTCCAGAAGCTTAGACTCACTAAAAGACTGAGATCTAATCATAGGACTATACAACGTTTGCCCTTTTCCCATACCTCCTCAACACATTTCTAAAGGCTTCTTTACAACAGTTCCTTTTACCAAGTACTGCATGTCTAGCTATTAAAAAATTACAAGACATGCCCAAGGGCAAAAAGCACAATATAAAAAGATAAAGCAAGCATCAGTATCAGACATGGCAGAGATGTTGAAATTAGCAGACTAGGACTTTAAAACAACTATGATCAATATGCTAATGGTTTCAATGGATAAGGTAATAGCATGCAAGAACAGATGAGCAACATAAGCAGAGAGCTGGATATCCTAAGAATCAAAAGTAAGTGTGTGAGAGAAAAAACACTGTAACAGACGCAAACAATGCCTTTACTGGGCGTTAGTAGTAAACTGAATGCAGCTGAGAAAAAAAATCTGAGTTCAGACTATCTCAATAGTAACCTTGAAAACCAAAAAGAAAATAGGACAAAGACTAGAGAAAAAAAACCCAACTATCCAAGAAATGTGGGAAAATTACACATAGTATGACATATGCTTAATGAGAATACCAGAAGAGAAAAGAGAGAAAGGAACAGAAGAAATATTTGAAACAATAAGGACTGAGAATTTCCCCAAATTAATGTTGGACACCAAACCAGGGATCCAGGAACCTCAGAGGACACCAAGCAGTATAAATGCCCCCAAATGACACCTAGGCATACAATTTTCAAACTGTAGAAAATCAAAGACAAAGAAAACATCTTTTAAAAAGCCAGAAGAAAAAAAATACCTTACTTTTAGATTTAGAAACATAAGAATTACATCTTATTTTTCTCAGAAACCATGCAAGCAGGAAGACAGTAGAGCAAAATATTTAAAGTGTTTAGAGAAAAAAATACCCACCACATGAGAGAACTGTACCCTTTGAAATTATCCCTGAAAAGTGAAGAGGACAAACAAAAATTCGGGGAATTTTTTGCCAGTAGACCTTCCTTGTGACAAATGTTAAAAGAAATTCTATGGACAGAAGAAAAATAACAAAAGTCAGAAATTCATAACTACATAAAGGAAGGATGTTGAAGAAAAAATGAAAGAAGGCAAAATAAAAAATGGGAAGATTAACCTGGTACACAAGCAGGCTAAATAGCCATCTCAGATGGTGGATGAAGAAAAATTGAATTTATTTATACAAAAGGAAGGGCTGCATAGCATCAAACCACATGGACATTTGGTGGATTATGGCAGCACACAGGAGCTGAAGTTTCATCCTTATATGCAGTCACTGGTGGAAAACTTGTGGTCAGTGGGTGTGAGGGCTGAGTTGGTGGGCTTGGAATGCGGATGGAATGCAGGTGTGAAATCAGGTGTCTTTAGGACACTTTCCACTCCTCACATGGTCTGACTCCTGGTGTTCATTGAGCTTTTCCCGGCCTTTGTCTTCCTGTGGAGGAGAGCTTACAAATACCCATTAAGTATCGTATCATCCCATAGTCCCTAACAAAAACTTTTTTTAGAAATGCCAATTCTTGTTTTGAAAAATATTTTATTTTATTTATTTATTTACTTATTTTTATTTTTTTAACATTTAATTTTTTATTGACTTTTTTGCAGTATAACTTATACTTAATAGTAGTACATGTTTTCCTTTCCCTCCTCCCCATTATCCTCCCCCCAGCCTCCCCTACCCCCCAGCACATGTCCCTACCCACCACCACCCTCCCCGACCCATATTTTAATTGATTTCAGAGAGACATAGAGAGGGAAAGAGAGATGGAACCATCAATGAGAGCAAATCACTGATTGGCTGCCTCCTACATTCCCCCTCTTTGGGGACCAAACCAAAACTAGGTCGTGTGCTCTCACTGGGAATTGAACTTGACCTCTTGGTTCATAGGTCGATGATAAACCACCGAACACACAGGCTGGGCAAATAAAAACTTTTATTTTTCTTATTTATTTAAAAAGAAAACTTTATTGTTGAAAGTATTATATATGTTTTCCATTTCCCCCCTTATTCTTAATTGATCTGACAGAACAGTAACAATGTATTCAATTAGTATACTTACATAAATATGTGTTTATGTATACATCTTATGCATTTCTATATTCTTCTGTATTTATCATACATATGCTTATATATAAAATAAATTAATGAAAACAATGATATAAGAGATGAAAGGGAAGAATTACGATTACTTTGTTATTATAAGGTACTGACACTACCTATGAAGTGGTACAATGTTATTTGAAACTGGACTTGGATTAGCTGTAGTGTCTATTGCAAACTGTAGGATAACCATTTTTTTTTTTGCCTCATTCACTGTTGTGTAACTAGTGCCTGAGTGGGCTTAACATATAGTAGGTGCTCAATAAATACTTGTCCTATAAATTATGTCTCATAAGCAGTGTTGACAAAACTATGCAGTGTCAAAAACCAGAAAGTAAGAAGTTATAAATATTATTAGAGAACAAGGTAAATATTTAAATCCAGTAGTGAAAAGTGTAGGAAAAAAAGTAGCAGATATAGGCATATTGTCAAGATGAAGAAAGAATAGCGTCAATGAGAACATTTAGAAGATGAGTAGGGTAATCCAGGCTTGAGGCGTGGGGCCTGGGAAAGAGTGGTAATAAGAGATACCAAAACACGATGGTTAATTTGGTAACGGATTCTTTATTGGTAGGTCAGAGTGAGGATCTTAAAGGAAAAGAGGCAAAAGGGTAGGAGAGAAAAGGTTTTGAGTCAGGATTACTAGGAACTAAGATGGCCCTGTGACTGTGGGAAGCTAGAAGGAGGAGGCTTGTGGTCTGTGAAGTTTGGACTTTGTCTTAACTTCTACTTTGGTCCTTTAAAGCATAAAATGAGCCTGGAATCTAGAAAGTATTGAGAGAAACAGGAGTTTCAATAGCTATTACTTCACTAAGTAAAGGGAAATAAAATTGGGAAACATATTTTGGTCTCTGAAAAAGATTTGAAAAGTTTTACTTCCAATGAAAACCAAAACACATGGATCTCACAGTAAAACAAATCCTTGAAAAAAAACCAAACACTTTGTTTTAAGAATTATGTATCCAACAAATGCTTCATATAAATTATTTTTTTAAATGTAATAAATCTTTATTGTTCAGATTATTACAATGTTCCTCTTTTCTCCCCTGCATAGCTCCCCTCACCCCAGGTACCCATCCTACCCTCTGCCTTTACCTCCCCCCCACCACTGTCCTCATCCATAGGTCTACGATTTTTGTCCAGTCTCTTCCTGCACTTCCCACACCCCTTTCCCCCCAAGAATTGTCAGCCCATTCCCTCTCTATGCCCCTGATTCTGTTATATTCACCAGTTTATTCTGATCATCAGATTTTTAATTCACTTGACTTTTAGATTCATTTGTTGATAGATGTGTATTTGTTGTTCATAATTTTTATCTTTACCTTTTTTATCTTCTTCCTCTTCTTAAAGAATACCTTTTAGCATTTCATATAATACTGGTTTGGTGGTGATTAACTCCTTTAGCTTTTTTTTTTTTAATCTGTGAAGCACTTTGTCTGACCTTCAAGTTTGAATGATAGCTTTGCTGGGTAGAGTCATCTTGGTTGTAGGTTCTTGTTATTCATCACTTTAATATTTCTTGCCACTCCCTTCTGGCCTGTATAGTTTCATTTGAAAAATCAGCTGACAATCGTATGGGTGCTCCCTTGTAGGTAACTGTTTTTCTCTTGCTGCTTTTAATATTCTCTTTTTATCTTTTGCTCTTGGCATTTTAATTATGATGTGTCTTAGTGAGGTCCTCTTTGAATTCCTTTTGTTTGGGGTTCGGTGCACTTCCTAGACTTTTAAGTCTATTTCTTTCACCAGGTAAGGGAAGTTTTTGGTCACTATTTCTTCAGATAGGTTTTCAGTATCTTACTCTGTCTCTTTTTCTAGCACCCCCATAATTCGGATGTTGGCATGCTTGTGGCTCCTTACACTATCTTCAAATTTTTTTTGGGGGGGGGGTTTGCTTCTTGCTTTTCTAGCTGAGTGATTTTTGCTTCTTTGTATTTCAAATCTTTGACTTGATTCTTGTGGTCCTCTAGTCTGCTTTTAGGGCTCTGTATAATATTTTTTATTTCAGTCGGTGTATGCTTAATTTCTAGTTGGTCCTTTTTCATATCCTCCAGAGTCTCGCTCATATCCTTGAGGGTCTTGCTCATATCCTCAAGGATTTTGTTAAGTTTATCAGCCTTTTTTAGGAACCTCTTGAAAAACCTTATAACCATGGTTTTGAACTCTATGTCCAGTCATTTTTTCCCTCCATTTCTTTCAAATGTGATTTGTTTCCTTGTCTTCGCATTTTGGCTGTTTCCCTGAGTTGGTCAGGTAGCTTTGTGTAGTAGATGTCCTCTAGGGGACAGTGGCTCAGCCTCCCTAGTTACCTGAGGTGGATACTCTTGGTGCACCCCTTTATGGGCTGCACAGTCTTATAGTTCCATATAAATTATTTTTTGATAATTTTACACAGCAGAAACAACTGATTTATTTTGGAGGGGAAAACACAGGCAAAAAAATTTTTTTAGAAGACCAAAAGGTTTAACCATGGTATAAAATGAAGTAGCTATATGGATTTTAAAATTGACCACAATATATGAAGTCCTGGTGACATAAAGCAAGATAGCAATACAAGATAAGTTCAGAGTCAAATGGCATATTCTTTTAAAAATGATCATCTCTGTCTTTCAAATCATATTATAATATCTCAAAAGCAGTATTTGTTATCACTGAAACTACTTCCTAAAAGGTTGAATAGTTAACTGACTTTGTGCTGATGAATTCAAATAACAAGCCATTCTTGGATGAATTTTCTGACTTCAAAAGTAAATGACTTGTGAAATAATATTCTAATTTTACTTTATCTTTTAAAAATGACCTACCTTTCTTATTAACAAAGAAATAGATGTGATCACAGTAGCTGTGATCACAGTAGTTCAACCACTTGACTCATCAGAAAAGAGTAATGTCAATAGTTCCTAATAAATGTTTGATGTTAACCCCTTATCCGATCTATAATTGGTGAGTATGTTCTCCCATTCAGTGGGGTTTCTTTTCATTTTGTTGATGGTTCCATGTGCTGTGCAAAACTTTTTAGTTTAATGTAGTCTCATTTGTTTATTTTTTTTCTTTTGTTTTCCTTGCTCAAGGCGATATATCAGAAAAAATATTGCTTCAAGAAAAGTCCTAGATTTTGCTGCTATGTTTTCTTCTAGGATTTTTATGGCCTAAGTCTAACATTTAAAAATTTAATCCATTTGAGTTTATTCTTGTGTATGATATAAAAAGGTGGCCTAGCTTCACTTTTTTTTTTTGCATCTATGTGTCCAATTTTACCAACACCATTTATTGAATAGACTATCTTTACCCCATTGCCTATTTTTGCCTCTCTTGTCAAATATTTCTATGCTCTCTATTCTGTTCCACTGATTTATATGTCTGTTTTTTTTTTAATGCCAGTAGCAGGCTGTTTTGATTACCATGACCTTGTGGTATGGTTTGAATAGACACTTCTCCAAAGAGGACAAACAGATGGCCAATGACATATGAAACAATGCTCAAGGTCACTAATCATCAGAGAAATGCAAATTAAAACCACAGTGAAATATCACTTCACAACTGTCAGAAAGGCTACCATCAATACATCAACAAACAACAAATGCTGGCATGGATGTAAGGAAAAGGGAACCCTTATGCACTATTGGTGGAAATGCAGATTGGTGCAGCCACTTTGAAAAGCAGTATGTAATTACCTCAAAAAATAAAAAATGGAACGGCCCTATAAACCAGCAATTCCACTTCTGGGACTACATCTGAAGAAATTAAAAACACTAATTTGAAAGAATATATGCACCTGTACATTCATTACAGCATTATTTACAATAACCAAGATTTGAAAGCAGCTCAAATGTCTACCAGTAGATGAGTGTGGATAAACCAGCTATGTATATTTACACAATGCACTACTACTCATCTGTGAGGAAAAAAAAGAAATCCTTCCCTTTGTGACAGTATGGAGTGCCTGGTGAAATAACCCAGTGAAATAAGCCAGTCAGAGAAAGGTAAGTACCATGTGATTTCATTTCCATGTCGACTCCAATGAACAGAATGAATTAACGAGCAAAATAAAGAGGAGAAGAGTGGGTTATGCAGTTGGGTGAAAAAAGTGAAGGAATTAAGCAAAAAAACCCAAAATAACAAACAAAAAAACCCCTAAAAACCAAAAAACCAAAACCAAAAACAACAAATCTCATAGACACAGACAGCAGTATGATGATTATCAGAAAAAAAGGAGGGTGGGAAGGTAGAAGATGATATAGGAGGGATAAATGGTGATGGAAGGATACTTCGCTTGGGGTGGTGAATACACAATATAATATAGATATGATGTATTATATAATTTGACAACTAAATCCTATATAATTTTATTAACCAATGCCTGCCAACAAATTCAACAACAAAGAAAAAAAATGAATAGTGTCACCAGCTTATTCTTAAAGGCTATTGTTGTGACTGATATTTTATGACTAAGCTTCCATCTAAGGCTGAAATTCAGAAATATGAGATCATAAATATGGTGCATTTTTGAAACTGCAAAAAACGATGAAGAATTATATATCATCCAAAAAGTTTTTTCTTAACTTTGTTATATTTATTCTAAAAACATACAATTCAAAGAGAGAGTTAAAATGTACTTTTCATTCCAAAATTACATTTTATGAATAGGAGTTACTAACAACAACAAAATAATGGAGAGACAAGGCTCTTTTATAATGTAAATCACAAAAATGTTGTTAAACAGAAAATTTCAAGTGTAAGTCTTCTATTTATTATGAAACTTCATACAGTCAAACAGAAAAGTATAATAGTGTAATGGATATCTGTATACCACCACCTAGTTTTAACAAATGGGAACATTTGAGGAACTAAGATGGCGGCAAAGGCAAAACACCTATCTTGCCGTCATAATCAGCAATTTAAATACTACAACTTAACGAAAGAACAAACACCTTCCAGAATCACCAGAAAGCTCGCCGAGTGAAAATTCCACAAATAAAAGTGAAAATAAGACACTGTGACTCGGAGGAGCGGCGGCAGACAGCGTTGAAAGATTCGCGCGGAGAGAGGTTTGGAGCGCACGCCGCGGAGAGGGCGGGCGGCTGAAAACCGGCCAGTTTTCTCGAACGGGGAGACAAAGGCGTCCTACTGGGCTGATTGTCCAGCTCTGGGCGAAGTCCAGAGAACCCACTATCACACGGGGTGAAAACTGGACAGTGGGAGGGCACGCCGAAGCTCGGGGGCTGCTGGGTCTCCCAGCTTGTGGAGAAGGCAGCTCGCGCGAACAGCTCGGCTGCGTGACGGCGCAGAGAGCGCACCGCGACTTGTCTCTCATTCGGAAAACCTTCAGACTGCTTTGTTTTATGACCCTGGGTGAGACATTGCGCATGCAGACTCATTTTGGGAAAGTCTGAATTCCCCGACAACCGGCAGCCGGTGGAGCTCCGCAGCGGCTCTCTCTCAGAGGTGCTGGAGGCCATTGCCCCCGGCACAGAGTCCCTGGGGCCGCATAGGGCAGAGCTAACGCTGTCTGCTTGGCCCGGAGACTCCGCCCACCCAACCTGAGCACAGCTGAGCTTCACAGACAATTGGCCTGGAGGTCAACCCTCCAAGTGCTAGCAACGATTAACTGAGCTTAACTTCAGCAAGACTGTGCAGCCCATATCCACCTCAGGTAACCGGGGAGGCTGAGCCACTATCCCTAGTAGGAAGTCTACCACACAAAGCTAATTGACCAACTCAGGGAAGCAGCCACCATGGAGCAACATGGAAAGAAATCAGATGTGAAAGAAATGGAGGAAAAAAAACGACTGGACATGGAATTCAGAACCACGGTTATAGGGTTTTTTAAGAGGCTCCAACAAAAGATCGAGGCCTATAAGGAAATAAGCAAGACCACAAAGGAAATGAATGAGTCCTACAAGAAAATGAATAACACCCTCCAGGATATAAACGAGACCTGCAAAGAAATGATCAAGACCAACGTGGAAATGAATGAGTCCTACAAGGAAATGAAAGAAACCCTCAAGGATATAAAGCAGACTCTCAAGGATATGAAAAAGGACCAACCAGAAATTAAGCATACACTGACTGAAACAAAAAATATTATACAAAGACCTGAAAGTGCCCTGGAGCACCCCAAGAACCAAGTTAAAGATTTGAAATACAAAGAGTAAAATCCACTCAGCTGAAAAAGCAAGAAACCAAAAGAATCCAAAAAATTGAAGATAGTGTAAGGGGCCTCTGGGACAACCTCAAGCATACCAACATCAGAATTATAGGGGTGCCAGAAAAAGCGAGAGGCCAAGACAATGAAAACCTATTTGAACAAATAGTGACTGAAAACTTCCCACACCTGGTGAAAGAAATTGACTTAGGATTCCAAGAAGTGCACCGAACCCCAATATATAGGAACCCTAAGAGGACCACACCGAGGCACATCATAATTAAAATGCCAAGAGCAAAAGACAAAGAGAGAATATTAAAAGCAGCAAGAGAGAAACAGTTGGTTACCTATAAGGAAGCACCCATACGACTGTCAGCGGATTTCTCAACAGAAACGATGCAGGCCAGACGGGAGTGGCAAGAAATATTCAAAGTGATGAACAGCAAGAATCTACAACCAAGATTACTCTATCCAGCAAAGCTATCATTCAGAATTGAAGGTCAGATGAAGTGCTTCGCAGATAAGAAAAAGCTAAAGGAGTTCATCACCACCAAACCAACATTATATGAAATGCTGAAAGATATTCTTTAAGAAGAGGAAGAAGAAAAAGGTAAAAGTGCAAACTAGCAACAACAAATACACATCTATCAACAAATGAACATAAAAATCAAGTGAATTGATAGGCTGTTGAACAGGATAGACTGGTGAATATAACAGAAACATGGACATAGAGAGGGAATGGACTGACAATTCTTGGGGAGAAAAGGGTTGTGGGAAGTGCAGCAAGAGACTGGACAAAAATCTAGCAACAATGGGAGAGGACAGTGGGGAGGGGGAGGTGAGGGTGGAGGGTGGGATAGGTACAGGGTGGAGGGAAGCTATAGGGGGATAAAAAGGGGAAACAATGTAATTAATAAACTGAACAATAAAGATAAAAAAACAAAGAAAAAAAAAAGAAAAAAAAACAAATGGGAACATTTGAAGGACTTGGTTTCCATCTGTTTTTGTGTAATTAAAAAAAACCACAAACAATTTTCCAGATAATTTTCTGACCTCTTCATCACATTTTCTTTTGTTGCAGGGTTTTTTTTTTTACCCCAAAAGTAAGCATTAACCTGAAGTTGGAATGTATCTTTTTCACCAATGTTTTCATATGTTTCATAAGCAAATATATGTTAAAATGCATAATATAATGTTATTTGTGATATGTAACAAGGCTATATATTATATTATATATTATACTAGTGGCTCAGTGCACAAAATTTGTGCATGGGTGGGGTGGGGGGTTCCTCAGCCCAGCCTGCACCCTCTCCAATTGGGGACCCCTTGGGGGATGTCCAACTGCCAGTTTACAGGGATCAGGCCTGAACTGGCAGCTGGACATCCCTCTTGCAATCTGTGACCACTGGCTCCTAACCGCTCACCTGCCTGCCTGCCCTAACTGCTTCTGCATGCCTGCCTGATTGCCCCTTACTGCCCTCCCTTGATGGCCTGATCTCGCCCCCAACAATCCTCCCCTACCAGCTTAATCTTGCCATAAGTGCTCTCCTTTGCCAGTCTGATTGCTCTTAACTGCCTCTGCCTGCCTGATCTCACCCCCAATTACTCTCTCTACCTTGGCCCTCAATGCCATGCCTTTGTCCAGAAGGAAGTTGGATGTCTGGGAAATGGTTGGTCAGCTCAGTCTAATTAGCATATTACCCTTTTATTAGTATAGATAGTATAGTATGAAATGTAGTATAGGGTAATATAGTATTGTTTGGAGTATTTTTGAAACTTAAAATGAATTATTTCATGTGTATTATGCATTTAAGTCAATGTCCTATTTTCTAAAGTTCAAAATGTACCTATATTAATGCACATACATCTGTATAATATTTTACTGTGAGACTATACTAAAAGTTATTTACTTATCCCTTTGTTGATAAAAATCTAGGACCTTTTCAAATTATTGTTATTGAAACCAATGCTGCATTGAATATCTCTGCCCACATCTCCTTGGGCGCACATATAAGAATTTGTTTCAAGAGTGAATCTAAAGTGAAACTGCTGAATTAGAGAAAGTATGCACACATCTTTACACTCTCTTTTTCTCCAAAATGACTGTACCAATTGATATGCTCCCCAACAGTGTATGAATTTCCCTTTCCTACATCTTTCTCACTTTAAGTGAATTTAAAACTTGGCATGAAGTTTAAACTTACTGTGCCTTTAACATACTAGTAGTTGTAAATCATATTAGCTAAATGCTATGCTAAATTTGATATTTATAATAAAAAGACCTTAGGATTCATAGATCCTTCAGATAAGTGTGGGTCTCCTTACATAGACTGCACATAGTTAGCTACACTAAAATCTAGCTATCGGTAGCAACAGGCTCCTCTTCTCCACTCTAACTCATGATCCCAGAAATAGATGAAACTGAATTCTCCAGTGCCTACCAGGAAATGAATCAGACGACTGCCTTATTATATCCCAGCTCCATCTCTCATGAGCTGCATGAGCTTCCACAACTTAACCCAACTCTCTGAACTTCAGATTCTCCTTTGAAAAATGATGACTAGAATTGCAGCGTTACAATACTGCTTCAAAGATATAAATTAGATAACATTTTTTAATACACAAAGCACAATGCCTAGCACAGTGTAAGTCCTAGAAAATGTTCATTTGTCATTCTGTATGGAGTCAGAAAACTGTCATGTTGAAACTAATAAAATAATCTATGCTAATAAAAACCCTCATGTCATCACAAGGTAGCTGCCCCATGTTGTTACAAGATGGCCACCCCCACATCATTATAAGGTGGCTGCCACAAAATGGCTGGCAGTGGAAGGCAGTTGTGGACAATCAGGCTGGCGGGGAAAGTGAGTTGCGGGCAAACAGGTTGGCAGGGGAGGGCAGTTGTGGGCAACTGAACCAGCAGGAGAGCAGTTAAGCATCAATCAGGCCAGCAAGGGAGTGGTTAGGGGGTGATCAGGCCAGCAGGCAGAAGCAATTAGGGGCAATCAGGCAGGCAGGTAGGCGAGCAGTTAGGAGCCAACCATCCAGGATTGTGAGAGGGATGTCCAACTATTGGTTAGGGATTGGGCCTAAACCGGCAGTCAGACATCACCCCTTGGGTCTCAGAATGGAGAGGGTGCAGGCTGGGATGAGGGACACTTCCCACCTCAGTGTATGAATTTTGTACTAGAGGCCCGGTGCATGAAATTAGTGCACGGGGGGTAAGGAGGTGTCACTCAGCCCAGACTGCACCCTCTCCAATCTGGGACTCCTCAAGGAATATATAACTATCAGGATTGAGCCTAAATGGGCAGTCGGACATCCCTCTCACAATCCAGGACTGCTGGCTCCCAACTGTTCGCCTTCCTGCCTTCCTGATTGTCCTTAACCACTTTTGCCTGCCAGCCTGATCACCCTCTAACCACTCCCCTGACAGCCTGATTGATGCCTAACTGCTCTCCTGCCAGCCTGTTTGTCCCTAACTTCCCTCCCCTGTATGCCTGGTCACCCCTATCTACCCTCCCCTGCAAGCTTGGTCTCCCCCAACTGCTCTCCCCTGTAGGCCTGGGTCCCCCACAACTGTCCTTCCCTGAAGGCCTGGTTACCCCCAATTTCCCTCCCCTGCTAGTCTGGTCCCTCCCAACTATCCTCCCCTGCTGGCCTGATCGCCCACAACTCCCCTCCCGTGCAGGCCTGGTCCCTCCCAACTGCCCTCCACTGCTGGTCATCTTGTGGTGGCCATCTTGTGTTCACATGGGGGCAGGATCTTTGACCACATGGGGGCAGCCCTCTTGTGTGTTGGAGTAATGGTCAATTTGCATATTACTCTTTTATTAGATAGGATTAAAAGGTTTAACATAGCCACTATGCATTTCTTCCTCTCATTTAGATTCCATAGTATTTAAACTCATACCATGATATTAATTAGCACTTAATAAATATTGTTTAACAACAACCCCAAAATATTTACTTTTGCCTTATATGGTATGCAAATTATAAAATACAGCTAATTTACTGTATAATATAGCAACACAATTTATAAAAGAAGCAGATAAAAAAGATTCAGACAAATATGTTGGGACTATTACTTTTTTTCTTTTCCTTTTATATTATGAGCTGTTTGGGGTCAGGAATTTTCTCTTATTCATATTTATATTCCTAAGATTGACACTTAGCATTCTTATATGATGACTGAATGAAGAGATGAATGAAAACAATTAGTAATATTTCTTCTTGTGTTAATTTTCAGGAAAATTAAGAATTTTGAGATGGAAATAATCCATTGGGGAATCAAACCTTCTTCTTAAATAGAAGCACTAAAGTGTTTATTCATTTACCAGTCAGTTATCACAAGTAGTGAACTATAAGTGCCAAACATTAAGTTGGTTTGAGTTTCCTATCATACCAGCTGCAAATGCCATATGGTTGAAACAGGAGGTGGTGGCAAGGCAAGTGGGAAGGTAAAAGGATCACTCTAATGCTTTGTTGTTAATTCCAACTCAACAGTTATTTGTTTTTATGGTTAGGTACTCTGGGGACTAAGATGTTACATATGGTTACTACTTTCATAAATCTACCACCTTACGGAGAAAGCAGAATACTGAAAACTAGGATTTTTTCCCCACCTAGTAGCTTATTATATATGAGCAGCCTGAAAATAAAAGTAAATATCCACAAATGGTGAATAAATGAAGCTGTAACTCTGAGTATTACATACAACCTATAACATACAGGAAGGGCACGTGTTGATTATGGTATATAATGTTATAAAGACACAGACATTAAACTGTGGCCATCAACAGTGTCACTGTCTCCATCAGTAGGGCTCATGGACCACATAAAGCCAAGAGTGCAGGATGGAAGCCGAGGCGAGAATCATATCGGATTTAGGCAAGAAGATGACGCCAGCCACTGAGGCCAGGCTGGTCTTTATCTGATGGTCCGCAGTCTTTCCCACATCGGTAACCGGACCCATTCAGCTGGAGACCTGAGAGTCAACCATGACTTCACCATATTCCTTGACACCACATATCCACAGCATAGTCATCAAGTCCTGTGAATTCTTTCAAAATTTATCTTGACTCTATTCACTTCTCTCCAACTCCATTGCCATCACACCAGTCCAGGCTACCTTTATCTCTGAACTAAACTAATGAAAAACGATCCTGATTTTTTTCCCCTTTTACACTTGACCCTTCCCAATCTTTGTGTCTAATGGAAGTTAGTAGCCGTTAACCAGAAAAAAAAAGTAAGGGAAATGTGATAAAGGAACTGTCTGGAAAGGACCAGTCACCTGCCAGCCAGGACACAGCTTGCCCGAAACAGCCCTACAGGAAGGGAGCTCGGGAAACAATTACCAGCTCTCTCTCCTCACAGCTCTTCCACACAGTTTCTTAGTGGACCAATTCTGAACTTGTGACCAAGTTTTAGCTGATTGCTTTGGAAGGTTAACTTACTCTATTTACTTTAAAGATAGGTACACGTACACACGCACACACACATACACAGAGGACGTGTTATTCAATCACACTTTAAGAATAACATTTCTGTAATTCTTTATTATCTCATCTGTGGTCTTATAAGAATACTCCCTGATTAAGAGCACAGATCCTGGGTTCATCAGTTGTGTGACTTTGAACAAGTTTCCAATTTACATACCATCATTTATTCATTTGTGTGAAGGGAATAGTGATAATATCTTCCTCTGGGGTGATGTGAGAGTTCAATGAATACATTTAAAGCACAGAGAATACTACACAGCATACGGTAAGTGCTTAGTAAATGCCTGCTCTTCTTTTCACAGAGGCAAAAGCAAGTTCAATGAACTTGAGGGGTTTAAGGCTCTTGGTGAGAGGTCACATGTAACACAAGCTTTCTAACTTATAATACAACCAGGGGCCAAGTACACGATTTTGTGCACCTTGAAAGGAACTGTGGGTCTTCAGGCTGTGATGGGCACAGGGGCAGGTTTTGGACTATCCTCCAGTGCCCCAGCCTGACCCACCAGCGGCCCCCAGTCCCTGGTCCACCAGCAGTCCCACCACCACCGCTCCCATGCACTGACATTGACCCCACTCATACCTACTGACGGTGCAGAGCATTGGGGCTAGCATTAGCAGTGGGTGTGAGTGGGGCCGGGCCATCAATGGGACTGTGGCATGCAGGAGCAAAGAATTTTCATTAACCATCAGAAGCTCACCCTGATGACACTAATGGGCACCTTGTCTTGGTTGTCTGGTGCCCCCACTCACCTGATCCACCATCCCGCCATGGCCACTCTGCCCCCTATGCCAATGTCTGTCATGTTTCATTCACACCCTCTGGTGCTCAGCACATATCACAGTGACCAGTTGTTTGGTTGTTCTGCCGTTTAGTCTATTTGCATATTAGAGTTATATATATATAGACTAGAGGCCTGGTGCATGAAATTCATGCGGGTGGGCTGAGGAGGGGGGTCTCTCAGTCTGGCCGGCACTCTCTCCAATCCAGGATCCCTCAGGGGATGTTCAACTGCCGGTTTAGGTCTGATCCCGCAGTCAGACATCCCTCTCGCAATCTGGAACCGCTGGCTCCTAACTGCTTGCCTGCTTGCCTGATCACCCTTAACCACTCTGCCTCCTGGCCTGATCCCCCTAATTGCTCTCCCCTGATGGCCCGATTGCCCCTAACCGCCTCTGCCTCAGCTCCGCCACCATGGCTTGGTCTAAAAAGACATCTGGAGGGTCTCCAGAAGAGTTCCTGGTCTAATTAGCATATTACTCTTTTATTAGTATAGATGTTATCCCAATAAATTTAATAAAAATTGTCTGCAAATTATGCTTACACTGGAAGTGAACTGAACCACTTATCAATTTTATTTTAATCATGACTATTGCTGTACCCTGTTGGTGTAAAATTTGGCTCCCACACTGTCAGCATTTCTTGGGGACCAGACTTCAGAGACTTCATAGATAGTTCTGAGGTCTTTGGCCTTGTTCTGAAGTTACTGGCTGCCCAAGTTATCACTCGAGGTGGTAAATTTTTCTACATTGTCTCCATCTTTTTCTGGACCATTTTTATTCAGTTCCTCATTTGGCCTGTGACAATGGCCACATATTGTTGGCTTTATAGCTTTCGTAGGCTTTCTTGAAGGGGTAGGAATTTTTGGAAAGGCTCCTTTTCTTGAACTCCCTTAAAGACATCTTTTTGCCCCCATGGATGTCTTTAGTAGCTGAAAGGACAACAGAGTGAGCGCAGAAGCACATTGGTTTGTGGGGGAATGGCTGGGATGAAAGGGAAAAAAAGTCTTCGTGAGAAAAAGTATAGGTTGAGGATGGAATCTTCCCAGCAAGACCAGGGAGTCTGGGCCCTATGCCACTAAAGAAGAGGAGGAGAAGTTTGGGTGTGGTCCTTCCATCCTGTACACTGACCTGTGTTAATAGGGCTTCTTCTTCTTTTACCTTCTTTTGCTAAATGGGGTTGGTTGTTACATAACTATGCTAGGAGTTTGTGGTTCCCTGGTCATCTTCACCATGTCAAAATTTCCCAGGGCCAACCCCAGGCCTCCTGAACATATACTTTTCTCCTGGACAATGAGGAGCCATGTCCCTCCCCACCCCCACAGGCTTTAATTAGTCAGGAAGCTTCTCCTCCAGATAATGGTATCTCTGGTGGGAGAGAAACTTAGACATCATAAAGCACCACCCTGACACTTGTGGAGGGGAGGAGGCTAAGATGCTTTGGTAAGAGGAAGGGAGCATTTTTTTTAGCACTCCTAAGCCTTCTCAAACCTATTGACCCCATGTTTAATTCTAATTCTGATGGGTCACATGGTAGGGAGATGATGGTCCCTCCAAACATTTCACTAGGTCACCCATGTCAGTGGTTCATTGTTCTTTCTCATCCTTCACCATTAGCTAGTTTTCATAACATTTACTTAAAATATTTTTGAGGTAATGTGACTGTCTCTGGAGGTGTGAATCATCCTGCTTCCCTAGTACAGGTTGCTCTTATGCACCTTGAAAACCATTCACTTCTTGGCTACTACCCGAGAAAGTTTCCATCTCACCTCCCCTTTTCCACTGTCCATGTGGCTATCGACAGCTTTCTGTTTTCAAGGGTGAAATCATTGTCTTTAGGCTGTCTTTAATGAATAGAGGTGCTCAACTGGTTATCTTAGCTTTGTTTAAAATCTTGGAGGTGTTCATAGTAGGTATAGATTTTGGGTTTAACAGTATAAGATGAATGAGGCAGGAATTAAATTCCCAAAGTTGGGCTTCCTGTTTGTATGTTAAAACTGTACCTCCCCTGCCCCAACTCCTCAGGAAACTCAGGTAATCAGTCCCTTGGTCTGAGGATTGCTGACTCAGGTTCATAGAGGACAGGAGGCATAGGTCCTGTCAAAATATGGATTAGAGGGTGGGCTAAAGGATCCTATGAAACCCATCTCAGCCATCAGGCTTGGGAATTGCAGGGCTTAGTACCCATGTGACGTACACTGACTTCCTGCAGAGGACTCAGGGTAGTGAGGCCTTGTCTGAGGAGTTTGGCCTTGGGTAAACAGAGGGAGGATACCAGGATCTGTCAGGGCTCAAGGTGAGGAACATGAGGGAGGAGGGAGGGATCCTGGACCCTAGAACATAGTCATCTCACCCAGGATGGGATGATGACAACAGCCAATTTCTGCATCCAGGTCTCAGAGACCTGGAGCCTTTGGTAGAGGGAGTGGGATCTTAGATACGCAGAGGACCAGCCCAAGTCCTGCCAGAGTCAACAATGGGATGTAGCAACCCTGGATTGCATAACAGAGGGGACCCTACAGAAGCCCACACTTGTTGTCAGCCCTGGGATTCCCCAGGGTGGGATGATCACATGCAGTATTTCCTGACTTCCACAAACGGGTCTGAGAGATTCTGGGAACATGGTATCAGGAAAAGGGCCTCTGGTCCACAGAGGGGAGGGCCCAGGTCCCACTGGAGTCAACTACCGAGGCAGCGAGCCACCCAGACCTCACAGCCCCTGCCTCACCCCGCCCACCCCTTCCCTGGCATTCAGTTGAGCCTTTGGTCATTTTGGATGTTACGGACCCTGGCTCTTTATATATATATACTAGAGGCCCAGTGCATGAATTTGTGCACAGGTGGGGTCCCTCGAGGTGACCTGCAGAGATTGGGCCCCAGATCACATTCCTAGCCTCGAAGCCCTGCAGCCCCACCTGGCACCCCACCTTGGCCTGGGACCATCCCCTCACCTGCTCAACCATCCTGCCAGTGGGGAGATCAATCAGGGACAGGGCCCCTGCTTGGCTTCCTCAAGTCTTGGGAGCTGGGTGACAGCCCTGCCCCCAGCCTCTGCAGCTTGTCATTGTCTGCAGGATAATCGGCAGGGCAATTGGGCCCCTGCTTGCACGCATCTTGGCCTGCTCTACCTGCTCCACCATCCGGCAGAGGTCCTGCTCTTGTCAGGGCCTATTGGGACTGGCAGTGCCTCCACTGCCACCCACTGCCAGTGTTACATTGCTGGCGCCTGCCATGTTCTGTGCTGCCCCCTCCTGGTCAGTGCATGTCATAGTGAGTGGTCGAATTCCCAATCTTCCGGTCGAATGACTGCCTGAGGGGACAATTGACATATTAGGCTTTTATTATATAGGATAGATAGGTGCTTTTTATATTCTACATAATTACATAGTCATGGTCTATTGTTGACTTTTTCCAAACATACATTTTTTGTTCGCTTTGCTCACTATCAAGTTTGCTTATTGCTTATCACCATAGAGCAGTGAGGGGGAAAAAAGGGTGTATTCCAATGGTGGTGTGCTATTAATTTCTGTTTGAGATTAATTAGTAACAATAAACCTCCTCAGAAATAGCATTTTCATACGTGATTATACAACCACAGCACCTTCTTCATTAGTTATGTAAATGATTCAATGTAATAATTAATTTTAAAAGAAGGCTTTTTAAATATCCAATAACTGAAAAATTTTAAATTATTGCTGCCAGCATGATTTACTCAGTGCATTGATGTGAGCACTGCAAATGCTGCCTGATACACAGTAGGTGTGGAGCAATTAATTTTAATTAACTAATTAGTAAAAGTGCTCCCCCTAATATATTGCTTTTATTGATATATGAATGATATCAATATCAATTATGAGAAATAATAAACTACCTAGAATACTAAAAGACCAGAAAAACGGAAATCCCTAGATTTATGTGGAAATGTAGAGAAAATCAATAAATCAGTGTGGATGTTCTATAGTTAGAAAGGCCTTCATTCAATGTGGCTTTTCAATTTAAGCCCAAAGAACAATACCACACTGAATTTTCTCAGGCCAATTTAGAAAGAGTCTGCTGAAATTTTAGTATCTTCTATTTTGAGGAAGAAATGTTGATGATACAAAGGTAGGTTCTGAATCCAGATTATAACAAACGAGAGTCTTACTCCATTGAGTAAATGAATCCAACTCCTCACAAAGGATCACATTCTTTTTTATATCACAGAAAATTGTTTTTGAAAATTAAAACAAAATAAAACCACTCACCCAAGGGTGATTAAAACAGAATAGATCTATGGTCTTGGGGTTAGGGGAACACAACCACACCAAGACCAGACAAACCGCAATTAACCTTTTGTTTAAATTCCACCGGATTTTTTCTATGAGAACCAGAGAGACACAAGGAGGGAGCTTGTGTCCGCTACCAGAAATAGAGGAGTGAAAACATAATCGATTGAAATGTCTTCACAGTTCTTTATATGACATTTTAAATGTTTGCTAATGTTAGCTATAGCAGTGCTCAGAATAAATGAAATAAAACATTACAGAATCTAAAGTTTACCTATAGCCAAGACTTCAATCGCCTTGGAAGATATTTCAAACAAAGTAGCGATTTTCAACCTTTTTCATCTCATGGCACACATAAATCAATTACTAAAATTATGCAGCTCACCAAAAATATATTTTTTGATGATCTGACAAAAAATAGTTATAATTTTGATGCATTCACATTGGATGACTATTGTTATGTTGGCTGTTGTCATTTTTTTATTTGACAATCTAAGGGAAAAGAGGTCAGTGCCCCTGACTAAATAGTGAAATATTGCATGTTTTTAAAATTCTTGCAGCACACTGTTTGAAAGTTGCTGAAATAAAGGAACCTCTTTAAAATGTTTCTAAGTAAACTAAATACCATATTGTAGCAGCTCTAAATAAATGCTAAATAAGTTTGGTTATATACAAGGTGGGTCAAAAGTAAGTTTAAAATTGTTTGTATGGGATATAATACAATAATTAATAAACACCAATACAAGAATAAACTTTGTTTCATGTACTTACAATTGTAAACTGCTGTGTGGTGTTGTTTTTTTTGTTTTGTTTTGGTGTGTGTGTGTGTGTGTGTGTGTGTGTGTGTGTGTCTTTACTAGTAATCATTACCCGAGGATATTTTTTCCACTGAATTTAGAGAGAATGGAAGGGAGGAGATGAGACACAGAGAAAGATTGATGTGAAAGAGACACAATGATTGGTGTTCACACCCTTGACCAGAACCTGAGACACTTCAGTCTGAAGGCTGACACTCTAACCACTGAGCGTAAATGGCTAGGGCTATCAACCTACTTTTGCCCCACCCTGTATATCCATTAAATTATGGATTTTAAAGCAGTTATCTCTTTTCTGTTTCTTAGTATCTTTATCACCTACCTACCTTTATTGGTTTTAATATAAAACCTAATTTATTTTTAAAAGGTTTATGCTTAGAGTTCACTCTTATGAGAAAAGCCATGGATCTTATAAAAATGGAATTGGCTTTTCCTTCCCTCTGTTCCCATAGAATCTTGTAGTGCCCTGAACATATAACACTTATTAACAAGATATGTCCTTCAATGGTATTTAGACAGTGTCTAGCTTATGCAGATTTGTATCCCTAGAATTAGCAAATTGCTTAATAAGTATTTGGTGATACAAACTGCTAACATTTTACTATTTTTAACACAAAATGTAAGAAAGTTGTTTGCCTTTCAAATCATTGTAAAATAAATATTCTGTATCTAAATATTTTATTTTTCATGAATATACTCTATACAATCAAGGCTTTAGCAATATAGCTCTAATTCTCAAGATATTGGTTTTCTATTATTTGGTTAGGGCATAATTTTCTTTTTTCCCCCTGTGTATTTAGTGGAGTCCTTTGAAATATAAACATGTCACCTTCACCTTGTTTAAGTCTATCTCAACCTTCGAGAAGGTGTTTTCTTTGATTAGGAAAGTTGCTCATGACAGTTTAAGATGGATATTCCAAATTAAAGTTTTCAATTTATGCTTCATTAATCTTCAGAAGTGAAGACTGATTTATTTCCAAAGTAAGCACCAAATAATTTCAAAATAAACATTCTGTAAAAGAGCCCTTTCTCTCTCTCTCTCTCTCTCTCTCTCTCTCTCTCTCTCTCTCTCTCTCTTAGAAATTAGTGCCTTTTTATTTTTCTAAGGGCAAATAATTATCAACTGCTGGTGTAAATTAATATTCTACAGATTCAAATTCCAGAGTTGCATAATAATAAAATATTGTGTTTAGGCATTGTTTTGCATATTACTTTAAAACAAACATGATCCTAAATGTGAAAATTGAAATAAGGTCATAAGAACATTTATCTAGGGTAAAACTGCTCTTCTGAAACTTTGGCCGCTGTTCACCCCTGCTTGCTTAAAACAAAGGAATTATTGTTTTCGTTTTCAGCTTGAGACCTTGAAGACTAGAACCAGAGGAGTAACCAGCTAGCGCCAATTATGTAGCTACACCACCTGTTTTTACAAGATAGGACCACTTTCCCATGTCTAGCAGCATACATAATTAGAAGATAAGGAGCGAGCAATAGGGTCATTCATAGTCTATTGGTACCCCTTTCCCAGATGCAGCCTTGGGGGCTGTTCGCCAGATGTAGGGCAATAACATTTATGGTTCAGACCTCTTTAAAAGGACTGCCTGCACTCGGGGCGGGGCAGCTGTGGGTGTTAGGTCTCTGCACGGTGTCCCATGACTGTCCTGGCCAGTTTTCAATAAATCCTTGCCTGCTTATTACCAACTTAACCGCCTCCGTGGTCATTTGCAACTGGTCGTAGAAGTCGCCCCATAACTAATTAGAGGTTTTTTTTTTGTTTGTTTGCTTGTGTGTGTGTGTGATGCTTGTTTTTAAATTTTGTTATTAAGAGGAATTTTAGGGATAGAATTGGCAGATTTAGGGAAATTTAGGAATAAAGAAGATTCATGGGGAGGACTGCATAGGTGGGGGGTTAGAGCTGCCAAAAGGCTCACATCCACAGAGAACAGAAGGTGTCACAGGATGAGACGAGAGGAAGACATCCATTCACAGAAGATAGGAAAGAGCCACAAGGCATGGGGAGAAAGAGGACACAAACTTTCACAGAGGATAGAGAAATGCCAACAAATGGCAGAAAGAGAAAAACAGATTTTCACAGGAGACAGAGAACTCTACTACTGAATGGGGAGGAAACAAAGGGGCCACCCCGTGGGGTTTGGGCTTTGAAGCTGATATTTTGCAAAGGAGTGACCAATTAGAAGCAGTATGAAGAAACAAAAGAACTACAGCCTTTATAAACCTTAGCAAAATAGAGCTTAGTGTGTTACATCCCTACATGGGAATCTGTATTTGCTTCCAATAAATTTCCACCCTTTTCATCTACCACCTTTTGTCCATGGCTCCATTCTTTGAACCCATCTGGGCAAGGACCCTGGAAAGAAATCACCCTTGCATCCTGCTCAGGAAAACAATCCGAATCACGACTAGTGGCAAGAATGGAGGGAACTCTGTCACATGAAAAATAATCCTGTGTCCTATTCTTTTCCAAAACCCAAATTCACTCTTCCTTCTTGATGCCTCCTAAAATATTTATAACATAATTAGAGGCCCGATGCACGAAATTTGTGCAAGAGCAGGCCTTCCTTCCCCTGGCTGCTGGCACCGGCTTCCCTCCGGCACCTGGGACCCAGCTTCCCTGGCAGCCCGGAAGATCATCCCATAGGATGTCCGGTCTAATTAGCATATTATGCTTTTATTATTATTATAGGTGGGAAGAACAATATTGTTTAAGTCAACTGTGAAAGAAAACAGACTAAACTTCAAAAAATTGATTCAAGTAACATTAACCAGGGTCTATCGTATTAAATACAACCCCATCCCCCAATAAATAATGCTGATCATTTGATCCTTTCATAATCTTTCTCATAATGTTTCTCAAAAATGTCCATAAGTCAGGAGATTTTTGTGTTTGTTTTAACCATTTTTAAATGGCTGTTTAAACCACTTTTAAATGTAAAGCTCATTGACATTAAGTACATTCACGCTGTGATGCAACATTTACCATCATTCATCTCTAGAAACTTTGCATCTTAAACTGATGCTACTTATTCATTAAAGAGTAACTCCCTGTTCTCTCTTTCCCTAGCCCTTCACTACCACTATTCTACGTTCTTTCCCTGAATTTGACTGCTCTGGGTACCTTATGTAAGTGGAATCATTCAGTATTTAGCCTTTTGTGACTGGTTTACTTCACTTAGCACAGTGGTCAACAAACTCATTAGTCAACAGAGCCAAATATCAACAGTACAAAAATTGAAATTTCTTTTGAGAGCCAATTTTTTTAAAACTTAACCTTCTTCTAATGGCACTTCTTCAAAATAAACTCACCCAGGCTGTGGTATTTTTGTGTAAGAGCTGCACTCAAGGGGCCTAAGAGCCGCATGTGGCTCGCAAGCCGCAGTTTGCTGACCACTGATAGCATAATATCCTCAAGGTCCACCCATGTTATAGCATGTGTCAGAATTATTTTTTCTGTTTTAAGGGTGAATAATGTTCTATTGTAAAAATATACACGACATTTTGTTTATCTTTCATTTGTTGATAGACACTTCGATTACTTCCACCTTTTGGTTATCTTTAATAATAAAAGCGTAATATACTAATTAATCAGACATCCTTCTGGATGAAGCCAGGGCTTCAAGGGAAGCCTGGGTCCAGGCTGCCAGAAGGAAGCTGGTGCTGACAGTAGGGGAAGGAAGGCCTATTCTTGCATGAATTTTGTGCTATGAACACTGGTGTACAAGTATCTGTAGGAGTCTCTGCTTTCAATTCTTTTATATATATATATATATACAGTTAGAGGTGAAATTGCTACATCACAAAATCATTCTAATTTTAATTTTTAGAAAACTGCTACACTGGTTTCATAGCCAATCCAGGGCTTTAAAAGGTAAAATGTATAAAAATTAAAAAAGAGAAAGAAGTTGGTAGGCTCACTGTGGACTGAAATTTCATGCTAAAAGAGCCTTGAGATTAATTTTAATCTACTACTTCAATTCTATGCTCAAAATGTTGTTGTAATTTTAGAAGAAAATATAAGCTTGGATATCTATAGAAATAATTTATTTTTGTCTTTGTAACATCTAGGGCTTTTAAAATATATATTGTAGGGGCAATATGGGGCATCTCTGGCTTTTGATATCTTCTACTAAAAAAACTCGGCACCAGTTTAGGCACTGCTACTGTTTGTAGAGAATTAACCTTAGGATAAACACCTCCAAATTACTTCCTTATAGGAAATAAACTATATTCACACAAAAAAGCAAAATCTACAAATCATAACCACAGTAAATTCTTCTTGAATCCTATGAATTAAATTACTGGGCTCACACATAGGTTTTGTGTTTTTTGTTTTGTTGTTCAGAAAAGTTACAAGAATTTCAATGAACTTGTACATGGCGTTCTATTTTACTAACTAGAACCAGAAGCACCTTCACAGATTGGACAATTTGATTAAAATAAAAATTGGCACCTTAACTTGGAGGTTTGCAAACTTCAATAGACTTTCCTTCAAGTTAATTAATGTGTGAATATTTGACTATGGATTCAATAAACCCACAGGGTTCTTGTTGCTGTATTTTTTAGAAAGAACATGAACCAGTATATACCAATATTTTTTATTTTAATTTTGTATATTTTATTAATTTTTTACAGAGTGGAAGGGAGAGGGATAGAAAGTCAGAAACATCGATGGGAGAGAAACATCGATCAGCTGCCTCTTGCACGCCCCGCTACTGGGGATGTGCCTGCAGCCAAGGTACATGCCCTTGCCAGAATCGAACCCGGGACCCTACAGTCAGCAGTCTGATGCTCTATCCACTGAGTCAAACTGGTCTCGGCATATACCAATATTTTTTAAATGCTCAGACACAACTCCTTTAAATGTAATTAATACAATATATGAAGGTTATAAAACTAAAGGAGAAAATAAAAAATAGTAAAAATGAAATCTTGTCTTTTTAGCCCATAAACATAATATATAAATCACATTTTTAAATTAGCATTTGGCCTAAAAGTGTGTAAATAAATATTGACTATGAAATAATTAGATACTATGAAAACTTTACTTTCTCATTTTCTGAATTTTAATTACAAATGTTGTATGTAAATAATTTTTATTTGTAATAACAAAGATTTTTGAGCTATAATGTATTGTGGTTTATCATAGGTAAATGGTTTACAGAAAAAACTTTATTAATACATGTGGGCATGTTCAAAAACAGATATGCTAATTGGCAATACTGAATAATAAAATTATATGCATCAATGAATTCAATTGAAAAATTTCAAAACCATTAATTTCTGTGAAAATAAGACACACCTAAATCTCCAAGGTATTTGCTGTCATTGTACATTATTCTATTGTGTTACTGTTTCTATCAAGTTGTACTCAGATGATATTTGCGTGTAATTCTTTCTCTCCTTTACTAAACTGTACATTACATGCAACCAATATCCTGGGAATCTTAGACGTTTAAGAAATATTTTATAAATGAATAAAAACACATTTTAAAATTAACTGCCTGATTTCCATTAGGCTGTCTGCCTCATTTCTTTCAGACATGGGGTAACAACTTAAAAGAACAATCTTTTCTTTGGTACCCAAGCTAAATTGCATCATTCAAATTAAATTTCTGCTGCTATTCATGACAACTGTTTCTGCACCTGGCATTCTGCACAGCTCTGAAGCTTACCCCTTACTGTTAAAAAGAATTGATCACTTGATCGCTTTTGCAAAAGACTCCAGCTGTTACACAAGATTACTTTGGGGATGCTATTAGAACCCAGCAGGTGAAAAAACAAAGCCATTTATTTAACACCTCTTCTTACTGATAGTTACAGCAACTCTAGGTGTTCACATTAATGAGGAAGGCTGCCTACTTGTGCCAAAAATGGTGCATACCTATGAAAATTTTGTGCTGTTCACACAAAAAAGAATGAGGCTCCTACTAGATGTATAACAACAAAGCAAGCCTTGTTCCCCATTGGATGGAAGAGCCAGCAAGGTGCATCACAATTTTTGTATTGGGAAAACAACTCAAAAGGGCACATCTCATTGACAGAAGGGAGGTGAGTAATGTTTCCTACAGAGACACTTTGCTCAGTGTATTTCGGTGAGCTAATAGGGCCTTATAAAGGAAGCAGACACAAAAACAGTTTAGTATGGTCACTAGCTAGATAGTTACAGCATGCATAAGGGGAGACTAAAAATTGACAAGCAAATTAAATGCTTTTATTTGCTTATTTAGTTATTTTTCTCCTTGTGCTATAAATTATACTATCTAAACTATACTATAAATTGTCCTCTTTTGCAGATTCCTCTGATCTCATTTAGAGGGACATATATTATCTTTTAAATAAATTTTATCTATCTTTTAAAGCAAATGCAGTTGAGGTAAATAAGGCAGAGAAAAATTCATATGGCCAGAATCTTATTACATTCACAAAGTGAAACGAAACTATGTGACCTCACCCCTTCTTCCAATCACACATAAATACAAACACACACAGACACCATCTTTTCTGAATACGTCACAAAATGTCTGACCGTTTCCACTGACAACATTTGAAAAAAATTAAAAACTACAGTTAATGCAGAATCCTATATATAGGATGTTCTTTCCCACACATGTAAATGAGGCACAGTAAGAGATTAACAACAACTAATAATAAAATGATTAATATACTGTAATGAAAGTTATGTGAATGTGGTGTGGTCTCCCTCTCTCTCAAAATAACTTATTGTACTACACTCACTATTATTGTTGTGATGATGTGAGGAGCTGAATACCTCCATGATGAGATGAAAGTGAATGGCAGGCATTGGGATGTAGTGTTAGGTTACTATTGCCCACTCGGTTTGCCCTTATTCTTTGATATTTGATAACAGTCCCCTGTTAACTGCCTAATTTTTCACATCGTGCTCCATTTCAACTAAGTTGTTGAATGTTATTGGCATAACATTGTTTATAATATTCCGATATTATGTCGTTAGTGCTTATTAGATCAATAAATGACAATACCTCTCTCAGTCATGATTTTGGTAATTTGTGTTTTCTCTCACTTTTGCTCTCTTGCCCTCTGTCTAGCCATTGTGGCATCACTTTTATATGCTTTTTCAAAGAACCAGCTTTGGCTTTGTCAATTTTCTGCATTGTATGCCTGTTTTCTATTTCGTATCCCTGCTCTCATGTTTACTGTTCTTTTTTGTATTTGCATTGGCTTTATTTTGATAATCTTTTCCTAGCTTCTTAACTTTAAGTTATTGATTTAGACACTTTGTCATTTATAATACAAGCATTTACTTAATTTTTTATTGATTTGAGAGAGAGAGAGAGAGAGAGAGAGAGAGAGAGAGAGAGAGATTGTTTTTGTTCCACTTTTAATGCAATCACTGATTGATTTTTGTATGAGCGTTGGCCATACAATCTTGCTCTAAAAGGGGGAAAAGGGGGATGCTCTAACTAACTAAGCCACCTTGCCAGGGCTGTACCATAAGTATTTAAAACCTCATATTCCCCTCAAAGCGCTGCTTTCATTGTATCTCACAAATTTTGATTTGATGTGCTTAATTATTCAAGTCCAAATATCTTATAATTCTCTTGATATTTCTTCTTTGGATTATTTAAAATGTATTCTATAATTTCCACACAGCTTTTTCTGAGTATGGTATTGGTATTTATTTCTAATTTTTTCTATTTCAGTCAGAAAATATCTGCTACATCATTTCAATCCATTCATATATTTTGACACATTTTATAGCCCAGCATGTGACTTATTTTCTCCTGTAGTTCCAAGATTTTCCTCTTTTGCCTTTTTACATAACTGGACAAGATTCTGCTTTTTTTGTGTTTGTTCTGATTGGGGTTTGTGGATCATCTTGAATCTTTAAATTCATGTTTTTCATAAAATTTGGGGAATTTTTTGCCTTTATTTTTCATTTATTTTTTTTGTCTCATTTTCTTTCTCCTTCACTCCCAACACTCAAATATACTTTTGATACTGTCCCACGAATCCTGAGACACCATTCCTTTTTTTTTTTTAAACCTTTTATTTTATCTCTATTCTTTAGATTGAAATTACATGTATTAATCTAAGGTCACTAACTCTTCTGTCATTTCCAATGTACTAGTAAGCTCCATCCAGTGAATTATTTAGTCCGTACATTTTATTTTTCTGTCCTATAATGTCATTTGGGCTCTTTTTACATCCTTGAGCATAGTTATAATAATAGCTTTAAAATTATTATTTGTATCCATTAATTGTATTTTCCCCAGTATCTGCCTCCTTACAGTAGATCTCCAGAGCCTTCAGATGGTGTTTTTTTTTTAATATAAATATTGAATAAGTCACTATACAAAATTGTAGCGTATAAAAAATTTTAGAGAAATTAAATTGACCTGCTCAGTATCTGGCCAGTGGGCTTCTCATCACTGATTAAGTCTAGCACAAAATTCTAGATCTTTGTATAGGTTTATGTAATTTCTTCTTGTCAAGCTTGCTTTCATGACTTATGCTATGCATAGTTTCAGTAATACTGTGGGCCATGTTTATTACTAAATATTTTCAAAATGTGATGATATGCTTTAATTATAATTATAAACAAATATCAGAGATAATAGTTATACTATATGGCAATGGTAAATGCTTACTCCCATATTCCATTCCCCTGCACCCTATAGCCCCAACACACAGACATCATGAACAAAAAGTTTCCTCCTATCACTTGCAGATTAACATTCTTTTCAGAAAAACTAAGCCAACTTGTATAGCATAGAATCATTTTCTAATAATATTGTGTTATTTTCTAATCCCAAAAGAGCTATTTCAGTTATTTCAAATTAAAGTCCATTTCTATTTTTAATTTTAAACTCAGTAGAGTTGCCTCTATTTGTCATTCAAAACTAAGTCACTTAGGGAATGGAAAAAATTGTTTTAACAGCTTCGTTTGTTTTGATAATTTCCATCAATGAGCATCTTCCCCCAAATTCAAACACTATAAAACTTAAGATTCCAATTTTTTTCTCAAATTGACAAAGGTTATAATATAATTTTATGGGATTGCTAGTAATCCCAAACTGCTCCCCTGCCAGTTTCTTTGCCCCTAACTGCCCTACCCTATAAGCCTGGTCACCCCTATCTGCACTTCCCTGCAGGCTTGATCACCCCCAACTGCCCTCCCCTGCAGGCCTGATCCCTCCCAACTGCCCTTCCCTGCAGGCTCGGTCACCCCCAACTTCCCTTCTCTGCCAGCCTGGTCACCCCTAACTGCCCTCCCCTGCAGGCTGGGTTCCCCTAGCTGCTCTCCCCTGCAGGCCTGGGTCCCTCCCAACTGTCCTTCCCTGCAGGCTCGGTCACCCCCAACTTCTCTTCTCTGCCAGCCTGGTCACCCCCAACTGCCCTCCCCTGCAGGCCTGGTCCCTCCCAACTGCCCTTCCTTGCTGGCCTGATCACCCACAGCTGCTCTCTTTTGCAAGCCAGGTCCCTTCCAACTTCCCTCCCCTGCTGGCTATCTTGTGGTGGCCATCTTGTGTCCACATGGGGGAAGGATCTTTGACCACATGGCGGCAGCCATCTTGTGTGTTGGAGTGATGGTCAATTTGCATATTAATATTCTATTACATCACTAGGGGCCCGGTGCATGAAATTCATGCACTGGGGGTGGGTGGCCCCTCAACCCAACCTGCCCCCTCTCACATACTGGGAGCCCTCAGGGGATGTCCAACTGATGGCTCACCCCAGCCTGCCCAAGGCCTAAAGCTTCATCATCCTGCTCAGCTCAGCCCTGGCTGACTGTGACCACCCTGCTCCGGGGGCTGGGCACTCGCCACCATTTCCACTCACAGTGTCCGGGGTCTGGGCGCTCTCTGCCGCTGCCACCACTGCTGCTGCTGCTGCCGCCACTTCCCCTCACAGCACACGGGGGCTGGGTGCTCACCGCCACCACCATTTCATCTCCACCGCCAGGGCTGGCGCTCGTGCCACTTGGCCCCACCCCTGCTCCTGATTAGCTGGTAGCATAGCCAATCAGGAGCAAAGGTACAGTCAAATTTGCATGTTTCTTTTATTATATAGGATGGAAGTGTTCAAAATGAAGTTTCACCAGTTGAAGAGGGTTATATAATAAAAAATTAAGCAAATGATGGGGATTGGACTAGATGTAGGATGAGATCTTCTCTAGTGTGAACTTTAATGTATAACCACTGTACTGGTATACAAAGATATTATTTTCATAAAACATCAAAATAAATATATTCAATTTAATTATTTCCATTGTGGCCTTTTTCCAAAATTTTCTTAGGGTCACTAAATATCCTACATGTTATTTACCACATTTGCTTTATTGAGCTTTGCAAATATTATGTTTTTACAAATTGATGGTTTGTGGTAACCCAGTGTTGAACAAATCTATCAGTGCTATTTTCCCAATAGCATTTGCTTGCTTTGTGTCTTCATGTCATATTGGTAATTCTCACAATAGTTTAATTTTTTTCTTACCTATATATGTTATGGTGATCTTTTGTCAATGATCTTTGATATTTCTATTATATTTGTTTTCAGGTGCCACAAACTACTCCCATATGAAATAGTGAACTTAATCAACAAATGTGTGTGTTCTAATTACTCCACTGACTGGCTATTCCCCCATCTCTCTTCATCTCATCAGGCCTCAACATTCCCTGAGAAACAATAATATTGAAATCAGGCCAATTAGGAATCCTAACATGACCTTTAAGTGTTGTGAAAGGAAAAGTTACACAGCTCTCACTTTAAATCAAAAGCTAGAAATGATTAGGCTTAATGAAGAAGGCATGTGGAAAGCCAAAATAAGCTAAAAGCTAGGCCTTTTGCATGACATAGTCATCCAAGTGGTGAATAAAAAGTAAAAGTTCTGGAAGGAAACTAAAAGTGCTACTCCAGGGAACATATAGTCCTTTAGTGAAAGAAGATGCCATCTAGAGAAGTAAATGCAAGGCCTGGCTTCACAGCATCAAAGGACAGGCTGATGTTTCTGATTAGAGGCTAATGTGCTGGTGACTTTAAATTAAATAATGCTCATTCACCATGTCCAGAATCCTAGGGACCTTAAGAATTATGCTACATCTGCTCTGCCTGTGTTCTATCAATTGAACAACAAATCCTGATGACAGCACGTCTGTTTACAACATGCTATACTGAATATTTTAAGCTGACTGTTGAGACCAACTGCTCAGACAAAAAGATTCCTTTCAAAATATTACTGCTCATTGACAATGCACCTGGTCACCCAAGAGCTCTGATGGAGATGAGATTAATGTTGTTTTCATGCCTACTAACACAACATCCATTCTAGAGCCCATGGATCGAGTCTATTTTTATATACTTATATATATTTTTTAGTATTTATTGTTGAGACTATTACAGATGTTCCCCCTCTCCCCCACTTGAATCGAGTCATTTTGACTTTCAAGTCTTATTATTCAAGAAACACATTTTAATAGGCAATCAATGCCATAGGCAGTGATTCTTCTGATGAATCTGAAAAAAAAAAAGACAATTTAAAACCTTCTGGATAAAAAGAATTAAATTAAATTTTAAAAAAGCAAAACTTTATGCAAAGTATTTATCGTTATAGATGCCATAAGGACAGTCATGATTCATGGGAAAAATTCGAAATATCAACATTAACAGGAGTTTGGAAGAAGTTGATTGCAGCCCTCATGAATAACTTTGAGGTGTTCAAGACTTAAGTGGAGAACGTAGCTGCAGGTGTGCTAAAAATAGCAAAGAAACTGGAATCAGAAGAGGAATCTGAAGATGTGACTAAATTGTTGGAATCTCTTTATAAAACTAACAGATGAGGAACTGGTTCTTATGAATGAGCAAAGACAGTTGTTTGTGGATGAAATCTACTTCTGGTGAAGATGCTGTGAAGATTGTTAAAATGACAACAAAGAATTTAGAATCTATAATAATAAAAGCATGCTACATTAATTAGACCGCACATCCTTCCAGAAGAAGCCTGGGCTGTGAGGGAAGCCCCCCCCCCCCCCCCCCCCCCACGCACCCTCCCCCTCCCCCCGGGTCCCCAGTGCCAGAGGGAAGCTGGAGCCTGCAGCCTGCAGCCAGGGGAAGGAAGACTTACTCTTGCACAAATTTCATGTATGGGCCTCTGGTATTACATAAACTTAGTTGATAAAGCAGTGGCACATTTTGAAAGGATTGATACAAATTTTGAAAGAAGTTCTAATGTGGGTAAATGCTATCAAACAGCATTGCATCTACAGAGAATTTGTAAAAAAGGAAGAGTCAATTCATGTGGCAAACTTCATTGTTGTGTTAATTTAAGAAATTGCCACAGCCACCCCAACTTTTAGCACCTAGTATCCTTGTCAATCAGAAGCCATCAAAATTCAAGACAAGATCCTCCACCAGCAGAATGATTAGGACACACTGAAGGCTCAGATGATGGTTAGCATTTTGGACAATAAAGCATTTAAAATTTTAAATTGAAGCATATACATTGCTTTTTTTAGACATAACACTTAATAGACTATAGTATAGTGTTAACATAATTTTATCTACGCTGGGAAACCAAAAATGTTGTGTGACTCAAACACTGCAACAATTGCTTTATTGCAGTGGTCCAGAACTAAAGCTACAATATTTCTGAGCTATGCCTATGTTTGTAAAATAATCTAAATATCAAGTTTATAAGAAAAAAAATTAATATAACAAATGTACTGCAATGGGTCTTTTACATTGTGCTGCATTTTGTTAATCTGCATTATAACTTGCCTAATTACGCCTTAAACAATAAAAACCTTTACATATCTCTCCAACATGTTTCAGTAGTTCAGTGATGTTGTCAAAGGCCTAGGGGTTTTTATCCTTTGCTTCATCTTTCTCACTGTGAAGACTTTTTTAGTCAGCCTTTTTGCTGCAGAGTAATAAGATTGCTGCTAACATCCCAGTTATCCCATCTTCTCTCAATAGTACCCAGAGCTATAAAAGTGCAAGTGACAAGGTAAAGTTCTTTCCTCAATGCTTATGTCTTTTTTACCAAGAAGTAAAAAATTTCCTAAAAGCAGCTCCAGAATTACGTTGACATAATAGCAATGAGAACTATGTCATATGGCTGTTCTTAGACAAAAACTGACAAAGGAGGACGGGATTACCATGATTAATTTAGATTCTTGTTTCTCAGCTAGAAGTGGTATACTCCCTAAGGGGTATTCAAAACCTTTGAGGGTTTTTCTTTTTTTAAATTGCCATTATGTCTGGGATATTAAGCTGAACTTGAATTGTGAAAGCCAAAAATAGCCAATATAATGTTATCTGCAGAAAGCTATGTTCAACGAAGACTTTCCGCTTCAAAGGTCTCATTGAAAGCACTAATTTAGGTGAAAACAACACCCTCCCTTGAGAATGGGCACATTTCTCTCTGAACAAAATGGTAAGAAAAAAAAAAGATGCATTCTGGTGGGCAAGGAAATGTCTGCCACAATTTTTAGGCTTTCTCTTTGTGACTCATTCCTTTGTTTTACTGAAACCACAAAGGAAATGCAGTTTAAAAATGTAAATGCCTGGGAAAGCTATATATCATGTATAACCTTGACTCACTATTATTTTGCATAGTGTTCTACATTTCTGCCTCAATAAATATCAGTTGAAAATGTTGCCAGTGGCATTTGTGAAGGGTGGTATACTAACCTGAAGAGAAAAATAAATATATCTGGTGTGAACCAAAAGGGGCTCGGAGATAAATCCCACAAGCTCAGTATTGAAAGAAACCTCACAGGAAGATAGGGTCATAAATTCCTGACAGGGCAGGTCATGGTGGGGTGTCGCTCCCCAGGCCTACAAAAGGTTTATTTTTTGCCTTAAGCAAGCTCTGTGTATTGTTTTTGTTCATCTAGGTTAATTCACCTTTAAAATGCCAGGAGTCATTATTCCTCTTTTACAAACCCTTGGGAGGTGTAAAACCCTGTAGGGAGCACACAATGCTGTTAATTATCCTGTAATTCAGTCATAAAGATTTCCAGGCTTACATTCTCCAGCCTTCATGTAATGTTCCTTGTGGGAAGCCATCCATTACCAATACTATCATGAGAGAGCATCAAGGAACTCAGAAGGCTTATGAACCTTGAGCTTTGGCAGGGCCCAAGCTATGCACCAATTGTTCTGTCTTGAGATAGCGATGGTTCGAAGCAATTTCCTGACCTGATAGTCTCAAAGTAAATCTTTACTGACCTTTGAGATGGTCTGTCTGCTACCTGTTTGCAGTGCTTTACCGAGGACAAGATCTCTGTATCTAAAAGTGAATAAAAAACAGACCTGCCAGAAATCGGTGTGCCTCTCCAAGAGAGAGGTTTCCACCCGGCCCCTCATGCCTTCTCTGTTCATATTTCTTGTCTAGTGTTTTCATTTGTGCATGGCCCCTTCTTCAGATCCTGAACCCGAGCTGTGCTGGTTGCAGCAGTTCCTTATCTACCATCTTTAATTCCAAATGTGTTAAAGGAACTGCAAAACTGTCATTTTTCTGGAGAGGTTGGAGTCTTGCCTCCCAGCATGTTGTCAGCGTGGCTCAATAAACTCTTATAATATTCTCCACAGGTTCGGACCTTTCTTACACAGACACTGGTGATTACCATGGTCACAGCATTACTCCTACTTGAAACTAGTTTCATGTAAAAGCTTTATTGTGAGTTTGAATTTTGATTTGTCATTTCATATAATGAACTATCAAGCTTTTAAAAATTAAATTCCTGATCAAAGACAACTCTAAGGTAATATTCCTCACTTTTATAAGAGTAAAATGGAAGTTAGGTATAAAATAAATTGAAGGGGGATTTTAACAATGCATGAAAACTTACATCAAGATCAATTTTAAGACTACATGAAGCATTAGTGGGAAATGTTTCAATATTCGATAAACACTAAATAAATGTTAGGATATATAAACTACTTTTATAGGAAGTATAAAAGCACTAGAATTAGAAAAGTACCAGAAAAAGCTACTGAAATATTTAATTCATTTGTTGAGGTATTTTAATTATTTCTGATAATTGTCTACTTAGTAAAATTTTACTACCACTGTAACTAAACCTGAACAGGTCTTCCATGTTCCCTCCATCATTTCCATAAATACCATTTCCTTATCCATCAGAGGAAAAACAACTCTGATCACTCATCTGAGTCCCATCCAAATTGTGAATGCTCATAGACTCTCCCACTCATGACCCACCTCATGATAAACTCAAATATATCTCCCATGAGTGCATGGTGAAACATCTTCCTAACGCTAATATATTTAATATTTTACCTCAATCTTTTATGTTCCTGTATTTATATCATTTATGTAACTACCTTTGTGCTCACCTAGCCTACTTATGCACAATTAGTTACTTACTACTTTTTTAGTATTATAATGATAAACTACCTTCTCAAGTTTAATAACAATTCTCAAGTGACTTAAAAAAGTTAGTACATAAGAAAAACAACCTCTCTACTTCACATGTGGAATCAAGCCTTTTAAAAAATATCTTTGAAGAACATAAGATAAAATCTAGATAGATCTGGCATTTATTTCTTCAAGTTTTAATGTGCATGACCATTCACTTGACCTTGAACTTTGAAGTTAGACAAGAAAAAATAATTTATAAAATCAAGTGATTAGTCCAGAGTCAGTATATGCATATCACAGTCAACTGAATTTGCAATACAATAGCAGAATAATCTTTATTATTAGATTTATACTTTTCAAGAATAAATGTAGAATTTTGAAAACTATATTTGGTTTATGGCATTCTGTTCAATACAAGGAATCACATACTATTCCATTCCCCATTGTCATTTTACTCTTTAATGTTAGCATAGGAAAAATGTATATAAAATAATTATTTTTATATACAAAAATATGATTACTCAAAAATTAAATTTGAAATGTTTATCAATGCCTTAAGCAAAAAAAAGCAGTCTTGTTGTTACTATAAAATTTAAGAAAATCAGATAAGACCATTGGCTAAATGCATAATCTGATTCTTCTCTAATTGAAAATATTTTGTCATGATATGTGGCTCCCAAAAAGATTCAATTTTTAATTCAATTCTGAAATGTGAAAAATGTACTTACTTGATACAGAAATTCATTCCTAAAATACAGAATTTTATGGGAAGAGTACTTTCTTTTTTTATTTATGTAGTTAAAACATTTTTAGTAGTGGTATTGGTTAATAGGATCACATTGGTTTCAATTGTATATTTCTATGATAAACTTCAAAAGTGCATGCAAAGTTTTAGTAAAGAAATTGTCACAATGATAGTGCTGTTAAAATAATTGCACTTTTAAAATAATTCTTTACTGTTTAAAGTATTACATAGTCTCCTTTTCCCCCATTTACCTCTCCCTAGCTGCCCCCACCCCCTAGCACATGCCCTCACCCCCCTACTAACCTACTTTTTAATAATGGGAAAGAAGCAAAGGAAAGGCCAAACATTATAGGGATGCCATCTAGACAGCTTGACCAGCAAGCTAAAGCATTACACTCCTAGGGAGCCACCAATCTATTCCTTGCAGATCTCTGGTGGAAAGGACTACTCAGGGGAGTTGGGGTGGATAGATGCATGCCAATAAAGCTGGGGGGACTCAAAAAGTGCTTGCTGTCAATCACACAGAGGTCAGAGGTCATTGGCCAGAATGGATGTGGCCAATGCAATGGTATGAACTTTGGGATACCTAAGTATCTAAACAAAGGAATTCCCTCTCTTGACTTCTCTTGTGCTCTTGATGCTCTTGGGACTCTTGTTGCAGGGGGTATGCTCTCTTGGCTCCCCTGTATTCACCCACATGGCCCATGGCCAAACACACACAATGGACTAATGGACTCAATTAGCCTGAGGCTGAACTAGTCCTGGCTGCAATATTGAATGGAAACTCTGGACCCTGGCTTTGCATCTAGCTCTGCAGAAGCCCAGCTGTACTTCTTCCAGGCTTGGATTAGGATTAAGGGAAATGAGACTTTGGGATCCCAGGGATATAATTCCATGCAAATGAAAATCATTCATCCAAAGACTGGGAAGAGGTCAATGGGGGACAAAGGAGACATATGTAATACTTTAAACAATAAAGAATTTAAATTAAAAAAAACCACTCATCCAACCATGCAAACTTCAGAATATTATTTTTCTTGAAATATAAGAGCACCATCCCCAGCACTCAGTGGAAAAAGGGATACCCCACCTCTACCGGTAACAATGCCACTGTCAAAGGCAATAGATAACAATTGCACTTTCTATAAAAATTATTACTCTAGTATCTACAAATTTGACTTATTTAACAATAGCCATCCCTCCTCCAAATATTTGCTTCTACAATGGAAATTTAGTAGAGGTAGCCTCAAAATAATTTCCATAGGTACCTCTGAGTTAATTTCATATACTGTTTGACCCTTCTCAGAATTATTGTGAGAATGAAAAAAAAATGCATTGTTTCTTCCAGAACCCCAAATAAAAGTTCAAAATGTTTATTGTATGAATTTCTGTATTAAATTAATTTAGTAAATTTTTGTATGTTTATTCTATAATAGGCACTGGACATGTAACAACAAACAAAACAAACATAGTTCTTATCCCAGGGGAGATTACACATTCTGCCTTATCTAAGAAAACACTTAGTATCAATAAATAACAAACATGTCCATTTCTACTTTTTCCTCTAGCTTCTTGACTTACCTCTAATAAACAATTCAGAATTTATATATCTGCTTAGGTTTCAAACATTTACTCCAAACATACTATTTGGCAGGCAAAATTCAATTGTTTCTTTTTCACTTCCTCCTTTTTTTCTCCCTCTTCCTCTTCTCTCCTCTCTTTCCCTTCTTCTTCCAACCTTCTCTCTCTCTCTCTCTCTCTCTCTCTCTCTCTCTCTCTGTCTCTCTCTCTCTCTCTCTGTCTCTCTCTCTCTCTGTCTCTCTCTCATATAATCTCTCTAAGGTTTATATAAGATCATTAACCATTAGGGAATATAAATTAAAACCATAAGGAGATAATAATAAACACGTTAGAATATTTAAAATTAAAAAGGCAAACAATAACAATTGTTGAGAATGACAGAAAGATACTGGAACTTTCATATACTGCTGATAAGAAAAATGATAAATCCACTTTACAAAACAATTTGGAAATTTTCTGTAAAGGGAAATATATATTTACCATATGATCCAGCAATTCCACTTACAGGTATTACCCAAGTAGATTGAAAATTTATGCCCAAATACTGTATTTTAGTGTCTTATTATTAACTAGAGGCCCAGTGCACAAAATTCATGCATGGAGGGGCGAGGGGTGTCTCTCAGCCCAGCCTGAACCCTCTCCAATCTGGGACCCCTTGAGGGATGTCCTACTGTCGGACATCTCTCTCACAATGCAGGACTGCTGGTTCTCAACTGCTCTCCTGCCTGCCTTCCTGATTGCCCCTAACCTCTCCTGCCTGCCAACCTGATGACCCCTAACCACTCCCCTGCCAGTCTGTTTACCCCAAACTGCCCTCCCCTGCAGGCCTGGTAACTCCTACCTGCCCTTTCTTACAGGCTTGATTGCCTCCAACTGCCCTCCTCTGCAGGCTCGGTCCCTTCCAACTGCCCTTCCCTGTTGGCCATCTTGTGATGGCCAAATTGTGTCCATACAGGGGCAGGATCTTTGACCACATGGGGGCAGCCCTCTTGTGTGTTGGAGTAATGGTCAATCTGCATATTAGTCTTTTATTAGATAGAATAGAGGCCTGGTGCACAGGTGGGGGCCGGCTGGTTTTTCTTTAAGAGTGTCCTGGATCAGGGTGGGGGGGTCCCTTGGGGTGTGGGGCAGCCTGGGAGAGGGGCCTGTGGTGATTTTCAGGCCAGCCACGCCCCCCAGCGACCCAAGCAGAGGCCGTGGTATCTGGAATTTATTTATTTTCTACAATTGAAACTTTGTAGCCTGAAGCAGAGTCAAGCCTCCTGCTTGCTCCATAGCTGCAGCCATTTCTGTTGGGGTTTATTTATCTTCTATAATTGAAACTTTGTAGCCTTAAGTGGAGGCCAAAACAGGCCTGGGCTGTGGAAAGCTTGGCTTTCTCCATTGCCAAGGGCAACCCTAGCATCCTGTTATCTCCAGCTCTGTGGCTGCCGCCATTTTTGTTGAGATTTATTTATCTTCTATAATTGAAATTTTGTAGCATTGAGTGGAGGCCTGGGCCAGTCAGGGTGTGTGGAAAGCTTGGCTTCCTCCATCGCTGGGAAAATCCAAGCCTCCCTCCTGCTCTCCCCATGGACACAGCCATCTTGGCTGGGTTAATTTGCATACTTGCTCCTGATTGGCTGGTGGGCATCGCTTGTGGGTGTAGCACAGGTACAGTCAATTTGCATATGACTCTTTTATTAGATAGGATAATATTTTTCATACTACTAATATTATTAAAAATAACCCAATATTGAGGGGAAATCCAATGTCCACTAACTAGAGAATAAGTAAACAAAATGTAGTAAATTCATTCAATGGAATATTATTCAACAATAAGAACAAATTACTATTACATGTAATAACATGGATGAATCTCGAAGGCATTATAGCCAGATTTAAAAGGCTATACACTGTATGACTCCACTTGTATGACATTCTGGAAAAGGTAACACCACAGAGACAGTAATCCAAACATTGGTGAGTGAGCTCCTGCTTCAGGACTCCTCCCCAGCCTGTTGGGACCCAGTGTCCTAGGATCTGGCACCAAGACCCCACAGTGAGTGCAAGCCAAGGGGATCCCTGTGCCCCAACCCCATCCTGGACCCCACAAGTGTGCTGCTAGCCTGATCCTGAGTCACCCAGAGCCTGCTCCATCCCCAACACTGGGACCTGCTGCAGAGGCAACCTGGAGACACCTAGAGAACCCCACTCTGGGCCACAGGAGAGTGGGAACTGTGCAACTCAGAGCAACCAGAGCCTGTTCCACCCCAGTCCATGGAACATCCCTGCTGGGGTGACCCCAAGCAATAAGTGCCCACCCCACCCAGCCCCAGGACAGTCCTGATGGGGCCATGTGGAGCAACCCAACACGCACCTCACTGAGAGACCCACGGAAACTCACCACCACTCCACACTAAGGAGGGGTGAACTGGAGCAACCCAGAGAGCATCTCACACTAGGCTAGAAGCAAGCAAGTACTATGAGACCCAGAGCAGCCCACACCCCTGGTAAATATATTTGCACCCAAAGTAGGAACTCCCAAATACATTAAAAAAAAAACTTCTGGGAGATATCAAGGGTGAGATCCATTGCAATACCATCACAGCAGGGGACTTTAATATCCCATTGACATCAGTGGATAAATCCTCTAGACAAAAAAATCAGAAAAGAAACAGCAATCCCAAATGACTCACTAGATCAGATGAAATTAATCAACATCTACTTTCACCTTAAAGCTACAGAATATAAATTATTCTCAAGTGCAGATGGGACATTTTCAAAGATAGAACACATATTGGGACACAGACAAAATCTGTTCAAATTCAAGATTGAAATCATATCAAGCATCTTCTCAGACAACAATGACATAATATTAGAAATCAACTACAATAAAAACAAAAACAAACATTTAAACACTTGAAGACTACATAGCCTGTTATTGAATAATGATTGGGTTACCAAAGAGATCAAAGAAGGAATTAAAAACATCCAGGAAACAAATGACAATGAAGACACAACAACCCAAAATCTATGGGACTCAGTGAAAGCAGTCCTGAGAGGGGAGTCCATAGCACTACAGGTCTACCTCAAAAAACAAGAAAAATGGTAATAAATCATCTAACTCTACAACTTAAAGAATTAGAAAGAGAGCAAGAAAAGGCCAGAGTAAGCAGAAGGAAAGAAATAATGAAGATCAGAGCAGAAACAAATGACAGAGAGACCAAAAGAAAACAACAGCAACAACAACAAAAAAAACAATACTAAAGACCAATAAAACTAAGAGCTGGTTCTCTGAAAGGATAAACAAGATTGATGAACCTCTAGCTGGGCTCATCAAGAAGCAAAGAGAGAGGACCCAAATAAACAAAATCAGAAACAAAAGAGGTGAAATGATAACAAACCCAAAAGAAATACAAGGGATAGTAAACAAAAAACTATGAACAACTCTATTTCAACAAACTAGTCAACCTAGAAGAGACTGACATATTCCTAGAAAAGTATGACCTTTTAAAACTCAAAGAGGAAGAATAAAAAAAATCTAAATAGGCTGATATCTACCAAGAAATTTGAAGCAGTAATAATAATAATAAAACTTCCAGCAAACAAAAGCCCTGGGCCAGACACAGGACAGTTTTACCAAACTCTCAAAGAAGAACTAAAACCCATCCTCAGACTACTCCAAAAAATTCAGGAAGAATGTTTACTTCCAAGCTCATTCTATGAATCCAGTATTACCCTAATACCAAAACCAGATAAAGACACTACAAAGAAAGAGAATTACAGGCCATTATCCCTGATGAACACAGATGCTAAAATCCTCAACAAAATTCTAGCAAATTGGATTCGGCATTACATTAGAGAGATCATCTACCACAGCCAAGTGGGATTTATTCTAGGATGCAAGGATGGTATAATATCTGCAATCAACAAATGTGATATATCACATAAACAAATTGAGAGACAAAAATCACATAATCATTTAAATTTATGCAGAAAAGGCATTTGACAAAATCCAATACCCTTTCTTGATACAAACTCTCAGCAAATTGGAATAGAGGGATCCTATCTCAACACAATAAAAGCCTTATATGACAAACTTACAGCCAACATCATACTCAATGGGCAAAAACTAAAACCATTTCCCCTAAGAACAGGAACAAGACATGGATGCCTACTCTCACCACTCCTGTTTGACGTAGTTTTGGAAGTGCTAGCCATGGCAATGAGACAAGAAGAAAAATAAGGCATCCAAATTGGAAAAGAAGTAAAACTGTCATTATTCACAGATGACATGATACTGTACATTGAAAACCTAAAGACTCATAAAAAACTATTAGAGTTAATAAAACTAATTCAGCAATGTCGCAGGATACAAAACGAATACCCAGAAATCTCTGGCTTTTTTTATACACCAATAATGAACTCACAGAAAGAAAAACTGAAAAAACAATCCCATTTGCCATTGCAACAACAAAAAAATTAAGATACCTAGGAATAAACTTAATGTAGGAGCTAAAAGACCTGCACTCAGAAAACTACTGGATATTGAAATAAAGAGATAGAGGAAGACATAAACAAATGGAAGAATATACCGTGTTCATGGAATGGTAGAATCAACATCATTAAAATATCCATACTACCTGAAGCAATCTATAGATTTAATGCAATCCCGATTAAAATAACAATGGCTTATTTCACAGACCTAGAAGAAACACCCCAATAATGCATAAAAAAAGAGCCTAAATAGCTGCAGCAATCTTGAGAAAGATGAACAAAATTGGAGGGATCACAATACCAAATATCAAGCTATATTACAAAACCACTGTTCTCAAAACTGCCTGGTACTTACACAAGGACAGAAATAAAGTCCAATGGAACAGAACAGAGTACCCAGAAATCAATCTAAGTAATTACACTCAATTAATATTTGTCAAAGGAGGCAGTCTTTTCAATAGTGTTGGAAAAATTAGTCAGATACTTACAAAAAAGTGAAACTAGATCACCAACTTACACTATACACAAAAATAAACTCAAAATGGATAAAGGGCTTAAATATAAGATGGGAAACCATAAAAATTTTAGGAGAATCCATAAGCAGCAAAAATAGCAGACATACGTCATAGAAACATTTTTTACCGATGCAGCACCTAGGGCAATAGAAACTAAGGAGAAAATAAACAAATGGGACTACATCAAAATAAAAATCTTTTGCACAGTAAAAGAAACCATTAACAAAACAAGAAAGCCCACTGCATGTGAGAACATATTTGCCAATATTATATCCAATAAGGGCCTAATCTCCAAAATTTATAGGAAACTCATACATCTTAACAAAGTGAAGATAAACAATCCAATCAAAAAATGGGCAAAGGACTTAAACAGACACTTTTTGAATGAGAACATACAGAAGGCCAAGATACATATGAAAACATGCTCAAAGTCACTAATCATCTGAGAGATGCAAATCAAAACTACAATGAGGTATCATCTGACATCTGTCAGAAAGACTGGTCATCAACAAATCAACAAAAGACAAGTGCTGGTGAGGATGCAGAGAAAACGAAACCCTTCTTCTCTGCTGCTGGGAATGCAGACTGGTGCAGCCACTGTAGAAAACAGTATGGAGTTTTCTCAAAAAATTAAAAATAGAACTCTCATTTGACCCAGTGATCCCACTTCTAGTCATATATCCCAAGAAATCAGAAACACCAATCAGATAGGACATATGCACCCATATGTTCATCAAAATGTACAATAGCTAAGATTTGGAAATAGCCTAAGTGCCCATCAGCAGATGAGTGGTTTAAAAAGTGCTACATCTACACAATGGAATACTACTCTGCTACAAAAAAGAAAGATCTCTTACCATTTGCAATACCATGGATGGACATGGAGAGCATTATGCTAATGTAATAAGCCAGTTGGAGAAAGATAAATATGACATGATCTCACTCATTATGTGGAATATTATGAACAACATAAAATGATGAACAAAAATAGATCCAGAGACCGAGAAGCATCAAACAGACTGTCAAACTTCAGGGGGAAAACAGGGGAAGGGGATGTAATAGATCCACCAAAGGTCTTGTATATAAGCATAATGATGGAACACAGAGCGTAGGGGGATGAGGGCATGTGCAGGGGGGTGGGAGTGGCTGGGGAGAGGTCAATGGGCGAAAGAGGAGACATATGTAATACTATCCTATATAATAAGAGGCTAATATGCAAATCAGCCAGTGGAATGGCTGGTTGCTATGACATGCACTGACCACCAGGGGGCCATTGCTCAATGCAAGACCTGCACCATGGTGGTCAGTGTGCCAGAAGCTGGGCTCATGGCTGGAGAGTGGAGCAGCAGTGGTGGGAACCTCTCCCACCTCCAGAGCAACAGTAAGGATGTCTGACTGCTGGCTTAGGTCCAGTCCCTGTGAACATCCCCTGAGGGCTCCTGGACTGGGAGAGGATGCAAGCCAGGCTGAGGGACCCCTGAATGCATGAATTTTGTGTACCGAGTCTCTAGTATGTAACACTTTAAACAATAAAGAATTAAAAAAAGAAGACATCAAACATTGGTGGCCAGGACTGGGTTAGGGGTGGAAGGTTGACTGCAAAGAGGCATGGGAGAACTTGTTTACATTTGCAGAATATTCTGAATCTTGGCTGTGGGTTATGTTGTAGGTGGCAAGAAAGGCAGCAGGTGTTAGACAGGTGGGGTCACAACAACCACCTCAATATTTGAGTTCTGGCTTGGAAAGAATTCAGAGCCGAGACTCAAACTATAAGAGAACATTTATTTGGAGAATCACAGACATACAAAAAGGAATTCCTAGAAGAAATGTCCTCAGGAAACAAGTTACAGAGGTAAAGGAAGGGACCTAGAAGCTGGGAACTGCGGTAATGGTAACAAGCCTGGGGGGGGGGGGTGCAGAGGGGAAGGATAGGTGGAGGGGGAAGGGAAGGTGTGGGCATGTTCCAGTGCTCTGAGTCCCCTGTCCTAAGGGTGTTAAGGGTGGGGATTTTAGGGGTGATCCCAGGGGAAGATCTTAATAGAATATTCACCAGCTTTATAGGTGAGTCCTTTCAGGTTCAGATGTAAGATTTATTTTTTAAAATCATATTTTAAACTATATTTACTTTAGAAATCATATATGCTACATTTGCTCTGAACTCTGATTCTGCAAACACAGGGCTATATGGATTAGAAAGTAGGAGAAAGAAAAAAGACTTCTCTGCTTTTTGTCTAAAATTCATTATAGGCAAATTGAGCCATAGTTAATATCCTCTTTCTCATCCTGTGACAGCACAGTAACAGACCAGGGAAATTCCAGGACAAGCAGAATAGGGAAACTAAGACAGATAGTTAACCAGCAGTTTGCAGCCACCTTATAAATCCATCTTCCCTAAACCATGGACACTTAGGAGTAAGTGGTTTGCACTTCTCCTTCCCAGCCAGAGGGTAAATAGCTTAAAGCACTCTGCTCAGGGAGAAAACCAGAAATCCAATTAGTGCCTTTTGAAACCACACCCAAGGACAGACACTTTCAGAGAATAAATCTCATTTTGGTCCATCAGCATAAAGCTGAGGAATAGTCTATTGATCTGCCCCTAAGACCTCCCTAAATGCCCAGACTTTAAAACTCCTGAAAATGAAGGTCCCAGCTCCCTCTAGGGAGCACACCCAGGCCCCTTTTCCTCCACCTTCCCCCACAGGCACTTATCTCCTAAACTCCAAGGCACCCCATGAGACTTGCAATCAGGGGAGCAATGTGTAGCAGCAGCTTGTCCCAGGCTAACCCCCTGAACCCGTCTCCAAGGCCCCCTCTTCTCTGACTTCCTGGTGAGCCAAAGCAGCCCAGCCTGGGCTCTCCTGTTGCTTCTCTATGCCTTTCCTTGTTTCCCTGTCCTAAGTATATTTTTTGCTAAGCTTAACACATTCTTGCTTGCTTTTCTACACTTTGTCTCTTGATTGAATTTTTTCCGCAAGAAGATAAGAACCGAGGTTTACTCATCCCATCAGTAACAATCCCTCAAGCTTCCAAAACTCTTGAAACATTGTAGCTCCACATATGTCTGTATTTTTTTGTCCTACACTGTTCCATTCTTAACAATTGCCTACTCTATCACCCTCTTCTCAAAAGAGAATCTCTACCTCATAGTGATTTTTTTTTTCTCAACAATGAATATAAAGAAATTAGCTTTATTGGACTGGTACAAATATATGAAGGTGTGGAATATATGCTTTGGAGAAAAGAATATATATCTTAAAATTAATCTTTAACTGCTGTTATCAATGCAAGTCAATTGCAAAGCAACTGAAATACATATTAATATTAAATACACACTGAGTGGCCAGATTATTATGATTTCTGGATGCATAATACTCTGGCCACTCAGTGTATATCCTATATAATAAAAGGCTAATATATAAATTGTCCCCTCAACCAGAAGTTCAACCAGTAGGCAGGCTGACCAACTGCCCACGTCCTCTCCACCTGGCCAGGCTGGCTGGACCACACCCATGCATGAATTCATGCACTGGGCCTCCAAAATACACACACACACACAAACACAACAGAGGCCCAGTGCACAAAATTCATGCATTGGGGGGGGGGGTGTCCCTCAGCCCAGCCTGCACCCTCTCTAATCTGGGACCCCTCAAGGATGTCTCACTGCCCATTTAGGTCTGATTCCAGTAGGATCTGGCCCAAATATGCAGTTGGACATCCTTCTCACAATCCAGGACTGCTGGCTTCCAATTACTTGCCTGCCTGCCTTCCTGATTGTCCCTAACTCCTTCTGCCTGCCAGCCTGATCACCCCCCGGCTGCCAGGGGTTCAGAGCAGGGAGGGATGAATAGGTAGGCCACAGGTGATTTTTAGGGCAATGAACCTGTTCTGTCTGATACGACATTAATGGTACATTTGTCAAGACCATAAAGATGTTCAACACAAAGAATGAACCCTAATGTAAACTGCAGATTTTACTTTTGTTAATAATGTGTCAATTGTAATAAATGTATCACATTAATTTAAGATGCTAATAATAAAGAAGTTTTAATGTGGTGTGGCCAGACCTGGGGGTGGCAGCATGGGTCCGGAACCCATGCTGGATCTGGGGCGGCCATTGGGACTCCCAATGCCACTCCAGGTTTGCCAAGGCTGGGCCTTGGGGTGGCAGTGTGGGTCTGGACCCCCTGCTGGCTCTGGGGCTGTGATTGGACCCCCGACGGCCTAGCAGCTGTCTTGGACTGCTGGCACCATGGCAGCCCCACCCCTCGCACCACCCTTACCTGGTGTGTGCCTCAGTCCTGTTTCCTGCTTCTGATTGGCTGGTAACGTAGTGAAGGTAGGTCAAATTTGCATATTACTCTTTTATTAGATAGGATACACACACACACACACACACACACACACTGAGTGGCCAGATTATTATGCATTAAAAAATCATAATAATCTGGTCACTCAGTATATATTAAATTTAATATTTATTAAAATCAGACAATGAAAGAAAAATGCCATATATATATATATATATATATATATATATATATATATATATGGCATTTTACATATATATATCGTCTGAGAATGCAGCATCTTAGCATTGCAGGAGTCTCTGGCTGTTGAGCCAGCTCTTCCAAGCTGTTTTCTCTTCTCTTGGGCCCCTTTTTCCTTAAAATTTAAATGTTCCAAACCTCTTAAATTTCCAAAATGCTTTTATAACAGACACTGTACTCAATGCTGTTAGTTACATCCACACAGGTATTTTCATCCTCTTCCTGGCTAACAAAGTTATTCAGAATTTATTCATTCCTTGGGTGTTCAGGTACTTAAAGAGAGGCTGGGCCCACTCTGCCTCTGTCAGGTAAACAATCCTGGTAATTTTAATTCCTTTACCGTGAATGATTAACTGAAATTAACTTGGGGATTCTGGGAAAGATTTTCCTTATACTTTAAAAAGAAACACGAGTAAGATGTTATGGAGTGAATTGTGCCCCCCTATCCTATCTTATATAATAAAGAGGTAATATGCAAATTGACCATCACTCCAACACAAGATGGCTGCCCCCATGTGGACACAAGATGGCCAGCAGGGGAAGGCAGTTGGAAGAGACCAGGACCACAGGGGAGGGCAGTTAGGAGTGACCAGGCCTTCAGGGGAGGGCAGTTGGGGGCAACCAAGCCTGCAGAGGAGGGCAGTTGGGGGCAACCAGGCCAGCAGGGGAAGGTGGTTAGGGATGATGAGGGTGGCAAGGGAGGCCAGTTAGGGGTGACCAGGCCAGAGGTGAGGGCAGTTGGGGGTGACCAGGCCTGCAGGTGGGACAGTTAGAGGTGACCAGGCTGGTAGGGGAGGCCAGTTAGGGGTGACCAGGCCAGCAGGGGAGGGCAATTAGGAGCAATCAGGCTGGCAGGGAAGTGGTTAGGGGGTGATCAGGCTGGCAGGCAGAAACAATTAGGGGCAATCAGGCAGGCAGGCAGGCCAGTGGTTGGGAGCCAGAAGTTCTAGATTGTGAGAGGGATGTCCCAGATTGGAGAGGGTGCAGGCTAGGGTTAGGGACACACACAGCCCCTCCCCCTGTGCATGAATTTCATGCACCAGGCCTCTAGTTTTAATATAAAACCCTAATCCCAATATGACTGTATATGTAGACAGCTCTATAACGAGGTCATAAAAGTTAAATAAGTTATAAGGGCAGGAATCTTAATCCCACAGGACTATTGTCCTTATAAAAGGACACCAGACTCTCTCTCTTCACTCTATCATAAAGAAAATGTCACTCGAGAAGGCAGTGGCTGTGTACAAGCTAGGGATAAAGCTCTCACCAGAAATCAAATTTACTGGTGCTTTGATCATGGAATTCTAACTTCCAGGACTGAGAGAAAATAAATGTTGTTGAAGTCACCTGATCTGTGGCATTTTGTTATGGCAGCCCTAACATACTAACACATAAGGGAAACATTCTCTTTCTCTTTCCAGGTTTGGGGTGTGGCTGTGTGAAAAAGTGCTGATTGGAGCTTCCACAGTTTATGAAAGAACAATCCTGAGGGCATAAGCTGGCAGTCTGAGGATTTCATTTGGAGAGAAAGAATCTGAGTCTTTGATGATTTCACAAACTTCTGCATAAATCAACCCTGCCTCTCCCCACCATTCAGCTTGTCACTGAGTTGGATTCCTTCCTGATTATATACCAACTGATAGAGCTCCAATGATGGTAACAGTGACGGCTCCCACTGTGGGTGGGTGTCAGAGTACAGGAGCTACAGGGCCTGTCTATACAGACACAAAGGCCTTTGGTCAGGAACTGCTGAACAATTTTTGCCATTGGAAAGCTTCTCAATATTTAACATATACTCCATGCTACACTGCTTGGGATAAGTCTTATCTTAGGTAGCACTGGCCCTTAAAAGAGTATAACTATCCATCTCATAAATTTTTAATCTATTTTAAAATTTAATTTGGAAAACATATTTAGGTTATCACTATTTCACACAGACACTAAGCTCTGTAACAAGCCAGCCGACTCCAGCCAGCCTGTGACTTTTCTTGGCATAGGAGAGGTTTGGTTCTTAAACAGCCCAAAAGGAGCTAAGCTACTTGAGGCCCATATTGCTCTATGACCTTCGTGGCATCAGTGAAGGTCCCTGGTCCCTGTTGATCAGTCCAGGATGTAAGCTAGTTCTGTCAGACAGGTTCACGAACAATGGGATGCCCAAAGGCAAGCTGCGAGATGCTATTTGCCTCTGTATTATGTGTTGTTTATTTTACTGTTTTGTGGCCTGAGCCCATAGAAATACATGTTAGGTTTTATCCTAGGCCCTATGAAAGCCCTTCTTATATCTTTTATTTACTTTTAAAATCCTCACCCATGGACATGTTTGCATTGATTTTTAGAAAGAGAAGAAGGGGGAGAGAGAGAGAGACAGAGAGAGAAATGTTGGTGTGAGAGAGAAACATTAATTGGTTGCCTCTCCTACTCACCCATTCTGGGAATCAAACCTGCAAGTCAAACCTGCCACCTTTTGGTGCACCAGACAATGCTCCAGCCGACTGAGACACCCAGACAGGGCCTTTCTTTCATCTTTAAAAATTATATATGTTTTTAAATTGACTTCAGATAGAGGCAGGGAGAAGGAGAGAGAGATACATCCATGAAAGAGAAACATTGCTCGGCTGCTTCCTGCATGCCCCCTACTAAGGACTGAGCCCATGACCCAGGCGTGTGCCTTGACCAGGAATTGAACCAGCGACATATTGGTGCACGGGATGACACTCATCCATCTGAGCCACACTGGCTGAACGTTTTTTTATCCTCATCTGAGAGAAAGGGAGAGCGAGAGAGACTTAGAGCCTGAGTCAGACGCAGAGAGGGAGAGAAACATTGTCGGATTGTCTCCTGCTTACACCCCACTGGGGATCAAATCCACAACCTAGACATGTGTCCTGACTGAAACTGAACCCACAATCGTTTGGTGTATGGGATGATGCTCCAAATACCTGAGCCACTTGGTCAGTGACCCTTCCTATATCTTTTAATCCTAGCAATTACTCTAAGGTAGGTATTAGTTCACTTTTTTTTTTTAACAGAGATCTGAGGTCATCAAAAGAATATGTGGCAAAAGTCAGGAAACAAAAGATCAACCCCAAAATTTGTATTATTAAATATTTCAATCAATTGCCATGGTGAAATATTACCTGATAGAGGGGATACTTAGATACTATTCTTTTCTCTCTAAGATAAGGTAAAAAGGACTGTAAAAGAGATAAACTCTGGGTAAACCCTGACATAGTAAAAGTATAATTCACTTAATTTCTTTTTATTCTTATAATCTTTGATGATCTCTGTGTTGGACTTTTCAGGGGGTTCCAGTTAGGAAGCTGGGTCCTTAGAGAGGTTTCCATTGTTTGTATCTGCCGAGCAGTCCTGCTGCCATGCCTCCTGTAATAGCACACTCGAGCTTCCTCCATGTGATTCTGGTAGGACTGCCCATCATGTTACATGGTTCCCTTGACTAAGTGGATAGTCTAGGAGTGGATATGTTACCCAAGTCAGGTCAGTGACAGGTCGTTAATCCACTGAAGACAGTGAGAGGTCAGCCCTCTCCTGTCTCTGAGATTAGTTACCAGAGATGATTAAAATTTGCATCAGCATCAATAGACAACCATGTTTCCGGGTTCTCAGAAAGGGCCTGTAGGCAGTGTTAGAGAATTGGTGAAGAGAGAAAAGAGCCAGAGATTGAGAAACAATCTTAGTGGCAACAGAGTTCCTGGTTCCAATTCCTGGTACCCAGAAAAGACTTGTTTCTGTGGGAGGATTTTTATTATATGAAATGTCTCAGTGTCTTTCCAGTAAGTGTCACTTAACCTTTTTATGCATTTCTGTCACTTGCACCAAAATTATATTGACCATAGCAGATTTCGGAGACTCAGCAATACAGCTAACACCTGATCTTAAACTACAATTCCCAAAGTAACATGATAAAGTTACAACTTGGGTAAGTGACAAAAATCCCAAATATTTGTTTTGTGTTTGCAAGGCTTCTAGAGTTCCTAAGTTGTGGTGATACTTGGGGTCAGCTATAATGGGATTGGCAGCTTATTGATTTCTGAGACTTAGAGAATGATTCATTTGAATTGAAATGGAAGTATAGTGTCCTCAGGCAAGGCCACAGCCAAAGGAGGCTGGTGCTAAGGTAAGGGCTGTACAGACACACAATACAAATCAAACAAAAATCCAGTAATAGGATCCTGGTGCATATTTAGAGAGAGGTTAGGGTTAGCATTTCAGAAACACCATAGGTGCTAAGCAGTTCATCACAAATATCAGCTTTGTGACAGAAACAAAAAAAAGAATAGCACATGGCTTCATTCATCAAGCTTTAACTGCACAGCTACTGTCATCAGAAATGGTGCCTATGACCCAGGTTTAGTTTTGGCTGGCATTAGACCCAATCTGAGATAAAGATGTAGAATTGTATAATGTGGCAGGGTTGTATTCCATGGAAATATCTCCTGGATAAACTCTGACATAGTAAAAGTAGAATTCACTTAATTTCTTTTTATTCTTTTAGCTTAGTAAAATAGGGGGAAAGGTAAAATTGAGAATGATTAAGAAGAGAAACAGAAAGACTTAATAAATGGGTCAGGCCAATTAAAGTTCAGCACTCCTAAAAATAATGAGTGTCTGGGACTAATTAAAAAAAATGTAAGGTCATGTAGATCTTTGGACACATTTACTATTTTAAAATTGTCTTTGAAATGAGCAGTGACTTTGAGTAAATTACAAATTTGGTTTATAATAAGTCAGGGATCAGGCACATCACCTGTAGATAAAAGTAGAGCATTGTAATTTGCCTGTTTCATCCTCTGCAAGGCCAATAGCATCCATCAATCTACAATTTAAAACATCCATAATATGGGTCTCTCTCTTTATTGAAATCAAATAACAAACCAATGAAATAAAAACCAAAATAATCTATGGGTCAAAAAGAAAGTCTCAATGAAAATTAAATATACACAGAGCTGAATGGAAACAAAAATACAACATGTCAATATATTTGGGATGCTCCTACAGCAGTGATTGGAGGGAATTTTATAGCACTAAAATAGTTGCAAGTGAGTAAAGATTTCAAAAGAAATACTTTTAGGTTTCAATGTCAAGAAACTACAAAAGCCTGGTGTGGCTCAGTAGTTGAGTATCAATCTAAGAACTGAGAAGGGGTAGTTGAATTCATGCCAGGTATCTGGCTTGATCCCCAGTAGAAGGCCTGCAGGAGGTGGCCCATCGGTGATTCTCTCTCATCATTGATGTATCTCTTTCTCTCTCTCCCTCTTCTTTCCTCTTTCTGGAAAAAAAAAAAGACATATTAAAAAAATAAACTACAAAAGAAGAGCAAAATAAAAAATATAAATTTAAAAAAGAAGCAAAATAAAGAAAATGGAAATATAAAGTAGAAAATCAATTAAATTGAAAACAGAAAAACAAGAGAAAAACAGCTAAGCAAGTATCTGATTCTTCAAAGAAAGAATATAAAATTATAAGTTCAACAGCTTAAAAAAAGAACCAATTTTTAAATAAATATATATATTTTTGAAAAGAATGAAAATTATGTAATCAATAAATAGAAAAAAGCATTTATCAAGCCCAATACCCACTCATAATAAAAACACTCAGCAAGATAGAAATAGAGGGTATTTACCATTACATAATACAAATCATATACCAGTATGAAAACTGTAGGTAACTTAATGGTGAAAAACAGAACGTTTTCAGAAACAAAGCAAGAATCCTATCTAATAATATGAAAATTGGCCACATCTCTGCTACACCCACCAGCCACGTCCACCAGTCACGCCCACCAGGAGCAAGAGCAAGTATGCAAATTAACCCCAACCAAGATGGCTGCAACCACAGAGAGAGCAGGAGGGAGGCTTGGGTTTCCATGGCGATGGAGGAAACCAAGCTTTCCACACACCCTGGCTGGCTCAGGCCACAACTCAATGCTACAAAGTTTCAATTATAGAAGATAAATAAATCTCAACAAAAATGGTGGCAGCCACAGAGCTGGAGAGAGCAGGAGGGTAGGGTTGCCCCCACTAATGGAAGAAGCCAAGCTTTCAACAGCCCTGGCCTGCCTTGGCCTTTGCTGAAGGCTACATAGTTTCAATTATACAAGATAAATAAATTCCAACAGAAATGGCTGTCACCATGAAGCGAGTAGGAGGCTTGGCTCTGTTCCAGGCTACGAAGTTTCAATTGTAGAAGATAAATAAATCCCAGATACCAGGGCCTCCACTTGGGTTGCCAGGGGGTGTAGCCAGCATGAAAACCACCAAAGGCCTATTGCCCAGGCCACCCCACACCCCAAGGGAACCACCACTCTGATCCGGGACACCCTTCAGAAAAAACCAGCTGGCCTCCACTCATGCACCAGGCCTCTATCCTAACTAATAAGAGTAATATGCAGATTGACCATCACTTCAATACACAAAATGGCTGCCCCCATGTGGTCAAAGATCCTGTCCCCATGTGGACACAAGATGGCCACCACAAGATGGCAAGCAGGGGAGGGCAGTTGGAAGGGACCAGGCATGCAAGGAAGGGCAGTTAGGGGTGATCAGGCTGGCAGAGGAGGGAAGTTTGGGGCAACCAGGCCTGCAGGGAAGGGCAGTTGGAGAAAACCCAGGCCTGCAGGGAAGGTAGTTGGGAGGGACCAGTCCTGCAGGGGAAGGAAGTTAAGGGTGACCAGGCTTGAAGAGGAGGGCAATTAGGGGCAAACAATCTGGCAGGGAAGCAGTTAGGCATCAATCAGTTAGGCTGGCAGGGGCATGGTTAGGGGGTGATCAGACTGGCAGGCAGAAGCAGTTAAGGGCAATCAGGAAGGCAGAGAGGTGAGCAGTTGGGAGCCTGCATTCCTGGATTGTAAGATTGGGCCTAAATGAGCAGTCGGACACCCCTTGAGGGGTCCCAGATTGGAGAGGGTGCAGGCTGGGCTGAGGGACTCCTCTTGTGCCCCGAGCATGAATGCCTCATGCAGTAGGTTTCTAGTGTCTACTATAACCACTCTTATTCAACATAATAGTTGGCATTCCTGCCACTGGAATAAGATAACAAAAGAGACAAAATGCATATAAAGTAGAAAGAAAGAAATAAAGCTTTTTTTCTGTTTACAGATGATATGATTGTCCTCAGAGTAAACCTTGAAAAATTATATCCCCACTCCCTATAACTAATTAGTGAATTCATCAAGATTGCAGGTTACAACATCAAGACATAAAAATCAATTACATATCTATATAGTAACAATAAATGTGAAAAGAACCAATAAACTTCATACCATTTATAATTGTTCCAAATAAAATAGTAACATATATATTGAGTGGTCAGATTATTATACTCTCTGAATGCATAATAATCTGGCCACTCAATGTGTGTGTGTGTGTGTGTGTGTGTGTGTGTGTGTGTGTGTGTATTAGAGGCCTGGTGCATGAATTCGTGTATGGGTTGGGTCCAGGGGGAGGAGACATGGGCAGTTGGCCTGCCTGCTGGTGGAACTCCTGGCTGAGGGGACAATTTGCATATTAGCTTTTTATTATATAGGATATACACTGAGTTGCCAGATTATTATGTGTTCAGAGAATATAATAATCTGGCCACTCAGTGTACATTTAACAATGTACAAGATCTGCATGTTAACAACTAAACAACTATAGAATGTTGAAAAACAAATCAAATAAGATAAAACTAAATGGAGAGACATACTCTGTTCATAGACAGGAAGACTCAACATAGTAAAAATGTCAATTCTCCCTAAATCAATCTATAAGATTCATGTAATTCCTATCAAAATCTCAGAAAACTTTTTGTAATCATAGACAAGCTTTTTCAAATATTCACATGGAAAGATACTGACCCTAGAATAGCTAAAACTATCTTGACAAAATAAGATATAGAAACATTCTACCTGATAGTAAGGTTTACTCTGTAGCTGTAGTAATTAAGATAGTGTATGATATAAGAGAAAATATAGATAAACTACTATAAAGCTGTTAAACAGAATAAGGAATCCAAAAATAGAACCATGTAAATATGATCAAGTTATTTTTGACAAAGGCCGCAAAGCAATCCGATGGAGGAAGTATATATCCTTTAGAAAAAAGGGCAGTGGAACAAGTGGACAGCCATAGGCAAAAAAATAAACCTCACCATAAACCTAATAGCAACTCAAAGTGAATTACAGACAATCCACATGCAAATTTACTAAAATGCAAAACAAAAGTTTAAAAAAAACCAGCAGAGGAGCAGATATTTAGGATTGAGGACTCAGCACTGAATTCTCAGACTTGATGCCAAAGTATGATCCAGAAAGTGGAAACTAATAGATTAGATCTCAAAGACATTAAAACTATTTGTTCTGTGAAAACCTGTCATGCGGATGAAAAGACAAGCTACAGATTTGGAGCAAGAAAATATTTACAAACTACATATCCACCAAAAGAGTAGTATTTAGAAAATATAAAGAATTTTCAAAACTGAACAGTAGAAAAAATCAAATGAATAAATGGGGAAAGGATATCAAAAGACCTTTCACTAACGAGGACATACAGACAGTAACCAGGCACATGAGACAGTGTTCAACATTACTTGCTGTGAGGAGAATGCACATTTAAACTACAATGATCCATAGCTGCACACCTTATGCAATGGTTAAAATAAAAAAGTGATGACATCAAAGATGCCAAAAGATTGGATGACTCATATTTTACTTATGAGAAAGTAAAATGGTACAAGAACTGTAAAATTCAGTTTGGCAGTTTCTTATACACCTAAATATGCAGTTACCATAGGATCCTGTTACTTCACTCTGGGCATTCATCCCAGAGAAATGAAAAATTATGTTCACACAGAAACCTATACAAGACTGTACTTTGCAGTTTATGTGTAATAGCTAAAAATGGAATCCTCCAAGTTATTCTTCAACAGATGAATGGTTAAACAAACTGAGATACATATTCCAGGTAACACTACTCAGTAATATAAAGGAAGACAGTATTGATACAACTTGGATGGCCCTCCAGGGTGAGTTTACCGAATGACAAAGCCAGTTTCATGAGGTTATGTACTGTATGATTCCATTTATATAATATACATTTAAATTTTTTTCATTTATATGTTTTTGCATAACACAATTTTAGAAATGGAAGAGAAATTAATACTTGTCTAAGAAAAGGGGATGGGATGTGGAGGACAACACAGTGATCCTTGTTGTTTTAGTGATATTTGATATTTTGATGGATGATTGAACAAAGAAGTGGTACATATGTACAATGGAAGACTGCTCAGCTGTTAAAAAAAAAAAGGTGAAATATTGCCATTAGCAACATGGATGGATTTGGAGAGATTTTACCAACTAAAATAACTCAGATAAAAAAGGAAAAAAACAAATTATTTCTGTTGTATTTGGGATATAAAACAACAAGCAACCAACAAACAAAGCAAATAAATATATAGTCACAGATACATAAACCTAGATAGGTGGTAAAATTTTATATAACTTAATATATACACATACACTACCCAAAGAGGACAATTACAAGTGGGGAAAGCTTATGAATAAAATTATAAAATTAGTGGGTTATATCAATGTTCATGTCTTAGTTGTGATATTATAGTTTATACAGAATATATAAGCAGTATGCAGGATCTCTCAATGTTATTCTTACAACTGCATTTGAATCTACAATCATTTCAATAAAAATATCAACTAAAATATAAACCAAGGCTCCTCTCCTATGTTATTTTGTTTTGGAGAAGGTCTTTTGGTTTTTATAAAGATGCTATTTATGTTAGCATGTAATGAACTCACTGCTATTAAAAGAATATATAAATATTTTAAAAATAAACTTGGAAATCCTCCTATTCATCATTTCCTTCCTTCTCTGTTTATACTAAAACATACTGCATGTAAATTTTAAAGTAACTCATATGTATTTTGATGTTCACAAAACAAAAGGAAAATAATTGCACTTAAGACAACTTACTATACAAACTTACAGTTAGTAAATATATAAAGTAGATGAGGATTCGTGGCATTGAAAATACTTTTATATTTTATAATGTAATTTGCTGCTTATTACTTTTAACAGTGAACTTTCCCGGTTTATTAAAAAAAACGTAGCTGAATTTAAGTGTGACAAGAAGAAGGGTTCCTGGCTCAGCCTTCCTGATAAAACAAGTCAGGACAGCCTCCAGGGCAAGAGGATCCCTCGCAGGATCTGGAGCCTGGACTCTCCCCCTGCCACTGAGAAGCCGCTTCACAATAGGGAAAGCATTGCACTGAGTCCTTGTTTGAATTCATAGAACTGGGATACACAACATTGTGCTCAGGACACTAGAGGCTTGGTCAGGCCATTTTTATGCAAATTAAGACATTCCTCACATTTAATTTCAGAGGATCTGCAACGAGGCAAATCATATTTCTTAGAAATCTCATCAGATTTCCAGTACTTTTCTACCACATTTACAGCAGTTCAACAGTTTAAAATTATTTTGTCCTTTACTGTGCAAAAGGTTTTTCTGTTTCATGATGTGTGTGCTTTCAACCGCTTGACTGAAGACTAAAAAACTGAAACTTCTTTAAAGAGCATACTACTTGAATTATAAAAGTTTATGCTTCTTAAGTTCTAAGTAGTTTCTAAGGAAGTATTCTTAATTTACTTTTCCTCAGAAATGGGCAGTTAAATCTCTGTAGATGGAGTAATTTTCACATCTTAGATTATTTTCCTGATTAATTTTTTTCCCCTTGATGGTTACTACTGAGCTAGCTAGAAATATGTATTCAGGATAAAAATGGAAGTTGTATTATTTAATGTGATAGGCTGAAAGTAGGATAAAAAGGGGAGCTGACTTACAGCATCAAAGACAGAGTATTCTAAATATTGTGCACAATTCTGTAAAAAGCTAGGATCAGCAGTTGCTTTTTGCTGTCTATAGTAAGTAAAACTCAGTCATTGGACACAGCTGTAATTGAAGGAAATTTCATGGGAATATTTTCAGATTACAATATGTCTATTGTGCCATCTGGAATTCCCTAAGAATGACATTATTCTCAAAGTAGTGGCTCTTGGGTAAGACAACTTCCAGTATTTCACTTTCAGCTCAGAGCAGGAACAGTTTTTCTTGTACAGTACCAGTATAAGGTACATGCAACACAAATATTTATTTTATACACCTTTGTGTATACTGCTTGAATCTCTTATAATTCAGTCATCCCTATTGCTTGAGTTATTCTTCTGTAATGGACAATGCTTTGCAACTTAAAGCAACATACACTAAAATTTTTAATTAGCAGAGTTGAGGAAATAGGAGATTCCTAAAAACTTAAAATTTCAGTTAGGCATGACAGAAAAAAGTTATAATTCTTAGATTAGCAGACAGCAAATCACTTATCATTTGCTACACTTTCTCACTTCCATTCAGCTTTGAACATTTCAATTAAAAGACTGCTCTCTGTGTTTTCTCTAGTGCTTTGAAACTGTGTCTTCCTCCCTGAGGTACTATTGGGGAAAGAAAATATTTTTTACTTTCAATTTTATTCTGCTTCAAGTCAATAGATACCATTTACATTTTGCAATTTTATTAGACTCCTTCTTGAAGTATGTTTTATGTGTGAATTTGAATATAAAATTAAATACTTGCTTTGGATGACAGATTTCTAGAGTTTTCTCTTCCAGAGTATGAAATAGATCACAAGTTCCATGGACATATTTTTAAAATAAAGGCTCATAATTTAAAACAGATCTTGTTATATGAACATGAACATTTGACACACTAAACCGATGAGTTTTTTAATTCCTGATATTCCTCCTCCCTCATTCTCAAGTTTATTTTAAACATAACCCACATCAGTTTGTTAAATGTTTTAACCTATATATTTAATTATTTTTCATTTCATACATGCATGTACCTTTTTCTTACCTTGTATTTTCTGTTGTCAGAATAAAATTTTTATCAACGAAATTAACAAACGGCCATAACCGATTTGACTCAGTGGATAGAGCACCGGCTTGAGGACTCAAGGGTCCCAGGTTCGATTCTGGTCAAGGGCATGTACCTTGGTTGCGGGCACATCCTTAGTAGGGGGTGTGCAGGAGGCAGCTGATTGATGTTTCTCTCTCAACGATGTTTCTAACTCTTTATCCCTTCCCCTTCCTCTCTGCAAAAATTGATAAAATATATTTTAAAAAATTAACAAACTTATCAAAATGTTTTTATAGTTTTATAGTCAAAATTAGTTTCTGCAATTATGTACAATGTTTTATAAACCCATTTCATTTGAACTCTTTTTATGAGAAGTCTATCTTGTCAGGGACATTCATGATCAGATACTTAGAAAATCTATATTGCATGTGAAGTAGAGTATTTTGTTCAAATTTATATGCACTGATCTTGAAAGTTTTATTTTTTTTAACTACAAGGGAAGATGATACCCTGAGGGTTCTAATTTTCTTTGCCAACCACCTGAATAACATCAATTAACATTAATACACATGTTAGTATAACATCACCTGCTTTGAATATGTGAGAGAAAGTTGTAAATGCTGCAACTGAAAGAAAATCTGACTATACAATACACTGAGCAATGTCATTATATCAGACAGCTCTCATTAGGAGAATTATTCTCCACTGAATCAAATATCATAATTAAAACATGAAAGATTTAATGAAAACCTTACTCTTTAAATTCAATTAAAAGAAAAAAAACATGTCACTAAAAATGTAATTTCAGTTTAGTACGATGACTGCATTTAAGTCATTGCAAGTATTCATAATATGAGAATCATATGAAATAAATCTCTCAGTATATTTCATAGCATCAGATCTCATCTATTAACATTTCTTTCTGGCCAATACAAAACATTTTGTTAATAAATATGATACAGTCATATTGTAATGCTTTTCTTTCAAACCTATTATTACTGCTTTGATAGTGAGTGGCTGAGAACATAAAACCCAAATAATAGTTTCTAATTTCCTGTGGAAAGCAGTCATTTTGAGAATGGTGGGTAATTTTTAAAGGTTGCCTGGTCTGGACTGCCATTTTCATTAACACTACATTTCTCTGCAAATTTGTTTACAGATGGAGAGACACTTGAACCTCTTTGATTCGCCTTCCATAAACAAGAAATGTTAGCATGAAAATGATTAAGGGCAATGTACTTTTGTTTAATTTTTATTTAATTTTACCTTTGTTAGGAGTATAATATTTAAAACACTTCTCTAATTCAGTGACCTTAAAAAATAGTTACGCAAAATGAGATTGAATACTTTCACTTAAAAAAATTAGTTATCTAACGGTATTTCAGTGTATATATAGATTATCTGTTTGAGGTTGCTTTCTTTAGAAAGAAAAATGCAGTGCACAGAGACTGAGTTCTTCATTAGCAAATGGAATTGGAAAATTAAATTTTCATGGATAGAACCCGGAGAAAAGGCTGGCTTCACGGGCACGCAAACCTGTTCAATGGCTCCAATATTCAGAAGGGTCTCGCATTTAGCTGAATGTGTGCTGTTGTTGAAACTCTTAATAATTTTGAACAAAAGGCGCCACATTTTCATTTTGCACTGAGCCTGGCAAATTAAGTTGCTGGTTCTGCCTGGATGTTTGCTTTCTACATGATGTTGACGGGTTTGAAACTAATCTATAGTAACACAGGTAATTTGTTGATTTTTCTTTCCATTTTTATACTAACAAAAGCCAATCTATTTACACATAGATTACTCACTGCTCAGGTGAAGTCTTCAGTTTATTTCTTAACACACTGCGAATGTTATTTATACAAAAGTCAGTAAAAGAGAGACACATATCTTCACATGTTTTGGTCACAGACTCCATGCAGGGCCTTTCAAACTCCACTTATATTTCATGGGATTGAGGGAAGACAACATGAACAATACAGTTTGAAAATTTGGACAAGAAAGAACCATTTGTATGATAAAATTGCATTACAATGTTGATTTCTTACTGTGTCCTACTGTAATTGGTATTTGGAAATGTATTAGTGCCCTATTGCCTTCCCAACAGAAACTGTACTGAATTAACAATTGTGTTGATCATATCCTAGGAAGACCTCAAATTAAAGGTATTCATTTAGTATCTCAATTCCAGGTAAGAAATTATTGACATCTAAAATCCAAGATGACAACTCAATTCATTTCTCAAGAGGGAAAAAGAGCAATCTGAAAAACTCTGCAAAATAAGGATGATAGCTTGATGCTGAAGCATTTCAACATTGATGAATCCAGCCTGCCTCAAATAGATAAGTAGTAAACCATTTCTAAGATTGCTCTCTCCAAACAATAAAAGCACACCCTTAAACTTGACATTTCCACAGTGATGAATCTTAGATGAAATCATATGAAATGTCAAAATAAAGACAGAAAATAATCAATAGTTGTGCAGATGAAGCTATGTAAGGTCAATAGTTTCATAATGTTTGTGACAGGCCACCCATGTTTTTCTGTGTGACAATATTTTTTAATGTGCAATAACTCCAAAGCACTGAAAATTAATTTTTGAGATGGAATTACCTTTTGACAAGGATGTAATTAGATTCATACTTTTTTATTCTCTGAGAACACAGAATGATGTGGTAAATAAGCTTCCCCTTCAAGGTCAGAAATATGTTAAGTTTCTAAGTCCAGAAAAAAAGAAGCAGCCCTTGGGTCCAAGGAGTGGCATTTCTCTCTCTCGTTCCCAATTCTCAGCTAGACTAGTATGCTGTTGGCAGTCACAGGCTGTGCTGGACCCTCTTCCAAACTTCCCACAAGCTTATGTATTTTCAGAGAGAGGGCTATGCAGTCAGAAAGGATGAAAAGACCTTTTCTCTCTGAGTTTTTTTTTTTTTAAAGGATAACATATTTCTCTTTGGATATATTTTGCTTACTGTTTATAGTGTGTGTGTATATATATATATATATATATATATATATATATAAATATATATACACACACACACACACATATATATATATATATATACACACAATATATATATTTTTTCTTTTTTTTTTTTTTTTTTTACAGAGAGGGATAGGGAAAGTAAGCAACATCAATGAGAGAGACATATATCAGCTGCCTCTTGCACACCCCCTAGTGGGGATGTGCCCACAGCCAAGGTACATGCCCTTGATTGGAATCGAACCCAGGACCGTTCAGTCGGCTGGCCAATGCTCTATCCACTGAGCCAAACCGATTTTGGCTATCTTTCTTTATTTTAATACATTTTTATTTATTTTTAGAGAGAGAAGAAAGTAGAGGGAGAGAGATAGAAGTATCGACGAGAGAAACTGGGAAACATCAACATTGATCAGCTGCAGCCTGGACTGGCTGCCTCCTGCGTGCCCTCCCCTGGGGGCTGAGCCAGCAACCCGGCATGCACCTGGACCTGGAAGCGAGCCTGTAACCTCCCGTGGATAGGTCAGCACCCAACTACTGAGCACACTGTCTGGGCCTGATTGTCTTTCTTAAGGAAAAAGTTCAAACATTGACTTTACTCCAGAGAATGCAGAATAAAAATTGGTCAACAGAAGATTAGTAATTTAGTATATTTCAGATGCCACATTATATTTTGTCAAGTTTTGCCTTCTATCTTATAAAAATATGTTAGTTTTACAACAGATAAAGATAAAAAACTACAAATCTGAAATCTACCTCCATGTTTTTACTTTAACACCTGTTTATGTCATAGCAGTGTGTAATGGAGTACTATAAAAATCATTAAAAATGCCCCACTGGTAAATAATCTAGAGAATTAGTTGACAATAAAATTATTGTGTTGTGCTGTTTCTATATCCTCTGGTCTAAAATAAGATCAAATTTTATTTTCTGAGAGTGTTTAGTAAGATTATAAACCCATGACAATTTTGATACAAAATGTCGATGACAGAGAAGAGGAAATAGAAAAGTAGAAGGGTAGGAGAAGGGAATAAGCAGATCATTTATTCTTGATTTTAGAAAAAGTTTTTAAATTAGATTTTGTAAAAATGGATTGATATTGCAGAGTCATCAGAAATTTTCAAGTAATTTATTGCTTGCACAAATATCTAAATAATTCCCAAATAATGACATAACTAGTAAAGTCACATTTTGTATTTTCTATTTAAAATTTTAGTTGTATCATTTAACTTTACCTAATAGCTTATCTTTAAACTAAAACAGGATATAGAAATACTTAGATAATATTAAGAAAAAATTATAGTCATTATATATAAAGTAAATTATTCTCCTGTTTTCAAAAAGTGAAATACTATGTACATTTTTTGATTCTATATTTGAAAGGAAGGAAAATATGGAACTGCTGAAAGAGTTTAGAATACTGATGTGATTAAGTAATGAAAATCAGAAGTTGTTTCTTAAAATATATAATGTAAAAATAGAATTTAATTTAAATTTAAAATTGCTTTTTAACTGATGCTTTATTGTGAAGAATGAATTAAGAGCCTTTTCTATTTTCACAGAGGATGTAACTAGATGAATGGTTTTAAGTTAAAACAAAAGTTAGACAAGTTATACACTAAGAAGTCTCTGTAATGATAAATGTGCTACTAATGCTGTTAAGAACCCCTCTGTTAAGAACTCTACAACTAAAGGAACAGAGTAACATTAACTTTTGATCCTTTAGTTTTAGATGTATGGGCACCAGAGCGTTGCTCCACCTAGCACTGAGGAGTTAGAGAATATTTTATTTTCAAATGAATTAAGGCTTAGGAGAACTCGGTTATGTAATTGAATCTCCTGCCTTTAAATTACTAATTTTAAGTGAATCCTTCATACAATCTTAGATTAATTTTCCTCATCAGTGAAATGCAATAGTATTGCCTTCTAGTTAGTTTGTCAGAGTTCTTTCAATTCCATGTCCCTGTCCTCTTCTATTTGCCGTCTTTACATTTTGAGTCTTAAAACTATTCAGGACTTCAACATTAGAATGTCCCATGATGGCATCATTTACTTCAGTTGGAGCCTGTGATTCCTCTATAGATTTATATATTTATCTTAAACAGACCTAAGCTCCTGACAATTCTAAACTCTCAATTATGTATGTATACACTGTGACCTAGACCTCTGGCTCTTGACTCTCTTGCATATAAGAGGAGATAATTTTCAGAACTTCCTACAAGTCATAAATTCAAGCTTCCTCACTAGCAAACTAAATGTGACCGCTGTTCCCCTTCCACTTAAACTAGAACCAAGAGTTCTTTTCCAGTTGCTCCTTGTGTGTTACTCCTGTGATTCTGTATTGCCTTATACCTTGTCATTCCTCTCCTTCTCTTGCAAAGAGAAGCCCATCTCCACGCAGCTCCAGGTGGCCTGAAAGATTCTTCAGATGAATGTCAGCACTGTGCATTAGGAATCACTAGGATTATTAGGACTTTAATTTTGAGAAAATAAATTATAAAAAAATAACTCCAATATAACAGACCAGCCTAGGTAGCATGGGAGTTAAAAAAAGCAAAGCCCAATTTTTGGTACTTTTAAACATGTTTTTACAGATTTAAAATTCAAACATTCCTTTTAACACCAATCATTCACTATAATAATTTTTTCACCCAAGGTACACTGAAAATATACTTTCAAGTGGAAGGAAAAAAGTCATTGAAGATATTGAGATTCATCTTTAGTGACAGAAAAATTATTGTAAGTCTACCTGTAAAAGCAGATGCAAAAGAAAAAGCAGGGAAATGTAAAGACAAACTAGAATTTCCTGAATTTGCAAAGTAAAAACTAAAACACATGTTTCAATTTTCTCAGAGCTCAATGACAACTAAGAATAGAGAAACTTAGTGTATTTTATTCTGATGGGGATCTGACATTAACAGCTCATATGATAAAAATAGGCTAATTATGCCTAGTCTGTGTGGCTAAATGTTTGAGCATTGACCTCTAAACCAGGACATCATGGTTTAATCCCTGGTTAGGGCACAGGCCTGGGTTGCAGGCTTGATCCCCAGTAGGAGGCGTGCAGGAGGCAGCCAGTTAATGATTCTCTTTTATCATTGCTGTTTCTATCTCTCTCCCTCTCCCTTCCTCTCTGAAATCAATAAAAGAATATTTAAAATAAATAGCCTAATTACACATTCTCATCGTCAATGTCTTCATCATAATTAATGCTTACAGTGACCCTCTGAGGAATGCGCAGCTATCCTCAGTTCACTGGATTGCACATTGGTTTCTATAAGTTACCTATTGGTTGTGAGGCTAACATTTGAATACAGGGCATCTGACTCTGTCTCCAATGTATGGAATTTCAGGGGCTGAGGCCTATGAAGATCTTGGAGTTTAAACGGGCCTCAATCTCTAGAGAAGTGAGTGGGGACAAGGAGAGAATATCATTCAAACTGGGAGTGAGCAAAATGTGTAACAAAGCCTTAGGGCTTAAAATACTTGGATATAGGGAGATGTTTGTGAAACACAGTTAAAATATGCTGGGAAAGAGCTAACTGGATGAACTATGTTCCTAGAATCAATTCATAAAAAATATTTCATAGCCAAATGTGATGTGATATATCAGGCAACCATTATTAAGATTTTATTTACAACATAAAGAGAGGGCAATAAAGTCAGTGAGTTAGGTAATACCAAAATTGACCTCAAAACTTGATGGTAAGGTAAGGTAAGGTGAGATGAGTCATTTGTTAAAATAATTAACTTTTAAAAGGGCTTTTTATGTAATTGGTAGACCACATTTTGGAAGGCATCTGCAAATTCCGGTCAATGAAGCAGCTACTGCAGAGCATGACATTAATGTGTCTAACTAGAGCTGTAGCTTATTCAATTCCTACTTTCCAGTATTTTCAGTTTTTTTTTTCAATTACAGTTTACACTTAATATTATTTTGCACTTGTTTCAGGTATGCACTATAGGTTAGACCAGTGGTTGGCAAACTCATTAGTCAACAGAGCCAGATATCAACAGTACAACAATTGAAATTTCTTTTGAGAGGCAAATTTTTTAAACTTAAACTTCTTCTGAATTTAAATATAGAAAATTCAGTCTATTACCAGGAATGCTCAGGACCTACTCAAAATGCAAATACTCCTTTCCACTAATATTTATAGGGTAAACTAAGATTTCTGCTTGAGTATTAAATTTGATAGTAAAATAGTAATCAAGTTTTCAGATTAATTTAAATTGGCCAAGTGAAATAGTGAATACTCAAGAAAATCTAAGTGTACTGGACAAAAAGCTTTTCCTAAAACATTAACTAAAATATCTGTTAGTAGTTCATCTCACTGTAAAATTGCCTAACATCCAAAGAACCTGAAGCAGTCATATTTGTGTGCAAAAATTAAAATTTAAAATTAACAAGACTGCAATATAAAATTTCCAAAAGCCACCATTAACCAAAAAGGGGGGGGGGCAGTGGGGTAATATCATGTAGGGAAAACTATCCTGTAAGTAAAATACATCTAGAAAATTCTTACTCCAGAAAGGAAAATAAATTCCATTTGTAAAGCCAACTGCAGGACACCCATGAAAAAACACACATGGTGTCAAAATAAGCCAAAGGAAAATCATTTAGGCAAAAATAAAAAGAATCCCAAGTCTATTTTGCAGAGAGGATCCCTTTGTTAACTTTTGGTCGAGAATGTGTTTGTGTGTTTTCAGAGAACAACTCCAAGACCATGTGGTGCCTGCGATTGTGAGGAACTGACAGGTCTATTCCAGCCACGAGGACGGTCCAGAGATGGGGGACACTGATGACACCTTGCCATGCTAGAGTTGGCAGCTGTGTGTGGCTGCAGGCGGCCCAGGACCAAACCAGAGAGGATGGATCTTACATTGCCACGATGTGTCCACCATCTGGATACCATTGCTGACACATATACATAAAGAACTATTTGACATTGAAACTGGGACTCAGAACAGTTGGACATTGAAAATGACACTCAAACATTTTTTGTTCTTATACATTTGTTTCTAGTATGCAGAGGCAAGATATTTTTGAAGAAAAGAAACAGAACAGGGGGAGTGATTGATATAGAGGCAGGGAGGCATTGAACAGGCTGTCAAGCTACAGGGGGAAGGCTGGGGTGGATGGGAGGCGGATGCTGGGGGAGATCAACCGAAGGATTTGTATGCATACATATGAGCATAACCAATGAATGAAAGACACTGGGGCGGGGAGGGGGGCAGGTGGGGACATGTACTGGGGGTAAGGGAGGCTGGGGGGAGGATACTGGGGGGGGGAAGGAAAACATATGTACTACTATTAAATATAAGTTATATTGTAAATAAAATAAAAAAGAAAAATAACGAAAAAACAAACAAACAGAAAAAAACTCAAATTTCTCCTAATGCCACTTCCTCAAAATAAACTCGCCCAGGCCCTGGTATCTTGTGGAAGAACTATACTCAAGGGGCCAAAGAGCCGCATGTGAGTCATGAGCCACAGTTTGCAGCCCACTGGGTTAGACAATCATATATCTTACAAAGTGTTCTCCCCACTTCAGTATTGCTAGTACTCACCTGGCACCAAACATAGTTATTGCAATATTATTGACTATACTAGAGGCCCAGTGCACGAAATTCATGCACAGGTGCAGTCCCTAGGCCTGGCCAGAGATAGAAGCACAAGCGTCTGGTGTAGAAGGTTAGGTTCCAGCTGACCACTGTGCCCTGGACAGCACCCAGGCCCTTGGGCCCCTGTGCATCCCTCTCTGCCTTAGTCACAGCATCCAAGTCCCCGCAGGGGATGCTGTGAGCATGGCCAGATGCTGTGGGCCAGGGAGCAGTGTGGGCCTCTGGGCCTCCCAGTGGCACCACATGGAAGCTGGGTGGGCTGCACGCTATCTCCCAGCCAGCTCCAGTGTGAACCCACAGGGAGCCTAAGCAGGCCCTGTGGTACTGGTGACTGCAGCCCAGCTTATCCAGAAGACAGTGCAGGTGCAGGGTTGGCTCCTCACAGGCACCTGGCACCTGAGCGCGGGGGGCTTCCCTGGAGTGCAAGCCCTGGTGTCCTGGGAATGGGTAGCATGGGGAGTGAGAGCGAGCTCAGAGGACAACCCGCATTCTCTCCGCACCTCCATCCCCATCACCCCCACCCCCAGGTAGCCTGTGAGAGGTCACAGTGTGTCACTGAGACCCACCGTGTTCCATGCCGCCCCCTGGTGGTCAGCACACGTCATAGCAAGTGGTTGAACTCCCAGTCAAGGGGACAATTTGCATTTTATAATATAGGCTTTTATTATATAGGATTCCTTATGCTGTGCTGTACACCCCCATGACTGTTTTGTAACTACCAATTTGTACTTAATCTTTTTACCTCTTTCACCCAGTCTCCCAACTCCCCTCCCTTCTGGTTAGTGTGTTTTCTGTATCTATGAGTTGTTTCAAATATTTGTTGGTAAAACATGTCCATAATTTACCAAGGTTGGTCTGTTGCCTACTACATGTGTATGGAAGTATGGTCACGTTTTGTGGGGGGTTAGTACACTTTGTTAGAGCGATTGAAGTGGCATATAAGCTCTGTGTACATGAAAGTCAAGAGTAATGTCTGACATGTTACTCTCCTCTATCCAGGATACTCAGAAACTTTTTGTCTTCATTCAAATTATAATTATTATTGGAATCCACAATAGTTTTCAATCCAGGAAGATATATTTATGCTTCAAATACTGTCATGATTGTCTTTGTACTGGTGTTAAGTCAATCCAAGATCTTGCTTTGACTTTTCTCCATTTATTTTATATTTTTATAAGAAAAGACTATTATGATAAAGAGAACAATAAAATAAAAAATATATAAAATGAAACTTATATATAATTTTATTGTAAGTTATGAATGTTTGTTATCCTTAATTTCAACTTCTGAGGTATTATTTGATTTGACATATTCCTCTTAACATACAGAGTACAAAATGCTGCATATGTAGTGATGGAGCCCTAATTTTTCTATTATACTGTAAGAATGAAACAGCTGGCTAATAAATTAACCAGAGAAATGCAATCTATTTTTGAGTAGGTTCAATTCAACCATGCTATTCCCTAAAGGCCATGTATTCTTGAAATATCCTATATAATAAAAGCCTAATATGCTAAGTGTCTGGTTGTTCATTCATCCATTCAACCAATCAAAGCATAATATGCTAATGATATACTAAGGCTGCTCAACCACTTGCTATTATGTGCACTGACCACCAGGGGGCAGATGGTCAACCAGACGCTATGACATTCACTGACCACCAGGGGGCAGATGCTTGGACTGGTAGGTTAGCTTGCTGCTGGAATCTGGCCAGTTGGGTCGTACATGCCCTGGAGCCCTCCGTGGCCCCTCCCCAGCTGGCCAATCTCTTGCGTCCCTCCCTAGCCGTTTGTGCACTGGTGGGGTCCCTTCGCCTGGCGTGCACTGTCTTGCAATATGGGACCCCTAAGAGGATGTCAGAGAGCCAGTTTCAGTCCGACCCACAGGCCAGGCCAAGGGCCCATTGGTGCACAAATTTGTGCACTATGCCTCTAGTGTTGTATAAAAGACTTCTTTTCTAACCTAGCCACAACCGTAGAAAAGTCAACTGGTAATTGCTATTTTGGGTTTCCAGGAACCTGTATGTGATTTGGCAATGTATTGAGGAGAAACAAATTCCCAAACTATATTTTCTTTTTTTTTAAAGTAGAAAGTATATAAAATTACACACATAGTTTTGTAACAAAATGACTAAGTCATAATATTATATGGACTTATCCTCCGATCTTTCTATAATGTTTCTAATGCTGATGGACAGTCAGAGCTTTTAAAACTTTCTTTCAGATAAAAATAAACAACGTGAAAAATACTCACCTACTCTTCACAAAGGGTGCTTCAGGCATCCAAGGTTGCATTTTAATATGAAAAGATCCTTCCAACTTAAAAAAAAAAAAACACTAAGTCTCCATTTATTTCACTTTTGTGCTGGTTCTAGGCAAAATAATGCTTTTTAATTCTTGGGATGTCTGCCTCAGAAATAATAGTTTATATTTGTTTCATGAGTTTTTAAAAAGACAGCTTATACCCCTCACCTTACCCCCCCAAAACATGCTTGCATATGATCATATATTTCTTGAATAAGAAAATATGGGGTCTAAAACACAAATGCAGGTGCTTACACGCACACTCTATGATCAGGAGTGAAAAACTATCCAGCCAAAAGATAGTTATGAGGATTTTAAGAAAACTGAAGTTTGGTAGAGTATATCATAAGTTTCTCTGTTAATAATAAAACCAAATTCTACACACTTTTGTTTTAAAAAAAATCTGTTTTATAAGATCATCGATTGGCAGTGTTTTTAAACTGCATGTTAAATAAATGAATGTAACCATTTTAAAATCAGAAAACTGAGTAGAAAAAAATGCAGTGAGTAATTTTCTCAAGTTAATCAGGAAGCCTGTACTAAAATTAGAATTTAAAATTCAAATCTCTAGGTTCTATATATTAATAGGAGTACATGCATAATTTTTTTCTTTCCTGACACTCAGAAATAAGATTAATGGTTACACTTGTATTCTTTGAACTTTGGTAGAGAGTAGAATGCATTAGAAGCAAATAAACCCTTAAATATTTCAATATATATGTAGATTATTGCGAATATGGTTATATTTATTAGTAAGTAATAAACACTAACAATCTTTGTTATTTATGATTAACAGAATATTTGCTTTTGTTTTAGATATTTGGTAACTAGGCTTAAATCATGCATTCCTAGCACATTACAGACAACTTAGATACATGTCAAGGTTAAGAAAATTATTTAGAGATATAACTAAGAGTACAGTTTATTTTCAAAAGGAATTATCAAATGAGGGAGAAACCTTCACATTGTAATTAATTATTTACTAAGTTTGTCCCTTATCCTAGAAACAAGTAACTAAGAGTGAAAAAAAATGCTGTGACTCCTCTGGTAGTGTGTAAACTGTTATTTACTACGAAATTCGTGCACAGGCAGGCCTTCCTTCCCCCGGCTGCCGCAACGGCTTCCCTCTGGCACCCGGGGCCCGGGCTTCTCTTGCAGTCCCAGCTTCATCTGGAAGGTCATCCGGAAGGACATCTGGTCTAATTAGCATATTACTCTTTTATTATTATAGATTTGTGCTCATGAAAAAGCACAGTGGTAGCCACACTAAGAGTGATTTGTAAAAATCTTAACCTTGTTATTCCTTATAGAAATTGGGCATTAAACTGAATAAAAACCCATCTCTCTGTTTGAAATTTCCATTATTCAGACACATTCAGGGGACAGGAATGGAAATAAAATGCGTTGGTAAAACTTTGAGCTTTCAAATTAGGCAAATCTAGTATTAAGAGAAAGAAATAAAAATAGAATACAGTTGTCCTTCCACTCCTTTAAAGTCATTATTTATATACCAAAAAGGATGCAAGAATGTTAAAATATAAGTATGTCAAGGATCTGTTGTGATGGCCAGCTAATAGAATGCTAAGTAGCGATATTTATAGTTAATCCCTCTCAAGATATGGACACAAAAAGCAAATTTTACTGCTGTTTGCTACATTCCCTTTGTGCCTTCATAGTAGGATTATGTTGACTGCTGCTTTTAAACTCCATATATTTTATACAATTACAATAAGAAATAGCATTTTCATTTTTAAATCCAGAGTTAGACAAAACATTTCCTTAAATAATTAATTTTAAAAGTATCAGTTTTAGAAAGAAGATAACTTAGTTGTTACAATTAGTGTTGATTAGAGTGTTTAAAAATATTAAGCAGATTTTTTAAAGTATTTTAACAAAATTTAATGCATATATTTTGGAATATACTTTAGAATATATTTTATTCCATATATATGTATATATGTGCATACATTTTTAAAAATATTTTCAGAATATATAACTATTGCAATATATTATCTAGTGGTTATATTTTAGAAGATCAGTGAAACAGGTTCACTTACTTGAGTAATTTGTTGAGTTAATAATTTATATTTTTAGCACCAGCTTCTCTCTTATTTTTATAGACTTTTTCTAAGAATTTTCTTGAATTTCATAGTTTATTTTATTTTTTTATCTTTATTGTTCAGTTTATTAATTACATTGTTCCCTTTTTTTCCCCCTATAGTTCCCCTCCACCTGGTACTCATCCCACCCTCTGCCCTCACCCCCTCCACTGTCCTCTCCCATAGTTGCATGATTTTTGTCCAGTCTCTTGCTGCACTTCCCACACCCCCTTTCTCCCCAAGAGTTGTCAGTCCATTCCCTCTCTATGTCCGTGATTCTGTTACATTCACCAGTTTATCCTGTTCATCAGCTTATTAATTCACTTGATTTTTAGATTCATTTGTTGATAGATGTGTATTTGTTGTTCCTAATTTACACTTTTATATTTTCTTCTTCCTCTTCTTAAAGAATATCTTTCAGCATTTCATATAATATTGGTTTGGTGGTGATGAACTCCTTTAGCTTTTTCTTATCTGCGAAGCACTTTATCTGGCCTTCAATTCTGAATGATAGCTTTGCTGGATAGAGTAATCTTGGTTGTAGATTCTTGCTACTCATCACTTTGAATATTTCTTGCCACTCCTGTCTGGCCTGCATCGTTTCTGTTGAGAAATCAGCTGACAATCGTATGGGTGCTCCCTTATAGCTAACCAACTGTTTCTCTCTTGCTGCTTCTAATATTTTCTCTTTGTCTTTTGCTCTTGGCATTTTAATTATGATGTGCCTTGGTGTGGTCCTCTTAGGGTTCCTATATATTGGGGTTCAGTGCGCTTCTTGAACTCCTAAGTCAATTTCTTTCACCAGGTTTGGGAAGTTTTCGGTCACTATTTCTTCAGATAGGTTTTCATTGTCTTGCTCTCTCTCTTTTTCTGGCAACCCTATAATTCGGATGTTGGTATGCTTGAGGTTGTCCCAGAGGCCGCTTACACTATCTTCAATTTTTTGGATTCTTTTGGTTTCTTGCTTTTCAGCTGAGTGGATTTTCCCTCTTTGTATTTCAAATCTTTAACTTGGTTCTTGGGGTGCTCCAGAGCACTTTTAGGTCTTTGTGTAATATTTTTTATTTCAGTCAGTGTATGCTTAATTTCTGGCTGGTCCTTTTTCATATCCTTGAGAGTCTCTTTTATATCCTTGAGGGTCTCCTTCATTTCTACATTGATCTTGATCATTTCCTTGCAGGTTTCGTTCATTTCCTTGTAGGACTCATTCATTTCCTTTGCAGTCTCGCTTATTTCCTTATAGGCCTCGACCTTTTGTTGGAGCCTCTTGAAAAACCCTATAACCGTGGTTTTGAATTCCATGTCCAGTCTTTTTTTCCCTCCATTTCTTTCACATCTGATTTCTTTCCATGTCTCTGCATGGTGGCTGCTTCCCTGAGTTGATCAATTAGCTTTTTGTGATAGACTTCCTACTAGGGACAGTGGCTTAGCCTTCCCAGTTACCTGAGGTGGATATGGGCTGCACAATCTTGCTGAAGTTAGGCTCAGGTTAATCGTTGTTAGCACTTGTAGGGGTTGACCTCCAGGCCAATTGTCTGTGAAGCTCAGCTGTGCTCAGGTTGGATGGGCGGAGTCTCCGGGCCAAGCAGACAGCGTTAGCTCCGCCCTATGCGGCCCCAGGGACTCTGTGCCGGGGGCAATGGCTGCCAGCACCTCTGAGAGAGAGCCGCTGTGGAGCTCCACTGGCTGCCGGGGAATTCAGACTCTCCCCAAATGAGTCTGCACAACCAATGTCTCACCCAGGGTCGTAAAACAAAGCAGACTGATGGTTTTCCGAATGAGAAAGCAAGTCGCAGAGCGCTCTCTGCGTGGTCACACAGCCGAGCTGTTCGTGCAAGCTGCCTTCTCCACAAGCCGGGAGACCCCTGCAGCGCCCGAGTTTCGGCGTGCCCTCCCACTGTCCAGTTTTCACCCCGTATGATAGTGGGTTCCCTGGACTTCGCCCAAAGCTGGAGAATCAGTCCAGTGGGTCATCTTTGTCTCCCCGTTCAAGAAAACTGGCCGGTTTTCAGCTGCCCGCCCTATCCGTTGGCGCACGCTCCAAACCTCTCTCCGTGCGTCTTTTCAATGCTGTCTGCCGCCGTTCCTCTGAGTCACAGTGTCTTATCTTCACTTTTATTTGTGGAATTTTCACTCGGTGAGCTTTCTGGTGATACTGGAAGGTGTTTGCTCTTTCGTTAAGTTGTAGTATTAAAATTGTTGAGTATTATGGCAAGATAGGTGTTTTACCTATGCTGCCATCTTGGTTCTTCCGAATTTCATAATTTATTAATAAGATGTCTATTTTAAAGTAAGATTACAACTTACCTAATGACTTGTTAGTTTATTGTATTTGTTAGGTATTTCTTAAGGGGTATCTCTAAGAATTTGCTTTAATTTTTTGGAAGTATCACATTAAAGTTTGCTGATAGAAATTTAGTCATACCTAATTTTCTATTTTATCTGGTCTTATAAATGAGTAATGTATTTTATAAGTATATAATGAACATTATAGCTACACACTAGTGGCCTGGTGCATACATTTGTGCATATTGAAAGGAAATTAATTAGAAGAAGTATTTTAATATCACTCTTCACCTTCTCTCTATAATACAAATGTCAGAGATGAAAGAAAATTAGTAAAATGTACATGTAAATAATATATAAATTGATTAATAAATAAATAATAACAATATATGACAAAAACAAAGACATGATATGAAAACAACAAAAAACATGATACAAAATAACAAAAAGAAGGCATAAAAACAATAAAACATTGATAAAAACAATGATGATAATTGATTAAAATTATTTTAATATCTCCCTTTATACCACATTAAGAGTAAAAACACTTTCACAGTGCTTGACTAATTTCCCTTTGATAAAGTATTTATAGCTTCAACCTTTTGCTGCTGCTTCAGATTGGGCTTCCTTTTCTACCTCTTATAGTATCTTGTATGATTTTGCTAATTTGTTTATTTCATTCATGAGATTGTTGATATTGATCATGAGTCTTCCTGAGCAAGCTTAGTTTTCTGGCATTGCTAATCTTTTACTCATCGCTTTGGCCATATCTAAACTCTAGAGTTCAGCAAACTTCTGAGAAACACCATCCAAAGGATATAAACTTTCAGTACAGTGAAAAACTTGAACATGTATTCTAAAACAGTTTGGCCCATATTCTGATGGAGATGTGATATTTGCATCCACTGAAGTGAAAACAAAAAACTATTTACCGAACGAATGTTTTCCATGAAATGTTTACTGTCAGAACCTTCGTTTATCATTATTTTAAAAAAAATATACCAGGTTTTCTGGAAATTTTATATCATTTGGAGAAACTTTGCCTTTGATACAACATTGAGTAAATTTTCCATCAGAATGGTTTTCATCAGATAAATTTAGAGATAGGCAAAATCGACATGAAATAGTCATTCCACCACAACTGTGTTCAATAATTATATCCTCATTTGCTTCATTTTCACTATGAAGGCAGTTCCTACCAATATTGGTAGTACTTGATGATTGTTCTTCATTCAGATTCTGTTGACTATATCACTTACTTTCAGCTTTAGAGGTATATCGTGGCAATAGTTGGTCTTCAGACATATTTTGTTGACAATTCTGGCTTTACAATGTCAACAAAGATATGATGTCATTACCTGGTACCCACAAGTGATGGTTTTGGCTGGGCTGGGCTGTGGGGCATATTTTGCACCATGGGGTCTTGGCAATGTTGGCTGCGATTTGATTGGGTGTCGCTCTGGGGTGGTGGACTACTTGGGAGAAGCCGAGTGTTGGAATGTCAGCTCCAGTTCTGTGGTGCAGCTTATTTTTAAATGGCCAGTGTACCTCATGCAGCTCCTAGGTTGAGTGTCTGCCCTCTAGTGATCAGTGTGTATCATAGCTACTGGTTGGATGGACACTTAGCCTTTTTATATATGTACTAGTGTCCTGGTGCATGAAATTTGTGCAGAGATTAAAAGGGTATTAATTAGAGGAAATATTTTAATAGTACTATCCACCCTTTCTCTACAATAAAAGTGTGAGAGATAAAAGGTAATGAATACAATGAATATGAAAATAACACATAATTTCATTAATAAATCAGTAATAACAAAATGATATAACAACAATACGCATCCACAATAAACTGTTGAGTTAATTTTCCTGCATTTAAATTGGATTGAACATGTCCCTCAGAGAGAGATGAAATCCATAATACTGCATTTGGGTGACTCGTGTTCTTACATTTTGTCTAGTATTATTGTTGAGTACACTGTTGTCTCTGAGTCTTAATGCAGTATCTGTTCCCCAACCTTTTTCACCATGTGGAAAAAGAATAGGATATGTCATTGCATCTAATGTAGGAAACAGGATACTGATTCATTTCACTTCAGTGCCATTTGGATTATTGGGATCTGGTTTACAATGAATGAGCAAGTCCCTTTCAAAAGGAGGTTCTCCATCTTTGTTTCTGAATATGACAGCAACCTCGGTTACACAGGGAGAATTATATCTACCTGGGTCACTATTGTGATCATATTTAATTGCCATAGTTACTTCCATGGGAGCTATACCTTTTGCTGCTGTTTCAGATTGGGCTTCCTTTTCTACCTCATGTAGCATCTTGTATGATTTTGTTACTTCATTTATTTCATGTATGAGGTTGTTGATGTTGATCATGAGTCTTTCTGAGCAGGCCTGGTTTGCTGGGATTGCTAATCTTTTACGTGTAGCTTCGGCTGTATCCAAAATATAGAGTTGAGCAAACTTCTGAGAAACACCATCAGAAGGATGTAAAGTTCCAGTACGGTGATAAACTTGTCCGTGTATTCTAAAACAGTATGGCCCATACCCTGATGGCGATGCAACATTTGCACCCATGGAAGCAAAAGCAAAAGAACTATTTATAAATGGAACGTTTTCCATGAAATTTTTACTGTCAAAATCTTCGTTTGTCATTAATCTTTTTAAATATGGTGGGTAATCTGGAAAATGTACATCATTTGGACAGACTTTCCCTTTGCTACAACATCGATTAAATTTCCCATCAGATGGTTTTTCATCCAAGAAACTTAGTGATAGGCAAAATTCACATCTGACAGTCATTTCACCATAACTTTTTTCGAGAATTGCATCCTCACGTGGCTCGATTTTCGCTGAAAAGGCAGGTCCTACCACTATATCTAGTACTTGTTGATGACTGTTCTTTAGACATATTCTGTCTTTGCCACCTCCTTCTTTCAACTTCAAAGGCACATTGTTCTTTAGACATTTCCTGTCGAAGATGCCGGTGTTTTTTGGCTTCAGAGCAACGTTTTTCCAATAGCTGCTCTTCAGATACATTCTGTCGCAGGCATCGCCTTCTTTCAAGATCAGACACACGTCGCTCTTCAGACATTTTCTGTCGATAACGTCAGCACCTTTCTGCCTGGGGGCCTCAGTTAGCCACAGCTGTGGTGATTTCTCGTTACCACTGCTGCCGCTGCTGCCGCTGCTGCCGCCTTTTTCTCCATGCCTGGGGCCTCAGTTAGACGCAGCTATGGTTCACCAGCACTGTCACTGCTTGGTCTCCGTGTCTGTGGCCCGGTCCTTGATGCCTTCACCACTTCGTCTCCGCTCCTGGGGCCTGGCGCCCACGCCTTTCGACCCTGCCCCTTGCTCCGACTGGCTGGTAGCATAGCCAATCAGGAGCCAAGGTATGGTCACATTTTCATGTTACTCTTTTATTAGATAGGACTAGAGGCCCAATGCACAAAATTTGTGTATGGGGTGGGGGTGGGGATGTCCCTTAGCCCAGCCTGCACCCTTCTCCAATCTGGGACCCCTCGAGGGATGTCCGACTGCCCATACGGGCAATCAGACATCCTTCTCACAATCCAGTACTGCTGGCTCCAAACTGCTCACCTGCCTGCCTCCCTGATTGCCCCTAACTGCTTCTGCCTGCCAGCCTGGTCCCCCCCTAACCACTCCCCTGCCAGCCTGATTGATGCCTAACTGCTCCCCTGCCAGCCTGTTTGTTCCCAACTTCCCTCCTCTGCCAGCCTGGTCACCCTTAACTGCCCTCCCCTGCAGGCTTGATCTCCCCCAATTGCTCTCCCTTGCAGGGCCTGGAACCCCCCCAACATCCCTCCCCTCCTGGTCATCTTGTGGTGGCCAACTTGTGTCCACATGGGGGCAGGATCTTTCACCACATAGGGGCAGTCCTCTTGTGTGTTGGAGTGATGGTCAATTTGCATATTTCTCTTTTATTAAATAGGATAGAGGCCAGGTGCATGGGTGGGAGCCAGCTGGTTTGCCCTAAAGAGTGTCCCAGATCAGGGTGGGGGTTCCCTTGGGGTGAGGGGCGGCCTGGGTGAGGGGCCTGTAGAGGTTTGCAGGCCGGCCACACTCCTCAGTGACCCAAGCGGAGGCTTTGGTATCTGGGATTAATCTATATCTGCAATTGAAACTTTGTAGCCTGGAGCGGAGCCAAGCCTTCAGCTCACCCTGTGGTGAAAGCCATTTCTGTTTGAAACTTTGTATCCTAGAGTGAGACCTAGGCCAGTAAAGGCAGGCTGAAAGCTTGGCTTCCTCTGTTGCCAGGGAAACCCAAGCCTCTGTTCTCTCTAGCTCACCTTTACTGTATCTTTTATAATTGAAACTTCGTAGCATTGAGTGGAGGCCTTGGCAGGCAATGGCAGGAGGCTTGGCTTCCTCTGTTGCCGGGGAAACCCAAGCCTTCCCCCTGCTCTCAGTGGCAGCAACCATCTTGGTTGGGGTTTATTTGCATAATCTGCTCCTGATTGGATGATGGGCACGGCTGTGAGCATGGCTTGTGGGTGTGGCAAAGGTATGGTCAAATTTGCATATTAATCTTTTATTAGATAGGACTAGAGGCCCAGTGCACAAAATTCATGCACGTGGGGGGTGTCCCTCAGCCCAGCCTGCACCCTCTCTAATCTGGGACCCCTTGAGGGATGTCTGACTGCCCATTTAGGCCCAATCGGGTAGGATCGGGCCTAAGTGGGCTGTTGGACATCCTTCTCACAATCCAGGACTGCTGGCTCCCAACTACTTGCCTGCCTGCCTTCCTGATTGCCCTTAACCCCTTCTGCCTGCCAGCCTGATCACCCCCCGGCTGCCAGGGGTTCAGAGCAGGGAGGGATGAATAGATGGGCCACAGGTGATCTTTAGGGCAATGAAACTGTTCTGTCTGATACGACATTAATGGTACATTTGTCAAGACCATAAGATGTTCAACACAAAGAATGAACCCTAATGTAAACTGCAGATTTTACTTTTGTTAATAATGTGTTGATAAAGGCTCATCAATTGTAATAAATGTATCACATTAATTTAAGATGCTAATAATAAAGAAGCTTTAATGTGGCGAGGCTGGGCCTCGGGGTGTTGGCGCAGATACGGACCCCCTGTGGCTTCTGGGGTGGCCATCGGGACCCCTGCTGGCTCTGGGGCTGCAATCAAACCCCTGCCAGTCCAACGGCTGCCTTGGCCTGCTGAAGTGGAGGGGGCCCACCCACCCTCTTAGTTGGGGGGTAATTTGCATATTGCTCCTTTTGGCTGGTAGTGTAGCGAAGGTACAGTCCATTTGCATGTTTCTCTTTTATTAGATAGGACTAGCGGCCCAGTGCATAAAATTCATGCACGTTAAAAGGGTATTAATTAGAGGAAATAATTTAATATTGGTATTTGCTCTTTTTCTATAATAGAAGTATTAGAGACTAAAGAAAATTAGTAAAATGTATATGAAAACCTTCCTCCTGTCAGAGTCTGGGGCACACCATGGGACCCAGAGTCAAGTTCCCACTCACTCACATGTGCCTCAAAATCACATGAGACCCAGACCCAGCTGCCCTTCCCCCCCCAAATTGGGGTAGATCCAGACCCCACCAGTCCCACCCTGTCAAGCCCCATAGGGCAGGAGACATCCTCAGGTTCTCTAGCCCAGCACAAGGATGGGGTGGGTGGCCTGAGGTCTCCCATCAAGTCCCACCAGGTGGGAGACACGACCTGAGATCGCCTGTCAAGCCCCGCTGGGTAGGGGGCATGGCCTGAGGTCCCCCGCCAAGCCCCACCAGGCAGAGGAGCACAGCCTCAGGTCCCCGTCAATCCACCCTGGCACGGGGGTGCAGGCTCAGGTATGCATAGGGAAGGCTGGGCCAGGATAATTGGGGGTGGGGGGTTGATGGGGGTCAGCATCCTGGGTGAGCTGGGCCTCACAGCCTCTCTGCTTCAGCTCCCAGCACCCCGGACCTATGGAGTAGTGCTTTCACAGGGGCAGGCACTGGATATGGCGATGCCTTAAAAACAGAAGAAGCCCCCTTTAACTCTGGCTGGAAGTGCATTGGGAACTTATGGTCAGGGGAAGCAGCCCAACATCAGGGCTGAAATAAGACCTTGGGTAGCCTCCAGAGGGGGCAAACCAATAGTAAAAGGCATCTTTGAAACAGACATTTGAATGTACAGTGTTTATTAGGTGATATTAAGGAATTACTTGAACTTTTCAAGGTGTGACAATGGCTGAATATTTACTTCTTCTTAAAGATACTCATCAAAGGATATTTAAGTGGGAAACAACTTGCTTTGAAAGTATGGTGTCGTCCTGGCCCAGCCCTCCCTGCACCACAGACGCCTCAAGGACCGAGCCTCTCCCGCTCGCTGGGCCTGCAAAGTGCCGTGCGCAGAGGCGGGGTCCGTGCTTCGTTCCACTGCTGCTGGCGCTGGTGTGAAGGGAGGGGTTCCCTGCCCGTGTCCAGGTGCGCCATGGCCACATCCCCCAGCCACGCCCCCCGCTCCTGATTGGCTCGTAGCATAGCAAAGGTATGGTAATTTGCATGTTTCTCTTTTATTAGATAGGACTAGAGGCCTGCTGCATGAATATTTGTGCAACAGGCCTTCCTTCACCTGACTTCCAGCACTGGATTTCCTCGGCACCCAGGACCCAGACCTTTGCTCTGGCTGCCACCTTCAGTCTTCGCTCCAGCTGGAGTGCCACTCCTGTGGCTCCCTCCATCACCCACCCTTCCCCTCACAGCAGGCATCCCACCCCGTCCAGTTGCTCTGCGCCTGCATGCGTGCTGTCCTGAGGTCTGGAGCAGCTGGGGGGACGGGGCCTCCATCATCTTTGTCAGGATAGTTTGCATACTCATTCCTGATTGGCTGGTGGGTGTCACTTTGCATATTTCTCTTTTATTGGTGTACATAGATTTACTATTGTTACAAGTAATCACAAAAACAAGAAAAACAACATCCTGAGCAAACTATCCCATATACCCAGTGTCCTAACTACAGTCATGTTTCTCTTTAATTACGTAATATTTGACAAAACAGAGATATTTAACCATCATTTATGTCTCTGAAATCTATCTTTAAAAAATGGATTTCGTTTTGCGTTTTAAATTTCATCTGTATGGTCAGATCAATGCCTATCAGCAAAGATTTACCTGATGGCAATATTCTATAGGTCAGAAAAGGTTTTTACAGATACATAGTAAAAAATTCCCCTAACCTTCACCTAATACCTTATAAATGCTAAGCACATAAACCACAAACATGTTAAAATAAAAGCTGGCAATTACATAATTAATGTATACTACACACTCCAATCAATGCTCTGGTAAGCAAATTACAGATTTGATCAATATGTATTCATCAGGTGGAGAAAAAAAATACCCTTGGGGATTTGCTTCTCCCAATTTAATAATGACCGTATTGAATCACAATGTGAAATCTGGGAGAGTTCACTATTTTTCACGCCATGTTATTCAGCACTTCTCCTCCACAGTGCTGACCTGGCACTTCAGAAATGAGTGCCCCCATCCTGCAAGGAATCAGCAGGCATATATTTGGAAGATTTTGTTTTAGAAAAGCCCATTCAGCAGAGGGTAGAGGTATTAACTGGAAGCTACAATTAAAATTTGTAAGCGAAAGAAATGAAAGAGGAGATGCAAAATAAAACTCATGGGTAAAAAAAAAAAAAAAAAGGAAAAAATATGTGTAAACATTTAAAGGGAGATGTTTTTAGAAGATTAAAGATTACAAGAGAAATAAGACCTCTCAAACTGTTCTTAAACCAACAAGACTGTTTCTCCCTGCAAAACAGGAGGAAAAATTACAAAGTAAGCTTGCCAATGCTTTTTTATTTAAAAGTAACACAAGGAGTCCTAACCGGTTTGGATCCGTGGATAGAGCATTGGCCTGAAGACTGAAGGGTCCCAGGTTCGATTCCAGTCAAGGGCATGTACCTTGGTTGCAGGCACATTCCCACTAGGGGGTGTGCAGGAGGCAGCTGATAGATGTTTCTCTCTCATAGATGTTTCTAACTCTCTCCCCCTCTCCCATCCTCTCTGTAATAAGTCAATAAAATACATTTTTTAAAAAAGTAATACAAGGACACAGATTTTAAAAGCTAGTAAGACAATAAGGATTCAATATATATTTCAGTACAAAGTACTGACTCTACTTTTATGCAAACTAGGTGTACAATGTCACGAAGACTAAATATTCAATATATTTCTTTAAAAATTGTAGGGATATACATTGTTTACTTAATAATTTTTGACTTAATATTTTGAATAAATCCATTCAAACATGCATTGTCTATTCAATGCTTGTCTTTGAGTTAAGCAATGATTATCAAAAAAGTATAAAGCACTCCCTGAAAGAATATATACTTTTAACATTAGAAGAATAGGTTTATGAGATAATAGAATTTATTACATATCTAATTAAAGATTATAATTTGGAATACAATATTAAATTAGAGACAAGTAAATTTGCTTTAGTTTGTGTCTCTAGTTGATTGTTTAGATTGAAACCTCATGCTTCTGCCATTTTTAGAAGTTATTATTCTAAAAACATTTTTATTTATCACAATGTGTCCCAAATGTTATTACTTAATAATAATTTTAATTACTATTTTTTAATATATAAAGCTTGTATTGCTTAAACATACTGAACATATAATAGGCTTCTTGAGAAAACAACATTCTATATTTTCCTTTGGAAATTTATTCATTTTTCAGAGTTAATTTTAAAAATGTAAAAGCAAATATAAGTTAAAGATTAGCATAATCATTCAATAAACATTTATCACAGTTTATGAGATATTTTCCTATTTGTTTTAATGTCCATAAAATAACAGAATACAAGCTATTTTAATCTTATATTTAAAATATTATAGTATAAGACCAAAATATTTTCAAATTAATGTGATTTGTCAACTTTTTACAGATTGTAGACTGACCTACTGGTAGCTTACTTTTCTCTTTAATATTATTGGTTGTTAACTTGAAAATTCATATTCCTAGTCAACAAATAGGGTATAACAACTCATAGACTTGATTTATACACATTAGTGTTTCTTCAGTTTTCAAATGTATTTTTTTCTGCCCTTATTAATTCCTTATCTTATATATTAAAAGGCTATTATGCAAATTGTCCCTAAGGGCAGGAGTTCAACCAACTGGGAATTAGACATGTGCTGACCACCATGGGACAGCATGGAACATGGTGGACGTCAGTGATATGGCACTGGCACCAGTTGGCAGTGGAGGCACGGCCAGCACCAATGGGCTCCTACGAAAGTGGGACCATGATGGAATGGTGGAGCAGGTGAGCGGGTGGTACCAGGCCAAGGCAGATACAAAGGGAAGCCCCACCCGGCAGCCACTAAGTATCCTACCCATGCATGAATTTCTTGCACTGGGCCTCTAGTTTGTGTGTATTTCTGGTTATTTTTTTCTAGCTTTTTGAGTTTCATGCTCTCATTTTTTACAACCAGGTTATACAACTAGGTTATGCATTTCTGTTTGAAATCCTATCTAATAAAAGAGTAATATGCAAATTAATCATCACTCTGCTATACCCACAAGCCATGCCCACTAGCCAATCAGGAATGAGCATGCAAATTAACCCCAACCAAGATGACCTTGGCCATGGAGAGAGCAGTCAAACTTTTTGCACACTCTAGCCGGCCCAGGCCTCTGCTTAAGGCTACAAAATTTCAATTATAGAAGATAAATAAACCCTAACAGAAATGGCTGCTTCCACAGAGAGAGCAAAAGGCTTGGGTGTGCCCCAGGCTACAAAGTTTCAATTATAGAAGATAAATAAATCTGATACCAGGGCCTCTGCTTGGGTAACTGAGGGGCATGGCCAGCCTGTAGCCCACCATAGGCCTCTTGCCCAGGCCATCCCACTCTCCAAGGGAACCTCCACCCTGATCCAGGACACCCTTCAGGGCAAACCAGCTGGCCCTTACCCATGCACCAGGCTTCTATCCTATCTAATAAAAGAGTAATATGTAGATTGACCATCACTCCAACATACAAAATGGTTGCCCCCATTTGGTCAAAGATCCTGCCCCCATGTGGACACAAGATGGCCACCACAAGTTGGCCAGCAGGGGAGGGCAGTTGGGAGGGACAAGGCCTGGAAGGAAGGTCAGTTAGGGGTGACCAGTCCAGCTGACGAGGGAAGTTGGGGGCAAATAGGCTGGCAGGAGAGCAGTTTGATGTCAATCAGGCTTTCAGGGGAGTAGTTAGGGGGTGATCAGGCTGTCAGGCAGAAGCAGTTAGGGGCAATCAGAAAGGCAGGCAGTTGAGAAGTTGGGAGTCAGCAGTCCTGGATTGTGAGAGGGATGTCTGACTGCCTGGTGGGATTGGGCCTATAAGGGTAGTTGGACATCCCTCGAGGGGTCCCAGATTGGAGAGGGTGCAGGCTGGGCTGAGGAACACACCTCCCCTTGCTACCCCATGCATGAATTTTATGCACTGGGCCTCTAATAATATATAAGTGATATTAAAATCTCAACAACAAAAGGTGATTTTGAATTCTCACTTCCCAAGGCACACAATTTATCCTTGATTGATGATGACAATTTTGATCATTCTGTTGAGGCACACTTATTTTATCAATTTTAAAGTTAAATTTGTTTCATTTTTAATTAATAACTAATTTGGGGAAATATTCTTTACACATAAGTAAACATCTTGTTCCCCATCAAATCACTCTTATCTCCTAGATTTTATTCATTGATAATTCATACCTGGATATACTTTTCCTGTTTTTAATTATAAAATAATGATTTCCTAAGTCCTTTATAGAAGGTACTAGAGACCCATTGCACAAAATTTGTGCACCAGGGTGGGGGGTGTCCCTCAGGTCAGCCTGCATCCTCTCCAATCTGGAACCCCTCTCACAATCCAGGACTGCTGGCTCCCAACCGCTCGCCTTCCTGCTTGCCTGACTTGCCCCTAACTGCTTCTTCTGCCTGCCAGCCTTTTCACCCCCTAACCACTTCCCTGCCATCCTGATCGACTCCTAACTTCTCTCCTGCCAGCCTGGTCACCCCTAACTACCCTCCCCAGCCAGCTTGGTCATTCTTAACTGTCCTCCTCTTCAGGCCTAGACCCCTCCATATTCCCTTCCCTGCTGGCCCAGTCACCCCTAACTGCCCTCCCCTGCTAGCCTGGTCATCTCTAACTGCCCTTCCCTGCAGGCCTGGTCCCCCCAAACTGCCCTCCCCTTCAGGCCTGGTCCACCCTATTGCCCTCCTTTGCTGGCCTGGTCCACGTTTATTGCCCTCCTCTGCTGCCCCCCAACTCCTCTCCCCTGCAGGCCTGGTTCCCCCAACTGCCCTTCCTTGTAGGTCTGTTCCCTTCCCATTGCCCTACCTTGCTGGCCTGGTTGCCCACCATTGCCTTCCCCTGCTAGCCATCTTGTGGTAGCCATCTTGTGTCCACATAGGGTTGGCTATCTTTGACCACATGGGGTCGGGATCTTGTGTGTTGGAGTGACAGTCAATTTGCATATTACCTCCTTATTACGTAAGATTATACTGTATGAGTTTCCCATTCCCTTTATTTTTTCTATTTATTTGCTTATTTGTTTACTATATTATCAGTACAGATTTAACAATTCTTAATGTGTTTTGATGTTAAAATTGGTCCCATAATTGACAAGGGCAGTATGTGCCTGTGCATATTTCTATTCTTCATTTTTTCTAATTATTAGTTTTGTAGTAATGCTATTCTGAAAAAGTAGTATGACACAGTAGTTAAAAACCGTCAAAGGCAGAAAACTTAAGTTGGAGCTATACACAATCTATTTATTCATAAACTTTCAGTGAATGAACCTATTTGCTGGATTTCAACAAGACTCCTAAAAGTGTTAGAAGATAGAATAAATGCTATAGAATAAAGGAAAATCTGGAGACAGTCTCTTACTGGCAAGCACTGTATTACAGTGAGATTTTTAGAAGTAGTCTTTGGTAGGTAAGTACATTTGGTAGTCTTTGACTTCAAGGGTATGAACAAAAAAGTTTGAGACTATTTCAAATGAGGAAGGATTGGCCATTTACCAGAAAGTGGGAGTTGATGGGATCCTTTTATATGCAAACTGTCATAATGGTCCTTATGGGAATGGCTACCATGGCAGACATTTTTTCAAAACATGAACTTAAGTCCAGTATCCATACTTACAGCTGTGTGATCCAGGTCAAGTAATTAAGATGTGCATGTTAGGCTGAGTTTCCAATATTCTTTCTTTACCCATCCATGCACTGCTAGATGCCCTAGAAAGCTGACCCATGTGAATTATAATAACAGAGTTACCTTTGGATTTCTGGTGAGTTTGACCTATGGAAAACACAGGTAGGGGGCAAGAGAAGAGTCAGTTACAAATATTTGTTCATCTTCACTTCATTCTTGGACTTTCAATTACTTTCAGTGGCATCTCTATGCTTACAACTCCCATGCTGTAGCTCCAGTCTGCAGAAACACAGTTCTTCCCCTTTTTCCATCAGGCTACCAAAGACACCAATTGCCTGTCATGGTAAGACCTCTGACTTCCTCATCCCCTTCCCTTCACTAATCTCTACTATCTCTCCATAAATCATTCCTTCATTAAATTATTTTTCTAAATATATTTTTATTGATTTCAGAGATGAAGGAAAAGGAAGAGAGAAACATCAATGATGAGAGAGTCATTGATCAGTTGCCTTCTGCATTGCCCCTACTGGGGATTAAACCCACAACCTGAGATATGCCCTTGACCTGAATCAAACCTGGGACCCTTAAGTCCCCAGGCTGATACTCTATCCACAGAGTCAAACTGGCTACGACTATTAAATTCTTTTTAACTAACCCCCATCTAGTTCTTTTCAGAACCCTGGAGTATGATACTTGCCATTGAAGTTGGCTTCGACTCCAGGCCACCATATGAATGAGCAATGTCCACAAAGTCCTATCCTCAATACTCCTACACAGCTCCTATAGTCTGACACCTATGGTGGATTTCATAAAATCAATCCACTCATAGTTGGTCTTTTTCTATTCCTGCTGCCTTCTATTTTACCTAGTGTGATTGTCTTTTCCAAAGAACCCTGCCTTCTCATGATATTCCTAGAAGTATGACATCTACAGTTTCGTCATTTTTGCCTCCAACTATATTTCAGGCTTAATTTGCTCTAGAGCCTACTTGTTCATCATTCAGATGGTCCAGGGGATGTGTAGAGCTCTTTCCCAACACAACATATCAAATGATTTCAACCCCCACCCCATTAGCCTTCTTCACTGTCAACTTTCAGATCTGTGCATAATAATTGGGAATATGACGTGTGGATGATCTTAGCCTTGGTCTCTAATGACACATCTTTGCTCTTGGTGATCTTCCCTAATTCTTGCATTGTTGCCTTTCTGAGTATTAGCCTTCTTCTGCCTTCTGTCTCCTGGATGCAGTCTTCATTTGAATTTATATGAACCTAGGTAAGCAGAAATACTTCACAATTTTAATATTTTCATTGTCTATGCTAAAATTGTGCATTTCTTCCCTAGTTATGATTTTTGTCTTCATGATATTCAAATGCAATCCTGCTTTTGTGCTCTCTTCTTTCACTTTTGTAAGCAGTCATTTTCTGCATTCCTTAAGTTATTGATATTTTTTTCACCAATTTTTGCCGCTCCTTCCTCTGACTATAGTCCAGTTTTTTCATGATTTGCTCTGCCAACAGATTAAGCAAGTAGGGAGACAAAAAGCACCCTGACTGATATCTTGGTCTATAGGAAACCATCTGTCTCTCCATATTCTGTCCTTGTAGTAGCTTCCTGTCCACAATACAGATTACTTAAGAACTCCTTTGTGTCACAATTTGTTCACCTGTAAAATTAAAATTGTTACTACATTTAGGAAGGTTGTAAAGATTACGTGTCTTAATACATGAAAAGACTTAAGAACAGTACCTGGCCCACTGATGAACTGAGTAAATCTAACTAATAATAATTATGATATTGATAATGTTATTATTAAAACATCAATTTACTTTCTTTGCCTTATGCTTTGAGTCCCTTCAGGCTTCTTTTTGGTATTCTATGTATATTCTATAGTGTGGAGTGAAAATTACTGGAATCAAAGAGTTAGAGACTGATAATATATTTTTCTTTAGCAATATGAAAAATTGTCTAAATTTAATCATATGCACATAAATAGAAATAAAATAAAAATAATGTACATTAAAATCAGATCCATTCTTCTATTTAGCATATATGCTTCCTTTTACACAAGAGAAGTTATAAGTTAATTGTATTTAAATGGATAACTCTAATAAAGCAGTGACTTTAAAACACACAGCCACAAACACACACTTTTCAAATTAATGGTTACAATTTAGATTGTAGCCTCACAAACTGACAGTAAAACTCTACTACTCTTTGTTGTTTTTTTTTTGTTGTTTTTTTTTATGACCATTTCCTAGAGTTACATGGTGACACCTAACTTTTTCACCCATCTCATTTTTCTCAGGATACCTTTTCCATGAATTTTTATGGTATTTTTGGAGCAGTTTGCCAAATGCCTTTCCATCTACTGACAAACAGAAATATGGGGCACATTATAGGAATAGCAGGGTCTTAATTTTGTTATTCGGACTATGGTAGCACTGACAAAGAACAAAACTGGTTTGGCTGAGTCATCTCAACAATAATGCCTTGAAGAATACCTAGGTCCTAGATCCTAGAGTGCTTTAATTCCTAACATTACCTAGATCTAGAGTTCATTTTTAAAAAAATATTTCTGTGAGGTACCTATGGAAACTTAAGTTACTCAAAGTCAATTACTTTTGATTACAAATAACTCTGATAAAAAGATTTACTAAATTTTAAAATAATACAGAAATTGCTATGTGCCTGAATTATGTAGAAAAAGATATATTGATGAAAGACAAAATTTCTCTAGTATTCAGAGGAGTAATTGCCAAATGTGGATTATATCATCTGTTAAGTTTATTGCTTGAAAAAGGGAAACAGAGTCAAATTACTTGGCTCACAGAACATGTTTAATGTTCTCATAGTTAATTATCGGACTATGGTAGCACTGACAAAGAACAAAACTGGTTTGGCTGAGTCATCTCAACAATAATGCCTTGAAGAATACCTAGGTCCTAGATCCTAGAGTGCTTTAATTCCTAATATTACCTAGATCTAGAGTTCATTTTTTAAAAAATATTTCTGTGAGGTACCTATGGAAACTTAAGTTACTCAAAGTCAATTACTTTTGATTACAAATAACTCTGATAAAAAGATTTACTAAATTTTAAAATAATACAGAAATTGCTATGTGCCTGAATTATGTAGAAAAAGATATATTGATGAAAGACAAAATTTCTCTAGTATTCAGAGGAGTAATTGCCAAATGTGGATTATATCATCTGTTAAGTTTATTGCTTGAAAAAGGGAAACAGAGTCAAATTACTTGGCTCACAGAACATGTTTAATGTTCTCATAGTTAATTATAAAAGGGTTTTAGAAATGTAACTCAAGATTCTACCTTCTAGAATTATTCCTACTTTTTTTTGTGTGTGGGGGGTGGTATTGGCACTTGCCTTCATGTGTGTACAATGTATGAAATTCACAATCTTATGAAGAGACACATAAGGAAAATATACATATTACAATTACTTAAGAATATGCATATATGATAGACCTCAACTCTATAAAAATGTTAAGATTACTGTTGGAATAAGGTCCTAAAAATCACATATGTGCTAGGAGACACAGTAGAGATAATCTAATTCAATTTATTGATTTTTATAAAGATAGAGTAAAACCCCCTTCTCCCCCAATGAAGTGCCTTCAGAAAGGTCATACAGATGGCAGGATAAAAGCTGTGATTAACATATCAGTGAGTCTTACTTCGTTGTTTCAACATTTGTTTATTTGCTAAATCTCAATCTCTCTCTCTCTCTCTCTCTCTCTCTCTCTCTCTCTCTCTCTCCTCTCTCTCTGTATTTAAGATTCCTTTGGTTTGCTAAGTAACAAAAATAATAATGTTATTTAAGCACTACAACATGCTTGAAACTGTCCAAAATATTTTATGACATTGCATTTAATCTTCACAACAATTCTTTAAGCAACCTTATTATCAATGCTTATTTTACAGATAAAGAAATGTAGCAGTTAAGCTACTTCAACATTATTTTAAAATGCTTTGGGATTTTCAAAAAATATAATTTGTTCATAGTTATTTCTATACTGAACAAGATTAATAATACCTATTAATTGGATAGTGTTTGATCTAATATCTTTGACCCTTTCTTCTAAAGAAAATTTGGGAATGAAAACGTCTCCCATGTCTTCAGTAAAACCAATGTCAAACAATTACTGTTTGTTACCGTCTTCCATCCTTGAATACACCTTGATCATAACTAGTTTTCATTGATTCTCTGCTTGGCTTCCTGCCTAATATATATCATGTAACTAGATTTATAATTTCTTTTAAAGTGCTCTTTCATTTCACTTAAGCCTCACCTGACTCTAATTTGTACCTCCCCTGCTCTGAGCTGCTCTGCTTTATAGGTCTCCCTAGTCTCCTCATTTGATCAACCTGATAGCACTCAAAAGATGCTTATAATGGTTCATTGTTTTCTCCATAATTATATTTGTTAGAGTGAGATTTTCTTTTTATAACATAGGATACTTTTGGCAGGGGAGTTCTAGTAAGATAATATTTTCAAATTCAATTTATTGGGATGACATTGATTCACAAAACCATACAGGTTTCAAGTATACAACTCAACAATACATCATAATATTTTTAAAGTATTTTCTAACATTCATAGTAGCAAGACTGTTAAGAAATCTACACTAATAAAAGATAAATATGTAAACTGACCATACCTCAGTGACACCCACCAGCCAATTAGGAGGGAATATGCAAATTAGCAGGATAAAGATGGAAGCAGCCCTGTCCCCCAGCTGCTCCACACCTGGAGTGGCTGGGTAGGGCAGGACACCTGCTATGAGGGAGACGGCGGGGGCCAGAGGGAGCCAGAGTGGAGCAAAGACTCTGGTCAGAGTCAGTGAGAAGCTTGCAGACTCCATCTAGAGTGTAGGTAGAAGGCGGCGGCCAGAGTGAAGGCCTGGGTCCTGGGTGCAAGAGAAAAACCAATGCTGGCAGCCAAGTGAAGGAAGGCCTACTGCATGAATCTTCATGCAAGGGGCCTCTAGTTGTCAATAATATCAATAGATTAAAAATAACACATATCTTTGTCCAAACAAGTATTTTTGGACTATATTGAAAGTAATGACAAAACCAGGAATAGACGTTCTGGTCCTTTTCTTATTCTATACTAGGGACCCTGTGCATGAAATTCGTGCACTGGGAGTGGGTGATCCCTCAGCCCAACCTGCCCCCTCACACATACTGGAAGCCCTCAGGGCATGTCCTACTGACCACTCACCCCCAGCCTGCCCAAGGCCTAAAGCCTCTGACTGAGGCTTTAGGCCTTGGGCACCCAGCCATTGCCCTTGCAATGGGGCTGATGGCTGGCTCCCTTCCAGTCCCGACCTTTCCCAGCCCAGGCCTTCACTCCAGCCAGCTTGCGCCTGGCTAGTGCAGGCGTCAGCCTCCCCCGCCACCCCCGCCATGACCCAGGAAGCCTCAGCCCAGCCCCCTGCGGCCTGGGCCTTGAGCTCGCTGGCTGGCTCCACCCAATCATCTGATTGGCTAGTGGATGTGGCTGGTGGGTGTGGCTGGTGGGTGTAGCGAAGGTATGGTCAATTTGCATATTACTCTTTTATTAGATAGGATAAGAAATATTCTAAAATATCTGAATGGAAAATGAACAACAAACTATTAAAGTTTGCTTACCTTAATATTTAAGTTCCCAAACTGTTTAATTAGTGATTATAATATTTCCTAGGATTAGAATGAAACCTAACTTGATAGTGACTCATATTTTCCATTTCTTAAAATACCTACTAAGCACTGGAAACAAAGCATGGGTAAGCCAAGTTTTACTTTTTCTGTATTTTGATATCTAATTCCTAGCCACCCCATGAATGCTGCTGGGACCAAAGACTGGGTGGCCACCAAAGTAGCAAAAGGAGTATTTTTAAGTCTGACTGAGGGCGTTAGAGGCTGTTAATACTGTCTAATAAATACCATCCACACACTTGACCCCAGGCATGCTAAGCATTCTCTGCTGCTTTTCCCAACTCTCCGCCCACATTTTCCCTCATCAGGAGTCTCACACAGACAGAAAATAAAGAGCTGGACAAATATCTTTAAGGCAAATGGAAATGAAAAAAAAAAAGCTAGGGTAACAATACTTAATAGTATATCTGACAAAATGGACCTCAAATTGAAGACCATAGCAAGAGATAAAGAGGGCCACTTCATAATACTAAAGGGATTTATACAACAAGAGGATATAACTCTGGTAAAAAATATATGTTCCCAATGCAGGAATACCCAAATATGTAAAAAAAAATCTGGAAGATATCAAAGGAGAGATGGCACATAGTAGAAGACTTTAATTCCCCATTGATATCACTGGATAAACCCCCCTAGACAAAAAATAAGCAAAGAAACATCAATCCTAAATGACTCACTACATCAGAAGGACTTAATTTACATCTACAGAACATTTCCCCCCCAATCTAAGAATATACATTCTTCTCAAGTCCATATGAAACAGTCTCAAAGATAGACCACATATTGGGGAACAGGCAAAGTCTCTCCAAATTCAAGAAGACTGAAATCATATCAAGCATCTTGTCAGACCACAATGGCATACTATTAGAAATCAACTACAATAAAAACATTCACAGAAATTCAAACACTTGGAGGCTAAATAGCATGCTATTAAACAATGATTGGATTACCAAAGAGATCAAAGAAGAAATTAAAAACATCCTGGGAACAAATGACAATGAAAAAACAATAATCCAAAATCTATTGGATACAGTGAAAGAGTCCTGAAAGTAGAGTTCATAGCACTACAGGCCTACCTCAAAAAACAAGAAAAACTTGTAATAAATTACCTAACCCTACAACTTAAAGAATTAGAAAAAAGATCAGCAATAAAAGCCCAGAGTAAGCAGAAGGAGGGAAATAATAAAGATCAGAGAAAAAAATTAATACAAAAGATGAATGAAACCAAGAGCTGGTTCTTTGAAAGGATAAACAAGATTGATGAATAATAAAATATCCTGAATAGCCATAGCATCTTGAGAAAGAACAAAGTAGGAGGGATCTCAATACCACATATCAAGCTATATTACAAAGTCACTGTTCTCAAAACTACCTGGTACTGGCCCAAGAACAGTCATATAGACCAATGGAACAGAACAAAGAACCCAGAAACTTACCCAAGCCATTATGCTCAATTAATTTGACAAAGGAGGAAAGAGCATACAGTGGAGTCTAGGCAGTCTCCTGAATAAATGGTGTTGGGAAAATAGGACAGATAAATGCAATAAATAAATAAATAAATAAACTACACCACCAACAAAATAAACAAAAAATATACTGAAAATGGATAAAGGACTTAAATGTAAGATGGGAAACCATAAAATCCTTAGAGCAAGCAAAAGGCAGAAAATATTGTCCTAGAAATATCTTTACCTATACAGTTCCTAGGACAATGGACATTAAGGAGAAAAATAAACAAATAAGACTACATCAAAATAAAAAACTTCTGCACAACAAAAGAAACCATCAACAAAACAAGAAAATGGTCAAAGGATCTAAACAGACACTTTCTGAACGAGAATATACAGAAGGCCAAGAGCTATACGAAAATATCCTCAAAGTCACTAATCATCTGAGATATGCAAATAATTTTGACATGTTTTATATTTTCCAGAAACAAACCTTAAAAGTGCACTCCTTTATTTAACCATGTATTCCTTTATTCAATAAGTATTAATACTTCCTAGGTTCTACGAACCGTACTAGACCTTAAAGGTAAAGTAATGAATTGGACTTATTCATACTTACAAAATAGAAACCATTTAAATGAGCTGTGACACCTTTAAACATTTGTTCTTTAAAATAATTTTGACATGTTTTATATTTTTTCAGAAATAAACCTATAAGCAATGCTCACTTGGAGATATGGGCATGATGAAATATAAATTGATTCTGCTTAGCAATTAAACTTGGCTTTTAAAACAAAATGCTAATAATACAGAGTATTTTAACAATTGGCTAGAGTTAAGATGTCAAAATAAGAGATATTTGAATTATAAATATTGGTTTCACAATAGAATTTTATGAAATTCTAATTTATTAATATACTAGAGACCCGATGCACAAAATTCATGCAACAGTAGGCCTTCCTTTCCCTGGCTGCTGGCACTGGCTTCCCTCTGGCATCCAGGACCTGGATGGCTTTCCTCCAGCTGGCTGCAGGCACCCAGGATCTGGGCTTCCCTCTGGCCCTGGCTTTGTCTGGAAGGATGTCCGGAATGATGTCCACTCTAATTAGCATATTACCCTTTTATTACCATAGATTTAGACTAGTTAGAAAATAGTTAATACGTTATTGTGAAATGGTAACTTTTTCATCCGATCATCCACTCAATAAACACATTCTGGGAACCTTGTTTGAGCAGGTTCTTTTCTAAGCCTTGGGAATATAGCAAATAAATATGAGAAAATTTTAGCCTACATGGAGTTCACATTAAAGTTGATGGGAGACAAAACATTTGGGTAAAATGAGAAATGGTGATACGTGTTATAACAAAAGGAAGGCAGAGAATGGAATCAGGAGTGGTGGACATGAAAAATTACAATTTTAAATAAAGTGGCCATGGAAGTTTTTTGTGACAAAGTGGTATTTCAACAAAGTTCTGAAGGAAGTAACAAAAGGAGGTCCATAAGGCAGGAATGTGCCTGGGAATTAAGGCAACAGCCCAAAGACTATCATGGCTAGGTGCAGTGGGTGCAGTTTCATTAAATGTTCCTTTTGGAGCTGACAACATACGTGTATGTGTAGAGGTGCATTCTACTTGGCTGATGTGGCTCAGTTGGTTCAGTGTCATTCCATGCACCAGGAGGTTGCTGGTTCAATTCCTGGTCAGGGCACATGCTCAGGTTTTAGGCTCAATCCCTAGCGGGGGCATGTTGGAGGCAGCTAATTCATATTTTTATCTCATCAATATTTCTATCTTTTTCATCCTTTACCTTACTCGCTCTGAAATTAATAAAAACATTTTTAAAAACTAAAAATTTGGACTATTTCTTTATAAAACATATTTTTTATTTTTTCTCTAAAGTTTATCAGATGTGCAATATGGATATTAACAAGTTAAAAATACTTGTTTCAAGATTAAGATAAAAATCTTGAAAGAAATATGAACATTTAATTTTTAAGGGGAGAAGGATAATTTCGAGTTTCAAAATGTCCCTTTGATTTGTAGTCCTTTTCTTTTAGGCAAGATTATTGTAGTGAGGCTAGCAAAGCTCATGAACTTCAAAGATAGCTCAAAGACCACTCTAGAGTCTATAAATTTACTGTGGTGGCTCATCACATTTTCTATAGAATCTGCTAAAATGTTATATTAATAATTGTGTCTAATATTTTTTTATCTTCCAATAAAGAGATGTTTCCAATTTTCAGTGGGTAGGTAGAGAAGCAAAAAGACCAGTGGGAATGATTTGGGACTACATAACTAGAGTTTTGTAACTTCTGTTGCTCTCTCCAGGGCAGGTTTCAAAAGGCAGTGTGTGCTAATAGTGCCAGACTGCCTGGTACAAATTCTGGTCTGTCCCATCTTCACTGGTGATACTGACATTTTGCTTAGTCTCTCGGTATATCAGTATCCTTCCTCTGGAAAACACTTATACTAATACCTATTGTGCTAATTTAGTTTGTGATTTAATGTGCTAGGAACAGTATCTGACAAAGGAAGCCATTTGTAACTTTATCACATTACATGAACATTGAGTTATATCATTCTAAAATTCACTCAAACTGGAAAGAACAGATTTGCTTTTGAGACTTCCTCAAACACTATGAAAAATAACATTAAGTCAAGTGGGAAGTCATTTTAAAAAGAAGCTGCTGTCCAATAAATCTCCAAAGACAATAAGGACCATGAAGTGCAGGTGCAGAAAAATAAACGAAGGACTAGTAAAAACCTGTGTGATTTATAACATCTTTGAGTTTTTAAGGTCACATCCACTTTAAGCTCCTTTTAGCACTTCTGCTATGAGAAGAGCAGACAGGCTAGTCAGCAGTGGCAGAGGTAAATGTACCTGAGTCTCCCCTCCTTCATGCACCATACGGGTACCAAGATTCTGATGCATCTGCTAATGCACTTAGAAAAGTGAAGCTATTCTCAGAGAAAGACCCATTTTGATATACCTAGACTCATCTAACCAGATTCATAATGCACCCCCCCACTTTGTTATCTGAACTAATTATTATTTGTAGCTCTTTATTTTCTAATATTTTATTGGAATATTCTGTTAAGGTAAAACAGCTTTATGATGCCCTTTCCAATTAACATCAGACTATTTGTTTCAAGACAGTAATTAACTTCCTGCTTAATTTGTCACACTTAATTTGAAATTAGGCACACAAGGCTATTAAAAACTGTGGTTGTGGTGTTTGCATCTGGCTGAGGCAGTAGCCACTGGCAGCCTTGATTTATCACTCTTCATTTAAATTCCTGTGCCAATGATTTTAGTTCCTAAATGCTGTGACTGGCATTTATGGATTTCAAAATCAAAGTGAAAATAAGCTACAGTTAAGAACTCAACAGCTCAGATCAATGAAAAATGGTTTTAAAACTGTACACCCTGCAGTTAAATCCTAGAGGCTTGACCAAAAAGTGCTTAGTGCTCAGAGATGTTGCTGTGGGAAGACAAGTATGCCACTCTAATAGCTGTTTGTAAATCACTACCAAACTATGCATCTTGTAACAGTGTCGTGCAAATGTGCTACCACATGGAAATTATTTTTGCTAAGCCTGCTTCCTTAAAAGAAACCTCCCTCCAATAGTAAGCTTCTCCCTCTGACAAATTTCATCTTTCATATTCAAAACTCTATCTAGCATTGTTCTATTTGAGGAAGCAGAATATTACTACTAAAACGTAATCCATACTATTGCATGCAAAATCATCTCCAAAATTAAATGAGTATGTTCTGTAAATTTCTTACCAAAGTCTGCCTTTGTGGTGTAAATCTTGATTTGGTGAAGATTTCTTCAGATACATACATGAAGAATTAGGCTTTTTTTTGTTTTGTTTTTTTTTTTACAGCTCTGCCATAAAAAGATGGTGAAAATGTGTTCCCCCTACATGGCTTCAGAATCTCAATGCTCAATATGTATGACCAATACAAATACCATTCCTCCTTTAGGATCAAGCTCCTCAAGGAAGTATTCCAGCTCAGTTATAAGCACTTAGCTTATAAATATGCTTCCTTTTATTCGTTGTTAGCCATTTTAAGCCTGCTAACATTGTCTCCCCAATTAGGGTAAGAAACGGCTGTGAGGAAGTCACACTAGCTTCTTTCTTACCTGTACTATGTGATGAAATATTGTACTGATCATACACTATTTTCTTAGTTTTATAACAGCAAGTCTTTAAAATTCTAAAGAAAAAACTGTTTTTAAATATGAAAAGACTGTGCCTAGATTTCTCAGGTGAAAGTGAGTACTCAATACTAGAAGACTGGTGCACGAAATTCTTGCACAGGGGGAGTGTGTGTGTGTGTGTGTGTGTGTGTGTGTGTGTGTGTGTGTCTCAGCCCAGCCTGCACCTTATCCAATCTGGGACCACTCGAGGGATATCCAACTGCCCGTTTAGGCCTGATCCCTCTCACAATTCAGGACTGCTGGCTCCCAATTGCTCACATGTCTGCCTGACAGATTGCCCCTAACTGCTTCTGCATGCCAGCCTGATCACCCCCTAAACTAACTGCTCCCCTGCAAGCCTGATTGCCCCTAATTGCCCTCCTCTGCCACCCTGGTCACTCCTAACGGTTCTCCCCTGCTGCCCTGATCACTCACAACTGCCCTCTCCTGCCAGCCAGCTTGTGGTGGCCATCTTCTGTCCACATGGGGGCAGCCATCTTTGACCACATGGGGCAGCCATCTTGTGTTGGAGTGATGGTAAATTTGCATATCACCTCTTTATTATATAGGACTAGAGGTGTGATGCATGAAATTCATTTAAGAGTAGCCCTTCCTTTCCCCACCTGCTGGCACTGCCTTCCCTCTGGCAACATGGAACGGGGCTTCCCTCTGGCCACTGGCAGGCATCCAGGACCTGGGCTTCCCTTGCAGCCCTGGCTTCATCCGGAAGGTCATCCAGGAGGACCGGCCTAATTAGCATATTATGCTTTTATTATTATAGACTAGTGACCTGGTGCACGAAATTCATGCATGGTGGGGGGGTTCCCTCAGCTAAGTCTGCCCCCTCTCACAGACTGGGAGCCCTCAGGAGATGTCCTACTGATGGATGAGGCCTATTCCCCATCAGTCTGGCAACCCTCTGTGGGAGGTGACTGGGCTGATCAAGGGAAGGCACCAGCCCCATTATCCTGCTGCTGCAGCCACTGCCAGCCACTGTAGTTGCCAAAATGTTTTCATCAACATTGACTCTAGTCTCTTCACTGTAAAAAAATGACAACTTTCTTTAGGCATTTTCAAGACATGCCTTTCATAGGATATGACATTTCTTTCTTTTTTTTTATCCTCACCTGAGGATATGTTTCCATTGATTTTTAGGGAGTGTGAAAGAGAAAGAGACAGAGAGAAACATCAGTGTGAGAGGGACACTTTGATTGGTTGCCTCCTGCATGAGCCCTCACCTAGGCCCTGGCCAGGGAGGAGCCTGTAACCAAGGTACATGCCCTTAATCAGAATTGAACCCAGACCCTGTGGACAGCAGGCCAAGGCTCTATCCACTGAGCCAAACCAGCTAGGGCAGGATATAACATTTCTTAGCCCCTCCATCAGCGGACCTTTGCTTTTTTCCTCCAGGAGTGTGGTGGAAAAACCCTAGATCACCTTCTTGGCTTCGTATAACCCAAGTTACCAAGAACGCTGCAAATGTGGGCTTAGAGGAGCTTAGCCAATGAGTGGTCAGAAAAGGTGTTCACGCTGGAACTGGTTTGGCTTAGTGTATAGACCGTGGGCCTGCAGACTGAAGGGTCCCAGGTTTGATTCCTGTTAAGGGCATGTACCTTGGTTGGAAGCACACCCCAGTGGGGAGTGTACAGGAGGCAAATAATCGATGTTTCTCTCTCATCAATGTTTCCAACTGTCTATCCCTCTCCCCTCTTCTCTGTAAAAAAATTAATAATATATATTATAAATGGTATATCCTCTGCAACTTATGTGGCCTCTGTATTGTATTCACTGGGCTAGGGGGTGGTCCCTGCCACCCGGTGGTGGTCACTGGGGTCTCCACACACCCCATAAACTGGCAGCCAGCCCCTCCTATCATGGGTGCTGGGCTGGGGGCATGGACCCGAACTGTCGCTTGTCGTCTGAGCACACGCAAGTGGCTGGAGGTAGGGTGGGAACATCCCTGTCTCCGAATGCCCAGGAGGCCAGCAGCCAGCCCCATCGTGGGCACTGGGCTGGGAGTGTGGACCCAAATCACCACTTGGCACCAGAGCACGTGTAAGCGGCTGCCCATAGTCCCACAGTGGCTGGGGGTGTTCTGGGACCCCTGCTACTCAGGGCCTTAGTGCGGGCCAACAGGCTAGGAGCGGCCTGGGTCCCAGGTATATTCCTGGGACCCAGGCTGCTAGGCACCTACATATGCAAATTAACTGCCATCTTTGTTGGGTTTATATGCATTTCGCTCCTGATTGGCTTGTGGGCGTGGCTTGTGGGTGTAGTGGAGGTATAGTCAATTTGCATATTATTCTTTTATTAGATAGGATTAGAATGCTCCTCATGTTATCCAATGTAATTGACTCATTTTGTAAATGAAGAATTTGAGATCCAGAAGAAAGATTAAGTAACTTGCCTGAATTTACATAGCTGGATAGTAGCAGGTTAGGGACCAGAACTCAGAGTTGATCATATTCTGACCAGCTGTTTTCTGTCTCTACATATCACTAAACTTTTGGATATTTTAAGAGAGGAAAAAAATGGCATCATGAGCTATAAATTTATGGCTATGCAGATGGTAAATAGCAGACTAAACTATGTACACAGGGTATGAAATTTGGGCCCTAGAGATCCATAAAACCAAATGGACAATAATCTCTCCAGTTATTTTTCAGGCAATCCTGCTAAGGTTTATACAACTGAACACTATGCATTCTATAGATCTATTCCAGGACAATGTGTCTATAAATAGAATGCTCACTGTTGCTGTCCTTAGTAAGCTCTTTACTATTAAGGGACAAAAGTATCATGCCTTTAAAGCTTTTTAAAAAATGGTAGAAGTTTGCATATACATGTGTATGTTTGTGGATATGTGGATATGTGTGTAGGGGGGTATGTATGCATGTATATCCATGCACTTAATTCACAAATTTATTTAGTAAATACTTAATACATAGAGTTTATCTGAAAGGTGATATGTTTGGATATTTGGCCTTGGGATATAAACATTTACCAAAAATTCAAGAGATGGAAGGAGACCTTACTTGGCGTGGTAAACACACAACACTATATACGATGATATACTGTGTAATTGTATACTTGAAACATATATAATTTTATTAACCAACATCACCCCAATTCAGTAAAAAAATGCAATGGTAATAAACATATAATTGAAATGCAAAACATGGTAAGTACTGTTACAAACAGGTAATTATAAAAAGCTATCCTATATAATAAAAGGCTAATATAACTGTCCCCTCAATAGGGAGTTCAACCTGGAGCTCAACCAGAGGGCGGGAACAGCTGGCTAACCTCCCTCATCCCCTCCCCCTGGACAGACCGCACCCATGCACGAATTTGTGCACCAGGCCTCTAATACAACAATAATTAGGAAATGATCATGAAGGACCCTGTAAGTCACTTTAGAGAAATAATCTGCCACAATCCCACCACACATAAACATCACAACATTTGAAAATTTTGCTATTTATTTTCTTATGAATACACTAGAGCCCTGGTGCACATATTTGCACACTGGTGGGGTCCCTCGACCTGGCCTGTACCCTCTCGCAATCTGGGGGATGTCAGACTGCCGGTTTTGGCCTGAAACCCACAGGCCAGGCCGAGGCACCTCACTGGTGCACAAATGCGTTCACCAGGCTTCTAGTATGACTGTAAGATCTTTGGATAATCTGTTCCTGTCCTCTCCTCTCCCCCTTTCCTCTGAGATTCATCAGTCTGTCCCATGTTTCCATACCTGTGCATTGAGCGTCTGCTCCCTGATTGTCAGTACACATGATAGCTACCAGTCGAACAGTCAAATGGTTGTTCAGTTGCTTAGGCTTTTATATATATAGACTGGTGGCCCAGTGCACAAAATTCATGCACAGGGGAGTGTCCCTCAGCCAGGCCTGTACCCTCTCCTATCTGGGACCCCTCAAAGGATGTTCTACTGCTGGTTTACAGATATCAGAGCTAAACTGGTAGTTGGACATCCTTCTCACAATCTGGGACTGCTGGCTTCTAACCACTCACCTGTCTGCCTGCCTTATTGGCCCTAACCACTTTTTATTCTGGCCTGCTTGCCCCCAACTGCCATACCCACCAGCCTGATCACCCCCAACTGTCCTCTAGTGCCAGTGTGCTTGCCCCTAACTGCCCCCACTTCCGATCTGCTTGCCCCCAACTACCCCTCCCGCTGGCCTGCTCACTCCAAACTGCCCCCCCACCAGCCTAATCACCCCCAACATCCCCCCTCACTGGCCTGATCACCCACAACTTTCATCTCATCCTGGCCTGATCACCCACAACTGCCCTCCCCTCTTGGCCTCTAACTGCCTCAACCTCGGCCCAGCCACCATCAATTTGTTCAGAAGAACATCCATAGGTCTCCTGGAAGGTCTCCCAGTCTAATTAGCATATTACCCTTTAATTAGTATAGATAGAGGTCTGGTTCATGGGTGAGGGCTGGCTGGTTTTCCCTGAAGGGTGTACTGAATTAGGGTCGGGGTTCCCTTGGGGCGTGGGTGGCCTGGTTGAGGGGCCTGTGGTGGTTTGCAGGCCACCTATGCCCCCAAGGGGTGAGGGTCCCTGCTGGGGGTGTGTAGCCAGTCTGGGTGAGGGGCTGATGCCTGTTTTCAGGCTGGCCAAGCCCCAGCGGGACCCTTGCCCCAAGGATGTGTGGCCAGGCTGAGTAAGAGGCTGAGGGCCATTTTCAAGCTGGACATGCCCCCTGGCGATGCAGGCCCCCAGCCACTCCTTGAGCAGAGGCTAGGGCTCCCAGTCCCTCCATTTTTTTTTTTTTTAGCTAATCCTTGAGTGGAGGCCAGAGCTGGCTGGAAGCCTTGGTTGACCCTAATGACTCAGGGTCCCAGCCACTCCTTCATTGGCAACCAGGGAAGATGGGAAACTTGGCTTCCTCCATCACCGGGGGCAACCCAAGCCTCCTGCTTGCTCCTGTTCCGTGGCTGCTGCTATCCTTGTTGGGTTAATTTGCATACTCCTTATTGGCCTTCCATATATTTCACCTACAATATTGGGCACAGCAAAGGGACAGTCAATTTGCATGTTTCTCTTTCATTAGTGTAGATGTGCATGGCAAGGGTTATGAATATATGTTCTTGGCTAATCACTTCACCTTTCATTTACTCCTCTCTATCCCACCGCCTGACAGCTGTCAGTCTGTTATAGATATCCATGAGGATGTGTAGAAAAAGGAACCCTATACAGATTAGTGTAGCCACTGTAGAAAACAGCATGGAGTTTCCTCAAGAAATTAAAATGGAACTGCCTTTTGACCCAGTGATCCTACTTCTGCAAATATATCATAAGAACCTGGAAACACCAATCAGAAAGGATATATGTACTACTATATTCATGGTAGCATCTATACTAATAAAAGCCTAGGTGGCCCTCATGTCCTCACATTATCACAAGATGGCTGCCACCACTCTGTCACAAGATGGCCAAAATAAGATGGCTCACCCCATGTCATCACAAGATGGCCACCACAACATGGCCACCACACGATGGCTACCACAAGTGGCTGTCAGGGGAGGGTGGTTGTGGGTGATTATGCTGGCAAGGGAGGGGAGTTGGGGAAAATCAGGCCAGCAGGGGAAGGCAGTTGGGGGAGATCGGGCTGGCAGGGGAGTAGAGTTGGGGGCGACCAAGCCGGCAGTAGAGGGTAGTTGTGGGCAATTGGGCTGGCAGTTGGGGGTAATTGAGTCATCAAGGGAGGGCAGTTAGAGGCAACCAGGCCTATAGGGGAGGGCAGTTTGGGGTGACCAGGCTGGTAGGGGAGCAGTTAGGGGGTGATCAGGCTGGCAGGCAGAAGCAGCTAGGAGCAATCAGTCAGGCAGGCAGGCAAGTTGTTAGGAGCCAGCAGTCCCATATTGTGAGAGGGATGTCCGACTGCCGGTTAAGGCCCAATCCCCCGATTGGGCCTAAACCGGCAGTCGGACATCCCCTGAGTCCCAGGTTGGAGAGAATACAGGCTGGGCTGAGGGACACCCCCCAGTGCACGAATTTCATACACCAGGTCTCTAGTTGGTTATATAATTGGGTGATAATGTATAAAGAGTTTCTAATCCTATGACACTTACAATATAGTATTTTCATTCATTAACCTTAACATTCTGTCTTATAAACATAATGCATTTTACTTGCTATTTATTCCTACTCATTTAGGATAGTCACACCTTTCCTTATTATAAATGATATATATTTATATACACATATAATTTTTCTATATTCCTTATTTTTCTCAGATAACATATAATAGTGAACTTAAAAAGTATAATAATTGTAACATGCTGAATACTTAATACCATATGATTTACTACTTATTTTCACCTTAAAATAACTTAGAAATATAAAATTTCTGTTAAACTCATCTATCCTTTGCTTTTGTAATATTTTTTATGTTTATCCATTCACCATTTAGTTATGTATTTATCTATACTTACTTAAGATTTTATGTTTAGCCGAGACCGGTTTGGCTCAGTGGATAGAGCGTCGGACTGCGGACTGCGGGGTCCCGGGTTCGATTCCGGCAAGGGCATGTACCTTGGCTGCGGGCACATCCCCAGTAGGGGGCGTGCAAGAGGCAGCTGATCGATGTCTCTCTCTCATCGATGTTTCTGACTTTCTATCCCTCTCCCTTCCTCTCTGTAAAAAATCAATAAAATATATTTTTAAAAAAAAAAGATTTTATGTTTATATCTGTCTAATCACTTGGAATTTCTTTAAGGTATTTTCTTAGTTAAGGATAATTTGAAATATTTTAAATAATAATTTTTCCTCAACAAATTTTATTCAATGATGTGTACATTTCCCATTGATAGTAGATGTACTTTTATTCTATGTTAAATCTCTTTGCATATTAAGAACTTTTTTTTCAGGCTATCTCTTCTGTTCTTTTGATCAGAAGCTGTTTTTTTCTTTGATTTTGATAAAGTATACTTTTTATATTTTAAGGATATATTTTTGGATAAGAATTCATTTTTTAAATGTCTTATCCAAATGCAACAGCATTACATTTGCATTTATATAACACCTTCATTATCCTAGGAACAGATGACATTTTAAATACACAAACAAAATACACTGAATTTCTGGAAAGTATTACAAAAACCTCCTGGTCATATGTCTAAGAAAACTTTTACATGGAAAGTTAAGTAAAACTTCTGTGAAGAAATGAAATCATGCGTAAAGCAATTTCTTAAAAAGCGAGAATTTGAAAATAAAGGTTTTTTAATGCAAAATCTAGTATAGTGATTCCATCTGTTTGCCATGTTTATATGTTAACTTTAGACAGCATAGAATCTGAATTTTTTCTTATCTGTTTTAAATCCTAAACATATTTATTACTCTTAGCTATCTAATAAATAGACAATAATAATGTTAGCCCCATATGACTCTAAACTATTTTTTTTCTACAAAATCAATCCTTATTGGCCAAACCTATGTAAAAGAAAGGGTAATTTTTCGCATACTTTGCCTATGGTGCTTTGACACCTTGACTTTAAAAGTCACAGGTATATGACTTCATATCCTCCACTGACTGTGAACCACCAAAGGAGAAAAATAAAAATTTGTGGAAGTAGAGAATGAAACTGAAATTAATTAGAGAAATAAAAAAAAGAAACATTTGTAGAGGACAGTTTAAATAACAATATTTAGTTTTATAGCACATGACTGAGGATTTTTGCCTTGAAATGTCATTAAAACATCAATTCTACATGAATAAAGAAAGAGGACATATCAAGGATGTATCCTAAGAAAAGATCTATCAAAATGCTAATGCAATGCGGTCACTATTTTTATATCATCTATCATTATAGATTCTTTTTCATTGAGAAAATTAGAATAAAAATATGTTATATTAATAACAATATAATCTACAAAAAAAATTATTTTCCCATAAGTTAAGAGTATCTAACATTTACTTTTAAAGTAGCAATAAATTTTGTGCACAATATTTACAAGACACCATCCTTAAATTGTTTATTAAATAGAAATAAGTAGTTTTATTAAATAGAAAGCATAATTTATTTTTTCTAGTTTCTTCTTAAATAGACTAACATTTCCATAGGCAGAATGAATGTTGTAGGTGAAATATATGGAAGGCCATTCTAAAAGGGTCATTTAAAATAAATATTTCACAGAGATTTTTGAAATGGGATAAAAATAACATTTATTTACAACTAGAGGCCTGAAGCACAAAATTTGTGCATGAGGGAGTGTGTCCCTCAGCCCAGTCTGCACCCTCTCTAATCTGGGACTCCTAGAGGAATGTCCAACTGCCCGTTTAAGTCCAATCCTGGTAGGATCGGGCCTAAATGGGCAGTCAGACATCCTTCTCACAATCCAGGACTGCTGGCTCCCAACTGTTCACCTGCATGCCTTCCTGATTGCCCCAACAACTTCTTCCTGCCAGCCTGATCACCCCCTAACCACTCCTCTGCCAGCATAATTAATGCCTAACTGCTCCCCTGCCAGCCTGATTGCCCCTAACTGCCCTCCCCTACAGGACTGCCCTCGCCTGCAGGCCTGGGTTTCCCCCAACTGCCTTTCCCTGCAGGCGCAATCACCCCCAGCTTCCCTCTTCTGCCAGCCTGGTCACCCCTAACTGCCCTCTGCTGCAGGCTTGATCACCCCACTGCACTCTTTTGCAGGCCTGGTCCCTCCCAACTGCCCTCCCCTGCTGACCTGATCGCCCACAACTGCCCTCCTTTGTAGGTCTGGATCCTCCCAATTTCCCTCCCATGCTGGTCATCTTGTGGTGGCCATCTTGTGTCCACATGAGGGCAGCCAGTTTTGATAACATGGGGGCAGCCATCTTGTGTGTTGGAGTGATGGTTAATTTGCATATTACTCTTTTATTAGATAGGACAGAGGACTGGTGTCCGGTTGGTTTGCCCTGAAGGGTGTCCCAGATAAGGGTGAGAGTTCCCTTGGGGTGTGGGGCAGCCTGGGTGAGGGGTCTGTGGTGGTTTTCAGGCCAGCCACCCCCCTGGTAACTCTAGGATTTATTTATCTTTTATAATTGAAACTTTGTACCCCTGAGTGGAGGCCAGGGCAGGCCAGGCTTGGTGGAAAGCTTGGCTTCCTCCATTTCCGGAGAAACCCAAGCCTCCTGCTCATTCCGTGGCCACAGCCATCTTGGTTGGGTTAATTTGAATACTCACTGCTGATTGGCTAATGGGCATGGCTGGTGGGCATGGCGGAGGTATGTTCAATTTGCATGTTTCTCCTTTATTGGTGTAGATCCTGCCTGATAATTTACAGCCAAAGTCTACCATTTTAAGCATCTGAAAATTAATCCCTTATACATGTAAAACTAATATAAGCTAGCAGCAGTTCAGTTAATATCATTCAAATGGTTGAAATATCTATTTTAGTAAATAATTTTGCAGGTCAGTTATATTGTAAGAATAGAATTAAGTAGAATTTAAAAGTGTTTAATTGTTCAGTTCTTAATACAAGTATCTCACATTTTGTAAAATAGCTAAATAAATACAGCAGTTGAGGAAATCCCACATGATGGCTAACAGGACTACAGGGAGGGAGAGAGTGTGACAGAGTAAAGTATTTTGAGGGGCATGTGATATGTGTGTGGGTGAGTGAGGGATAGATAGATATCTCGGGAGTCTCACAGACTGACAGACCAGCCTCTCCTAGATGGGGAGACCCTGCTACCACAGCGGGCACCCAGGCTGGCTTGGCTTTGGCGAGGAACCTGTGCCAATTTGTAGAGGATAGCAACGGAAGCCAGGAGTGCTGCCACATCATCATCCACAGACCTGTGCAAGGAGCCTCTTGTCAGCCATAACCTGCTTAGAACCACCACCACGCTCTGGCAGTGAGCAGCATGGTACCATTGATGTGGGTCCCAGCTGTCTGCAGTGAATGCACACAGGACAAACCTCCTGATCTGTGCCTCCTAGCTGGAGCTTAAACCCAGAGTCCCAGGTTCCTGTGCTTCAGATCCCCATGCTGCGGGTGCAAGCCACGGGCACCCCATTCCCTGCTCCATCCCTGATTCCAATACAGAACCACAGATGGTGTGTACTACACCCTTTGCCCAGACAGAGCCCTTGGCCAGGGAACAACCTAACCCCAGCACAGACAAAGCGCCCCTTGCCATCAGCACAGAGAGACCCTTTGGCTGGCACGTACTCCACCACTGGCACAGACAGAGGCAAAGTCCAGTGTGTGATATACCCTGGCACAGACAGATCCTTGGGCCAGTGGGTGCTCTGCCACCAGCACAGAGAGAGCCTTTGGTTGGTGTGCACCTCTCCCTGGGCACAGAGTTGCAACCCAGTGTATGCTATGACCCTGGTGCAGCCAGAGCCTTTGTTCTATGCACACTCTGCACCCAGTATAGAAAGAGCTGTCACCCAGCATGCACCCTTCCCCCTGCCCAAGTCAGAACTGCTGGTGAGACCTGGTATGCCAAGCTACAGGTCACAGGACCACACTGCAAGTGCATTGCCAGAGGGATATAGGGCACCATTCTGCTTACACCCGCTGCCAGTGCCAGAGCTGCCACTTGTAGCCACAGCTAGCACCAGAGCCATTGCTCGCAACTGCTGCCAGCTCCCGGTGCTAGTCCTGATCACTCAGTGCCATTAGTGGGTGTAAGCAGTGGCTACCAGTCATGTGCACCCCTGAGGGCTTCTTCACCTTCCCCTGCTCCTGAGGGATGATCAGGGCAGGAGTCACCCCTAGCACCCACTAATGGCTCCAGCCCCACTCTCACCCACTGCTGGTGGCAGCCCCAATAGCCCCATGCTGTCAGTGTGTGGGTGTGGCAGTGGTGGGGGCAGGGCTACCAGCAGACAGGGGGTGGGGGCTGTAGTGGAAGGTGCCCAACAGGGACAAGGAAGATGGGCTGAGACCTGCCCCTGTGCCCACTTCAGCCTCTCAGCCCACAGTTTCTTTCAAGTTGCACAAATTCATGCACTGGCCCCTAGACATAATAATAAAGGGATCCATATGACAAGAGAATATAAAGCTGGTAGATATATATGTACCCAATGCAGGAGCACCCAAATGCATAAAAAAAATTCTGGAAGATACCAATGGAGAGATTGACAGCAATACAATCATTAGGGGACTTTAATTGCCCATTAACTTCACTGGAAAAATCCTCTAGAAAAAAGAAGTCATCAAAGAAACAGCAATCCTACATGACTCATTAGATCAGATGGACTTAATCAACATCTTCAGAATATTTCACCCAAAGTTACAAAATATACATTCTCAAGTGCACAGAGGACATATTCAAAGAAAGACCACATATTGGGACATAGGCAAAGTCTCTTCAAATTCAAGAAGATTGAAATTATATATAGTATTTTCTCAGATCACAATGGCATAATATTGGAAATCAACTACAATAAAAATTATCATTGAACAGACTGTAAAACTACAGTGGGAAGGTAGGGGAAGGTGGGGGTGGGGGCTGTAAGAGATCAACCAAAGGACTTGTATGCATGCATATAAGCATAACCAATGAATACAAGACACTGGGAGGGTGGCAGGTGAGGGCATGTGCTGGGAGTTAGGGGAGGACATGGGGAGGTGAATGGGGGAAAAAGGAAACATATGTACTACTATTTCTAATATTTTAAATAATAAAATAAAATAAAAAAATAATCACAAAAATTCAAACACTTGGAGGATAAATAGCATGCTATTAAACAATGATTGGGTTACCAAAGAGATCAAAGAAGAAATTAAAAACATTCTGGAAATAAATGACAATCCAAAATCTATGGGATACAGTGAAAGCAGTCTTGAGAGGGAAATTCATAGTTCTACAGGCCTACCTCAAAAACAAGAATAACCTGTAATGAATTATCTAACTTTACAACTTAAAGAATTAGAAAGAGAGCAACAAGAAAAGCCCAGAGTGAACAGAAAGAAGTAAATAATAAAGACCAAAGCAGAAATGACGTAGACACACCAACACACACACACACACACACACACACACACACACACACACACACCCCAACACACACAAATAAAAAAGAACAATGAAACCAAGAGTGTTTTTTTGAAAGGATAAACAAGATTGATGAATCTCTAGCCAGACTCACCAAGAAGCAGAGAGAGGACCCGAATAAACAAAATCAGAAATGAAAGAGATGAAATAACAACAGACCCAACAGAAAGACAAAGAATTATAAAAAATAATATGAACAACCATTAAAAAACTGTTCAACCTAGAAGAAATGGACATATTTCTAGAAAAATACGATCTTCTAGAACTTAATCAGGAAGAATAAAAAAAAATTGAAAAGACTGATAACTATGGAGGAAACTGAAGCAGTAATAAAAAGACTTCCACCAAACAAAAGCTCCTGGCCATTTGGCTTCACAGGGGAGTTTTACCAAAGATTCAAAGAACTAAAACCTATCTTCCTCAGATTATTCCAAAACATTCAAGAGGAAGGAATACTTCCATGATCTTTCTATGAAGCCACCATTACCCTAATTCCAAAACGAGATAAAGACACTACAACAAAAGAGAATTTCAGACCAATATCTTTGATAAACATAGGTGCAAACATTCTCAACAAAATTCTAGCAAACTGGATCCAGCATTACATTAGAAAAATCATACACCATGACCAAGTTGGATTTATTCCGGGATGCAAGGTTGGTACAATATCTGCAAATCAATAAATGTGATACATCACATAAACAAATTGATAGATAAAAATCACATAATTATATCAATTGATACAAAAAAGCTTTAGAAAAAAAATCCAATAACTCTCAGCAAAGTGGGAATAGAGGGATCAAATCTCAACATAATAAAAGCCTTATATGACAAACCTACAGCTAACATTATACTCGATTGGCAAAAACTAAAACCATTTCCCCTAACAACAGGAACAAGCATGGATGCTCACTCTCACAACACCTGCTCAGCACAGTACAGGAAGTGCTAGCCATGGGACCAGACAAGAAGAAGAAACAAAAGGCATCCAAATTGGAAAAGAAGTAAAACTGTCATTATTCACAAATGAAAGGATATTATACATAGAAAACCCTAAAGATTCCATGAAAAAACTAATAGATTTAAAAAACGAACTCAGCAATGTAGCAAGATACAAAATTCTACACTGCTGTAAAACAGAAAGAACTCTTAGCATTCAGAACAGCATGGACGGATATGGAGAGCATTATGCTAGGTGAAATAGCCAGTCAGAGAACAATAAATAATATGTGATCTCAATCATGTGTAGAATTTAATGAACAACATAAACTGATGAGCAAAAATAGAGCCAGAGCATAGATGCATCAAACAGACTGTCAAACCTCAGAGGGAAAGCAGGGGAGGGTGGATGTAAGAGATCAACCAAAGGACTTTAATGCATGCATACTATCTACTAAAAGAGATATATGCAAATTGACCATACCTCTGCTACACCCACAAACCACACCCACCAGCCAATCAGGAGCGAGTATGCAAATTAACCCTAACAGAGATGGCTGTGGCCATGGAGATAGATGAGGGAGGCTTAGGTTTCCCCGGCAATGGAGGAAGCCAAGCTTTCTGCACACCCTGGCCTGCCTTGGCCTCTGCTTATGGCTATGAAGTTTTAATTATAGAAGATAAATAAACCCTAACAGAAATGGCTGTGGCCACGGAGTGAGCAGGAGGCTTGGCTCTGGTCCAGGCTAGAAAGTTTCAATTGTAGAAGATAAATAAATCCTGCTTGGGTTGCCAGTGGGCATGGCCATCCTGCAAACCACCACAGACCCCTCATCCACGCGACCCTACGCCACAAGGGAACCCCCACCCTGATCTGGGACACCCTTCAGGGCAAACCAGCCAGACCACACCCATGCACCAGTTCTCTATCCTATCTAATAAAAGAGTAACATGCAAATTGACCATTACTCCAACACACAAGATGGCTGCCCTCATGTGGTCAAAGATCCTGCCCTCGTGTGGACACAAGATGGCCACCACAAGATGGCCAGCATGGGAGAGCAGTTGGGAGGGACCAGTTGGGGGCAATCAAGTCTACAGGGAATGGCACAGTTAGGGGTGACCAGGCAGGCAGAGGAAGAAAGTTGAGGGCAACCGGGCCTGCAGGGAAGGGCAGGTGAGGGATACCAGGCCTGTAAGGGAGGGAAGAAGGGGTGACCAGGCCTACAGGGGATGGCAGTTAGGAGCAAACAGGTTAGCAGGGTAGCAGCAGGCATCAATCAGGCTGGCAGGGGTGTGATTAAGGGGTGATCTGCCTAGCAGGCAGAAGCAGTTAGGGGCAATCAGGAAGGCAGGCAGGCAAGCAGTTGGGAGCCAGCAGTTCTATTGGGATCGGGCCTAAACGGGCAATCGGACATCCCTTGAGGGGCCCCAGATTGTAGAGGGTGCAGGTTGGGCTGAGGAACCCCCCTCCCCGCAGATTCCTGTGCATGAATTTTGTGTACTGGGCCTCTAGTATAAACATAACCAGTGGACATAGACATTAGGGGGGTTAAAACATAAGCTGGGAGGTGGGAGGTTGGGGGTGGTTGGGGATAGGTCAATGGGGAAAAGAGGAGACATATGTAATACTATATGTAATCCTTTTAACAATAAATAATTAATAAAAATAAACATTTGAATGATAAAAATAAAAACCTCAGCTGAACATTTTATTTATTTACTAGAGGCCTGGTTCATGAAATGTGTGCGAGTCCCCTCAGCCCAGCTTGCACCCTCTCCAATCCACAACACCTTGGGGGATGTCTGACTGCCAGGCCTAAATCGGCAGTTGGACATCCCTCTCACAATCTGGGACCACTGTCTCCTAAATGGTCACCTGCCTGCCTGCCTGCCTGTTTGCCCCTAACTGTCCCTCCTTCTTGCCTGGTCACCCCCAACTGTCCCCCACAGGCCTAGTTGCCCCTAACTTCCCCCCACCAGTCTGATAACCCCTTACTGCCCCCCTCTACTGGCCTGGTTGTCCACAACAGCCCCCTTCTGCTGGCCTTATCACCCCTCACTGCCCCCTCCCTGCTGATCCGGTTGCCCTCTGCAGGCTTGGTTACTCCATACACCCTGCTATTCAGTTGTTTGGTCAACCTCACTAACTCTGCTTCCGGCTTGCTCACCCTACACAGCTTACTGCTCAGTTGTTTGGTTTCCTCTCACTAACTCCCCTTCCAGCCTGCTCACCCTATGCAGTCTGATGTTGTCATCTCTCACTAACCCCCTTGCCAGCCTAGTCACCCCACTCAGCTTGTGTGATAGTCTGTTTGGTTGCAATGGTCATTTAGGCTTTTATATATATAGATTTATTTATTTATCCTCATTGAGGATATTTTCCCATTGAACTTTAGAGAGAGGGAATGACAGAGAAATATATCAGTGTGAGAGAAATACATTGATTGGCTGCCTCATGCAAGTGTCCTGACTGGGGTCTCTGTCAGGGAGGACCCTCCAACCGTTGTATGTGCCCTGAAACAGAATCAAACCTGGGACCCTTCGGTCTGCAGGCCAAGCTCTAACCACTGAGCAAACATGCTAGGGCTTTTGAACATTTTAAATATTCAAAATGTGCAGCACATTAAACATTAGTAGGAACTTGTTGCCTATTTCTAGAAATCTGAATATGTAAGTCATATTTACAATTGACCAACACATTCATCTTTATGAGAAGAAATAAAAAAAATTAAATTATGAAATAGGACATAACTTTCAAATAAACTTATGCAAATATAATCTAAATTCCTAGATAGAAAATAGTCAATCATCCACTATTTATATAAAAATAAAAAAACAGAGGGAATCCATTTACATGAGTATCCTATATAGTAGAAGGCTAATATGCAAACTGTCCTCTTGACTGGGACTTCCTAGTTCAAAGGTCGATGCTTAATCACTGAACTACACCACCAGGCTAAAATAAGTTTTTAAAGACAAAATGAAAGGGAATTTCTACTCATATAAATATATTTATTATTTTTGGTAAGTTATTTACATGCTTTACAAAACATTACTTAAGAAATATATAATATGATTACAAAATAAACTGGTGAACAAAATAGGTTTAGAAACATGGAGGTATGGAACACAATGATGAATCTCAGAAAGAAGGAGGGTGGGAGGGTGGAAAGAGATTAACCAAAGATTTCATATGCTTATATGCATAGGTCATGATCACAGACAATAGTAAGTTGAAGACCTGGGTTGGACAGTGAGCCTGGTAGAGAGGAAGAAAGGGAGGATATAGTTATTGATACCTTAGCAGAGCACAAAGGTATCAATAGCTATGAAATCTACTCTTAGATTTCTTAGAACATCAAAATAATTAGGATAGTACTAGACAAATTAGAAAACTATAGTTCAATTTTTGTTTTTTAATTTTTATTACTAAAATCCTTGCTTACTGCCTGAAAGGATAAATGTGTGGTCAGATAACTAGAGTCTCTTTCATAAAACCAGATAAATGAAATGTTAACATTCATTGCCTATCATATCAATATTTAATCACTTACTATTTTATATATATATTTTAGGACTTGTGTACTCAGTAAGGTATCAGGCATTCAGTTTTGAAAATGTATATTGAATCATATCATATCAATATTATTGTAAGATTCTGACTATTATTTAAAAGGAAAGGAGCAAAGGGAAGACTAGATAAATATAGGCAAGCCATTTATACAGCTTTGTCAGAAAGCTGCATTTAACATTCTTCAGGTCTGTTCCTCACTGATTAGGGTTTAATGCTCAGCTACTGCCATATTGAAATTCTTAATAATTTTATCTTTAAGCTCATGTTTTTTCCATTGCTTTTCAGAGAGAGTGGAAAGGAGGTGAGAGGGGGAGAGAGAAAGAGAGAAACATCAATGTGAGAGTGACACATTGATTGATTGCCTCCTACAGGTACAAGAGCAAATACCCAACCCAGGCATGTGCCCTTGACCGGGCATTGAACCTGTGACCCTTAGGTGAGCAGTCTGATGCTCTAACCACTGAAAAACACTGGGCAGGGCTACAGAGACCACATTTTAGGAGGGGCAAGCTTCTCTCCCATCACATGCAAATGGACAACATGTGTGGTTAGAAGGTTTAAAGATCCTTGGGGTTCTCCCTTCCACTGTGGGTTTGGAAGGCCCTGAAACCAGGGATATCTACATTCTTCTTATAAGTATCAGGGTGCAGAAAGAGTGCTCTCTAGCTGGCTTAGTGCCTGAGGGACAACATTTCTTCCTCTTTATACCCTCTCTGGGTCTGGCTTACATTTGTCTATTTTGATTTCCTTGAGATACCCTTGGGAACTGGGGATGGGATGAGGATAGGACTACCGAAAATAAATCCTGTGATTTCCATGAGTCTGAGTTGAATACCCTTATATTTGCACTTAGAGGTATCATTAAAGCAATATTAAGATGAATTGTAAAGTTTATGCTAACAATTTGAAATTCAGTTTTTCTTCACTTAGAAGGACATTAAATGGCAATTAAAAAACATAATGGCAAATTCAGAGAGAAATTGCAGAAGGAGAAAGCTTTATATTTTAGTACCTTCCATGGTCTTTTTTCAGTTTCTTTCATTTTTTAATTTTCTATTTATTTATTTTTTGCAGTTTCACTTTCCACTGGACATCAGAAAATTATGTAGCTGGAACTGACTGTTTAAAGAATCCAAACCAAATAGAAAAGTGTTGAGGAATATATGGGAGAAGAAAAAGTAACTTAATCTAAAGATGCTATATGGAATTTGTCTGATGAAAAGGTCAACAATTAGTCTCAATCTTCACGAATTGCAGTTTTTTTCTGATTTTGAAAACATTTCACATTTTAACAATTATATGAATAATCTGTCAACATTAAACATCTCTTTGTTTTATTCTTACACATTGTATTTTCAACTCTTAATAATTTTTAGTTTAAAGTGAAAGAGGCTTTTAGAAAATATTTTTTAAAAGCCCTAGTGTTGAATAGTAACAACATATGAATCAGTTACCCAAATCAATCAATTTCTTTTGTAGGCAGAATGTAGTTAATGAAATTAAATTGGCTTCCATTTTCAACAAAAAAACAACAATGAAAATAGGCAAACAGATTTCCTAGATATTCATCTAACTATAAAGTAGAGCATTATATCATGTGCTATAGATTATGTAAAATATGAACATTTACATTTATTTTCACTGCTAACCAGACTTTACATAATTTAATAAGTCATCTGTTACTATTTTTCATTAAGATTGTTAATGTAGTAGTAGAAACATCAAAAGCACAGTAAGATTTTATTATTTATACTAAAGAAAATAGTTACCTTTGCTGCTAAATGTGCAAATAAGAATTCCTCAGAGAAACAGCCGATGACTAAAGGACAAATGCTTAAAATCAAGTTTAGGATTAAACAAATTTCTTAATAATATATGATCAATAAGAAAAGGCATGATTGCTATTAAAGAAGTTTAGTATTGATTAAAACCTTTTGTGGCAAATTCTCTAAGTATAGCATGAGGATTTAGTGAGCATGATACTTAGTACATGCTAAAGAATATATATGCAGTAGTAATATTTTCTTGTTACTTTCTAGACAAATTCAAGGTTAAATTTAAAGCTTTTCCTTTTTTTTTTTAAACAAACCATTTTTTCAAATTTATTTTAGGGAAGAAGGTAGCAGGAGATAAAGAAACATCAATGATGAGAGAGAATCATTGATTGGCTGCCTCCTGCACACTCCCTACTGGGAATAGAGCCTGGAACCTGGGCATGCGTCCTTGGCTGGAATTAAACCCAGACCCTTCGGTCTGCAGGCCTACGCTCTATCCAGTGAGCTAAACTGGCTAAGCTTTTCCCTTTTTTAAAGCCCACTCCCTGGAGTAGTCTTCTTTTATATATTCACAGAGTTTTCTCTTTTATTTATGATCTGTTCAAGTATTATTATATTAACAAGAAAGGTGTTTTTTGTTCTCCTATGTAAAATTGCCCATCTCCTCATTACTTCCAAATCTTTTTTTTCCTCAATTCTTCTTCATGGCACATATCATTATTCAACATTAAAATATAATATCCATGAAGACAGGGACACTGTTAGTCATTTATTTATTTATTTTTGTTTGTTTGTTTTGCTATAACCGAAGCACATAGAAAAATTCCATACAGATAGCAAATTTTAAATAAATATTTTTTAAAATATATTTTATTGACTTTTTTTTTTACAGAGAGGAAGGGAGAGGAGTAGAGAGTCAGGAACATCATTGAGAGAGAAACAATGATCAGCTGCCTCCTGCACACCCCCTAATAAGAATATGCCCATAACCAAGGTACATGTCCTTGACTGGAAATGAACCTGGGATGCTTCAGTCCATAAGCCAACACTTTATCCACTGAGCCAAACCGGTTAAGGCCAATGAATATTTTTGAATGAATTAATAAATTAACAAATAAAAGATGAACTCAAACCATTTCCAAATTCTGTTAATGCAATTGAGAGAGATATATTAAGTTATAGATAATGTAGGTTGAGGATATTCTTAGTCAAATAATACATCATTCTTGCTATCAAGAAACTTACATATTGGTTAGGAAAGCAAACTATTAGAAAATACAATTATAGTCCAGTGAGGGAGAACCATGAGCACTATTGTACATAATTGAGTGGGAGCAGTTCAAATTCTGTACTTAAACCTAAGGGAATTAATTGTTAAGGTCTTGTTTCTATATCATTCATTTATTCAAAACATCCATGCCACAGAATGACAACAGACTTGAAGTAATTTAATGTTTCTCAGGAGTAAAAACAAAGTTTACAGTCATCCAGACTCAATTTAATATTTGGGTGGACCATAAAGTTATTTAGTTATGATTAACTAGACTGACATTTCAATTATCTTCCATAAATAAAATATTCAGTGCACCTTTCAGAAGAGAAACAACTTTTCCTGAGAAGACAGGAAAAATTTGCCCTTCAATGTAAGTTGTCTGTAGTTTTAAAATTATCTTCTGAGGTTTAAGATATATGAAAAATACAAGTAGTATAGCATATCTGTTACTTTAAATTATGGTTATTGCCTTTTTCAACTTATCATGCCACTGGCTTATATTCAGTGTATTTTGGTGAGCATCTAAAACTTTTATACAATTTTTTTTTTACTTTGAATAGATGCACAGATTTTAGAAAATAGAATATTTGCTGCCAAAATTTTGAAAACACAATGCGGACAGTGAGAAATATCTAGACATAAAATATATTAAAATACAGATATAAAGATGCATGTATGTTTATAGTGTCCCTAGTAACCTACTCCAGGATTGTACAAAATGTTGGCATTTGAAATAGACTGTATTACCTAAAAGCAGTGAACGGTAAATTAAATACACATATTACTTTTATAAATGTATGAAAATTTTTGTTGATTTACATCTATTTCAGTGTCAGTTCAATTCATTCATGAGCAAATATACTAAATGTGCAATCAAAACGTGAGCCTAAGGCAAGACCTATACAGAACAGCCAGTCACCCAGCGGCACAGATTGGAGTGCTCAATGTATTTTTTAAGAAGCCAATGGATTGGACAATCTGCTCTTGACAATAATTACTTTAAAGACCCTTTAGCAAATGTCAGCAGAACTGGTTTGTAATTTAGCATGTCTTTTACTCTGAACATGGCCCCTAAAGGTTTTTGCATGTCAGAATATCTACAAACAAAATTTGTTTCAGTTGACTCTCCATGATTAACCTTTTCCCTACTGTCTCTGTCCAGAATGACCCCTTTTCTGAACTACACACCTTAGTTTTCCTATCATGAACTGAAGATTAAAATCCAGTGTTTTCTATGTGTTGCTTTCTTGTTTTGATCTCTAAATAAAGCACCTTGAAAGACTAAATAAACTAAGAAAATAGAAGGTTATAAATATAGCTCTTCGGGGGTTTAGGAGTCAGTTAATTAAGGTTTATTGCAAAAATTTCTTCTGATTATGAGAGTCACAGTCTTAAATCTAAAATCCTATTTATCCAACTAGAATCAGAATAATCAAGGAATGTTTCACATAACTACAGCTAAGCGGTTCTAAGTGATTCGGCAAACAGTTTTTTGCTATCTGTTTACATGTTTTATTGTAAACAGCAAACAATTAAGTCAAGTTTGTTTAATGTAGTTTCCTTAATATTTCTTAAATATGAGAAATGATTACATTGATGAAGAGGCAATTCAGGGTAAACTTCCTCTTTATCCTCATCCTTTGCATCGTATATATTGAGATACAAAGCATAATTAACACAACTGTCTATATATTTTGGCCTGTAATATTTTATTTCCTTATTCATGAAAGGATCACCTCATAAACAATATTACTAGTATCATGATGCCGATTTTCTTTTCCTTCATTGTGGCCCTGATAATATACCAGAATTTTCTGATAAATACCAACTCTCTAATTTGTCTTGGCTAATTTGCAGACACCCACTCATTTCTCCAAAATTTAATTTAAATCTCCCGTTCATTCCTCAAATCCTTCTGTACCTCTGTGATAGACCAACTCCTTAGCCGGTCTGGATACATTAGTTGTGAAAGCTTTGTCCCTCATCTGCATAACCTGTCTGTGGTTCCTTCTACTTAAAATTCTTTCCCTTCTTCCAGCCTCATTTTGCCTAGTCATCTTCTAGTCATCTCTTAGCACAGAACTTAATTTAAATGTTGCTTCCTCAGAAAGAGCAGCCCTTATCTCCACACCTGGAGAGAATGTGTTGTTAAAATATCCTGAGCTTCTCTCCTTTGTAGGACTAACCACAGTACTAATTACACACTGTCAAGTTACTTATGTATTATCTGCCTCCCCACCAGAGGGTGAAGTTTATAAAAATTCTCTAACCATTGTTCATCTGTTGAACAAATTAAAGGTTTATGAATAGCACATATTGCTTTTAATTTTTTAGTATAAAAACAATAATATGGACATATAGATAATGAATCAAATCATTTACTGTGGTCCCTCTAGTCTAATAGAATTGTAATGTGTTATCAAATAACTTTGAAAAAATGTCTCTCAGGCACTTCAAAGAGAATTTCCAAAGATAACCAAGTGAAATAATCAGAAAAACCCTCCTGGATCTGCCCCATAAAAGTATTTATCTTTTCAAGGCTGGTATACTATGACAACAGCTGAAGTTTGGTTCTTGGACACTCCAGTTTCTTTTACCCAATTAGGATCTGGCTTCTTTTGATATAAAAAGAACAACTGATACATCCAAAGATGAATTGCTTCATAATGTTATTCTTGCCTGGAACATTTGCATTTTTTCAATATGTGAGTCTCTAATGTCAGAACTTCAGGCACAAAGAGATAGGGGCTTCTTGGTGTCTCTAAAAATTATGACATGGAGATTGTCACTCATGAATGTAAGGCTGGTCATAATACTTAATTATGTATGGCAATATTTTAGTTCAATTTTGGACTTTTATATATTTTCCAAATAAAATTAAAAAACTGTTCTTTTTATTACTAATCACACCTTAAAATAGTCAAATTAAATTAGGAATAATCATTCCTTAACATTCTTCTAAAAGACAAATTTATTAGGGAAGATTGCTTAATAACATTATCCTTCTAAAATGTATAGTCTCAATATATTTCTACTATAACTTGTTTCATGCTTACTATACCTTTTGTCCTTATAGCAATACAATTTTAATGAAGTGAGAATTTATATTCTGTTCTCTGCTAAGTGGAAAAGCACATTAAGTAAACTTTCTCCTAATCCCAGAATGAAAGGCTGCTATATGTATGTATAAAATTATGATGCATAATAATATACATATTTTATTTATAGATATATTGTTTTCATACTAACACAATTATTTATACCTTATCATCAAGAATAGTTATGTTGGGATGTATTTTTTATTAAGTAGCAGCAAAAGAGCCTTAGAAATAATCTGCTAAAGCAGAGAGGAACAGAAGACCCTAATCCAGTGGTCGGCAAACTCATTAGTCAACAGCCAAATATCAACAGTACAACGATTGAAATTTCTTTTGAGAGCCAAATTTTTTAAACTTAAACTTCTTAACAAGATTTTGTTGATATTATGGGAAAGAAGAAAAAAGAGAAAAAATAAGAATTCAATGTGAGCCCTAACCGGTTTAGTTCAATGGATAGAGTGTCGGCCTGTGGACTGAAGGGTCCCAGGTTTGATTAAGGTCAAGAGCATGTACCTTAGTTGCAGGCACATCCCCAATTGGGGGTGTGCAGGAGGCAGCTGATTGATGTTTCTCTCTTACCGATGTTTCTAATGCTCTATCCCTCTCCTTTCCTCTATGTAAAAAAAAATCAATAAAATACATTTTTTTAAAATTGCATTTTGAACAACTGTAAAGTAACTTCTTTGATGTAGAGCTGTTTGTTAAATAAAGGGGAAAATTGCACAGTAAAGACAGAGATGGTGATTGCATGATACTATTTGTCTTTGCTTTATTTATTTGATGCATTTCTGAAGACATCAGCAATGTGAAATATATAATATTTTGAATAAAATAGTCACAATCACTTCAAATATGTTTTATAATATTAAAATTTCTTCCTGCACATTTTACAGGTTTAGCAATGTTTTTTAAACAATTTCCCCCAGCCGAGACCGGTTTGGCTCAGTGGATAGAGCATCGGACTGCGGACTGAAGAGTCCTGGGTTCGATTCCGGCAAGGGCATGTACGTTGGCTGCGGGCACATCTCCAGTAGGGGGCGTGCAAGAGGCAGCTGATCGATGTCTCTCTCTCATTGATGTTTCTGATTTTCTATCCCTCTCCCTTCTGCTCTGTAAAAAATCAATAAAATATATTTTTTAAAAAATAAACCATTTCCTCCAATAATTATAGGTTCACATTTCTCTACTCCTAATCACTAGTCCCCTGGCCACTAATAAATTCTCCAATTTTGTTATTTCAAGAATGCTATACAAGTGAATCATACAGTATGCCAACTTTTGAAATTGGTTTTTATACCCACCAATGTGCCCTTAAAGTTAATCCAAGAGCTTGTGTCAACAGCCTTTTAATTGCTTAGTTGTATTCCAACACTTTCTATATGCTTTTATTTAAAACTACAGCCCCCATGCACAAAATTCATGCACTGGGAGGCAACCGGGCTGATCAGGGGAAGGCACCACCCCGTCACCCTGCTGCTGCAGCCACTGCCAGTCGCCACAGCCATCAAGGTGTTTTCATCAACATGGACTCCAGTCCCTGCACCACAAAAAAGGTGACAACTTTCTTTAGGCATTTTCAAGATGTCTACTTCATAAGATATGACATTTATTTATTTATTCCCACCCCCCTCACCTGAGGATATTTTTCCATTGATTTTTAGAGAGCATGGAAGAGAGAAAAAACAGAGTGAAACATCAATGTGAGAGGAACACTTTGATTGGTTGCCTCTTGCATGAGTCCTGACCCCAGCCAGGAAGGAGCTTGAAACCTCGGTACATGCCCTTGGTCAGAACTGAACCCAGATCCTGCGGTCGTCCAGTTGAGGTTCTATCCACTGATCCAAACTGGTCAGAGCAGGATATGACATTTCTTAGCCCCTCCAGCAGTGGACCTTCCTTTTGTCCTCCAGGAGTGAGGTGGAAAACTCTAGGTCACCTTCTTGGATTCTTACTACCCCATTACCAAGAACACTGCCAGTGGTGTACAGGGAGCTTAGCCAATGAGGGTTCAGAAAAGGTGTTTCCTCTGTAGCTTATGTGCAGAGGTGGGATTACTGGCACGCCACATGTGTCTGCTCTGGGCATGCTCCAGTAGTGCTGTGGCGGCTTGGGCAGATCCTCCCCCCACCCCCCACCCCCGCGTGTGTTCATTCCAGGCCTCCTCCAGCAACACCACGCCTCACCATGCACACAGTCCCTTTCTACCCATCTGTGCATGCAGCCTCCTCCTGAGCCAGTCATGACTTTTACGGTGTCCCGGCTAATTTGCATATTACCTCTTTATTTATATATATATATATATATTACTTTTAGTGCTTGTTATGGGCTGAACTGCATCCTCCTAAAATCCCTATGTTTAAGTCCTAACCGTGGTACTTCAGAATGTGACCATATTTGGAGACAGAGTCTTTAAGTCTAGGATAGACACACACACAGAGGAAAGACCATGTGAAGACACAGGGAAAAAATGGCTATCTAGATGCCAAGGAGAGAGGATTCAGAATTAGTTCAACCCTGCTGACACCTTGATCTTAGACTTCTAGTTTCCAGAACTGAGAAAATAAATTTCTGTTGTGCAAGCCCCTAGTCTATGGCATCTGTTATAACAGACCTAGGAAAATAAATACAGTGTATGAAAATAGTTTTATCTTTATAAATTTGTTTCATATGTATATTCATATTCAACAATGCTTTCTTCCATTAGAGAATCAGTTATGTATCCACATAACTTATGAATGCTTCTCAAAGAGAAAATTTAAATCTCTGAAGCTTTTCCTTTATTACTCTGAAAATAAGTTATTATGGAAGAATTAAAGAGAATATAGACTTATATAAAAATTATAGGAGTATTTGTGCCTAACTACATTGCGGTAAAAATCTAGAGCATTGTAAAGAGAACGTTTAACTGAAAGCAACTGGATTTTAAAAAAAATATATAGCTTAACTACTTTTTATAAACTGCACCTAAATAGCAGCATTTGGGCATATTCTGAAGTTTTTTGCTATTTCTTTTCAGAGTAGATCATGGTTAACTATGTTGACAAAATCTTTTCACTATATAGATATAAATTATAATTAACATAAAATCTTACTATTTGCTTTATTTATAGAAAAGGGATGGCAGCATAAATGGGGCAACATAATTTCTTTTCATTTAATATTTTTGTGTCTTACATTCATTAGTAATATGAACTGACACATTAAGATATATTGGATTATATAGGGTTATATAGAAACATAAATGTGTAAACAACAAAGATAAGCACTGGTCTAATTAACATACTACTAAGAAGAAACATCAAAAATATCTTTCTGCACCTTAGGAAACTACAAGAAACAACCGCCAGAAAATCGCCTCTGTAGTACATAGAGTATACAATTGCACTTCAGGAAATGTAGGTCCACCAAGAATGTTATGCATCAGAGGGGTTTATGGGTCTGTTTTGAGAGAAGAGCAGTGGCACTTACCGTCTTGATCTGTGGTCACTGTAACGGCTGTGAATGGCTTGGGAGAAAAACTCAACTCAGAAACTCCATTCGTGGCTTCTATTTCAAAGGTATAATTCACGTGAGACACAAAGTCAAGAACTATCACGGAACGGTTGATCAGGCCAGTATGTCTTGGGATGAAGCGGAGTCCTCCACCACAGTCCTCACACTGGCTGGTGTCTAAGCCACATTTCTTACAGATTACACTGTATGTGAGATCTTTTCTCCCTCCTGTGTCACTTGGTGGGCTCCATTCCAAAATAAGGGCTGTTTCATTGATGTTAAAAACCACATTCCTAGGAGCTGAAGGTGGCCCTAGAGAAAAGCAATTAGAAACAAATGTACATGTATAGGACAATAAATTAATAATGCCAACTTGAAAACTTCATCAATAAACACTTATTGATCTTTTATATTAGTTTGAGCTCTTTCTTCTGATGGGAACTGTAAAGAACATATTGTTAATAACATCTGATTAAATCCAGTAAGAAAGGAGTCTTTAGGGGTGAAGATAGTCTAGAATCTAACTTTTTGAATTTATGAATTTTAATATTTAATATAAAAAGCTGAAAATCTCTAAAAGATATGGCAATTATATATTTTTAAAATATGGTGATTGAAAATATATAATAATCAAACATTATTTTAAATAATGTGAAGGTTTTAATTACATCTTAATAATTACTTCACCATTTTAAAAAATTTAAAAAGGAATATTAACACAAGTATTTTATAACAATGCATGTACATTCATGTACTCAGTCCTTCAGTCTTCATACAATGCTTGGTATGTAGATAAAACTACCATTCATTACCTTTGACAATCCCTAAGTATTTGTTTCTCACAGGTTGAAAATATATGACCATAAATTTAAGGTGAAGAGAAAGTTTGGAAGAAGAGGAAGACAAAGGAAAACTGGAGGCTGGAGAAATGTTTCTATTTGAGCCTTGCCAATTGCGTGGGATAGAAACATTATTTGGAAGACAAAAAAGCACATAAGAAATGGTGACTAGACTTTTATTGAGACTAACATTATTAAGCACAAGTGTCTTCTTAAAAGCTGATAAAAAAACCCACACAATCTATTTGTCATCAAGACTGTGAATAAACCAAGTTGATCCCAAGGAGTGGGTATATGTTCCCTCAGTGTTCCTTATCACTCTTTTTCCATACTTAAATTATTTAACTCTTCTAGCCCTTTCTTAAAGTTGTATAAATAATATTTTACTCTTATCTGAGTCCTTCAAACTTCAGTATAATATTTATTGAAAAATATTAATTCAAGTTCTACTAGGTGCCAAACACTGTACTATGTGTTATATGTGAAATACCAAAGAATCCTTTTTGTGAGATTATGATTATCCTATCTAATAAAAAGTAATATGCAGATTGACTATCACTCCAACACACAAAATGGCTGCTCCCATGTGGTCAAGGATCCTGCCCCCATGTGAACACAAGATGGCCACCACAAGATGGCCAGCAGGGGAGGGCTGTTGGGAGGTTCCAGGCCTGCAAGGGAGGGCAGTTGTGGGCAATCAGGCCAGCAGGGGAGGGCAGTTGAGAGGGACCAGGCCTGCAAGGGAGGGCAGTTGGGAAAAATCAAGCCTGCAGGGGAGGGCAGTTAAGGGTGACCAGAGTGGCAGAGGAGGGAAGTTGGGGGCAAACAGGCTGGCACGGGAGCAGTTAGACATCAATCAGGCTGGCAGGGTAGTGGTTAGGGGGTGATCAGGTTGGCAGGCAGAAGCGGTTAGAGGCAATCAGGAAAGTAGGCAGGCGAGCAGTTGGGAGCCAGCAGTCCTGGATTGTGAGAGGGATCCCAGATTGGAGAGGGTGCAGGCTGGGCTGAGGGACCTCCCCATCCCCTGTGCACGAATTTTGTGCACCCGGGCCTCTAGTAATATATATTTTGAAAAACAATTCTTTGCATAAATAACTAATGAAATAACATTCCTGCTAATTTTCAGAGGATCTATTTTTAAGAATTTTTTGAAATTTCTGCTATGAAGTGCATGTTCTTCGAAGGTGGGAAGGAATTTTTCTGCAACATTCTCTCCTCAGAAAGAAATTCAAATTTTAATATAGGCTTCCTTTGGATTACAGTCATTTATTCACTAAATAAAATTTTTAGTGGCTCTTATGTGTGCTAGATACTCTGCGAGATCTTGGATTTATAGTGTGTATGTGATAGATATTCATGCTTTCTTGTTATTTATATTTTAGTTGAATGGCTAGATAAACACACACATAAACAGAATAATAAAATAATTCTTGACTTTTTCTGTCTGACTTATCTTACTTAGTATGATATTCTCAAGATCCATCCATGTTGCAAATGGCAGTATTTCACCTTTGTTTATGGTTGAGTAGTTTCCCATTTTATATATGTACCACATCTTCTTTATCCAATCATCTTTGAAGGATACTTTGGTTCCTTCCATGTCTTGGCCACCGTGAAGTAATCTTTTTAAAAAAGAGTGTTCGTGTAGGGAATGGCCTTAATGAGGACAGGGAACTCCTCAGTGAGATCTATTATATGGACGGTGTCAGAGTAGCAGAATATTAGCCATAATCTACATGACTGTGTATTGGGTTTGAGATATTAGAAGTGTTATTATATATTTTCCTTTTTTTTTTTTGGCCAATCCTCTCTGGAGGATATATTTTCCATTGATTTTTAGAGATAGTGTAAGGGAGAGAAGGAGAGAGACAGAGACTGAAACAGACATGAGAGAGACATCAATCAGTTGCCTCCAGCACAGGCTCGGGCACACCAAGAAGGGGATGCCCTTGACCAGGAATTGAACCTGCAACCCCTTGCTCGACAGGCCGATGCTCTAATAATTGAATCAAACTGGCCAGGCCTATTTTCCTTTTTCTTTTTGCTGAATCCTGATATCAGCAATATGATGGGTAGGGGCCTCAGCCATCTAGACCTAGAAATGAGATGGTTAGTTTTTCTAAAAGGCTTCTGCATAAGTTGCTTTATGTGTTTTATGTTCCAGAGAGCTACAGAAATGTCTGCCTTCAGAAAGGAAGATATGGAAGGGATTATAAACTAGAGCTAAGGGACAAGTGTAGCTTTTACCTCCAACCTAGACTTATGCTTGGGAGATAAAGATACATTATCATTACCATAATAATGTCTTCCTACAGATGGCATATCCATATTGTTGCTCTTTTGTCTTATTAATAATGGAGAATGTGAATTATTATTCACTTATATTTTCCTGAATAGGAAGAATGTTATCAATTATGTTATTGGTGTCTGCAAGTATGACTGTCCGCTTGGAGATACTTAAAAAAAGAAGGCAGATACCCTTCTCAAGGGTCCTCATATCAATTTGCATGACGATTAAATAGCTTTTTAATTGCTGTTAAATTGTGCCAGCTAAACTGTGATTTCATGCAAATATTAAGCTGTAATGACATCCAGTGAATCATTTACTAAGATTTAGAACTTGGAACAAAGAAAGACAATTAATTCTAATCCTCAGATTCAACTAAATTATGTGTCACTGGACTTTTATGAATGTGGCCTGATTGCTTTGTTATCACTTATAAATTATACAAAGATTATGTGGCACATTGCTAGGGGGATCTCCTAGGAGCAATAACCCTTTTGGAGACATCTGTAGAGAAAATTTTCAGGGATTTCCTTATTTTCATGTTTATTTTTTCTTTAAAAAAATCAAGTAATTCACATAGAAGAAAAGTAATCTTCACCCTCAAAATTGACTTCTTAGGAAAAGGGCAATTATTCTGATTTGCAAATAGCTGCTTTCTAAGCTCATCATATAATAAAACTTCCATAAAAACTACAATTTTATTTTTACTACTATACTAGAAAATAATATTTTCAATCTTCTTCCCTTTTTTGTTGTTGCTTCCATTTAGGTTCTTTTAAAGAATAAAGAAATAGTACTCTAACAGTAAAGCAAGTGGAAGATTGTGGCAGCCCAGTCTCCTCCCTTCTCAAGAAAGCCCCTGGCCTTGCAGCCCCCATCTTCCGCTTAGAGTAGACGAGGGCAGGTGGACTATGGTTTTGTATTATGTCATTTATGTTTTTCCATGTAAAATGTTTTTAAGTAGAACAGGTATTTTCTAAAATATATCCTATGCAATATCATTAGTCCTATGAGATACTACACAAAATAATGAGCTCAGCACTCAAATTAAGATTCCTCTGGCAGATTGACACTGAAACAAAAGTAAAATAATTTGCTTCATGTTGTTGAATCCACTATTTCCCAAACATTTGTTCAGAGAGTCCTATTTTCCAAGAAGCACTTGGAGAAATACTATCATTTGGCAGAATGTTCTTAAAGGCTGACAGAGAGACATATGGAAAAGTCTCATATTTCAGTTACTATATTGATTGCGCTAGATTAATATTTCACGTTTATAATTATAGAAATGTATCTAAACAATAAATAGGGTCTTTTTCATGTTGACTGGAGAGTGACTGTTTGCCCATGAACTCTATCGCTAATTGTGGTTTCAGATGCATTTTTAACCTTAAGAACAATAAAAATGTCATTCAAATGAAAATTTGATCCAAATAACTGAGGATATCAAGTCATGACAAGCTATTGCCTATAAAGCTAAATTTTACCAGATGTTATGTTACTATCTGATAATAAAGGTAGTTATACTGTTTTCTAATAAAAAGCAAAATTTTTCATGTTTATGAGTATATAAATGAGAAAAAATTATTTCTATGTTAATGTATGTCAAAGAGAACATTAAGAAATATTGAGCCATCTAGAGATGTTTAGGTAAATACTTTTGAAAATAAGTAAATTAAAGAATTTACTAACGAAAAATAAATACATAGGAACAAATGAAAAAGTGTATCACTAGACTGAACTTCTTCATAGGAAAAGAGCAGTCATTCTACTAATCTAATAAAATATGATGTCAGATCTGCATATAAAACTAATTTAAAAATCTAAAAGTCATTTTATTCTTTGTATAATCACTATTAGTTTAACTTTTATCCATGTCCATATTGCTAAAGAATATCATTTCTATATAATTTCTGAAAAGTATATTTAATAGGATCATCTATAAGCAGAATTTTGTATTATCTTTCTCTAAACCAATGTGTACTCTATTTATAAATTTTGTTCACAAAATGTTTGTATAGTTGGAAATCATAAAACTGGTGCTCCACAGATATAAAGAAACTAAATCAATTTATTCAGATAAAGAAATAAGGCCCAGGTAAGTACTATGATTATGTCAAGGTTATGTAGTATATTAGTGGTAGGATAATACCTAGGATTTTTTATGTTAATTTTTTTAATATCACATTGGATTCATCCTAGAGACAAAGAAGATCTGTTAAATAAACACAAAAAGTGTTTCATAGTGCTTTGTTTAAAAAGTACTGTCAAAAACAAATTTTGAAAGCATACAAATTATTGAGCATTTTTTGCCTTATTACAACAGACTCCTTTTAACAATGTTATCTTAAAGCATCTAAAAGAGTTATCTTTACAGAAGAGTAATTGAAATTTAAATTTTCAAAATAAATATGCTCAAAATAAGCAGAAACATGTGCACTTTAAATTTTTGTATTCCACATAGTCTCACTTTCTTCAATATTTTGCACCTTTTTCAGTAACTAAATTGATGTCTAAAATTAAGACTTGTTTTCCATTAATGTCTTCATAATACTGTTAATGACAATTTAGATAACATGTTTTAGATTCTCCATTCTTTCTAAAACTCATAGTTAAAAAAAAATAAATCTAATAAATAAAATAACATTCACTTCAGAATAAAACCTAAACTCAATTTTGTCTACAAGAATTTTTATATCCAGGCCCATCCCTTTGTCTCATGCTCCCTTTTGTTGCATCTTACTCCTTTGCACATGTTGTTTCTTTTTTATTTATTTTTTAGTTTATTGACCTTAGAGGGGAAAAAGAGAGGGAGGGAAGGGGGGAGGTTACCTCACACACACACACCCCAACTGGAGATCAAACCTGCAATCTAGGTATGTGCCCTGACTGGAATCAAGCCAGCCACTTTCTGGTATATAAAATGATGTACCAACTAACAGACAAACCAGTCCAGTTTAGGTTTTACCCCCTTTGTGACACCCTCCTTTTGTCCTCAGTCAGAACTGATAACTTTTATACCTTGTAGGCATGTATTCAGAAACACAGTCAACATTTTTATGCACTCTTTTTTTTCTAAAGAGTGTACTTAACATTTCACATGACTTATTTAATTCAATTATCATAATAAATCTTTAGGGTAGTTATTAGTATCCCTATCTTACAGAAGTGACTGATACTTATAAAATTACACTGAAATATCTGTATTCATGTACACAAGTCTACTGTGGTACAGCCTGAACCAAAGGCAATATCTGCTTTAACAAAGAGAATGAATATAATACATGGCTTTAGGCAACCTTTCAATAATTGATTTTTACATAGTGTAAAATTTGATGAATATTGTAGAGAAGAGTTCAAGGTTATATTTTTTTTGCAAGAGCCTGACCCAAATGGCTTGAAATCTGAGAAGCAAAGAGGAAATATTTATATCATCACAATCATGATGAACTAATAATGATTCATACCAAAATGGATAGCCATCCATCTATCTCTTGGGAAGAAAGACAAACTTCTTAAAATATAGTTCTGTAGATACCCAAACACTTTCAAAGTAAATACTTTGGCCCCAAATGTCTATGCTATAAAGAATGGATATAAGTTTACCTTGGGAAAATTCCAAAAAATAGTTATCAACTCTCCTCATCACTGCAGAAAAGAACACCAAACCCATAGAATAACTAATTGTAAGAATTACCAAAATGTATTATAGCTTTATAGATCAGGAGTTAAAGGGCAAAATGACAGGTATGATAAAAACACACTAAAATACAAATGAAATAATTAGAAGCCTGGCCTTGTGTCTTCTGAGTTAAAAATGATCTGTTTTTCATTAATACCTTGAAAAGGGCGCAATCATGCACAACTACAAAAATCCTTTTCTGCTTGAGTTAAACATGCATTAGAAATAGAAAAGAGAAATATGAAGAGACCAAGCAGTATCAAAATGTGTAACATTGTGGGGATAATTATGAACTCTGTCTTTCCAATTATTGGTAAATGGTTTGTTCTGTACAAGCTGCTGATACTGAAAGGGATGACTCTCTGAGCTCCAACCTTAGAGGGCAAGCACAGATTCACCCTGGCAGCAAGCAGTAACCCAGTTCTCCCGAGTGGTAACTCAGTTCCCCCAGTGTTAGCAGAAGGACCATTAATATTTTTTTTTCTACAGGAACCTCTCCCAGGTGATTTGGTAAAAGATCCTTCACTGAAATAAAAATTAAAGTATTTGTGCTTAGGAAACTCTATGAAGTTCAAGTGACAACTTACATGAGTGATCTGTAATGGATTCATTATATACCAGTATCTATTCTGTAATGTAAAGGTCATTTTAATTAAAAAGAAAAAAAACAGTGCAATACATGGAGTGAATATTTAGAGTTATTTTCTATAAAATGACAAGTCAAGAATATAGCACACCCTGCTAAAAGGAATAAAATCCATCTTTACAACTTCTATGTCGGCCTTTGTAAAATTGTGGCTGCTCACTGGGTTTGCCATGAACCACGTAACCAATCAGTTGTACGTTCGTATTTCAGTTGTGAGATGAGAAAACAAGAAACCAGAATGGTTTTCTCCATGCAAAATGTGCTTAGGATGGGGGGGATCTCTAAGAGATGGGGAACAAAAAAGAGATAGCAAGCAGAGCTGGGGTACCTGTACCCACCAAGAAGTGGGATTCCTAAGTAGGGCAGCAGAAATGAAAAAGCATCTCTCCTGCTACAGTCAGCCCACTATCTGTCCTACTCAAAATAAGAGTGACAGAATAATGACTTGCTCAGATGGCCAATTATTCCAGCAATAAGCAAGCCATGTTTTACAATGTTAGTTTTAGAGCAAAAGTAAATTCAACTTTTACACTTTCATCCCAATCACTGTTATTGTATGTTAGATACAAAGAAACAGAGATATGGTATTTGTCTTGTATTAAGCATGAAGTTTGAAAATACTATTTATACACACAAGCTACTTGACTGCATATTTAAATAACCAAAAAATTTTTGATGTGCATTAGAATTATATACCTACATGAGTTACACTTTAGTTTTTGAACTTTTCTAAATAGGTAGCACAAATGTTTGTTTAATCTATTAATCTTCCAGGACCTGTTCAGTAGCTTTAAAAAATTCTACAGTTTTAAACACAAGAGAAACATCAAAATAAAAATGCTGTGGGTGTGGAATTTTTTTTTGTCTAACTTTTCATGCATCCATATATAAACCCTCATTTCATTTCTCTTGACCTTTTCTGCTTAACAAGCACTTTTTTTTAGTAACTCTTATTTTCCTTTGTTTCTTCAACCTCAGTAATTTCCCTTCTGGCCTGGAAAAGCCTTAGACAGTTATTTTGATAACAGACTTGGCAGGCAGTAGGGTCTCTTGCCCTAATTGATCCAGACTTGATATTGTGGAGTGTCCCCCACAGCTCATCCTTTTTACATGGAGCATACATTAATGAATCACCTGAGAAATAAAGCTAAGAGTTTATAAAGTAGATTAAGAAACTAGAGAAAACATTTCAGTATTTAATTTTAAATTTCTTACTTAAAATTTATTTGTATAGTTTGCAGTTAATGGAAAAAAGAATGAACTTTTTAAAAATGTATTTTTGTTTATTTCAGAGAGTAAGGAAGAGGGAAAGAGAGAGAGAGAAACATCAATGATGAGGTTCATTGATCAGCTGCCTCCTGCATGCCCCAAACTGGGGATTGAGCCTGCAATCTAGGTAGGTGCCTTGACAGGGAATCGAACTGTGACCTTCTGGTTCATAGGTCAACAATCAACTACTGAGCTATGCTGGCTGGGCACACACATGAATTTTTAAAAATCAAGAAGACCCAAACTCTAAAGTATCCACTGGCACAAATGTGTATTAGGACTATTTGACAAAGACCCTAATGTAGTTAAAATTAGAGAGGTTGAGACAGGCCAGGGCTAGACTTTCTATGTCATTGAATTAACTCTGACTATATATCGGGCTTTGAAAGATTTTAGGTAGAGAAAGTGGAAATATGATCAAAGTTTTGTTTGTGCTTTTAGCAATAATATTTACTAATGGTTTGGAATATTTTGAGGGATTAAAGATAAGGAAGGGGACTTGCCAAGACATTATTAAATTAATCTAAGGAATAGTTGAGGGCCTTAACTAAAAGGATAGAGTTAGGAACTGACAGGAAAAAAGGAATTGAAGGAATGCTAAGTAGAATTCATAGGACTTGTGACCACTTGAAGATGTTGAGGTTGGGGCAGATTTATGAATCTAAACTTTTTGGCTTGAATGGATAGGTGGATAAAGATTCACTAGGGTATATGAACAAGCTGGGGTAGAAAGAAATAAAATTGGCTTTTGAAGGTTGAGCTCAAAATTATTAGTGAATTTGTTCATTACATTTACTTAGTGCCTGGAATCAGCCAGGTACTATTATTAGTGCAAAAGATAAAATAAAGAAATAATATCCATGACCTCATGGCCCTTTCAATATACTACGGGTTGAATGACTATAAATAAGGAAGCAATTATACAAATAAATCTGGTATTTTCAAAGAGTAACTGGGAGGGATTCCATTTTTGAATGGTGGGCAGGTAATGCCTGTCCTAAGAACTGGTATCTGAGCCTGAATAAAAAAAAGAAAACAATCATGTTCAGGTATAAAGGGCTTTTCAAGGAGAAGAAAGTTCTGGCATTATGGATGAGAACAACCTCAACATCTTGGAAGTTAAGACTTACTGGCCAAGCCTTGAGACTGCTTGCTATTCTGCTTAGGAAATAAAACTGCCCTTTTTTCCTCTCCCCTTACCCATCTTTCTGAATTCTCTTATTAGGGAAGCTTTTTAACCATTTGAAGATAATTATTTGTTAATTACAATCTGGATACAAATTGCCCACACTGTTTGGCCCTGTTTTAACTTTCCTGTCTGTTTTCCTATTCCTCCTGCCCTGGAATCCTGCAACAGAAGCTTGGAGATACAGGCAGGTTTCCATAGGACAAATAGGTTGTCAGATCCATAATTAGTATGCTAGAACATTCTGGACCTTAGGAGAAAAGACTAGGATAAGGATAAAATATAGGCTCATCTATTTACATGTGCCATTTGAGGAAGAGAACATGTGAAAAGATAAAAAGGCAAAGAAAGGGATGTGAGAATAATTAACATTTAACTGGTGAGCAAAAGAAGAGAACACATTAACAGGGACAAACACAAAATTAAGAGGTTGAAGTAAGATTGCAATATCTTAGACTGAAAGAGAAAAGATAGTTTTAAGAAAAAAGGGAGTAATAAAAATAATTAAATGTTGTTAACAGGACAAAAATGTTTCTAATGGAAAATGGCAAATAAGATCATTGGTGAATTTTTCTTATACAGTATACTTGAAGTGGTGGAAGAAAAATCTGATTGCAGTAGAGTGAAGAGCAAAAATCTGAGTGCAATAGAATAAAAATTAAATTAAAAATGAACAAGTAAGCTATAGCCAATGAAGACTGCTTTTCTAAGATATGTTTTGGAGGAGAAAGAATATTGGATTGGGAACATTTTTTTTTTAATGATAGAAATTTGAGTGTACTTACAGGCCATGAGCCAGAATTTAGTGGAAAAAAAAAAAAACAACAACCAAAAAACAAAACAGTCAAAAGAGGAAATTAATCATGATAGCCAGGCCAGTAGAAAGTTAAAGGATCAGATTACCTAACCACCATCACCAACACAACTGTTCAGGAGATTAGCTCTGATTATGGGACATTTTTGTTTGTTTGTTTGTTTGTTTCAACTACAAATCTTTATGTAGAGACCTCACCAAAAATTTTATACATAGGTGGAAAATAAGCATATGAAAAGACACTCTGCATAGCATGTCATCAGGGAAATGCAAATTAACATGAGAGACCACTAAACACCTATTAGAAATAGCCAAAATATACAACACTGACAACTGCAAATGTGGCAAGCATGTGGGACATGAGGAACTCTCATTCATTGTTGGTGGGAATGCAAAATAATAATTTCGCGGTTTCCTAAAAAATTAAACAAACTTTTACCATACAATCCAGCAGCCACACTTCATAATATTTACTCAAAGGAACTGAAAATTTATGCCCACACAAAAAGATACACATTCATGTTTACCAGCTTATTTATAATTGCCAAAACTGGAAAGCAGCCAAGCTTTCCTTTTGTAGATAAATGGATATATGAGTTGTGGTACACCCAGACAGCACTAAAAAAACAAATAATCTATCTAACCATTAAAAAGACATGAAAGAATCTTAAATAAATATTACTGAGTGGAAGAAGCCAGTCTAAAAGGGATATATACTGTGTTATGAATGAGACAGTAAAAGATAAGTGGTTGCCATAGGTTGATGGGAGGAAAGGATGAATAGGCAGGGCACAGATTTTGTGGCAGTGAAAAGATTCAGTATGATGTTATAGGGATGGGTACATGTCATTATATGTTCGTCCAAATCCATAGAATGTGAAAACCAAGAGTGATCCCTAATGTAAACTATGGATTTGAGGTGATTATGCTGTGTCAATGCAGATCCATCAGTTGTAACCTATGAATCATTTTGATGAGGATGTTGATAATGAGGAAAGCTATGAACATCAGAGGTAGGAAGATACATGGGAAATCTTCATACTACCTTTTAATTTTGTTGTGAATCTAAAACTGTTCTAAAAAAAGCAATACTAACAAAAATCTTTATTTAAATAAATTATGTATGTTACATGTTTTAAGATCATGAAATAAAATAGACACATATCTCTATACTGAGGGAGAGAAAGCAATATTCAATGCTCCAACCAAGCCACACTGGCCAAGGCTATTAAACTTTAAAATTATTGTGTGAGTGTCTATGTATATCCTATCTAATAAAAGAGTAATATGCAAATTGACTATACCTTCGCTACAACCACCAGCCACATCCACCAGCCAATCAGGAGCGGGGGCTGGGGCCGAGGCAGCCTGGGCCTCGGGCGGGGGGCGGGGGGAGGCATGTGTCAGGCAGCCATTGGGCACATGGGAGGAGGACTTTGGGGCCTGGCATTCAGCAGCGGCCAGGGCAAAGGCGGCTGGTGAGTACACAAGAGGGGAGGGCGGGACGGAGGCACACGAGATGCAGGGGGCAGGCCGCTGAGATGGGTGTGAGGAGGGAGGCGGGGCTGCTGAGTGCTGGGTGCCTCCAGGGCTGGGCAGTCGCCACAGGGGCTAAGGCCTGGTCTGGGGGAGCAGGGTCAAGACGTCTGGTGAGCACAGGGCCTCCCGGGCGGTTGCTGGGCGGTTGCCAGTGGCCGGAGCTAAGGCCAGGGATGGGGTGGGAGGGGCTGAGGTGGCAGGGGCAGAGCCAGCTGTTGGCCCCATTGAGGGGGCAGGTTGGGCTGAGGGATTACCCACCCCCAGTGCACAAATTTTGTGCACTGGGCCCCTAGTGTGTGTGTGTGTGTGTATGTGTGTGTGTATTAAATAACAGCTTACATTCAATATTATTTGTTATCAGTTTCATATGCAGAGCAAAGTTGTTAGAAAACCATGTGCTTTACAGAGTGGTCCTCCTGCTGCTTCAAATACTTACCTGGCCCCATACATATTTATCACAATATTACTGACTATATTCCCTATGCTATAATCTACATCTCTGGGACTGTTCTATAACTATCAATTTGTGCTGCTGGATCCCTTGACCTTTCTCACTCAGCTCCCCAATTCCTCTCCCCTCTGACAACAGTCAGTTTGTTCTCTGTACCTATGAGTTTGTTTCTTTTTGTTTGTCTATTTATTTTGTTCATTAGAAATCTTACTGGTGAAATCACATGCATTGTTGTATCTGAAACTTAAGGGTTACTGATGGCACTAAGAAGCAGGGAATGACTTCCCTGGAATTCTTAAAAATCATATCATTTATATGATCATACACAATACATATATAAACTGTCCTTATTATGCTGTTTATCAGCCTAAATTCCTGGCTAGTCATTCCCAACATTTTATTCCTTTATTTTCTTTTAAACTCATACATTCAAAATCTTCCTGCTCCTGATACTAAGGGGAAAAATAACTTCTTTTAAACTCCTGGAAAATTCTCTGAAAAGAGTTTCAAATGTTTACACTGAGAAAAATCATCAGAAAGTGGTGGGACTGACTGACCCAAATTCTGACTCTTATATAATACAGTATTGAAATAAAGGTATTAAAGAATGGCTAATTTGTAGATATATGATCCCAAAGTCAAGGGAGCTTGGAGTTATTAAAATCTAATATTGTTTGTGGTTAATGGAAGATAGGAAGGGTTGGCTACTAGCTTGATTTGCAGCTTCAAAAGTACTATGTCTTGGTAAACCCGGGCAGTCCTCTTAAGAAGGAGCAGGGTCTAATTGTCTAATTGTTCAATGATCTCCTGACTTGTCATTTTCCTGATTTTTCTTTCCTAATAATCTAATCCTTTAATCTTTCTGAGCTATGATGCTTTGGAGTTTATGTGTCTCCCTTTTGCTGAATATACTGCAATAACAACAAGGGTCTTTCATCTAATCAGAGTGTAATTCAAAAACTTTACTGACATCAGATACCTACTATGTGCTTGGTATTGTTCTTAGCACTTTTCAAATATTAACTTATTTAATCATCATAACAAAAGGATGAGATGGTTAGGTACGGTTATGATCACTACAAATGGTACAGCTGAGGCTGAGAGAAGTTAAATAAGTTGTCTAAGGTTACATACCTAGTAAGCACAAAAACAAAGATTTATACTCAGATAATTTGACTCTAGAAGATGTCAAATTACTAACACACTATCCTAAGTCTTTGCTAAAAGAAGGCAAAGAAGTCCTCAAGGAAGCAGTAGAGAGAAGCCTTGAGAGGGGAGCCTTTTAGGACTGGATTAGGAGACCTGAAAACATTTCAGCTTTTTGGGGGCAGGGGTGGAGATTCTATCTATTTCAGGTGTACCTGTTAATAATGCAGATTTTTTTCAATAGCTGGAGTTAGTCATATATTGATATATATGCAATTTGATATGTATGCTATTTTGTTGTATTGACAGCAAACTTCAAAACGTCATATGACAAATTTGCTAAAGGTGTTAACATCATATATATTTTTACACTTAAAAATGTCTAATTTCATGCAAAAAAAAAGAGCATTTGCAGGGAGTTTTAATTCATTACTTTATTTTGAAGAAAAGTGCTGCTGAAAGTTATCATATACTTTGAGAAGCTTGTGGTGAACATGCTCCAGCTCAATAAACTTATGAACATTGGTTTAAACACTTTAAAAGTGATGATTTTGATGTGAAAGACAAAGAACGTCCAGGTTAACCAAAAAAGTTTGAGGACCAACAATTACAAGCATTATTGGGTGAAGATGTGTGTCAAACTCAAAAACAACTTGCAGAAAGAATAAATGTTGCTCAGCAAACAATTTCCAATCCTTTACAAGCAATGGGGAAGATTTTAAAGGAAGGAAAAATAGGTGCTACATTAACTGAACAAAAACCAAAAAGTCATCAGTAAAATTTTGCTTCAAAGGCAATTTGCATTGAATTGTGACTGTCGTTGGGAAGTGGATTGTTTTGAGAATCCCAAATGCACAAAATCATGGGTTGATCCAGGTCAACCATCAACATCCACTGTAAGGCCAAATTGCTTCAGAAAGAAGACAATGCTCTACATTTGGTGGGATCAGGAAGGTGTGGTGTATTATGAGCTTCTAAAACCAGGGGAAATCATAAATAACGATTGCTACCGACAACAGATAATCAATTTGAACCACGCTTTGATAAAAAAAAATGACCAGAATGGACCAGAAGACACACAAAGTAATTTTGCTTCATGATGACGCACCATCACACATTTCAAAGCCATTTAAAGACACGTTAAAAGATCTTGCCTGGGAAGTATTAACCTACCCGCTGTATTCACTAAACCTTGCTCCTTCAGATTACCAGTTGTTCTGATCAATGGCACACGCACTTTCTGAGCAACACTTCAAAATGTACAAAGAAGTGGAAAATTGGGTCTCTGAATGGTTTGCCTCAAACCAAGAAAAGTTCTATTGGTACGGTATTCACAAATTACCTGAAAGATGGGGGAAATGTGTAGCTAGCAATGGACATTACTTTGAATAAAGCACTTTTGATGTTTCTCTTGAAATTATTGTTTTCTTTTATTACAAAATCAGCATTATTAAATGATACACATGGCAACCCCTGATGGCAATATAGAATACTGTTCCCTGCCTAAAGCACTGCCCAACAATGACCAGAATTGAAAAATTTTTAATTGCACTTAGTATAACTAAGGTAGACAAGCATTTTAAACACATACTTTATAATACCAAGCATAAAAAAAGATTTTTTTAAATGAAAGAAAGTCCAGAAAACATAAACATTAAGCTGGTAAATACACATATCTGAATCAACAATGACTGACTGACTAGTTTATCAGGTTCATAGATCTTGTTGCATCCCTATTTATTTCCTTAATTAATCTCTCACTCCGAAGAACCATAAGTCTTGCTAACTAAATATGTTGCTACCTCACTAAAGAGTTACATTAATAAGACCCAATATATTCCTTCAACTTGTCAACTGTATATTTATGACCTAAGAAATAAAGTGAGCTTATTTTCTTCTATCACCCACCATAAGAAGCTCCGTTCACTTTCTGATATAGGATTTGAGAGATACTTGCCTGGTAGTACTGTAGCTATTTCAAATTCTACCATCTATCTAAGCTGAAGTATGTTATCCACAATCTATATATATATAAAGAGCTAGGGTCCAGAATGTCCAAAATGACCAAAGAGATGACCGAACGCCAGGCTGCCTGCACAGCAGACTCGGGTGGGTGGGGACTGGTGAGCAGAAAATATTGCTGACCTCTCAAAGAGAGAGAGGTGGGGCTGATCAGCACTTCTCTCTCCAGGACTCCCAGCAGCCAAACCTCTCTCTCTCTCCAAGAGGTCAGCAGTTCTGCCTGCTCACCAGCAGCCTGGGGTGGCTGCTGATTAGCCCCGCCTCTCTGATCAAGTCCATTGATAGGCCCAGAGACACTGACTTTTGATGTTGGGGAGGGCAGTTGGGGGCAACCAGGCCAGCAGGGGGAGGCAGTTTGGAGCAGCTTTTGATGTTGACTGGCATAAGAACTGACAAATCAGAACCAAATCTGGATGAACTGCAAAGGCAGAACCTAAGTTGGGGCTGAGGAAGGGTTTCAAAGCCAATGTAAAGCACAAGAAAGTGGTTCAATCTTTTAATGAATGGTTTGGCAGTATAGTGCATATGGCTGGCTATCAGTCCAGATAGAGGGATTATGTATTTTAGTCTGCCAATAGCATCTCCTCTTGCTGAAAAAGCCTTTCCTCCCATTTAAGCACTCCTATCCTATATAGTCTATCTATACTACCAAAAGGGTAATATGCTAATATGATGGGGTCCACCGACCATCTTCCAGACATCCGACTGCTTTCTGGACAAAGCCATGGTGGTAGGGGACAAGGAAGAGGTTGTTAGGGGAAATCAGGCTGGCATTGGAGGGCAGTTGGGGGCAAGATCAGGCTGGCAGGGGAGGGCAATTAGGTGCCATCAAGCAGACAGAGGCAGTTAGGAGTGATCAGGCTAACAGGGGAGAGCAGTTAGGGGCGAGATCAGCTGGCAGAGGAGGGCAGCTGGTGGCAACCAGGCCAGTAGGGGTGAGCAGTTAGGGGCGATCAGGCAGGCAGGGAGGTTAGAGGCAATCAGGCAGGCAGGCAGAGGCAGTTAGGGGTGATCAGGCAGGCAGGCAGGTGAGCAGTTATGAGCCAGTGTTCTCACATTGTCAGAGGGATGTCTGAATGCCAGTTTAGGCCTGATCTGCGTGGGTCCCCCAAGGGGTCCTCAATTGGAGAGGGTGCAGGCTGGGCTGAGGAAACCCCCCAACCCTGCACAAATTTCGTGCACCTGGCCATAAGTATAATACATCGATATACACCAACTGTGCAAGAAGGATTACCTGTTATAGTAATAGCAAGCTCTTCCTGTTCAAAATTATTTCCACATCACTTGAGAAATTATATTTAGAATTTTCCTTTTCCTATTTATAAGCTTAAAAGTAAGAATTACATCTGTTAATGAATGTGTTGCATTTTTATTAAATGTGTTCATAATCATATTTTATATTAAAATTTGTAGTAATACAGACAAATCTAACAACTGTATTAATTTTAAAAAATGGCACATATCTATTGCCTCTAAGGAATATGTCACATTACATAGTTCTCAATATATTTTTGCCTCTAAGAAATTATACAAGATAAGTAATATTTTGGCACCAATTCATCAAAAACATGGGCAAAATGTCACTATACTATCTTATTCATGTATTTAACAAGATTTTATAACTATCTAAGAAGTGACATTTTACTTTTGCATAGCCTAGCAACACAATCATATATTCATTTTTATTTTTATAATTTTCACAATACTTTAATAACAGAATGCAAATAATTTAAAATTCTTAGTGTATGCATTAAAATGACTTTAACACATTTAGATTTCAATCTATTGGTTCCAAGCCCAAAATTGGAGAAAGAGTGAGAGATGAAATGTAAACAAACTCAGAAATATCTTCCTTTAAAGAAAAGCGTCAAAGAAACTCAAAACTTTTTCACATAACAATAGCACAATGGCTATGGTCCCCTGGGGAAGCCTAAAATTTGATGGTCCTAACTTGAACTGTCTAAAAAATGGTCAAGGGTGGAAGCAAAGAAGATAAATTTTGCTTATAAATTCTCAGGTAGCCTTTAAACTATTTCAATTTCCTAAGGACTGATTAAGGTTAGGGAAAATTTAAAGGTCTTCAAACCAGTGTTTGGTATTTGCATGTCAAGGATAAATGTGAATTTTGAGGAATAAACACATTCTTTGCAAAGAGTTAAAAATTACTGATAATAAAGAGAAACTTTTACCTTGACTGTTATGAAAGACAATTAGCATTGATGGTATAGGATTTTGTATATCTACATTTTAAAAATATTAGAACAGAGGCCAAAAGGGTCTGAAATAGGATTTCCAAATGCAAAATATAGACTTACTGGTACATGCCATTGAAGGTGGGTCTTTTTCAGCTCGGAAGTAACCCTTTTCACACTGACAAACAGAAGTTGCTTCCATGTAGGTTAAACTGTGTGGAGGGCATTTAGAGCATTTTGTGTTCCCAGCAAATGCTTTATAAAATCCTGGTCTGCAAGCTGTAAAAATGGGGAAAAAATTGTTATTATTGCTAGAGTTCTTTTATTTGCACCTGTACAACATATTTTAATTTAAATAGATTTTGAATATCAGAGTTCAATGACACACATACCATACACAGAAAAGTCAACATACGTTAATATTAATGAATTAAATTAGTTATTCAAAATTAGTAGCACAACAGTGACTTCACATTGTACTTGAGGTAGCACGTTTTTAAATGCACACCTGAAAGACACATACACAAAACAGCAGTGCTTATCAGTGTGGGGATGTCCATAACCAGCAGAAAAGGAAATCATTTGTGGAGTCCTGAGAGGTGGCACTAAATAACATTGAATCACAATGTATTTATGTTCAATTTCTTCCTCAGTCCTTCTGAACACTGAAAGAGAAAGTCCCAGGGTGGTGCTTGGGTATCTTTAATACCTTTCTTAAGGGCTAAAAAAACCTTTTTAACAAAATGAGAGCTGGCCTTATATTCAGAGACCTTAGCAAGCAAGATCCAGATATTGTTTTGATAACTATATTGCTTTATTTTAATCATTTTTATTTATTATGGCAAACAAGTGTTGATCTCAAGGAGAATATACCTGTCAAGAAGGGCTCCTTACGGTTAATCAAGCCCAAACTTATAACCAATCTAGCAGCTATTGTTTACAGAGGCCTCTCATGCACAGAGTAACTGCCAAGCCTGCTGGACCGTGTTCCTGCCTTCTGAGTAGACCCTTGTGAGAGAGCTCCTAGGACAGTGATGGACAACCTTTTGAGCTTGGTGTGTCAAAATTCGCCAAAAAAAACCCCAAACAAACAAACAAACAAACAAAAACGAGCATAATTCGGGTGGTGTGTCACCTCGAGAAAAAAAAAAACACATCATAATTTTCACAATATTTATAGTTTAAATAACAAAAATGTATAATTGTAATATATAAACTAAAACTAATTATTTAACTTACCTGCTTAGTGAATTCTTTGCTCATCTGTCAGTTCCTTTTGTTGGTTTTGATATTATTTAACTTGTGTGGGGTGCTGTGAGGGGGGAGAGGAATTCTTTAACTAACCTGCCTATTAGCGACTTTTTTTGTTGCTGAATTTCATTGGCTAAACCTTCAACTGAAGGTTGGTATTTTGTACACTTCAAGCCCAAGCAAGCGCTACTAACTCCATCTGTCAATCTGTTTCTTTTGTTGGTTTTGATATTATTTAACACTGAGAATAAGGTCTCACAAAAGTACATAGAGGGAAAAATTGTGAGTAAAGCCATTGCTATATTTTTCAGGGTGCTAAAAGTGTCTGATAATCGGTTCCAGGCACTCCAAATTTCCTGTTCATAGTGGCACTCCTCTTGATTCTCCAATTGGCACCTTTACATATTCTCAAGCTTTGACTTCAAGTCTACAAACACCTGAGCCCAGATGCTGTCTTGAAATTCTGCAAGTTGCCTCTCCAAATCATCAATTTGCATCCATTGGAAACCATTTAATTCCAAACTACTGTAGACTACTACATCAGGATACTTAATTATTTTTATGGTCTGTTCTAGGCTTCTAAATTGATTAAATCTATCACTGAACTGGTCAAGTAACAAGTCTAAAAAATGCTGGTACTTTATATGCAAGGGTTCCATTTCATTTTGTACAGCTGCACTGGCCTTCTCAAAATACTTTGTTACTCGAGGAAAATACTTATAAGTTTTAGTTTCTACATCTCACTTGAAAATCTTAACTTTACTTTCAAAAGCTATATATATAGCTTTTATATATCCAAAAATAATGTCAATACTTTTGCCAAAACCTTGTAACTTTAAGTTTAGTTCATTAATATGAACAGAGATCTGTAAAAAATATCAGGGTGTTGACCCACTTATCATCATTGAGCTGAGAAAAGTTTCCCAGATCCTTATCCTCAAGAAATACCTTAATTTCTTCAAGCACTCCACAAAGAGTTCGAAAACTTTGCCTCGGCTCATCCATCTTACATCATTGTACATCAGCAGTCCACTGTAGGTAGAATCAACCTCCAGTAAAAGTGCAGAAAATTCTCCCTTGTGAAGGGGGTGAGCAGCTATTAAATTAACTATTTTTGTAACAACTGACATTAAGTCGTTTAAGTCAGTGAATACTGCCTTGGCACATAAAACCTTCTGATGGATAATATAATGAAAAGGCACAATCAGATGTCCAATAGTTTCCATAAACAATTTGAAAAATCCGACATTTTTCCCCCCACCATGTTTGGTGCCCCATCTGTTGTCACTGACACAACTTTAGAGATATCACGGAATGTTTGTATAACAACCTTACATATTTCACTTCCTGATGTACTTGCTTGCACCGATACTAACTTTATCAACTTTTCTCTCATTGTGAGACCATCAGAATATCGACCAATAACGGCTAACTGAGCATGTGATGTTACATCAGTAGTTTCATCAAGAGAGATTGAAAAATTTTTTCAATTACTTATGTCTCTCTTTAATTGATGTTATACATTTGTGTTCAGTCTCATAATTTGGTCTTTTATGATATTTCTACTGAGTGGTAACTCAGATATTCTTTTAATAATTGAATCTTTATTCTGCATATTGTGAAATAGAACTGGTGCACATCTTAGGAGAGTTTCCTTAATAAATTTCCCCTCACTGAGTGCTTTTCTATGCTGAGCTATGGAGTGAGCAATGCTCAAATTTGCAGATGTTCAATTTGTAGAGCCTTTTATAAATTTAAGGATGGAATTAGATTGGCTCTTATAAAGATGTAGCTGCCTGGAAATGTATTCCTTCCTTTCATCCTCACATTTTTTCAAGAGCTGGGAATGATTAGTTTCAAAATGTCTATTTATATTCCACATTCTGCTTACTACCATTTCAGTACATAGAATGCGAAATGATCTGCCTTTTTTTTCCTATAATGCCATACATTTTGGTCCATGTCTCTTGAAAGCATAGGCTACTACTACTATCACTTCCTTTACTTAACCTTGTTTTATTTTTTATTTTTTGGGTTCTCCATTGGGGGGCAGTGACAGAAGATAGAATTGTAGATAGCCTGTTAGCCCTGCAGCCAATTAGGAGTTAAGTAGCCTAACTGACCACAAGATGGCACATGTAACTGGCTTTTAGGAAAGGGCAGGGTTAATAAGCAGAAATAGGGTTTAATAAGGATATACAACAGTAGTAGTGGTGAAATGGAGTCTGCATTATGCTACAAAATGGTGTTCCTTATATAAATTTAGATGGCTGCTGCTATTTCTAATGTCGGGAAACGGCACCCATAGCATAGGCTCTGGCCTCTCCCAGCCTCCCCCTCACTTATCTCAGTAATGATGGTCAATTTGAAATCCATGACACCCCAGAACAGTAGATTGGATGATGGTTGCTGCAGTTATGTGGTTGCTGGTAATGTCAATCACAGGGCCCCCAGAGATGCATCCCCCGCTGCATTCTGCTGTTCCTTGCTCTAACGGCCTGAAGTGAGGTCAAAGATCCCCTAAAGGCCTAACCGGAAGTCCCAGAACTAGACGCTCTGTGCCAGAGTTCTGTTGTTTTGGCCTACAGACCTCCAGCACAAAGTGTCTACACTACACTACAGCAAATGTTTCATCCGTGGCTACTGCACAACCAGGTGTAGTAGCTGAGGACGAAACGTCCTTCTCGGCATGCGGCCCCATACTTCTCTGTATTCTAGCGCATGTGGCCAAGTGTCATCGAAAATGGCTATGCATGTCAGTGCAGACACGTGTGTCATAGGTTCGACACTATGGTCCTAGGATAAAAATGCTGCCAATAAGACTGAGATTTTTCCCCATCCAATCAGAACTATGCAACTATATCCATATTTGCATTTCATCAAACAATCAGAATGGCTCCATTCTGACAATGAGGATGCTGCTACTTGGACCAAGCAAACTATATTTGGAGGTCTCATTTGCATATAAATGGAGCAATCACGGACAAGGAGTGGAAACTTCTAGGTTAATCTCCCCTCTGTTGGAGTACACTTTCAGTTTCCATTGAAAATTGTTTTCCTGGCAGAAGCTCTCTGGCGGGGGCAAAGTGGAGCAGTCTTGCCTAAGCAGAGCTGTGACATGGGAGCTGTGACACTGCAGCCTCCTTGTGTGGGCCCCATCAAAGGACCTGTTCCAAAATGTGCTGCCTCATATCCATGCTGTTAAACAAATGAACTGTTTCACAATTGATTTGTTTTGATTGAATAAAGTCTCCCTGTTCACCAAACCACAAGTCTGCGAATCTTGCTGATATTGAATTGGCAGTGATGATTTTTTAGTCACATAACTTTTCTATTTATTATATTGAAATAAATGTACCTTAAAATTTTAAGTTAGTTACAAAGTGAGTAGACAAATATTAAATAAGTTATATATGCTATATGCATATGTCAGAAAACATAAAAAGTGGAATGCAAATGAACTAAATTTTTACCAAAAATCATGAACATCCTATCTAATAAAAGAGAATATGTAAATTGACCATAACTCTGATCAAGCCACACTCACAGCCATGCCCACCTGCCAATCAGAAGCAAATTATGCAAATAAGCCCCAACCAAGATGGCTACTGCCACTGAGAGCAGAAGGGAAGCTTGGGTTTCCCTGGCAACAGAGGAAGCCAAGCTTTCCACCTGCCATTGCTGGCCTTGGTCTCCACTCTACACTACACAGTTTCAATTGTAGAACATAAATTAATCCCAGATCCCAGGGCCTCCACTTGGGTCGCTGGGGAGTGGGGCCGGCCTGAAAACCACCACAGGCCCCTCACCCAAGCCACCCCACACCCCAAGGGAACCCCCACCCTGATCCAGGACACCCTTCAGGGCAAACCAGCTGGCTCCCCCATGCACCAAGTCTCTATCCTATCAAATAAAAGAGTAATACGCAGATTGACCATCACTCCAAAACACAACAGGGCTGCCCCTATGTGGTCAAAGACCCTGCCCCCATGTGAACACAAGATGGCCAACACAAGATGGCCAGCAGGAGAGGGCCGTTGGGAGGTACCAGGCCTGCAAGGGAGGGCAGTTACAGGTGACCAGGCCAGCAGAGGAGGGAAGTTGGGGGCAAACAGGTTGACAGGGGAGCAGTTAGACATCAATTAGGCTGGCAGGGTAGTGGTTAGGGGTGATCAGGCTGGCAGAAAGAAGCAGTTAGGGGCAATCAGGGAGGCAGGCAGGTGAGCAGTTTGGAGGCAGCAGTCCTGGATTGTGAGAAGGAAGTCTGACTGCCCGTTTAGGCCGGATCCTACCGGGATTGGGTCTAAACGGGCAGTTGGACATCCCTCGAGGGATCCCAGATTGGAGATGGTCCAAGCTTGGCTGAGGGACACCCCCCGGCCCCCGAGCAAAAATTTTGTGCACCAGGCCTCTAGTTAAAATATAAATGAGTAAAATTGTATGATGAAAAGTGTTATTGATTTTATCTTTGCTTAAACCCATGTTATTTTTACAGTACATTTTTATAGGAATGGAAAAACCTAGAAAAAAGGTTCCTATGCTAGGTCTACACTCAAAGGTCAAGAATGATAAAAAGGCTTAGTTCTTTCCGGTCTTAGAGAAATCACTGCTGGTCACTTTCTAAATTAACACTATCATACAAAATTAAAGTAATTTTCCAGTGACATATATTAATAAATATTTTAACAAACTACTTATTTTATAACTCAACATAATGTCATCAAATGTTCTATTTAAAAATACACAAAAATCCTAATTCAACAGTAATAAATATATGCTTAGGCTTTCTGCTTACATATTGAGAACAAAAAAAAATAACTGCCATTAATTTTTTTGAAGTAAATTTAATTCCTACCTAAATTGAGTTAAAATAAAATAACTATCTTGCTGTAGTACATATATTGATGAATATCTGTATAAATCTAAATGAATGAAATTCTATTGATATTAGAAATACACTATGTACCAGGCATGGACACAAACACACACGTTATATCTGTGTTATTTTTGATAGTTTATGTTTGCTTTTATAAAAGTACTTCTTGTAAATGATCAGAAAATTAAGGAGAAGTAAAATGATCAATTATGTACAGTAAAATTACTATTAAATTACTGGTTAATCAATATCTACTAAGCTGTGACTGGTGATACCATAAATAACAACAACACAGTCTCTTCTGTAACTTGATACTAAATTAACTAATACTGTATGGCTAATCAATAAAAACACTATCATCAAAATATGTAGGCAGGAGGTTGCCCCTCTGGCTGAGGCCTCGCCAGCCCTGCAGTGCAAGTGTTGTCTTTGTGCCTGGCCAGGCCTACTCCACTGTGGATGCAGGTGGGGGCAGCCTGTGTGGGTATAGCCCCTTCACCTAGGCCTCAGGGACTGACATGGGTGCCAAAGGTGAGCTTCTCAGCAGCTGGGGGTTGGCTTCACTGGTCCAGGAGCCTCTGACCCCTGACTCAGCCAGTGTCAGTGACCTAGCTAGCCCCTTACTTAGCCAGTCAGGTGACCTAGCTGCAGTCATTAGTGGGAGCCAGCTGCACCTAGCCTAAGCTCAGGCTTGGAAAGGTCAAGAGATGGTGGTGTTGGGGTTGGGGAGTGTACAAGGGAGAGGGGTGTGGCGAGAACAGCACAAAACAAAACAACAAAATAAACCTGATATGTAAAATTAAATATAGCAAAGGCAGAGGGTAAGGGGGATAGGAGTAAGGGAAGCTTTTTCCAGAGTTTGGGAGCCCGATCCTCTCTTCCCAGCCCAGGCTGCTCTCTCTGGAACAGGCATGAAGGACCTAGAGTTTTACTGGCAGCTTTTTTTCCCCTTGAACACTCAGAGATTAAAAATAAATAAATAAAAATACAAAAGCAATCCTTTCCCCTAGAGAAATGGACAAATAGCTTCTATCTGCTTGGTAATCATTTTGGGATTTCATGGGAATCTTGTCTTGGAAGGACCTTCATACTCAAAGTGCCTTTCCCAGTACCAGTAACATCAGCATTGCCTGTTCTAAAAGCTCCCCAGACCCACTGAATCAGAAACTACAGTTATACACGACTCCCAGGGGGCTGCATGCACAGTCTATTTGAAAAGCTCTAGTCTGCAATACTGGTTATTAATTTTAGCTGCACATTAGAAACACCTGAAGTGATGGGTTGAAAAAATTGTTTTTAAATAAAAGAAAAATATATATCTCTAAATATGTCAAAATGCAGAGTACATAAATAGTATATAATTACCTCACTAATATTTTCATTAAAATTCCTTAAGCAAATATTTCTAAATGTAATCTTATAATACCAGTAGTTATAAGACAATGTATTTCACAAGCTATTCAATAAATCCAGTTTATATATATATTTGCCAGTAATATCATTATTTTCTACTTAATTAAATGGTTCAAAATAACTAAATATATTTCATAATATACATTTATAATACTTTGCCAAATAAAAATGTTGAACTTAACTATTAATTTAAATAATATAGACAATCTATTATAATATTTACTAGAGGCCATGCATGGGTAGGGTCCCTATGGCTGGCTGGTGATCAGGGCTGATAAGATTCCCCACTTCCCTGCCTCCCTGCCTCCTCCTTCCCTTGCCACTTTGCACGTTGCCACTGTGGTTCCCTACTTCCTTGCCTCCCCCTTCTCCCTCTCTCACTTCCCATGTCCACAGCCCCCCACCCCTGGGTCCCCATCCCAGCTTGGGGCCCACCCTGATCATCTGATCAGGACCTGCCGGCTAGCAGGAGAGGCCAACCACCACCACCATGGCAGGCAGGCAGTGGGCCAATCGGGGCCTGCTGGCCAGCTGAGGCACAGAAGGAGGGACCCAGGAGGTTGGTTGCTGGCCCTGAGGAGGAAGCTGACCCTCAGACCCCTGGAAAAGGGGCCTCGTCCATCACCACCCAGGCCTGTCCCAGCAATTGGGGCTTGTGGGATGGGGGCAGCTCCTGCATTGAGTGTCTGCCTCCTGGTGGTTAGTGCGATCATAATGACTAGTCGTTCCACTTGTTCTGTCATAAAAGTTGCTTGGGCTTTTATATAAATAGATAAGCATAACACACCAATCAATTTAGAAAGAATATGCAAATTTAAAATGGGGGCTTGCTTCTGTATACTCCAATGTTATTTGAGATATAACTTAAATATTACAAAGATCATTTAAGTCACTTTATGAAAAAAACAATTGTTAAAAATAAATGTATTAGGAATATGTATGCTATAGGACTGCAATGAAAGTTTAGTGGAGACAAATACTGTATGAGTTCACTTATATAGGAATCTAAAAACCCAACCAATAATAAACATTAAACTCACAGAAAAAGATCAGATTTGTGCTCATCAGAGGAAGGATGGAGTAAAGGAGTATTAGAAGAAGGAAGTCAAAAGGTACGACTTCCAGATGTAAAATAAATGATTACTAGGAATATAAAAAACAACAAGATGCATAATTAACACTGCTATATGACATATAGGAAAGTTGTTGAAAGAGTAGATCCTAAGAGGTCTTATAACAGATTTTTTTTCTTTTTTCTTTTATTTATATAAGGTGTTGAATGTTGCCCTAACCAGTTTGGCTCAGTGGATAGAGCATTGGCCTATGGACTGAAAGGTCTCAGGTTTAATTCCAGTTAAGAGCATGTACCTTGGTTGAGGGCACATCCCAGTAGGGAGTGTGCAGGAGGCAGCTAACTGATGTTTCTCTCTCATCAATGTTTCTAACTCTCTATCCCTCTCCCTTCCTCTCTGTAAAAAAGCAATAAAATATATATTTTTAAAAAAAGATGTTGGATGTTAACTACCTATTGTGCTAATCATTTCACAATACATGCAAATCAAATAATCATACTTGACACCTTAAAACTTGTACAGTAAGGTGTGTGAATTATTTTCCAATAAAACTAGAAAAAATGAAAACAAATTAAAAATTATAATTAAGTACAGATATAAAACCTATTAGACACAAAGGCTAAAGCTTGAAACATTTTGTTTTCTTTCTGTTACCAGCCATTCAAATCACATCTATAAATATTGTTTAGCATATGATGTAGTCACTTATAACTTAATTTTGTGCAGCAAAAATTGTTATCTTTTACTTTTTTTCTTTGGTAACTAAAAACATAATTTAAATAATTTTTATCTGAGGAGTTTTCAGTTAATTTGTTATTTATTTTCTTTTAGAATCCTCTTAAAATGCTTAGGATATCTCTTAAAATACTTTACAATATCTTAGGGATATTAAAATTGTTCTTGATAATAGCTTAACTGGTCTCTCAGCATCCATTTTTGTGCACTTCAATAAATGTGGGAACAGAGTTACCTTTAAACCTGCTCTCTCCAATAGTAATACAAAGTGAGCCATATAAACTATTTTCACTGGTAGTAACCACAATGAAAACTAAAAAGAAACAGGTGAAATTAATTTAAATAATTATTTAACTCAGTATAGCCCAACTATTGTCATTTAATCCTATATAATAAAAGAGAAACATGCAAATTTGACCATACCTTCACTCCTGATTGGCTATGCTACCAGCCAATCAGGAGTGGGGGCGGGGCCAAGTGGCACAAGCGCCGGCACTGAGGGTGGAGATGAATCGGTGGCCCTGCCCCTGGGTGCTGTGAGCAGAAGTGGCGGCGAGTGCCCAGCCCCTGGGGCTGTGTGGTGGCAGGTATCTGGGGCTGAGCTGAGCAGGGCAATGGCTGGGTGCCCAAGGCCTAAAGCTCACCTGGGGGTGAGCCATCAGTTGGACATCCCCTGAGGGCTCCCAGTATGTGAGAGGGGGCAGGTTGGGTTGAGGGACTGGGCCCCTAGTATATAAATAAGCTTTTAAAATATTTTACACTTGAGGTTTTTTAAAAATTTTTTGTACTAAGGATTTGAAATCTTTTAAGTATTTTATATCAATGACTCATTACAATTCCAACTTGTCACATTTAAAGGGTCCAGTAACCTCATGTGGCTACCATACTGGATAGTACAATATTTGAACACATAAATTTGTTCATTACATCCTCCTGTTTAAAAAACTGTAATGACTTCACGTCACCTTTTCAGTTAAAGTTTAAAATATTTACCTTGCATTACAAGTTTACCTATGGTTTCACCCTACCTGTAGCTCCAGCCACATTCCATGAAGCTGCCCCTTATACAACTTCCTCTGTTAAAATTTTGCCTGTCTACAGTCTATTCTCAACCCAAATGTCAGTGACATTCTTAGAACATACATCAGGTCATATTACCAGTGGGCTCTGAGCTTTCCAATGTCTTCCTAATCTCCTCGAGTAAAGTCCATTGCCCTATTAAATGCCTACCAGGTATTGCACAATTTTATTCCCAACCCATTCCCTTTGACCATGCTTCTTTATCTCCCATCTCTTTTTTCGTCAGGTACCCTGCCCCAACCACACTAGCCTCCTTCAGAACCTTAACACCCAAAGATTGCTCTTGCCACTGGGCTTTTAGCACTTGCTCTTCTTACCCATCTATCTGCATGGTTTGCTCCCTCCCTTACATGAGGTCTTTTCCAAATGTTACCATATTAATGAAGTCTTCCCAGACTGGATTCCCTTTTTGAAATTACAAATCCCACTAGATAAAACCACAGTATTTCATATTACCCTTCACTCTGTTCTGTCTCCAAAAAAATGTAACAACATCTGACACTTGATATGTTTAATTTTTAAGCTACCTCCCTCTAACATGTATGGTCTATTAGGTCATATATTTCTGTCTGTTGTTCATTGAAGGGTATCCAGGGCCTAGGACAGTGCCAGGCTTTATTTGGCCTTCAGTGAGCATCTGGTGAAGGAACGAAAGAATCGCTGAGGGACTCCCTTAATTTCTATAAGAAACCTTTTTAAACCCTTTTCTCTATTGAAAATCTCTTCTCTCCATCCCCACCCATGACCCATTCATCTTGCTAACTCCTAGTCATCTTTCAGGTCTCACTTCTTTTAGAAAGCTATCCCTGACTTCCTGGACTAGTTTAGTTTTTCTAAGAACCTGTCCCTTTTCCATGTTGGTTATCCATTAGCAATTCCTTGTGTAATGGCTATAAGAACCACAAGGACAGGCTGGCATCGTGCTTGTCATAAAGTAGGTGCTCAGTAATATACACTATTGAATTGGACACCATTTAAGTACTCTGATAATTAAATTCCTGAAGAGAATTATGCATGTCTACTCAGCACATGTTGACTTGATGAATTACTGTAAGGGATGGAGGCAGTTGGTAAAGATCTTCAAAATGATTCAAACACAGCTCAAATAATATGGCAATGTGAGCTGGCTGTTAAAAAAATTTCCAATAGGCATATAAGCATAACCAATGGATACAAGACACGGGGGGATGGAGGGACAGGTGGGGACATGTGCTGGGGGGTAGGGGAGGCTGGGGGAAGGTCAATGGGGGGGGGGAAGGAAACATATGTACTGTAATACATTAAACAATAAAATATTTTAAAAAAGAAATTATTATCCATGTAAATTTAGATATTTTGTTTGTTGCAACAAACAACCATATATAAATTGGATATTGATGCTGCAACTCTCAAAGCTATCCCTGATTTCAAATGTTTGTGTACATCAAAACTGCCTTTGAAAACCTCAAAAATTTGAACTTATATATTTGAATTCTTAAAATCTTACCCTATCTATTTTAATATTCAAACTAAGTCCATTAGTTTATTCAAATACTAAGTTTATGCTATTTGAAAAGTTAGAAAACCATTATTCCAGCCATTCACATTCGTTTTATATAACACACATGAATGGTATGTAGCATGCATGTCTCTTATACTTTAATCATATTAAATTATAAATACTGTACAACACTATCACTTCAACTTCTTATAACTACACAAGCCAGACACAGGCTTTACCATTCTTATATCCACAATGCTTAGTATATTTCAAGTATGTATTTAGTTTTATTGGTGTTTAAAAAATTGAATGAGTATATGATTAAGTGATTAAGCTACTAATGTCTAATATGATAATACTAGAACTCTATAAGTGAAATGGTTATTCTATATGTTGTTTTCAGTTAGTGGATTTATGTTTTATTTGTATTTTCATTAAAAATGGGATATCAGGTTCAGTTATGTGCTTAGTTGGTTGAGCAATGTTTCATACACCAGATGGTTGCCGGTTCAATTCCAGGTCAGGGCACATGCCCTGGCTGACCTAGGCCTCCACTCCAGGCTACAAAGTTTTAATTATAGAAGATAAATCAATCCCAACAGAAATGGCTGCTGCCAGAAAGTGAGCAGAAGGCTTGACTCTGCTCCAGGCTACAAAGTTTCAATTGTAGAAAATAAATAAATTCCAGATACCAGGGCCTCCACTTGGGTCACCAGGGGGCATAGCCAGCCTGCAAATCACCACAGGCCCCTCTCCCAGGTTACCCCATGCCCCAAGGGAACCCCCACCCTGATCTGGGACATCCTTTAGGGCAAACCAGCTGGCCCCCACCCATGCACCAGGCCTCTATCTTATCTAATAAAAGAGTAATATGCAGATTGACCATCACTCCAATATACAAGAGGGCTGTCCCCATGTGGTCAAAGATCCTGCTCCCATGTGGACACAAGATGGCCACCACAAATGGCCAGCAAGGGAGGGCAGTTGTGGGTGATCAAGTCTGAAGGGGAGGGCAGTTAGGGATAACTAGGCCAGCAGAGGAGGGAAGTTGGGGGGGACCGGGCATACAGGCGAGAGTAGTTGGGGAGACCAGACCTACAGAGGAGGACAGTTAGGGGCAAACAAGCTGGCAGGAGAGTGGTTAGGAAGTGATCAGGCTGGCAGGCAGAAGCAGTTAAGGGCAATCAGGAAGGCAGGCAGGTGAGCAGTTGGGAGCCAGCAGTCCTGGATTGTGAGAGGGATGTCTGTTTAGGCTTGATCCTACCAGGATTGAGCCAAAACGGGCAATCGGAGATACCTCGAGGAGTCCCAGATTGGAGAGGATGCAGGTTGGGCTGAGAGACACAATTCCTGCCCCCGCCATGCATGAATTTTGTGCACTGGGCCTCTAGTCTTTATATAAATAAGATCATTATATGTATCTGTTTGTATGGTATTTATTTTAAAATGCCATTTAGACAGTAGACTTATTTGCACCTATTCTTTCTCCTTTTCTCTTCAAATATCATCGTCCTAAAATGTCAACACATTGCTGCATAGATCATATATGTATGATCAGAAGAATTTATTATTGTTAATTCTACAAGACAGATAACATAAATAAACTTTATACTGTTTTTTTAATTACCAACTATGTCTTTGTAATATATATGTAGTACTTCTATCAACAATCTCCCAGCTGAAAGAAATACTTTCTAAACTATTCTGAAATAAAAATCTTTGTAAAAGATGTTTATGTTTCAGTTCCCAAGAGTAGGAGCTCTGGATAAGGGCATGTTTATTATTTGTTTTAATTACATGTTTCATTCCTAAACATTTCTAAAAAGTCACAACAATGTAAGGAAGCAACCTAACCCTTCATCCCACTAATCCCTATAACTAATGCTAGTCCCTTTTTAACCTTGTAATGATATGTGAAGTTAAATACCATTATTACTTGAACTGAAGTTGCTTGATTGCAACTAATGCTGCATATTTTTTCATATTATTTTCACTGTATTGTTATACTTGTATATAAACTGCCTTTTACATCCTTTCATCTTTTTCTATTGACTGCTTGTTTTTTTCCATTAATTTATAATATTTGTTTATTAGCAATATTAATGTTATATTTTTCATTTTTATACCTATTTTTCTAAGAGTTTCATATTGACTTTGTTCATAAAAATGTAAAGATAACAACCCTATTCGTAATATAACAATTAAAATCAATAAAGTAATTAAGGATACACTTACCAAGAAAGTGAAAGATCAATACAATAAAAACTATAAGATTCTAATGAAAAAAATTAAAGAGATAAAAAACAAATGGAAAGGTATCCTTTGCTCATGGACTCAAATTTTTAATATTGTTAAAATATCCATATCACCCAAAACAAACTATAGATTCAATTAAATTCCTAGCAGAATTTCAATGGCATTTTTTTTTACAGAAATAGAAAGAAATATCCTAAATTTGTATGGAAACACAAAAAAACTCAAAATAGCCAAAGGAATAATAAAAAAGAAGAAGAACAAAATAGGAAGTATCACACTTCTTGATTTCAAGCTAAATACAAAGTTATAGTAAATAAAACAATATGATGATGGTATAAAAGTTAGACATGTAGACTGCTGGAACAGAATAGAGAACCCAGAAATAAACTTCTACATAAATAGTCAACTAACATTTGAAAAGGAAGACAAGAATATACAATGAGGAAAGGATAGTGTCTGCAGTAAATATATTGGGAAACTTGGATAAATACATACAGAAAAATGAAATTGAACCCTCTATCTTATCTTATTCCACTCACAAAAATTAACTTGAAATGCAGAGGTTCTCTGCAAGGGTTCACCTGAGTTTTGATAATTAAATATAAGACTTAAAACTAAAAACCCTAAAAGAAAAGATGAGGGGAAAGCTCCTTGATATTTATGTTTGCAATACTTTTTTTTTTTAATATGACAACAAAAACACAGGAGCAAAAATAAAGCAGTGGGACGACATCAAATTAAAAAGCTTCTGCTCAACAAAAGAAACAACCAAAAAGAAAGCAAAAGCAACCAATGAAAGGCATAAAATTCTTGCAAATCATATGTATAATGAAGGGTTGATAACCAAAATATATACTACTAAAGAACTCATACAACTCAATAACAACAGCAGCAGCAACAAAATCTCAAAAAAAATTTTTTTTTCCTGGTGCCAAGCAAGTTTATATGTGTTTAGCGTTGGGAGTGTGAGGGGGTGAAGGTGGGGGTAAAGGACAGAGGCACAGCCCACCCAGGCACCTGGAGGCCAGTGCAGGACTTCAGGGCATCGGAGCCCCAGACTCACCTGGCAGTGCTGGTAGCCTGAGACCTGAGAGGGGTCCCCAGATCAGGGAGTTCCCCAGTTTGGATCCTTGGCCTATTCCACACTTTCCCTCCTCATTAAATCCAGAACCTGTTACATGATAATCAAGAAGCAAAACCTCAAACAATTTAATTTAAAAATGGTCATAGGAAATAAATATACATTTCTCTAAAAAATTACACAAATGCCCAGCATATAAATAAAAAGATGCTCACCATTACTAATCATCAAGAAAATAGAAATAAAAAACATATCACTAAATACCTATACTTTTGGCTATCATCAAGAAGACAAGAGATTAACAGGGAGGATGTCAGAAAAATGTAACCCTTGTGCACTGTTGTTGGGAAAGTAAATTCGTGCAGCCACTATAAAACAACAACAACAACAAAACAAACGGATAGAGGTTCCTCAGAAAATTAAAAATAGAACTACCATACGATCCAGCAATCCCATGTCTAGTTTTGTAGCCAAAGGAAATGGAAACAGTGTATCAAAAAGATATTTGCACTCCCATGTTTATTCACAGTATCCAATATATGGAAACAATCCAAATATCCATCAAAGATGAATGGATAAAGAAGGTATATAGTGATTCTATTTTAGTTTCTATCCATAGCTCTACAGTTTTATTAAGTAAATCCACACATCCTGCACTACTGCAATCATCTCAGGTACACCTGCCTCCCCAGCCATTGTATAGGTATATGATATCTTTGACTTCGACTACTGGTCTGCAAAGCTTTAAATATATGCTATCTGGCCCTTTATAGAAAAAGTTTGCTAACATCTTGTCTCTAGAATAAAGACCAAACTCAGTTTAGTATTTAAATTCCTTCAAATGGAGGTGACACCTATTTTTCCAAACTTACTACATTCTATTGATACAGAAATTTTAGACTTCTTACCACTTCCCACATATACCATGCTTTTTTCAACAGCTTTATTAAGATGTAACTGGCATGCACATATAATTGTAAAATATTTACCACAATTAATATAGTGAACATATCCATTAACCATAAAAGTTTTCTTTATTTTTACCCCTTTGTTTTTACCTAAGTTTTATATTTTAAATATGTTTCCTAGATGAGGTACTTAACTAGGTCTTGCCTTTTTAAAGTCTAAACTGATCATATCTGCCTTTAAATTCATATGTTCAGATTATTTACATTTGATATGACTACTGATATGGTTAGGTTTAAGTCCATCTTGATATTTGTTTTACATTTGTCCCATCTGTTCTTTTGTTCTGTTTTCTTCTATTTATGCCTTCTTTTAGAAGAACTGCATGCTTTTAATGACCTCATTTTATTTCCTTTGTTAGTTTATCTTCTTATCAGCAAAACCCTGGTGAACACTCACAGAGAATCTCTGCAACTCTCGGGAGTTGTGTTACAGAGGAGCACTCTACTTTTTCATATTCTACCTTGTGAAATCTAGCTGTCTGTTCTACATGGACTCTCATATCTGTTTTCTCAATCCAGGAAGGGAGTCTATTGGGTTCAGTCAGGGTCCTTTCTCCCTTCAGCATGACCTGGAGCCTCTCAAAGCACTAAATTAGGACAACTATAGGGCTTTCCTCCTTTATTTACCATCTCTCTATGATCTCTGTCCTTCATTATTTTATGTTTCACGTCTTAAAATTTACTTTTCATATATTTTGCATGGATTTTCTTTATTTCAGAAACAAAGATTTGTGCAATAGGCCTTCCTTCCTCTGGCTTCTGGCACCAGTTTTCCTCCAGCACCTGGGACCCAGGCCGCAGGGGAGTCGTCTTCAGCCTTCATTGGAACCAAGCCTTCAGCTTTCAGGCTTGGCTCTGGCCGCAGCATAGCCTTCAGTCTTAAGTCTTCAGTTTTTGCTCAGGCAGAGCCTTCAGTCTTTGCTCTGTGCCTGCATATGCAAATTAACCCACCATTTTGTTGAGTTAATTTGCACATTCAACCCTGATTGGCTGGTGGATGTTGTGGAGGTATGGTCAATTTGCATCTTTCTCTTTTATTAGTGTAGGCTAGTGGCTTGGTGCACAAAATTTGTACACAAGGGGATGTCCTTCAGCCTGGCCTGCACCCTCTCCAATCTGGGGCCCCTTGGGGATGTTCGACTGCTGGTTTAGGCCCGATTCCTGAACCAGCAGTTAGACATCCCTTTTAGAAATTGCTGGCTCCTAACTGCTTGCCTACTTGTGTACCTGCCTGATTGCCCCTTACCACTTTTGTCTGCCAGCCTGATCACCCCTAACTGCCCCCCTCCCAGACTGACTGATGCCTATCTGCTTCCCTGCCAGTCTGAGAGCCCCCAACTACCCTCCCCTGCTGGCGTGATCACCGCCAAGGCTTTTATTAGTATAGATTGTCTTCATATTTCACTCCCTTCTGCTAGAATAATGTACAACTCCTATCTACTATACATGATTTCTTAGAGACAAACTTTAAAAACTTATTTCAAAGTACAATGCAACACTGTTACTATTTACCAGAATGCTAAAGTGAAAAGGACACACAAAACTAACTTTGGTGAGGACATGGGGCAATACCTACTCTTATGTATTGCTGGAGAAATTTAAGTTGGTGCTGTCACTTGGAGAACTATTTGGTTGTATCTATGATAGATGAACAAAGACCTACTTCTTGCATAGAAATTCCACCCCTTGGCATAGACAAAGCAGAATAGCAGGAAGTGAAAGCAGCTTCTCTCCCTGAAGGTAGTCATCCCAGATATCATCGCTAAGTGAGTTATCACTCCTCAATTTAATTTTCATTTTCTACAATTCTGTCGACATGTTGACCTTTCTCATCTGATATACTTTCTTCTCCCTTCACCCTTTGTTTTGTTTGTCCTTGTTAGCATAAACCTTCTATATCCCTTCACTCCTTTTGGTGAAGTGTCCTGAGATAATGAAAGTAAATGGATATTTAATCAACTACGTTCACCAAAAAGTTTACACTTTCCTAAATTTCTAATAATATAATTGGAATGAGTATATTCAGTAGAAAAAAATCAAATTATAAACAAGTCATTAGTTATAAAGTATTTGTGAAATGATTTCTTGATTTTCTGTTGCCATGTACCAACTAATAATTAGGAAGAATGCTAAAAGAATAAATGCAATGTAATTTGGTAAAAATGGGCCTATAAAATACAAAATATATAAATACTCTTGTAAAATTACATATTAAGTAATCTAAATTAAAATGGTTTCCTATTTCAAATTATGATTGCTTAAATAACAATAAATTATCTATTACATAGGTAATTTTTATAGAAAAGCATATATTAAAGGCATATACAATATGAGCATAACTATTGAAATAACACGAATACTAATTAAATACATACTTTTCCATAGAATTTCCTGTATAGATGTTTAAAATTTCATTATCTTCAGATAATGAGTATTGAAATTTCATTATCAGCAGATAATGAGTATTGATTAAAAATACATTTGGAAAGTACACACACACACACACACACACATACATACATACTTATGTCTCTGAAACAAAACCAAGAAATGTATGACCTATTATACCAATTACACACAAACTTTATTTTAAAAATTGAATGTATAGGTCATACATTGCTAGCAATATTTTTTTAGGTTTATTTTTATTATCAGAAAACTTTAAGACAAAGGACTATGAGAAATCCTAGTTGACACATCATGCTATTCTCATTTGATGAAATAATTAAATCATTCAATGATGAAATGTTCAAACTATTCTCATCATATGATGAAACTGTGTCTTGTGTGACAAGAACTGATCTATAGTAATAAAAGTGAAATATGCAAATCAACTGAATGGCCGAACAGTGGAACAGCTGTTCAGATGAAGCTGGGGCTGTGAGGGCCAAGGTAGATGGGGCTGTGAAGGCCTACTCTTAGCCGAATTTTGTGCGTCGGGCCTCTAGTATTAATATGATTGACTGCCTTTCTGTCACTGATGTTCAATAGTCTGTAGGTTTAGAAAACTTGAATGACTTATCAGTAAAATATGTGATCTATATCATTTCTTAAAACATCAGAATTTACAAAATGTAAGAAACTAGACTATGAAGTATCATTATTGTTTTCCTAGATTTTGTTTTGTAGTTATAAAAACTAAATTTTGCTGTCATGTAAGTAGAGAAGGCAGGAAAGATTAGAGAATTGAAAAATAAAAAGAAAAGGGAAAAAACCCCTTAAAACCTAAGGGTAAATAAACATAAATATTTTGTTTCCTAATAATAACCCAGTCTTCCTTTCTTGGGGGAGGGGGGATACTGTAAAGTACTCATGAGATAAAGTATATAAAAGTGTCCTACTACTAACTCTAAGTTCTCATTGCCACCAAAGAAATGCTTAAAGTGAATGTTCTCTAAAATAAGCAAATATAAAGGCAGACAAAAATATACTGTTGGTTGTTTTCATCCTAAATATTCAGATTTGGTTCTTTAAAGCATGGCATAAGCACATAGTTTCTCTTGCTAATCTATAAACTCTGGGCACAATTCTTCCAGTAGATATTTGAAGACTCTAAAAAGGTAGCAGAAGGAGGACTATTGGAGAAGACCAAAGTCTGAAGTATTACCAACCTGGTGATATGTTTACCATCCTTCTCTTCCTTACCTCCCTGTCCCTTCTGTGTATGCTTGGGCTGTAGCCTGGAATAGACTGAAAGTGAGCACAAGTTCACAGACTGAGCTCTAAGACAAGCCTGCTCATCTTGGCTTTGGAAGTGGGAATGGAACTCTTAACAGGAAGAATGTGGAAGTCCCTTCTTCCATTGTTTGATTTTTTCCCCCCTCTGTTTTTTCATTCCCAGCCCACAAGGAACAATGTTGTTGTGGTGGTGGTGGCCAATAATGGGATCCAACGAAAGCCAAAATTTTTAATGAGGAAAAATGTCCTCTCCCTTCACTGACAATGTGATTCTGAGAAAGTGGAGTCATCCCCTTGCATTTTTTTTCTGACCTCTCCCCTGCGACACCCACCAGCCAATCAGAAGTATGCAAATTAACCCAACAAAGATTGTGGTTTAATTTGCATACACAGGCGCCCAGTGGGATGCTTGCGTTGTTGCCATGCCCCAGCCATTCCAGGCTTTTGGGAAGCATGGGAGGCAGAAAGGTGGCTCCAGGCTGGAGCAAAGGCGGAAAGGCGGGTCTGGCCGGAGCGAAGGTGGTGATGGCAGCCAGGGGAAGGAAGGCCCATTCCTGCACAAATCTTTGTGCATTGGGCCTCTAGTAGAATAAACAAAGCCCCAGCCAACCAGAGACACTGAAAAAGAGTCATAGGGAACGGGAAGGTACTGAGAGGAACACAAAGAGAGAAGCTTGGGAAAGCAATGCCATACACTAACTAGTTCATGAACTCCCAGGCTTACTCCCAAACTGCATGTAGGTGGGTCTGACGCAAAATAAGCCAGTCAGAGAAAGATAAATATCACATGATCTCACTCATTTACGGAATATAATGAACAACATAAACTGATGAACAAAAACAGATCCAGAGACAGAGAAGCATTGATCAGACCATCAAACCTCAGAGGGAAGGTAGGGAAGGATGGGGCTAAGGAGGAGAGATCAACCAAAGGACTTGCATGCATGGATATAAGCCTAACCAATGGACACAGACACCAGGGGGGTGGGGGCATCAGTGGGGGATTGGGGAAGCAATTAGACAATAAAGACACATATATAGCACCTTAATCAATGAAAAAAATAATAAAAAGTAAAGACTTTGAGAATTGAACAAAAAAACTACCATCCAGGGTTTGGATTAGCAATGATGATTTAAAGTTTTGATTAGATAAAGAAGTATTGGTTTTTTACTATTAACATAAAATAAACTGGGATATATATACTGGCAAACCCAGGCTATTTGGATATAATAGATATCAATGGGATATAACAGATCTTATTTTTATCTTCTACCATCTCTTTTACAAATTCAAAATTTATATGTTAAATATAATCTGAAAACAGCACGTTCATTCAAAAGATAGACAAGGGTCAAGGACAGGACATTACTTGGAATATAAACTAAAAAATGCTTTAGTGTCAGACTGATGTCATGCAAAGTTAAGATAAGGTATGAGGTAAAAAGGTTTATATTAGTAGTTTGTAAGATTATACCCCATTTTTGTTTTTATTACCACTTTGACTATAATCTGGTAATAATACCTGCAAAACATGAAAAACTGACCATATTTTTTCTCTAAATACAGATAATATTTTAAGTATTTTTAACATTTACCTTTTGAATTTAATTTTTTTAAAATTTCTTTATTGATGATAGTATTACAGATATCCACTTTGGTTTTTTTTTTTTCCCATTGACCCCCTCCACGCTACACACACCTCTCCTGGGGCTTCACCATATTGTCTGTGTTCATGGGCTATGCATATATGCAATATATGCATATAAGTTCCCCGGTTAATTGTGCTCCCCACCTCCCCCATGTAATTTGTATTCAATTTGGTGCTCTCAGATATATTTTAATCAACCAAACTGAAGCTTATATTAATACTACTTCCTTAATATTTAGGACTGCATTTTTTAAAAATGTGCTTGTTAAATCTGTCATAATATTTTCAGGTACACTAAACTAAGGTGCTATTTCATTTTTTATTCCTAATCAGAGGTTCTTGTTCCTATACTGCTACTTTTTTCTAGAGATACTGTAATGACAGTTTCTAACTTTTTCTTTCAATATTCCTTTCATGCATATTCATTAAGCCAGAGTTAATTTATTTTTATGAATAAGTAAAACCATCTCCATAGAGAAAACATTCAGTTACTCACTATAAGGTATATTAGTAATAAAAGCTACAAAAATCCCATTTATAAATATTGAGCAATCAGAATGAGCCAGAAACTGTGAAAATCATTTTGTATATAATTGTTTTTGTTATTCTTAGAAAAATCCTATATAATAAAAGCCTAATATGCACATAAACCAAACAGCACAGAATGACTGGTCGGCGGGGGGTGGGGCTGATGAGTGGGTGGCACCAGGCTAGCGGGTGCCAGTAGGCAGAGGGAAGGGATGGTGATTTGAGGGCGGCAGTGACCAGTGGTGGTGGCAGGTGATGGGGGCAGGGCCTAAGCTGCTCCCTGGTGGTCAGGGCACTCCCATAGGGGGAGCACTGCTCAGCTACAATCCAGGCTGAGGGCTGGCGAGCAGGAGCCCCTCCTGCCTCTGGACATTGATGGCATAGGCCCACTCCAGGCCACTTACTTTCACTGTGCCCAAAGACCAAGCAGCCAAGGAGAGGCCCATGTGGAGAACTTAGGCTCTTGACCCACAGCTCTGGCTGAGCTCCACGCTGACAGCAAGCACCGTTTGCCAATCAGGTGAGTAATCCACCTGGAATGTAAATAGGAACTTCAGGCTCCAGCGGAGCAACACCAGCTGGTGCTGCATGAAGCAGATGAGCTTCCTTACTGAACCTTGACAAAACTATAGATTAATAAGCAAAATAGTTTTTCTAACTTTTTAAATTTGGGGGGCATTTTCTTTTGCAGCACTGAGTACCTAGAACACTTGCTGAAAGTCCTATGTGGGAGGGCCAAGAGTTAAGACCTGCTTTTATTCTAATCCATAATCTGAGATCTCATCATAGAGTACATTGGCTATAAATTGTTTTTGTTTTGTTTTAAAATATATTTTATTGATTTTTTATAGAGCGGAAGGGATAGGGATAGAGAGTTAGAAACATCAATGAGAGAGAAACATTGATAAGATGGTGGTGCCACAGACACCAGATAGCGGCACCCAGTCCCTTCAGGCCCCCAGCATCCAGGCTGGCCCAAGGCATAGGCAAGCCTCAGATGGTGACTGGCCAGCAGCCCAGGGCCACCCAAGGCTCAGGTAATCAGGGCCAGCTGAGGCCTGCACTGCAAGCAGTGGCAGCAGTCGAGGTGTGATGGGAGCATTGTCTTCCCCTGATCACCAGTGTGCCTCCCACCCCTGAGGGCTCCCAGACTGTAGGAGGGAGCAGGCCGGGCTGAGGGACCCTGGCCAGTGCATGAATTTTCATGCACCAGGCCTCTAGTATGAATATATCCTATGTAATAAAAGAGAAACATGTTAATTGACCATACCTCTGCTATGCTCACAAGCTAATCAGGAGTATGCAAAATAACCCAACAAAAATGGTGAGTTAATTTGCATACATGGTTGTCGAGCAGCCTGGGTCCCGAGAACATACTCAGAACCTAGGCTGCACTGAGCCTGTAGGCCCTGAGCAGTTGGGGTCCCAGAATGCCCTCAGCCAGGAGTGGCCTGTGGGCACTGGTGCCAAGCAGTCCGGTTCCCAGAACGAGCAGCCAGGGGCACCAAGCAGGCTGGATCCCTGGACAAGTAGCCAGGGGTGCCAAGTGCAATTGGCCATGGGATAGGGTGGGAGCTTCCACTCTGCAGGCACATGTGCCCACACCAAGCTGCCTGGCTCTACACCCCCCAGCCTGGCAGACACAGTGAACACATGGCCGCCGGGCTATGGGGCGTGCCCCCAGCTGTGGGAACATGCTCCTGTCCCAATAGATAGAATACAGTGGATCCTCTGCACATGGGCTGCAGGGGAAACATCTTTTCTTTAAAAAAAACCACACATATTTTATTTATTTTTTTACAGAGAAGAGGGGAGAGGGATTGACAGTTGGAAACACTAATGAGAGAGAACTATCTATCAGCTACCTCCTGCATCCCCACTGGGGATGTGCCCCCAACCAAGGTACATGCTCTTAACAGGAATCAAACCTGGGACCCTTCAGTCTGCAGGCCAACACTCTTATCTACTGAGCCAAACCTGTTTGAGTGTAAACAACCTTTTCTGACCGCTCAATGGCTAAGCTCTCTGTACAACTCCACTTGCAGTGTTCTTGGTAACTTGGGTTATAAGAATCCAAGAAGGTGATCTAGGGTTTTTCCACCACACTCCTGGAGGAAAAAACCAACGTCTGCTGCTAGAGGGGCTAAGAAATGTCACATCCTGCCCTAGCCAGTTTTGTTCAGTGGATAGAGCCTTGGCCTGCCAACCACAGGGTCCAGGTTCAATTCTGATCAAGGGCCTGTACCTAGGTTACAGGCTCCTCCCCGGCCGGGGCCCAGGTCAGGGCTCATGCAGAGGGCAAGCAATCAAAGTGTCCCTCTCACACTGATGTTTCTCTCTATCTCTCCTTCTCTCTCTCTCTTCCACACTCTAAAAATAAATAGAAATGTATCCTCATATGAGGATAAATAATAATTAAAAAAGACAGAAAGAAATGTCATATCCAATAAAAGACACATCTTGAAAATGCCTAAAGAAAGTTGCCATTTTTTTCACGGTGAAGCGACCAGAGTATGTGTTGATGAAAACATCGTGGCAGCTACGGTGGCTGGCCGTGGCTGTAGCAGTGGGGTGATGGGGCTGGCAACATCCCATGATCAGCCTGGTCGCCTCCTGCAAGAGGTAGGCCTGTGGGGACATCTCCTGAGGGCTTCTAGTCTGCGAAAGGGCTCCCAGTCTGCAAGAGGCTGGGCTGAGGGACCCTCCTTCCCAGTGCATGAATTTTGTGCACTGGGCCCCTAGTATGTATATATACAAATGCACATACACACATATAGTTTTTAAAAAGTAAAGATAAAATACTATAGTATGACTTAAAATTTCTAAACTTTTCATTGAATCTATCTTCCCCATAAGTAAATACTCAGGTATAGCTCTTTCTACTTTCCATTGAAGCCTGAAATGATTACTAATATAGTTAGTTGAAGTGTGAATGGACGTTTCCTATGTCTTTCCACCATAAAGAGCCCTCTCTTTTACAGTGAAACAGTGAACATCATAATTATACTTCTAGCTTTACTTTGTTTTCAGTATCACAATGTTTGTTGAGTAACAACTAATGATGTTACCAATTATTTGATATATTTCCATTAAGATTTTTAAATGGTTTTCAAAAACTTTAGTTTATATTTCATTGGAATGTTCTAGAAATATTGATGTAAACTCTAAGAACATCAATCCAGTACAAGTATAGAAACAATATAGAGCCAGCGTGGTTTTTACATGGGATTCTCATGATCATAGGGCCACATTCAAGGATAAAATCTTGTATGTAGCAATAGCAGACATTCAATGTTCAGAACATCCAATGGATTGCTTGCTATAGCTCTACATGGCTGTGTGATCAGCAGGTGTCATAGATGTGGTGTGTTTGATTAGAATACAGTCGCCTGTTCCCCAGGCCACGCGGAGGCTGGTGGAAAGGCCGGCCACTGCTGCGCCTCACTGCAGGCGCCAGGGGTCCCAGATCGCGAAGGGCATGCACGCAGGGGTCCCAGATCACCAGCACACACGTGAAGGGTGGGGCCGCAGGAGGCTGGGGGGAAGACCGGCCACCACTATGCTTCGGCACACGCACTGGGGATCCCAGATCACCATAGTGGTGGAGCCAAGGCAAAGTCCATTAGGGGTGATCAGGCCAGGCGGGGAAGGCAGTTGGGTGTGATCAGGCTGGTGGTGGGAGGCAGTTGGGGCTGAGCAGGCCGACAGAGGGGACCAGTTGGGGCAATCAGGCCAGCAAGCAGAGTGGTTAGGGGTGATCAAGCAGTCAGGCAGGTAAGTGGTTAGGAGCGGATTGCAAGAAAGTTGTCCAAGGGCTCGTTTAGGCCTGATCCCACAGGGTCTCAGATTGGAGAGGATGCAGGCCGGACTGAGAGACAATACCCTCCCTCCATCCCCCACATGCACAAATTTCATGCACTGGGCCACTAGTTTTATATATATTGTGTAAATATTTTAAACATAGGGAACATTCCTTAGCAGACCTCCCTTTATAATCTATTTAAACATTTGTATATCAGATTTCCTTAAATTGGGACATATTCTAGACACTATAATAAAATATACTATTGGATCAAAACATCTACATTATCAACATAGACCAATTTGTTTGTCTTTCTCCTCTGTTGCAAGTGCACACACCTCCAGTATTGCAGTATTTGATGGTTCTGCAGTGATTTGATTCCAAGACCACCACAATAGTGTATGAGCACTTGTGAGAAGAAAGTATCTTTGTGTTAAAATTCTTATCCTCTAATACAGTGCTCAATACATTTCAAGTCTTCAATAAATATGTGTTAAGTGAATGAAAATGTATTAGTGGTCTTTGACATTCTTTGTCATTCAAAACAAAAATTTTTATATTTAGTATTATGAAATTATAAATATTCTTATACAACTTGTATATGGAGCAAAATAATAGAAAAAGACACCTGAAATTAATATAACATTTTCATATATATTTTATAAAAGAAATATCATATTCAAGCATTGACTATTCAGAAAATAATCCTAAATTATAATATACACTTTAATTTTGAAACCTTCAATTTTAGAACTTGTGTCTCAAATTTTCATATAATGAATACATTCAGATTCCATGTTTGACTGCCTATTTTAATTTTAATACCTACATAATTGTTCTTTGTATGTGATCAGAACCGGGACCCCACCAGCAGGCGAGAGGATGCCAAGGCAGGTTCTGGTGGTGGAGGCCACGGGAGCACAGACTACCAAGGAGACAAAACTGAACCTTACATCATCCTTGCCCGTTTTCTGATTGGATTGTTTATGCAAACTGATGAACAAAAACAGACCAGAGACAGAGAAGCATCGAACAGACCTTCAAACCGCAGAGGGAAAGCAGAGGAGGCTGGGGAGGAGGGGGAGAGATCAACCAAAGGACTTACATGCATGCATATAAGCTTAACCAATGGACACAGACACTTGGAGGGTAAGGGCACAAGCGGAGGAGCGGGGCGGGAGAAAGGGGGATAAGGACACATGTGTAATACCTTAATCAATGAAGAAAAAAGAAAAGAAAGCAGTGGGAAAAATATCCTCAGGTGAAGATTAAAAAAACAATAATAATAAGACTATGTAGCAATCTACCTAAAATACAAAGATGTTAATACATTATTAAATGAAAATAATTATTTATAATAGTGCGTATATCTACATATGTTTACAAATAAAATTAATTTACTATATATATATAAATACATACATATATATATAAATGTTTCAAGGATATACATCATAATATTAGCAGAAAATCTTTTCTTTAGTTTTATTGAGAACAATTGTTTGCTTATCATACTCATTACATTTTCTGCAGTGAACATGAATTTCCTTTATTATAATAACAAAATTTATTTTTATTATTTCATTTATGTATACATATAGATATTTTATTTATCACTTTTATTTGAATGCTGTAAAAGTGTGAGTTAATAACTATAGGATACTTCTGAATACCTAGAACTTGAATACCTAATCTTAACATCAGTAATTAGTACAACTTCATTAACAATTTGAGCATTGTATAGATAAGTCAAAAATGAGGTTACACTAAATTATACTACTGTCCACCTGCATTTTATGTCTGACTATATTTTATAAGTTAAAACAGAGTAGTGTCATAACTAATATAAAGACTATGTATATGTTGAGGCTAAAGCAAAGAGTTATCTCATAAAAGTTATTTGATTCTTTAGGAATTCATGTAAAAAGAGATAGGCTAGTCTACATAGCATTTTAGTTCCTCAGTATCTGTCTTCTTTAACTAAATTTAAAGTAATGCCTAGCATTATAATATTAAATATTAAAGATATAATATAAAAGGTGTTAAAGATGTTAGTTGTAATTGTTAGTATTGATTGTGTATGAGGTGTGTGTATGTGCATGTGTGTGCATGCTCATGCATGTACACATGTGATTTCCTGGCCATAACTTCTGGTAAGAACTGTTATGTCAGACTTGTAAATTCGTTGGTACTCCAAATCTCTCTTTTTCAATAAATTAACCAATTGATGTCTAACGTGATCAGTGGGCTCTGAGGCAGCTGACATGCCTTCAGCACAGTGAAATAGCAGGATTTGCTCAGTTCTGTGTGACAGTTTAAATTGACTCAGATCCTTTTCTCAGAATAATATAATGGCTTCACTATTTAAAGATTTTTAAAAGTATCTTTAAAACATGATACACACACACACACACACACACACACACACACACACACATAACTTGATTTTACATATAGAACTATAAAAAATGTATACCTGAAATAATTTTCTCTATCATTATTTTGGAATAGTAGATGTAAGTCTTTGCCATAGTATTTCATTTTATAAACCACTGCTAAAACCTTTTTTAAAACATCTTAATAGTATCATTCTCAGAAAAAATAAGAGGTTATCAATGTGTGTTTTTGATTTGGGTATAATTGACATAGCATTATAGTAGTCTTAAGTATACAACATAAAAATTATATATATATATATATATGTTGCAAAACGATCACAATACATTTTGTTATTGTCTGTCAATTACAGTTTACATTCAATATTATTTTGTATTAGTTTCAGATTTACAGCACAGGGAATAGACAGTGAGATACTTCACAAAGTGTTCCCCTGGCTATTTCCAGTATCAAACTAGCACCATACATAGACAGTACAATATTAATGACTATGTTTCCTATGCTAAAGTTTACAACTCCAAGACTAATTTGTAACCACTAATTTGTACATCTTATTCTCTTCACCTTTTTCATCCAGTCCCCCAAATTCCCTCCTCTTTGGCAGACATCAGTCTGTTCTCTGGATCCGTTAGTCTGTGTCATTTGTTCATTTTTTGTTGTTGTTCTCTAGATCTCACAGATAAGTTAAATTACATGGTATTTGTTTTCTGGATGACTTATTTCATTTAGCATAATACTCGCTAGGTATTTCATACTGTCATAAGTGGTAAGATTTTACTTTTTATGACTGAGTAATATTCCATTAATTGACAGTTGGGTTGTTTTCATATCTTGGCTATTATAAATAACCCTGGAATGAACATAGGGGAACATACTATTTTGAATTAGTGTTATGGGTGTCCTCAGATAAATAGCCATACTTGGAACTACTGGGTCATAAGGAAGTTCCATTTTTAACTTCTTGAGGAACTCCATATTGGGTGGTTTTTTTTGTTTGTTTGTTTGTTTGTTTGTAGTGGTTCCACCAATCTGTATTCTCACCAAAAGTGCACAAGGGTTCCCTTTTTTCTACATCCTCCCCAAAACTTGTCACTTGTGAATTTATTGATGACAGTCATTCTGACAAGTATGGAGTGCTATCTCATGGTTTTAATTCTCATTTCTCTGACAATTAGTGACTGAGCATCTTTTCGTGTGTCTATTTGCCATCTATATGTTCTTGTTGTAAAAGTGTATATTTGGGTGCTCTGACTATTATACAAACATATATATAATTGATTGCAGAGAGGAAGGGAGAAGGAGAGAGAAAAACGTTAGTGATGAGAATCATTGATCGGCTGCTTCCTATATGCCCCATATGGGGATTAAGGCCTGATGGGAATATAACCTTGACCTCCTGGTTCATAGGTCGATTCTCCACCTGGCCAGGACTCTGACTATTTTTAATTGGGCTTTTGATTGAGTTCTACGAGTTCTTCATAAATTTTGGATTTTAACCCTTAACTGATGTGTCATTGTCAAATATCTTCTCCCATTTAGTGCATTATCTTTTCATTTTGTTGATGATTTCCTTTTTCTGTAAAACACTTTTTAGTTTGATGTAGTCCCAGTTGTTTATTATTTTTCTTTTGTTTCCTTTACCTAAGGAGGTATATCAGAAAAAAAATATTGCTAGAGAAATTTCAGAGATTTTACTGCCTAAGTTTTCTTCTAGAAGTTTAATAGTCTCAAGACTTACATTTAAGTCTTTAAACCATTTTATGATTTACAAATATGGTCTAGTTTCATTTTTTTGCATGTGTCTTCCAATTTTCCCAACACTACTTATTGAGTAGACTGTCTTTACTTCATTATTTGTTCTTGCCTCTTTTGTCAAATATTAATTGACCATTTAGGCATGGGTTTATTTCTGGCCTCCCTAACCTGTTCCATCGATCTATATGTCTGTTTTTATGCCAGTACTATGTATTATGTTATTTTGATTACTGTGTCTTTGTGGTATATTTTGACATCAAGCAGCATGATACTTCCAACTGTGTTCTTCTTTCTCAAAATTACTATAGCTCTTTAGTGGTTCCATATAATTTTTAAGTTATTTTTTTCTAGTTATGTGAAATGCATCATTGGTATTTTTCTAGGAATTGCCTTGAATCTATAGATTGCTTTGGGTAGTATGAGCATTTTAATGATGTTAATTATTTCTATCCATGAGCATAGTATATGCTACATTTATCTGTATCTTCTTCAGTTTCTTTCTTCATCATGTTATGAGTTTTCAAATACAGCTGTTTTACTTCCTTGGTTAAATTTATTCCTAGGTATTTTTTATGCAATTATAAATGGGATTGTTGACTCAGAATCTCTTTCTGATAGTTCTACTCTTGTTCTCATGGTTCTGCACCTGGATCAAATGCCTGTCCTCATACTGGTAGATGGCTAGAAAATATCTTTATATTCTGTCTTTACTTGCTTATTTCATTTCTCCTCAGACCCAATTAGGCCCCCTTCACTTTCCAAATAATCACAATATAGAAGATTCTTTTTTAAGAGGCAACATCTTAAAGAACTTAAATTAAAATAACATCGTTACCTTTTTATTCTACCCCAGCTTCTTAGAAAAGTTAGTGAAGGATTTGATTGCTATCCAAAGTAAAGTGAGGGAACTTTTCAGTTAAAAATGCACCTTGAAGGTATCCTATTATATAGTATCTGAAAACATTACTGGAACTATAAAGACCTATACTAAAAAAAAGTCTACTCTGACTTTAAATTTCCTTGGTGCTGTTGTTTATATGTGACATACCTCTGAGTATGGATTTTGCTTAGCTTTTAGGTCTCATCTGCTTGCTATTTTAACTTTCAGCTTTTGAATTCCAGCCCAATATCTACAGAACAGTATTCCCCTGGCTCACTGTTGCCAAGTCTGCACAGAACATGATATAAATAGCATTGCAGATTGCTCAGCAGCATCACAGAGGACCTAGGGGATAAGATGAAAATAGTGAGAACTTTGCTTTGGCCCTTTTATTCCTTGAGAATTTCATTTGGTTGAAGGAATCAAAGCCAAAGTTTACATTGGTATAAAAACAAAAGTTAATAGAATGGAGATTATCTTACAATTATTTCTTTCCTTTGCACAATGGTTAAATAACAAAGTCATTACTTATAATGAAAGGTTATTACAGCAGACTTAACACTGAAAGTGTCAGTGTTTGAACATGTTTATTTAAAAATGAAATAACATCTACACAATGGAATACTATGCTGTTATAAAAAAGAAGGAATTCTTACCATTTGCAGCAGCATGGATGGAACTGGAGAGCATTTATGCTAAGTAAAATAAGCCAGTCAAGGAAAGAAAAATACCACATGATCTCACTCATTTATGGATAATAAAGAACATTATAATCTGATGAACAAAAAGATAGATACAGAGGCAGTAAAGCATCAAACAGACTGTCAAATTACAGTGGGAAGGTTAGGGAGGGGCAGGGGAGATAAGAGGTCAACCAAAGGACTTGTGTGCATGTATATAAGCATAACAAATGGACACAAGACACTGGGGGTGAGGGCATGTATGGGAGTAGGGTGGGGGGGCAATGGGGAGATATGGACACATGTAATACCTTAATCAATAAAAATTGAAATAAACGAAGGCAACTAAAATATTTTTAAAAAGTGACATAAAAATCAGGGAAACAAAATAGTTTTTACTGGCTTGAAATCTGATATGTCTGTATATGGCATTTTCTTCCAGTTGGATGGTGGCTGTGATTCAGAAGGGTCTGAAATTTATTCAGCCAGCTCTCACTGCTCCCTCTCTCCTCAATTTACCAATCAAGTTTAGTGTTCTTGTTTCATAAAGGAGTTTGCTCAACCTTAAATAGGGTATTCTTGGTTAAAGATCAGCATTTTCAGAGACTCCGGAGAGGGCAGGGCATGTTTGGGAGACAGAAGGTGGCTTTGGTTGGTTCAGTTGATTGTTATAATAGGAAGAAAGTTATAAAAGCTTCCCAGGACCATTTTGTGAAGGGTCTTAAACACCAGAAACTCATTCAAGTATAAGAGATAATAATGGAAATATGACAGCAGTGTCAAAATCTCGTGTTTTACATTTCAAGCAATATTTTCCAAATGCTCTTTAGGCTCCTAACTGGGTCAATTCTACAAAGGTTTTAATTAGCAAAACCAGGAATCAAACTCAAATATGAAAGCAGAACTCTGGAGGTCTTAAACATCAAAGCATATTGCCTCAGGCTTCTCATGTATATTGTAATGAGAGAAATCTTTCCCATCTTATACATTGTCTGTGATTGACTGAATGAGATAGTGCACCTATGATATTTCACTGCATGCCTGATACATATTAAGTGCTTGGTAAATTATATATTTCTGTCCTATGGTGCTTTCAATCTGGTAGGCTCTACGCTTGTGTTCCCTCCAGCAGTGCAAGCATGCACACTCAGCATTTCTACCTGCAATGCTTAGTTACACACTGATTGACAGCCTCCTTTATCCACATTCTTAGTATGATTGCTCAGTCCTCTCATCCAATTTAATTTAATAGATATTTTCTGAAAGCTTACCAGTGCTTAGCAGACCATGTAGGAGACCCTATGTTAGGTTAAGAGGATACAAAAATGAATATGGCCTACTCTCTGCATTCTAAGACTGCAATCCAATGGGTAAAATAAATTCATATTCATATAAATATCTAATACCAAGTTCAGTGTGGACATAGCTTTGATTGCCTGCTAGAGGCATATATACGATAGATGTTAAAATCTTACAGTTTTGTACATTTTATTCTTTAGGCCTAAGTATATTGGCTGATTTAAGTTGGAAACATTTGGCAAAGAGCCTAATGTATCCTGATTTAGAAATTACACATGAATTATGATCAAATTTATCTTAGGAAGTAGAGCAAAACATGTCTAATTGCTCAGTTTGTGATTTCTTATCTTTTTAATAACCAAGCAAACAAAAACTAATTTATCAACTGGACAGTTATACTGCATTTCAACATGATTGTGTCCAAAAATATAAAGATATATTTTATAGAATTCAGTAAATGAAACTTTCATTTCCTCTCATAAATTATCCAGCAGTAACCCTTGTCAGTTCTCTAAAGTCTCAACTCAAATCACTGAAGTAGTTTACTTATTAAACACATCTATAAAAATGACAACACTGATAAATTGTTCCAGGAAGTCTTTTGATTAGCATTGGTTCTGTTTGTTTCTTCAGTTTCAAATGTTTTATTAAATATTTAGGTTCTTTTTCATAAATATAGTCAATATTGGAAAATTAAAAGTTCCCTGAAGCCTGAAATCTATTAATAGTTGTTACAAAAACTTGAATTATTATTTGGAGTACTTTTCTATACTGTTTATGCTAGTCACCTAATTCACATTAGCTTATCTCCTGGAGAAAGTAAAACATACAACAATTGGGGCAGTATTTATCATTAAAGAAAAGTAAACATATCTAAAAATATTATAACTTAATCAGGAAATTCACTTGAAAGAAAGCCCTGGGAGGCAAATACTAAGTTATTTTCAGTCATTATTTTTTTTTAAGTTGAAGGACTAGCATCATATCTTTTTTATATAATGCTAAGATATTATAATTAGACTGTTTGCACCTTTCATCACAGTGTACAACCTCAGTGTTCTCATCTGGAAGGCAATAACACATATTGCATAAAGCTAAATTTGGCTTCCAATCTTAATTAAGAAAGTGCAGTTATGTACAGCAAGACAAAGCCCTCACATTTCCCAATACCCAGTACCCAGTGAAGACATAGATTCCTCATTGCCTGAATCAATACTGGTATGCAGGCTCGTAAGGATCAGCATCTTCATTGCTGGCCCATAATTTCTGATTGCTTATTGTTTACTGGCAAGGTACTCTTCCTAGTCACGCTATTGGGTACACACATAACCAAAATGCTGACAATAATGTTTTTACATCTGAGGGTTCCTCTGGAGTAAAAGAAGAAGCCTCTGGAAGATGACAGTCATGTACAAAATTGAATTTTATGAAGTAGGGAAAAATTACTGATAGACTAGAGACTCGAAACATGTACTAATATTACTCATTGGATACAACTCATACATATTCTTATATAAGAAACTTCTTTACGATACTCAAAAATAGGCTCTCTTTTGTGAAAAATAAAAATACTGGTATGCATTGTAGAATTAAGAGAGAACTTGAAATGGAGATCACTATGAAGAAATTTGAGGTCAAAGCTCTGGTAGGGGCATTCTGAGAGCATGTTGGAGAAAGGATATTAAGAAATATATTTTCCTGGTGAATAGTGATAGCAATTTACTAATAATTGAGCTGAAAGCTAGTTGAACCTATATGGATCATCAGTCATATTCATTCAACCAACAAATGCTGAGTAAATGCGTAGGCACAAGGGATAAGTCATAAATGAGAATCATATTCTCTGTTCTCAATAATAGCAATAAAATGTAAACTAGTAAATGAACAAATTAAATTCAACTTGTAGTTGAATATTATGTAGAAAATAACATGTGATGTGATAGAGGCCAATTAAAAGATTAGTCCTCAAGTACAAGTATATTTGGAATATTATAGAAAGTAAGAGCAAGAAGGCCTGTGTGACTGAAACACAGTGAGGGAGGAAGAGAGGATTAGAGGGATAGTCAGGGGCCACATCTTCCCTTTGGGAAGGAATTTGGATTTTATTCAAAACATAATTCTAGCAATTAGAGGGTTTAAACAGGAAAATAAATATTCTTTGCTTTAGAGTCTCAACTCCTAAATTCTGCCTTATATATTTTTTATTGTCTGAAGTTTTACATATGTCTCCTTTTGCCCCAATTGACCACCGCTGCCCCCCCCCCAAGCCATTCCCACCCCGGGCAAGCCCCCAGTGTCTGTGTCCACTGGTTGTGCTAACATACATGCACACAAGGCCTTTGGTTGCTCTTTAATCCCCCCTTCCCTACCATTTGTCTCTGGATCTATTTTTGTTGGTCAAATTATGTTGACCATTTTATCCCACATATGAATGAGATCATGCTGTTGCAAATGGTAAGACTTCCTTTTTTTTATATATATATAGCGGCATAAGTATCCCTTTGTGTAGATGTACCACAGTTTTTTAACCCACTCATCTGCTTATGGGCACTTAGGCTGTTTCCAAATCTTAGCTATGGTAAATTGTGCTGCTATGAATATAGGAGTGTATATATTCTTTCTGATTGGTGTTTCTGTTTTCTTGGAATATATTCCTATAAGTAAGATTACTGAATCAAATAGGAGTTCCACTTTTAATTTTTTGAGGAAACTCCATACTGTTCTCCACAGTGGTTGCACTGGTCTGCATTCCCACCAGCAGTGCATGAGGGTTCCTTTTTCTCCACATCCTCTCCAGCACTTGTCATTTGTTGATTTGTTGATGATAGCCATTCTGACAGGTGTGAGACAGTATCTCATGGTTGTTCTGATTTACATCTCTCAGATGATTAGGGACTGTGAGCATGTTTTCATATGTCTCTTGGCTTTCTGAATGTCCTCTTTCAAAAAGTGTCTATTTAGGTCCTTTGCCCATTTTTTTTATTGGATTGTTTATATTCCTTTTGTTAAGTTGTATGAGTTCCTTGTAAACGTTGGAGATTAACGTTGGAGATTATACCTTATCAGATATAACGTTGGCAAATATGTTTTCCCATGCAGTGGGCTTTCTTGTTGTTTTGTTGATGATTTCTTTTGCTGTGTAGAGCTTTTTATTTTGATGTAGTCTCAATTGTTTCTTTTCTCCTTAGTTTTTATTACTCTATCAGCTGTGTTGGTAAAGCTCTTGCTACAACATATGTCTGCTATTTTGCTGCCTATGGAGTCTTGTAGGATTTTTATGGTTTCCCGTCTTACATCATTAAAATGGTGCCTTACATTTTTAAAAGATCGCTGTGACTACAGTGTCAGAACTATGTTGTAAAGATGGTGATTGCAATATAGAAAGAACCATTGGAATAATTCAGGCAAAATATGATGGTGAAGTGGAATTGGTGTGTTAGCAATAGAGATGAAGATAAAGGAACAAAGTTAGAATCTCTTTTAGAGTTAGAGTAATAGGAACTGATACACTGATTTGCCTGCTAGAGGCAGAGTTAGAAAACTACATAAAACTTGATGCTTATACATATTGTTCATGAGTGGGAAAATTGTCACAAAATAGTCATGCCCAATATTGAACAAAATTATTGTGTCTCTGCTCCAGAAATACTGCAGGTGTCTCTGATAAGGATACTTCAACGAGAAGGCAAGAGATTTAAAAAGAGGCCTAGAAAAAAAACTAATGAAATGTTTAAGGGGTAGAGATCTGTGGAATGACTGCCATGTGAAGGAAAAATGCCAGCCCAGTTAGTCAGAAGACTTGAGTTCTCATTCAGCTGTTTCTATCTCAAGATGGAATTCTGAGGAATGAGCTTTATTTTCCTCAAGCTCTGTCTCCTCCTTTGTAAAACAGAGTGCTGCGGAAGATTTTTTTCACAGATGGGTAAGAAATGCACGATAAAAGTGTGTAAAATTGCGTTCTAGTTTTCTTCAGTAAATTACAGAATATTTTAAACCTTGGAAAGAATAAATTTTATTTATGTGAAGGCAATACTGTTTTATTTAAGAAATGGAGAAATTATTAAATGTCTGCCTTATGTATTGAATACCTATCCATTCTCCAAGTAATACTTAGCTTCGTATGTGTCAGGCTCCAAAAATATAAAGGTCTTTTGTTGTTAATCCTCACCTGATGATATTTTTTCCTTTGATTTTTAGAGAGAGTGGAAGGGAGGGGGAGAGACAAAATGAGAGAAACATTAATGTGAGAGAGACACATTGATTGATTGCCTCCCACGAGGATCAAGCCTGCAACCAAGATATGTGCCCTTGACCAGAATTGAACCCATAAACTTCCAGTCTGAGGGCCGACACTATATCCACTGAGCCATACTGGTCAGGGCCAAAAATATAAAGTTCTTTTACATGATCATGAAATCATGTATAAGGCAGTTATATGGCACTTACCATGTGCCAGATACTAAGTGCTTTAGAATATAAACTCAATTCTCAAGATACACTAACAAGTTAAGTGCTGTTTTTATAACTATCACATAGATGAACACATGGACAGAGAGATTAACTAACTTTCCTAAGGTCACAACGTTAATAAGTGAATAAGTCAAGATCTTAATGCAGGATATCTGGCACTAGGGTCTTTGCCCTAAATGCTGAATATATCTAGGATTGATAAGTCTTGTATTCTTCCTTTAAGAACTTAGCATAGCCAACACTGGTTTGGCTCAGTGGATAGAGTGTCAGCCTACAGACTAAAAGGTCCCAAGTTCGATTCCAGTCAAAGGCATATCTTGGTTGCAGGCACATCCCAGTAGGGGGTTTGCAGGAGGCAGCTGATTGATGTTTCTCTCTCATCAATGTTTCTAACTCTCTATCCCTTCCCCTTCCTTTCTGTAAAAAATCAATAAAATATATTTTTAAAAAAGAATTTAGCATAGAGAAGCAATTTCTGGATTCCTGCTAAATTGTTCCCCATTACCATGAGGAACAGAGCAAAGAACCTCAAATTCCACAGAATGGAATTGTGAAGAAATGAAGAATTTATGGACCAAAGACTTATTATACATTCAGTAGACATGATTGAATAAATTGACTATCTATATATACTAATATAAAAGGCTAACATGCTAAGTGTCCATCTGTCTGACATCCAGTTGCTATGATGCACACTAACCACCAGGGGGCAGACATTCAATGCAGGAACTGCTGTGACGTACACTGGCCATTAACAGAGCAATGGCAGCACGGACCTGGTGCCAACAAAGCAACACTTGGCTTCCCCCAAGTGGGACACAGGCCCTGCCACCACACTGGAGTGATAGCCTACCAAATCTCAAGTGACGCTGTCAAGACTCCATGGTGCAAAATGCAGCACACAGCCCATCCCAGCCCAGTAATGGACACTGTGGGCACCAGGTAATGACATTGCGTAGCAATGCCCAGCTTCCTCTCCCTAGCAACTAGTCTTGCAGTTTATTCAGCTCAGAAACACAACTTGCTTTATAGCCAGGAAGAAACATTTCACACTGTAACCAAATATCTGTGAAGTGTTTTCCCATGCCTCATCTTATTTGATCCTCACAGAAGTCCTAGAGTAGGTAGATAGGAGACTCGGTGGAATCCTATTTTCTTTTTGTTAGCTGGAAAATGGAGATTTAGAAAGTTTAGAAACTTGACCTGACTGAAAAGAAGTAAGAAATGGTGGACCTTGAAAATGACTTCAGGTTTTCTCACTGCCCAGAATATAGTCAAACACTGCTGCAGTTAAATATTTTACCCTTTGTTCTCCCTGAGTGATCTACAATAATAATCTGCTTCATGTTGATATTTACTGTTGTGTTGCTGACAATTATCTGAAAGAAAAGTTGGGCTGCTTTTCTGGGCTGTAAAAAGTTTAGCTAAATCAGAAAACAGGTCTAATTAAGCATGTTTATTCTATATATATAAAAGGCTAAGTTAACTCACACAGGCATAATACATATAAAGTAATCACACACGTGTTTCCATCTGTTATTGTTGATAATGAATTTGGTTGACACTTTTATTATAGAGAAAGGGAGAATAGACATACTAAAATATTTCTTCTAAATAATTTCCTTTCAATGTGCATAAATTCATGCACTGACCATTAGTACAATATACGTTTGTTGAGTTAATCTATAGATTTCAAGTGGAATCATTTATAACAGGCAGGTTTTCCTTACTAATCTTTAAGATTATTTGATTAAAGGGTATGAGGGGGACTGGAAAAGATCAAACAAAGAACATATATGCATAGTCCATGGACACAAACAATAATGTGGGAAAGGCCTGAGATAGGGCAGGAACTAGGTGGAGGGGGGCAAAGTTTGTGTGTAGGGGGAGAAATGGAGGACATATGTAGTACTATCAACATTTTTTTAAATGAGCTCTAACAAGTTTGGCTCAGTGGATAGAGAGTTGGCCTGCAGAATGAAGGATAGTGAATTTGATTCAGGTCAAGGGCACATGCCTCAGTTGCAGGCTCTATCGCTGGCCTGGTCGGGGCACTTGCAGGGGCAACCAATCAATGTATCTCTCTCACAGTGATGTTTCTCTCTCTGTGTTTTTCCTCCTCCCTTCCACTTTCTTTAAAAATCACTTGGGAAAATATCCTCGGATGTGGATTAACAGAAAACAAACAGACAAAATGATGAGTTGATTAGAGTGATTTCAAAGCTTTGATTTTACCCAAAGGATGAGAGGAGAAGAGGAGAAATATTTGTAGGATATATTGTAGAGCTATTCCCCAAATATCTTTTCTTAAAACTACACATAAAAGTTGAGTAGTTATATGTATGTAACTGTCATAAATTTTGGAATTATTGCAATTAACAGACTAGGTTACCACAAAATTACATTCACTTATCTCAAACAAGAACTTTTTTTCCACTGAGTTGGAAGATTTAGGAAGACTATTTTCTGCCACAAAGCAAACCTAATTCATTATTTTTTAAATTTGTTTTTTATTTGGTTACTGTGAGAGAATATAAAAGTTAAAATATTAAATATGAATCCTATATAATAAATAGCTAATATGCAAATGGTCATCACTCCCTGATAACATTACACATGATGCCCTCATGCCTCCACAATCCATCACCAGGAGGCTCAGAGTGCAGCAGGCACATGTGAGTGTAAGGGGTGCTTGCCCGGCAAGGCACAAGTGAGTGGGTTATTGGGGACGTGATTCTGCATGCAGAGTGCAGAGGCAAGTCCCAACGGCTCTGCGCGGTGATGCCAGGAGTCCAGGTGGCTCAGTGCGGTGCAGAGGAGGCAGGTTCTGGTGGCTCTGCGTGGGGAGGCCTGGGGATCCCGGGGCTCCATGAGGCGTGCAGGAGGCAGGGCCCAGCAGCTCCATGTGGTGAGGCCTTGGGGTGCTGTGGCACTATGAGGCATGGAGGTGGGACCTCAGGCTCCAGCCTACTCTTTGGGGCAATCCATCCAGGAGCCCCAGATGGGTCGGTGAGGCCTACCTCTTTGGGGCAATTGATTGCAGGGTTCCCACACTGTGAGAGGGAATAGGCAAGGCTGGGGGACCTCCCCCCAAGTGCACATTTTGTGCACTGTGCCTCTAGTATTTGGATAAAAGCAGACATTATAAAACAAGTATAATTTTGTTAAGTTCTAAAGTATTTTAGGTTACATAAAAGAATATATTAATTAATTACAGTATTATAATATGATTTTTAAATTAAATTTATTGGGAAATGGCAATTTATTTATGATGTATATAATCATATGCCATTTAATGACAGGGATACATTCTGGGAAATGAGTCCTTAGATGATTTTGTTGTTCAAACATCATAGACTGCACATCCACAATCGTAGATGGTATAGTTTACTGTACATTTAGGCTATATGGTATAGACTATGCTCTTAGGCTATAAGACTGTTCATGAGCATGTTTCTATACAAAACAACATAAGAGCAAATCAAGTACAAGAGAAAATGATGCAACCAAGGGATGCAGTAACCATGAGGTATAGGAGGCTGATCCTGGTATAACATGGTGTACTGTTTTACAGCAAACTTTTTATAAGTAGAAAGTAAGTACGAACTGGTAACATAGTCACTTATTATTACCAAGTTTTATGTATTGAACATAACTGCATGTGCAATACTTTTATGTGGTTGGCAATGCAGTCCATTTGTTTATAGCAGCATCACCACAAACACAGAAGTAAAACATTGCAGTATGATGCAAGACAACTAAGGCTTACCTAGGTGATAGGAATTTTTCAGCTCCATTATGATGTTACTAGAAGCCTGAAGCACGAATATTCATGCTAGAATGGGCTTTCCTTTCCCTCACTGCCGGCACTGCCATTCCACTCCAGCCCAGCTCCTTTCTGCTCAGGCTCTGGAGCCACCTCTTTCTGCTCTGGTCCCACCTTCCCACGCTGCCCAGAGGCCCTGAGAGGCTAGGGGTGGGACAGAATGCCTGCATCATCGCAGGTGATGACACAAGCATCCCACTCCCATCACTTGGTGCCTGTGTATGCAAATTAATCACCATCTTTGTTGGGTTAATTTGCATATCGCTACCAATTGGCTGGTGGTGTAGCGGCAGTACGGTCACTTTACCTGTTTGTCAATTATTAGGTAAGATGGGACCATTGCATATAGCATATAAAGTTCATTGACTAAAATGTTTGTTAGATGGAACATGACTGTATTTGGTTAACCATTACTGCTTTTTGCTGTTTGTGTGACTAGTTTGGGTACAGTAAACATTGTGAATTTTTGTGGGCAAAACTTAATTCTTGACCTTAACACTTATAAATCTACTAGAGACCTGGTGCACAAAATTGGTGAATGGGGGGTGGGGGGTGGGAGGCGACCTCAGCTTGGCCTATACCTTCTCCAATCTGGGACCCCTCGGGGGATGTCTGACTGCTGGTTTAGGCCCAGTTCCTGTGGGGCATCTGGCTCCTAACCATTCACCTGCCTGCTGCCTGATCACCTCTAACCACTGTCTGCTGGCCTAATGCCCCTAACTGCTACCCTGACAGTTTGATCACCCCCTAATTGCTTCCTGATGGCCTGATAGCCCCTAACTGCCCTCCCCTGCCAGCCTCATCGCCCCCTAACTGCTCCCCTCTTCTGGCCTAATCACACCATAACTGCTCCCTCCTGCCAGCGTGATTGCCCCCTAACTGCTCCCTGATGCCAACCTGATTTCCCCTAATTACCTCTGCTTCAGCCCTTTGCAACTATGGCTTGGTCCAGAAAGACATTCAGAAGATGACTGGAAGATGTCCAGTCTAATTAGCATATTACCCTTTTATTAGTATAGATCTTTACCCATTGCTTATGAGCTAGGTACCAGCTAAACACATTACATAAGTATTATTGTACATCATGCAATAGGTAAGTTTGTTCTCATCTTCACTTATCAGATAAGCAAATTCAAACTTACAGGAGTTAAATAACTTACCTAATGCAATATATTTGAACCAATCAGATCTGATTATAAGATTTTTGTGTCAAAAGCCCAAATCCTATTTATAAGTATACAGTCAACATCACTGACTTAAGTATATTAAGTATATTTAATATGTACTTTTAAACTGCATTTAACCTATACCTTGTTCTTTGTCCATACTGTTCTTAAAGTCATTTCTTTTCACGATGCTACTTTCGTCTCTTTTCATTTCTACTACCCTCATTTAGTTGCTAAATATTTCTTCTTAAGATCAATGCCTTGCTCTTTCATCTGATATCCTCACTTCTTTATCTCACTCTATTTAGTAAATTTGGTACGCTGTCTGAAAACTTCAGTTTAAATAAACTTGTGTTTCAGTATTCAAACACTTCTGTGTTCTTTAGCATAAATACTATAAAATTCTTTAAGTTGTTTTATAAGACTGTTGATAATTATCCACCATTAATTACTTCATATCTCTCATCTTTCCACTGTCAGCTCTTCATGTTATCTGAGTTGATTTCCTCTCTGTGTTTAGGAACTTGTGATACTCATTTTAATATCAACATTTTTTAAATTGCTCATTACCCACAGGGAAATAAAACAGTTAAATGGCATATCTCTAGGCTAATTTTAGCTCCTTCATCCCATATTAATATGTTTCTTCTCGAAACTCCATGCACTTGTAATCTGTACCATTCAGAGGTATTTAATCATAGTTTCTAATATTATCATATAACCTGAGATGTATACTCATTTCCTCTTCAGGGTCTGGGCTTTATTCAATCTGTACTACTGATTAGTATATTCTGAGTGAATAATAACTGCAGTCAATTATACATTATACAAAGTTCTAAACATATTCTCACTTGAGAATAATCAACAGTTATTGTAAACTAGAGGCCCGGTGCACAAAATTTGTGCATGGAGGATGTCCCTCAGGCCAGCTGGAACCTTCTCCAATCTGAGACCCCACAAGGGATGTCCTACTGCCTGTTTAGACCTGATCCCAGTGGGATTGGACCTAAACGGACAGTTGGACATCCCTGTCATAATCCAGGACTGCTGGCTCCCAACTGCTGACCTGCCTGCCTTCCTGATTGCCCCTAACTGCTTCTGCCTGCCAGCCTGATCACCCCTTAACCACTCTCCTGACAACCTGACTGATGCCTAACTGCTCCCCTACTAGCATGATTGCCCCTAACTGCCCTCCCCTGCAGGCCTGGTCATTCCTAACTTCCTTCTCTGAAGACCTGGTTGCCCTACAACTGCTATCTGGTGGCCCCCAAATTCCCTTCTCTGCTAGCTTGGTTACCCCTAAATGCCCTCTCCTGCAGGGTTTATTCCCCCCAACTGTCCTCCCCTGCTGGCCTGATTGCCCACAACTGCCCTCCCTTGCAGACCTGGTCCCTCCTAACTTCCCTCCCCTGCTTGCCATCTTGTCACAGCCATGTTGTGTCCACATAGGGGCAGCCATTTTTGACCACATCAGGACAGCCATATTTTGTGTTGGAATGATGGTCAATTTGCATATTACTCTTTTATCTTGAAAGAGGTAATTAAATTAAAAATAGGCCCTAAGAGTGGGATCTGATCCAGGCCCTAAGAGTGAGATCTGATCCTATATATTAAAAGGCTAATATGCAAATATACCAAATGGCAGAACAACTGAACAATTAGTCACTATGACGTGTGCTGACGACCAGGGGGTGTGTGCGGAACATTGCAGGTGTGGGCAGCCTGCAGCAGAGTGCAGAACATGGTGGGCATCAGCCTCAATGGTTGAGCAGGTGAGCAGGAGCACCAGACCAAGGAGGGGCACCAGTCACTGTCATTGGGGTAAACCTCTGGTGGCTACTGAAAATTCTTGTTCCTGCATGCTGCAGTCCCACCTAGTACCTGCATCTGCTGCTAATACTGGTGCTGTTCCTGATTGCTTGGCACCATCAGCAGGGGTAAGCAGCTGCTGCCAGCCCCAATCGCCCCTTAGGGATTCTCCACTTCCCCCTGCTCCTGAGGGGCAATTGGGGCACAGCTGTCACTCACACCTGCTGACAATACCAGCTCCACTCAGCACGCGCGATGGGGCTGGCACAGCACCACCAATGTGTTGAAGTGCTTGTCGGGATGTGGGAGTGGTGGCAGTGGGAGTGGGGCTGCCAGCAGACAGGGGACCCACAGTTCAAGGTGCACAAATTCATGCACTGGGCCCTTAGTGTCTTCATAACAGATTAGAACATACAGAGACACCAGGGATGTACACAGAGAAAAAGCCACGTGAGGACATATTGAAGAGGCAGTCATCTGTAAGACAAAGAGAGGTCTCAGAAAAAAACAAATCTGTAGACACCCTGATCTTGGACTTCCATCCTTCAGAACTATGATTAAATACATTTCTGTTTATAAACCACCCACTTTGTAATAGCAACCCTACCAAACTAATATACTCATATTTGTTTGAAAATAATCTTTAAAACACTTAATATAAATTCCAAAGTTTACCTGAATATGCTAGCATGTCACTTTTGACATTTAAGTTTTAAAACATTTCAGAAGTAGTTTATGACATTTTATATGTACATTCATTATCATTGGTAGGTTATTTAACTTCTCAAAATTTAAGCCTTGACCTAGTCAAAAACTCTTTAAAACATGCTTAATGTATTTATTCAGTTTATGGCATGATAAGTAATAAAATGACAATATCTAGCAAGTTAGACAATATTAACTCATGTTCTATGGAAATCTGTCAGCTGATGAAATGATTTTGCTGTTGCTGACCATGGATCGCTTCTCAGATCACCAGCTTCCCAAGGTCAAAGCCATGAATAGCGAGCTGTTTTCTCAATAAAAATGTAAATATTCTCGATTCTCTAAAACTACAATAGTTGGTTGTGCTATGTAACTGATCATTTGAGCAAAGAGGGCAATAGATTGATGATGCTATTATTCAAATGAAGCCAGCTCAGCTATTGATAACACAACAGTAGGTACACCCCTACGTTTTAGAGTGATTCCTTTATTTTAGGATATGATACTTTTGGAATGTTATGACCAAAGTGGATGCACAAAAGCCTACAGTGATAAATATTCATGGGTCAGAAGTAACACTTAAAAATTAATATAATTCAGTCCAAAAAAAAAACTATTCAGCTTTGTGTCTAACAATATGCCTGGTTTTTATTAGCTTAAAGTTGTGTCCCAGCAATTGGTGTTTCCTCTGTGTATCGGTATATTAGTCAGAGACTTCAGAATGAGTAAGAATCACAGTGCAAATATTATCTATTTGCACTGTGATTCTTACTCATTCTAAAATATTTTCAAGGATGAGGGTTTCAAGATCCTGGACAGGAAAGTAAATAGCTTTTCAGCTGGTCGGTCTTCTTGCTCATTTATTCATCAATTCAACAATTATTTGTTAAGAGACTTCTCTGTGCCCAAACTGTGCAAAGCTCCATAGGAGATAGAAAATAGCTAAGACAGAGTTCCTGCTCCTGCATATTTCACATTTCTTGAACTTTACATCCCATTTAGCTCACTACTCTGGCAAGCCATTGTCTTCAGCAAGCTTTAAAAAGAGGATTATATATATGCCATGTTGATCCAGTACGCACCATCTCCATAGCCCATTATAATCTGAACTCCACACCTACATTTCACTAAAACCACATTCTTAAAGGTTTCCATAAATAAGTTACAAAATGTCTTCCTCAATTCTCCACATCAATATTGATTTGGGCAAAGTTGAATGTATTTCCTTCTTAATAGTGCTGCCTTGACTTGCTATATGACAGTACAGATTTCTTCTGTAACCACTCCTTTATTTTATTTTAATCTATATCTCCAAAGTTTCTTCTTGTCTTTATACTCTTTCTCATCCAGTCACTTCTTGGTGATTTCAGACTCAAAGATTACACAGCCTTCTTACAAATTAGCTTCTGACCATCTTGCTTGATGGGAATTTAAACTCACTATGTCCTGAACTGAATTAGTAATTTTTACCTCTCCTCACTATTACATACATGCCTGTCTAGCTAAATCTGACCTCCTCTGTAATTCTTGTACTAGAGTAACCATTTTCATAGTCACTAATGCTTGGATCGTGCAGTTAGCTTGACTCCAAATTCACCCAGACAACATATCAAACCAATTCCAAGACCCATCAGCTCTATCTTTGTAATATCTTTTGCATATTTGTCTTTTTATATAATTTCTATTGTTTCTATCTCATTTTCTATAATTTCTTATAAACATAGCCAACTGGATTCCTAGCCAATGTTTTCTCCCCAAATTTAACCCACAGGTATCACTCTCCTACACATCAATCTTCTATTTATTTTTTTTTCCCATGAATGGCAAAAAATTCAAGCTTTAGCTACTTCTCTCACCTTTCATCTATTACATGGTAGATTTATATACCTTTGGAATAAATGTTTTTACTTAATTTTTTAAACATTCATTCATTCATTCATTCATCCATTCAAGAAACACAGATTTAACATTTTTAGTCTTCATTCATGTGAAATCAATTGCCTTCCATCTCTCATAAACCTGTAGTTTATACTAACCTCCTATTTCACAGTATATTTTTCTCTAGCTAAGAGAATTCTTTCCTATTAGTTTATACAACTAAAAGTAATTTCTCTTATTGCTTATTGCACTATTCTCAAGTCTAAAAAAGCAGAGGACTCTCAGGCCCCCCAATCAGCAATATGCAAGAGTCTCTTTATGTCATTCCTTGGAATTTCTTTCTCTTTTTTTGTCTCTGATCTGGTCTCATCTCTCCTACTCTATTTTCAGCACAAACCTTTATGTTAGCAGCTTTATAAGGGCTCATACTTTCAGATTATATCTGAGGTTTTAAAATAAATTTCATAAGGGAGAGAGAGAGAGACGGACAGACAGACCTGCAGTGATCAGGCCGAAATCAGGGGTCCAGGATTGTGAGAGGGTGTAGGCCAAAGGACCTCACTGGTACACAAATTCATGCACCAGGCTTCTAATATGCATATAAGATCTTTGTTTAATCTCTAATCCTTTCCTTCTGAGATTCACCAGTCTGTTCCATGTTTCCATGTCTGTGTTTCCCTCTTGCACTGAGCATCTACTCCCTAGTAGTCAGTGTGCATCATAGCTACCAGTCAGATGGTAGCTTAGGCTTTTATATATATATTAGAGGCCCAATGCACGAAATTTGTACATGCAGGTTGGGGGATGTCCCTTAGCCCAGCCTGCACCCTCTCCAATCTGGGACCCCTCAAAGTATGTCCAACTGTCCGTCTAGGCCCAATCCACTTAGGATTGGGCATAAATGTGCAATTGGACATCCTTCTCACAATCCAGGACTGCTGGCTCCAAACTGCTCACCTGCCTGACTCCCTCATTGCCCCTAAACGCTTCTTCCTGCCAGCCTGATCACGTGTTAACCACTATCTTGCCAGGCTAATTGATGTTTAACTGCTCCCCTGCCAGCCTATTTGCCCCCAACTTCCCTCCTCTGCTGGCCTGGTCACCCCTAACTGCCCTCCCCTGCAGGCTTGATCATCCACAACTGCCCTCCCATGGAGGCCTGGTCCCTCCCAACTGCCCTCCCCTGCTGGCCTGATCGCCCACAACTGCCCTCCTTTGAGGGCCTGGAACTTCCAACAGCCCTCCCCTGCTGGCCACCTTGTGGTGGCCATCTTGTGTCCACATGGGGGCAGGATCTTTGACCATATGGGGGCAGCCCTCTTGTGTGTTGGAATGATGGTCAATCTACAAGTTATGCTTTTATTAGATAGAATAGAGGCCTGGTGCATGGGTGGGGGCCAGCTAGTTTGCCCTGAAGAGTGTCCCAGATCAGGGTGGGGGTTCCCTTGGGGTGAGGGGCAGCCTGGGCAAGGGGCCTGTGGAGGTTTGCAGGCTGGCCACACCCTCCAGTGACCCAAGCGGAGGCCCTGGGATCTGGGATTAATCTATGTCTTCAATTGCAACTTTGTAGCCTGGAGTGGAGTCAAACCTTCTGCTCGCTCAGTGGTGGCAGCCATTTCTGTTTGAAACATTGTAGCCTAGAGTGGAGGCCTAGGCCAGCAATGGCAGGCTGAAAGTTTGGCTCCTTCTGTTGAAAGGGAAACCCAAGCCTTGTTCTCTCCAGCTCAGTGGATGCCGCCATTTCTGTATCTTTTATAATTGAAACTTTGTAACATTGAGTGGAGGCCTATGGAGGCAGAAAGCTTGTCTTCCTCTGGTGCTGGGGAAACCCAAGCCTTCCTTTTGCTCTCAGTGGTGGCAGCCTTCTCGGTGGGGTTTATTTGCATAATTCGCTACTGATTGGATGTTGGGCGGAGGTGTGGGCGTGGCTTGTGGGTGTGGTGAAGGTATAGTCAAATTTGCACATTACTCTTTCATTAGATAGGACTAGAGACCCGTTGCTGGAAGAATCCTGCAAGAATAGAGCTTCCTGCGGCCTGAGCAAAGCTCCCTTCCTTCTCTGCTGCCTCACTCCCTTCTCCACTACCTCGTTCTCTTCCATCTCTGCTGCCTTGCTCCCATCTCCATTGCCTCGCTCCCTTCTCCACTACCTCTCTCTCTCCTGTCTCTGTTGCCTTGCTTGCTCCCATCTCTGCTGCCTTGCTCTTGTCTCTGCTCCCTCACTTCCTTCTCTGCTGCCTCCCTTCCTCTTGTCTCCTCTGCCTTGCTCCCTCCCATTTCCTCGGCCTTGCTCCTTCCCTTCTCCAATCCTGCTTGCTTACTTCTCTGCAGCTTGCTCCTTCCTGCCGTGTTTGGCTTCCTTCTTCTACATGCAGATATGCAAATTAGCTGCCTTCTTGGCTGGGTTAATTTGCATACTTGCTAAGATTGGCTTGTGGGTTTAGCAAAGGTATGGTCAATTTACATTACTCTTTTATTAGATGAGGTAGATATTGTGGATTTCTTGATTTGATTGTGAATACAAATGAGGTTGCATTAATGGTAACAATTTTGAGTTACTCATTGCCTTCAGCTATAAAACTGTTAGGTAGGAAGTTAGATATTAGTGGCTGGGGTGGGGCCTTTCTAGAATCCTGAACAGGTGTGATACCAATGTTGCCTTCAGCCTGTCTCTTTATGGGCTGCCCAGCAGACTGCCAGCAGGATGGTTGGGAGCCAGCCAGTTCTTGGTGCAAGCTCAGAGGAAAACACGTGACCTCAGTGAGACCTCACTAGAGCCCTGTACTAATTATAATAAAATTTGCATTTTAGTTTTTACCCTGCCCCTTGTGGGTTTTTCTGTATGCATTATGGGTAATGGCATGCCCAGAAGAAAGATAGTTTCTACCAATCATCCCTGAATGCAAATAAAAGTCTCCACCCAGAAAATTCTTCTTTAAAACCCAGGAGTTTGGGGTCATGCTCTCTCTTGTGAGCTCTACCTTCACGGAACACTCCCATGCCATTCCCTTTCCCCTTCCTTGTGCCCACAGGCACATATCTCTCAACCTCTATTGATCCCATGAGACTTTGCAACCAGGTGAGCAATGAGCAGTGACAGTTTGTTCTAGGTAAACCCCTGAGCCTGTCCCAAGGCCCCCTTTTCTCTGACTTCCCAATGAGCCAAAACAACCCAGTTAATGTTTCTCTTTCTCTCTCTCTCTCTCAACTGGCCTATTCCTCTTTTGGAATATATTTTCAATAATGCCCATTTTGCTTTCCTTTTATTTTTGTTTACCTTCAAATCTTTTCTGGATAGATAAAAAGAACCAAGGTCCCAGCCAATAACCCCAATCAGTAACAAAAACCATTTTCCTTACCAATCCCATAATATATAGGATTCTCTAACATAGTCTTGAAGTTGCTGTGGGTATTCTGCAAATGCACAAAACACCTTCATGTTCCTTCTACTTCAGCCTTTTTACAACCTTCTTATTCATGTTATATTCTGTATTGCATATAAAATCTATTTTAATTAAATACATATAAAGTTAAATTCCTTACAAACTGTTTTTAGTATGAAAAGTCAATTCATTTACTCAAATTAAAGGTCCAAATAGAAGTTAAGTTATGGAAATAAGGAAACATATAATATATACATGGCTGCATTTTATGAAGCACTAGTGTCTTATATATCTGTGCTCTCACATTAATTTGGCAGTGATTCCAATACATAGGCAAATAAAATGGGAACACGGCAGAGAGGTCATAATAATATCTAAAGAAGTACATAGTGGAATCACATTAAATATATAAGACACTAATACTATTTAAAAGAGGATGGGGGAGAGAGGGTAGGAAAAGAAAAATAAGCATATTATTGCAACATTAAAGGTAATTTTACTAGCCATTGCACTGTCATATACTACTCTTTACCTCTTTGCACACAATATGCCACAATTGCCTAATCCCCACAGTTTCCAACTACATGGTAACGTTTAATCTAGTACAGTGGTCAGCAAACTCATTAGTCAACAGAGTGGCAAACCGCGGTTCGTGAGCTGCATGTGGTTCATGAGCCGCAGTTTGCCGACCACTACACTAAATGAATGTGTATTCTAGATTGAACATGCAACAGAAGAGAATCTGCTACTCTATACATGTGTCTCCTTGAATCTACATAATCCACCAATGCTTCTTACACATCTAGCCTCAGCAAATGTTATTCTACACTGAATATGATCAAAGTAACTGAAGATGGGCACCTCACACTGGCCAGTAAACACTAACAAACAACTCCATTCTGAGCTAAAATAAAGAAACAATTACCTGTTTCAGTGGTTGAGGAAAAACTGACTGTGTTGGATATATTTAGAAAGTATATAATAGAGTTCAATTTGGCACATACATGTTGCTCTATATAATAAGCTAATACCAATGTAAGACGCCACTCATTGTAGACCAGAAAAAAATGAGTGCTTTTGTAGAAAGGACAGCAAAGTTCCTATCTTTGATGTTAGAATTTACAAACATATTTTAAGTCACAGTAAAAAGGATATGATGCTTATTTACAACTAGAGGCCCAGTGTATGATATTTGTGCATGTGAGGGGGGTTTGTCTCTCAGCCTAGACTGTATCCTCTCCAACCTGGGACCCCTAAAGAGATGTCCAACAGTGCATTTAGGCCTGATCCCAACCTCCAAGTGCAACAGAGATCGGGTCTAAACAGGCAGTTGGACATCCCTCTCACAATCCAGGACTGCTGGCTCCTGTTTGGCTGGCTGGCTGGCTGCCTGCCTGCCCGATTGCCCCTAACTGCTTCCGCCTGCTAGCCTGATCACCTGGTAACCACTCCACTGCCAGCCTGATCGATGCCTAACTGCTCCCCTGCCAGCCCAATTGCCCCTAACTATCCTCCCCTGTCAGCCTGGTCATCCTTAACTGCCCTCCCCTGCAGTGTGGGTCACCATTTAACTATCCTCCCTTGCTGGCCTGGTCACCCTCAACTGCCTTCCCTTGCAGGCCTGGTCACTCATAACTTCATAACTGCCCTCCCCTCCTGGTTTGGTTGCCCCCAACTGGCATCCCTTCTAGGACTGTTCTTTCCAACTGCCCTCCCTGCTGGCCATCTTGTGGTGGCCATCTTGTGTCCACATGGGAGTGGCCATCTTGTGTGTTGGAGTGACAGTCCATTTCCATATTATGTCTTTATTATATAGGAAGACTTCATACCAATTGGTATTTCCAATCCTGCCAGCAACAATGTAAACAATTAATTATTTGAAGGCCATATGCCATCAGGTAAAAAAGACAGAATTAATAGACATTATATATAGTACTTTAAAATGAAATCTAAAGTGGGTTCTCATGACTAAATGCATCCAAAACATAAGTATATTATAACCTCCAGCTATTATTTTAATATTCTTATTTCTAAAATCTTTATTTTATTTCTAAAATAAAGTCTAAAATCTTAGTTTGCATAGTAATGAATTAAATAATTAAAGCTTCACAACACTAAAATTGATTATATGGAACTAACAAAGAAAGTTCTGAGCTATTTCTTCTTTAAGAAGCTTCTAGTCTCAATGTATGGTAGATTTCAAAACTTATTATCCATCAGAATCCTATATAATAAAAGGCTAATATACAAATGGACAGAATGATGAACAACCGGTCGCTATGATGCACACTGACCACCAGGAGGCAGATGCTCAGTGCAGGCGCTTCCCCCTAGTGGTTGGTGCACTCCCACAGGGCGAACACCACTCAGCCAGAAGCCCTGAGCCAGGCTCACAGCTGGCGACTGCAGTGGAGATGGTGGGAGCCTCTCCCGCCTCTGCAGCAACACTAAGGATGTGCAATTGATGTCATTTGGACATCCCTTGAGGGCTCCCATTCTGCAAGAGGATGCAAGCCAGGTTGAGCAACCTCCTTGAGTACATAAATTTTGTGCATTGGGCCTCTAGTTGATTATTAAAAATAATACTGTTTTATTTCTTATTATTTTTGGTTCATGGGTCAATGCTCAAGCCCTGAGACACACCAGCTAAGTTTATTTTTTATTTTTAAACTAGAGGCTCAGCCCCACCTGCATCCTCTTGCAGTCCAGGACCCCTCAGAGGACATCCTTAGTGCTGCTGTGGAGGTGCAAGAGGCTCCCACCACCCCTGCTGCACTCACCAGCCATGAGCCTGGTCTCTGGCTGAGTGGTGCTCCCCCTGTGAGAGTGCACTGACCACCAGGGGGTAGCTCCTGCATTGAGCATCTGTCCCCTGGTGGTATCATAGCAACTGGTCATTCCTCCATCAGGCCGAAACTGGCTCTCTGACATTCTCAGGACTCTCTGAGGGTCCCGAATTGTGAGAGGGTGCGGGCAAGGCTGAGAAACCCCACAGGTACAGAATTGGGGGGAGGGATACAGGAGGTTGGCCAGCAGGGAGGGACTGTGGGAGGGCTCCAGGGAGTACCCAGCCTATCTCCCTCAGTCTCAATCAGCTGGACCCCAGCAGCAAGTTAACCTACCGGTCAGAGCATCTGCCTGTTGGTAGTCAGTGCATGTCATAGTAACTGGTTGACTGGTCAACTATCTGCCTCCTGGTGGTCAGTATATGTCATAGCAACTGGTCGACTGGTCGATTGTCTGCACCCTGGTGATCAGTGCATATCATAATGAGCAGTTGAGTGGCCATAGCATATCATTAGCATGTTACTTTTTGATTGGTTGAACGAACAACCAGACAACTGGTCACTTAGGATATTAGGCTTTTATTATATAGGATTCTCTTCCAAACATATGTTTTTCCTTGATTATGGAGAAATAGGAAGGGAGCGGGAGGGTGGGATGGAAGATGGGAGGAAGAGAGGATAAAGACACACACACACACAATGTCAGAGGTGAAAATTGATCTGTTGGCTCCCAAATGCATCCCAACTGGGGACTGAACTTGCTACCAGGGTGTGTAACCTGACTGAGAATCAAATCTGGGACTCTTCTTAAATGTCAGGAGACATTGTCTTCTGTGCAGAAGACATTGCTCTAGCCAACTGCATCACAATGGCCAGGGCTAGTATTATTGATTTTAAACATATTATTTAATAATACGACTTGGATAAATTAAGATGTTCTTCAAGAAAAACATCTCAATGAACACTATTTATCCTTTAAAGTCTAATAACATAAATGATAACAAATGTAACAATTTATGACACCTTATAACTTAAAGTAGTGATAGTTATCAGCTAGATAGTTTCATTATTAATATTCAGAGTTTTGAATTTCAAAATTAATGACCTGTCTAAATCAATTCTCAAGTTAATTTGGAGATTATTTTAAAATAAATTCTAAAAATCTGAATATCCATACTTCAATGTACAGTAAAGTTTTTTAAAGAAATTGAATAATGTATAGGAAGACTCCAAATATAAAAATTCAGTCTACATGAAACAGAAAACACATAAGCCTCATTATTCATTCATCTTAATTGCACTTCTGGAGGACTGTATTACTGTTCTCCAAAATTCCCTGTCCTATCTTGTGAGAGGATTATGCATTGGTGAATTGTAGTCATTTGAATTACTTTATCCAATAAAATATTAGCAGAAGTTCTTATTTATGGGTGGGAGCTTTAGGAGCATGGGCATGCTTCATTCTTCTTCCTTTCCCTGATTCCAACACGACCAAAGATTCATAATAGAAGACGCATCTCCAGCCTAGGGCTGGGCACGAAGGTGACTTGCAGCCAAGGAGAAGCTGATCAGCAGTGGCCATATAACATGAATAAGAAAAAAGTACTTTTTTATGATAATCCATGCTGATTTAGGATCAATTTATTCTGAGGTATAGGGGGCCCATGGAATTATGCAGCCCGCAGCCTGAACAACTGTGCATAGCAGCCCTGGCAGAGCATTCAGTATTCAATATTCTTAAAATATTCTTAAAAATTATTTAAAAACAAGATTTTTAAATATTTGCCAAATCTAAACAAATATGGATTTTTTTTAATTATCAGAGAACACTTTTAATTTCTACTCTAACTGACTTTCCATCCCCAAATAATAACCTATCTTCTCAGGATATGTAAGATCACAGGCAGGGTTTTTTTCCACCCATAGAAACCAATTCACAAGTTAGTTAAAATAAAAAGTACATGTTTTCAACTTTTCTGCTATAACTACAAAGGGTGAAAATATACATATTTTGCTAATTATCAAGCATTTTAAACTATAAAGGTATTTTACATTGTTTAGACTGTAACTATTCAAGACCAAGAGCCAAACATCTAGTGTCCTTCACAGCAGCACTTATACTATATTTGCAAATAACAACAACAGATGATATTACCAAATCCTTATTTCATTAAATATAAAACTTCCTTTGGGAGAGTAATTGCTTTCTACAATCACATAAATTCAATATTGAAGAAACCAAAAGTCCCTTAGAAGGCAAACTTAATCTAAATAGAAAAGATACCGTCTCATATTTTCATAGGTGTACAGCAATCTACTCATCTTCTTGTCTTTTAAATTGAAACCAAAAGTGTATTTGTCAGACTACAATGGAAACTTGCTTTGTATAAAGACACATTGCAATTTATACTGAATATTTTAAAAATACCTTTTCAAAGAAATCATTAATCAGCAAAAGATAATACCATTTCAACTTCCAACACGAAGCTCTTTACTACTACTTTCTAGATAATTTGTTCCACACAATTGTACTCACTGATGCTAGTGAAAGCCTCATTCCCTTCTGCAGAAAAGTTAACTGGCAGAATCATAATGATCCCAGGAAATAACAATCACTTCTATTCTTTCTCACTTCGGTCCACAAACCATGATTCCTCTCTGTTCATTACCAGCCTCAGACATTTTCCATTCCGCCTTAGAGCCAGACATTGGAAATTTGTTCCATTGCTCCATGATCATTATGCAACCTGCAACTAACCAAACACCTATAACCAATGAATTAAATTTAAGAAATGTTCACTGTATACCTTGTAAATGTAAAGCAATAGTGTATCCCCAATAGAAATACTATTGGGGATAATTTATAAAAAATATATGTAACCTGATGTTGGAAATGTAATGTATTATAAATCCCTGAAGTAAGGTTTTAGGCAAACTCTTATGAGATCTCAGAAAATAGGAAAGTTATATTTAGATGGAGAATAAGGAGACATTTAAGATCTTGGGATATGGATGATATCTCCAATAAAGATTATTGGTCAGGAATAAAAAAGTAATAGCCAGTGATAACAGAACAAGCAAAGAGATACAGATGCAAAATTAAAGGCATCATTTAATTAAGAATAAAATGACCAGTTTTGCTCTACTTCTGTATATTCAGAACAGCAGTAACAAATATGTATGAGAAGATAAGCTGAGGCCATAGTGTGGATGGAGAGTCTTACATGTTAAACTGTGAGTTCTGTATTTAACTTAGCTGGCAGTGGTGAGAAATAAAGATTATTGCTAAGAGTGCTGCTCTTACAAGATTAAATTGGCTTCAGAGTGGATTGTATGTAGAAGTCACTGAAGAAAGAAATACTCATTAAATGAAAGTTCCAGAAAGAGTTAATCCTTGAATAGGAAGGCTGTAATAGGAATAAACTTTTGTGAGTGGCACCATAAAAGCAGAGCCAATAGCATGTTACAAATAATTGATTGTGAGAGGAGATAAAGTAAGGGTAGAGTTAATTACTTAGTCATAAAGAAAAGATTGTTTCTGAAAATAGCATCTGACTGCCAGGAACCATACATGTGATATTAACATAATATATCCTCAAATAATGCCAAGTGTTCAGTTTTTCCAATTCTCAATTTTAAATAATATTTAAACCAAACCTGTACTTGTTTTGTAATGTTAATAATGACACTGAAAAGTGGCAGAGGAGACAAAAATAAAAAACACAAAAAATGTAGTTTAAACTTATAGAAATCTAACAGACTGCATAAAACACATAAGATATAAAATCAACCAAAACAATAGTCAACTATAATAACATTCACATAGTTTTTAGCATAATATCTATTAATGTGTGTAGAATGGTCTCAGTGTTGTGACAGAATTTAGTTGATATAGGCAGAATAATAATTCATTAAAAAATATTGGGTATCTCACATAATCTTTGGGAAATTTAGAGAATTGGATTCAGATGCTATATCCAAAACCAGTGCACACAACCTTTTCCGACCATCCAACTAGATATGGACACTATAGGCCACAGTGTTAAGTGAAATTCCAGTACCACCAACACGGATCACTGGATACTGCCAGTAAAAGTGCTGCTTCTGCTCTCTCTGGAATCAAATGTAGCTGCCATACTTGCCAGGATTGATCAGATCAGGAGAAATAATATCAAAAGTTCTTACTGGCCCTCTCACTTGCAAACCTACATCATGCCATGCCCCAATGAAAGGGAGCCCTGGGAAGCAACAACCTAGCATTGCACCTTCTTATAAAACTGGATTCACCGTATAAGAGGCCTCAGATGTTGTTTGGCCCAAAACGATGCTAATCAAGTTACTTTTATAGACACATTTCAATGTTTTAAAAAAGTGTATGAAGTTATGCTATTCTCATTAATATTCTAAGTGGCAAAATTCAGATAGAATGGTAGACATTTTAACTGGTGCTGGTATATTTATTAGTTTATTAATATAAAAAAACTATGTGGATTTCAGTGATGTTTGTCAAAAAAAGACATTTTACTTAATATGTTAAATATCAGTGTCAGGTCAAAACTACAATGAACATATGCCATATATAGAGTAATAAATTTTAATGGAAATGTTAAATTAAAAACTAGGATAGGTATCACTTATTATACTACATTCAAATTTTGTATTAAACTATATGACATGTTTATAAAGAAAATGAAGAAATAAAATAAGTTTGAATTTCCATAAAATGTGTAGCTCCTAAAATGAGATCTATAAGAGGTACTAGTTATTTGAACCACTACTAATACCTACTAAAATGACCATCTGTAGGTACATAGAGACACAAAAGATGATTTTATGAGATTTAACAATACTAACTTCATACTCTATTTGCAGTGGTAAAAAGAACATTGATTCTCTATGGCACTATTTAGAATGAAGATGTATAAAATATCTCCATTGGGTACTCCTAATCAACCACTTATAAGAAACAAGAATCTAGTGGTTGTGTTTATAATATTTTGAACATTTTTGGAAAACTAACAAGTATGATGATATTGGCTAGTGCTCCTACTGTTGCTAAACAAAATGGGAAAGAAAATGATGACTTCAGGGATTCAAATTTCTAGCTCAAAGGCCTCTTTAATGACCTGAAATCTTCTGTGTTTGCCCTTAAACACTATCTCCTCTGCCCACAGGGCTGAGATTGCTGAAAATCAAATGCAGAATCTCATCCTGTGCTGGCTGAATTACAGTGCAAGTTAAATTCCTAGCCTTGATAGCTGTTTACTGTTAAAGTAAGGGTATTGATTGAAAAGACCCTGATAAAGCTGGGGACATCTAAATTCTGAGGAGTCGTATTTACAGTGAAAAGGCCTCTGTACCTCCATTAGGCGTATCCTCTCCACTCCTATTTGAAAGAATTAATGCAGGCATTGCCTGGGGAAACGATAATAGCTGTCCCAAAGGCAGTTGCTATATAAGACAATGCTGGCTCCTCAGGACCCACCATCACCATCTCTCTTTGTATCTAAACCTATATCTCTACTCAAGTCCCAGAAGGCCCCTAAATGTGAGGTACAAACTATGACTGATGAGGAGGTGGGCTTCATTCCAAAAGAACTACTTGAATTTTCTAAATAAATAGACAGAAATCTGAGGAACATGTGTAGGAATAGATATTAAGAGTTTGACTTACTAAGCAGAGATTCTGAATTTAATGTTACATTTTGGGAAGTGGCAAGGGCTCTAACAGTTTGTTTGATTGGTTAGCTTAAATATGGACCAAACAGGAGGCCGACAGTGAGCATGCTATAAATGCCGGACTTATCTTGGTTTAATGTAAAGGAACTAGAGGGCCAGTGCACAAAATTCATGCATGGGGGTGAGGGTGTCCCTTGGCCCATCTTGCATCCTCTCCAATCTGGGACCACTTGAGGGATGTCCAACTGCCCATTTAGGCCAGATCCCACTGGGAAGTTGGACATTCCTCACACAATCCAGGACTGATAGCTGCCAATTGCTCACCTTCCTGCCTGCCTGGTTGCCCCTAACCCCTTCTTCTTGCCAGCTTTATCACCCCCTAAACACTCCCCTGCCAGCCTGATCGACACCTAACTGCTCCCTGCCAGCCTGGTCACTCTCAACTACCCTACCATGCAGGCCTGGTTGCTCCCAACTGTCCTCCCCTGCAGGCCTGATCCCCCCCCCCCACAACTGCCCTCCCCTGCAGGCTTGATCCCTCCAAACTGCCTAACCTGCAGGCCTGCATACCCAACTTATCTCCCTACAGGCCTGAGTCCTCCCTAACTGCCCTCCCCTGTAGGACTAATCACCCCCAACTCTCCTCCCCTGGAGGCCTGGTCCCTCCCAACTTTCCTCCCCTGCTGGCCTGATTGACCACAACTGCCCTCTACTGCTGGCCATCTGGTATGTTTGAGTGATTGGTCAATTTGCATATTACCTCTTTATTATATTTACTAGGGGCCCGGTGCATGAAATTCATGCACTGGGGGTGGGTGGTCCCTCAACCCAACCTGCCCCCTTTCACATACTAGGAGCCCTCAGGGGATGTCCAACTGATGGCTCACCTCCAGCCTGCCCAAGGCCTAAAGCCTCACCAGAGGCTTTAGGCCTTGGGCACCCAGCCATCGCCCTGCTCAGCTCAGCCCTGGCTGCCTGCGACCACCCGGCCCTAGGGGCTGGGCGGTAACTGCCACTTTCCCTCAAAGCACCCAGGGGCTGGGCGCTTGCTGCCACCACTGGGGCCCAGTGCTCATGTCACTTGGCCCCACCCCCACTCTTGATTGGCTGGTAGCATAGCCAATCAGGAGTGAAGGTACGGTCAAATTTGGATATTTCTCTTTTATTATATAGGATTATATAGAATGGATTCAAGGGCTTAGTATCAGGAAATTAGAATGTTGAAATGGGTTAGTCATTTAAGACTTACCCACAATAGGATAATACCCACAATCATCATGATATAATACATTCTGAGGAAGTTGCAACATCCTTTGAAATGCTCTACGATCTAGCTGTTCTGTAGGCCAAAACTTACAGTAGAGACTGTATGCAGTCACTGAATTGGGAAATGTAAATGTAATAGAAATAATTGGATCCTCTGGTTATAGGGGTCCAGTGGTGGCACTCAACCTCTAAGGCAAGATTTGAGGAGTTACCATAATGGACAGCACAGTCAAAGCAGCAATTAGAATAGTGTGTGTTGTTGTTGTTGTTGTTGTTGTTGTTGTTTTAGAATAGTGTGACTCATAGACCTATAGTGTTGGCTAGCTGACTATGGTGTTCCTGGAAGGGAAACAGATAGAAAGGCTACTGAATTATTTCTTGATGTGTATAAGAAAAAATGTTCTTGGTCAAATGAACAAAAGTCTAGCCTGACCATAAAAAAAAAAAAGGTCATGACCCCTCAGTCAATTCTCAGACCTCAGTCTTGAGCCATTTTATAGACCCAGAAGCCCTTGAATGAAAGGGTAGACAGATGCCCTTAAGGAAGGATACTGGTTCACTGTCAAAAATTTATATTGTTAATATTTCTCCCAGACCTTTCCCAAGGGATCTAGAACCTTTTATCTGAGTAATTGTGCATTGGGGAAATTGATATAATCAGACCTTATGGGAACTACTGGACATTGGCGATAGATTGAAATTAATTCCAAACAACACAAAACATCACTTGTGGGTCACTCACCAGCATAGGTTATGGAAGTTAGATGATTAGTGCTCAGGTCCACCTCCAAGTGGGCTCAGTGTGTGTCCAAACACATTCTGTGATTATCTCCCCATTTTTGGAATTCACAATTAGAACAGATGTACCTTACAGCTGACCCAATACCCACATTGGTATACTGACCTATGGAATGAGGACTCTTATGGCAGAAAACTCAAGTGGAAGGCCCTAGAACTGTCTCTACTTAGACTACTTAGAAAAATAGTACATCAAAAGTAATAATGCATTCCTGCAGGGATGGCAGAGATTAGTACCACAATTAAGGACTTGAAAGACTCAGGGGTCATGATTCTGACCACATCCCCATTCAATTTTCCTATTTAGCCCATATAGAAGACAGATGGATCTTGGATTATGATAGTGGACTAGCATAAATTTAACCAGGTGATAATTCTAATTGCTGCTGCTATGCCAGATGTAGTTTCATTGCCAGAGCAAATTAGTACATCTCCTAGTACCTGGTATGTCAAATGCCCTTTTTTTCCTTCTCTGTCAAGAAGGACCCCTAGAAGGAAATAGCTTGCAGATGGAAAGGCCAGTAAAACACAATTGTAATTTAGTTTTCAGTAATATTGTTAGTTTCCCTTCACAAGATATCAAGCTGGTCCATTTAATTGATGGCATTATACTAATGAGACCTAGTGAGCGAGATGTTATAAATATTCTCAATATACCTGGGGAGCTAGTGCTGTTGTGGGCAAAGTCAAGAGATTGCGTGCTAAGGTAAAGGGCAAATTCTTGCAGTTGGTTCAACCTACAACGTAAGAAAAGGCATAATATTTAGTAGGCCTTTTGGTTTGGGAGGCAACATATTCTTCATTTGAGTGTGTTACTCCAACCCATTTACCAAATAACCCCAAAGTTGCTCATTTTGAGTAGAGCCTAGAACAAGAAAAGAAGCAGGCACAGGCTACTTGCTCTTCCACTTGCGCCATATTCCAATGGTGCTTTGAAGGATGCTGTTTGGAGCCTCTGGAAGGCTCAATTCAGGCCCTTTGAAATCAAAGTCCTGCCATCCTCTGTAAATAACACTCCCTTTTTGAGAAACGGCTCTTAGACTACTACCAGGCCTTACTACAGACAGAACGTTTAATCACGAGCCATTGTGTTACCGTGTAATCTGACCTGCCGATCACGAACTGGGTGCGGTTTGACACATAAGGGCATGTGGATTGACCCTAAATGTACATGTAAGTTACCCGAAGACGTGACCCAAATGCTAAGGGTTCCCACTCCTGGTGCACTGCCTTCTCTCTCAGCCTGCACCTATGGCCCAGTGAGAGTTCACTACAACCAGCTGACGGAGGAAGAAAAGATTCAAGACTGGTTTTCAGATGTTTCAGCACAGAAGGTAGGAACCATCCCAAAATGGGCAGCTACAGCACTACAGAACCTTTCTGGGACTTCCCTAAAGGTCAGTGGTAAAGAATATAGTATTGAAAGGCACTGCCATTGGGAAGAAGTTCAAGCAGTGTACCTGCCTTTTCATTTTGCTTGGAAGGAGAAATAGCCAAGTGTGTGATTCAAAGGCTATGGCAAATGTTTTGATTGGATAGTGAGGGACTTGTAAGGTACATATTGGAAAATTGGTGTTAAAATAATCTGGGAAAAGGTAATGTTGATAGACCTCTCTTAATGGGGGGAAAAGAGAGAGATATTTGCATCACATGTAAACGTTCACCAAAAGGTGACCTCAGCAAATGAGGATTTTTTAAAAAATCAAGGGAATGGGATTATCCATACTGTGTATACCAGTCAGCCTCTTTCCCCAACAAGGTGGTCATGGTGACAGAGATGAATGTTATGCATGGGTTCAGCATCATAGACTTCCACTCACCAAGGCCATACTTTCTAATAATACTGCTGAGTGCCCAATCTGCCAGCAGCAAAGACATCATTTCCTGAGGTGATCAGCCAGCAACTTGATAGCAGGTTGATTACATTGGACAACTTCTATTATGGAAGGGGCAGCTTTTTGTCCTTACTGAAATAGACAGTAAGGACATGGATTAGACTCTAAATATGGATTAACCTTCTCTGAATACAATGCTTTTGCCAAAAGTATCATGTGTGGATTTACAGAATGCTTTATCCACCACCATAACATTCCACAAAATATTGCATTTGGTCAAAGAACTCATTTCACAGCAAAATAAGTATAGCGATAACTCATGATCATCAAACTCACTCTCCACCATACTGAGGCAGCTGAATTAATGACACAGTGGAATGGCCTTTTGGCAATTCAGTTACAGTGTCAGCTAGATGGCAATACCTGGTAAAGCCAAGGAAAGATTCTCCAGCTGAGTGTATATGTTGTGATTCAGGATTCGATATATGGTGCTCCTTTTCCCATAGCCAGAATTAATGAGTCCAGGAATCAAAGGGTGGAAATTAGAATGGCACCACTGACTATTACCCCTAGTGGCACACTAACAAAATGTTTGTTTTCTTTTCCTGCAATCGGATGCTCTGCTGGCCCAGAGGTCTTAGTTCCAAAGCAAGGAATGCTTCCACCTAAACACAAAATGGTAATTCCATTGAACTGAAAGTTAAGACAATGGCCCAGCCACTTTGGGCTCCTTATGACTCTGAATCCACAGACAAAGAAGGAAGTCACTGTTCTGACTAGGTGACAGATCTTGACTATCAAGGAGAATTTGGACACTGTTCCACAATGGAAGAAGGGAAGAGTATATTGGTGATACAGGAAATCCTTTTGTGTGTCTCTTTGTATTATCATGCTTTGTGATTAACAACAATGGAAGACTGCAACAACCCCATCCAGGCAGGATTACTAATAGCCTAGAAGGAAAATTTGGGCCATTCCACCAGGTAAAGTACCATGACCAGTTAAGGTGCTTGCTAAAGGCAAAGGGAATGCAGAATGGATAATTGAATAAGGTAAAATACCAGCTATCACTGTGAGATCAGTTACAGAAATAAAGACCATTATTGTCATGAGTATTTCCTCATTATTATGTTATAAATATTTCTGTATAACAAATATCTTTGTTTTCTTCTCTCTTTAATCCTATATAATAAAAGGTAATATGCAAATTGACCCTCACACTGTAACGCCATCACAATATAGCAGTGTGCACAGTGGAGGCTGGGTTCCTGTAACAAGCCGTAACAAGTGATCAGCAGGGACCTGAGGCTGTGTGGTGCTGGCCTGGGGCGGGGGACCTGAGGCTGTGCCCCTCACCTGCCTGGCAGGGCTTGATGGGGGACCTCAGGCTGCAACCCCTGCCTGATGGGGCTTGATGGGGGACCTCAGATTGTGGTCTTGACCCAGCAGGACTTGACAGGGGACTTGAGGTTGCACCCCCTGCCCGGCAGGCTGGGTCAGGATCTCGTATGATTTCGCAGTCTGCACATGTGTGTGGGGACTTAATTCTGGGTCCTACGTTGTGCTCCAGACTCTGACAGGAGGAAGATTTTCATATACATTTTACTAATTTTCTTTCACCTCTGACACTTCTATTATAGAGAAAAGGCAAATAGCAATATTAAAGTATTTCCTCTAATTAATTCCCTTTTAATGTGCATGAATTTTGTGCACCAGGCCACTAGTACTATCAAATAAAATAGTAATATTCAAATGGCTTGTACCTCCACTACACCTGAAAGTCACACCCATCAACCAATCAGGAGTGAGTATGCAAATTAACCTAACCAAAATGGCTATAGCCAGGAGAGCAGGAGGCTTGAGTTGCCCTCGGCAATGGAGGAAGCCAAGCTTTCTACCTGCCCTGGCCTGCTTTGGCCTCTGCTCAAGGTTACAAAGTTTCAACTATAGAAAATAAATCCCAACAAAAATGGCTGCAGCCACAGAGCGAGCAGGAGGCTTGGCTCCACTCAAGGCTACAAAGTTTCAATTATAGAAGATAAACAAATCCCATATACTGTGCCTATGTTTTGGTCACCAGGGGTGTGGCCAGCCTGCAAACTACCACAGGCCCCTCACCAAAGCTGGCCCATGCCCCAAGGGAAACCATACCCTGATCCAGGACACCCTTCAGGGCAAACCTGCCAGCCCCCATCTGTGAACCAGGCCCCTATCCTATCAAATCCTATCTAATAAAAGAATAATATGCAAATTGACTATCACTCTAAACAAAGATGGCTGCCCCCATGTGGACATAAGATGGCAACCACAAGATGGCCAGCAGAGCAGGGTTTCTGGGAGGGAACAGGCCTGCAAGGGAGAGCAGTTGGGGGTGATCAAGCCTGCAGGGCAGGGCAGTTTAGGGGTGAACAAGATGGCAGATGGACATCACTTGAGGGGAGCCCTGGTCACACCCGCTGACATCACAGAGTGACTGGGGCCAGTGCCAGCAGCGGATGTGAATGAGGTCAGTGCTATCAGCAGGTTTGGGCGGTGGCTGCTGCCCTGATCACCCCTCAGGAGTAGGGGGAGGCAGAGAAGCCTTCAGGAGCAATCAGGGGCAGCAGCTGCTGCTCGCACCCACTGATGGCGCCTAGTGATTGAGACCGGTGCCAGGCATGGGCAGTGGGTTCAAGCAGAGACTCTCGCACCAGCTGCAGGTGTGAGCGGGGCCAGCGCTGGCAGTAGGTTTGAGTGCCCGGTGGGACCACAGGACATGGGAGCAAAGAATTTTCAGTAACCATCATATGCTCACCCTGATGACAGTGGCTGGTGCCCTGCCTTGGTCTTGCACCCCCACTTATCTGCTCCACCATCCTGCCATGGGCAAGCAACCACCATGTTCCCCCTGGTGGTCAGCGCATGTCATAGTGATTAGTTGTTAGGTTGCCGGTTGTTCCACAGTTCAGTCTATTTGCATATTAGCCTTTTATTATATAGGATAAGGAACTTAGCAAATATAATTAAGATTATGAAGCTGAAGGAAAGGAAAATATACTGGATCATCCATCCATCTGGATAGACCTGATATAATCACACAGCCCTTAAAAGTTGGGAACTTTCTCTAATTGGATGCAGAGGAAAGACTGAAGTAGAAGAGGTAGAATAGAGAGGTGGCAGAGGGGCAGTCAGAGATCATCCAGAAATGAGCAAGATAAGACATGCAACTGCTGGCTATGAGAGACAGGGACCAACATGCAAAGACCTAAAAGTCCCCTAGGAATTAAATGTGGTCCCTGACACTTACCCGGCCCGTCAATGGGCTTTCAGTCCTGCAACCATAAGGAACAGCATCCTGCCAATAACATATATAAGTTTGAAAGCTCAGAACTTCCCAATAAGACTCAAGCCAGTCAACACTTTGGTTACAGCCCTATAAAACCTAGAACTGAGAAACCAGTAAAATCAACCACAAAGACTATGAGATAAAATTTTCTGTTGCTTTAAGTTTCTAAACTTATGATACTTTGTTAGGGAAGCAAAAGTATTTTTAAATTCAGCAATTTTCTTATTTGTTATGAAGTTTATTTATAATTATCCAATTATTTGAGAAGGGCACTATTATGAGCTCTTTTCAATGAGTAAAATGTGTCTTAAAGAAATGAAATTACTTCTAGAAGATTCTGCAGAGTATGCTGCAGAGAGAAAATTCCCACCCAGGTCTTTAGGTTTTAGTTTAAATTCTTCAAACTATAACATAACAAAACAAAAACACACACCAAAAAATGTAAAAAGGAGAACCTGACAGTAATTTAATGCAGAACAGCATTAGAAGCTAGAATTTTCTTTCTCAAAACTGCTTTCTTTTTTAAAAAATATGTTTTTATTAATTTCAGAGAAAGGAAGGGAGAGGGAGAGATAGAAACATCAATGATGAGAGAGAATTGGTCAGCTGTCTTTTTCATGCCCTGCACTAGGGACTGAGCCTGCAAACCAGGCATGTGCCTGACCAAGAATATAACCTTGAACTCCTGGTTCATGGAGCAATGCTCAACCACTGAGTCACACTGGCCAGGCAATACTTCATTTCTTGACATTTTAAATAAATCTTTACTTAATTATTACTTAACCTGTATCTAAAATTATTAAAAAATTAATCTTCTATTTTGTCTTTTAGCTCCTTAAAAAACTAACCATAATGTTGAAATCCCTAAGCGCTGAAATTAAATTCTCTAGAAAAGATGTAGAACAGTATAATACTGTTTACTCCCTATTTTAATTGTATCTTGTATAGTACTATATTGTTTTCCTTGTTTAACCAACTAATTTATATATTCATATGTGGTCTAGTAATGTGAATAAATAATGCATATTTTAGTTTCATTGCTGAACTAATTCAGATGGCTTTGACATCTTTCATCGCATATAATGTCAACATTATGTCTCTTGAATTGCCAGGCTAGAGGGCGCCCAATAGACATTGTTCTTGACAGTGTAGCCAGCCTTTAAAAAAACAAAAAAAAAAAAAACCAGAGTTAAATTTTCATAACATTTGATCAAACAGGTGCAAAATAGTAATCAATGTATTACTCTAAATGTTATAGGTTTATTTAACAAGAAATAAGAAAATTTAAAAGCACAAATACACATAGAAGAAAATAAAAATTAAAACCTAATTATTATTGCTTAGAGAAAAGAGATAAACATATTTGCCAGAGTGATAACTTAGATGTATCAGTGTCCTGATCATTTCCATCAAAGCTTAAATATTTTTTCCATGTGTTAGAGCATTATGTTTTAATTGCACGTGTTCAATTTAACAATATAATGACTATCCTACATTGAAAAATAATCCCCATTCAAATGTATATTATTCTTCTAAAAACAAACACAGGTTCTGTAAAAGAATACAGCCATTACACTTTACGTGTTTTTACAATAAAATAATCCAATTATATTTCAGTCTTTTTATGTGTTTCATGACTAAAGTAAGTAGGTCTAAATCATAGTTTAATATAATTTCATTCTGTGTTTAGATTAATCTAACTAGAAGAAAAAATAATGGTGTAACTTTCTGAGAGACTATAATAAAATTCACAAGGTTAAGTTTGCAAACATTTTAAGGGACCATCAGTGACCTTGTTGGGACTTCTGGTGCAGCCAGGAGAAAGTTAAGTTTTGTTAATTGTATCATATTATATAGACTCAACCCTGGATCTAGCATAGCTTCTAGGTCCAGATTTAAGTCTATATAATATGATACAATTTTACAAGGCACAAATACTCAAAATGTAGATATAAATAAATATGAGAATCTTAATAGATATCAATTCTCCCCAGAAATTTTAACAAAAAAAAGAAACCAAAATCATTCTTTAGACAACTTTGGCCCCCATCTCTTTGAACTATATTACTGAGATTTGTATTCAACAAAGATTCATCAAATACCAATTACACTTAAAAGTTGGGTGCTGTCTAGGTAACATTTAAAAATGTGCATTAAGTGATTCATGTTGTAGTCAGAAAACTTTTTAAAGGAACCACTTTGCTTCAATATTAATAATAACCATTTTGAAAATAGAAGAATGAATGGTGACAAGGATTAACTTTTTTTATACTGAATGATATGTAAGGGGTGAATTATTTTATTTTGTGGTTAAACTACTCGTGCAATCATAATTTTATTGTTCAAAATTATATTTATTTTTTTAAATGTTTTTATTGTTTCAGAGAGAGGAAGGAAGAGGGAGAGAGAGAGATAGAAACATCAATAATGAGAATCATTGATAAGCTGCACATCCCTAGTGGGGATCCAGCCCACGGAATAGGTATGTGCCCTGCCTGGTGATTGAACCATGACCTCCTACTTCATAGGTTGGCGCTCAACCACTGAGTCATATTGACCAGGCCAAAATTTTACTCCTGATAAGTTATTTAATACCTGTCAAGCAGTATAAATAAGTACTATAATATATTAAAGCTACATGTTGATTCTGATCTTATCAGAAAATACATGCATCAACTCTTTATCTAAAAGATGTATATAATGGATATTTAAACTATCAAATTGGCAAGATTATAGCTATATACTATGTTAATTAAATTTAATCCTTCTATTTGTATTCTGGAGTTAATTGATTTAAAATTTTATTTTTTGTCACCTTTTAACAGGTTACTGATATTTGTGCCTATTTAGACTCTCAGATTAGGTGATAATGTACTCTTTTCACTGATAGAGAGTATATAAACATCTTGATAGCACCATATAATACAAGGCAGTTGAAGCATTAATAGAATATAATTCACAGAAAATATTGAAGAAGATGCTGTCCAAGCATGGTTTTATATCTCAATCTCAATATGCCTTCCCTTTGTCTCACTTGAGGATAAAAAGACATTGAGTCAGCTTGCCTTCTTATTGCCTTATAATTGTAGAGGGACAGAAATGGGCAATGAAGTAATCATACAGGTTGAAAGGAACTAATCATTAAAACCATTTTGATTGTTTGCTTTAAGATACCATTAGCTGTGCAGCAAACTGAAGTAAGGGAGAACAGATATTCGGTAAATATTGAATCACTGGTCAAGGTAATATGAAAAGTCTACTTTTATATATTTTTCAACATATATTGTCTTTCCTTAGTCAAGAATAGAGATGACAACATCCTAATTTTGTTCCTCTATTCATTCTTACTGTTAGTTCTATAGCATTTTAGACTTTCTATTCAAGTATTCAAAATTACTTATTAAAATATTTCATATATGTTATTCTTCAAGAATGAGTAAATGAGTTAGATCATGAATTTGGGAGTTTACTTTAGTCAGCTATTTTATATAATTCACTTTCATTATACTACCTAAAAAAATCCTATCTAATAAAAGAGCAATATGAAAATTAACCATCACTCTGCTACACCCACAAGCCACACCCACAATAGCCACACCCATTAGCCAATTAGGAGTGAGTATGCAAATTAACCCAAACCAAGATGGCTGTAGCCATGGAGAGAACAGGAAGGAGGCTTGGGTTTTCCCAGCAATAAAGGAAGCCAAGCTATCCACACACCCTGGCCAGCCCAAGCCTCTGCTAAAGGCTACAAAGTTTCAATTAAATGGTGGCAGCTATGGAGCTGGAGAGAATAGGAAGAGAGACTAGGTTGCCCCCAGTGATAGAGGAAGCCAAGCTTTCTGCATACCCTGGCTGGCCCAGGCCTCTGCTTAAGGCTACAAAGTTTCAATTATAGAAGATAAATAAATCCCAACCGAAATGGCTGCCACCACAAAGGGAGCAGAAGGCTTGGCTGTGCTCCAGGCTACAAAGTTTCAATAGCAGAAGATAAATAAATCCCAGATACCAGAACCTCCACTTGGGTTGCTGGGGGGCATGGCCAGCCTTGCAAATCACCACAGGCCCCTCATCCAGGCCACCAAACATCCTAAGAGAATCCCCAACCTGATCCAGGACACCCGTCAGGGCAAACCAGCTGGCCCCTGCCCATGCACCAGGCTTCTATCCTATCTAATAAAGGAGTAATATGCAGATTGACCATCATTCCAACATACAAGAGTGCTGCCCCCATGTGGTCAAAGATCCTGCCCCCATGTGGACACAAAATGGCCACCACAAGATGGCCTGCAGGGGAGGGAAGTAGGGAGGGACCAAACCTGCAAAGGAGGGCAGTTGTGGGCAATCAAGCCTGCAGGGGAGGGCAGTTAGGGGTGACCAGGCCAGCAGAGGAGGGAATTTGGGGGAAAACAGGCTGGCAGGAGAGCAGTTAGATATCAATCAGGCCAGCAGGTGAGTGGTTAGGGGGTGATCAGGCTGGCAGGCAGAAGCAGTTAGGGGCAATCAAGAAGGCAGGCAGGTGAGCAATTGGGAACCAGCAGTACTGAATTGTGACAGGGATGTCTGACTGCCCATTTAGGCCTGATCCTGGTCGGACATCCCTTAAAGGGTCCCAGATTGGAGAGAGTGCAGGTTGGGTTAGGGACACCCCTCCATGCATGAATTTCATTCAACAGGCCTCTAGTCTATATATATAAAAGGCTAATGTACAAATTGTCCCTATGCGGGTTCGTGCAGGAGACCAGGAGTTTGATCGCTTGCTATGATGTGCACTGACCACCAGGAGATGGCATGGAAGAAAGGAAGCCCCCAGCTGGCAGCCAGGGAAGGGAGGCCCCAGCCAGCAGCCAGAAGTCCCTGATTGGCCCTGATGGCTGGCCAGGCCTAGAGATCCAACAGTCCATGAATTTCATGAATCGGGTCTCTAGTAAAATGATAAAGAGATTTAAAGAGTTGTTGAGAGCTGTTGCAAGATTAAATTTTATCTCTACCTGGCAATTCAAACTCAATTATTATTTCCCTTTCCTGATTTTAAAAACCTTGGGAGAAACAACCCTAAACACTGTTAGTATAACTATTTTTTGCTTCTCTTATCTCAGATTACACTTAGTAAAACACAGTCTTTATACAAGAGCATAATCCTCAAGTAAAGTCTGATTTTTGATATCTTGTCCCTAGGCAAGTTACTTAATATCTTACAGAGTTTAATTTCTCTTGTCATATTACCAATTGAAATAATAATGTAATCTATTTATTGAAGCCTAACACATAGAACTGGTAAACAGTCAATAAATTTTATTATTAAAAATGATTATATAATATTGTTATATGATTATTATATTTTGTGAAAACTTAATGTTGATTAACAATATATTAATTACAGAATATTAATATAAGTTATAGTAATTTTAGTAATAATGACACAGAGTTGATTATTATATTGATTAAAAATGAAAATTATTTCATTGTTAGCATAAAATTTTTTATGCAATGATTTTCTGTATTTGTATCAGGTTATTTTTACTTACCAGGTGGTTTGAAACTTCTCAGTAAGGCAAAAACCTAATTACAATCTTTATTTCTTAAAAATGAGGCCAATAAGGAAGGCCCAGACAGGGCTAAACTCAGGTCTGAAGGAAAAAAGCCAATCTATCAAATGCATTTGACTGGCAAATGTTGGTAGTTAAAGAAAATTTTTGAATTTGCTTATGAGGCTTTGGGTATTTCTCATATCTATATTTACTCTCTTATTCATTTCAATTTTATTGAATACCTACTAAGAATAAAGCACTGAAAAACAAAAGATATATAAGATATTTCACATTTCCTCAAGTAGCCATCTTCTGGCACACGATAAAGGAATGGATTCAATGACTACAGTGTAAGTGAATGTTATATGAAAAGAGGCAAATGAAAAAAATCACTTTGAAGTGGATTTTACAATTAAAAATTATAAACAAATTATAATGTCAAAAGGATTATAGGGCATAGCCTGGCTGATAATAGGTGGGATCCAGAATGACAGTGTTTTAGGTGTACAAATGATCAAAGGCTTTGGGTTTGATAATCATAGGACCTATTTTGGGACTTAATCCAGGTTGGTGGAGCATAGACTCTTTGACGATTACAGTGTAAAATAAGAAAGGGAAGGCACATCAGACATGTACTGAAGAGTTCCAGCTTAAAGCATTGCGTAGGTCCTTAGGCTTATGGGGACCAGTTGCATGACTAGCTTGCCCATCTTTCACCTCCAGTGCCTAAAAAGTAGGTAGTGAATGTATTAAAATTTTGATAGATGAATGAATTAGTGAATTAAAGCTTGCATTCAATAAGAAAAGGGTAGGAAGCCGAATCCGGTTTGGCTCAGTGGATAGAGCGTTGGCCTGCGGACTGAAGGGTCCGGGGTTCAATTCTGGTCAAGGGCATGTACCTTAGTTGTGAGTGCATTCCAAGTGGGGGAGTGTGCAGGAGACAGCTGATCAATGTTTCTCTCTCATCAATGTTTTTGGCTTTCTATCCCTCTCCTTTCGTCTCTGTAAAAAAATCAATTAAAATATATATATATTTATTTTTTTAAAAAAAGGGTAGGCAAAAGGTAGATTTTAGAGATAATGATCATACGATGGTATATTATGATGAATTAAAGAGGTCAGAAATTAGCGGAGACTAAAAGGAAACACTTTTATGACAGAAGAGGAAGTGTCAAAAACTGAAGGGGCTGAGTTTTATTCTACTTGCAAGCTTACATATTAGTCTAACACAACTTCATGCATACTGGCAGAAGACAGACTCCTGGATGAAAGAAAAAATACTTTATTAATTACAGCTAAGAGGTATGCAGATATCAGTATTTGTGTTGATTTCCTCAGCCCCAATTCCCACAAAGGTAAGTGACATATGCATTAGAAAAGAGGAAAAGGAATTGTTTATATAAAGCAGTAAGGGTACCAAAATTTTGCCCCAGAGTGAAACATTAACTTTATTATACTGCACAGTGAACCTGCTCTTTGCTTGAGAGAGAAACTATCTCTTCCATCTAAACTATTTACGAACACCCTTAAAAAGATAGTTCAAACTTACAAGATGTGCAAACACACGGCAAACCCATAGTGAAGGCCAGAATTAGAAGTTGGTAGTGAAAATTCCATTCAAATCTTAACTGTACTCATGAAAATTTCTATACTTTTATTTAGTCCACGGATCAAATTTTTAATTAGAGCAGGAAACTATTTCTTATTATATTACATTTTCTTAACACTAGTAGGAAACATATTTACTTTGTTGCTTCTATACCAAAGTTCATCATAACCTAAGAGGGAAATGTTGACTTTTTTAAAAAATATATATTTTATTGATTTTTTACAGAAAGGAAGGGAGAGGGATCGAAAGCTAGAAACATCGATGAGAGAAAAACATCGACCAGCTGCCTCCTGCATACCCCCCACCGGGATTGTGCCTGCAACTAAGGTACATGTCCTTGACTGGAATCAAACCCAGGATCCTTCAGTTCGCAGGCCGATGCTCTATTCACTGAGTCAAACTGGTTTCGGCAGAAATGTTGACTTCTTACAAAAATAAATTATGTCGTAATTTAACATATCTGTACTTTTCTTTTTTTAAAGATGAGAGTTAGATTCACAGAACTCTTTAAGGGGAGAATCCATCATCTTGACAAAATATTATATATGTATTCATGCACTGGAATAACTTATATAGTAAAAAAAACAACGAATCAATTCTCTGAATGTACTAATATACACTAATATACTTTGTTCTGAGCTATATAGTAGTGACTTTTTTCCTTATGTTTATTTTATAATGTTAGATATAACTGACCTCCTAAAATAGTAAGGCAGAAGTAACATAGCCATCTATACTAATAAAAAGGTAGTATGCAAACTGGTCAGGATGCCATCACAATAATGACTAAACAGCAGGCTGTGTGGGGCAACAATGCCAGCAGGGTGGTTAATGAGAGATGACTAAAATCCTCAACAGCAGGCTGCATGAGGTGACTAGGCCGGCAAGGGGTGAATTTGGGGGTAACTAGGTTGGTGTGGGGGGAAGTTAGGGGTGACCAGGCTGGCAGGAGAAGGCAGTGAGGAGTGACCAGGCTGACAGGTGGGACAGACAGTAGGGGTGACTAGGCTGGCAGAAGAAGCAGCTAGGGGTGATCAGGACGGCAGGCAGAGGTGTTTAGGGGTGATCAGTCTGGTGGGGGGGGGAAGTTAGGGGTGACCAGGCTGGCAGGCAGGTGAACAATTAGGAGCCAGGATGGTGAGATGGATGTTTAACTGCCGGTCAGACATTCCCTGAGGGGTCCCGGATTGGAGGGGGAGCAGGCTGGGCTGAGGGGACCCCCCATTCATGAATTTTGTGTACCGGGTTTCTAGTCTATCCTATCTAATAAAAGAGTAATATGCAAATTGACCGCACATCCACTACACCCAACAGCCACACCCACCAACCAATTAGAGTGAGTATGCAAATTAACCCAACCAATATGATGGTTAATTTGCATATCCAGGTGCAGATGATGAGTAGAAGGAAGCCAAGCACTGCAGAAGGGAGTAAAGCTGCAGAAAAGCAAGCAAGCAGGGCAGGAGAGAAGGGAGGAAATGAGGCAGAGGAGATGGGAGGGAGTGAGGCAGCAGAGATGGAAAGGAGCTTTGCTCAGGCTGCAGGAAGCCCTATTCTTGCAGGAATCTTCCTGCACTGTGTTTCTAGTACTATATAAAAGGGTAATATGTTAATTAGACCAGGAAACCTTCCAGGAGACCTTTCAGATGTCTTTCTGGAAAAAGCCATAGTGGTGGGACTGAGGCAGAAACAGTTGGGGGTGAGCAGAGTGGCAGGGGTGCAGATGGGGGCAATCAGGTCAGCAGGGGGGCAGTTGGGGTGAGCAGGCTGGCAAAGGGGGGTTTTGGGAGTGGGCAGGCTGGCACAGAAGGGCATTTGGGGGTGAGCAAGCTGGTGGGGGCAGTTGGGTTAATCAGGCTGGCAAGGGGGGCAGTTGGGGGCAAGAAGGCTGGTGGGGGGCAATTCGGGGTGAGCAAGCCGGTAGGCAGAGTGGTTAGGGGCAATCAGGAAGGCAGACAGGTGAGTGGTTAGGAGCCAGCAGCCCTGGGTTGTGAAAGGGATGTCCGACTGCCGGTTTAGTTCCAATCCCTGTCCCAATCCAATAGGGATGGGGCATAAACCAGCAGTTGGACATCCCCCGAGGAGTCCCAGATTGGAGAGGGTGCAGGCCGGGTTGAGGAACACAACCCCTGTGCATGAATTTCATGCACCGGGCCACTAGTATACTTATAAAGTCCTTTGGTAAAGAATTTAACATTACCCAAAATGAAATCTGGCCCTCAGTTCATAAAGCTCATCTCTAAACCCTTGTAATGTCAGGCTCAACAATGGTATCTTTGCTTGGGGCCTTGGGTCAACCAGAGAGTTACAGTGCAATTTAGAGCGGGGACTCTGAGCCATACCAACAACTTGTTAATTTAGGATGAATCTCCGGATATCAGTTGATGTGTGAGGGATGGAGACTGAGATCAGTCATGTGGGAAATCAATCCTGCCTACCAGATAGAGACCCATTAAAATTCTGGACATCAAACTTTGGTGAGTATCCTTGGTTGGGAATACTTTGTGTGTATTGTAACACACTGATACTGTGAGTATAACAGTGTCTTGACTACATGGGAAGAGGACAAGCAGAAGCTCTATATTTAGAACTCTCCTGGACTGACTATGCCCTCTTTTGTTTGATTTTAATCTGCATCATTCTGCAGTTATAAACTATGACTGTGAGTATAGCAGGTTTAAAAGAATTCTGTGAATCCTCCTAGCACATTTTTAATCTGAGGGTGGTTTTGGAAGTCTCTGAACTTGCAACTGATGTTAGAAGTGAGGGTGATCTTGTCTGGACTGTGTTCTCGCCAACTGTGCACAGAAGATCCCAACTCTAAAAGATTATGTTTAAGAGGAGAAATTTCATCATTTTTGTGGAACATGTATTTTTGCAATTTCAAAATTTTGTTTTGCATATTTTAATATCCAAATGACAACATCCCATTTTATTTTTATCATATATACATATGAATGTTATGTGATTTTGTGAAATTCTAGAATCTCTTTTCCAAATATGTTTTTAAACCTTTCTAAAAAATTTAATGAGGTGGACTACCAACCATTGACATATATTTCATTCTTATGGACCAAACACTTTTAAAATTAGGCACATCTTACCTAAAAACATTATGTCTTTAAAAAGATAAAAAAGTATCTATTTTATAACCATCACAGGCTAATTCTTCCACATTTCTACTTAAAGTAATTTTACTCTTACATATTTCTCAAGATTTAAGAAAATTTACACTCTGAAGTCTTACACAGGCACAAAAAATTATTCAGTTACCTAATTACAAATATCATTAACTACTGCATAACCCCGGGGATCCTCCTTATTGGAGCTGTAATCCCAGCTGCAGTAAAGGTGCCTATCTACAAAAAATAAGGTCAAACCCACCCACTGATGTCATCATTTCTTTTTAAGACTACAGTAGAGACAGACAATCTGAGTGATTATAGATTCTTGCAGGTACAATAGTGTGAAAGGCAAATTTACATGCTATTATCATTAATAAATGCTTATATGCTTACTATGTGAAACATGTACACAGAGGATTGTCAAGCTTCTTTACTAGTAATGTGGTTTGGAATTGGCCAATGCAATTTTTAACTTCAGAGTTCCAGACTAATTTGGGCGAGCCATGTGCATCTAGGTAGCTGGCATGAGAGAATGTGTTCTCATTACTTCCCCTTAGCACTGTAACCTAGTGACAGTTCTTCTTTCAGTTATGGGCCAGAGGAAGAAAGCCAAAAAATCTGTCATCTTCTAAATTCACAGCATGAGGCTATAACATTTCTTTCAGACTTCATTTTTTAAAATTTCTGTCTCCTACTGACAGTCTGACTGTCAAAGTCTCAGCAGGAGATAATAATAAAAAGAATCATCAAAGAAACCCATGCTCAGAATTTCCCTATAGGAGTTTCCAGCGAGAGGAGTAAAAAGAAAAAGAAAAAAAATGAAAGTGGTTTCACTAACATTTGCCCTCCAGCAAAACATTAATAAAAGGGAAAAACAAATGTATGGTTTCCCACCCCTTAAATATGTCCCCTGATATCAGAAAATGGCATGTTTCATTATTGTAATAGATGAAAAGACGAATTGCTCAAACATATTTTGCTGTGAGCAACTTAAAATGTATAAAAATTAAAAATCATCCATAATATTCAGGTAGATAAAAGTCAGTATAAATTTACATTGATTTCAAGGTCAGAACTTTACACTAAAATTTTAACAAAAACCTATAAAAAAGGAAACTAACACTATAGTGTGATCATGAAAGCATTCAAATCACCTTAATTTAAAATAAATCTTATAGCAAGTAGCATATAATAAATTATTTTTCATTTTAACATTATAACTTTCCATTGAATTTTTGAACACTTCCATTTTTAAAATTCAAAGTATGCTTTTATTACAAGTGTTTTCTGAGTGCACATGCTGTTTAGAAGAACTCTGGATAATGTGTTATGTTAATTTGTTATTTGTTAAGTTGTAATTGCATTTTTAAAATAAACTTTTTGGAGAATAATTCTAGGTTTACAGAAAAGTTGCGAAGTTAATACAAAGAATTAATCTCATATATCCCTCACCCAGCTTCCTGTATTGTTAACATATTTTATTACCGAAGTACATTTGTCAAAACTAATACACTGACATTATTATACATATTACCATTAACTAATACAGACTTTATTTGAATTCCACTAGTTTTCTAGGATCCAATCTCAGGAGTCACATTGCATTTGGTTTTCATGTCTTCCTGGTCACTGACAGTTTGACAATCTTTACTTGGTTTTCATGACCTTGACAGTCCTAGGGAATACTGGTCAGATATCTTGTACAATGTTTCCAGTCTGGGCTTGCATTATTAATTTTTAATCCCATCAATTTGATGCATGTTTGTATAGTTTTTCCTCTATGCAAATCTTGAATAACTAATCACCCAATTAAATAAATTAATTCAGTTCATTTCATTACTAAAAAGGAGAAGCTATACTTCCAGAAAGACTTGGTAAAATTTTCTCTACTAAAGAACTTTATGACAAGAAAAGTAATCAAGTGAGATTCATTCAGTAAATTATAAGCATTTATTAAATATTTACTTTGTGCCTGGCATTGTGCTTTGTATATGTGTGTGTGGGGGAGGGCATAGAAATAAAATATGTGATTTCTTTCCTCAGAGAGGATATAGTAAAGAAAGGGGCAAAGTCAAGTAAACATAAAATAGTCATGGAAAACTTGGTGGACTGAGTGGGGAAGAGTTAATGTTAGAGACACTCCTAGACAATAAATGCCCACAATGACAGATATCCTTGACTTAAAATAATTGAATGTGTTCAAATATATCTTGTTATCTTTATAAATTTTAGAAGTTAGCAAAAGGAGATTCAGGCAAAGAGAGTAAATGCTTTAGTGTGGCTGGAGCCTATGATGGAGCATGCTTTAAACATGAATTTTAGTTTACTGAAATAGAGAGGGAAAGTTAAAAAAGAACTATTTTCTCTATTGATAAGAGCACAAAAATAAGATTTCCATTTTTAAATATGTTGAATTATTTTTTATTAAAAGAACAAGTTTAATCACTTTATATATTGCAAATGTTTTTTCTTTACATTTTCTTTTTAAACTTCTTTACATTTCAGAAAAAAATATTCTGTCAACAGTGTGGAGAATGAACTGGAGGGAAAAGAAATTAGAAGCAGGAAATTAGCAGAAAATTATTAGTATAATCAATACAAAATTATGAACTAAGGATGGAGAAAGTTTTTAAAGGAAGGTAGAATCTATAGGACATGCATGAAATTGAGTATGGAAAATTAGACATTAAGAGAACAGAAGGTATCACTTTTGAATTTCTATTTAGTTGATATGGTGTGAGCTGCCTTAGGTAGAGAATATAAAAGGCAAGTAGTGAGGAAGTAGAGAGATGTGAAAAACGTTTCAGCTTTGAACACATTGGGTTTAAGATGTCTGAGTTTGAGGATATACTAGTAATGTAGAGTTTCCCAATAGGCTGCTGATTATTGGAAATGAAGCTAAGGAGAGAAATGGGCTGGGGATACAGTTTGGAATACATTACCATATAGATGGTATTAGAAATAATAAAACTAGATTATATCCTCTGGCAGCATATAAAATGAGGGGAAAAAAAGGCTGTTATTGAAACTCAGAAAACACCCACACCCACATTTAATGAATAGAATGAATAGGCTAGCCAGGAAAAGGATACTAACAAAGAATGGCAAGCAAGAGTAGAATAAAATTTTATCATGGAAACCACAATGGGAAGTTCCATATTCAAGAACAGAGATTCAAAAAGCAGAGAATAATCAACATTGACAAAGTTACAGATAGGCCATTTAATATAGGTACTTTATTCTAAAATAATTTTTCATAGGACATCTATAATGGTTTAATTTTATAGGATCAATCAAGTAATATACTAAACACTATATTTTAAACTAAATGTTTTGTGACAAACTTGCTAATATATAATGACCAATTAAAAAAATTTTTTAAAAGCTTGTGATAAAAACTGAGTTCTCTCTCTGAAGCCCTGACATTTCTGGTATTCTAGTCTGTGACTGAAAGGAGTTACCTTGACACACAGGCAGATAGGGCAGGGGTCCAGTGGAAAACAAAGGCAGGTGGAACATCGGCAGGGGCAGACACAGAAGTCTGAGCAAGCTTAGTCACAGAAATCCACCATGAAGAAATAATAATATGCTTTGGAATCAGAGCAGGAAGCATGTAAAACTAGGGAGGGTCTACAACAAGTATGTCAAACTTGCCTGAGGGACGCATGCAGCCCACAACAAATATTTTTGCAGCCCGGCCAATAAAAATATTTTTGCAGCCCAGCCACCATAAACAGTATGTAAAAAACATTTTAGTAAAAAGTTTATAACTTAATTTTTACAATATCCCATTATATATAATTATTAATAATGAACTACAACATCCGCTAATGACTGATTTCTACAACTGTGTTGCATTCATTTCCCTTATGCGCCTTACATCATTTCTCTCCACTGATACTAGCAGCGAATATTTTAGCAGCCATTTGCCACATCATTAGTCTTGTACTGACTTGTCTGGTGTGCACAACAGGAAGTATTTCACTTTTGGAGAACAATAAAAATAGGTTTATTTGTGTTATGCTTACTAATTTGTGCAGTTTTTCAGTGTTTGGTAAGTTAATGTTCAAGAAATAATATTAATTTTTATTAAATGTTCTATTATTTTATGTTAACAATTACTCATTTATTTCAGCCCTTCGAATTCAGCATGTCTCTATTGAAATAAACCCACGTCTCTATGAAAATTGAAGTTTTCGTTTTTGTTTTGTTATTTTGCTGCTCACATAAACTTAAACCTTGTTTATTTGGCCTGTGTTAATCTTTGAGTTTGACATGCTTGGTCTACAACAATAAGACGATCTGACACTAGAAACAGAGAAAGTTCAGGTCCCTTGCTGGGCAAGAACAATGAGGGAATCAATCAGGTGGCAACAAAGGTAGATATAGGGCAGGCTTGTAGCACCTATATACTCCTAGACTATTAGCTTCACTGGCAACTCATTATTGGGCCCCCTCTCCAAGCGGGGAGTTTGAATCTGCTTGCAATAAATTTTTCATGCTTTTGCTTAAAGCTTCTGGTCCACGATACTCATTCTTTGGCATCAGGAGACATGACCCCAGGGAAGAAAGCTTGGCTCACCATTCCAGTTTCACAATGTCTAGCCACAATGATACCCCTGGAGTCATGGCCCTATCCCCTTAACTCAGGAACACCTCACCAGATTCTGCCTGGGCTCTTTCTCCTTGTGCTTCAGCCTGAAAACCTTCTCTAGGAAGTAATCAGAGACAACAGTTTTTTTATTTTAATGAAGAATCCTGTTATCTCATTCTCACCATAAGTACATCAGGTCATTTCATAATTTCTCAAGGACAGGATCCACTGGGAATAAATGTGTGGAGCACCATCACAGGCAGATCAACATGGTGGCATAGAAGGGTCCTGAACTAACATTCTCCTACAGACACAAAAAGTTTACAGCTCCATCATATAATTTCCTCCAAAAAAAACCCACAAACAAACAAACAAAAAAAACACCCGTAAACTAGATGAACAGAAACTCCACAACAAAAGATAAAAGGGCCACACTGAGATGATGAGAAGAAGAAAGACCTGGTTCTGCTCAATATCCCACCCCAGACAGTGTGACTCACAATAAGGGATATAAAAAATATGGAACTATTCTCTGTAGAGGGAGAGACTTGTGCCACACATATCAGGTATCCCAACCCTTGGCTGCAGCACTAGAGATGAGCCACCAAAACCTCTGGTTCCGAAATCAGTGAGAATTACATATACACTGAGTGGCCAGATTATTATGTGTTCAGAGATCATAGTAATCTGGCCAGTCAGTATATATGAGCCACAGCACTGTCACAGGCAGATAACATAATCTTAAAGGGCTCTCACACACACTCATTTGCTTATAGAAAAAATAATATCCCCCACAGGAGTGATGTTGGGGTTGGGGGTGAGGAGAGATTAACCAGGAAACATATATATACTAGAGGACCCATGCATAAAATTTTTGCAGGGGCGAGGGGTGTCCCTCAGCCCAGCCTGCACCCTCTTACAATCCGGGACCCATAGCTCCTAACCACTCACTTGCTCTCTCCTTACCACTTGGGTCGCTGCTCCTTAGTGCTGCCACAGAGGTGGGAGAGGCTCCCACCACTGCCACTGTCCTTGTCAGCCATGAACCCAGCTTCTGACTGAGTGGCACTTCCCCTGTGGGAGCACACTGACCACCAGGGGTCAGTTCCTGCATTGGGTATCTGTCCCCTGGTGTTTAATGCATGTCATAGCAACCAGTCATTCTGGCTGTTCTACCATTAACTGTCACTGGGCTTTTATATATTAGACTAGAGGCCCAGTGCACAAAATTTGTGCACTGGAGTTGGGGTCCTCAGCCAGGCTGTGCCTTCTCGCAGCCCAGGATTGGCCAGGGATAAGGCCAAAGTTGGAACTCAGACATCCCTCTCACACTCTGAGGCTCTCTCAGTCCACGACTCCTTGCTCCTTACCACCCACCTGCCATGGGGGTGGAAGAGGCTCATGCCACCTCCACTGTGGTCACTAACTGTGAGCCCGACTTCTGGCTGAGAGGGAGGATGGGAGTCAGTGTGGCTCAACAAGAAGCCAGGCTCACTGCTTCTTAGCACTGGTCTTGCCCCCATCCCACTGGTATGTGCGTGGGGCGGGGGGGGGGTGATCTGGGGCCAGGCTGGCTATGGGAGGTTGAGGTGCTATAGTCGCACACATCCAGCCTCTGTGGAGGCTCCAGGACCACGCTGCTCCCTGTCCCCTGCCTCTGTGGAAGGCGTGGCACTGGCACTGAGACTGTGCAGCTCCCTCTCTCACTGTGTCTGCAGAAAGGACAGTGCTGGGACCGGCAGAGCCTAGGCACGGTCCTGGCACTGCCACTCCCGCTGCCTGTCCAGAAGGGGTGAGACAGAGACCAGCCCACGCCACAGCCTCTCTTGCTGCTTCTGTGGAAGGGGTGGCACCAGGACTGGTGGTGGAGCGGGCCCACTCCTGGTGCCACCTCTCCTGTGGCCTCTGCAGAAGGGGAAGTGCCAGGCCTGGGACTGGGCTCACGCCATGGACTCTCTCCCACTGCCTCTGCAGAAGGGTGGGGGCATTGGGGCCACCATGGCTGGCCTGGTGGCACAGGCTCACCAGCCCTGCCCCCTGCCCACTGGTCATCCGAAGGACGTCTGGAAGGTCATTTGGCTGTCTGGTCTAATTAGCATATTATTATTGTAATAGATATGCATACCCCATGGACACAGACACTAGTGTAATGAAGGCCTGGGAGGGGTGGGTGCAATTTGGAGGGGTCAAGGGGGTGATAAGGGAGGACATCTGTAATACTTTCAACAATAAAGATAAATTAAAAAATAATAATACAAGGTAATTTTTTGAGACTTCACCATTTTAACCCTATTAGGTACTCTATATAAATGCTTCAAACATATTGGAAATCTTATTATTTGGTTATTTGATAAAAGCAGATAAAAAGAATTTTACAACCAATATATTCCTGAGATTGCCAGAAAGTGCTCTACTCATTACATATCACATTTTTCATTTCTTTTTTAAAAAAAATATATTTTATTGATTTTTTACAGAGCAGAAGGGAGAGGGATAGAAAGTCAGAAACATCGATGGGAGAGAAACATCAATCAGCTGCCTCTTGCATGCCCCCTACTGGGGATGTGCCCGCAGCCAAGGTACATGCCCTTGCTGGAATCGAACCCAGGACCCTTCAGTCTGCAGTCCGACACTCTATTCACTGAGCCAAACCAGTCTCGACACATTTTTCATTTCTTTTAAGCCACATTGTACCACTGTACTGATTTGTAAAAATATAAAATCACATAGATGGATTTATTTCAATGACAAAAAACAAATTTTCACATTTAAAAAATCTTTTAGTAAAAGCTGTTTAACACAAAATATAAAACCAATGGTAGAGTTCCATAACTTATGAATTGCCAAATTCTTCCAATTATAACAAATTTTAAAAATTTTCCTCTGTAAAAATAAGAACAATGGTAATAAAATAACAAACAGAACATCATCATAGTGCAATAAAATATATTCTTACTGCTGTCATCCCCTAAAGCTAAATAAACTATCTTAAAAGTAAAATGCAGAAAATTAAGAGAAATAAAAATAGATAAGAGAAACCATATGCAAGAAAATCAGGTAACCCAAAAGTCTAAATAACATCTTTATATATAAAAACATTCCTATTTAAAAAGTTGAAAAATAAAACCTATTTATATCAAAGAAAAAATCAAATCTGAAAGTACAAGAGGAACATTAACAAGCTTTTATGTGTCCAAAATTATCCTAATTTTAAAACCAAATAAAGACATTACAAAGAAAGAAAATTATAGGTTAATTTATCTGATGAACATACATGCTAAAATCCTCAACAAAATATTAGCAAACTGGATCCAGCAATACATTAAAAAGACCATATACCATCCAGATGAATTTATTCAAGGGATATAAGGTTAGCACAATATCTGCAAATCAATCAATGTGATGTATCACATAAACAAAATGAAAGACAAAAACCACATGATCATATCAATAGATACAGAAAAAGCATTAAACAAAATCCAATACCCATTTTTGATAAAACATCTCAGCAAAGTGTTAATAGAGGCATCATACCGCAACATAATAAAGGCTACATATGACTAATTCACAGCCAATGTCATGTTCATTGGGCAAAAACTAGAAGCATTTCCTTTAAGACTGGGAACAAAAGGATGTCCGCTTCCACCCCTCTGATTCAATATAGTACTGGAAGTCCTAGCTACAGGAATCAGACAAGAAGAAATAAAGACATTCAAATTAGAAAGGAAGAACTAAAACTGTCATTATTTTCAGATGACATGTACTGCATATACAGAACCTTAAAAATTCCACCAAAAGAACTACCAGAACTGTTAAATTAATTCAATAAATTAGCAGAATACAAAATAAATATTCAGTCAATAATGAACTATCAGAAAAGGAAACTAAGAAACCAAACACATTCGCTATTGCTTCAAAAAGAATAAAATAGCTCAGAATAAATTTAAGCAAGGATGTAAAAGACCTGTATTAAAGAAATTATGACACTGAAGGAAGAAACTGAAGAAAATACAAATAAGTGGAAGTATACACCATGTTCATGGATAAAAAGAATTATGGTAATTAAAATGTCCATATTACCCAAAGCAATCTACAGATTCAATGTAATTTCTATCAACATACCAATGGCATATTTCACATAATTAGAACAAATTTCAAAAATTTATATGGAACCAACAAAGACCCTGAATAGCAATAGCAATCTTGAAAAAGAAGAACAAAGTTGGAGGAATCACACTATCTGATATCAAACTATGCAACAAGGACATACATAGTATGGCACTGGCATAAAAACATTCATATAGACCAATGGAACAGAATAGAGAGCTCAAAAATAAACTCACATCTTATAAAACTAATTTTTAACAAAGGAGGCAAAAACATACATTGGGGTAAAGATAACCTATTCAACAAATTGTGTTGGGAATACTGGACAGATATGTCCAAAAGTGAAACTCAACCCACCTTCTTATACCATATGCAAGAATAAATTCACAATGAATTAAAGACTTAAATGTTATACTCAAAACATAAAAAGTCTACTAGAAAACATAGGCAGTAAAATTGCGGACATTTCTTGCAGTAATATTTGTTTCCTTGGGCAACAGAAACAAAAGAAAAAAATAAATAAACTGGACTACATCAAACCAAAAAGTTTTGCACAGCAAAGGAAACCATCAAACAAATGAAAATATCACCCACTAAATGGGAGAGCATAGTTTCCAATTACATACCTGATAAGGGTTTAATATCCAAAATTTATAAATAACTTAAATAAACTGGACAACCAAAAAACAGACAATCAATTAAAAAATCTGCAAAGGAACTAAATAGACTTTTCTCCTAAGAGGCAATATAGATACCTAATAGACATATGAAAAAAAATGCTCAAAATCACTAATCGTCAGAGAAATACAAATTGAAATCACAATGAAATATCACCTCACATCTATCAAAATGGCTGTCATCAATAAATCATCAAACAGCAAGTGTTCTCAAGATCTGGAGAAAAGGGAACCCTTATACACTCTTGGTACAGCCTCTATAGAAAGCAGTATGGATATACCTCAAAAAGTTAAAAATGGAATTACTTTTGACCTAGTAATTCCTCTCCTAGGGATTTATATCTGAAGAAAAGTGAAACACTAATTTAAAAGAATACATATTCATTGCAGCATTATTTACAATAACCAAGATTTGGAAGTAACCCAAGTGCTCATCAGCAGATAAGTAGATAAAACCTATGTGATACAGTGGAATAATACTTGGCCATACCAAAGGAAATATTACTTTTTATATCAGCATGGATGGACCTGGAGAACATTATGCTAAATGAAATAAGCTAGTCAGAGAAAGACAAGTACCATATGATTTTATCCATATGTAAAATCTAATGAACAAAATGAATTAACAAGCAAAACAGAGACAGACTCATAGATAGAGAGCAGGTTGATAGCTCTTGGGGTGAGGATGGGGATTGGGTGAGGCGGTAGTGGGACTGAGCAAAAACGAAAAGAAAAAGAAAAGTCTCATGGACAAGGAAAACATTATGGTGATTGCCAGGGGTAGAAGGCTGGTGGTGGGAAGTGGGGAAGGGAAGGAGAATATAGGAGGTATATGTGATGATGGACAGAGACTTGGCTTGGGATGGTGAACACACAATACAGTATACAGGTGATATATGGTAGCACTGTACACCTTAAACCTGTATAATTTTGTTGATTAGTGTCACTTCAATAAATTCAATAAAAAGGGGAAGAGGAACTAAAGCACAAACAAAATGGGGGCCACCAAAAACAAGTTTATTGGGAAGATTATAGAGATGATCTATTTAACTGCATAAAACCTGTAATAAATTATAGGTATAAATAAATAATAATAATAAATTATTAAAAATAGTTAATACTATCAATTACAAGATAAAAGCTATTGAATAAAATAAATTTTCATTTCCTTGTATATTATTGTAGGGAGTGGCTATAGGGTCAAGCCTCAGATTGACCTGTGGCAGGGCCACAAACAAGTCCCAGCTTGGAGGATAGAGCCCTCCTAGCATAATAAAGCTTGATTTTATAGTCCTCCCTAGTTCCTTTCTAAGTTGCTAACAGGCTGATGGAGGTGCAGTAAGTGCTGCCAAAATAAGGTGAAACTCACGAGAACATTGTAAACATGTTGTCCACTTCCCTTGTTTTGCTTTGTGTGCTCTGACTATAAAACAAAGCTTTGGCTTGCAGGCTGTGTGTCCGTGTGTCCTCATGAAGGCACCAGAGACCCACCTAGCCCCAGCTGTATTCTCTTGTCTGCTTTAATCCTTCACCGCCCCTCCTCAGGTTCACCCCTGACCGTGCTGGACTAGGTTCATATTATATGGCCTAAAAATATGTGATTTATGATTTTAAGAAAGTTAGTATTTGATTATCATTAAGTGTTAAAAGAGGAATTTAGATGTGTTTGTGTGTGTGTGTGTGTGTGTGTGTGTGTGTGTGTGTGTGTTAATTACTCATGGATATGTAAATGAAATAAGTAAAACCAGTTTCCAGAACTATATTCTACTACTGGCACTTAGGAAATGATTTCATTCCTTTTAGCAATAAATACCAATATAATTTTATAAAGACTTAACTAAACTGATTTTTATATATTAAAGGCATCACAATATTACATGATGACTTTAAAGAAAAGATGATGACTTGCCACATTCCAGGGACTAATTTGCGCATATATTACTTCACTTAATTCTCAAATCAGTTTAAATATTGTAGGCTTAACTACCATGCCCATTTTATAGATGTGTAAACTGAAATAGAGACTAGGTTGTCTGAATTTTAAAGTTAGATCCACATTTGAAACGATGCTGACTCTAGCCTATATGTTCAAGCAAGTAAAAGCAACTCTATGGTGTAGAATAAACAAGCAGAAGGCATAAAAGACTAAGAAATGGGATAATTTATGGCCCCAAAGAGAACAAATGCAGGAACTGTTTGAATCTGTACAAAAGGTCACAAGGGATACATTTTAAATTGCAGCCTTCCATATAATTTGAAAAGTGGTCAGTTGCTATCACCTGTCTCCTGATTGAATTTTTTAAAAATATATTTTATTGATTTTTTTTTACAGAAAGGAAGGGAGAAGAATAGAAAGTCAGAAACATCAATGAGACAGAAACATCGATCAGCTGCCTCCTGCACACCCCCTACTGGGGATGTGCCGCAACCAAGGTACATGCCCTTGACCAGAATCGAACCTGGGTCCCTTCAGTCTTTAGGCTGATGCTCTATCCACTGAGTCAAACTGGTTTTGGCTCCTGACTGAATTTTTAATTGTGATTTATATATTAACTAGAGGCCCGGTGTATGAATTTGTGCACTGGTGGGGTTTCTAAGCATGGCCTGCACCTTTATACAATCCAGAACCCCTCTGGGAATGTTGGACTGCTAGTTGTGGCCTGATCCCCACAGGCCAGGTGGTTGGGTCGCTTAGACTTTTATGTATAAAGATAAAATTATAAATTTCTTTTATGGAGTTATTTTCAGGTTTAAAATTTTTATTTTTTAAATGTTGAAGAATTTTACATTCCAGAGGTAATTCTTTTAATGTGATATAGAAATTCTTGCCCTGGCTCAGTTTGTTGGAGCATTGCCCCTTGCACCGAAGGGTCTCGGGTTAGACTGCTGGTCAGGGCACATACCTAGGTTGCTATTCCACCCCCAGTTGTATATTTCTCTTTTCTCTCTCTCTCTCTCTCTCTCTCTCTCTCTCTCTCTCTCTCTCTCTCTTCTTAATCTCTAAAAAAATCAATAAACATATCCTCAGATGATGATAAAAAATGACAAGAGAATTTTTAATGCTACTTTATCACACATAATCATGAATTAAATTGAGATTTAGATATTCTTAGTTATTTTATTTATGGTTGTCCTTTCCAATATGATTTATCTTCTTGAAAAATACCATCACAAATTCTATTAGTGAAAATATATTGGAGTTAAAAAATCAGTATTTCTTCCACATGAAAACATTTTTATTTAACCACGATACTTTAGTTTTGCTAAGTGATTAATACTGAATTGATGTTATTTTCAGTATGCCATTTTATGAAGTTTAGCTTTTGTCAAAGTCTTGAGAAGTTTCCTATCTGTTAATAGTAATTCTTTCATAGGTGTTATGTCCTATTCCTCTCTGGATACTTTCAAGATCTCTCTATGGTATGAAATTTCATCTAAGTATGTCTGTGTATAAGCCTATTATATATTGAGCTTCCTGAATCTGTTGATTTATCAATTATAAAAAACATTTTATCCTTTATTCCTTTAAATATTTTTAATTATTCCACTCTCTACTTCTGGAACATTAAATACTTATATAGTATAACTACCCCTCTATATGTTTTTATATTTTTTATCTGCTTATCTGTCTGTGTTACATTCTAGGGTATTTAGTCAAATGTATCACCCATTTGACTTTATAATAATCTTTTTCTGCTATTGAATCCATCAAGATTTTATTTTATTCTTATTTTTAATTTTTAAAAGTTTTTATAATCTCATTTTGCTTTTAAAATTATATTTTTCTTTTAGTTCTTTAGATGTTTTAATATCTAGGTCTCTGTACATCTAGGGTTGTTTGAATTTTTTTCTGTTGACTTATAGTTGCTTATTTCCATGAATGTTCAGTACTTTTAGTTTAGGAGATCACATTTCACTGAATGTGATTTGTGGGAATCCTACCGATGTAATTAGAGATGCTTTCCTAGAAAGAAATGTTCAAAATATTCTTCAGGGAGTACTATCAAACTGAGATCACTTCAATCCCCTTTGAGGTTCCTGTTTTAATATAGAAATTTCATGTCCAGACCTTGCTAGGAATCCAAAGCTTTGTTTACATGATTCATCTTTGACATTAGCTTTGGTCTCAACATATGCCCATTTAAAACTTACCACTCAGAGCTTCCTGCTATCATTTCAGGTTGCTGGTGTGCATGTGTACTCATGGGGGGAGGGGGTCCCTCAGCCCAGCTTGGACCCTCTCCAATCAAGGACCTTTGGAGAGTCCTACTGATGGTTTAGGGGAGAGGGGAGCAGGCCTAAGCCACAGTCTGATCCCCAGCTAGGCCTAGGGACCCTACCTGTGCATGAATTTTGTGAACCAGGTCTCTAGAGTATATCCTATTTAATAAAAGAGTAATATTCAAATTTGACCGCACCTTCACCATACCCACAAGTCATGCCCACCAGCCAATCAGGAGTAGATTATGCAAATAAACCCCAACCAAGATGGCTGCCACCACTGAGAGCAGGAGGAAGGTTTGGGTTTCCCCGGCAACAGAGAAAGCCAAGCATTCTGCCTGCTGTTGAGGGCCTAGGCCTCCACTCAATGTTACAACATTTCAATTATAAAAGATACAGAAATGGCGGCATCCACTGAGCTGGAAAGAACAGAGGCTTGGGTTTCCCTGGCAATGGAAGAAGCCAAGCTTTCAGCCTGCCATTGCCGGCCTAGGCCTCCACTCTAGGTTACAAAGTTTCAAACAGAAATGGCTGCCACCCCTGAGCAAGCAGAATGCTTGATTCTGCTCCAGGCTACAAAGTTGCAATTGTAGACATAGGTGAATCCCAGATCCCAGGGTCTCCACTTGGGTCGCTGGGGGGTGTGAGCAGCCTGCAAACCTCCACAGGCCCCTTGCCCAAGCTGTCCCTTACCCCAAGGGAACCCCCACCCTGATCTGGGACACTCTTCAGGGCAAACCAGCTGGCCCCAACCCATGCACCAGGCCTCTATCCTAATAAAAGAATAATCTGCAGATTGACCATCAATCCAACACACAAGATGGCTGCCCCCATGGGGACACAAGATGGCCACAAAAAGATGGCCAGCAGGAGAGGGCCATTGGGAGGTTACAGGCTCTGCAAGGGCTGGCAGTTGGCAGTGATCAAGCCTGCAGGTGGGGGAAGTTAGGGGTGACCAGGCCAGCAGAGGAGGGAAGTTGGGGGCAAACAGGCTGGCAAGGGAGCAGTAAGACATCAATTAGGCTGGCAGGGTAGTGGTTAGAGGGCTGATCAGGCTGGCACGCAGAAGTGGTTAGGGACAATCAGGGAGGCAAGCAGGTGAGCAGTTTGGAGCCAGCAGTTTGGAGCCAGCAGTCCTGGATTGTGAGAAGGATGTCTGATTGCCTGGTAGAATCGGACCTAAAAGGGCAGTCAGACATCCCTCGAGGAGTCCCAGATTGGAGAGGGTACAGGGTGGGCTAAGGGACATTCCTTGCTCCCCATGCATGAGTTTCGTGCACTTGGCCTCTAGTATAATTTTAAAATGCTAAAACAGGAAAAATTGTTGTCTGAAGTGGTCAAAGAGTATTATTCCCAAGGGCAAATAGCATTTTATTCTATTTTATGAATTTATGTCTACCAAATTTAGTAGCAGATTTATCCCTGGAAGAAAGTATACATTAATCACTCTCTGTAAATTTACTTCGGATATTCATTTATCTAATTCCTCTATATGACTGTGTTTGACTCAGTCCCATACTCTCCAGGTAATGTTCCATATTCTATTACTGTCCCTTGCTTAGCTTTGTATTCTCAACTGGCTAAGAGTAAAGCAATCTGATAAACTAACATTTAGGGATTGTAGAATAAAATTGGTTACAGATTAATGTGTTAAGCCCTTTAAGGTGTGCTGAGATTTTTGAGGATTTTTTTTTCATTATGTCATTTAAGGCAGGGAAATATTCAGGTTAAAAAATTGTTTTGAGCAAGAAAGCATGTCAGTAATTCCTTAAATATTATTATAAATGAAATCGTCTATCTTGCCAAATACAAAACTGCTTAATACAGGGGTAGAGTAAGATATTAAGAAATACAATAGATAAAGTAAATCGTTTAATAGTTTCCCATTCCTAAAATCAAATAATCAACATTTGAAGACATCTTTAAATATATCATTTCATATGAAGCACAAAATAAATCCTAAATACCTCTCCTGGAAAGTGCTGCACAATGCATACTTCAAAACCTGGAAACATGCCTTGACTCATGGCAAGTGCTCATCAATTATTTGTTTTATGACTTAGTAAATATATGCATTCATTTCAAAAATGGATAAGGAGTGCTCCATAATGCAAAGGCTCTGATTATTTAGTAATCTCTATACTTTATATATATTATACTTTCACTATTATCAAATTAATAATGTGAGGCCTCACTTCTTTTACTAGTACAATAGCACTCAGATTTTTCACATATGGATAATATTACCTTGTCTTAGTGTCATATAACTTACAGGTTTGAACACTTAAAATTTGCCCAATCTTTTTTTTAATCTTTAGTGGAATATATACTAATTTATTTTTAACATGGCAAGTCATGTTAGATTATGGTTAAAAACACGAGGCTCTTTGCCTCCAGAGGCTGATTTGTTGACACGCAGCCTATAACCTGATGTTAAGCAGACAGCCACATGCTTTGATACTATGACAGCACAATAAGAGGAGACTATTCATTACTCCACACGTCTCTTAGTGAGAACTTTTCTGATCCAATACCTGTTTGCTGTCAATATCCTAGCAGGTTTCTCAGGTAATACAGCAGACATCTGGTTGGGTCATTTAGCTTTCCATTTGCAAATAAGATTATGTGTACATAATTGTCCTCTCTTGGAAGAGGGAAGGACTAGATTTCTTAAATATTGTGCAAAAAATACAGATAATGGAGATTCACAGATTTTTCCCAATATTGTATCTTTGTTTATCATTTTATGGAATCTGGCACCAAAACCCATATCAAAGGATCATCATTACTTTATATTTAATATTTCTGCAGTTCAACTTAATCACTATTATGACTAAAATATTACAGGTAAGTCTGATCTATTTATATTTTTCATACAGATTTTGGGGGACATTCACAAGTTTATATTATCTTTCTCTCATCCATCCATCCATCCATCCATTCCTATATAATCCTATGTATATGTTACTACTTTCATTTATATTTTTAAAACCACACACATGCTACTATTACATTCATATAATAGAGACTTCTTTTTAAAAATATTTTTATTGATTTGAGAGAGAGAGAAAGGGAGAAGGAGAGGAAAAAACTTTGATGTGAGAGCGAAATATCAATTGGCTGCCTCCTGTAAGCCCTCCACCAGAGATCAAGCCTGCCACCTTGGCATGTGCCCTGACCAGGGATTGAACCAGAAACCCTTGCTGCACAGGACAATGCCCAATCACCTGAGCCGCCCCAGCCAGGGCTGGAGACTTCTGTATATTTTATTTATACATATCTAAAAAGCAAGTACGCATTTGAGAATTTTCATAATAATATGTAAATTTTTGAATATTAGTTATTTTGCTCCTCTGTTCTGGTAATTTTAATCTGCCATTACAGTATCAGCATTTCCACAGGTGTAAATCCACTGCACGGTTGGTTTTCCCCCATGGGATGGTAGAAGAATTAACTATTGAATGATTAAAAACCACTTTGTGCAAATTAAGTGGCATATGAATGGTTACAATAAAGTAATGTAACAACATTCTGCAGAAATATATCCTCTCAAAAATTTTTATTGGAAAAGAAAAAAAACAGTTTAGCAATAACCAGAACAAATCACAGGGGGAAAAAATGGAATACTTTTCACTTTTAATAGTTAGAATTAGGAAATTACACAATGACTAGAATAGACATAGACTTATTATAAATATTATGTAGTCATAGCATAATTTTTACCTATAATTCTAAATGTTCCCCTAATGTCAGATGAAGTAATATGCATATTAACATGAGAACAGCTAAAGAGATTGTCAAACTGAAATAATATATAAAAAGAACCTGATAAATATGTCTGAATGAAAATTCTGAAAATCACATTGTAAAGTCTATTTAAGGTAATGGGTATATTTTAATTGCTATAGAAAGATTACAAAAATGACATTCAAGACAGAGTCAGAAAATCTGAGACAATTAGAAATACCTATATAATCAACTAGAGCATATAGATATTGACAAAACAAAAAAAGTTAGGATTTTATAAAAATTATATCTGAATTATGGCCAAACTGATTTATAATAAAAGAAAATTAGATAATACTATCCATATATATAAGAATTGTGAATCTGTTTTGACAGAAAAAACAAAGGAGAAAAGCAAAAGCTCAAGATACTAAATGAATGTAGGAAGGATACACAGGATATTGCAGATATACATATAACCCAAAGGAGAAAATAACAAAGGCTGATTCAGGAAATGAGTGATAGTTTCCATGAACCATCAGCTACCACCACCAGCATCCAAGTAAAAGAGAAATAATCTATATATATAAAAGCCTAAGCAACCATCGCAACTGAATGAATTACTGAACAGGCTGTGTGGGGCGACCAGGCTGGCAGGGGGGTTAGTGACAAGTGACCAAATGACTGAGCAGCAGGCTGCATGGGGTGACCAGGCTGGCAGGGGGGTCAGTAAGGGGCAACCAAATGACTGAATAGCAGGCTGCGTGGGACAACCAGGCCCACAGGGGGGACAGTTGGGGGCTACTAGACTGGGAGGGGGGCAGTGAGGGGTGAACAGGCTGGTGAGGACCCAATTAGGGGCAACCAGGGTGGCAGGGAAGGCAGTTGGGGGTGACCAGTCCAGCAGGGGGGCAGTTGGCAGAAATCAGGCAGGCAGGCAGGTGTGCAGTTAGAAGCCAGATTGTGAGAGGGATGTCCAACTGCCAATTTAGACCTGATTCCAAGGATTGAGCCTAGACCAGCATTTGGACATCCCCAACGGGTCCAGTATTGGAGAAGGTGCAGGCTGAGTTGAGGGGACCCTCCCCACTCCTTGCACATTTTGTGTACCAGGCCTCTAGTTTCATTTATAAAATCCACTTTGGCAGACACCAACTGTTATTTACTTTGATCACCAACAGACATTGAAATTCCATTATAGGTTTACTTCACATAATCAACACATACTTTACCACTGTCCCTTCACATACCATACACACGTAGGAAGTGATTCCAATGGGGACATAAACATTTCAGTAGCAAAAGAAAGGAAAATGCAAAAATATCTAAATTAAAAAAAAAATACATTTTTCAGTGTTGAGATTTTAGACTGTTTCTACATCCAATTAGCTAATTTTTAAATAATATATATAACCCAACAAAAGGAGTGGCAGAGAGGCAGATTGACTTTTAGAATGCTATAATTATCTCTTATCAAGATAATTATAAAATGGCACTTTTTCATAATATTATTTTATACTTATCACTAGTGGCCCAGTGCATAAAATTTGTGCATGGGGGGAGGGGGTCCCTCAGCCCAGCTTGGACCCTCTCTAATCAAGGACCTTTGGAGAGTTCTACTGATGGTTTAGGGGAGAGGGGAGCAGGCCTAAGCCACAGTCTGGCTTCTCTTTGCAGGAAAAAAGAGGTGACAGGTGGGCTAATCAGGATTGCGCAGGCAGTGAGCAGCCAGACTGCCCCCAATTGTGCACTGGCCACTGGTGGCCTCCCTCTGTGGGAGGCAACTCCAGCAGGCCTATCTGGGAACAGTGCTGGGTGGCCTTGCACCAAATCGCCCCACTGCTGCTGCTGCCTGTGGCCTCCCTCTGAGGTGGGTGACCAGGTGTATGATCAGGTGATGGCGCCAGCTCCCATTGCCCCACCACCACTGGTTGATGCTGCACCCCCCCCCTTTGCCATCCCTTCCCTCTACTCACTGGTATGTGCCCTCACTGGCTTGGTGACAACTGCTCACTGCTCCCCCCCACCCCCCCACTGACCGGCTGTTCTGGCATTTGGTCGATTTGCATATTATAATTTTACTAGAGGCCCAGTGCATGAAATTCGTGCACAGGGGGGGGGTGGGTATATCCCTTAACCCAGCCTGCATCCTCTCCAATCTGGGACCCCCTGAGGGATGTCTGACTGCCCATCTAGGCCCGATCCTAGTAGGATCGGGCCTAAACGGGCAATTGGACATCCTTCTCAAAATTGAGGACTGCTGTCTCCAAACTGCTCACCAGTCTGCCTCCCTGATTGCCCCTAACTGCTCCACCTGCCAGCCTGATCACCTGCTAACCACTACCCTGCCAAACTAACTGATGTCTAACTGCTCCCTTGCCAGCCTGTTTGCCCCCAACTTCCTTCCTCTGCCGGCCTGGTCATCCCTATCTCCCCTCCCCTGCAGACTTGATCACCCCCAACTGCCTTCCCATGGAGGCCTGGTCCCTCCCAACTGCCCTCCCATGCTGGCCTGATTGTCCACAACTGCCCTCCCTTGCAGGGTCTGGAACCTCCAATGGCCCTCCCCTGCTGGCCATCTTGTAGTGGCCATCTTGTGTCCACCTAGAGGTAAGATCTTCGACACATGGAGGCAGCCCTCTTGTGTGTTGGAGTGATATTCAATCTGTGTATTACTCTTTTATTAGATAGGATAAAGGTCTGGTGCATGGGTGGGGGCCAGCTGGTTTGCCCTGAAGAGTGTCCCAGATCAGGGTAGGGGTTTCCTTGGGATAAGGGGCAGCCTGGGCAAGGGGCCCACCACAGCCTGCCCTCTCCTGCTGTGCATGGCTCGTTCTCTCCCTCCACTGGCGGGAGAGGGTGGACTGTGGGGCCTGCTGGAGGCTCGGATGGCCCACCCTCTCCCACCCCCTGAGGACTGCTCTGCCTCAGCCCCACCCCCCCACAGCCCAGGTCTTGCACTTGCTGGCTGGCTCTGCCTCAGCTCCTGATTGGCTGGTGGGCGTGGCTTGTGGGTGTAGTGAAGGTAGGGTCAATTTGCATATTACTCTTTTATTAGATAGGATTATATAGGACTGTTTTAGTTGTTTTATTCCTTGTTTTCAAATTAGATCTAAACTTTTGTTGCTTTTTTCTTCCGTGCCTCCTTCCATTGGTCCATCCTCTTCTTTATGTTCTTACTGAAGTGATTTTTTGGTAAACTAATACTGATCATTTAAACATAGACAGAACTGACTTTATAAACCAGTTTCAGTTTGAGGGATTTAATTTGGTAATCTGATGTTGCTTCAAATACTCTTTGACAAAAGTAAAGCCTCTCAATTTCCAGTTATTTAGTACAAAGTACAAAAACAAAGCAGATGTAACATTTGTAAGAACTTAGTAGCAGTTATTTAAGTTTAATGGGAAGACTCTGTCATCTTTTGGTGTGGCATACCGACATTCTCCCCTTCATCAGGCTTCTCTGAGCTCTCTTCTCAACTAGCATCTGGCTTTTGTGTTTCCTTTGTTATCTCTGCATTGTTAAATTTCAGCAATTGTCCCCCACCCTCAATATCTGATCATCTTTGATATCTAATTGTGTGCTTTCTCCTTCTCCATTCCTCAGGTGCAATCAGATCACCTGGCCTGCCATCACAAGAATCTTGATAGGTGGAAACCCAGGGTCTTTATGACTTTGATTAAATTTAGTTTTAGACCCTAGTTCTAGAAATCATCTCTCTCTGCGTAGCTCTCGGAGGCCTAGCCGTTCCCCTGGATAATTGGCAACCCCCAGACAGCAGGAGACAGGAGCCTGGACATAGCTAATGGTCACACTGTGGGGACCTCTGGCAGGCTAAAGATAACATCTGGACTTTGGTTATGCTTCAGTTTCTGGGACCTAAGGTGGAATGACTCCCTTGAGATTATACAGAAGGATACAGGCAATGACTATAGAGCTGTCTTCAACACCTGAAGAAATGAAATTACCCTTATCTCACCTCCAACTAATCAGCTCCCAGCATGACCCCAAACCCCTAACCCACAGTGTCTTAAGATTTTACCTGGGGAGTTAGGGTTTTGACCATTAGCTTTCCATTGCCCTATATAGCACGATTCATAATAGCCAAATTCTCAGTGCTTAGTGTTTGGCTCTGCTAGTATGGGTAGACCAACTCTTTCTGTTTTATGACAAGGTCAGTTTAGCTAGAATCTTTCCCTGATGTTTCCTCTTTGTAATGTTCATCCACTGAACCCCCAACCCTGCTCCTGAGCTATCATTTCCCATTTTTTGTTGTTGTAGTTGAGCCTGATTTCTCTCCCTACTATAAAACCTCATTGCACTTATCATGATAGTCCATTTAAATAAAGTCTGACTTACCATCTATAATAACAAAAGCATAATATGCTAATTAGACCAGATGTCCTTCTGGACAACGTTGGGGCTGCGAGGGAAGCCTGGGGTCCTAGGTGCCAGAGGGAAGTCGGTGCCGAAAGGTGGGGGAAGGAAGTCCTACTCTTGCATGAATTTTATGCATCAGGCCTCTAGTTTAGAATAAGGGGCATAAATAATTTTTTCTTTAACATCTAAATTTCCAGGAGAAAGCTGTTTAGTTGTAATGTGGTAATAAATTATGTCTTCCAATCTCTCTCTCTCTTTCTTATCCTCACATGAGGATCTGCTTACTGATTAGAGAGAGAGACATCAATTAGTTGCCTACTATATGTGCCCCAACCAGGAACAAAATCCTCAACCTGGGTATGTGTCCCAAGCAGGAATCAAAACATAACTCTTCAGTGTTCAGAACAATATTCCAACCAACTGAGCCACATGGACCAGGGCTTTTCAATGTTTCTTTATGTAATTATTTGGAAGTATGTGCAGTTGTAATGTCATTTGTGCTAAATGCAAAAAATAAAGCAACCTTGAATTAATTTTATATTTTTACTAGTGGCCTTGTGCACAAAATTAATGCAGTCGGGGGGCTGAGTTTCCCAGCCTGGCCTGTGCCCTGGCCTGTGACCCCACGATCCATTGCTTCTGCAAGTCTCAGACCCCTGGGCCTGGCGCCGGGACTGGTGACATGAACCTCATGTCCCGGGGTCAGGGCCAGGGACGGGGACTCAAGCCTCACACAAGTCCCTGAAGCTACAAGTCCCCGCCCACCCGCGCATGCTGCACAAGCAGCCTCCTTCTGATTGGTACTATGCTTGAGGACGTCATGCATGTTAGCTCTTTATTATTTAGATTATGCTTCAGACTGAAAATAGCTACTCAAAATTACAGGAAAATTGCTGTTTTCTTCTGCACTCAGGGAATGCTGGCTGAATCACCAGATCTGGAATTAACACTCCTGGGCCGTGCTCTAAGCAGCCAGTGCTATGATGTGGAGTCAGAGACAAAAGAACTACAATTCCTGGCCATTAGAATCATGTGGGGGTAATACTCAGATTATCACCAGGACTAAATCAATAAATCTCAAATCTGGGTCAAGAAAGAAAACTGCAGTCCTTTTCAAAAGTTTCAGACTAGCTAAAGAAAATGTCTTTTAAAGCGGTAGGAAATCTTGTACCTGCACCAAGATAGGCTTTTGTAACATAATCATAGCTTTAGGATGCAGCCTGCTTGCCCTTTGATCTCAAGTAAATTGCATTTTATAATCCATTCACTAGACCAAAGCACAGTGGAATGGGCAACACTGAAACCTTTTCTTAAGTCTTCTATAAAGATGAACTACATCAATAGCCTTTACTTATGTCCTTAATATGACTGAGATGAATACTCTGAAACAATCTGAAAGCATGTAGATTGGGTTTGCAATTCAGTGAATAGAGAGCAAGAGAATGTGTGTGTGTGTGTGTGTGTGTGTGTGTGTGTGTGTGTGTGTTTATCTCCTAGGCCCATGGTTGGCAAACTGCGGCTCAATGAGCCACATGGAGTTCTTTGGCCCCTTGAGTGTGGCTTTTCCACAAAATACCATGGCCTGGATGAGTCTATTTTGAAGAAGTGGCATTAGAAGAAGTTTAAGTTTAAAAAGTTTGGCTCTCAAAGGAAATTTCAATTGTACTACTGATATTTGGCTCTTGACTAATGAGTTTGCTGACTACTGTCCTAGGCTATTTTGATTAGCAATCTGTGATTTCATTTAAAATTTAACAACTTTCAGTATCTAAGTAGTAATACTATCTAAAAATATTTATTTCACTTTAATCAGGTATTTGTTTATCCATGGTTAAAAGCAACTGGCCCAGAGTCACTTTTGCTAAACCCATCTCACCAATCACAGCCTTAATACCTAACCTAATTGCAGTCTGGATCTTCCTCAGGAATATAACCTTTTATTTATTTACTGGAGGCCCAGTGCATGAAATTTGTGCATGGGGGGGGGGTACTCTCAGGCCACCATGCACCCTCTCCAATCTGGGACCCTTTGGGAGATGTTTGTCTGACAGTTTAGGCCCAATCTTAGGGATCAGGCCTAAACCGGCAGTTGGACATCCTCCTCAAAATCCTGGATCACTGTCTCCTAACCGCTCACCTGCCTGCCTGTCTGATAGCCTCTAACTGCCCCCCGCCCCCTGCCAGCCTGATTACCCCTACCCGCTTCTGCTTGCTGGCTTTATCGTCCCTCACTGCCCCCACCTGCCAGCCTGGTTGCCCCTAACTACCCCCCCCCCCCCTGTTGGCATGATCACCCCTAACTGCCTCTACCTGCTGGCCTGATTGCCCTGAACTGCTCCCCCCCACAATGGCCTGGTCACCCCATGCAGCCTGTTGTTCAGTTGTTTGTTTGCCACTCATTGCCCCCACTGCCACCCTGGTCACCCCACACAGCCTGCTGCTCAATTGTTTGGTTGCCCCTCACTAACCCTCTTTTGGCCTGGTCACCCCACGCAGCCTGTTCAGTCATCTATTCAGTTATTTCAGTTGTGACAGTAGCTTAGGCTTTTATATAGATAGATTTTTACACATCCTATACTCCAATGAAGTTCCTCTCCTCTTCTTTCTTTAATTTCATTTTTATTGATGAGACTATTACAAATGTCCCCATTCTATCCCCACCTTTGCCCACCTCTACCTAGTCCCTGCCCCTCTTCCCTTAGGCTATCACCTCACTGTTGTTTGTGTTTATGGGTTATGAATATATGTCTTTGGCTAATCTCTTCACCTTCTTTCATCTAGTCCTCCTTCCCCCACCCCCACCCCTGACAGCTGTCAGTCTGTATCCATGAGGATGTGGAGAAAAGAGAACCCTACACAGGTTAGTGAATCCACTATGGAAAAAAGCATGAAGTTTCCTCAAAAAAATTAATATGGAACTTCCTTTGATCACTGATCCCACTTCTGTAAATATAGCCTAAGAACCTGGAAACATCAATCAAAAAGGATATGTTCATCACTATGTTCATGGTAACATCCTATCTAATAAAAGAGTAATATGCAAATTGACCGTACCTTCGCTATGCTCAATAAGCCACGCCCATAAGCCAATCACAGGGATGGATCTCGGGGCTCTGTCATGGTACCCGTGGTGCCCAGGACTGGAAATGGCCTCTCCCTGAGAGGCCCTTCCCGGCCCTGGGGTTAGGCCGGGCCTGGCTGAGGGAGGTGAGGACAGAGAAGGGGTGAGCCAGGCGCCCTATGAACATGAACACCCACTGAGCCGTGGAGTAGCAGGTGAGATATGTGCCTGAGGTCGCTTGGCTGCAGAGTGGTGGAGTCAGGAGTTGAATCCAGGTGTGTCTCTGCCCGCAGCTCATCACCTCTCCACTGTGCCTGGCTGGGCTTGCCAAATGATGCCACCTGCGGATGGTGATGCTTGCCAAGTCTAAGCTGGGTCCTGAGGCTGAGGAGGGCAGTGGAGGGGAGTGTCCCAGCTCCTGCCTCCCAGAGCTCCCGGACTCCAGTGCGAGGCCCAGCCGTGGTGGCAGGAGAGGAGCCAAGACACAACCCTGAGACAGAGGAGACCGAGCCACACAACCCAGCCTGGCCTATGTGCAGAGCGGTGTCAGGGAGTGTGGGAGAAGAAGTGAGAAAGGTGAGAGCTAGCACACAAGCGGCAGGGATGTCTCCATGGGCCAGAAAAGCACTGGACCCAGACCATCTGCAGACCCAGGCCGGGACTCCGCCAGGTGTGCGTGGCCCCATTCCTGGGGTAAAGGGACCAGAGTTTCTCTCAGAACAGGACCTGGAGCTGGGCTCACAGCCCCCCCACCCCCCTTATGGGACCGTGATGGTCTGGGTCCGTGGGCACACTGTGACCCAGGATCCAGAGCCGCACTCAGCCTGGGCACCGGGCCCAAGCACCGGGCGAAGGATCCCTGTTCGCTGTCCCCAGCAATGGTTCTGACCCTGGGCCTCCCGCCCTGTAACATCCAGAAATCCGGGAGACAGAGGGGTGAGCTCAGAGGCAAAAGCAAGCCCCAGGCCTCGGGCTGTCTGACTCAGCAAGAACTCGCAAGCCGACACCTGGGAAACCTGTGGGCCCAGGGCACTAAGGAAGCCGGTAAATAAAAGCCCCCACCTACGTGTAGGAAACACCAAAGACATTATATGCACAGGAAAAATATAATAGAAGTTTTTTTATTATTGAAATATATTTAAAGGTAATTACTGTAACTAAACAAATAATGATGTAATGTCAGTTTTATAACATCTGTGTAAGTAAAATACATGACAAAAATAGCACAAAGACTGTCTGGGGAAAATGAAATTTTGTTACAGTGAAGTTTCCATACAGGATGTGAAGTGGTAAAATATCCACTTGAAGATAGACTGTGACAAGTTAAAATCCTATATAATGAAGAGCTAATATGCAAATATTCATCACACCTTCATGCCATCATGCCATAATGGCTCAGACACTCAACACTGAGGAGAGAGAAATGGGGACCAGACAGGCTACAGACTGGGAGAGGAACAAGCCACCCACTCCATGGTCCCGGATGCCAACAGCTGTGCCTGCCTCTCTGGCCCAGGGGAGGGACAAGCCGCCTGCCTCTCAGTCCTGGGCACCAGCAACTGCACCTGCGCCTGTGGCCCAGGAGAGGGACAAGCCGCATGCCCTGTGGTCCTGGGTGCCTGCAGCTGCCTGTGGCTGCGGCCGGCCTGAGTGAAGCTGGCCCAGCTCCTGGGTGCCTATAGCTGGCCAGAGGGAGGGAAGCCTGGGTCCCAGGTGTGGGGCAAGGCAGAGGCAGTTAGGGGCAATCAGACCAGCAGGGAAGCACTTAGGGGTGATCAGGCTGGTAGGGGAGCAGTTAGGGGGTGATCAGGCAGGCAGGCAGAGGTGATTAGGGGCGATCAGGCAGATAGGCCAGTGAGCAGTTAGGAGCTAGTGGTCCTAGATTGCGAGATGAATGTCTGACTGCCAACAGTCAGAGTGCCAACAGACAGACATCCCAGAAGGGGTTTCTGATTGGAGAGGGTGCAGGCTGGGCTGAGGGACCCCCCTCCCTTTGTGTATGAATTTTGTGCACTGGGCCACTGCCACTAGTTATTTATAATAGCCAAAATCTGGAACAGCCTAAAGGCTCATATGAATGGATAAAAAAACAAACTATGGAACATTTACACAGTGGAACCCTACTTGACCATAAAAAAGAAAGAAAATTTACCTTTTGCAACAGCCGTCAAAGGAAGGTGACTTTGCCTGAAACAATGCTTTGCTTTGCTTATGACTTCCTTGTCCAACTAACTCTCTTTCTGCTTCTACAAACCTTTCTTTTATTTAAAGCTCTTTGGAGCCACTTTATATTTGCTAGATGGGATGCTGCCCAATTCATGAATCATTGAATAAAGCCAATTTGATCTTCAAATTTACTCAGTTAAATTTTGTTTCTTAATACCACATAAGTATAAGGGCTTTATGGTCATTTAAAACATTTCTCTTTGGACAAGGAAATAATAATCTGGTGCCTATTTTTAAATTCAAAATAATTAAGATAAAAAAATCACCTTTTTAAATTCTTTCAAGCTGGAAGACAACTCATACAGTTCCCTGTTGCCTTCCAATGAATACCTGACCATATTCTTGCATTAGTGGGGCAAAGTAACTGAAACTATATACAGTGATAACAGATGTAATCTTAAATTTTCCAAAAATATTTCTACTTATTTATATGGTTAGTAGATCATTTCATTTTCATACTAGTATAGCTGAAAACACACACAGAGCTGAATTAGTTTCCTGTATAGGAATCCATACGTTTTGTGCTTAATGCAGAAATGCCAGAAGCAATCAACAAAAGCATGTTTCAGTATCTATCCAAACTAGATATTTCTCCGCTAAAGGTTAACACTTGCCCTAAAACATTATTAGATGTTAAGTCCAAGGAGGAAAATAATGGTCTTTTCTGGTGACAATTCACTAAATAAATACAAAACAAACAAGACATTGGTTCTTCTAGCTTTAAATCTGATAGCCAAAGGCATGTCCTTTCTCACGTGTCCTTTACCACAGCCTCCATTTCTGTAAGCAATACAGCTGGACTGCCTCTAATGAGGAAAAATCCCTCCTTTGGCACTTAGGGGGTCAGGCTGCTCTGAATTAAACTTTGTAAAACCTTAAAAAGTGGGTCAGTCACTGTATGTCAGTAAAGATGCTTCCAGCAAGTCAAAATATGGTAGATCTGAAACTATTCAGGCCCCTCTGCTAACATTTGATATCTAACCTTAACATTTCTGAGTGCAATACGACAGGCTGAAGCAGGACCTGCAGCAGTTGCTGAGCATTAGTAACTTCTAGGATTAAGGACATAACGTTTGATATAGCTTGCCAAGATCAATAAAATTGTCTCAGGACAACCTAATTTTACATTTTACCTATATACAGGAGCTCAACTGGAACAGAATGAAACAGGGAGAAGGGAAAGTGGGGGCCTCTCCTCAAAATGATGTCCAAAAATGAGTCTTCTAAAGGAAATATTTGACAAGATATTTAGTAACCTTACTCTAAAAGACATTAGAGGAAGTAGTGTGAAAGCTGGACTAGGAAAAATCCAGAAAGGCAATCCAGGTTAGCCCCTCCCTCCCTCCCTCCCTCCCTCCCTCCCTTCTTTCTTTCCTTCCTTCCTTCCTTCCTTCCTTCCTTCCTTCCTTCCTTCCTTCCTCCCTCCTCCCTCCCTCCCTCCTTCTCTCCCTCCCTCTCTTCCTCCTGCCCTCCCTCCCTCTTTTTCCTTCATCAGGTCGATTTTCTGAATAATCAAATCCAACTTCTCATTATGCCCATAATATTAAAAAAAAACAGCTCTGTATTAAAAAAAAACACACAACAACAGAGTTCCCAATAAAATATATCTCTTAAAATGCTACTTTAATTATCTTTATTCCTCTATTCTTAAATTAACTCAGATTAACAATTAAATCCATATAAGAATGTCTAATCATGGTGCTAAAAAATTGTCATTCAATGTTATTTTGGATTGAATCTAAATTTATAAGAGATTAATGAAGAAGCATAGAGACTTAAATGTGTAAAAATAAGGAATTTCTCCTGAATATGATAAATTACCATCCTCAGTTTCCTTATCTTCCACAGATATTGATTAGAATTATGGCTATTAGTTAATTATTTGGGATGCTCCCTTTCTAATGCTATCTTGGTCAAGATATGCAGGTGGGGATTTGGGGGTGGTGCTTAGTAAAGTGAGTAAACATAAATGTGGAGTTTATTAGAAGGTTATGGAAGCATTTCACAAAAATAAAGCAAGAATTTAGAGGTAGGAACCTGTCAGCAATCAGGGAACTACTCTCCTATTCTCTCCCCTGTCCCCTGTCCACTTCCCCCTCTCCCTGTCCCTCCATCTCTCTCTCTCTCTCTCTCTCTCTCTCTCTCTCTCTCTCTCTCTCTCGGAAGGGGAGGTATTGATGGTAATAAACCTGACCATTACATAGTCAACGTCTGAATGCTGCTTACCACAGATGAACTCCTTTCTTGCAATATATATATATATATATATATTTATATGAAGCCAAGGTATTATATACATGAATAATTATCCATGTATTGATTTATATTATGGCAATGAATACATGTATATTATGGTAGCATATATACATTTTTAAGTATATTACTAAATTTTTAAAGAAAAGAATGTTTCCATTGCAACCCAAATATTAGCACAACTAATGATATTGGCTACATATGCTATTTTACATTTTAAATTACCAAAAATATTGTGAAATTATACCTAAATTATGATTTTAATTTTCTGTTCTGTAAATAATAAAATTATAATTACATACATTAGCATTCTTTTCTATGAATCTTAAAAGTATCACAGGCTATAGTTATTTCTAAATCAGATTAAAATATTCTGGAAAAAATCTACACACACACACACACACACACACACACACACACACACACACACTAGAGGCCAGGTGCACAAAATTCATGCAGGGGGATGGGAGGGTGGGAAGTGTCCCTCAGCCCAGCTTGCACCATCTCCAATCTAGGACCTCACGAGAGATGTCAGTCTGCCCATTTAGGCCTGATCCCAGTAGAATAGGGACTAAATGGGCAGGTGGACATCCCTCTTACAATCCAGGACTGCTGGCTCCCAACTGCTCACCTGCCTACCTTTCTGATTGTCCCTAACCAATTCTGCCTGCCAGCCTGATCACCCTCTAATCACTCTCCTGCCAGCTTGATTGATGCCTAACTGCTCCCCTGCCAGCTTTTTTGCCCCTAGCTGCCATCATCTGCAGGTCTGGTCACCCCTAACTGCCATCCCCTGCAGGCCTGGTAACCCTTAACTGCCCTCCTTTGCAGACTTCATTGCCCCCAACTGCCCTCCCCTGCTGGCCATCTTGTGGTAGCCATCTTGTGTCCACATGGGAGCAGGATCTTTGATCACATGGGGGCAGCCATCTTGTGAGTTGGAGTGATGGTCAATTTTCATATTACTCTTTTATTAGATAGGATAGAGGCCTGGTACACAGGTGGGGGCCAGCTGGTTTGTCCTGAAGGGTGTCCCGGATCAGGATGGGGTTCCTTGGGGCATGGGGCAGCCTTGGTGAGGGTCCTGTGATGTTTTGCAGGCCAGCCACGCCTCCCAGCAACCCAAATGGAGACCATTGTATCTGGGATTTATTTATCTTCTACAATTGAAACTATGTAGCCTTGAGTGGAGGCCTAGGCCAGCCAGGATATACGGAAAGCTTGGTTTCCTCCATTTCTGGGGCAAACTCAAGTTTCCTGTTCTCCAGCTCAGTGGCTGCCATCATTTTTGTGTGGATTTATCTGTCTTCTATAATTGAAACTTTGTAGCCTTGAGTGGAGGCTTAGGCTGGCCAGGGCAAAGAAACCTTGGCTTCCTCCATTACTGGGGAAACCCAAGCCTCCTGCTCACTCTGTGGCTGCAGCCATCTTCGTTGGGTTAATTTGAATACTCACTCCTGATTGGCTGGTGGGTGTGGCTTTTGGTGTAATGGAGTGATGATTAATTTGCATATTGCTCTTTTATTAGATAGGATATTTGAACAATAGTTTGTATACAAAGAGAAATAAATAAGAGTGTTACATGTATTTTTAAAATACTACAAATCAAATAACATCATCTCTTTTATATTCCAAATAGCAGAATTTACTTTATCACTATATTACATATATGTATTTTATACACATATACTTATATTTTAAATTTTCATAATTTTACTATGGACTTCCCACTTTTACAGACTTCTATATAAAAATTTCATACAATTCACACTTTTCATAATGGCTTTTAAAGCTATTGGTGACAAAAACATACCTGTATGATATAATATCCTTCAAGCAATCTTTCAGCTTTTTTATTATTGCTATATACCTGGTAATGAAATGCTGTATACAAGCTAATAATGAGTCACTCAATTTCTCTGGTTCCAGGAGAATTTTGTCAGCCTAAGATATGTGTACTGTTTGTTTCCTTTCTTCCTACTAAAATACATTTTATTTTATAAAAGATTAACATTCAGTAAAAAAAATTGGAACACATAAAATCAATAGCTTTCCACGCTTACTAAATAAACATGATGTATAACAATACATCATGATGTATAGAAAATCATTATATTTCCATTATAACAATCTGATTTGTCTTAATGTGTAAACTCAACTAAAGGCCATAGGCATTTTATTTTATAACTGTGTCAGAGAGATGATATTGTTAAGTATAGAGATACAAGATTCAAGCTGATTTCTCCTGTAAGCACAAAGTTTGGTGACATCAAAGAAGCAATTGGAAATAACTTAAATGAAAGAGGACTAAAGTGAAGTTTGTACTCACTGTTTTGTTTTTTATTAATGAGAGATATCAGGACTTCATGTGTATTTTATAATAAACTGTAGTTATAACTTAAGTTTTGTATTATCAAATATGCTAATTATTCCACTTGCTATTGAAGACATATCTGCAAACAGGTTTAGTTCCTGGCCACAAGATGTGTTTCTCACTGAATAAATAATAAGTGAGGAAATAAAAAGCAGTGCCTATAAGCATCAAGTAGTTATAAACTCCCTAAAAATGTATAGACAATATTTAATGTATGTGCAGGCATTATTTTAGAGTTGGAACAGAACACTCTGCTTTAGGGCAAGTAAACAAATGGCGCACTGACAATAAAAGTCATCCTTTATCTCCTATTCTTGACTGTAGCTCTATTCTAGCATAATCCTTTCGGTAAAAATTGAATCTTGCTGTTATCTGGATCCAACTTTTTAAGAAGATAATTATAAAGTCTTCTGTTGCTAACTGAGCCTCTGCCTTTGAGCAGAGTTTCTATAACATGGTTACAATGGCATCCAGTCAAAAGGACATATGGGGGGAAGGGAGTTAAGTTTGTAGTTGGATTCTGAAGCTAACCTTGAGTCAGGAATGTGCACCATAGTGCCATGTAGGCTACAGGTGGCCCACTCATTGAGTTCACCTCTGTTTCCCTAATCTGCATATATAAAAGACCAGTGACCAGAATGGTGGAATGACCAGAAAGATCAGAATTACGGGTGGCTATGATATGCACTGTGGCAGCCAACCAGCTTGATCTGGGCCCCAACTCGCCCTTCCCCTAAGCTGGCCCTACCCCTGATTGGCCCCCAACACTCTGATCAGGGGTGAGGCCAGCCAGCCAACTGCCCAAGGCACCTCCCCTCCACTAGCCCAACCTGCAGGCTTCTAGTAGACATATAAAAACAATCCTTGCAGCGATATATAGCATTATCCCTAAAAAGCAATCTTCATCTCAACATATTATTAGCAGTATCTTAGTGCTACTCCTAGATTAGCACCTTGGATAACTGCTCATCAGGCCATTACATAAATCCTCCTCATGCATAGGCATTTGTAAATTTTTCTGGAGCAAGGGTACATAACATTCTTTTTATTTTATTTTAGAGAGAGTGGAAGGGAGGAGAAGTGGAGAAAGAGAGAAACATTGACATGAGAGACACATCTATTGGTTGCCTCTCGAATGTGCCCCGATCAGGGTTGGGGATTGAAGCACAACAGAAATATATGCCTTTGACCTGGAATAAATCTCACAACCATTCAATCTGTGGGACAATGCTATTACCACTGAGCAAAACTGGCCAGGGCTAGGGTACCTAACTTTTAATTAGATTCACTACGGTGATAATATTTCAAAATAATTGGAAACTACTTCCCTGTGGTATTGTGAAGTTGGGTGGTATAATAGGCCTCACTCTAAAGTGTTAAGAATAAAATAGGTATATCTCCCATTTGAAGAAGTTTATTATTTTGAATAGAATATGGACTTTGGTTTAACTCATCTTTTTTTTTCCTCAATAGGTAGGTGATCTTGGCAGGACATAACATTTCTGAATTTGTTTTGTCATTTACAAAATTCCAAAGTAAAAAACATTTAATAAGAGGTATTTATCATTAGATTAATTCTATCTTCCATATGTTAAATATCATTTAGAAACCATTATTTCTTTTAATTTATACTATAAAACTATTTGGAGCCAATATAATATGATATGTTTACATTTTTTTTTTAATATAACATGAATTCTGAAAAGGGAAGCAGCAGAATGAACCTATTATATATACACTAGAGACCTAGTGCCCCCCGAGCGGTCCCAGATTGGAGAGCAGTGTAGTATTCCATTGTGTAGATGTACCACGGTTTTGTAAACCACTCATCTGTTGATGGGCACTTAGGCTGTTTCCAAATCTTAGCTATGGTAAATTGTGCTGCTATGAACATAGGGGGTCATATATCCTTTCTGAATGGTGTTTCTAGTTTCTTGCGATATATTCCTAGAAGTGGGATCACTGGGTCAAATGGGAGTTCCATTTTTATTTTTTGAGGAAACTCCATACTGTTCTCCACAGTGGCTGCACTGATCTGCATTCCCACCAGCAGGACACAAGGGTTCCTTTTTCTCAGCTTCCTCACCAGCAGTTGCCATTCTGACAGGTGTGAGATGGTACCTCATTGTCGTTTTGATTTGCATATCTTGGAAAAGTAGTGATTTTTGAGCATGTTTTCATATGTCTCATGGCCTTCAATCTGTCTTCTTTCAAAAAGTATCTATTTGGGTCCATTGCCCATTTTTTGATTGGCTTGTTTATCTTCCTTTTGTTAAGTTGTATGAGTTCCCTGTAAATGTTGGAGATTAAAACTTTATTGGTGATAACATTGGCAACTATGTTCTCCCATGCAGTGGGCTTCCTTGTTGTTTTGTTGATGGTTTCTTTTGTTGTGCAAAAGCTTTTTATTTTTATGTAGTCCCATTTGTTTATTTTCTCTTTAATTTTCCTTGCCCTAAGAGCAAGTATCGGTGAAGAAATTGCTTTACATATGTCTGAGACTTTGCTGCCTGTGGATCTCTCTAGTATTTTTATTGTTTCCGTTTTAAGTTTAAGTCCTTCACCGTTTTTGGTTTATTTTAGTGTATGGTGTAAGTTGGTGGTCTAGTTTCATTTTCTTTGCATGTATCTGTCCAATTTTCACAACACCATTTATCCAAAAGACTATCTTGAGTCCACTGTATGTTCATGCCTCCTTTGCCAAATATTATTTGAGCATAGTGGTTTGGATCGATTTCTGGGTTTTCTGTTCTATTTCACTGATCTATATGTCTGTTCTTGTGCCAGTATTAGGTAGTTTTGAGAACAGTGGCTTTGTAATATAGTTTGATATCTGGTAATGAGATCCCTCCTACTTTGTTCTTCCTTCTCAGGATTGCTGCAGCTATTCAGGGTCTTTTATGGTCCAGATGAATTTTTGGAGAGTTCGCTTTAGGTCTGTGTAATATGCCACTGATATTTTATCCTTCTGTTGTTCTCCCATTCTTCCACCATTTTATTTCCTTGTAGCTATTAGATTTATCTCTGGATTTTAGCTCTGAAGTTGGTACACTGTTTATGTGATTTTGACTTTTGGTATTTAAAAGCAAAAAGAAAAAAGAATCCAAAAATATGAAGAGAATGTAAGGAGCTTCTGGGACAACTTCAAGTGTACCAACATCTGAATTATGGAGGTGCCAGAAGAAGAGAGCGAGCAAGATATTGAAAACCAATTTGATTAAATAATGACTGAAAACTTCCCCTACCTGGTGAAAGAAATATATTTAACAGTACAAGTCCAGTAGGCACAAAGAACCCCAAAACAAGAGGAATCCAAAGAGTAAAACACAAAGACACATCGTAATTAAAATGCCAAGAGGAAAAGACAAAGAGAGAATCTTAATATCAGCAAGAGAAAAGCAGTTAGTTATCATCAAGGGAGTGCCCATATGACTGTCAGCTGATTTCTCAACAGAAACTATGCAGTCCAGAAGAGAGTGGCAAGAAATATTCAAAGTGGCCGAAACCGGCTTGGCTCAATGGATAGAGCATCGGACTGCGGACTGAAAGGTCCCGGGTTTGATTCCGGTCAAAGGCATGTACCTTGGCTGCGGGTACATCCCCAGTAGGGGGCGTGCAAGAGGCAGCTGATCGATGTTTCTCTCTCATCGATGTTTCTGACTTTCTATCCCTCTCCCTTCCGCTCTGTAAAAAAAATCAATAAAATACATTTTAAAAAAAAGAAAGAAATATTCAAAGTGATGAATAACAAAGATCTACAACTAAGATTACTCTACCCAGCAAAGTTATCATTTAGAATTAAAGGTCAAATAAAGAGCTTTATAGACCAGAGAAAGCTAAAGAAATTTCTCATCACCAAACCAAATTATATGAAATGCTGAAGGACATTCTTTAAGAAGAGGAATAAGAAGATAAAGTTAAAGATAAAAAATTATGAACAACAAAGTGATAACAAATACATATCGCGTAGCAAGTGAATCTAAAAATCAAATGAATAAAAAATCTGATTAACAGAATAAACTGGTGAATGGAATGAAATCAGGGGCATGGAAATGGAACAGACTGACAATTCTCAGAGGGAGGAGGGTGTAGGGGGGTGAAGAAATAGATTAGACAAAGATTGTATATGCATGTATGCATTACCTATGGAACAGACAATAGGGTGGCGAGAGCCTGGGGTGGGGTAGGAACTGGGTGGAGGGGAATTACAGGGGGGAAAAGAGGGACATCTGTAATAATCTCAACAATAAAGATTAAACAAACAAGCAAATTATGATCTGGCTCAGCTTTTTATTGTGCTGGCTTCTGCCTGATATTCTTGTAGATACTGCCACCTATCACCACTGGCCCACTATTTGATGGCTCTGATTGCCCTGTGCCCAGAGAAATGAGCAAGTATGATCACTTTATGTATTTTAGCAAGGAATTTGCTAGTTTTCCCTCACGAAAACTTTGTAGGCAATATGCAGCTAGAGAAATGTGTTAGATACTGGTAAGGTAAGAGAGATTAAAAGTTAGTGCAAGGGGGGCCTGAACTCTCACCCCTTCTGAGGGAAGTCTCCTGCCCCCACAGCTGCTTCGCCTCCCACCCACAGCACAGATCGGGACCCAGTTTACGGACTGAGACTTGGCCAGCAACAGCTGCCCTATATCTAAATCCAGTCTAGTACCAGGAATGCTCAGGGCCTACTCAAGAATGCAAATAATCCTTTCCACTAATATTTACTGGGTAAACTAAGATTATTGGTTGAGTATTAAATTTGACAGTAAAATAATGATCAAGTTTTCAGATTAATTTAAATTGGCCAATTGAAATAAGTGAATACTCAAGAAAATTTAAGTGTACTGGACAAAAAGCTGTTCCTAAAATATTAATTAAAATTTCTATAAGTTCATCTGACCGTAAAATTGCCTAACACGCAAAGAACCTAAAGCAGTCATATTTTTGTGCAAAAATTAAAATTTAAAGTTACCAAGACTGGCCGAAACCAGTTTGGCTCAGTGGATAGAGCCTCTGCCTGCGGACTGAAAGGTCCCAGGTTCGACTCCAGTCAAGGGCATGTACCTTGGTTGTGGGCACATCCCCAGTAGGGGGTGTGCAAGAGGCAGCTGATCAATGTTACTCTCTCATTGATGTTTCTAACTTTCTATCCCTCTCCCTTCCTCTCTGTAAGAAATCAATAAAATATATGTGTTTTTATAAAGTTACCAAGACTGCAATATAAAATTTCCAAAAGCCCCCATTAATCAAAAAAGGGGGGGATAGTGGGGTAATATCATGTAAGAAAAAATATCCTGTAAGTAAATTACATCTAGAAAATTCGTAACTCAGAAAATTAATTTATAATGCTAACAGCAGGACACCCCTGAAAAACACACCAAAATAAGCCAAAGGAAAATCATTTGGGCAAAAATAAAAAGAATACCAAGTCTAATTTACAGAAAAGATCCCTTTATTAACTTTTGGTTGAGAATATGTTTGTATATTTTCAGAAAATAACTCCAAGACTATTTGGATTCCTGCAACAATGAGGAAGTGACAGGTCTGTTCCAACTGTGAAGACAATCCAGAGATGGAAGACACTGATGACACCTTGCCATGCTAGCAGTCAGCAGCTGTGCATCACTGCAGGTGGCCCAGGACCAAACCAGAGAGAGTGGAACCTGAATTGTCACCATGTGTCCACCACCCAGATATCATTGCTGACACGTACACATAAGGAGCTATTTGACATTGAAACTGGGACTCAGAACAGTTGGACACTGAAACTGAGACTCAAACATTTTTTGTTCTTATATATTTCTAGTATGCAGATGCAAGATTTTTTTAAAGAAAAGAAAGGGGGGGGGGAAAGATAGATACAGAGGCAAAGAAGCATTGAATAGACTCAAACTACAGTGGGAAGGCAGGGGAGGGTGGGAGGCGGGGCTGTAAGAGATCAAGTAAAGGACATGTATGTATGAATATAAGCATAACCAATGGATACAGGACAATGGGGTGGGGCAGGTGAGGGCACGTGCTCGGGGGTAGGGGAGGCCAGGGGGAATTCAATGCGGGGGAAAAGAGGAAACATATGTACTACTATTTCTAATACTGTAAAGAATAAAAAATAAAGAATATATCCTATATAATAAAAGAGTAATATGCCTAAATAAATAAATAAATAAATAAATAAATAAATAAATAAATGTGAGTGCAAGGGAGAAGCCAAGATGGCAGCATAGGTAAATACTTAAACTGCTGCCTCACACAACATTTTCAAAACTGCAATTAAAAGGAAAAATGTCCATCACCCAGAACCATGGGAAAGCTGGCCAAGTGGAAGTTTAGCAACTAGAAGGAAAGAGAAAAGAGCATTGAGACGTGCATAAGCACCAAAAAGCTGAGATATGGAGGTGCAAGTACCTGGCTGGCGGCAGGTGACTGGGGGTGCCGCTTTTTTCAACCCAAAGGGAAACAAGCTCCTGATTACTCTGAACTCCAGTTTCTGGGGAGATGCCAGTGACCTGGACTCCTACGGGGAGAAGCTGGACTGTCTGCCATGGGGTTGGAAACTGAGGGTGGCTCCCTTGCAGTGGTGTGCACAACAATCATTGTTCACTGGGCATGGGATCAGGACGCAGGCACTCAGAAATATGGAAATGCAGAGAGGGGTGACTGGCAGCTATTGCTATTTGTCACGCCCTAGCCTAGTTTCTCCCAAAGACCCCTCCCCGCACAATCTGCAAATCCTCCCAAGTTGTAGAGTTGTAAGCACAGCATTTGCACATAAATGGCCTACCCTATCATAGTTTAACCTAACAAACTGCAGCTCTGATTAGACAGCTCCAAAGCCTCCAAACCCCAAGCAAAGAGGAGACAACTGTAGTTCCTGCTGTAGCTCCTGCTGGGTTGCCCCAGATAATAGCTGAACTGCTCCCCATTGGAGATCCAGAAGCTAGTGATTTCAGAGGTCAGTGTGAGACGACACCAGAATTCAACTACTCACATCTATAAGTGACACATTCAAGAGGCAGACTCAGTGAGCACCAAAGCCCCACTGAAGCAAGTCCTGCCCCATATGTGTGTCTCCAGCACAGCAGTTCTTCCATTCCATCAACCCAGGGAAGCAGCAAAATGTGGAAACAAAGAAACATATCAAAAATCAAAGAAATGGAGAAAAGCAGACTACTGTATATAGAGTTCAGGACCACATTTATAAGGTTACTCAAGAATCTTCTACAAACCGCCGAGAAACTTGATGAGACCTCTGAGGAGATTAGTGAAACCTTCAAGGACCTGAATGAGAATGCTAAGAAAATGGAAAAGGACCAGACAGAAATTAAGCATACACTGTCTGAAATAAAGAATATACAAAAATTCAACGGTAGATCAAAGGACCTCAAGAATTAAACCAAAGATATGAAATATGAGGAGACAAAAAACACTCAACCAGAAAAAACAAACATAAAAAAGAATCCAAAAATATGAAGATAGTGTAAGGAGCCTCTGGAACAAGTTTAAGTGTACCAATATCTGAATTACTGAGGTGCCAGAAGAAGAAAGAGAGCAAAATATTGAAAACTTATTAGAAAAAATAATGACAGAAAACTTTCCCTACCTGATGAAATAGACTTACAAGTCCAGAAAGCACAGAGGACCCCAAACAAGAGGTATCCAAAAAGGACCACACCAAGACACATCATAATTAAAATGCCAAGGGCAAAAGACAAAGAGAGAATCTTGAAAGCAGCAAGAGAGAAAAATAGTTGGATACCTACAAGGGAGTACCCATATGACTGTCAGCTGATTTCTCAACAGAAACTATGCAGGCCAGATGGGAGTGGCAATAAATATTCAAAGTGATGAACAGCAAGAACCTACAATCAAGATTACTCTACCCAGTAAGGCTATCATTCAGAATTGAAGGTCAGATAAAGAGCTTCACAGACAAGAAAAAGCAAAAGGAGTTCATCACCACCAAACCAGGATTATATAAAATGCTGAAGGGTATTCTTTAAGAAGAGAAAGAAGAAGAAAAGGGTAAAGATAAAAACTATGAACAACAAAATTACAACAAATACATACCTACCAACAAGTGAATTTTAAAATCTAGTGAATGAAAAATCTGATGAACATAATGGACTGATGAATATAATAGTTTCAGGGACATATAAAGGGAGTATACTGATAATTTCAGGGGGAGAGAGTGGGAGTGGTGCGGGAAGAGATTGGACAAAAATCTTACACCTATGGATGAAGACATGGAGGGGGGGCGGTAAGGGCATGGGGCGAGGTGGGGGATTGGCTGGAGGGGAGCTATGGGGAAAAAGAAAAAGAGGAACATCTATAATAATCTAAACAATAAAGATTTATTTTAAAAATAGAGGGTGGAAGAAAGAAGTGTGTGCATTATCAAACTTACAAGACAAATTGGATATCTAGCCAACACATTGGCTAACTGAATAAAATGCCAAAATTTTGCTTCACAAGCTTAAGACATAGGTAGATTCTAACAGTGGTATCATACCATTGATAATATAACAAAAAAGGGGGAAAACTGATATAAATATGATGGTGATATGAAAACTAGAAGTTCTTATACAAAAATGATTTGCAATTTACCTTGACAGCTTCTTATGCATAGGTATCACAATGAGACTGCCAAAAAGCTGATGCAGTCGTCGTATTACTTAGTGGCATCTAGATTACTTGAAGTGATAGTAATGATCTACCAGTAACCATAGGAAATCAGACAAGAAAATGAAAATGTATTACATTACTAGGGCATTATATGAAAATATTTTAGTCACTTTAAATTTTAATTCTCACAACAATCTCTATGATACATTTGTTTCTAATACCATTTTACAGCAAAGAAAACCAAATGTTAGAGAAGCTATTTTACTAAAATTACAGGTACTAAAGCTTGAAAGCAATCCATTAAGCCATGTTTGGTCTAAAACATATGAGTTTACACAAATAGAACCAGGTATTCAAACTAAAATGAATGTGACAAGGAAACTAAAAGCCACTTCCCCTCAAAACAGAAGAGAAACAAATGTGTTAAGAGTAGGCAAGAGAAGATTTAAGTTAGACAAGATCTTTATACTGAGACTAGAGGCCTGGTGCATGACATCCATGCCCTGGGGGCAGAGGGTGTCTCTCAGCCCAACCTGTACCTCTCCAATGTGAGACCCCACAGGGATTGGGTCTAAACTGGCAGTCAGACATCCCTCTAACAATCCAGGACTGCTGATTCCCAACCACTCACCTGCCTGCCTGCCTGATTGCCCCTAACCACTTCTGCCTGCTAACCTGATAACCCCCTAACCACTCCCCAGTCAATCTGATCGATGACTAACTGCTTCCCTGCTGGCCCAATAGCCTCTAACTGCCCTCCCATGCCATTCCAGTTGCCCCCAACTGTCCCCGCTCCAGTCCAGTTCCCCCAACTGCCCTCCCCTTGCAGGGCTGGTTCCCCCTATCTGCCTTCCCCTGCCAGCCTAGTCACCCCTAACTGCCCTTCCCTGTCGGCCATCTTGTGACTACATGGGCATGGCCACCTTGTGACCACCTGGGGGTGGCCATATTGTGTGAGGGCATGATGGTCAATTTGCATAATACCTCTTTATTATATAGGATGCTTCAAAAATAGGGGATTACCATTTTTAAGAGGTTTAGCACAGGCTGAGTGAATATTTTTTAAACGTATTGCACATATTATGCAGGTGATTGGACTAGGTAGTTTTTAACTAAAATAATTTCTGATTCTATGACATTTATAATTGAAAGGATTCCAGAACTGAAACAGGAAGTTTGAATATGAATAAAGAAAATAAACAGTATTCTAGTGCATGCTTTAGCAACATGCATACTGAGGCTATAATATGCATGAATCAGCAGCTGGCAGGTGTTCGGTGTTCTGAAATAGTTTCAAAATAACCATAAGACTTTAAAATAATCTTTGTATATAGAATTGCTCTGAACCAGTAACTTGAAATTAAATCTCAAGAACCTATAATTATTTAATAGTTTTATACAAATTAATGATTTTGAATTATTAGCATACTCATTATTTGACACAATATTTGAAGATAAAAATAAAGTCAAAATGCAGTACTCCTGTTACTGGAAAATTTTAAGGATACATTCCTATGTTCTGACATTGTACAAAACATTAAAGGAGATAACATTAAATAATGCAGCTCACTGTATATAAAGAAACTACCAAAAGTAGGGAATATATTTTGATGTCTTTTTGAAAAAAATAATTATGGTGTGGCATCCAATTAAACACTTAGTTTCTTCTTGTGATCAAATCAATTTCTAGCATAAGAAATCTTGTGAGATTTAGATGTGTAGTTGATTGCAAAAGAACATAGGCAAGCTTGCAACCTTTATTTAAAAAGCATGACTGTGTAATCTAAAATATTTAAAATTAGATAGCATTTAAAAATTAAACACATGCAAATAATTTGCCTCCTAGCTTTTTTCATTTCTCTCTAAATCATTTCATTACAGAAGAAAAACGTATTTGGTATGAAAGGAAATGCAGAACTTCCAGTGCTGACTCACCTCTGGGCCAAAACCAAACTCTTTATATAACCGATCATTTAAAACTAGACAATTAGGTATTCTGATCCTTTTTCAGGGAGTTAGGTAATAGGGTGATTCTGTTTAAAAGTGCCTTTTATGCCGAGAGCAGTTTGGCTCAGTGGATAGAGCGTTGGACTGCGGACTGAAGGGTCCGGGTTCGATTCCGGCAAGGGCATGTACCTTGGCTGCAGGCACATCCCCAGTAGGGGGCGTGCAAGAGGCAGCTGATTGATGTCTCTCTCTCATCGATGTTTCTGACTTTCTATCCCTCTCCCTTCTGCTCTGTAAAAAAATCAATAAAAATATATTTAAAAAAAATAATAAAAGTGCCTTTTATATGCAGATATTTTATACATTTAGATGAAATATGAGAATATCCTAAAATATAGTTAACTCCCACATCCTAAAAGGCCTTCTATTCTGTAACAACAGTAAAGTATTTAGATCAATATATTAAATAAGTGTATATAATAATTTCAAATACATAAAAGGAAAGGTGCCTACGAAGAATATGAGTCCTCAACTCTTTTTTTATCTCTCCACTTAATCTCTTTTCATTCTTTCTTGTACTCTCTCTCTTCTTCCTCCCCTCCCCTCTTCTCTCTCTGTTAGGATTCTCATTCATTTCAATGATTTCACGGCTGTCTACATATTTATGATGATGAGTTACAGATGCAAATTTCCAGCTTCCTTTGGTTGTGCTATTCACATAGAAGATGACAACATTTTAAAAGTGAATATTTTCTGCCATTCTCAGCTCCTTATCCTGCATACCTTAAATGAATTACTCAATCACTATTCACTCAGTCATTCTTGATACAAACTCCAGTAATTCCCCACTTCTTTCCTACATTTTCTTCATCCGCCTGGCAATAAACAACTGCAATAATTTTCCTTGTCTTCATTGACAGTTAAACAATTTCATCCTTGAATTATATAAATTGCATCCCATTTAGACTTCCACTGATAATCGTCTTATACATAAAATCCACACTTCCTTTCTGAAATTATTAACTCGTTCCCTTTCACAAAAACCTACACCTACAAGGTAACACTATTTTAAAAATATATTTTATGTTTTTTTTTTTTTTACAGAGAAGAAGGGAGAGGGATAGAAAGTCAGAAACATCAATGAAAGAGAAACTCAGACCAGCTGCCTCTTGCACACCCCCTTCTGGGGATGTGCTGGCAGCCAAGGTACATGCCGTTGACCAGAATCAAACCTAGGACCTTTCAGTCCCCAGGCTGATGCTCTATCCAATGAGCCAAACTGGTTTCGGCTAAAACTATTTTAAGACTATTTACTATATGACTTTAATTTTGGACCTATTCACTTCCTTCTACCTGTCATATACCCTATTTCCCAGTTATAGTCAAAGTTATTTTTTTTCCTGCACACTCATGATGCAGATCACAACACAGGCTTATATGTCAAATTTGAGCAGCTCAAATATGACTTACTTCATTCACTTTATTTCCACTAAATCTTTTAGTAAGAATTAGTTCTGTTTTCTGTGCTTCCAATAGCATTTTTCACAGTTCCAGAGCACATTTATTCAACTGCCTTGTATCAGCTTACATGTAAGTAGCTTTCACCACAATTGTGAGGATTTTGAGAGAAAAAAATGCATCTTTTCATCATTGAATACCCTAGGAGCTCCAAAATGTTTTTTTGAATGAATTAATAGGGTGACAGCTAAAAAAGTTTTTATTCTTCAAATGATCTTAACCAATGAAGGAAATTATGATAAGCTATAGTTATAAGGATAGTGAACATATCTTAAATGGGAAGATATATGAGATTAGTGATTATCATTTACTCATAGTTACTGAGCAAAGAGGCAATTTGAAAAAAAAATTTACCAAGCCTAGAATCATCAAAGGAAATTCTGAAACAATAAAAGAATGTTTATGATGCTTTAAGCAGATGCTCTTATAGGTAAGATTTTGTTGTAAAACTATGAGAAGAGACATTTAAAATTAATCCAACAGTTCCAATGTGTATCAACTTTAGTTGTATTTTGTTGGAGAAATTAAACATCTTTAAATATAAGAAACAACCCATAGCAAATTATAAAATAGTCATTTGTTATTAAAAGTGGTTGATTTTCTAAATGTGGTTCAGGTTTATAAAATGTCTGATTGGAAGTATGGAGAAGAAGCCTTGCTCATCAGGGAGCTCCTCTGTGGTAATACTGCTTTTGCTACATCCAGTCTTTACTTTTATATTCTGAATGAATAGTATAACAGCATCAAATGTTATGATAGAGGTAGTAATCTCCTCCTCATAGTGATCAGGAACTGCCCAACATATCCCAAGCTAAACTAGTAATATTTCTGCAGTATTCTAGGGCAGAAAATGTCTAGACTTAATCTATAAATGAAAAAATAGTGATTAATTCTATCATCACATCTCTCATGACTTTAGATATGCATTGAACATAGTCTTTATTATTATTTTCTTTATAGGTGAACTAAGAACAGTCTATGTGGTATTTTTCCCAGTAGCTATTTCTTTAAAGATTTAACTCGGTGTATAAGACAGTAAGAAATAGTATTAGGACAGTCTCTATCTTTAAAGTACCCACACCATATAGTCATGAATGTAACTCACACATGTTAGAAAAATTATCACAAAAAGTAAGTGAAATAATGTCACAATAGAAATACAGATGAAATGCTAATAGATGGGAAGGGAGGGGATGGAGGGGGGGGGAGAGAGAGAGAGAGAGAGAGAGAGAGAGAGAGAGAGAGAGAGAGAGAGAGAGAGAGAGAGGGGCAGGGAGAGAGGAAGGAAGGAAGGAAGGAAGGGAGGGAGGAAGGGAGGAAGGAAGGAAGATTGGTATTGTGTGGAAAAAGAAGAATGCTAGGGCAGGTGCTTTTTGTAGGTACTATAGTATGCACCCAGATTCCCTTTTGTGCACTGAGGCCTTCTTTGTGCCAGCTTCAGCTGATGGAACACAGCTCAGTGCCCCCTTGGGAAGCCACCTCAAGGAAAAAGGCACCTGAGCACACTGATGAACTGTCGATGAGGAGGACCCAGGGAATACTCTCGTCTCAATGAGAACAAAACTGAATGGCCATTTTAGCTCTAGAGCAATCTGAGTGGTGGGGTGAAGTCTCTCTTGCAACTATATCTCAATTCAACTTCTGCTTCTGACCAGTTACACCTCCCTCCCAGGTGTTGTTCCCTAGAGGGGTCCCCAGAAAATTTCTGAACATGAATACTGCTTCAAGTTCTGTCTCAAGAAATCTGACTTAACAAAGGATCAATAAAACTCAAAAAGGAAAAAAAAAGATTAGACAGGGAGTTTTCAGAGTGCAATTACTTAGAAATAAAACCATTCCAGACAATCATTTTCTATAGGACACTGCTGAGCCCGAGGGAAGCAGTAGTGGAGACAAGGGCCTGACACATAGTGAAGACTCCAGTTGAGAGCTGTTTCTGGAGTAAGAGAAAGCAAGTCAGGTAAGCCAGAAGTGTAAGATTAGTGAGCTAAAAAAATCAGGTGATGAACTCAGGTTCACAACTATCACTGGATAGAGAGAAAAATGAATCTTACATGAATCATTAAGAAAATATGGAGGCTGGGCTGTCAGTTATCAATAATGATTATGGGGGGCAGTGGTATTACCTCTGTGATGAAAGTTTCCAGACAAGGAAAAAACCTGAAGGGGGTATGCATTAAGAAGCCCATATATGAAGATAATAAGGTATAGCTCCATATCTGAATCCTCTGACCTAAGACTTATAAAGTATTGCTTGAGGGGAATAAAATTATACTAAAGCATCAGATGAGGCTAGAAGAAACCCCATGTTATTTTTCAGCCAGAAAGTTAGATTACTTTTATTAAGCTTCACATACAAAGTTAACTTAATTATGCACTTAGAAGCCAGAAACCATTATCACCTTTGAACCAATAGAATTCTCAAATCCTAAATGAACTCTGGAGAAATAGCATTCAGTTCTTCTCCCTCTTGCTAAAGTCCCCAAATCTGATTAGTGTCCCCAAATGTGATGAGTCTAATAGGCCTAAATATTGTAGAAGCAATCACTAGACATAACAGACTTATTTTCCTAGTACTCCTTTAATTGCAAATGACATCATGCAAGTCCAAAGTGGAATCTAATTGCTCAGAGTATCAAGAACTCCTGAATAGTGGTGCTACTTTAGTAATAAACAACTTGCACATCAATAATTATCCCAGGCCAACCTATTGGAAGTTTCAAAATAAAGACATGCCAGCACATAAAATACCAAAATATCAAAATTCCAAGATACACAACTTAATTGAGAATAGAAAAACATAGATTAAAATTTGCACTTTGTTTGCTATTTCATGCAAACCATAATGAATGCCATAATTTACAAACCACATATTGTAAAGTGAAATACTGGTGAGAGTATTTCAAGTTTCGGGCAGCAAAACTAAAACATAAATTGGAAATAAAGGCATTTTTATGCCTTCTTGAAGATGGACAAGTCTATTATAGTTAGTGACAAAATACTGGAAATAATTAATAATATTCCTTACCTTACTTTGAAAATGAGTTACAAAGAGTATGCTGAGCGAAATAAGCCAGTCAGAGAAAGGTAAGTATTGCATGATCTCACTCATATGTGGAATCTAATGAACCAAAAAAACTGACGATCAAAAAAAGTTTGTTTTGGAGTCATAGAAGCATGAACAGTCTGTTGAACCTCAGAGGGAAGGCAGAGGAGGGTGTACGGGAAGAGATAAACCAATGAACTTGTGTACATATATGCATCAGCTGTGGACACGGACAATGGGGTGGTGAGGGTCTGGGGCGGGGAGGAGGGGAGAAGGCTGGAAGAGCTTAAAGGGGGAAAAAGGAGAACCTATGTAACACTTTCAACAATAAATATTAAAAGAAAAAATATGGCACCTTTAAAATATTGAACTTGGGGCTAACTTTTCCTCAACTGAGGAGCGTATGTGAACCTTCATTTGACAGGCTACTTAGAGCTTCAATTCCCTTGCTTGTCAATCAGATGAATGCACTGAACAGTTCAGTCCTTCAAAGATAAATTTATGCAAACATAATGGAGTTTTACTAAGAAATAAGTGCATGTTGTTCAAATGGAGGAAAGTAACAAAAATGAAAAAAAAATCCAAATGATCTTGGGTAAGTTATAAATTGAGAGAAATATGTTACTACAATATAAATAAGGTCTTTCAGTTTTCATCTAACCAGAAAAGCAATTACATTTTGTTTCTAGGGAAAAATATAATTTTCACGACTCATTTAAATGATGGTGACCTGCCCACCTAGAAGCTGTTTTTCCTTCCTTCTAATTTATCTGTGGGTGAAAATATGCATTACTTATTGCCACACAGCTGCCACTCTCTACTTGGCAGGGAAATTGAAGCTATGATAGTACATATTGCTTATTATGCTAAAAGCTGAAAATAAGCACTTAACTAGGTACATGTCAAATACAATTTAAAGAAAATTCATTCATAACAAATGACCACCACAACAATTGATCTTAAAAACTCAAGTCAAAGTTTATATAACATGCAAAAAAGAAATTCATGAATAAAAATAAGAATTTTCACATAAAAATTCCACATCTTTAATTAATTATTTTTGCTGCTGAGCATAACCTCCAATTCCGTACATGATGAAACCCTCTAGGTGAACAATTCAGAGCCTTTTATTCCTGGCTGAGTTTGGGGAATTTTCACAAAAAGTTGCAGAAGCTCATTCATTAGGTGGTATCATTTTCATATGTAAAAATCTTTGCAAAGCCTTTTCTACATATCTCCAATAAGAATATTTCTGGCCTGGCCAGCATGACTCAGTGGTAGAGTGTTGATCTATGAACCAGAAGTTCACAGTTTGATTCCCTGTTGGGGCACGTGCCCAAATCGTGAGCTCAATTCCCATTGTGGAGTGTGCAGGAGACAGCCAATTAATGATGCTCTCTCATCGTTGTTATTTCTCTCTCTCTCTCTCTCTCTCTCTCTCTCTCTCTCTCTCTCTCTCTCTCTCTCTCTCTCTCTCTCTCTCTCCCCCCCCTACCTGTAGGAAATCAATGAAAAAAAGAAAAGAAAATTTCTACCTGATCCATAGGGATCTCCTGTATAACAACTCTTCACAGGCAACTGGTCTGGAGGTCAATTTCCCCCAGTGATGGCAACAGCAATCAAAGATCAACTATAACAAGACCGTGCACACATCCAATACAGGGGTGCACCTAGAGGGCCCACTTCAAGTGACTGGGGAGGCTGAGCCACTGGGTCCCACTGGACACTCTACCAAGTCTGGGATTCATAGAAAATCTACCTAATACAGCAACAACCACCGGGAAGCAGCCAAAATGTGGAGAGAAAGAAACATGTCACAAATGAAAGAAATGGAAGCCAGCATGCTACTAGATACAGAGTTCAAACAATGATTATAAGATTACTCAAGGATCTTAATGAGTGCTTCAAGGGACTTATAAGAATCTTAATTAGAATTTCAAAGACATGAAAAAGAACCAGACAAAAATTAAGCATACACTAACTGAAATAAAGAATAATTTACAGGGATTCAACAGTAGAGTAGTAGATTCTGAGTACCAAATAAATGATTTGGAAAATGAGGAAGCAAAACCAAAACAAAACAAAATAATAAGAGCAAAAAAAAATCAAAATATATGATGGTGTAAGGAGCCTCTAGGATAACTTCAAGCATACAAACATTCACATTAGGAAGATGCCAGAAGGAGGAGAGATACAGTAAGACACTGAAAATATATTTGAAAAAAAAAAATGACAGAAAACTTTCCCTCCCTGATGAAAGAAATACTTATAATTCCAGGAAGCACAAAGAACCCCAAACAAGAGGAACCAAAAGAGGCACACACCAAGATACATCATTAAAATGCCAAGGGTTAAAGACATGGAGAGAATCTTAAAAGCAGCAAGAGAAACGCAGTTAGTTACCTATAAGGGAGTGTGCCCATATGACTGTCAACTGATTTCTAAACAGAAACTTTGAAAGCCAGAAGGGAGTGACAAGAAATATATAAAGTGATGAATAGCCAGGACCTACAACCAAGATTACTCTACCCAAGAAAGCTATCATTTAGAATTAAAGATCTGATGAAGAGCTTCACAAAGAAAATAAAAAACTAAAAGAGTTCATCATCACCAAACCAGTATTACATGAAATATTGAAAAGTATCCTTAAAGAAGAGGAAAGAGAAGGAGAAGGAGAAGAAGGAGGAGGAGACAAAAGATAAAAAGTATGAACAATAAATACCTATCTATCAACAACTGAATCTAAAAATCAAAATAAATAAATAAAGCTAATGAAAAAAATAAACAGATGAATAAAACAGAATAAGAGCCAGGGAGACATGAAACAGACCTATAATACCATAGGGAAGGGAGGTGGGGAAGGGAAAGAAATGAACCAAAGGTCTTATATGCATTACCTATGGACACAGACAGTATGATGGAAAAAGCTGGGGGTGGCAGGGGAATCAGGTGGAAGGGAGCAAAAAAGGGGACAAGTATAATACTCTCAACACTAAAAATTTTAAAAAATAAAATTTCTAGGAAAAATATTGCTTTATCACTAGCATACAAAGTATTTATTTAAATATAAATATATGAGCAATCATATATTTAGAATTTTTTCTTGCACATTAAGACAACTCTGGCCCAACTTTAGTAAGAATCTAAGCAAGTCACAACCCTCTGAATTCCAGTTTCCTTTTTTGCAAAATGAAAGGCTTACATTGGTGGCCTAACATTTTGGTTTTTTTAATTAAGTTAAAAAAAACAACATAAATTAAATTGGAAACAATGTTGTTTACCATGGCAAACAATTTTTGAAAAGAAAGTGAATCAGACACAATAATCAATGAAGTTAAATTTTATTTCTGACTACCATTTAGCTTTGTAAATGTAGGTGGTTATCTAACATTGCTCCTAAATGAGTGTTGTGTGAGTCACATATTACCATCATGGAGGTACTACGATTATTATGTCTTAGTAGTTTGTGCCCATTACTCACACCACCTGCAAATAACGGAGTCACTTTATGTATGAAGATAATTTTACCTTTTTTCACTGCATGATATTAAGATGCAATAAATGTATAAAGTATCTATCCCCTATAGGTAAAGATTAAAAGAAAAAAAGAAAAAGTTAATTTACCTTTCTCATTTCCCCAAGAAATAAGGAGTATAATAGAGAAAATTTCAATGTTTTTTACTATCTCGTTTTCTATTGTTATAAAATATGTTTCTCAATATCATGCCTCCCCTTTACTCCAGTTGTTTCAGTGTCAGTGATTATTTTGGTTGAAATTGTTAGGTTAGCATGTGATCTCTTCTGTAGTTACCACATTAATATTAATGATTAATGATTTTAATATTTACAGCTTTTTGTCTGTCCTCCCTCTACTGTAAGATTCGTGTCAGGAGTATTTGTCCATCCAGTTTACTGCTGTCAGCATTTGTCACAGTGCCTTGCCCTTGCTCAGTGAATATTCTGAATAAATGAATGCTCCACATTGTCTTGACATACCAATCGCCATGGTCTCTGTATCTCATGATTTTGCTCCTAGCTTCCTTCTTTAGCACACACACACAAAAACCACTCCAACTCTGTACTTTATAAAGGTTGAAAGAGTAATAGCTCTTAGCATCATCACTCTTTCACTGCAAGTAAAGGAGTTATTGACAACAATTTTCCCAACTCTCTTTAACATTTTACTTAAAAGTATTCAGAAAGCTGTATAAACACCCTAAAACTGCTCTCCTTTCCCTGCAGTGGTAGTTTTGTTCTGTTTTGCTCCACTGAGCTGAACAAGCCACATGGAAGACAGTTTCATTTTATACCAAAACTAACTATAAATCCAGCCCAGATTCTATATTAAGCCCAAACAGCCTTCATCCTAAATTTGAGCAATGCATGTCTATAAGGATCTAGGCTGCAAGAGGTCCATTTACTGTTATATGTTTGATCAGTCAGCCTTCCCTTAGAAAATAACTCACTCAACTAAAAGTACTTATTGCATAATTTTAGTAGAAGATGGAATCTTAGAATCATTTATTCAACAAATATAATCTAAATCAAATAAATCATACTTCTTGCTCTCCATCATCTTATACTCTCAATAAATCAATAGTTACAAAGGAGTGTACCGAGCATTTGCAATAGGACAAAGAGGTAGTTATGAGTACAGCCTGTCATCTATCATTCTGGTTGTTCCATGTTCTGTCCTAGGAATGTTATAATTGTCAGTGGAATGGTTCCTATATTTGGTGTTCACCAGAGCCTTGGGCACCAACATTGGAAGCCAAACAAGAAAGGAGAATGTTGACTGTGATACTGCAGACACACACAAAAAAGAATTCCATTTATACTAACCCTTGGACATTTCCAGAAACACACAGGAGCATTTGTAAAAGACAAGGTCCCAAAGAGGGTAAGAGCAGCACCAAAAATTCATTAGTTTTTTGTTTGTTTGATTTTTAATGCTTACCTGTCCACTCCTTCTTGGGATAACTTGGAGAATATAGATTGTAGAGCAAAACTATTTAAGACTAAGATATCCTATTTTATAGGATTAAATTCTCTGCCTATATCACCCCAAACAGTGACTTTTGCCAAGGCTAAATGGAGTGGGAAGTCAGAGAATACTCCCCTTAGCTCTTAGATCTCATGATTCTACAATGCCGTGTAATGTGGCATTACAGGGGTGTTCTGAGACAAGTATTGTGTTCTTTTCCTATGTGTATGGTCTTTCTTTCTTGGCAAGGTGGCCATATTTTAAAGAAATGGGCATACAGTAAAGGATTTACTAATGCAATAAAGGTTATGCCATTTCTCTAAGCCCCTTCAATGTCATTTACTGCCCAATCACATACCAGAATTAGAATGAACAAAATCTGCAAGTATCCATGGTTCATGCTGACTAAGCTATTTTAACATCCATTCATTGATTTTTAAATGGGAACACTTGCTATCCAGTTGGTTTAACTATTAATAATAACCAGCATATTGTTTTCACATGTTCTTTTTCCTACTGAGCTCTCCACTGCCCACAACACTCCTTTTCTACTACTTCCTGTGGGGGGTAACACCACAGCAGCTTTTACCTAGCATGCAATTTACTTAGGTTTGCACTGCATGATGTAGAAAGTACCAGCAAGAATCACAAAGGTTCTGGAGATAAGAAAAGGTATCCTACTATGCTGTAAATGAGGCCAAACATAGTGAGAAAAACTTAGATCTCTTATGTACACTAGCAATCGTGGCACTTGAAAAGTACCATGTAGTTTTATTTGAAAATCTCAGAATATAAACTTTAAAATAGAATGTTTAAAATGTACAACACATTATTTCCCTTTAAAAGAAATGACCTATTAGCAACTAAAATGAGATAGCCAGGTGGAAAGAACTTACAATCAATTTGATGGGGGAAAATATAGAAAAGTCAATGAAGAATACTAAAAGATAACATTTATTAATAAATAATGTAATATATGCTTTATTTTCCTAATCTTTCAGAATGAAGTAAGTCTTCATGGAAGATACGGCATAAAATGGACTCATTACAATCGAAAATGTGCATTTCAATTAGAAACAATGGTCAAAGCATGCAAACCATCTTATCTAATAAAAGGGCAGTATGCAAATTAACCATCACTCCTCTATAAAGATGGTGGCACACATAGTGGCAGGGGCCAGATGCTGGCATCGTAGCCCCGGCAACAAGGCCAGCTTCCTGCACAGGCTTCACAGGGAGGGAGGTCCTCTGGGTAGTGGGCACACGCCAGGCGTGGGAGCGGCTTGGAGCCTGCCCCCACCCCAGCGGACAGGCACGGCAGCGAGTGAGCAGCAGAGAGTTACCAGCGGTGGTGGGCGTGGTGGCGGGCTGCCAGGAGGCCAGCTTTCTGCTGCTGGGGCCTGTGCTGAAGCTGCTGGTGGTTCGGGCAACTTCGGGGGCGCAATCCAGGCTGAGGCATTGGGAGACCTCGGACTGCAGCCCAGGAGGTGAGGAACCAGAGGACCTGGCTGCTGCAGCTCCGGCTGGAAGCTGCCTCCTACAAGCTGTATCCTGGCCCAGGTGGGCGGGAAGCGGGTTCAGGGAAACTCCCTGTGAGGTGCCCAAAGCCCGGCTCCCAGAGGTGCTGAGAGGAAAGGCCTCTTGGTTGACCAGGAAGAGCAGACCCGCCCTAGGCCACTTCTCTTTGGGGATTTGGAGGAGACCCACTTCTGGTCCAGGGGCCAACGTGAACGTTGGGTGTCTTTTGAAGAAAGATTGTTTGCTTGGGAATAGTGTTTGTCTGTAGAAGGCTGGGAAAGAACAAAATCTGTTACTACTCCTTCTCCAAAAAGACACCCCCTGGAGCTGAAAGCCTCCAGAACAAGCGCTCTCACGCCCCCATCTCTGGTCCTAGCAGCAGCGGTGGAGGCGGATCTGGTGAGGAGGCGGCCACCCTGCGTGTCCTCAGTCCCAGGAAGGCGTGTCTGAGAGTAGTGAGATGGGGCATCTTCTAAACGAAGCGTCTCTGTCATTAACCGTTTCATAAATTTCTCCACTTTGGTTACATTTACTTTTATATATTCAGAAGCAGGATCGCTCCCACATGCTCCAGTCGGTAGGATGCAGCCCCCTGCTCTGCACCAGTCACAGCTGAAAAAAAGAGATGCCCTTTAATCACATCCCCCCCCCCCAAACTTCAAAAAGTTGGGTCTGCTTCCTTTCCATGGAACTAGGGACTGATTTTGGGGTCCCAGGTACACTGGACCTGGTCACTGTGGAGCGATCCACCTGCTCAAATGACAGGCGAGATGAGACAGAGGATGTATTTGAGCTTTGTTCTGTTTTTCCAAAATTGCCCATTACAAACACTTCTGCAGTAGTCCTCAGTTGTAGTCAAAGTACTGTATTTCCTCCATTTGTATGCATATTCCTTTTTTCAAATTTTAACATTTTTGAAACCAGGATACATCTTAACAGGGAGGTTAAAAGGACTTGCTAGCTGCTAGGCATCTACGTGGATATCTATTTATATACAGAGCCAGGGTCCTACCAAAAGCTCGACCAAGTGGGTGAGGACTGACAAGAAGGCTGAAATTTGCAAGGTTCCTGGTGGCCGAGGGTGCAGAGCGGGAGTGAGGGTGTGTGGGTGTGTGCATGAGTGTGGACCCGAGCGACAGTCACAGGCCCGCACCCACAAGGGGCCCTCAACTGCATCACCTAAGCTTCTCTGGACTTCACCCTCCAGCCCCTATCCTCCAGGTCCCGCGCCCTGGGGTCACTCAAGTTCAGCAAGAGTTTGCGACTTGCCCAAGGCACATTGAACAGTTTTCTCCTAACCCATTTGTGGGAGTGTAATCTGACTTAAAACAATGGACTAAACAAACAGAATCACTTTCTAGAAAGTCAATTGGAAATGTGGATCAAAATTCAAGTGAATTAGCTTTGGGCCAGGAGTCCATGTCTGTGAATGTGTCCTAAGTAAACAGTCAAATAAGCAATTATGTTTGCTATCGTTGTTGATGCCAGGGGAAACCAGAAGCAACCTGCCCCACAATAAAGGGTTAGTGAAGTAAACCATAGTAATGTCAAACAGTCAGGGATAACACTTTAGCCGTTAAAAATTATGTCTGTACATCCAATTTGTTGACATGAAAAGAAGGCCATAACCAAATATTAAGTGGAGGGCAGGGGAACATCAGAAGAGGGCATGTATATTTATATGTATTATATTTCATATGTCAGGGAAATAATAGTTTTAAAATCAGTGATTCTACCTGAGCTCTGCAATTGTGTTAGCAAATTGTGTTTCAGGTGTGACAGGCGTCCTTTGGTGTCCCATACACAAAGACATCCTTGCCTGTGGGACAGCCTGAATCTTTGCCGCACCTGCCCCTCTCTGGTGTGGCAACGACCCAATCAGACATTCCCTTTTGTTGGGCTGGTTTCCTTTTCTCCTTTGCCCAAACCGTGCCTTTCCAACAAAAGAATATTAACCAAGCAATCCTAACAAGTTTTGTTGCCAACTGCAACTTATGCCCTTTTATGCAAATGCTGTTGCTTTCAAGCCTACCAGGTTGTATTTTAAAACTTTTATTTTTCTGCACCTTGTCCACTTTTTATTTGCTTAAAATATTCTGGAGTACTTTAAAAAATATAGAAAAGTAGAGAATATTATGACAAATACTTATCCTATCTAATAAAACATTGATTATGCAAATTACCCATCACTCTGCTACACCCACAAGCCATACCCACAAGCCACACCCACTAGCCAATTAGGAGAGAGTATGCAAATTAGCCCCAACCAAGATGACTGTGGCCATGGAAAGAGCAGGAATGAGGCTTGGGTTTCCTGGTGATGGAGGAAGCCAAGCTCTTTGCACACCCTGGCCAGCCCAGGCCTCCACTTAAGGCTACAAAGTTTCAATTATAGAAGATAAATAAGTCCCAGATACCAGGGACTCTACTTGGGCCACCAGGGAGCGTGGACAGCCTATAAACCACCACAGGCCCCTCAACGAGACCGCCCCAGGCCTGAAGGGAACCCTCATCCTGATCCAGGACACCCGTCAGGGCAAACCAGCTGGCCCCCACCCATATACCAGGCTTCTATCCTATCTAATAAAAGAGTAATACGCAGATTTACCATCACTCCAACACACAAGATGGCTTCCCCCATGTGGTCAAATTTTCTGTCCCCATGTGGATACAAGATGGCCACCATAAGATGGACAGCAGGGGAGGGCAGATGGGAGGGACCAGGCCTGCAAGGAAGGGCAGTTGTGGGTGATCAGGCCAGCAGGGGAGGGCAGTTGGGAGGGACCAGGCCTGCAAGGGAGGGCAGTTGGGATTGATCAAACCTGCAGGGGAGGGCATTTAGGGGTGATCAGGCCAGCAGAGGAGGGAAGCTGGGGTCAAACAGGCTGGAAGGAGAGCAGTTGTTCCTTTATTTTTAGAAGAAGTGAATTCATATAATTCAAAATTGAAAAGGATTGACTCTATAATGAAAATGCTCCTTCTCATCCATGTTCATATATCCCAATTTCTCTTCCATGGGCCAACAAGTGTTAGCAATAATCCTTGTGGATATTCTTTATAAAAATAAAAGCTTATGGAAACTCGTTATGCTCATTTGTTGTGTAAATTGTAGAAGTCTAATAAAGCTTAAAGATTATTTCATATCAGAGCATATAACCTTTCTCATTTTTAGAGTCACATTTTATTTATTGTGTGGATGAACTAATTCCCTACTGATGGAGATATAGCTTTATTTTGAAATATTTGGGTACTATAAGCAATGCTGCAACTAATAACTTTGTGCATGCATTATTTTATACCTGTGTGAGTAAAGACAAGGAATAATTTCCTGGGAGTGAAATTTCTTTATTTAAAAATATTTACTTCTTGTTTCAAAATATATTGCAAAATAGCCCTCATTAAAGCTATACCATGTTAAACTTCCACCATCAATGTAGGATGGTACCAGTTTTTCCGAATTTTGCAAGCCCAATATGTTATCAAATGTTTTGTTTTCTCTTAATAAAATTATATTTAAGTATAGATTTCAATTATTTACTTACCTGATTATGAATAATTTTGTGTGTTACTCTATCTTTAATGGCTGATTGTATTTAATTTCCCATGAATTATCTATTCATATTTTCTGCCTATTTTCCTATTGGATTTCTAATACTTTTCTTATTGATTTATAGGAACTGTGATTATTTGGGAAATTGGTCTTTGTTTATGAAATAGGCTTCAGCTCTTTTTTCAGTTTTTGGCTTATCTTTGCTTACAGTAATTTAGACTTTATAGATTTTTTAAAATTTGCATGCCATCAAATTTAACTTTTGTTTTATAGTTTCTAATATTATATCAATTTCAGAAAGCCTTCCACAATTTGAGTTACCTAAAAATATAGTTTTTACTTGGTTTCTTATATTTCTTTTGCGACTTATTTTAAAAAATGTATTTATCTTTATTTTACTATTTATTCCATCTAGAATTTTCTCTATCATAAGTTTGTGACATCCAAACAGAACTTTGTTTTTAGGTGGCTACCCAGTAGTCTCTAATCAATTACTAAAAATTTAACTTTTTCCTTACTTTATGAAATGCTACCCTTTTAATATACTAAATTAATGCGCATGTGTGAAGTTTTGAATAGAAAAGTAATGTGTTGATTTATAAAAAGTAAATCTGCTTATGGATTCCAAAGGAAATCCAACAGGCAAACATGTGCTATTAACTCAGTCTCCTAGATAAAATTTACTTAGATGTAGCAGTTACAATGTGAAGCTGACAAAATGACAGAATGAGGAGAGAGGATTATAATAATTTCTAAAATACATAAATATTTCAACCCAAAGTTGAAAATAATGAGTAATAATTGGCATATCACTTTGAGAATGTTAAGAGTAGTAACTCACAACTTCTTGCAATAAAGGTAACATATCTGGAACACCTGTTTAGCTCAGTAAATTTCTGGTTCTTTATTACTAAGTTCATTCTCTCCCACAGCACAACTGAACGGTGTGCTGTCTCTGGAATTAGTTGTGTTTAGGGTAAATCTCACATTACCACTCAAGTGCTATGTAATCTGGACAAGTTAGCTAGACGCTCAGGCTTCGTTTTCCATCACTAAGATCAGTTTGTGGGCATTACATAGGACAATGTATATAATAGGGTCCCACAGTACCTTGGAACCTGGGAAGCACTTAAATGATTGTTGTCATTATTATTTCTCTTTTCTATGGGTGATAATCAGAAATAAACCTATACTATCCCATAAAAAACTGATCTGTTTACTCTTACGTGTGTTCCCCAAAACTGCTTAGAGAATAGTATGCTTCAGTGTGGTGCTGATCACTAGATGACTGTCTGTTTTCATCTTTTATTCTATTATCACTGAAGACATAAGATTAAATTTTGAAGTAAAAAAATGCCTTCTATATATTTTTTTTGTTTTTCCAATCTTACTGAATTCATTGTACAGTTGATTTGACCAATATGATAGTATTTCCATAAACTCACCCTATAGTGACTTTTAACTTGCCACTTACAAATATATGCACATACACTATAAGGAGATTACTTTAATTTTCTCCAACTTCTAATATTTTGTTAACCTCAAATATATTACTTAAGGTGGACCAATATCTGTAATAAAGAATCTCCAAATTTCATTGATTTAATATAGATTTATTTCTCACTTACTTTACAGTAGCCAGTAGAGGGACTCTGCTCCCTATAATCATTCCAGGATCTAGAATACTTGCATATTATGTTTTTTCCATACGCTAGGGCCCTTGAAGTTCTCCACTGGATTTTGACCATTAGGGTGTGGGAAGAAAGATGAGAGAGAGCTTCACAGAAAACATTGCAGGCCATTTAATGGGCCAGGTCCAGGAATGGCATATATCATTTTAATCTAACATTCTTAGTGGTCAAAACTAAGTCACATGAGCTCACCTAGCTTCAATGGATGTTGGGAAATTTGATTCAGATGGGGGACAAATAGGAAAAAGGGGGCATTAGATGAACACATAGTATTGTTTCTGACAAAACACACCAATTAATAAAAGATACAAACCTATAAGCTAAAGCTTGACTAAATAAACATGTTTATTAAAAATTGAGTATCAAAACACAAATTATATGCAATATTAAACAAATTTATGATAGAAATCAGCTCTTAATTTTAAAGACATATAAGTATTTAACATTTTGAATTATTTTAAAAAAAGGATTCCCTGGTTAGAAATTACAAAGTTGATCAGAGAGAATGATTTTATTTTATGGTTGGCAGAGTGTGATAGGATAGTTGTAGATCACTTAGCTGAAAATAGATACCCCAATTGTGATTAACAATAAGAGAGCTTAAACTAAATTAATGAATATACATGTTGACTCTCAGCTTCAATTCACTGGAATAATTACTTCACATTAACATATCAACAAGCTTGCATCAACAGTCTAAAGTCTCAGGTCACTGACTACTTCTACCGAATTCTTTAAAAAAAAATATTACACAGCCTTCTGCAAAATTTCTATCCATATTGTTGCATGCTTAATTGCACAAAATCTCATAAATTCTTCCAGAATATGTCTTAATGTTACTTTTATGATTATGTTAATGAGAACATAATAGAACTGCACCCTGACAGTAATGCCGACAGCAGAAGCTACCAATTTGTTAGCAATCATCAAACAGAAAAAAACACATTTATCAATGCAGGAAAGAACAGCCTAACAATTATTTCTCTACTAGTGGGCCCAGTGCACGAAATTCGTGCACTGAGGGTGGGTAGTCCCTCAACCCAACCTGCCCCCTCTCACATACTGGGAGCCCTCAGGGGGTGTCCAACTGATGGCTCACCCCCAGCCTGCCCAAGGCCTAAAGCCTCTGGCACCCAGCCATCACCCTGCTTAGCTCAGCCCTGGCTGCCTGCAACCACCTGGCCCTGGAGGCTGGGCGCTCGCTGCCACTGCTGTTTCATCTCCACCCCTGGGCCGGCCACTTGGCTCCGCCCCCACTCCTGATTGGCTGGTAGCACAGCCAATCAGGAGTGAAGCTATGGTCAAATTTGCATGTTTCTCTTTTATTATATAGGATTTTCCTGACAGATTATACTGTTATAAATTATGATGTAGCTTCCAAGGTGTTCTAGATACCCCATTTCTTTTGTAGATGTATAACAAAATATATTACATTTTCCCACCTTACTGGCTTCTTTTTGTTTTCCTATTTTTTTATTGTTTAAAGTATTACAAATAGTAGTACACAGGTCTCCTTTTTTCCTCCCATTGACCTCCCCCCAGTCTCCCCTATCCCCCAGCACATGCCCTCACCTGCCTCCCCCCCAGTGTCTTGTATCCACTGGTTATGCTCATATGCATGCATAGAAGTCCTTCAGTTTATCTTTTACAGTCCCCCCCAACCTCCCCTGCCTTCCCGCTGTAGTTTAACAGTCTGTTCAATCCTTCTTTTACTCTGTATCTATCCCCCACCCCCCGTTTCTTTTCTTTAAAAAATCTTGCATCTGCAGACTAGAAATAAACATATACGAACAAAAAATGTTTGAGTCTCCATTTCAATGTCCAAAAGTTCTGAGTCCCAGTTTCAATGTCAAATAGTTCCTTATGTGCACATGTCAGCAAAGATATCTGGATGGTGGACAAATGGTGGCAATGCAGGTCCCACCCTCTCTGTTTCGTCCTGGGCAACCTGCAGCGACGCACAGGTGCTGACTACTAGTATGGAAAGATGTGGTTAGTGTCTTCCCCACCTTACTGACTTCTTTATCATAGGAGTCCCAGAAATAGTTTTATAGGCCCAACTACTTTTCCATCATAACTTAGTCCAAGACATTTCACATGACATCAACTGATTTAAACTTAAAACTTACTGATATCCCTCTCTTTTAATTTATCATGCCATCTTTTGCCTGGAATTATTGTTTTTCCCATAAATTGCACTGACTACCCACATTTAATATATAAGAAAGGTAATATAAAAAAGCTGAAAGATTTAAGCAATCTTACAAATCATAACTTGCCAACAATCTAGTTGTTACTCCCAACAATCCATTAGTTATTCCAAACAGTTCTAGAAATTGGATAAAGTCCAACAACAATTGAAATAATCAAACACAAAAATAAATTGTTTAGATGTTTTAGAGGCCTCATTAGAGCATGCAACTTGGAGTCAGACTTAATTCAATTCTTGGCTCTACCAGATTGCTAGCTCTGTGATCTTGATCTCCCTGTGCCTCAGCAGCCATATCCACAAAATGAAGACAATAATGATGCCATCCCGAGAGATTTCTGTGAGGAGTATATTCCTTTCCATACATGAAGCACTTAGAAATGTGCTTAATATGTTATAAGTACTACATATGCATGTTATCATCATTGCTCCCTAATCTCATGACTTGAGTTATCTAAATTCAAATTCTTGAAGATTTACTTTACAGTTTTACTGCAAAACTTTAATTTGATAGGGAAAATGTGACATTTTTATGATATTATTCACGTTCATATCATATTTCACATCCACAAATATGATTTAATAACCATTTCCCAGTTCGAATTATCTTTTTAGACATATTAGCTGTATGTATTCTTCTGATTTATCTGCTATGTGATTAAAATACTGGAAGTATTTCTTAGTATAAACTTTGGTAATTCATCAGATATAAAAAGCATTTATTTTGTCTATTATAGACACATATTTGACAGAAGTGACACAAAATATGGGACATATTTTAGTACTCAGGATCTTCTAGTGTGGCAGTGAATATAAATTTTAATTAAATAACTATTATATAAAGTAGTATATTAAAAATGTCACAAAAGCCTAATATACAAAGTGTTCCCTCGGGAGTTTGACCTACCAGGAGTTCGATCACTTGCTATGACATGTCCTGACCACCAGGGGCAGAACAAAGGGAGGCCCCACCCAGCAGCAGAGAAAGGGAGGCACTGGCTGGCAGCTAGCAGCTGGCAGCCATAAGGAACTCTACTTGTGCAGAAAATTTTTGCACTGGGCCCCTAGTTTCATTATAAAAAAGAAGCCAATATGGTTTTATCTTCATTGATATCATCACTCAGGTACAAGTAACATTTTAAACATCCACAATATTTTTATATTTTTCAAAGTCAAAGCATTTTTTATGAGCTAGTATATGTCCTTCAGAAAAAAAAGTAATGACAACTATGTAATTGGTTGTGATTTTTTTGTTGTTGTTGTTGCTTTACCTGCCAGAAGAAAAACCTTAACAATGATGTCTTTGATGGTTCAGTCATTTAAATTATTCTTTTTTATTTATTTTTTGATTAAGGTTTTAAATATGTGTCCTTATCCTCTCATAGCCCCCCCCCCCATCCCACTCCTGTTCATGCTCTCACCCCCCTGGTGTCTCTATCCATTGGTTATGCTTATATGCATGCAAACAATTATTCTTTACATGACTTGTTAGAAGCTTGTACTTTTCTTTATAATTTTGTTTTATATACTTTTTTATTATTACTTTATATGTTATTTTTATAAATTGCCTAATATTCTTTATGGAATACATATATATCTTTAAATACTCAATATTTTATTTTTAAAATTCCTGTAGCTTTTAAAGCAATATTTTACCATTTCTCATAATATAAAAATATAATTGCTTTAATAAGAAATATTACAATGTCTAAAACTGGATTTTTCTGATGGAATTTAAATTTCATTAATATGATTATTTATGACAATACATATTCTCAGATAACTATAATGAATAAACACTTTAGGAGAGGTGGGAATTTAGTTTTTAATTATTTATGATTTTAAAAGTTGGTTAATAGATGACAAAGGCTTTATTTGACTTGTGTGTTTTTCTCAGTAAAGATCAAAATTTAAATAGAAAAGCTTATCCTATATTTCTTACATAAACTAAATATTAACTTCCAGTTTTCAATTAAAATTGACATTGTTGTTATTGAAACACTCCTGATTATTTAAACCTGAAGAAAATGAAGAATTGTGCAAAAAACACTAGAGCTCACCAATGATTTTGGTTTTCTGGAAGGAATGTCTAAATACATGGAGTAGTTTCACATGTTTCTGAGAATTTAAACGCCTTAGTCAGCATAACCTATGGTAAGTTACATTCTCTTTTTCAGTTATATTCAGTGGTTTAGAAAAATCATAAGGCATGAGGTGAAGCCCAAGCATTTTCAACAGTTCATAAATCCATAAATTTTGTTATTAATCATTATCCTTGAACATATTTATTTACTGCTATAAAATGCTGAGATTTAAAATATGTATACATGTATATACATTAACACACTTGAATATGTATGCTAATATGTCAACAACAAAATACTTGTAAATTACTCTACAAATAGTTTTGCTATAAAAACTCAATATTCAAGTATAAGATATATTTATATCTCCTGACATTAAATATATACATACAAATATGCATTTTGCAAATACATTTCCCTTCACACAGTAGATACATAGAAATATAAGAAAGGTAATATAACAAAAATGAAAGCAAAACCCATTGCTCCAGTTAAATGTCTTAACCAATTTATCATGAATTCCATATCAGGTCCTCAGTCCTCTGTGGCTGATCTGATATCAAGCTTAAAGTTCTCTAATGTGCACAGGTGTTTGGATGAAAGACTATTGTAGACCACTGTCAGAAACTAGGGGTAGGGAAATGGGGAGACTGTATATTTTATAACTAAGAATTAGGCTTGGTTTAGCTAGATAGAAAATTAACAGGACTTACACAATTTAGAAGATTATTTCTCTCTCACAGAAAAATACTGATGTAGGCAGTTCATAGCTGATATAATACCACTGCAATTTCTTGCAAGCAGGCTTTCAGCTTTCTTATCTGAGTTCCTAGAAAGACCTTCCAGTTTATGGCTCCAGATGCAGGACTTGCCATCACATTCACGTTCTAGGTATTAGGGTAGAAGAAAGCACAAGGTTCTCACAGAATGGCCCTAGGACTAGCAGCATCAGTATCACATACGAACTTATTTAAAAAGAAAATTCTCTAAGAATTTCCTTTAGACTCTCTTTAAATCTCTTTCAACTCACTGAATCTGTAACTCTGGGATCTCAACAACTTTTTTTTTTCTTTATTGATTTTAGAGAGAGAAAGAGGGAGAGTAAAAGAGAAATGAGAGAGAAACATTGATTGGTTGCCTTCTGTATGGGCCCCTACTGGGGATCAAACTGCAATCTAGATATGCACCCCAGATTGGAAATCAAACCTGCCACCTCTGGATGTAAGGGAAGACATTCCAACAAAATGAGCCACACCAGCCAGCGCCAACTGTTCGTTTTTTTAAAGAGCCCTCAAGTGTTGCTGATACACTATGAAGTTTGAAGACCACTGTTCAAAGGATGTATCCCAGAAGCTACACACATCCCTTTCCTCACATCCTCACATCGCCAGATGTAGCTGAAAAAAGGATGCAAGAAAATGTAGTTACATTTTAAGTTGCAATGAGCTCAGCTAAAAACCGGGAATCCTATTAGTCTACTGGGAGTTGGCCTAAGGGAAAACACTATCAGACTGATCACATCCTATCTAATGAAAGAGTGATATGCAAATTGATCATACCTCTGATCAAGCCATGCCTACCAGCCATGCTCACCAGCCAATCAGGAGCAACTAAACCCCAACCAAGATGACTGTGGCCACTGAGAGCAGGAGGGAAGCTTAGGTTTCCCTGGTGATGGAGGAAGCCAAGCTTTCCAACTGCCCTTGCTGGCCTAGGCCTCCAATTAATGCTACAAAGTTTCAATTATAGACGATATATCCCAACAGAAATTGCAGCAGCCACAGAGCTGGAGAGAGCAGAGGCTAGGGTTTCCTGGGCAATGGAGGAAGCCAAGCTTCTGCAGCCCTAGCACCTAGGCCTCCACTCCAGGCTACAAAGTTTCAATTATAGAATTTAAATAAACCCAAACAGAAATGGCTGTCACTACAGAGCAAGCCGAAGGCTTAGCTCTGTTCCAGGATACAAAGTTTCAATTGCAGAAAGTAAATTAATCCCAGATCCCAGGGCCTCTGCTTGGGTCACTGGGGGAATGGCTGGCTTGCAAATCACCACAGGCCCCTCATCCAGGCTGCCCCATACCCCAAGGGAACCCCCACCCTGGTCCAGGACACTCTTCAGGGCAAACCAGCTGGCCCCCACCGATGCACCAGGCCTCTATCCTATCTAATAAAAGAGTAATTTGCAGATTGGCCATCACTCCAACACACAAGAGGGCTTTCCCCTTGTGGTCAAAGATCCTGCCCCCATGTGGACACAAAATGGCCACCACAAGATGGCCATCAGGGAAGGGCCGATGGGAGGTTTCAGGCCTGCAAGGAAGGGCAGTTGTGGGTGATCAGGCCAGCAGGGGAGGGCAGTTGGGAGAGACCAGGCCTGTAAGGGAGGGCATTTGTGGGTGATCAAGCCTGCAGGGGAGGGCAGTTAGGGGTGACCAGGCTGGCAGAGTAGGGAAGTTGGGGGCAAACAGGATGGCAGGGGAGCAGTCAGACATCACTTAGGCTGGCAGGGTAGTGGTTAGGGGGTAATCAGGCTGGCAGAAAGAATTGGTTAGGGGCAACCAGGGAAGCAGACAGGTGAGCAGTTTGGAGCCAGCAGTCCTGGATTGTGAGAAGGATGTCCAACTGTCCCTACAAGGATCGGGCCTAAACGAACAGTCAGACATCCCTTAAGGGGTCCCAGTTTGGAGAAGGTGCAGGCTGGGCTGAGGGACATTCCCTGCCTTCCATGCACTAATTTCATGCACCAGGCCTCTAGTCCTATATAATAAAAGCCTAATATGCTAAGTGTCTGGTCAACTGGTTGGCTTTTCAACCAATCAAAGCATAATATGCTAATGATATGCTAAGTCTGCTTAACTGCTCACTATGACATGCACTGACCATCAGGGGGCAGACGCTCCAACTGGTAGGTTAGTTTTCTGCTGGGGTCCAGTTGATCGATTGAGTGATATGGGCCATACATGCCCTGGAGCCCTCGTGCAGTCCCTCCCTGGCTGGTCCAACCTCCTGTGTCCCTTCCTGGCACTGATCATGCACCAGTGGGGTCTCTTGGCCTGGCCTCTCACAATCCGGGACCCTTTGGGGGATGTTGGAGAGCAAGTTTCGGCCCAATGCTGCAGGTGCACAAATTTGTGCACTTGGCCTCAAGTAATTTTATAAAGGAAGGTTGCATGGGGAGAGGAACCACAACTCTAGGAAGCAGCCCATTCTTTTAGCTTATTTAATTTTAAAATCATATATTAATTATAGAAATGGGTATCATTTTTGTCAATATTTTAAAGATAAGAAAACTGAGACTCCTAACTTACAGATTTCTTACCCAAGAACTCACACTCCTGGTTAATAGAAACAGTCAAACCTAGAAATCAGGTTCCTTTACCAAAATATTTATTGCTTACTTTATATCATACTAATTTAATGGGAGCCACATTCTTTACTCTTAATGTTTCAATAACTTAGCTTTACAGTTTCTTTTCCTGTCCCTCCAAATATTTTCCTAAAAATCCCCACCACCTTGAAAATATTGAAGCCTTTTAAAATGTGCAGGCTAAGAAATAATTATGTGGCAAGACTAAAATAATTTTACAATTATACTACTAATCAGAATGAGACACACTTGACATTTTCCACTATCTCTTATTTATATTTCAATCATTGAAACATAAAAGAAGTTACCAGATTTTAATAACTGAGAAATATTAACAACTTATGATAAATAGCTGACTGGCACTAATATTTCCAAACTTTGATTTAAAATTAAACTATGCAATCTTTGAGAGACAAGGACAACTGACATTAAATTGCTTCTTGCTGTTCTTCCATGAAAAAATAAAACAGAAAATAATTATGACAAGAACTATAATTAAAATGAAAAGTGATTAAAAATTAGTTTACTTTTTATAGCTTGATAAGAATATTCAATTCTATCCAAGACACTGACTCTTTTCTCTAATGATTTGGCAATAGTTATTGACAAAGTTCTAATACAAACTATCAGAGAATTTGCTCTAGCATTTCTATATGAAAAAAATGCTAAGAAGTTTACCAATATAAAGATGAATATAATAATATAGCACATCATTAACAGGAACCATATATTTTAAATCATAGAGTAAAATAAACTTTACTAAAAGACCAAATAAGTTTTATGTTACATAGCACTCATTTTGACTACAATATGTTTCCTAATACAGCAAGAGTCAGCAGCAGGAAGGGTGATTTAGCCAGCACTTAGGCAAGCACAGAAGAAACTCCTTCACTTATAAGATGCCTTGTTTGAAGCCAATGTAATGAACCAAAAAAACAGCAGTTTTAATACCCAGAACAGTACCTGTTTTTTCCTAACAGAGCCCCTAGTCATAAAATGGAAGCATTTGATATTATTCTTTCCTATAGGGTATATACAAATACTTGTAATTTTATAAAATTATGAGATGTAATTATCATTCATAATAAATGGAACAGAAATACTATGTCACTCTACTAAAGGCAGGAAGAAGTGTTCATCTTATATATATATTGAGAATTCATTTTATGCCTGACCATATGTCAAATACTTTATGTACATTATTTTATTTCATTTTTATTACCTATACTAGAGGCTCAGTGCATGAAATTGATGCATGGGTAGGGTTCCTAGGCCTGGCTGGTGATCAGGACCAATTGGGACCTTCTGGCTACCAGCTGGGGCCTCCCCCCTCACACTGTTGGCTGCTGACTGGGGCCTTCCTTTGTTCTGCAATGCCCCCTGGTGGTCAGTGCACATCATAGGGAGCAACTGAACTCCAGGTCTCCTGGCCAAACTCCTAAGGGGACACTTTGCATATTAGCCATATATGTGTGTGTCGTGTGTGTGTGTATGTGTGTGTATTTCAGGGACATTATCGTCTTTTTTGCTAAGAAATCAGAATTATAGCAATTCAGTTTTTAAAGTCACACAGTTAGTTTGGTAAGATGGGTAGATATCCACAAAAAGATTGTACTCTCTTCAAAATATAGAGTTGCAACTGAGAAGTAACTGTAGAATCAGGGATTATGTTTTTCAGCCTTCCTTTATGCAGATAGGGCTACTGGTTGATTCTTGCCACTGAATAAAGGTGACTTTGTCTCTTACAGGTCAAAATACTTAATAAAGTAGTAGGCCTTATCCATGTTCTCTTTCCTCATCCACACGTGGATGAGGAAGACTCTGAGAAAATACAAGGAGACTAAAATTATGAGATGGCAGGGGCTTAGGCCCCTGAGTCATTCTGTAAGGGACAATTGCATTACATTTCTATAGTGTTAAACCACAGACATTTGGGAATTTTTATTATTATTTTTTTTGCCGCAGTATAACTCTAATAGAGCCAGTTAATGATACAATAGGAAGAGACCTAAGTTCTTCTGATTCCAAGACTCACATTGGGCTTTTATAGCCTTCTGATATTCCTAGAAAGATTGAGTAGAATTGCTCAAAATTATAATACTAGAGGCTCAGTGCACGAAATTCATGTATGTGGGGGTCCCCTCAGCCCGCCTGCACCCTCTCACAATCTGGGATCCCTCAAAGGATGTCTGACTGCCAGTTTAGGCCCAAGGGATTGGACTTAAATCAGCAGTCAGACATCCCTTTCCCAATCTGGGACTGCTGGCTCCCAGCCTGCCTATCTGATCACCCCTAACCGCTCTCCCTTGCCAGCCTGCTCATCTGTCTGCCTGCCTGATCACCCCTAACCACCCTTCCTTGCCAGCATGATCTTATTTCTAACTGCCCTCCCCTTGCTAGCCTGGTTGCCCCAACTGCCCTCCCCTGTTGGCCTGATTTTGCCCCCAAATGCCCTCCTCTGCTGGTCAATTTGGTTCTAATTGGTCGGTTTCTATGCCAGTGTCAAAAGCTCCACCTCCTAGGCAGCCATTGGCTCCTCACAGTTGACTCAGATTTGGTTCTGATTGGTCAGTTTCTATGCCAGTCAGCATCAAAAGCTCTGCCTCCTAAGCAACCACTGGTTCATTACAGTTGACCCAGATTTGGTTCTGATTGGCCAGTTTCACTGCCAGTCAGTGTCTCTGGACCTGTCAATGGGGCCTGATCAGAAAGGCGGGGCTGATCAGCAGCCCTTGTGGAGGCCTGAGAGAAATGGATGCAGGGCTGCTGGCCAGGCTCAGATGAAAAGAAAGAGGCAAGTGCTGGTCAAAAGCTGCCTCAGAGGCTTCAGATCAGCCCCTGCTTCTCTCTTCAGGTCTCTTTCCAGGTCTGAGTCAAAGCCCCCTCAGCAGTCACTGCTGGGTTACCTGGTCTGCAGCTGCAATAGTCAGCCCTGGGTCACCATGGCAACCCAGCGCTGTCTCCCGATGGTCAGCCTTTGGTTCTGATCGGTCCTTACACTCTGGCTCCTTATTATAAAGATAGTTTTTTCTATCAGTAAGTCACACTTCAAATTCAACAGAGCACCAACAGCATTAGGAACCAGCCTTTCATATAGCCAGAGAAGTGAATATTAGCAACTCTTCAAAGTAATAATAATGATGACGACAACAATAGACATATTGAATAAATTAAGTCAGACAACTTTGGAGAAATAACGTTTGTCTACCAAATTCAATGTGGTGGGGGGAGAGGGGAGGAGAAGGGTTGCAGACCCGAAAATGTATATGCAAGGAGAGACTCAAGCAGATAATTTTTCCTCAGGTCTAAGGTCTTGTCCTCCAAGATAATTTATAGGGGCTGAAAGTAGGCTAGAAAATGCTATCTATATATTGATAGAACTGAAACTCTGACCTCCACTTGAATATTAATATTTAGTCTACAACCTTATCTGCTATCACCACTTCCATTTCAGCACTGACATTCCCATCACTTAGCACAGTAAGATCTGGGTTTACACATACATTGCTAAGGTAAAGAAAGTTGATATGGTAAGATTTTGTAAAATCAAAGTTACACCTTTCCAGGGAAAATGTTCCATTTATTAATAGAAAAAACCTTTTTAATTGAAAATATTCCCGAACACTGAATTCCCTATTATAGTTGTTCTCAGCCCATCAGAATCAGCTGAGCCTTTTTTCCCTCCCAACACACCATACCATTAACTCAGTAGCTATAGAGAACTGTTCTTAAAAGTTTACAACAAATAATGCTGAGACAATTAGATCAAAAGCCATATAATGAAAATATTATTATTATAATAAACAGCTGACATTCAAGGAGTGTTTACTGGGCCCACACTAAGCAGAATATGGCCATTATTTTCCTTTAATCTTCACAATAATTATTTAACATAGATATTAACTCAACCTTAGAATAAAAAACTGAAGTTAAAAGAGATTGAGTGTATTTCCCAAGATTATAAAGTGATTAAATGGTGACTCCTACATTGGATACAGAGCCTATGTTTTTAAAACTCTACAATAAAACACAAACACTTGTACTCTAGTAACAGTAACTCTGATTGGACCAATCCTAAATACATAATCCAGAGTACACAGATTTTCAAAGATTTTTGTCTGATTTTATGGTTAATGATACTCTGATTCATTATAGAACAGATCTTAATGTTTTGGGTTATCATTAATTAGCTCCTTTTGGAAGCCATGTGGAAAAGACAAAAACTTCTGAGACTATTTTCCACATTTTGTAGGAAATCTATTTTGCAAACCAATCCACTGTCTGAAAATTGGTCAGAATAGAAAACCACATGGCTCATTTTTCTTGGAAAAGTTTGTGCTTCTGTACCAGTAAAATGGAAGAAAAGTAATAGTTTAATCACAAGGCTGTTGTGAAGGTTAAAAATAATAATACACATAAAGTTTTGGCAAATGGCCACACCTGCAAAGTATACTATAAATGTTAGAGATTAGTATAACTACTAGTGGCTGTAGACAGGTGTTATAAACATCTAGCTCTTTTTTCTCTACATGTAAATTTACATTTTTCTTTATTCTAAAAGTATAATCTTTATAATTTCCCTGAGTTCTATTACCCATACTTTCTAAGAAAGTAATTTAAAAATATCTCTCATGTCTCTAACTTTTTAGAAATTGTTTTTACTTGTATTTTTGTTTAGTCGAGTCCATCATAAATCCCAATTTCAAGTACAGAATGTTTAAAGTTGAGGTAATGACCCTATTATCCAAGCTGAAACACAATATTTCAGCTTTATAGTAGTATATTGAAGAGAACATAGTAAATAGGTGTTTCCCTTGTGAAATGTAAACAAATTAAACTCAGGTCATGAGAGGCAATAAATTAGAACTTGTCTTTTAGATTGCACTTTCTCTTCCATTTCTTGATTTTCAAATCTTATATGTGCTGTAATTAACATACTTAGTGACTTGAATATATTACTACACATTATACAGTAAGAGTAAAAAAAATCACAATGTCTAACCACCCCTTTCATTATACTGTAATGCACTATAGGAGAAAAAAAGTGAACTTATAGTGTGATTAACTAGAAAATACATACATTGTTCAAAGTCATAATTCCACACAAAAAATACACACTATTTCTACTTAAAAAGTTCAAAGTGTTTCATGGCATCCATTGTAAAATATTCTGGTCAAAAATGTAACCACAAAGCAAAAGAATTAGTAACATTTCATTTTCAAATAAATGAAGTAGCAAATGGCTTGTTTCAACTAAGTTAAAATAAATTCCCGATTCTTTTTTTTTTCTTCTAGCATAAGGGGAATAATTTTGTGAAAAAGTCCCTTGATGTCTCTCAATATGAATAGCAATGAGAATAATTAAATATAATTACATTAAATAATTAGTACTTTAATTATCAATTGCAGTACTCTACTCAGCAATTAAATACACAGACAAAATTACAATAAAATTTATATTGCTCTAGTTCCTCACTCAGGAAGTGGTGAAAATAGTCTTCCTGTTTTCAAGTAAACTAGCAATGCATACGTTTTAGATCAGTTTTTTGGAAACCCAATAGAACATAAATCTATGAATTGCTGAACTTTCTAAGAGGTTCTAGTTTGATGGGCCTACCAAATGCTCTGGAAAGGTCACTGTTCCATTCTATACATTCCTGAGTTTAAAGCTGGTGCTGTGAAGCCTGTGAATAATGACTGTCTTCTATTACCATTTACATCTCATAGGGTTCAAAGCTACTGATGCTCAGATCTATAGAAGAGGTCTGGATATTTTTGATTTCAATGTTTTGGTAGTTCCCTTTGAAAAAAATATACAGAAGTAGAAAATGACAGATTTCTGAGACTCTAGAATTCTCCCCATTTTACAGAGACTATTAAAGGGGAAGCCTGTTTTTCATAAGTTTCAGATTGTTAACATTCTATCCTTAGAAACATCACTGGATAAAAATTATTAGAGAAAATTAAGCCCATAGACCATTGACTTGGGTATTATTTTAATTTGTAAAAATTAAGTTACTTCATAGTTAAAAAGTGGACTGTAAACAGATCACATAATATTCAGCATCTCATTAACAGGTGTGTTATTTATTAATCAATTTTTAGTAATAATTTTAAAATTGTTTTTCAGGCACATATAGATGAGAGCTTATATTCAGCTAGTACTCACGAATGCAATGTTGTAAGTTGTGAAAGTCTCTACCAATTGGTAAATACCTGGTAATCAAACTTCCGAGTGACCACTCTGTAACACTGTTCTCTGTCTTGGTTTCCCTTGTCCTAAGTCCTCCAAAATCTGTCAAATGACCCTGACATAGAAGCAGGTGCTAAGGACTCTGCTCTAAGACCAGCATATATTTAGCAACTTATTGGTTATAAAACATCTACACTAATAAAAAAGTAAGATGCAAATTGAGCGTACATTCACAATACCCTCCAGCCAATCAGGAGTATGCAAATTAACCAAAGATGGTGGGTTAATTTGCATATGCAGGCACTGAGCGTCAAGGAGCGGGGCAGGATGCTTGTGATGACACAGGCATTCCCCAGTGCCCCAGCTGCTCCAGGCCTCTGAGCAGCATGGGAAGGTAGAAAGGCAGCTTGGGCCAGAGCAAAGGCAGTGCTGGCAGCCAGGGGAAGGAAGTCCCATTCTTGCATGAATCTTCATGCATCGGGCCTCTAGTACTAAATATGCCCTTTAAAAGATGCTGTGATAAACAATAGCAATCATTTTCCTAAACTTTCTTGGCATCTAATTATCACAAGTAAATATTGCTTTTAGCTAGGACACTAACCCTGGGAGGAGATTTTAGGGGCTGATGATCAAAGCAAAAATGGACCCATCCAATGTGGCTCAGTGGTAGAGCATAGACCTGGGAATCAGGAGGTCAGGGTTCTATTCCAGGTCAGGGCATCTTCCTAGGTTTTGGGCTCAATACCCAGGAGGGGCAAGAGGGAGGTAGCTATCCATAATTCTCTCTCATCACTGATGTTTTTGTCTCTCTCTCCCTATCCCTTCCTCTTTCTGAAATCAATAAAAACATATTAAAAAAAGACAAAACAGGGATGAAGAACACCCAGTACCCTCCCAAGCAGGCATTGAGATCTAGGGGAATAATCCATAGAGCAGGAGAGCAGACAGAACAGTTGGAGGCATCTAAGAACAGAGACGAAGTGAATTCCAGGAAGGCCTATTAATCTTCTTACTTGTAGAATACTTGCTCAGTATTTGCCACAAAAGCTGGTAAGATCAATTTCCAGGAAGTTACAGTGACTGCAATTCCAATATGGACTTTAGAATATCATAGCCTGCAACTCAAATCCCAGGGCTCCCACTTTTTAACTCTACGGCCCTAGCAAGTGGCTTAACCATCTCTGAACATGTTTCCTCAACTGAAAATATTTTAATGGGAAATGAGGCTACAGGTATTTTTATTTTATTTGAACTGGTCAGCACTCTATCAATAAAAGCTACACTAATAGCGATCACATTGAAGATGCTGTTCATCAGCAGAGTCTCTGATATAGTCCCAGTCAAAACTCCTCTTTGATCTCAGGGAATGAACAGAGGTGAATGGCTACTAGCTGTTATTATCTGATTTGAATCTTTAACTGAGAAAATAGTTAACACATTCCACTTTAATATGCAGATATTTGCAATGAGCAGAAATTTCTTCCACATTATGCAGGTGAAAAATAGCCTAAACATTCTAGTTTCCTATTTTCTAAACCAATTAAAACTGGCTCTGCAAACCCACCTGCCTCACAGGCAGGCCCTTTTTCTCTTTGTTAAGGTCATAATGTGTCTCTGGCTTCTTAGCGCACTCCAGAAATCTTGAGGAAAGAGATTACTTTTCATTTCACCTGAGACTCTCACCGCCCAAGCCTCTTTGGTCTGATCATCATGCTCACTCCCCCATGCTAAATTTAGTGGGTGGAATCTTTGCTGTTGTTTCTAAGCTACTGGACTTCAATCTTCAGAAATACACCCTCATCAGAAATATATCCATCCATTTCCTTCCACTAATATAGATCAGTACATTCCTTAGTGTCTGATGCAATATGAGAAAATGGAGGAAACTCCATGCACAAAAACTGCTATACCACTGTCATCAATTTACAAAAACCCACCTACTTAGGGCAACATAATTTTTACTGTTTAAAACCATGCAGGTCTTTTTGTCCCACAGGTTAGGCTGCTGAAAAGAACCACTTAATTTTTCTCTGGTAAGGGTGGTGCCTGGGTAAAATATATGGCTCCTTTGTGATATGCCCACAAGAAACGAAATATATGTCTGTTTTTTTACTGGACAATATACAACATGCTTTGCAGGGATCCCCAAACCCATGATTCCTATTTCTCCACTAATAATTCCAGAGTATTTACTCTGAAAATTATTTCAATAATATGTAATTTGATGACAGGCTAATAAAACAAAAGCTATAGAAATTTTATATTCTTTAGGTATAAAAATTAACAATTTATGAAAATGTATTTATAATAATAAATTCTCCATGTACATGATCTTTTTTTGCCATGGTATAAATTTATTGAATGATTAAGTGGATATTTAAATCTTTAGAATATTTGAAATATTAAATAGTCAATTATAACCAGTGAATGTTAAAAAATAATGGTCAATGTATGTATGCATATATACATGACTATGTGTATGTGTATATATTTACATTTATATCTCTTGGTAAGACCATTACACTTATTATTTTTTTCCATTTTCTAACTGTATCACCTAAGAAAGCATAATAAGCTTAATATTGTAAAAGACATTCAATACTTGATATAGTACACATATATATACTGTATTTAATAGTTGTTTCTCCAAAATTAAATATGTTTTTTTAATTTAATGAATTTCAAAATCAAATTTTAGTAAGTATAATAAAAGTAAATTTGAGGAATGCTTGCTTAGCACATATCTAAATCATAGATGAATTTGAATACTAAAGGATATGAGTCTTTTGTTATACATAAAAGTTATAAACTTCAGCATGAAGAAGGTAATACAACTCAAAATTTTAAGATAGCTACTAATTAACTGATTTTGCATTAATCTAATAATTTCCAAAGAAGGTTAAGATAATTTTGATTTATAATCTATTAGAGGCCTGGTGCACAAAATTCATGCACAGGGGGCAGGGAATGTCCCTTAGCCCAGCCTGCACCCTCTCCAATCTGGGACCTCTCGAGGAATGCCTGACTGCCTGTTTAGGATCGGGCCTAAACGGGCAATCGGACACCCTTCTCACAACCAGGACTGCTGGCTCTAAACTGCTCACCTGCCTGCCTCCCTGATTGCCTCTACATGCCTCTTTGACCACATGGGGGCAGCCCTATTGTGTATTGGAGTGATGGTCAATCTGCAAATTACTCTTTTATTAGATAGGATAGAGGCCTGGTGCATGAATGGGGGCCAGCTGGTTTTCCCTGAAGAGTATCCCAGATCAGAGTGGGGGTTCCCTTGGGGTGAGGGGCAGCCTGGACGAGGGGCCTGTGGAGGTTTGCACGCCAGCCACGCCCCCCAGCGACCCAAGTGGAGGCCCTGGGATCTGGGTTTAATCTATGTCTACAATTGAAACTTTGTAGCCTGGAAAGGAGTCAACCCTTCTGCTTGCTCCAGGGAGGCAGCCATTCTGTTTGATTCTTTGTAACCTAGAGTGGAGGCCTAGGCCGGCAATGGCAGACTGAAAGCTTGGCTTCCTCTGTTGCTGGGGAAACCCAAGCCTTCCTTCTGCTCTCAGTGGTGGCAGCCATCTTGGTTGGGGTTTATTTGCATAATCTGCTCCTGATTGTTTGGTGGGTGTGGCTTGTGGGTGTGGCGAAGGTACAGTAAAATTTGCATGTTACTCTTTTATTAGATAGGATAGCAATAAAAGGGTAATATGCTAATTAGACCGGGTCAACCAGACACCTTCCAGTCATCCTGCCTTCCTTCTGAACAAAGCCATGGTGTCAGGGGCCAACGCAGAGGTAGTTAGGGGCAATCAGGTCAGCAGGGGAGATCAGTTAGGGGCAATCAGGCCAGTGGGAGAGGGCAGTTAGGAGTGATCAGGCCAGCAGGCAGGTGAGAGGTAGGAGCCTGCGGGCCCAGATTGAGAGAGGGATGCCCAACTATAGGACATCTCCCAAGGGTCCCAGTTTGAAGAGGGTGCAGGCCAGGCTGAGGGACGCCCCCATCCCACATGCACAAATTTCATGCACCAGGCCTCTAGTCTAATATAGTCATAAAATAAACAAATAGCTCTCAAATGGGAATTTTATCTCTTCAACTTAAAAGAGAAAACAGAAGTTTTGGATTTATTGTATTAATATGAGAGAAATATATTCATGTCTGGCTAACTCAAAAAAATGAAAAGTAATTTAAGAAGTAAAAATCAAATCAAAGCTAGGTTTTATTTCTGAGGTCTACAAGTGCAAATGAAGCAGAAACAACTCCAATCATACAGTAACATTTAACTTACATTATTACCCTATTTTATCTGAGTTTGTTTAGCAAATTACTTTTGATAACATTCTTATGGCCTATAAATAAAATGGAAATCTGTGAAATGTATTATATTAGGCTATAAACAAGCTGCTGTGACATCTTACTCATCAAGAGCACATATCATGGAGCACTGGATCCTTTTCAGGACCCTCAAAGTAACTTGCTTAAGGTCCAATACAGCTATTTTATCAGAGAACCACTGTTCATGAACATGTTGGCCATCTGCTATTTCACTTTGTTTATGGTAGCATTACTTTAAGTTTGAGAGAAATTTTATGACTCAGTTTGTCTAATTTCTTTAATTCCATTATTTAAACTGTGAATTGCTGTGAGCAAAAAGGGGGAGTTGACAAATAGAGGACTATATTTCATCAAGATGAGTTTGTGGAATGATATTTAAATGAAGATTTAAGCTTTCCTATTCCAACAATAGAAATCACTTGTGCAAATTATTTTTGGTAAAACATTCCTTTATCAAATTTTGATTTATTTGGTCATATTATGTTAGGTCAGGAGCCAGTTGTAAGTTGTCATCTGAAGCCATTTCAAAGTAGGACATTGTGAAACAATCATGTTTCTTGTGATCTTAAAATATTTTATGGTAAACTGATATCATTAAAGTGCTATATCTACATAATTATTCGAACCATGAAATATAAATAGCCATTAAACATGATGAAAATATACAATATTGCTAGAATTCAAATAAATATAAATTAACCTAATAGTGAGGTATTGATATTCTTTTTTTAAAATTTGACGTATAGTTTTTTGTAAAACAAAAATTTACACTATTAACCTAGGGAAGATCAATATGCTTATCCATAATTGGATTATACATAGCAATAATCTTTCATCTAAATACACTTTTATGTGCATAAACTATTTCCCAAAGAATATACAAAGAAAAACTTTAGCATTTTTTACCTCTCAGAAAGAGAGATTTAGCATCACAGGAAGAAGGGAGGAAAACTTTTTGTTTTATGATATACCCTTCTGAATTGATTAGATATCCTATATAATAAAAGCATAATATGCCAATCAGTCAACCATTGGGTGGGTTGATTGCTCAACCAGTTGCTATGACATGCAATGACCACCAGGGGGAAGACACTCCAACTGGTAGATTACCTTGCTGCTGGGGTGTAGCTGATTGGAACTGGGCAAGAGGGCCAGACACTCACTGGACCCCTCCAGTGGTCCCTCCCCGGCTGGCCGGCTCCCATCAGCCCTGATCAGGACTGGGCCAGACAGTCTCAACTGATCGACAACCAGGCCGAGTGACCTCACCCAGGCATGAATTCGTGTACTGGGCCTTTAGTTGTTTTAGAAACAGGAGATACTATCACCATTTTTTTAAATTTGCTTTTGAAAAGTTCAACTGATTGCTAAGATATTAATAGACATTATTAGACATAGCTTCCTCTGTGCAGTCAAAGTAAAGTAGCATCTTTCTGACAGTTGTATACTAATAAATTTTCTTAAAGCACAATTACTTAGGTAGCAAAACCTCTGAAGTTTCTTTTCAGAAACGAGCAGAGGATACTGCCTTTTTTGGTCCCCTTGCTTTAGTAATTTAGGCTGCTATAGCAGAATGCCATAGACTGGTAGCTTAAACAACAAATGTTTATTTCTCAGAGTTATAGAGGTTGAAAAATAAATCTGGAATCAAGGTGACAGCATATTGGATTTTTGGTGAGGGCCCTTTTCTTGGTGTACAGAGGGCCACCTTCTTGCTATTTCCTCACATAGTAGACACAGAGATCATCTCTCCAGCATCTTTTCTTATAAGAGCACTGATCCCATTCATGCAGGACACAACATCATGACCCAATTACTTCTGAAAGGTCCCATCTTAGGATGCCATAACACTTGGGATTAGGCCTACAACATATGAATTTTGAGGAGATACAAACTTTCAGTCTATAGCACTTGTGTTAGATTATATTTATTCCTGTTCAGGTTGAATAACAGGTCTGAGTAAGTTAATTTTTGTTCCTACCAGACAGTCACCTGTTCTTGGATATCCAAGTAGTATTTGCCCTTCAAAGAATCATTCTTCTGGTTAGAAATTCCAGGTTGAGTCGAGAAGAAGTTTGGTTTAGCCTATATTTGAGAAAATAATTATATGCTCTTTTCTTTAAACCTCTTTTGTTCAGCAGTCATTTTAAATGTTCAGGAAAGAAAAAGGAAAGGCAATATTCAAAAGAAACCAGATTATGGAAGTATTAGGGAGAAGCTATAGCATTTTCAATATATAAATTACTTTCATTCATTTGGTGATAAAAAAGAAACATGGGGTAGAAGGAATGAATGAGTTTGATAAAAATATATAGTTTGGCTGCTAAGGATTCCATACTGATTGAGAACAAATAAAAAACAATCTCATAAACAGATGTGATATCATAGATCTATCATAGATCGATAGATCTATAGTTTGTTATTTTGACTGTAAATCTAAGCCACATGTGATGTGGAGTGTCATATGTAATAGAGAAAGCAATCACTCCTCATAAAAGAGATAACAGGAGATAGGCTAAATCGAAGAGAGCACTTTGCTCAACTATGCTGCAAGCAGTGGCAGAGCTTTTGATGTCAAAGTTAATCTGGAGCCTGGAATGGAAGAGCCATATGCTGTGAGCCTCTCCCACCTCCCACCTGTGAGGAGCAGGCCTAAGAAGGCAGGCAGACATCCCCCGAGGGGTCCCGAACTACAAGAGGGCCCAGAGTGGACTGAGGGATTCCCCCTCCAAGTGCACGAATGTCATGCACTGGGCCTCTAGTAATTAATAAAGTTATACTTTTCTATTTATAGCCTTAATAACTGAATACTTTTAAATTATTCAAATCAGTTATTATTATTAACCCATCATTCTCAATTAGTTCCCGTTCCTTTATTAGTTTTCTATAACAAAGTATCACAATCTGTGTGGCTTAAATAACAGAAACATATTGTCTCACAGTTCTAGAGACTATAAATCCAAAATATAGGTGTCTGTAGTAATGGTTCCCTCAGAGGGCTGTGAGGGAGAATTTTTTTCATGCCTCCCTCCTAAACCCTTAGTTTATTGATGATGTTCTCGCTGTGTCTTAAAATTGTCTTCTTTCTGCATGTCTGTCTGGGTGTCAGTGTCCAAATCTCTCTCTCTCTTTTTCTTTTCAAGGACATGTGTTATAATCCCACTCTAATTACCTCACCTTATGTAATCATTTGCAAAGAACTTATTTCCAAATAAGGTCACAGGTATTGTGGATTAGGACTTCAATGGTGGCCACAATTTGACCCATAACAGTTCTTTAAAACCAGAGGAAAAAGACAAACTCCTATAAATAACATTGTTTACTTCAATTATTTTTATTATAGGAGTAGAGACTTTTATCATAGGGAGTGACAATGGTAGCAAGCTAAAGAAGAAATAGTGGTATATCTGTGAAGTTTGGAAAGGATAGCCTAAATTTTTTATAAACCATAACACCCACTCAGGAAAATCTCCCCACCTTGTTAGAATGACTGACAAATGGTAAACCTAACCCAATTTTTCTAGTGGGAAGTATTTAATGATTGGGTACTTTAGGGAAAATAATCACCATAATCACCCTTTAAAAGTCTAAACCACTAAAGTTAATTTTATCAATTAATAGAACATCTTATAGGGTCTTATTATACTAGATAAATTATATCACATGTATTTCATTCATTCTATCATTTGAAAGACAATTTTAATATCTCACTGGGTATATCAGGGAATGACAAGGCACTTGGATACAAAACATATTGATTATCTTCTTTGCCCTGAACACAATTATAGCTACTCAGAACACCTCTTTTCTCATAAACGAAGGTAACTTTGAGTAGTAATTCTCAAACTATTTTCTACTCTAATACACATGCAAGATATTCCCAGCATGCACAAAACATTCCTAAGGATATATACAAATTATATTCAAATACCAAAAAATTTTAGGATAAAAACACTACAGAATCAATACACCATATTATCATACCCTGAGAAATAGTCACTGACAGTATGTCAGTTCTTTATTATGCCTTTTTTTCTTCCATACAGGAATATTTGAATGACATTAGTGAGATAATGTTATTAACACTCCAATATTTTATTAAAAATTATTTGTAAACTTTAGTCACTTATTATTAGCACTATATCACTTTCAATGTGCCTCAAAAATGATGTATATCAAGAGGTTAAGTTTGAGTTCCTCTGGTTCAGCAAATGCAAGTGTTATTTGTAGCTCCCATGGTCTCCCATCTCTAATTCCTCCAATTCCAAGCCTTCTTCCCTGATACGGAAGCTCTGATTTTTTTAAAAAAATGCATTTAGCCAAGTAAAATGCCAACTATAAAATATAGAATATAATTTTTTTCTGAATCATTAAATTATGTTTATTTATTGCTATGCCCAGGCACTCAGCATCTGCTCTCCTGGAATTGTGCAGTAGTCAAAGAATGCACACAATAAACAAACATGCAAATGAATGACAAAAATAATCTTGGTTAATGATGAAAGAGCTAAGGAAAACCAAGGAATATAACAGTAAGTTATGGGGTGGGAGGAAGCTCTTTTAGATCAGACAACCAGAGGTTTTCCTCACATGTGTCTGAGACAAGAAAAACGGTCTCTCATGCCACATCTATGACAGATCATTCCAGGAAGAGAAAAGAGCAAGAAGGAGACCACACCTGAAAGAGCTATAGGGAGGCTGGAGAATAGAAGGTCACACTCCTTAAAAACATCATCATCACTATTGTTATAACATATAGAAAATAAATTATTATGTACTTTCTTTTCTCTATTTTTCCTGTTATTTTATTACATGCTGAATTATAACATTTAATAGTAACCATAAAGCATATCCCATTAGTAACTGCTTCAAAATATTCTAAGAATGAATAATTTTAAAAGCATATTTTAAAACTCATTTTTGATATTGTAACATATTTAATTCAATATAGATGTTTACTTTGCCAGAAATGCTTGGATGTGTTTACGGATACCATATGCTACATCAGTAGAGTGCCATATAGATATTATTTGAATAGATCTTTAAATAGATCATTTCCTAGTGAATACTTAGAGCTCCATTGTAAGCAAGGTGGCAAAGTTTCTAGAAGTAAATACTCCTAACTTCAGTAAAGCTCTCATTTTTTTCTGATTTTTAATGTCATCAATATAACTACAAGGAAAAACCTGCCTTAGAACTTCAGTAAAGAATATGTTTCTGTCTTTCTTATATATATTATACTAGAGGCCCAATGCACGAAATTTGTGCCAGGTGCTCAGCCCTTGCAGTCCCAGGTTCATCTGAAAGGTCGTCTGGGAGAGAACCAAGATGGCGGCAGAGGTAAAACACCTATCTTGCCGTCATACTCAGCAATTTTAATACTACAACTTAACGAAAGAACAAACACCTTCCAGAATCACCAGAAAGCTGGCCGAGTGAAAATTCCACAAATAAAAGTGAAAATAAGACACTGTGACTCGGAGGAGTGGCGGGGGACAGCGTTGAAAGATTTGCGCGGAGAGAGGTTTGGAGCGCACGCCAGCAGAGAGGGCGGGCGGCTGAAAACCGGCCAGTTTTCTCGAAAGGGGAGACAAAGACGTTCCACTGGACTGATTCTCCAGCTCTGGGCGAAGTCCAGGGAACCCACTATCATACGGGGTGAAAACTAGACAGCGGGAGGGCATGCCGAAGCTCTCGGCTTGTGAAAAAGGCAGCTTGCGCGTGACCTTGAGAACAGCTTAGCTGTGTGACCGCGCAGAGAGCGCTCTGCAACTTGCCCTCTCATTTGGGAAACCATCAGACTGCTTTGTTTTACGACCCTGGGTGAGACATTGGGTGTGCAGACTCATTTGGGGAGAGTCTGAATTCCCCTGCAGCCGGTGGAGCTCGGCAGCGGCTCTCTCTCAGAGGTGCTGGCGGCCATTGCCACAGACACAGAGTCACTGGGGCTGCATAGGGCAGAGCTAACGCTGTCTGCTTGGCCCGGAGACTCTGCCCATCCAACCTGAGCACAGCTGAACTTCACAGACAATTGGCCTGGAGATCAACCCCTCCAAGTGCTAACAACGATTAACCTGAGCTTAACTTCAGCAAGACTGTGCAGCCCATATCCACCTCAGGCAACTGGGAAGGCTGAGCCACTGTCCTTTGTAGGACGTCTACCACACAAAGCTAATTGACCAACTCAGGGAAGCAGCCACCATGCAGAGACATGGAAAGAAATCAGATGTGAACGAAATGGAGGGGGAAAAAACGACTGGACATGGAATTCAAAACCACGGTTATAGGGTTTTTCAAGAGGCTCCAACAAAAGGTCGAGGCCTATAAGGAAATAAGCAAGACCGCAAAGGAAATGAATGAGTCCTACAAGGAAATGAAGGAGACCCTCAAGGATATAAAGGAGATTCTCAAGGATATGAAAAAGGACCAACCAGAAATTAAGCATACACTGACTGAAATAAAAAGTATTATACAAAGACCTAAAAGTGCTCTGGAGCACCCCAAGAACCAAGTTAAAGATTTGAAATACAAAGAGGTAAATCCACTCAGCTGAAAAAGCAAGAAACCAAAAGAATCCAAAAAATTGAAGATAGTGTAAGGGGCCTCTGGGACAACTCAAGCACACCAACATCCGAATTATAGGGATCCCAGAAAAAGAGAGAGAGCAAGACAATGAAAACCTAATTGAAGAATTAGTGACTGAAAACTTCCCACACCTGGTGAAAGAAATTGACTTAGGAGTCCAAGAAGCGCACCGAACCCCAGTATATAGGAACCCTAAGAGGACCACACCAAGGCACATCATAATTAAAATGCCAAGAGCAAAAGACAAAGAGACAATATTAAAAGCAGCAAGAGAAAAACAGATGGTTACCTATAAGGGAGCACCCATACGATTGTCAGCGGATTTCTCAACAGAAATGATGCAGGCCAGACAGGAGTGGCAAGAAATATTCAAAGTGATGAACAGCAAGAATCTACAACCAAGATTACTCTATCCAGCAAAGCTATCATGCAGAATTGAAGGTCAGATGAAGTGTTTCGCAGACAAGAAGAAGCTAAAGGAGTTCATCACCACCAAACCAATATTATATGAAATGCTGAAAGATATTCTTTAAGAAGAGGAAGAAGAAAAAGATAAAAGTGTAAATTATGAACAACAAATACACAGCGATCAACAAATGAATCTAAAAATCAAGTGAATTAATAAGCTGATGAACAGGATAAACTGGTGAATGCAACAGAATCCCGGACATAGAGAGGGAATGGACTGACAACTCTTGGGGAGAAAGGGGGTGTGGGAAGTGCATCAAGAGACTGGACAAAAATCATACAACTATGGGAGAGGACAGTGGAGGGGGGTGAGGGCGGAGGGTGGGATGGGTACCAGGTGAAGGGGAACTATAGGGTGAAAAAAAAAGGGAACAATGTAATTAATAAACTGAACAATAAAGATTAAAAAAAAAAGAAAAGTCTGGAAGTTCATTCTGGTGTCTCGTCTAATTAGAATATTACTCTTTTATTATTATAGATACATATTTTATATATATAATGGATATACAAATGTGTATATATGTTCATATATACAGATATATGCATGTGTAAATATATATGTGTACACACACATTCATGAAAACTCTTGATTCCTTTATTTTGAAGCAAGGAGTATTTCAATTTACATACTATCAATAGTGTTAATACATATACCTATGTTCTAGGTACTTCTGGTAAAGACATTTATTCATCTCTAGCTGGTATTCTATTCTTACAGCTGTATTTCACACGTTTAGCTCCATTCTGTAATCCTGCATTATCATCGCTCAGCTTCCCAACACTTCACAGACCTCTCTTAGTTTTCCTAGCTTTACTTGTGAAATTATCCACAACATCATACCTTCAAAACTTCATTCTGTCTGAGGAGAGGTGCACACACTTCCTTTCATACCATACACCACTGCTTATTTTCTGGATCCTGCTCCAACCCTCTTCTGTACCTTGCTGTGTCCTTTTCTTTTTGTATTTTAATTTGCTCTTTTTTTTCCATTGGCTTTTGCCCATCACTCATAAAAATAACTGAGTGCAACTTTTCCATTATTAAACAAACTTTCTTGCCCTAGCTGTTTCTGTTCAGTGATTAGACCAAAGGATTGTGGTTTGATTCCGGTCAGGAGGATGTACCTGTACCTTGGTTGCAGGTTCCCCATCCCAGGTAGGGGCAGGTGAGGAGGAATGGCCAACTGATGTCTCTCTTTCTCTCTCTCTTTCTTTTGCTCTCTCCCACTTCTCTCCTCTCTTCCATCCCTCTCTCCCCCTCCTCTCTGCCTTCCACTCTCTCTGGAAATCAATGGGAAAAATATCCTTGGGTGAGGATTAAAACAATAACAAAAATCTTCCTTGTCCTATTGGTTTGGCTCAGTGGATAGAGTGTCAGCCTGCAGACTGAAAGGTCCCAGGTTTGATTCTGGTCAACGGCATGTATCTTGGTTGTGGACACATCCCAGTATGGGGTGTGCAGGAGGCAGCTGATAGATGTTTCTAACTCTCTATCCCTCTCCCTTCCTCTATGTAAAAAATCAAATATATTTAAAAAACAAATAAATAAACAAGCTTCCTTGCCTGGCCAGCATGGCTCAGTGATTGAGCGTCAGCCTATCAACCAATGATCCAGGAGGTCACAGTTTGACTCCTGGTCAGGGCACATGCCCAGGTTGTGCGCTCGATCCCCAGTGTGGGGCGTTCAGGAGGCAGATCAATAATTCTCTCTCATCATTGATGTTTCTATATCTCTCTCCCTCTCTCTCACTCTCTGAAATAAAATACATTAAAAAAAACCAACCAAACAAAAAAACACCCACAATCCTTTCTTTCAGTTGTGACTCCTTATTGCGCTGGCTCCACTTTCTTGACACGTGTCAGAAATCAGCCTTCTGGACTCACCGCCCAGTCCCTTGTCTGTAGAAATGGTCTTCTCAAGGACACATTTACGAGGCCTAAGTTGCCAATAGCTTATTCTCAGTTCTTAGTGTACTCTCAGCAAGAACTGGCAATGTTGAATCCTTAAAAAGTTCTGCTACGGTAGTGTCCTACTACCTCCTATTGCCTCTTGATTTGCTTATGCACTTGGCTTGGGTTTTCTTATATTCTTTTTTTTTTTTAGCTCTTTTTTCTCTCCCACCGTTGATTTTCTTCCATATTTCAGACTTTATCATTTCTTCAACAATTACCTAGAATTTACTGATTTCAAACTTTGTACTTTGTTTACAGATTTCTCTTTTAAGCATCAGATCCAAGGGTCCAGCCATCATTATTAACTATAATCTTTATATCTCTTGCTTCAAAATGAAAACATTAGTTTCTCCCTCCTGAATTTGAAGCTTACATTATGGATTGCATCTTATTCATATTTGTATTCCTTTCACAACCTAACCTAGTGTATGCCAAACAAATTAAATATTCAAAGATTATATGATGTAAATTTATGTAAAATCATGCTCTTTAGATTTTTGCCTTTATCGAATGGAAACTGATAGACAGCATCAAATAAATAACAGTAGTTCCCGTTATCCACAGGACATGCGTATCAAGATTCCAGTGGATGCTTGAAACTGTGAAAATAGCATGAAATTTTATATATTATTAGAGGCCCAGTGCATGAAGTTGATGCACAGGAGGTGTGGCGTCCCTTAGCCGGGTCTGTGCCCTTTCACAATCCACACCCCTCAGGAGATGTAGCAATGCAACAAGCAGCAGGTGGCCAGGGAGGAGCCTGAATCAGAGTCGGGCACCACACTGCTCGTGCTCATCCTGGCACCCTGCACTTGCTGCTGCTACTCCCCACTCAGTACTGCTGCTGCGGAGTCAGGAGAGGCTTCCACTACTGCCAGCTGTGAGCCCCACTTCTCCCTCAGCAGTGCTCCTCCTGTGGGAGTGCACTGACCACTGGGGGGAAGATCCTGCATTGAGCATCTGCCCCCTGGTGGTCAGTGTGCATCATAGTAACTGGTTGACTGGTCATTCTGGTTGTTCTGGTCATTCTATTGTAACGGTCACTTAGGCTTTTATATATATAGCTGTTTTTCCCTATACATACATACCTGTGATCAGGTTTAACTTATAAATTAAGAACAGTAGAGAAAAATAATAATAATGGACTAATAAATAGATTATAAAAGTATACTATAATACAAGTTAGATGAATGTGGTCTCTCTGCCTCTCTCTCTCTCTCTTTTTCTCTCTCATAACTGATCTGATAATCAAGATGGCTACTAGGTGATTAATGAGGAGGTGGGTATACAGCGTGGATATACTGGCCAAAGGGATGATTCACATACAGGAGAGTGGAAGAATTTATCATGCTACTCAGAAAGCCACACAATTTGATATGTATGAATTGTTCATTTCTGGAATTTTCCATTTAATATTTTCAAATCATAATTGACTGGCTTGACTGAGAGTAAACAAGGAAAAAAAAGAAATGCAAAATAGAAGATGTACTATGAAGATGAAAAAAGTCATCAGTCATAGAACTGCATATTGCTAAATACCAATCTGAGAGATGGTACAAAAACAAACGCAAAGTTTCCCTCTTGGCCTATTAACTTTCAAGTATCTCTGTTTCATATCATCTACCCTTTCAGATCAGTTTGCATTACTGGCAATGACTTTTTCTTTTTAATCCTGGCTGAGTACCACCTGTCACTGCATTGATTTGCATATACTTTAGGAAACATTTAGAGTTCAGACACGTAAAAACATGACTTCTGAATTAGCTTCATTAAAGTAAAAAATGAAAACAAATGCTTGTAAGTAATCTATATCCTGAAATCTCTATAGTCCCTAAATTACTGACCGTATATTTGATGTGCTAAAAAGGCACCAATGAGACAGTTTACTGAAAAAATGTAGAAAAAGGTTGTATCCAGAGACATAAGTTTTGGTAAGATAAACCTATGTACTTCTCTTGGGTCTTATCAACAGAAACTCATCCCATTTGGACATACTAGTGTTCCTTGGAAATATTTTATGAAATCCTTCTGTTCCTTAAGATTACTAAAACCTAGGAATCCTAGTATATGTAGTCTGTTTTATAACTGCAATCAAATACACACACACACACACACACACACACACACACACATATTCAAATACATTAAAAGTACATTTATTTAGCATGTGAGGAAATTCATCTAGTTTTCATTACATAAATTTACATAGTTGAGATTACTTTGCAAATGTTATGTTTTCAAGTCTTACTTCTGTGTAGTTTATGTAAAGGAGATTCATCAACAAAGCAAATCACTACACTGGGCATACGGTAGGTGGAGAAACACTCTGTGAAACAAATTAAAAGCATTAACTGGGAAAATAAATTCACATGATGTACTACTTCCTTGATTCTCAGGCAGGACAGTAAGCCAGGAAAATTCCTTGGCAAGTGGAATGGACAACCTGAGACAGCTTATTCAAACTGGCCTCAAATGCACCCGGACTCAAATGCCTCCTTCTTCCTTGCATGACCACTCCTTTAAGCATTAAGCCCTTAGGACAACACGGTTCTGATCAGTATCAAATAACCTCAGGGCTACTGACCACAGAGATGGAGTATTGGCCAAACTAGAGATAATATCTATGCCTCCGTTGCATTTCAGCTCCAGGACCAGAAAGCAGCAAAAACAGACAAAGTGACCCCAGGGCTGATATCAGGACCAGATCCAATGATTAATGAACCCCTACCCTGGTGCTGACTGATCAGCAGAGACCATGGCTCTGACCCTATGTGCTCATTTTGATGAGTCAGTATTTTAAAGAAAACACCCGTAAAGCTAATGAATATTCAATGGAGATCCTTCCCTGAGATCTCCCTTAAAATTCCTGCCTTGAAAAACAGATACAAACTCTTAAGGCAAAGGATCCCGTGTGCACTCTCTCTTCAGAGCGCACCGTGCTTTCCTTCTTCAGGCAGTACCTGTGCTTTCACCGTCCTAAGCTCTAAGGGTCCCCATGAGACTGGCAACCAGAGAAGCAGTTGGAAGTGGTAGCTCATCCCAGGCTAACCCCCTGAACCTGTTTCCAAGGGCCCTTCTCTTGCCTCCGTAACTTGTTTCCTGAGTCCACACAGTCCAGCTGGCTCACTTCTCTGTCTCTGTGACTTTCTTTTTAACAGGCCAAAGCAGGTCTCTGAGCAGACCACTTGAATCTTCTCTTCAAGTGTACTTTCACTTTGCATGCTAAATAAACTTCCTATTGTGCTAAAGTTCTTGGCTCTGAATGCTTCCTTTGACAAACTCAAGAATTGAGAGCTGACAACTCTGATAACAGTTTTATTAGAACAGGAATGGGAACCTTTTTTTCTGCTAAGGACCATTTGGATATTTATATCATCATTTTTGCACCATGCAAAATTATCAAATTAAAAAGTAGCCTGCTATATTTAGTCAAACACTTAATTAAATTACCCCCAAAGCCTTGATAGAACCAGAACAAATGATTTTGTGGGCATTATCTGGCCTATGGGCTGGACATTCCTCATCCTTGTATCAGAAGTATAAAGTTCTAAAAAGACATTTTACCTCATTCATTAATCACCATTGAACAAATATTTATTAAATACCTACCATGAGAGTTTTTAGAGTTGTTCTTAATCATCAATTGTTAGAAAATCATTTTATGGTTATTAATGTTTGTGTTCCATCTGTATTATTTATACTAGAGGCCTGGTGCATGAATTCATGCACAGTTGGGGCTTCTCAGCCTGGCTGGCCATTGGGGACGATTGGGGCCTGCAGGCCCAGGGAAGGAACCATGGGAGGCTGGCCAGCTGCAGGAGCTTGGTTGTGGGAGTGCATTGACCACCAGGGGGCAGCTCCTGCATTGAGGGTCTGCCCTCTGGTGGTCAGTGAACATCATAGAGACCAGTTAACTGGTTGTTTGGCCTACTAGTCTTATCAATCGTTTAGGCTTATATATATATATGTGTGTGTGTGTGTGTGTGTGTGTGCATATATATATGATTTTGTAAAAAAAAAGTTGCTTTAGCAAACTTAGATTTATTTAAAAAGTAAACTTTATACAGTTATCAAAAATAAACAAGTAGTACCATATTCTCTGAAGAGAGTAAAAGGCAGGCATACAAAATTAAAAATGAAATAAAATATAAAATGCTCATCTATGTACCACATAGACTCATTTAATAGGACAGCAAAGGTATACATAACACACTTTGAGAAATTAGGTCTTGAGACATATTACTGATACATAATACTGCTTTGATGTAGTGTGTTTTCTCAATATCCACCATCAGAAGCTAATTAGTTTGATATCAGAAACTGAGTTTTATAAGTTTTTTAATTTACTTCCTTATTAACAGTGGATACCAAATAAATTAACTCTAAAATAAATATTGTAGCCCTAGCTGGTTTGGCTCAGTAGCTAGAACATCAGCCCATGGACTGAAGGGTCCTGGGCTCAATTCCAGCCAAGGGCACACATCCCTCAGTTGCAGGCTCAGTTTCTTGGCCCTGGTTGGGGCTCATATGGGAGGCATCAATCAATATGTCTCTCTTACTAGTACATTGATGTTTCTCTCTGTGTGTGCCTCTCCCTCTTCCCTGCACTCTCTCTAAAAATCCATGGAAAAATATCCTAGGGTGAGAATGAACACCACCACCAAAAAGATAAGTAAAAATAAAATTAATTAATTAAATAAATATTGCATAAACCCCTTGAGTTCTCCACATTCAAAATTTCCTTGAAGAGTAAGTAATCCATATCTTGAAATTATTTTATTTCTAAATAAAAGGCATCTAACATTTACCTAAGAAAACACGTATACAAAAGAAAGTCCCTTTGCCTTGATTTGGTAACATGCATATTTCTTGGACTCTATTTTGAACATTTAACCAAGGAATTTGATGTGATTATATCAGTAACATTTCAATTAGAGTGTCAACTATGTTTAGCATTTAAAAATTAACAGCTAACTCTTTTAAAGATCAGGAAAATTTTGTCCTGGCTTAGAATAACTGTATAGCTCTTTGAGTCTCTCTGTGCATTGTCTGCATATCTTAAACTTATAATGCATTCCATGTAAAGGCCCATTAGTTCAAAGAATTTTGAAATGCACAACTCAAGGCAATAATTTTCAGACAGATGTATATTTTTTTGATTAGCAATAAAATTTTCAAACTCAAATATAGTTTACCTAAATTGTGAGTATGCACATTTTGAATAGGTTTAGTAGTAAACAAGAGTGGAAAAAAATTGAGAATTTAATCAAGCCTTTTCTCCTTTCCATTTATCTGCTTTTTGAAAAAAATAAGTCAGTAAAGGAGGAATCTTGAAGTAACAATCCTGGCAAACAAATGTGGTTGGAGTAAAGGGAGCTGCGAAGTGCTTGGAGCTTCCCTGATAGTAGTGATTACAGCATCTCTGAGAAGGAATGGGAGATAAAAACAACTGATATGTAATTTAAAAAACTATTAGGAAAACCCTTGACCAGGATAATCAAACCCTTGGAGTTATAAGAACACTCCAAACTTAAATTAAATTAATGAAGATATCATTATCTCTAAATGGCACTGAGAAAAACAGAAATTTTTCTGTCCATTTTTATCAAGACTACTTTAGCAAAATCTAAAGTGATTTGTTCAGTTATACAGTTGAGAAACATCCTATATAATAAAAGCCTAATATGCTAGGTGTCCAGTAGTCTAGTTGGCCATTTAACCAATTAAAGTGTAATATGCTAATGATATGCTAAGGCCACTCAACTGCTCACTATGACATGCACTGACTACCAGGGGGCAGAAAGTTGACTGTTTGACCAGTTGCTATGATGTGCACTGACCACCAGGGGGCAGACGCTATGATCAGTAGGTTAGCTTGCTGCTTGGGTCTGGTTGATTGGGACTGAGTGAAATGGGTTGGGCATGCCCTGGAGCCCTCCCTCGGTCCCTCCTCTGCTAGCCAACCTCCCTCGTCCCTCCCCGGCCCTGATCATGCACCTGTTGAGTCCCTTGGACCCCTCGGTGGATGTTGGAGAGCCGGTTTCAGCCCAATCCTATAGGCTGGTTTCGGCCTGATCCTATCCTATATAATAAAAGGCTAATATGCAAATCAACTGGCAGAACCACTGGTCATTATGATGCGCAATGACCACCAGGGAGCAGACACTCAATACAGGAGCTGCTCCCTAGTGGTTAGTGTGCTCCCACAGGCAGAGTGCCACTCAGCCAGAAGCCAAGCTCACGGCTGGCGAGTGCTACTGCGGTGGTGGTGGGAGCCTCTCCTGCCTTCTCAGCAGTGCTAAGGATGTCCACTGTCAGTCTGGGCCCACAGACATTTCCCAAAGGCTCCAAGACTGTGAGAGGGCATAGGCCAGGCTGAAGGATCCTACTCGGGCCCCCCACTGCTCCTGCCGAGTGCATAAATTTTATGTATAGGGCCTCCAGTTTATTACTGATGTTTTATTTGCAGTTATTTCCTTTTACTTTCTCATTTTTATCCATCTCCCCTTACATACACTGGTGGCATCATTTCAATTTTACAGTGATCATATATGGTTTTCTGGGCATGCTTTCCAAGTCTACTGGCACCCAGAAACACAGAACTGAGCCTTCCTTGCAGCTGGTTGAGCTGCTCAGGGTTTCACTGAGGTAAAGAATAAGGAGAAGTTACCTCTGGGCCCAAGGTGTTAGTGTAAGTAGTTAGATTAACAAAAGAGAAGGGAGCTAAATTGGCTAAGCTTAATTAAGTCTGGAAACTACAACTTCACAGACACCCTAGGGGATAGCCACAGGCAGGAAAGACTGGCATTCCAATGTGTGTGAGCGGTGAGGCGGCAGGGAGACAATCAGCCCAACCAGCCCATTCACCTGGATTACCTGCATTAACCAAGGAAGGGATAAACTGTAAGGGGGATTCCTTACTGGATGCCTGTGTAGAAGACAGATGACAAGCAGAACTTTGAGGTATGCCCAGAAGGAGACAAAAATGGTGACCTTAAAGGGGTGGAGTCTATCCTGGAAAAATCGGGGGGAAAGATCTGCTAGGATAAGGAACAAAAGAAGATCCAGGAAAAATATTGGATAGGAAGAGGACCCAGCACAGCCCCTGAAAGACTCAGGAAACTAGTTGGATAGTTTGAGAGACAACCTGCTTGTTCCAGAAACCGAAAAAATATATGGAGGATTAGCAAAATCCTTGGGGCAGCTTCTCCTAGAGTCTGCATCCCCAAGGGACATATCTTGCCGCTATGCTTAAACTTCTCCCACAGGTGAGTTCTTGAATTTTTTTCCTCAAGACTTTGCAAGAGCCCGCTTTTCTCTGGCAAAGACGTTACAGCACTGCTCCTTGAATACTTGAATATGACTACTGCGCCAGTGTCATCCTGTTTTGGCTCTTTAGGTCAATGTTGTTCTTTCCCCACTCTAAATCTCTTTCTCAACTACATTCTGATCTTAGTCCTATTGCTGAAAAGGGGAATTACATAACTCTCATTCCTTCTCTACATCTATGATATTATCCTACCTAAGAAAATAGTAAGATGCAAATTAACCATCACTCTGTTATGCTACCAGCTAATAGAAGTGAGTATGCAAACTACTCAACAAAGATGGCCATGCCCACAGTGGCCAGGCAGTGGCACCCAGCAGCTCCAAGCCCTGCCATGGTGGCAGTGACGCTGCGGGGAGCCGGATGAGGACACAAACCCACAGGGAGTCCGGCAGTCTGCAGTCCCAAGCCCCGTGATGGCGGCGCTGGGGCTGTGGGGGGAGGGGACAGATCTGGACACAAACCTGCAGAGAGGCCTGCACCCAGAAGCCCCAAGCCCCGTCACCATGGTGCTTGGGCTGCTTGGGGTAAGGGGTGTGGGGAGGGCAGCGGAGACACAAACCCACAAGAAACCTGTGGAAAGAGAGATGAACTATCATAACTTTATTTCCCTTTTCACAAGATGAGAAAACTTCCCCTGGTTTATTTAGTAATGTGGCCCACACCTTTCTACAAGCACAGGGTATGTTATGACCATTCCCAGGAAGGTCTGGTCAGAATACCGTCTCCAGGGAATAATACTACTGTGGCAAATCATCTAAGAGAGGAAACAAGCTTTTGTTGGGTTTATTCTGAAGGTCAGAGAACATGCCACCCCAACATATGCTGTGTTGTTATATTGATGACCTTGACCTACGGATGCTTGAAAAACAGCAAATGCACAAGGAGGATTTCACTGAAGTCTCCTGATCTGCCTAAAGTCAGACTCCCCAAAGGAGCTTAGATGTCATAGGTCCCCATAACTGGGCAAGTGTCATCAGGCAGAGAAGACTGACTCCTGTCACAGGACAGGAGAGAAGAAGTTGACATCACACCCAAACTTTGTTACAAATTATTTCCCCTCCCATCCCATTCATCTTTTCTAAAAATCATTTACTCTCCTCTAAGAGGTCTATATCTCCCATTCCCTTTCTCTAGGAAGAAGGTATTTAATTCTGCATTCTAAGCCACTTCGGAGAATTATTCATTTTTCCCTGGGATCTCCCACATATACATAAGATATACATGTTAATTGAACTTTTGTTTTTCTCTTGGCAATCTGTCTTTCATTACAAGTGTCTCCACTAAGAACTCAGAAAGGTAGAGGAAAACTATTTTTCTTCCTCCATAATTCTACCTTGGGAAATCAAGTCCCCCCTGAACAATGAGGTTGGCTCAAGTACCAAGCAATCCTAGCTGATGGGAGGGAAGCTTCTAGGGAAAAATTAATAATATTGGCATTAAAGTGGGATAGAGGGCATATGCATAATTGTTGGTGGGAGTTTAAAGTGGTTCAACATTTCTGGAGGATGATTTGGCAAATTCGATAGAAATGTTCAAGGTACATCCAAGAGTCTTCTTCTAGGAATCACATCTGCTGAGATAAAGCACAAGTGCATAAGCCCTGGTCAGAACCCATGATGCTATTGTGGGCTCCCCTTCCATGATAGGAAAACCTGGGAACAACCTGCATTTTTAGGACAAGGTGGCATCTATACTAATAAAAGAGTAATATGCTAATTAGACTGAACATCTTCCGGATGACCATCCAGGTATCCTTCCCGACAAAACCATGTTGGCAGGGCCAAGGCAGAGGAGGTTAGAGGCGATCAGGCAGGCAAGGGAGAGCAGTTAGGGGGATCAGGGAAGCAGGGGAGAGCAGTAAGGGTGAACAGGCTATCAGGGGAAGCAGATAGGAGGATCAAGCCAGCATGGGAGAGCAGTTAGGGGGATCAGTGTGGCAGGCAGGTGAGTGGTTAGAAGCCAGGGGTCCTGAGGGGTCCCAGATTGTAGAGAGTGCAGGCTGAGTTGAGGGGAACCCCTTTCTGTGCATGAATTTCATGCACTGGGCCACTAGTGTTTTATAATAAGAAATATATATATTGATTTTCATCTTGTTTCTGGCACAGAGCTCCTAAAACTCTTGAATTTTTCTAAGTGATAAAGGCAACAAAGATGCCTTTTGTTATGTTAATGTGGTAGTTTTTAAAAAGCACTAAAGGATGGGGCTGGTTGCCAGGGAGGCAAACCATGTAATTTGAGGGTGGAAACTTTCAGTGACACAATAATATACAAAGGGGATAGGGACTGGAGATTGAGTTGAATGATCTCATCAATTGTGCCTATGTAAAGAAACCTCCATAAAAATCCTAAAGGACTGAGTTCAGAGAGTTTCCAGGTTGGTGGACACCTGGAGATACAGGGAAAGTGGCTCAGCGGCGAGGGCAAAGGCGCTCTCTGGTCTTGCCCTGTACCTTGCCCAATGCATCTTCCATTGAACTGTTCCTGTATCCTTTCATAGTAAACCAACTATCTCATAAGTAAAATGTTTCTCTAACAAATTACTTAAAACCAAGGAGGGAGTCTGGAGCCCCCAATCTCTAACCTCTTAGAAGCACAGGTGGTTTTAGGGCAGGAGTCTCATAGGACTGAGCCCTTAACGTGTGAAACCTGACATTATCTCTGGGTAGGTAGTGTCAGAATAGATTTAAACTGCAGGACACAGAAGTTATCCAAGAATTGTGTGGTGGTGTGGAAAAACCCTGCATACACACACTGGAATTGATACTAGAACCATTTCATATCCAATTCCTGTCTACCTCTAGGGTCCACTTCTACCTATTCTGGAATACACAGTACTCATCCAATTCCTGTCACCTTATTTCCTAGTGTTTGGGTCCTAGAAGAAAACCTTAGCTACTACTTCTTCATTAATTCACTAATATCTATCACCAAGATTCTGCAATTCTTCTTTCCATTAAAATCTCTTATCCACCCAAACCAATATTATCTCAGGTTTTCTATTCTTAAGTTTACTAGCATGTTTTTTTGTGCTGTTAACTGATTTTCTTTAGTAATGCAGGATATTAATTAACTAATCATTTACATGTATAATCCTTTGATGAGAGAAAATTTGTGAACAAAAAATGAATCCATTGGACTTTTTCATCTAATATGTAAGTTATTGAAATCATTCACAAAATAACTTTACTAAATTCTAAAATGCTAGAATAACTTTTTTTTATTTCAATACAATGTCTTATGATAATATGAATGTTCACTTAATTAAATTAATTAATATTATAAATTATAAGCCACAGAATGTAGTAATGTGCTTAATTAAGATAATTTAGGTATTACCATTGATTTCATTTTAATTACTTTACTTCAGTTTTCTTGTCTATAATAAGAGGATAACATCTAATAGAAAATTAGATGATATACTGAAAGCAATGTATTTAAAGTTCTGAACACAGGACTCAATAAATATTAGCTCTTATTTTTACTATATAGTAAACACATTTGTCTGTTTCATGGTACTTGAGAAGTAAATTTCAATAATTACAAATACTTATCTAATCTATTCTATTAGTTATTTTTAGTTACATGTATAATGAATCTGATGCTAAATTATTTACCAAAAATAAAACTCTCAATGATCAAATTGTTAAAGTCAAAATATCAGCCAATTTATGATTGCCTAATTTTATAGTTTTCAGGATTGCATATAATTGACCAGTGATATCTTCCAGTGCCCCCACATAAAAATACTCTTAATGAGGAAGCATCTGAAATAATTCATTAATTTTAAAGACTAAATTCTATACTATTTAAACATCTCACAGGAATAGCAGTATGTATATCAAATCCTACAATGATTATCTTTTCTAAGAGATGGGATTGCCCTAGAGTGTTTGAGGTTTGATTCAATTGAAAGTATATGGGATGCAAAATAAAGAAATGTGTTTTCCGCTGAGATGGCTGGTTCTACTTTACATAGGCTATCACTTTAAAGACAAGTTATTTGAGAAAAAAATTGATTCTCAGATATTGGGTTCAATGATTGAAAATCAGATACATAAATCAGATACATAGGTGTGTTTACTTGCTTGCCTCTCTTCTGGAATCCCTTTTTTCCCCACTACCATTATGAAAACAATAGTTTGTTGTTGTTTTTTTCACTCTCCGCTTGACTCACTTTTGTATATTTACTTAAGGCTTATTTTTTTTCCCTTTATTTCCTTTCTTAGTGTTTGATCTAAAGATTCCAGTGTTTGGGCAGAGCTAATAACCCTCCTCTTACCCTAAATCTTTCCAGCTATAGAATGAAAAACTCAAGCTCTTGAGGTTAGATTTCAGATGATATCAGAAAGACATTTTCTTTCCAGCATTATTCTGAGGTTTCTGTGTTTTTTTATGAAGAATTTCAAATATGAAAATATAAAAACAATTTTACTGATGTGGTCACTAAGACTCACATTAGTCCACTCTTTAAGTCAGTAGAATTGATTCACAGGTCTTTAAATAATTTAATGATTTTTTTAAAAGTCCAGTTGTGCCCTGGCTGGTATAGCTCAGTTGGATGGAACACAGTCACATACACTGAAAGGTGGTGCGTTCAATTCCCAGTCAGGGCACATACCTAGGTTGCACATTCGGTGGGTGTACAGAAGGCAACCAATCAATGTTTCTCTCTCACACTGATGTGATGTTTCTTTCTCTCTCTCTCTCTCTCTCTCTCTCTCTCTCTCTCTCTCTCTCTCTCTCTCTCTCTCTCTCTCTCTCTCTCTCCTTTCCTCTCTCTCTAAAATAAATAAGTATATCCTCCATTGAGGATTCAAAGAAATCCAGTTACAGGCTCAAAAATAATTAAAGAGAACTTTCACTATATGATTTTTTATATATAAAAAAACTAAGCTGCTTTGAACAATGTGACACCATCAAACATAACCCAAGCACAGGCTTAGAATATGCTCTCACATGGGGGTTTGCCCTTTTGGAACACTGACATTGCCACATAAAGCTTTCCTGAGCAGGAAATACCACATGGCAAGGAAGACCAGCTAATGGGACTATCCTTAATCAATCTTCCATTAAGCAGGCTGAGATAAGGGATATATATTGTAGTTTTCAATTACAAATATGATACATATGGGAAAAGAAAAGGTAGGGGTATAGTTAAAATAATTGTGATGATGAATTATCACCGAAAACCTGTCAGAATGACTACCATCAACAAATCAACAATAGGCAATTTCTAGTGAGGATGTGGAGAAAGAGAGCCTTAGTACACTGCAGGTGGGAATGCACACTGGTGCAGCCACTATGGAAAACGCTATGGAGTTTCCTCAGAAAGTTAAATATGGAACTGCCATTTGACCCAGTGATTCCACTTCTAGGGATATACACTAAGAAATCTGAAACACCAATCAGAAAAAATGTATGCACAATATGTCCATATAGGGCAATTTACAGTAGTTAAGATTCGGAAACAGCCCAAGTGCCAATCAAAGAATGAGTGGATAAAAAAGGTGCGGCACATTTACTCCATGAAATACTTTGCAGCAACAACAAAAAAGGGTCTCTTACCCTTTGAGACAGCATGGAGGAGCCTGGAGAATATTATACTAAACAAGATAAGCCATTCAGATAAGACAAGTATCACACGATAGCACTCATATGTGGAATCTAAGGAACAAAACAGATCTAGAGACACAGAAGCATGGAACAGTCTGTCAAATCTCAGAGGAAAGGTGGGGATGGGTGGGTGGGAAGAGATCAATCGAAGAATTTGTATATATATAACTCATGGACACAGATAATAGTGTGGTGGAGGCCTGGGGAAGAGACTGGAGGCAAACCAGAAGGGGTCAAAGAGTAAAAGGAGACATATAAAATATGTTGTTATTAATCATACTGAGGTCACTATTCTTTTTATTTATATTGTTGCTAGCTCATACTAGTGTTTATTTGCTGACTAAACATATGAGTGGGTTAGGTAACTTCCTGCAATTTCTTAACTTTGAACAAGGCAACAGATAGGGATACTGATTACATACATCCACTTTGTTCTTAGAACATGCCCACACATTTTCCTATTAGAAATGTATAGTTTATCTAAAAGAAGCAAGATTATCAGTTGCAGTAGTTGTGGTGGTCATAGCTGTCAAAATAATAGGTCCTATGTGTAATGCACTGTAAGAAATGTCCTTACTCAATCACATCTCACAACGATCTATGAGAAAAAGGAGGAAGAACTTTTAATAACTCCATTTTACAGATGAATTGAAGCTTGGAGAGGTTGAGTTGTCTAAGATCATAGAGCAAGTAAAAGAGGATCTCGGTGCAAACATGGGTCTGTTTTACTCCAGAGGCCAAGTATTCAACCACTGCTCTAACAAACCTCCACTGGTTTTATTTCACCTGCAGTATTGATACAGGGTTCCATGAAGGCTGGGTCGAGGTGCAATCAATTCTCCTCTTACCAAAATGGCAACACCTTAGATCTATCCAGACAGTTTTCCACCCCTGGGAAGGGACACAACACGAGGCCAGGAACCAACGTGAAGTAATGAGACTCGGAAGCTCAAACATCTCCAAATTGAGGGAGAAGTTCAAACTGGAAGAACATTCCTCTCACCTTCTGTGGCAGTGCTTCTACCTACCCTATATAATCCTATATAATAAAAGAGAAACATGCAAATTTGACCGTACCTTTGCTCCTGATTGGCTATGCTACCAGCCAATCAGGAGCAGGGGTGGGACCAAGTGGCATGAGCGCCAGGCCCCGGGGGTAGAGATGAAACGCCAGTGGCGGTGAGCGCCCAGCTCCTGGGCGCTGTGAGGGGAAGCAGTGGCAGCAGCAGTGGTGGTAGCGGTGGCAGGGAGCATCTGGCCCCTGGGCGCTGTGAGCAGAAGTGGCAGCGAGTGCCCAGCCCCCGGGGCCGGGTGGTCGCAGGCAGCCGGAGCTGAGCTGAGCAGGGCAGGCTCGGGGTGAGCCATCAGTTGGGCATTCCCTGAGGGCTCCCAGTATGTGAGAGGGGACAGGTTGGGTTGAGGGACAACCCACCCCCAGTGCCCCAGTGCATTAATTTTGTGTACCGGGGCCCTAGTCCTATCTAATAAAGAGGGAATATGCCATTTGATCATCACTCTGTCACAAAATAGCTGCACCCACAGTTGAGGCCAAGTTCCCATAAGGAGCCTTAAGGAACAATCAACAGGGACCTGAGGCTATGCCCTCCCCCGCCATCCTGGAGCTTGACAGAGGACCTCAGGCTGCACCCCCACCCCAGTGTCAGGCCAGGGGACCTGAGGCTATGCCGCTCACCTAGAGGGGTTTGACAGGGGACTTCAAGGTGCACTTCCTGTCCTGGTGCTGGGCTAGGGGAACTCAGGCTATTCCCCCTGCCCCATTGCCAGGCTGGGGAACCTTAGGACATGGCCTTCACCAGGTGAGGCTTGACAGGGGACTTCAGGCTGCGCCCCCACCTGGCAGGGATTGACAGGAGACCTTAAGGTGTGCTTTCCATCCAGGTGCTGGGCTAGGGGACCTCAGGCTGCTCCCCTCGCCCCAGCACCAGGCCAGGGGACCTCAGGCTGTGCTCCCCACCTGGCAGGGCTTGACAAGGGATTCAGGCCATGCCCCCCACCCGTGGGGCTTGACAGGGGACCTCAAGGTGTGCTTCCTGTTCTGGTACTGGGCTAGGGACCTCAGGCTGCCCTCCTGTCCCATCGTTAAGCTGTGATACCTCAGGCCATTCCCCCTACCCTGATATGGGCTAGGGGACTTCAGGCCACCCCCTCCCATCTAGTCCAATGGGGGGGAGCCAGGTCTGGGTCTCATGTGATTTTGAGGTGCATGTGGGTGGGCAGGGACTTGACTCTAGGTCCCATGGTGAGCTCCAGACTCTGACAGGAGGAAGGTTTTCACATACATTTTACTAATTTTCTTTCACCTCTGACACTTTTATTATAAAGGGCAAATAGCAACATTAAATTATTTCCTCTAATTAATCCCCTTTAAATGTGCACAAATTTTGTACACCAGGTCACTATTTAAGGGATCAGTTGCCTCCTGCATACACCTGGACCTGAAGTAAGGAAAGAGTTTGTGAAAATGTTTAAATGGGAGAGGGGGCTTCTACCAACCAGTACAAAAGAAGATCAAATTTAGAAGATAATAACTTTTGGATAACTTAACATCTAAATCAGGTTAACTAGCAGAGAAGTGGGTATTACTAATATGTAGCTGGGGTAACAGGTGTAAATTGTGACTATTTGGGGCATATTGGATTATTCAATAGCTAAAATAGGTTTAAGGTAGTTTGGGGATACCGTATTGTCTACTTCAGTGATGACATCAGTCATCCTGAGATAGATAATATTTCCAGATATTTGTACCAAGTACTGACTTTATTTTCTCTAAATAATTGATGTATTGGAATGGTAGTATTATAATCAAATGTCTTTTGTAGAAGAAAGTATTAATAATACTAGGAAAATTATATTATAAAAATAGACTTTATATTGCACAGGAAATTAAATTTGCAAATTAAACTACCATATTTTATTGTGTCATATAAAAAATTTCCCATGATAAAAGTGGAAAACTGACTTTGCTAGGGTGCTCTATTCCTAACATTTACTATATTTTTAAATACTACAATTGTTATTATTGTCCTCCTTTAGGAAATATATTATTTTTATTTAAAAATAAAGCAATAAAAGGAGTCCTAAAGGAGAAATATGAGAATACTACTTACTATAATTATAGTCTTAAAAAAACTGCATATATGATTTGTTATTAGAAAAAATCATTTTCAAGTGTTTTATAAGGAAATAGATGCTTGGAGGACAGCTTTTCCCCAACATTACATTTTATCTAACAACTCATTCTTTTTTCTTAATGTCTTTTGCCATACTCAAGCACTCAGCTGTTCATTTTGGTGTTAGTTGCCAAACCCTGTGTATTTCCAGATGAATCTAATTCCTGAAAGATTATAAACCATTCTAAAAATTAATGATCCAGGCAGAAGTCCTTCTATGAACAACCCATTTCTATCTATAATTCTTAATTAATAAAGGTTTTTAAGCTAAGATTCCCCAAGTTCTCTCTGTGGATGAAGAATATCCTTTTATTCTTAACAACTACATCATAAATACATTTGCAATAGGTCTGGGACTTAAGTTCTAAAACTTTTTACTGCTAAAACTCTAATATGAATAAGAATCACTTGGGAAATTTATTTAAAATGAATATCCCCAAATCTATATCCTCAGAGGTTCAGGTTCAGTAGATTTGGGCTAACAAACAGAAACTTGCTTGTTTTAATCCTCAACCTAGGAGAGGAGATATATATATATATATATGCTTTACATTGATTTTAGAGAGAAAGGAGGGAGAGAGGGAGGGAGTGAGGGAAAGAGAGAGAGAGTGAGGCGGGGGGGGGGAGCGGGGGGGATGACAGGGAAACAGCGATCAGTTGCCTCCTGCATACACCTGGACCCGAAACCTAGGTATGTGCCCTTGACTGGGACTCTTTGGTGCATGGGATTATGCTCTAACCAACCACTGAGAAACACAAGCCAGGGTGAAACTTGTATTTTTAATAAGCAATCCAGGTCATTCTGAGGAAGGTTACCCCAGAGCATATCTCGTTTGGAGCTTTTTAAGAACTAGTCTGCAACATTTTGTAGGAGGAAACATTTTGTTGGCCTATTTCCCATCCAACTACTTAGAATCATGTACATAAACATGATTTAGGGTCAGTTTTTCAAAAACAGAATCATCCTCATTATTTCTCTAAAAGGAGATTTTAAAAAATAATGAAAGTAAAAAATGGTAAGAAGGTCAGTAGGACAATGAGGTAAAGGTCTCATTATACTTGGAAAGGTTTATTTAAAAAAAGAAAAGGAAAAGTACCCACAATAACTACTTAGTTACAATGAAAGCTGAGAATTTAAAAACACAACAAAACACACAGACTAATGTGAATAGATTCTTATGAACAGTAAAATATCTGTCTTGAACAAATCACAAAAAAAACTAAAATGAAAATTTGTTATATAAAATAGACTAAATAAAATTATAAGAAAAGGAGTGTTTTTTTTCTGAGAACAATACCTTTTGGAGGTATTAATTTCATACTATTGATAACTATTGTTATATTCAAGATGTTTTACAAAATAAGATGTAAACATTTTATTCTTACTTTGTTACATAATGACATAACTACTTGTACAGTGAACATTTTTATTCTTCTCTTTACTTAAATCTGTTTGGAGATTATCATTCTGTAATGATCTACTTATTAAATTTTAAAGGAAAAATATATGAAAATGAAATACAAATGCTGCTTTTTTGGAAGCTAAACTAAACATTCTATTTTATAAGCAAAACTAAACATTCTTTCTCTGTACTAATACTGTATTTTTTGGCATATAAGACGACTGGGCGTATAAGATGACCCCCAACTTTTCCACTTAAAATATAGAGTTTGGGATATACCCATCGTATAAGACCCCTCTTCCAATGCATACCAAATAATAATAATAAAAAAAAACATTAGATTTGATTTCAATGTGGTAATTTTGAGAAGATTTCCCTGGGTTAAAAAGTCGTCTTATACACCAGAAAATATGGTATTTATTTTCAGTAGCCTCACAACAATGACGTGTTTGTGAATAACAGGAAAATCTAGTTTAGCCATTCAATATTAAATTTGTAGGCCTTGACGTAGTGTCTCTTTTTAGGGATTCAGATAGTTTAAATATGATTTTGGCTCTCAATTGGTTATGTCAAAAAGTGCTGCCTTCCTATCTACATGCTTTTTCCCCATTTGCTGGCTACTTAGAATGTCTTCCTCTCATCAGTACAGTGAGCCCCACAGGAGCTGATTCCACCTAACCATGAAAGTTAGAAATGGTTGCCAGTGGCCAGCACGGTGTAATGAAAAGAACACTGGATTTGAAGTACCAGCCCCAACCAATTCCATCTAGGTTAGGTGAAATGCAAGGACAGATCAAGGTTTTATTGGCCCTGAAATTATATCATTTGAGGTATCCTTTTTGATAAAGATGCCAGGTTCTGGAAAGGGACCCATGAGAATGAAGGACCCTGAAACTTAATCTATGTTAGCTACATGGTAAATCTAAATCGGCCTCTGGAGAGATGCTCCTGATTCTCTATTCTGAAGAATGTGAAAAGGAGGGTATACTGTTTGCTTAACTAACCCACATTGGCGGATTAGTGTAAGGGGGTCTACATAAAATAACATATGGAGATGCACAAATGTAAGTTGTATAGGAAAACAACAACAACAGTTCAGCATTAAGTCTGACTCCTGATGGTACCCTGAGCCCAGGCTGCTTGGGATGTATTCACTCTTGCACAGCTTTCCCTCTTGGTTCATTGGTTTCCCTGGATAATGACACCACTTAACTGCCCTAAAAATTTTAGCTTTAGTCAATTTAGTAATATTTATTAAGTGCCTCCTGTGATAAAGAAACTAACCCCTATCCTCTCGTTTTTAAGTCCATTTCTGGCTTACACATTGGTTCTCTGTTAGTACTGGCACACGTAACCATGCCAAAGCATTCACTTCTTCCTGGTCCTGCAGCTCTGCTCAAATTTTGTTTCCTAGTCTAGTCCATCTCTAAACCACACTTTCCCCCAGGTCTGTGCTATATAGAATTCCTATCCGCATCTTAACACTCCACTCCTAACTCCTCTGGTGCCATATATCCATACTTACCACTTAATCTCTGAAGTGATATTAATTTTGACAGATTCAACTTTTAAAAAGTCTGCATAATCAAATATCTTTATCAAGTCACTCAGGGGCTAGGGTAATGCTCTGCTTTTAAGTTTTCCAGTCTCACCAAACTTTCTCTTTCAAGAGACAGATATGTTATGCTTTGTGGGCCATATGAGTTTCTGTTGCTACCCTCCTCTCTGCCACTGTAATGCAAACAAAAGAGCAAGAAGGGAGGAGAGTTAGAGGGTTAGGTGAAAAAGGAGAAGGAATTAAGATGCACAAAATGCAGTTACAAAGATGTAAAAGACAGCATAGGAAATATAGTCAAAAATATTGTAATAACTATGTATGGTGTCAGATGGGTACTTACTGGGGTGATCACTTTGTCTAATCACTATGTGTACAACTGAAACTAATATAATGTTCTATGTCAACTAGGCTCCCCTTCAGAAAATTATCCTTTCATTGTTACCAGGAATTCTGGGTTCATTAAACCTCCAGGCTCTCACCCTTGTCAATCATCTAGCATCAGATAAAATAAACCTTTTTCTCCTGGGCAGTTTTCATAGCTTCTGTTTTGAATTGCTCTTGTTTCTCTTGCAAATTATGTCCTACTTTCCTAATTGCTGCCCTTGCAACTAAGTTTGCACTTTATGGCCTTACTACACCTCTTAAATATGGGCTTAGCGTCCTTCCTTCCTTCCTCATATTTTACTCACTGCTATCCCATACCACCAGTGTGTCTTTGGTTAGATGGCAGTAGGCCTCTCTGAATAGACAGAAAATTATATTCAGGCTAAAAAAAGAAAAAAAAAATCTCTATCCAGGGTGATTTGAGATGTTAAGGCTTGTTTATAGTACTCTCAGATAGTCCCCCTGGGTTTACTTAAGTCCTCTTGGTGGACACAAGATGGATCACATGACTTCCTTACTTAAAATATTCAATAAGCCTCCACAATCTTAAAACGAAATCCAAATTCTATAGTAAGCAGATTTATAATACCTTCTAACACATTTTGGCTTTGTCTTTTAATCAATTAAATTAATTTATATGAAACCAAAAGACACATTTGCTTCACCATACATTCAGTATATATTCCTCCATTTGATTACTCACTTAGTCAAGAAGTATTGCATAGCTATTATATTCCATACATTTTTAAAACAACTACATAAACATTTAGAGCACACCCTATTCCCTCAAGGAGCTTACACACTAGTGTGGACAGAGAAAAAAATTAAAAATAAGAAGTCTATGGTCACTGCTAGAACAAGAATATCAGTTCTCAGGACAGGGAGGCAGGGAAAAGTTATAGAAGCTGACACTTGAGTTATGAATTGTATATGGTAAACATTTATCATATAAGAAGTTAGAGGAAGATTTTCCAAGTATAAATTCTTAGGACATAGTTCATATGACATAGTTCAGAGAAGCATAGCTGGGGTACACATGTGTGAGCAACATTGTATTAAAAACAAGTACTTCAGAGCCATACACCTTGGATACAAAACCCAACTTTGTCATTTACTAGCATTGTGGCTTTAGGTAAGTCACTTTAACTCAGTTTCTCAAATGTAAAATAGGAATAATAACAGCATTTTACCACACAGGTTTTTCATGAGTATTAAACAAATTAATACTTGGCACACACTAACAAAATCCTATATAATAAAAGAGAAACATGCAAATTGACTGCACCTACACAACGCCCACCATTTGCAGGAGTGAGCATGCAAATTAACCTGACAAAGTTGGCGGGTTACACAAGTGCAGGGGGGAGAGCAGAACGAAAGAGTCGGCAGAGAGTGGAGTGGCTAAGGGAACTTGGCTCCCCAAGCCACCAGATAGCAGAGAGGAAGAGTAGGTGGCTTGGAGGATGTGGAAGAGCGGGAGGCTGTGGGGCAGAGACAGAGCAGAAAGAAAAAACCAAGAGCGCAGGGAGCACCAGGAATTCTGGGAATAGTAATTCCAGTGGCAGCCCCAGGACCAGAAGCAGAAGCCCAGAGCGCAGGGAGCACCAAGAATGCTGGGAACCATAGTTTTGGTGGCAGATGGATCTCCTAGACACTAGAGCAAAGTGAGCCTGGAGCAAGTTACTGTTGAAGTGGGGGACAGAGGAAAAGCAAAGGTAAGAGACATAAGTAAAGTGAGAGTGTCTAGGAAAAATTAAAGATAAGATATCGTAAAACTTCCAGGAAATCACTAATGAAGCAAAGAAGAAAAAAAAGCCTCTATTATTCTGTGAGCAACAAACCAACCTGAGTTGGGGTCTCAAACAATCCTATTTAATAAAAGAGCAATATATAAATTTGACTGTACCTTTGCCATGCCCACCAGCCAATCAGGAGCAGATTATGCAAATAAACCCCAACCAAGATGGCTGCCTCCACTGAGAGCAGGAGGAAGGCTTGGGTTTCCCGGCAGGCTTACCTGCCTAAGCCTCCATTCAATGTTACAAAGTTTCAGTTATAAAAGATACACAAATGGCTAGAGAGAACAGAGGCTTGGGTTTCCTTGGTAATGAAGGAAGCCAAGCTTTCAACCTGCTGAGGCCTAAGCTACAAAGTTTTAAACAGAAATGGCTGCCACCACAGAGCCAGCAGAGTGCTTGGCTCTGCTCCAGGCTACAAAGTTTCAATTGTAGACATAGATTAATCCCAGATATCAGGGCCTTTGCTTGGGTCTCTGGGGGGTCATGACTGGTCTGCAAACCTCCACAGGCCCCTTGCCCAGGCCACCCCTCACCACAAAGAAACCCCCACCCTGATCTGGGACACCCTTCAGGGCAAACCAGCTGGCCCCACCCATGCACCAGGCCTCTATCCTATCTAATAAAAGAGTAATTTGCAGATTGACTATTATTCCAACACACAAGAGGGCTGCCCCATGTGGTCAAAGATCCTGCCCCCATGTGAACACAAGATGGCCACCACAAGATGGCCAGCAGGGGAGAGCAGTTTGGAGGGACCAGGCCTGCAAGGGAGGGCAGTTGGGGGTGATCAAGCCTGCAGGGGAGGGCAGTTAGGGGTGACCAGGCTGGCAGAGGAGGGAAGTTGGGGGCAAACAGGCTGGCAGGGGAGCAGTTAGACATCAATCAGGCTGGCAGGGGAGTGGTTAGGGGGTTATCAGGCTGGCAGGCAGAAGTGGTTAGGGGCAATCAGGGAGGCAGGCAGGTGAGCAGTTTGGAGCCAGCAGTCCTGGATTGTGAGAAGGATGTCCGACTCCCCATTTAGGCCCGGTCCTATTAGGGTTGGGCCTAAACGGGCAGTGGGACATCCCTCAAGGGGTCCCAGATTGGAGAGGGTACAGGCTGAGCTAAAGGACATCCCCCACGAATTTCGTGCACCGGGCCTCTAGTTCACTCATATGATTGCAAAAACAGAAAGAAACTCCCAGATTAGCGAGGGCTCCCCTGAGGACTCCCATATTGGAGAGGGTGCAGGTCAGGCTGAGGGACCCACCCACAATGCACGAATCTTCTTGCACCGGGCCCTTAGTAAATAATATCAAAATAAAAGTTGCCTGTCACTATTATTTTGATCATCATCATCATACTTTCGGAGTCTGAAAGTAGTTCACTATGGCTAGTGGAGTAGAAGCTGTCTGAAATCATAAGTGACTGTACAAACCAGCTGTAACATTTGGAACTGACCATCTTCTGTGTTTGGCTGTGTAATCCCAAAGCCCAGGCTGCAGTCTGGAACAGTGGCAGACTCAGCGGCTGAGACTTAAACTTTAACTATCAGTAAAACTTTCCAACTAACTCCATTATGAAGCCAAGATTAAGAACCACTATCTGGATTAGAGAACTTCACTGGATTCAGAATAATTGGAAGTAATCTTCCTCTAATATTTGAAAGTACGGTATCACTTATAGAATACTTTGGGATGTCGTATCTAAAATTCAATGAGCTTTAAAAGTACAAACTCCCAAATCTTATCCCAGAGTTTTTGGTTTAATTGCTTTAGATTGAACAGAACCAGTGGAACTTTACTTAAAAAAATATTTAGGATATTATTTTTTTAAAGTATCTTTACAATTGAAAACATTACATATTTCCCCCATATCCTCCCACATTGACCCCCTCCTACTCCCCAGGCCTTCACCACACTATTGTATGTATCTATGGGTTACGCATAGAAGTTCTTTGGATAACCTTTCCCCACCCACCCATGCCTTCCCTCTGAGATTCATCAGTCTGTTCCATGCTGCTATGTCTCTGGATCTATTTTGTTCATCAGTTTAATTTGTTCATTAGATTCCATATATGAATGAGAACATGTAATACTTGTCTTTCTCTGACTGGCTTATTTCCCTTAGCATAATATTCTCCAGGTCCCTCCATGCTGTCTCAAAGGGTAAGATATGTTCTTTTTTACTACTTCATAGTATTCCATGGTGTAAATGTACCACAGCTTTTATAATCACTCATCAACTGATGGGCACTTGGGCTGTTTCTAGAGCTTAGCTATTGTAAATTGTGCTGCTATTAACATAGGGGTGCATATATTCTTTATGACTGATGTTTCAGGTTTCTTAGGATATATTCCTACAAGTGGGATCACCGGATCAAAAGGCAGTTTAATTTTTTCATTTTTGAAGGAAATTCCATGTTGTTCACCACAGTGGCTGTACCAGTCTGCATTCTTGCAGCTGTGCACAAGGGTTACCTTTTCTCCACATCCTCACCAGCATTTGTCATTTGTGACTTGTTGACGGTCGCCATTCTGACAGGTGTCTAGGTTATTCTGATGCAGGTTAACTGCATATTAGACTACTCATAACACTGACGGCCACTCATATGACACATAGCATATTATGCCTTGTATTATAATTACGATGTACATTTTTACCTTTTCTACAAAACAGCAATTCCTGGAGTGTAGGGGACAGGCCTTAAGCACCAGAAACGTTGGGACACACATAAACATGCATTCTATAGCTCTTTAAAGAGTGTATTGAGTTCAACTTATTGAGAAAAAAAGACAGCTCTCTAGAGACCATTTCCAAACTCTACACGTCCCATTGGTTGTTTTTAAGATATCTTGTCAGCATAAATAAAATAATTCGAGCTACTTAACAATAAATGAATGAGTGATACACAGTTTATTAATTATTTCCCAGATTGCCTCCAGTAGGATATTGCCATTCTCAATTTCCACAATTCTCCAAGGGTCCTGACAAGCCTGTCTGAAATAGTATCATAGAACATGTTTCCTGGATAAACTTATTCTTTCTGACAAGATCCATATTTTCAATCAATGAGAACTTCATTCAAAAAGATTCTTCATACCAGGGATAAGTAAATTCAAGTTCTATATTAATACATAAATGTATTGAGTGAATTCCAACATTATGCTGAGGATCACATTTTTAAGTCTACTTTGCTCCTAAAAGGTCAGGCTGAAATAAAGAATTGGTGATACCTTCCTGGTAAATTTCTCTGCATGACAGGTACCTAATGAATGAGCAGCAATCTTTTGGTTTCTCCTAAGATAATAAGAAGCTATAAACAGATTAACAAATAAAGGGAGAATCATACAAAGCAGCAGTTATCGCAGGTAATTTTTGTGTTGAAAATAGTAAGTACCAATCTCATAATCACATATTGTTAGATTTGAAAATAATATAGACATCATTATCTCTATTTCCTTACCCCTGCCTGATTTTGCACTTAAAAAAATCTCTCTGACATGGGACCTCCATTTTAGCTTAATTGCAATTTTTAATGTTTCTCAAGGGAACACATTCAATTTTTGGAAACATTGCTTTCTGGTAGACACTAAACTTTTATAATAACACACATATTTTTTATTTTATACTTTTCTCTAGGCTTACTATTACTGGCTATGACTTAACCATCTAACACACACTCCTGTCCATGTCACAGATAGCCCAAGAGCAGGTAAGTCACTGAGTCTAGCTACTAGGTGAATTACTTTTGGCATGCTTGCTCCTCACTTTTTGCTTCAAATCTTTTTGGTAATTACCATCTGTTGGACATGATATTCACTTTTGCATCCAGTCTCTCTCTTCCTGGTCCCAATTTCAAGGTTTTTCTTTTGTGTTTTGTTGTTGTTGTTTACTAAGCACAATTTCCAAATAATTCCTATACTAACCAATAAACTCTGGGCACAAATGACTTCTAAGTCTAGATTAATAAATTCACTTGAAAGCAATATCTGCACTTAAAATACAACCTGACCCAACATCAGCATTATTATCATTTCAACAAATCTGATATTCTTCCTAATCGCACTATTGGATCCAACCATTAACAATAATATTTTCTGCAAGTTAAATTGATAAGGCAATGTTTCACTGCTCCCAGGTGCTTATTCTAGTCATCTCCTAAATGGTCTTCCAATTCCTAATTTATTCCCTTCAATCTATTTTCAACACAGTAGCCAGAGCAATTCTGTTAACATGCAAGTCAAATCATGACACTTCTCTGATCAAAGTTATCCCATGATTCCTATCTCCCACTGACTAAAAACCAACGCCTTTTTATAGTATTGGCCTTACCCAGGAAGTAGCTCTCCAGTACCCCCCTGACCTCCTCTCCCATTCATTCAATCTTCCCAACCCCACTGGATCCATGTTCTTCAAACATACTTCTGCCTCAGGGCATTTGTTCTTGCCATTCTTGCTACCAGGAGAAATTGCCTCCAAGATACCCCCAGGAGTGCATCCCTCACCTTCTCCATGTCTTCATTCAAATATCACATACACAGTGAAGTCTTTTCTGATCACCTCAGAAATAAATTTCACTCCCCTGCCCCCCACACCTTCATTAGTATTCCCTCTTCACTACTTTGTCCCTCTTTATAGCATTTGTTTTATAACTTACTTTATAGCATATTTGCTTTTTTTTTTGTCATTCATTACCTGTATTACCCCACTAGAATCAAGCTCTTTGAGAGTACAGATTTTTGCCTGATTTTGTTCACTGTTTTTTCTTCAGTACCTGCCAATCAATAACTATTTGTCAGATGAATGAATTTACCTTATACAAATATTAGAGTTCTAATGACTTGACCCCTACAGTTTTTCTCCCATCAATCCCATCCATCACTGATGTCACAGATAAAAATCACATTATATTTTACTGGAATTCTTGCCTTTCTCACAAGGTCTCTTACTAATCCAGTACATCCTACATCCTGCTACAAAAATAGTCATTACACAGTGGTGGGTGTGGTTCAGTTGGTTGGATTGTTGTACTGGGCACTGAAAGATGGCAGGTTCAGTTCCTATTCAGGGCACACACCCAAGTGGTAGGCCTGATCCCAGATCCCTGTACAAAAGGCAACCAATCAATGTCTTTCTCTCTCCTCCTGCCCCTTTTTTCTCTCTAAAATAAAAAAATAAAATAAAAATAAAAATCCTGGTGTGAGACTTAAAGAAAGAAAAAAAAAAGAATAATCTCTATTTTCAATTTAATATCAATGCCATTGTTTAACAAATAAAAACCTAATTACATAACACAGCATCAAAATTATTTTAATTTGATCTCTAGATATCATATTCAAGCCATTGGTAAATATCTCACAAAGTCTCACCTCTGTGCCTTTGCTCATATGAAGTTTCTTCCATCTGTAATAGCCCCCACTTCAGTCCCTGCTTATAAAACCTTGCCAAGTCAGTACTTAGTTATTTCATTTTTAGTTTTATTTTCTCGGCCAAAATAGATTTTTCCTTTCAACAGATTTGGTCATAACACAACTAAATCTGCTTGTCTTAACTTTCTTATTAACTTATCACCTTTATCTAGATCAGCAATTTTCAGCCTTTTTCCTCTCATCAAACACATGAACTAAATATTTAAATTTTGTAGCATACCAAAAAATGTATTATCTATGTTTTGATCTGATAAAAAAAATAGGTGTAATTTTGATTCATTCATACCAGAAAGCTATTGTTACTTTTACTATTGTCCTTTTTTTATTTGACAATCTAAAGGAAAAGAGGTCAGGGCCTCTGTAAGCAGTCAAATATGGCATGTTTTAAAAATTCTTGTGGCACACTGGTTAAAAATTGCTATATAGATTGTCCACATAAACTTTCACCTTTGGCAACGTTAAATTTGTCTTATTGGATTATTATTGTTCCACATTTGAATTCCTTTTTATTTGAACAAAAACACATTTTATACTTTTATCAACTGTATTGATCAAGCTAAAACATGGTATTTCTATGAGTAGAGTTGTGTATTACACATTAGACAATGACATTAAGGTAGACATTGATCGAGTCCTGGAACTTGAATATTTCATTTGTCTATAAGTCTATTGTGAATGACAGCCAAATGTCTTGCTGAAATTGACATCCACTACAGCATTTTTCCACTAATTCCTTCCAAAGGAAAATTAAATTATCCTGATAAGCCTTATTTAGTGAACTTATATCCCTAATGATTATTACTTCTTTCATTCTTACTGAAGTTATGCAAGATAATTATTTAATAACCTCCATCCACTATTTTACAAATATTAATTAGATTCTAGCACATTACTGCAGATTTAGTTTTTAAAAATAATTTGTACAAAATTTTCTAATCTCTAGACTTCAGCACATGATATGAGCTACAAATCCCTTCAATCAAAATGTGGATAGCATTTTCACTTTTTAAGTGATTTTCTATATTCTTAGAGTATTTTATATATTGGTTAAATCAGTATGTTCAATATTTTTTTAAAAAATATTTTTTATTGATTTTTCACAGAGAGGAAGAGAGAGGGATAGAAAGTCAGAAACATCGATCAGCTGCCTCTTGCACATTCCCTACTGGGGATGTGCCCGCAGCCACAGTACATGCCCTTGACCGGAATCAAACCTTGGGACCTTTCAGTCTGCAGGCCGAAGCTCTATCCACTGAGCCAAACCAGCTTCAGCAGTACGTTCAATATTTTTATTTGCACTTTATTTTGATGGATCTTGTTTAATAAATCCTATATATCCTATCATACCATACACAAATTCATATCCAGATTGATATATACTTAATATGAAAATCTGTCAAAACTTTAAAATACAGAATATCTATGATGATAGAGTTCATATGAATTTCTTAAACAAAATCAAGCAAATTGAACTTTTTTTTCTTTTACTTTTTCTTTTTTTAAATTGTTTAAAGTATTACAAATAGTAGTACACATGTTTCTTTTTTTACCCCCGGCTTTCTCAACCCCCGGCACATGCCCTCTCCTGCGCCCCACCTCCCAGTGTCTTGTGTGCTATGGCTATGCTTTTATGCATGCATAGATGTCATTTGGCCGATCTCTTGCAGCACCCCCCAGCCCTCCCTGCCTTTCCTCTATAGTCCGACAGTCTGTTCCATGCCTCGCTGCCTCTATATCTATTTTTATTTCCTCCATTTTCTTTCGTAAAAAAAAAAAAAAAAATCTTGCCTCTGCAGACTGGAAATCAACATATGAACACAAGAAATGTTTGAGACCCAGTTTCAATGACCAACAGTTCTGAGACCCAGCTTCAATGTCAAACTGTTCCTTATGTGTGCATGTCAGAAATGGTATCTGGATGGTGGACAAATGTTGGCAATGCAGGTCCATCCCTCTGTTGTGTCCTATCATTTAATTTAAAAGACATTTTTAAAATTGATTTCAGAGAGAAAGAGAAAGGGAGAGATAAACATAATCCTGCTGCCTCCTGCACGTCTCCTAAGGGGATGGAGCCCACAACCTGGGCAGGTGCCCTTGACCGGGAATCAGACGGTGACCTCCAGGTTCACAGGTTGATGCTCTAGCCCAGAGCCATGCTGGCGTGTTTTGTGCCTTTCAGATGGCCTCGGGCCGGCTGCAGTGGCTGTACCCAATGGGTTGGTATTGTGCTTTTCAGATCGTCTCTGCCAGGCTGCAGTGGCTGTACCTGATGGTTTGGTTTGTGCCTTTCAGATAGCCTCGGGCCGGCTTCGGTGGCTGTACGTGGCGCTGGTGGTGCTGGGCGCGCTCTGTACCTCAGCATGCCTGGCCAGCCCCTGCTCCGAGAGGAGCTACTGGTGTTCAGGAAAGAGAGCGGGCCATTCCTGCAGTTCCCCGATGCGGACAGCCGTGGGGACCCCCACTTCCTGGTCCTGCTGGTGACATCCTCCCAGGCCCAGCTGTCGGCGCGCTTGGCCATCCGCAGGACATGGGGCCGGGCCGGGCTGGTGCGGAGCCAACGCACCCAGACCTTCTTCCTCCTGGGCACCACCGCCAGCAAAGCCGGGGCCCGCGCTGTGGCCCAGGAGGCCCGGGGGCACCCACCGCGACATCATCCAGAAGGACTTCGTGGACCTGTACCTGAACCTGACCCTGAAGACCATGATGGGCATCGAGTGGGTGCACCGCTTCTGCCCGCAGGCGGCCTTCGTGATGAAGACGGACTCGGACAAGTTCGTGAACGTGTCGTACGTGGTGGAGCTGCTGCTGCGCAAGAACCGCACGGCGCGCTTCGTCACGGGCTTCCTGAAGCTGCACGAGCTGCCGAACCGCCAGAGGCTCAACAAGTGGTTCGTGAGCCGAGAAGAGTGCCCCTGCGACCGCTACCCGCCCTTCTGTCCGGGGACGTGGCCAGCCAGGTGCACGCCGTGGCCGGCAGCGTGCCCTTCCTCAAGCTGGAGGACGTGTTCGTGGGGCTGTGCCTGGCCCGGCCGCGCATCGGCCTGCAGGAGCTGCACTCCGAGCAGACCTTCTTCCCCGGCGGCCTGCGCTTCTCCGCCTGCCGCTTCCGCAGGATCGTGGCCTGCCACTTCATCCGGCCCCACGAGCTGCTGAGCTACTGGCGGGCGCTGGAGGCCTCCCCGAGGGAGGAGTGTGCTGCCCAGCGAGCGGCACAGGGGGACTGCTTCTGGCAGCCCGGGGGGGGGGGGTGTTTGTGAACCATCTCTGATGACCTTGCTGAAGGTGGGGGGGGGGGGGAGGGAGAGGGGCCAGGGGAGGAAGGAGAGGGGAGGGGAGGAGGGCGCAAATTGAACTTTGAATAAAAAATTTGAATTGAATTATTCATTCAGAAAATTGTATACCACTATGTCCATAGTCATAGTATAAATTTACATATTTTCATAACTGAAAGGTCTCATTAATGAATACAGAATATTTATCTACTTGGGTTTTATTTTTTGACCTTTAATATAAGTTTTATAGAATTTTTTTTCTAGAATTTTTGCAGGTCTTGTTTTTTCTTTGGCTAGGGTCCCTGTAGTTTTCGATAACATTGTACATTAGGTCTTACTTTCAATTATAATTCCTTATTGTTTCCTGTCAGTATGTAGAAATACTACCAGCTTTGTAAATTGATTGTGTTAAATAATACTGCTGAGCTCTATTACATTGGATTTTCTGTACAGATACCATCTCTGAATAATAGCAATCTTGTATCTTCATTTCCATTCTTATTTTTTTATCCTTATAAATAAGAGTATCTAGCAAAATGCTGAACAAAACAATGACAATATCATGTCAAGTCCCTCTCTTCATCTACAGTTTCACAATAATGTTTTTGATTTAAAAATCTTTTATTGTGTTAAGAACATTCCATCATATTACTTTTACCAACAGCATTTATTATGAATAGATATTGAATCTTATCAAAGGCTTTTTCCTACATCTATTGGGATGATCATATTTCTCCTTTAATCAGCTAAGGCAATGAATTACATTTAAATATTTTGTTAGAATATCCTAGAATATCTGAGATAAAACCAAATAGTTTATAAGTATTACATTTTACACATAGCTGTTCTTAGTCTTCTATTTTCTTTAGGACTGTGATGTCTTTGTTCAAATATGAAATTTGCTTCACTTATTTTATTATACTACCCGGTTATAGATTTGGTAGTAAGATTATATTAGCTTTATAAGTTAGTAAGAATCCTTCTCTTTTTAATATTGGAGGAATTTGCATAAAATAAACATTGGCTGTTTCTTGAAGACTTTAATGCTTCCGAGCAATTACAATATGCTTCCCTAGAGCATTTATTTCTAGACTCCTGGATGTCTATTTCACACTGTCTATGTTTTCCTATTTCTTTTTTTTTTAAATATATTTTATTGATTTTTTACAGAGCAGAAGGGAGAGGGATAGAAAGTCAGAAACATCGATGAGAGAGAGACATCGATCAGCTGCCTCTTGCACGCCCCCCACTGGGGATGTGCCCGCAGCCAAGGTACATGCCCTTGCCGGAATCGAACCCGGGACCCTTCAGTCCGCAGTCCGATGCTCTATCCACTGAGCCAAACCGGTCTCGGCTATGTTTTCCTATTTCTAACATCACTGGTTCTAGTCACTCTGGCATAATTATCTTTCTTCTTATTTTATTGTAAAAATGAAATCAATCACAAACTTCCACTACTACAAACACTCACATGTCTAGAACTCTATTTTGTTTCAAGAATTTGCTGACAAACACATGGGCATTTTACCATTACAACTATTCATTAAATGTATAAGACTATTCAAAGCTATTGTCTTGTATAATGGGACCATGGGAAATCTTTTTTGCTACTATTTATGCATAAAATTTCCAAGAAATATTTTATGTATCCTTTTTAATCAGAAAACAATGAAAATGACATTTCAAAATTTCAGACTATTGTATCTATAGTTTTCTGTATTACTTATGGTAATATTATTTTGACTGTTTGACTTACTTTCCTTTTACTGAGAAGAAAAATAAAGGAAAGCAAGTAAAAAAAAAATCCAAAAACAAAACCCGATATGGCTAAAGCGATTAATGCTTCACACCCTTCATAAAGACAGTGGCAGAAAACTGTTGAGTATGTGAGTTTTGCACTACCCTATTTATAATAATTCATCATATTGTGGCATTCCAACCTTTCTTAATTACATTTTAATTAGCTTTGCATGTACTAGTAGCCATCTGCTAGGGAAATAATCTTGATTGAAGTCTAAAAGGGTATGCAGTATCAGAAACAGATATTTTCTTTAAAATGGGACATTTGAGAAAGAATCTACATTTTTTAACTATACATTACTGAATTTCATTTTCATTACATGTTTTAGATGTCACTTTAGATATTGTATTAAATCTAAAAAATAACATGATTTATTAAAACATTTGCATCCAAATATAGCTACAGAATAAAATAAATGCCATTCATGCAATATTAGATATTGAAATCAATGAACCTCAACATATTCAATTGTATAAAAATCTTCACAATATAATATTCTTATATAAGTTTAGCCACATTAAAAAAAGTTCTTTTCTCAAAAATTTATAAAGGCTTAGTAATTTATATTTGCATTAGACAAAAGTTATTGCTGTTTACCTTAACATGTACACTGCAATATATTTTTTAAGTTGAGCCAGCAAACTTTTATAGCCTTTTCAACTTCTTCATTATATTTAACTCTATCCCTAAACTATAAGGTATAGTCCAACAATTTTTTTGAAAGTTCAAAACCAATTAAGTCACACACAAAACAGAGATTTCTGTTCTTTAGCTTTGTAGTCTTCTTTCTACCTTCATTTCTTCCCATCTCCCTTCGTTCCTCTCTTTCTCCCTTTGTTCCTTCCTTCTTTTATTTATCAAGCATTTTAATCGTTATCTTCCTGTGAGGTTGGGCTATAAAGAACTGGGCTAGTGAGAATGACATTGCCAGTGAAGTCTCTAAGACATCTAAAGATAGTCCATCTTAGGAAAACTGTAGGATGACTGACTGCACATATATTTTTCTCATGCAAAAAAGGTTTTGAGATAACCAAACTTACGTAACTCAGAGGATTAAATTTAATCATGTATATAAAGGCACAAACCACCATACTTTGTATATGAAAGTTGATTAATCAAAAGTTAATTTTCATTTTCTTTCTCAGAGTGGTTAATTAAAAAAATAATAATTATATTCAGTGAAGTATTTTTAAAATTTTGATATGAGCCAAATATCAAAAGAACACAAAAAGAATAACCATATCTTTCAGGAAGAGATAGGTTATGAATACTTGGCTGAATTCTAAAAGATAAATGGACTTAGTCCAAATAATTCGAACTTTGGGCAAGTAGTCCATGTTTGGAGAGTAACTTCTGCAAATGTTTGGGAACTTAAAACTATACTGAATGTAAGGAGCATTACTACACTGTTGCTCTTTGGTACAAGGTCAGTTAGGGCTCTCATCATTGGCTGAAGAAAATTATTAACATGAAAAATGCTTCTGTTCTTAAAAATGTGGCCCAGGTTTCCTGATAAACAGAGTGACCCATTTATGTCTTACATGTATCTATTCCTGCTCGGAGGACTAGGATATCCCCGAGGGACATATGATCAAACCAAGTTCCAAACAGAGAAAGCAGGCTGCCCCGGTTTAGGTATATACAGCTGACTGGCAATCCCTTCCATGGACAATTAAACTGTCTGTGGAGCTGAAATATTACCCTCCTCCCCTGTCCTAACATATGACTAAGGCTGAGCTACCTTGTCTTAACCATTATCACCCCAATAAATTCAACTTAAAATAACAAGTAAGTAAGTAAGTAAATAAATAAATAATAAATAATGAAATAAAATAAAATACAAAGAATAAAAGTCCAGTCCACTCTAGCTATAAAAATGTTACAGGATTAGCTAAAATGTTATGAAATACAAGATCAATACTATACTCATGTGAAAGTGACTGCAGCATGAAGTGGTTTCCCTTTGCCACTCTGCTATTACAGCTACCTTTCTGCTTCCCACTCGCTGCTCTGAGGGCTCACCTGCTGAGATCAGGCTGGCAGGGAGCTACACTGCTAGGCCAAGTCATCATGCCAGGCCCCAGAGCACCTGCTAAACAGAAAGTGAGTGGTAAGCGGTTGCCAAGATTTCAATTTGACCTGATTGTACACAAGACAGTATGTTTGATCTTACATTCCTATTTGGATGCCAACAAATGTATGCTTTGCTAGTCAGAATTTAGTCTGAGATTTTAAAAGTCCATAGGACACCCTTGCCGAAAGCAGGGGAGGGTTCTAATGGTTGGTACCAAGGATGGATCTACAGGGAGGCAAATACCTTAGCACTGGTTTTCCAATATAATAGGAAGTTTGGAGACAAAGATATCAGGTAAAAATATACAGATTGAGAACAAGCTGCCATGGAAAAAGGCATCCTCTTCTAGAATGTTTGTATCTGGGTTATAAACAGTGCATTATTCTCTCAGATGATACAAATCACATGATACCATTACAAATACACCATCAGAAGAAAACAGCCAGGGCTTCCAGGAGTAATGTCCAATAGACTCAAAATTCCAAGTTCCATTTGCAACCCCCAGGCAACAAATTTGAGAGACAAGGATGGGCAAGAACCAGGAAAAATTTCTGACATCAGGGAGTAGTTAGTGGCAATCCTACCTAATAAAGGAGTAATATACAAATTAACCATCACTCCTATACACACAAGCCACACCTACCAGCCAATCAGGAGTAAGTATGCAAATTAACTCAACCGAGATTGCTGCAGCCACTGAGAGAGCAGGAGGCTTGGGTTTCCCTGGCAATGGAGGAAGCCAAGCTTTCCGCACACGCTGGCCTGCCTAGGCCTCCACTCAAGGCTACAAAGTTTCAATTATAGAAGATAAATAAATCCCAACAAAAATGGTGGCAGCCACAGAGCTGGAGAGAGCAGGAGGCTTGAGTTGCCCTTGGTGATGGAGGACCCAAACTTTCTGCATACCCTGGCTGGCCTAGGCCTCCACTCAGGCTGCAAAGTTTCAATTCTAGAAGATAAATAAATCCCAGATACCAGTTCCTCCACTTTGGTCTCCAGGAGGCATGGCCAACCTGCAAACCACCACAGGTCCCTCACCTAGGCCGCCTCATGCCCCAAGGAAACCCCCACCCTGATCTGGGACACCCTTCCGGGCAAACCAGATGGCCCCCACCCATGCAGCAGGCCTCTATCCTATCGAATAAAAGAGCAATATGCAAATTGACCATCATTCCAACACACAAGATGGCTGCCCCATGTAGTCAAAGAACCAGCCCCCATGTGGACACAAGATGGACACCACAAAATGGCCAGAGGGGAGGGAAGATGGGAGGGATCAGGCCTGCAAGGGAGGGCAGTTGGGGGCGATCAAGACTGCAGGGGAGGGCAGCTAGGGGTGACCAGGCAAGCAGAGGAGTGGAGTTGGGGGAGAGCAGGGCCTGCAGGAAAGGGCAGTTGGCGGGGGGTGGGGGGGAGGGAACCTAGGCTTGTAGGAGAGAGCAGTTAGTGGGGTACTAGGCCTGCAGGGGAGGGCAATAAGGGGTGACCAGGCCTGCAGGGGAGAGTAGTTAGGGGAAAACAGGCTGACAGGGGAGCATAGTCATCAATCAGGCTGGTAGAGGAGTGTTTAGGGGGTGATCAGGCTGGCAGGCAAAAGCAGTTAGGGGCAACCAGGAAGGCAGGCAGGTGAGCATTTGGGAGCCAGCAGTCCTGGATTGTGAGAGGGATGTCTATTTAGGCCCAATCCTACCGGGCCTAAACAGGCAGTCGGACATCCCTCGAGGGGTTCCAGATTGGAGAGGGTGCAGTCTGCCCTGAGGGATACCCCTCCCTGCCCTCTATGCATGAATTTTGTGCACCAGGTCTCTAGTTATAGTAATTACAACAAAAGAGATGTGACTATAATACTGTAGGAATGCATAGAAGCAATGGGAAGTGAGCCCAGTAGCAATATGGTTATGCACTTGGGAACTTTTACCTAAGACTTCTTGGTACAGCAACAAGAAAATAAACTAAAAACAGCATGCTAATTCATCTCAACCTTTTATAAATAAGCAAAAATTAAAACGAAAAGTAATTAGAGAGGGAAGAAAATAAAAAGTTATCTGAATAAAGAATATTAAAATTCTTGATTAAACAGGTTCTTTGGTGTTGCATTCCTTTCAAAAGTGTCAGCATTAAATTCTAAATAACACAGGTAAAGCATGTTTACCAATGATATTTAAAAATTTGAATCCATGGGCCTACATAAAATATAAGACTTGGAGAGCAAATGGTTAATTTGAGCTTCTAAACCCCATGGTAAACAACTGCACTTCTTTGGTGTTATTGATTATAAAATAAATTATCTATGAAGGATATGACAGCGCCAAAGAATTAAATTATTTTATTTCTGGAATCATCTCCAGGGAGAACAAGAATCCTCAAATAGTTATAGCTATGTTAAAATAAATTAGGATTGATCAGAGAAAGAGAGTGAAATAAGAATATAGAAAACACTCCAAGGAGTTCAAATTCCCAAAACATGAAGAATTCATAATAAGCTTTTCTACCCCTAAGAGCAAAGGCCATGATAAACTGAAAATGGCTTGCATGCCTTAATCAAGATCTATTATCTTTTATTTGTTTTTTACTTTAATAACCTATTTTGATATAAAACCTCAGACATGATAAAGTTTTTTTAAGTAATGAAATATGTTCCATATTGCCAAAACCGGTTTGGCTCAGTGGATAGAGCGTCGGCCTGCGGACTGAAAGGTCCCAGGTTTGATTCCATTCAAGGACATGTACCTTGGTTGCGGGCACATCCCCAGTAGGTATGCAAGAGGCAGTTGATTGATATTTCTCTCTCATCGATGTTTCAGACTTTCTATCCCTCTCCCTTCTTCTCTGTAAAAAATCAATAAAATGTATTTAAAAAAAGAAATATGTTCCATATTTCAACTATTAATTAAAAGTCCTTATCTGAACTCTCATTGTATATTAACCCATCTATATGGATTAATCTATATAATGAATATATTTTAAGTAGTTTCTCCCATACTTTTTGAGACTTGAGACCCAAATTGGTTGTAACTGGGAATTATTAAAAATAAAGCTAATCAGAGTTGAGAATGCTTAAATCCCCCATTTCCAAATGGACATCAAGAACTCAGTGCTGACAAGTGCATATATCTGTAATAAATATCAACATCTTCGTCATCGGCATTGGCATCATCATTAGCAGCAGATGTGGTTCTCATTTAACTGCCCTCCGTCACACTGGAGTCTGAAGGAGGTCTCAAACAACTGGCTGCTAGGTTGTTTTGGATTGTTTTGTTCTTTTTCTCTTTTCTGAGTCATGTTTCCTTTTCATTGTCTTCTCCAGTTTTATTGAACTTAGTTGTGTAAAGGTTTCAAGGGCTCACTCTGAGGCTATAATTTGCTCAGTATCCAATTATAGTAAAAGGACTTAGTGCCTAACAGCTTACTTCAAAATGTCCCCTTGCAACAAAACAGCCAGGCTCAAAAGCTATTAACTTGTAGCAAGCAGCTGCCACTTTTTCTTTTAACTCTTTATTATTAGCTACTTATAAATTTTACATAAACATGCATTTCAAAACCATCCTATTTCTTCAGGATATTTGAACCTAAAAAGTAAACATAAAATGCTCAAAATTAATATTATTTTGAAATCAAAGATAAATATATACTCTCATAATATTCTATCTCCTAGTTTAAAAGAAAAAGTTTCCATGATGCACCTAATCCATTTCAATGAATTATTTCTCTTATTTTCCATAATTTTCTATTGATATTATTTTTACTCCCATTTATTCTTTCATCATTCCAACCTGGTTTAGAAAATTTACCATTCCCAAATTTTTACTCTAAGGTCATCTAATTGAATCCCATAATTTGCAAATGCAAATAGAACACCCACAGTTTGATTTAATCGACTTTCTGCAGCATTCAATATAGTTGAATGTGTTTGTCTCCCCTCCCATTTCAGTGGCGCCTCTCCAGGCTTCTTCCTAAATCCTTCTGTCTATAGTCTCCCTAACTGAGCACATCCATTGCAAAGTTTTGAAGATTATCTCCATGTGTTGACTATTAGATAAATATGTCCAGTGCATTTAGACTGTTAAATAAAACTCTGTATCTCCATTTTAGTGTCTCACCACAGTTTCATGTTTAACTCTTTTTCTCCTAAAATAAATTTTTTAGCATCCTTTGGCATCATATCCTTGATTTTACCCATTTCCCCCTCTTATCTACCTGCAAACTCTACTTTTTATCATCTAAACATTTACTCATCTACACACACTACCTCACAAATATATCCTCCTTCGTTTAGTGCCACTACCCTTGTCCTGTGCAATATTATCTTTCATTCAGTTTAACTGGTTTCCCTGATTGATTTTTTGCCCCCTTATAATCCACCATGCTTTTATCTAGCCATATCACTGCCCACCCTCACCATTTAGGAACTCTTAGTGGTTTCCAACTGCCTGAAGAGTAAAATACAAACTCCCTACATGACATGTAATTCTTGTGATCTCAACCCTCTCTTACCTTCTCCACTTTATTCTCTCTTCTCATTGATGCCGTTACTCACTCAGCTCCTGACACATCAGTACTCTCTTGCAAAAGTCAAACACATCCTGTGCAGAGACTTGCTCACATGATGATAGTCTCTCTGCTATTTTAGCAGCCCCTTCATATTCAGATTTCAGGCAAACTGTCACCTGATCAAAAAAGTCTTTCCCAACTACTCTAAATTTAGACCTCTACTTATTCTGTATTTCACGATGTGGAACTTCATAGAAATTTTCAAAAGTACCTGTGATTTGTTTGTGTGTGTGTGTGGGGGGGGGGATGTGTGTGTGCAACTCTACAGAAATATAAGGTCTCTGAGGGGAAGAGCCATACCTGCCTAATTATCATTTTGTTGTTAGTAACTAGCACAGATCTGGCATATAATAGGTACTTTAATAAGTAATGTTAAGAAATTCACTACTTCATTTATTTTAATACAGTTTTTAATTCTATTTTAATTTTAATTTTTTAAACTTTGTTTTGTTCATGTTACAGAGAGGAAGGGAGAGGGATAGAGAGGCAGAAACATTAATGAGAGAGAAACACTGATTAGCTATCTCCTGCACACCCCTCCTGGGGAGAAAGCCCACAACCCAGGTGTATGGCTTGACCAGGAATTGAACTGGTGACCTCTTGATTCATGGGCCAAAGTTCAACCACTAATCAACACCAGCTGGGCTAGTTTTAATTTTTCATGAAGAAACTTAAATGTTTTGTTTATTAAAGAAATTTCAGTATTGAATGTATACTTTAAAACCTTCTGATGGTCTATTATGTTATCTTACCAAAAGACAAAACAAAACTGTTTACCATGACATTACTGCAAAGCATTTCACATATATTTGGTTAGATCTGTTTTACAGAAACAGGCCTCACAAGAATTCAGACACACGTGATGTATATTGAATGTCTTTTCAAGGGATGTGAAGAATTCAAGATAGGACAGTGAAAGAAGCTATGCAAGGATGTAGTCTGAGAGTCTGGGTTTAGCTAATGCCTAAGGATGTATAAAACATGAATTAAACCAAGAGTTTTTCATGCTCTAAAGCAAAAGGCCTGGCTTTCTGAAACCACATGCCAACTCAGGGGGGCTTGCTTCTCCAGAGGCTGGCAAGGGACACATCGTCAGCATGACAAGGGAGCTCCCAGCTTTCAATATCATTGAACGTGTCAGCCATTAGCAGCCAACACTTGGCAGATGAGGGATGGATGCACTTGCTCAGTAAATGGGATATGGGCCATTACATATACTTTCCCATTTAAACAATCATTTAATCAGATTATTAACCTTATTTTATGATGAGATTAAATGTGAAAATTAAATGATTAATTCAACAGAATATTTCAGCACAGGTTGGTTGCTGCCCAGATTGGAATCCTGGAAATTGCATAAAACCAAGCCTTTTCCCCATTAATCCTGCTTTATATAAGCAAAGGGGATCCCATAGAAAGAAACTCCAAGCTGGGGGACAGAAACAATGACTTAGTTGCCAACAACATCTTTTAAATCAGGCTAGAAAATCATAAGAAATATTAAAATGTAAAAGTACTCATAACTATTTTAATAATGACTTTGTTCTCGTTTTGAAGAGAACCAGCCTATCTAATAAAATATATTAACAAATTGACCATACCTCGGATCAAGCCATGCCCACAGCCACGCTCATCATCCAATGAGGAGCAAATTATGCAAATAAACCCCAACCAAGATGGCTGCCACCACTGAGAGCAGGAGGAAAACATGGGTTTTCCTGGCAACGGAGGAAGCCTAGCTTTCCACCTGCCCTTGCTGGCCTAGGCCTCCATTCAATGCTACAAAGATTCAATTATAAAAGATACATAATCCCAACAGAAATGGTGGCAGCCACAGAGCTGGAGAGAGAAGAGGCTAGGGTTGCCTGGGCAATGGAGGAAGCCAAGTTTCTGCAGCCCTAGCATAGGCCTCCACTCTAGACTACAAAGTTTCAAACAGAAATGGCTGTCACCATGGAGTGAGCAGAAGGTGTGGCTCTACTCCAGGCTACAAAGTTTCAATTGTAGAACATATATTAATCCCAGATTCCAGGGTCTCCACTTGGGTCACTGGGGGGCATGGCCAACCTTCAAACCACCATAGGCCCCTCACCCAGGCCACCCCACACCCCAAGGGAACACCCACCCTGATCTGGAACACTCTTCGGGGCAAACCAGCTGGCCCCACCCATGCACCAGGCCTCTATCCTATTTAATAAAAGAGTAATATGCAGATTGACCATCAATCCAACACACAAGAGGGCTGCCCCCATGTGGTCAAAGATCCTACCCCCATGTAGACACAAGATGGCCACCACAAGATGGCCAGCAGGTGAGGACTATTGGGAGGTTCCAGGCCCTGCAAGGGAGGGCAGATGGGGGCGATCAAACCTGCAGGGCAGGGCAGTTAGGGGTGACCAGGCCTGCAGAGGAGGGAAGTTGGGGACAAACAGGCTGGCAGGGGAGCAGTTAGACATCAATTAGTCTGGCAGGGTAGTGGTTTGGGGGTGATCAGGCTGGCAGGCAAAAGCGTTTAGGGGCAATAAGGGAGGCAGGCAGGCGAGCAGTTTGGAGCTAGCAGTCCTGGATTGTGAGAAGGATGTCCAACTGCCCACTGAGGCCTGATCCTCCCAGGACTGGGCCTAAATGGGTAGTGAAACATCCCTCAAGTGGTCCAGATTCGAGAGGGTGCAGGCTGGGCTGAGTGACACCGCCCTAACCTCCCCCCCGCAAGCACGACTTTCGTACACCAGGCCTCTAGTCATATTAATAATAAAGATTATACTATTTAGCATTTATTTGGTATTTACTACATGCCTATGATCATGCTGAAATCTTTGTAGGCTTTTTATTTCAAAATATATTTTCATTGACTTTTAGACAGAGGGGCGGGGGAGGGGGAAGAGAGGGGAAGAAAGAGGGGAGGAAAAGGAGACGGGGAAGGGGAGGGGAGGGGGAGAAGAGAGTTGCTTCCTACAAGCATGGGACCAGAATCAAAACTACAACCTTTATATATTACCTGACCTGAAATTTAACTGGTGATCTTTTCAGAGTATGCTTAACAAACTGAGCTACAGTGGCCAGGGCTAAAGGCATTTTCATATTTAATAGTATCCATAGCAGGATGCAGTAGGTACTATTATTATTATAAAATAGATGAAAAGGTAAACCACAGGATTTTTGTCTTGTTCAAGGTCATAAACCAGGAACTGATATATTTGGATCAGTTCAGCCTAATACTACATTCTGTGTTACTAATCAATTTCACTGGCAAAATAAATGTATCTAATTATATACATAATAAAATATTTCTATTTCTAGGACAAAAATCTTATGAGAGAAATGGGGCAAAAATATCTCCAAAAATAATTAAAAAGCTAATTATATAATTAACACTTTATTTTTCAAATCACACTGCTAAAATACAGCATCATGTATTTTGTTATAACAAATGAAGAAAAATTCTGATACATAACAGGTGACTAAAGATAATAACAGATGTAACTCTAAAACTAGAAATCCCTGACAAAAAATGAAGAAACATCCAACTTTATAGAAAAAAATGTTAAAAATAAAAACATATTTTGGAATATGAAATATGTTACAAAATTCCTTTGATTTTTATGGCTAACTTTGAAGGCTAAAGTAATTCCCAAGAGAACTATAGGGAAGACTTTTATCATTAAGGCACAATCCATTCCTTTAAATAAATCCACTTTTAAAAAATAGAATCTTAAGGACTGTTATTACAATACTAGGGGTCTGATGCACAAAATTCATGCAATGGGGGTGGGTGACCCCTCAGCCCAACCTGTCCCCTCACACATACTGCGATCCCTCAGGGGATGTCCTACTGACCCTCACCCTTGGCCAAAGTTTTATGCCGTGGGCACCCAGCCATCACCCTGCAATGGGTTGATGGCTAGCTCTGCCCTGGCTGCCTCGGCCCCACCTCCCCAGCCCAGGCCTTAGACCCGGTGGCAACCACCCAGCCCCAGAAGCACCCTGCACTTTGCAGCAGCACACTCTGGCCTCCCTTCCCGAGGCCTCCCATCCCGTGCACCACAGCCCCACCCCCACCAACCTCCCATATGCTGCGGTCCCACTCCCCGCCAGCCTCCTGCACGCTGCAGTCCCACCCCCTGCCTCATGCCACTGAGCCCCGCCCCTTGCACTGATTGGCTCCGCCCCCACTCCTGATTGGCTGGTAGTGTAGCGAAGGTATGGTCAAATTTGCATATTACTCTTTTATTAGATAGTATTATTAGATACATGAATCAAATATTAAATAAGAATCAATGAATAAGTAATCCTTCAAATACTAGAAGAGACATAGCACTGTTTCAAAATACACTTGGGGAGACTACTAAGAAAGAGAAGGATGATATAGGGCAACATATAAAAAGTCCTCCTGAGTATAAAAGTTATGCATGACTAGAGCTTACTTCTCAACTCTGTATTCTACACAAAAAAGAAATTTAATCTGCAAAGCATCCTGCTGAGGCACTTGAATTGTTGGAAAGGTAAGGTAAGGTGCTTGCTCTAGCATAAAAAAAAATGAAATAAGAGAAAGTTTGGGGGAAAAAACAACCCAGGAAAGATAAGCCGAAATAACAATGAAAATTGCTGGACTGCTTGTTTTATTGTTTGAGGAAAAATTGGGGTGCTACTGACCTATAGGGATTATCCAAAAAAAAATAGATTTCTCTTGTTTCTAAAGGGATTTTGTAGAGACTCTAAAACTTGTACACCTTAAACTCACATAATATTATTAATCAATATTATTTAATGAATTTAAAAATAAAGAAAATATATTACTTTTCTGGTTTCTAAACATGTTTTGTAGATACTCTAAATCTTAATTGAGAGGAAAACCAGGACCAAGATATTAAAAAGAGAGAATATGATTTATATTTACTTACTCATTAATTTTTCTGTTAATCCTCACCCGAGGATTTTCCATAGATTTTTAGAAAGAGAGGAAGGGAGAGAAAGAGGGAGGAAGGGAGAGAGACGTACAGACAGAGACACTGATTTGTGGCCTACCATGCACTTCCCAACCAGGACCAGGACCAAACCTGCAACCCTTCCGTGTGCAGGTGGTGCTGCACCCATTTAGCCACACTAGCCAGGCCACATTTACTCTCTTTAAACATTTTCCTCTATTGACTAAGGTATTACATATGTGTCCTCATCCCTCCATTAACCCCGTCAGACCTCCCATTTACTCTTAATTGATTCTCAAAAGCTTGGCATTATATTCTTAAAATATAACTGCATGTGAAAATATGACTTTAATTTTATTTCTTTCATAAAAATATATATTATTCACACAATGCAACAATAATTAAGGGAGTTTTCAAACTGCATTTTAAAGAAACTTACTCGTCCTCAAGTCCCAGGAAAGTTCAAAGTAAAGTACAAGCAGACCTTTGCATCTGTTTTATTTATTGTAGTTCCATGAACAATTCAATTTGGAAACTAAAATCAATACTATGGCCCTGACCAGTTTGGTTCGGTGGACAGAGCACTGGCCTGCAGACTCAAGGGTCCCAGGTTCGATTCTGGTCAAGGTCATGTACCTTGGTTACAGGCACATACCCAGTGGGGGGTGTGCAGGAGACAGCTGATCAATGTTCCTCTCATTGATATTTCTAGCTCTCTCTCTCCTTCACCCTTCCTCTCTGTGAAAAATCAATAAAGTATATTAAAAAATAGAATTAAATCAATAGTGTGTGTGAGTGTGTGTGTGTGTGTGTGTGTGTGTATGTGTTACATATATTAGATTGCTTATTTTACTTACAAAACAACTCGTATGGGTAATCTACTACAATAATAGCCAAACCTGGAAGATTTTAAGGAATTAAGTAAAGGAAAAGTAAAAAAGTCATCTGCTCAGATACAACTGAATTCTAAATGAATTTATGGCTGGAGATGACTTCAACAAAGGATAAAGCCTTCAAAAGAACACATTTGCTAAGCAGAAATGAAAAGACATTCTAATAGAAATTGAAATATCTATTTAGAAAACTGGATAAACCATTCACATTATACTAAATGGTGTTTTCATGGACAAAATGTAAGTTCACATATTAAGTCTATAACAACAAAAACACTGCAGTTGTGATAGTGTTCTGCCATGACACCGATTATTACAAAGATTGTAAAACTCTCCCTAAGGAACAGATGCAGCTTTTATATCTATTCACATCAACATCTCACTGGAGGCCAGAAAGTTCAGACCTTATGTCTAGGATCAGATGATGTTTTTGAGTACAAACATAAAATCACAATTCAGAATAGATTATATTTTATTTTTTAAGAGATGGAACAATATGATTTGTTATTTAAAATGATTTTGAGAAGGCTAAAAGGCTAATTCCAATGTAATTCTGATTATATATATATATATATATATATTTGGGGGGAGGGTGTAGCTAGCAGTCTGAACCTGTGCCAGCAAGCCCATTTACATTCCTGATAACCTATAATTAAGCCATTACCCCGCTCTCCACAAACTGGTGTTTTAAGACCTATTATCTAAATGTTCACATTTTACAGAGACCATAAGCCATGACACAGCCCCCGGAGGGAGGTTATCAGTGTTGGCACCAGGCCAGGTCCTTAGGTATGGTCTCAAGACCCCAACACCTGGGGCTTTTTTGCAAAACCTGAGAAAGATCCAGAAGTAGAATCCATATTTGGGGAACAAAGAAACCAGAAGGGGATAAAAGAGGGGCTTCTGCCATATAGGTTTGCTCAGAATTTGACAGGCAACCTCCTCTGAGTCTGCCGGCGTCATTCCATTTCTCTAAGCATTGCTTGGTTTTTCTCTGGTCTTCTACAACAATTTAAGAAGTTCCACAAATTCGCCCAGGGAATAATAGCTGCAATTTAGTTCTGTCCTCCATAGCTAATTACTGGATCATTCTTTAGGTTTCTCTTTTCATCAGTTCCTTCAATCATTCCTCGATTGATCAATTGAGCATTGTTAACTTTACCTCTTGTAGCCTTTCTAAATTCTTTATTATTATTACTAGAGGCCCAGTGCACGAAATCAGTGCACTGGGGGTGGTATCCCTCAGCCCAATCTGCACCCTCTCCAATACCTCAGACATTTCCTTTGCAGTTTGCCAAGATTTTATACAAAATCCATTTACCTCCCTAACCTGGTCAGAAGTTTCTACCCAGTGGGAGAGGTTTGCTGGGCAGAATCACCCAAATATACCCCCCAATCTTTAACCACTGGGCTGGGGGTAAGGAAAATTCCAAAATGGACTCCCCTAGGCTGCCAGTGGGGCACGATCACTTGCCCAGTAGCAGGCGCTTCTGAGGCTGAGACTCTAAAGTTATAGGTGTGTGTATAGGGTCTCCATGGGGGCGTAGGCACTTTCGAGGCTGAGACCCCAGGCTGCTACTGGAAGGGGATTGCTCTGTGAGGGTGCTGACACCTCTGAGGCTGAGACCCCAGGCTGCCACTGGGAGGGGATAACTCCATGGGGGCGCAGACACTTCCAAAGCTAAGACCCGAGTCTTCAGGTATGCGTGTGGGATCACTCTGGGGGAGTGAACTTGCTTGCTTGTTTGTTTTTTGTAAAGGGTCAACAGGGCCTCTGGGCAGCATTCTGCCAGGCTGCTTATGCTGCCAGCTCTCAGCCATAGCCCTCCCTGGTACTGGGGACTCTGGCGGGCCTGAGAGGACTGGGCACCTCCATCTGTGGCTATGGGTGCCGCTATTTTTGTTGCAGAGTGACAATTAACTTGCATATTACTCTTTTATTAGATAGGATTTTCCACTTTTGGAATACAGACATAAAACTTATCAAAATTCTGAAATGAGCCCTAACTGGTTTGGCTCAGTGGATAGAGCACCAACCTTCGGACTGAAAGGTCCCGGGTTCAATTCCGGTCAAGGACATGTACCTTGGTTGCAGGCACATCCCCAGTAGGAGGTGTGCAGGAGGCATCTGATTGATATTTCTCTCCCATCGATATTTTTAACTCTCTATTCTTCTCCCTTTCTGACTGTAAAATATCAATAAAATATTTTTTCAAAAACCAATGAGATGATGCTAAACATGTTTAAAATGCTAGGTTGTAACAAAGAAAATGTGGCCACGGACAGTTAAAACGAGAATTCTAGCCCCCAATTCTACTTTGGTGTCCAGGATGTAGGAATTAAGAGTAAGTATGCAGTCAAATGAGATCAGGCATAAATCTAAGGGAGGGAATATTGGGAGGGAATGGAGGGATTAAGCAAAAGAGAGAGAAATCATGGACATGGACAACAGTGTGGTGATTGTGGGGGAGGAGGAAGATGGATGGAGGCAGGAAAGGGCATATAGAAGATAAAAGGTGATGGGAATACAAAAGAATAAGAATTAAGAAAAGGAATATATGTTTGCATTGCATATCATTCTTAATTAAGAACTATTAAAAACAGAAATGGGTCATCAGCGAGGTATTTTCAGTCAAACCACAGAATAGTAGCTATGGTCACAAAGGGATGTTAAAAATACTTTCTTTAAAGGAGGTATACCTCTGGGACAGGAGCTACTTCTTCACAATTTTAAGAGGAACTGAGATCATTATAAAGCTTTAAAAAGTTGGGTTTTGGTACATTAAACAAGTAACAAGTTCATTTATTTTCAGGTAGAAGTTTCTCTGCCCAGATATAAAGTTTCTCTGCCCCGTTTCAAACCACTAATGTCAGTCTCTCTCTTTTGAAATCAACTCTCTCTTTAGTTCCAACTCACTCATTCAATCAATATCTCTCCCTCCCTCCCTCCCTCCCTCCCTCCCTCCCTTCCTCCCTCCTTCTCTCCATCGCTGCCTCCCTCTTCCCTGGTAGGATTTAATATTACTTTTTATTAAAAGAAATAGAGGCCCGGTGCACAAAATTAATGCATAGGGGGTGTCCTTCAGCCCAACCTGCACCCTCTCCAATCTGGGACCCCTCGAGGGATGTCCTACTGCCCATATCACAATCCAGAACTGCTGACTACCAACTGCTCACCTGCCTGCCTTCCTGATTGCCCCTAATTGCTTCTGTTGGCCAGCCTGATCACCCCCTAACCACTCCCTTGCCAGCCTGATTGATGTCTAACTGCTCCCCTGCCAGCATGTCTGCCCCCAACTTCTCTCCTCTGCTGGCCTGGTCACCCCTAACTGCCCTCCCCTGCAGGCTTGTTCACCTCCAACTGCCCTCCCTTGCAGGCCTGGTCCCTCTCAACTGCCCTCCCCTGCTGGCCATCTTGTGGTGGCCATCTTGTGTCCATATCGGGGGCAGGATATTTGACCATACAGGGGCCAATCTGCATATTACTCTTTTATTAGATAGGATAGAGGTCTGATGCATGGGTGGGGGCCAGCTGGTTTGCCCTGAAGGATGTCCCGGATCAGGATGGGGGTTCCCTTGGGGCATGGGGTGGCTTGGGTGAGGGGCCTATGGTGGTGTGCAGGCCGGCCATGCTACCCAAGTGGAGGCCCTGGTATCTGGGATTTATTTATGTTCTACAATTGAAACTTTGTAGCCTGGAGTGGAGGCCTAGGCGCTAGGGCAACAGAAGCTTGGCTTCCTCCATTGCAGGGCCAACCCTACCCTCTGCTCTCTCCAGCTCAGTGGCTGCCGCCATTTCTGTTGTGATTATGTATCTTCTATAATTGAAACTTTGTAGTATTGAGTGGAGGCCCAGGCCAGCAAGGGCAGGCAGAAAGCTTGGCTTCCTCCATTGCTGGGGAAACCCAAGCCTCCCTCCAGTTCTCAGTGGCTGCAGCCATCTTGGTTAGGTTTATTTGCATAATTTGCTCTTGATTGGCTTGTGGGTGTGGCTTGTGAGCATGGCTTCTGGGTATAGCAGAGGTGTGGTCAATTTGCATATTACTTCTTTGTTAGGTTGTTTTGAAATTTTGCATAAGAATAACAGCTAACATAGTGAATGTTTATAAGGTCAGCGTTGCTATGCTCAATCCTCTATGCACATGATCTCCTTTAATAGTCACAAACACCTGAGGGCACAGGTACTGCTTTTTCCCATTTTATTGTGGTAGAGAGCTTACTCTGTGGGTAGCAATACTGAGCATTGAACTCAGTGCTGAATCCAGAGCCTGCTAACCTCATCACTAACTATACTGCCTACTCTTAAAATAATACCTATGGAGGCAGCATTTCCAATTATATCATAACCTCTTCTTTCAGACTTATTATTATTTAAAAGCTCAAATTTTCAGTGATTTCAAAACCAGAAATCTTCACATTAAATAGTGATTTATTTCTGTTTGCTTTTTTAAAAAGGTAATTTAAAAAATAAAACAAATGGGAATCAAGAGTCACTTAAAATAATCTAACATTTGCTTCTATGGTGTTGTTCAGTGGTTGAGGATTGACCTATGAGCCACAAGATCACCTTTCAATTCCTGGTAGGGGCACATGCCTGAGTTGTGGGCTCCATTCCTAGTAGAGGGAATGCAGGAGGCAGCTGATCAATGATTCTCTCTCATCATTGATGTTTATTTCCCCCCCTCTCTCTCTCTCTCTCTCCCCCCCCTTCCCTCCCGTCCTCCGTCCTTCCCACCCCCTTCCTCGCCCATTACCACTCCAGTCTCTCCCTTCCTCTCTTAAATTAATAAAAATATATTTTAAAATAAAATAAAATAACATTAAAAATGGGAAGAAAAGATACAAAGCAATTAGTGAATATTTTGCAAATGTTATCTCTTTTACTGACAGAAACTGTGTCTTATTCTATGTGGAAATATCTTTGAATGCAACACTTGGCTTCTTGAGGAGAAGAGTTCAATGAATCAGAAAATTTCTTGAATTTTGAAAATTTGGACTGGGTTTTCTTATGTGCTTTACATTCTAAGTTTACATTCAGATCCTCAAAGAAAAATGAATAAACATCCAGGTGTTCTTTTCATGCTGTACTCACTCTTCATGTTTGAAAATATAAAATGTTTATTTTCAGAATTTCTTTCCAATCAATTAGAAATCAAATATGTCAGGATTTATTTCTAAAGCTCAAAAAATGAATTATTCATAATAGTATTAGTTTATAGTACAAAATTACAACATTCTTTATACGACATCATAGCAAGCTGTAATAGAGACATAATTACCCCTCCCCATTGCTTCCAATGACTAGAATCAATACTTTATTTTGGCTCTAACAATTTCAAAAAAGTAATAATTTAAGCATATCAAAACTTTTGTGTACTTTGCTCTTTGAAAGAAATTAGTATGTATTTGAAAAATGCGGCTGTCTTCCCCAATCAACTGCATTTTCCTACACTGGGTCTTAGTAGAATAAGAACAGTAGAGCATTATAATAACAGAGTATATTTATTTACATCAGGTCTTTGATATGTAAATTTCTGTTGTATAATAAGAAGAAATGAACAAACCACTAGGTATTCTCATAAGAGATTTCCTTTAACAAAGATAGAGAATGAGAAAGACAGAGAGAAGAAACTATGAATTCTGAGTGGTATAATCTTTGACATTTTACTTTCCTATGTAATGTGCTCAAATGCAAAATACTGCCTTCATTGAAAGGCATCAAAAATCAATTTCAGGGTATAAAGTATAAATGCTGCAATAGATTCATTCTGCTAATCTTACAGATGATTCTTTACTTAAGCTAATTGTCTTTATGAATAATTGAGTTTTATAACTCTTTCACAGTGAAAATAAGATAGTTGTCTATGTGAGGATTTTGAATGTAAATAAATGGTCATTTTAAACTCCTATCAAATAAAGAGGGAATATGCTAATTGACTGTCACACCCCTCACAAGATGGCAGCACCCACAGCCACAAGATGATGGCACCCAGTCCCCTCAGCTCTGCCTCATCCAGCTGGAGCCCCTCAGTCCCCTCAGCCCCACAGGGGAAGGCAGTTGGTGGTGATCAGGCCAGCAGGGGAGGGCAGCTGGGGACGATCATGCTGGCAGAGGAGCAGTTCGGCATCAATCAGGCTGGCAGGGGAGCAGTTTGGGGACAATAAAGCAGTCCTGGATTGTGAGAAGGATGTCCAACTGCTGTAGGTATCAGGCCTAAACCAACAGTCAGACATCTCCCAAAGGGTCCCAGATTAGAGAGAGTGCAGGTTGGGCTGATTGACACCCTCCCCCCAGCATGAATTTCATGCACTGGGCCTCTAGTAAGCACTATAAAAATATTTAAAAACTCTTAAGAGTTTACTTCTAAAAATTATCTAACACAAAGTTGAAAAATGTATTTTCCCTAACAATAATCTTTAATCTTGTTTATATTATATCTAATAAATATATACTAATTATTATAAATTATATTATAAATCTATACTAATAATAGATGAATATGCAAATTATCTGGGACACCATCACATCATAAACACTCAGCAGGCAGCATGCATAGCAGGAGTGGGTGAGTGGGCACTGCTATCACCAGGGGGGTCTCTGCATGGCCAGGTCCCCAAGCAACCTGGCCCGGAGGCAGCCCCCAGAGAAGGCCGCCCCTGGCATGGCCCAGCCTGGGGTGGTCCCCAGCAGAGGCCGCCCCAGCAGAGGTGCATGGAGGGTCACCACAAGGCCCAGCTCCTGCACAGCCTAGCACGGAGGCTGCTACTGTGTGGGGTGTGGTCAGGCCCGCAGCACAGGCCAGCCTAGGGGTGGCCCCCAGTGGAGCCATGTGGAGGCCTGCCCACAGCTAATGTGATGCTGCCGGTGTGCGTTCCCACCCAGTGCTGACATGATGCTGGATGCGTGCATCCCTGCCTGGGGACGTGACATGGCCTGCGTGCATCCCCGCCCAGCTCTGATGTGATGCTGCCGGGCATGTGTGTGTGTGCGTGTGTGTGTGTGTGTGTGTGTGTGTGCACGCGTGTGTGCGTGCGTGTGTGTGCGTGCGTGCGCGTGTGCGTGTGTGTGCGTGTGTGTGTGCGTGTGTGTGTACGCGCGTGTGTGCGCGTGTGTGTGTGTGTGCGTGTGTGTGCGCGCGTGTGTGTGCGTGTGTGCGTGTGTGTGTGTGCGTGTGTGTGTGTGTGTGTGTGTGTGTGTGCAGGATCTGATTGGTTTGCAGCTGGCTCGATCTGGGTCTTGCCCTGTGGTGGTGTGGCTGGCTGGGTCTGGGTCTCAAGTGATTTCAAGGTGTGCACAAGTGTGCGGGGACTTGGCTCTGGGACCTGCGGAGTGCCTCAGACTCTGACAGAAAGGAGTGAGTCTGATACCTGCATCCAGGACCACACAGGAGGGTGGCAGGAGCCTCATCCCGCGTGGAATCGGCCATTGGTCAGCTTGCTGTCAGCGGCCTGACAGCCAGGAATCCATTCACTCATACCCCAGACCCTGACAGCAGAGAGGTGGAATATGTCTAAAGACCAACTATTGGCACAAAATATCTCTGAAACCGAAAGAAGCCATTGTTGGTGACACAATGTATCTGAAGGCCAACTATTAGCACAAGGTAACTCTGCAGCCAAAAGAAAACGTCACCAACAGAATATGTCTGAAGACCAATTATTGTCACAACATACCGCTGCAGCTGAAAGAAAGTGGCAGTGTCAACAGAATATGTCTGAGGATCTAGTATTGGCACAATGTACCTCTAAAGCTGAAAGAAGCCGGCGTCAGCAACAGAATGAACCTGAAGAGCAACCATTGGCACAGTGTAGGTCTGCAGCCGAAAGAAGCCTACGTCATTGACAGGAAATGTCTGGAACCAACATACTTCTGAAGCTGAAAGAAGGCAGCATCAGCAACAGAATGTATCTGAAGATCAACTATTGTCACAACATAGCTCTGCAGCCAAAAGAAGCCAGCATCATCGACGGAAAATGTCTGAAGACCAAGGTACCTCGGAAGCTAACAGAAGGAGGTGGTGTTGACAGAGTATGTCTAGAGAACAGTCATCAACAAGTACTACCAATACTGTTAGGAACTTCCTTCACAGCAAAAATGGAGTATATAAGGATGCAATTCTTGAACACAGTTGTGACGGAATGATGGTTACATGTCAATTTTGTCTATCACTAAATTTCTCTGATGAAAAACCATCTAATTAAAAATTTACACAATGTTGTAGCAAAGGTAAATTTTGTCCAAATGATATACATTTTCTAGAATACCCAGCAAACAAACAAACAAATTAATGATCAATGAAGATTCTGACAATAAAAATTTCATGGAAAATATTCGTTCAATAATAGCTCTTTTGCTTTTGCTTCCATGGGTGCAAATATTGCATCGCCATCAGGATATGGGCCACACTGTTTGGGAATACATGGACAAGTTTAGCACCATACTGGAAAATGACATCATTAGCATCGTGTTTCTCGGAAGTTTGCTCAACCCTGTACTTTAGATACAGCCAAAGTGACAAGTCAAAGATTAGCAATGCCAGAAAACCAAGGTTGCTCAGAAAGACTCATGATCAACCTCATGTATGAAATAAACTAATTAACAAAACCATACAAGATGCTACACAGAAAAGGAAGCCCATTCTGAAGCAGCAGCAAAAGGTATTGCTGTTATGAAAGTAACAGTGGCTATTAAATACAATCCTAACAGTGACCCAGGTAGATATAATTCTCCTGATGAAACTAAGGTTGCCCTCATATTCAGAAATGAAGATGGAGAACCTCCTTTTGAAAGGGACTTTCTCATTCATTGTAAATCAGACCCCAATAATACGAATGCCACTAAAATGAAACAAGTCAGTATCTTATTTCCTACATAAGATGCAATGACATGTTCAACTCTTCTTCCACCTGGTGAAGAAAGCTAGGGAATGGATATTGCATAAGAGTCAGATTTTTTTCCACTTTTTTTTAGAGAGAGTGGAAGGGAGAGGGAGAGAGAAACACTGATGTGAGAGAGACACGTCAATTGGTGGCCTCCTGCATTCCCCTGACCAGAATCAAACCCAGGACTCTTCAGATCACAGGCCAACACCCTATCCACTGAACAAAACTGGCTAGTGCTGAAAAGCAGATTTTAAAAGGCAAATTATAAAGGTAAAAGTAAGTGAAATTTAAAAACTATTTGAAATCTAAACAGCATTCTGATTGGGAGAACTCCCTTATGGGAAAGGAATTCAAACTTGGGGGCCTCAGTCACAGTAACTGAAAGAAGGGATCTCGCTGGCCCGTAAGTACTGTGTGGGCAGAGCTTATAGCATACTTGCTTCGGTGGCACTGCGGCCACGCCCCCACTGGCCTTGCTGGCTTCGCCAGCCTCGCCTCCTGTCCGCTGGCCACACTTCCTGTCTGCTGGCCACACCCCCTGCTCCTGACGGCTGGCAGTGTAGTGGAGGTATGGTCAATTTGCATATTACTCTTTTATTAGATAGGACTAGAGGCCTGGTACATGAAATCCATGCATGGGTGGGCTATGTAGGCCTGGCCAGAGATCAGGGGAGATTGGGGCCTTCCAGAACCATTATCCATGCTCTGATGTACTTAGGGTGCAGGCCCATTTCTGGTTCTTGTAAACTGGACTATCCTAGAAATGATGTATTTTTCTAGCTTGGTCAGGATTACATGACATGTTTGACATAATGACCAGATGTATAAATTTTTTGTATGTATTACTCATATCTTATGTTGTAGGTATATTCAGCTATACCTGTATTTTTTATCTCCTATTATTTATTCTGGCATTTTGTTGGAGTAATCTAATTTTACCCTGGACTTGGCACGGTGACTCTGCTTCAACCCATCCATCTGCTGGGCCTCGGCTCTTCATTATTGTTTGGGCTCAGTCTGCTCCAGAAATAGTAGTAAAGCTCTACTGATGGTACCGGAAGAAATGCAAGAAAACAAACGAAAACCAAGCTAGGACTCTTGACACATTGGCTCAGAACTGACAACTGTCACTTAGGCTCTTTGTCTATTGGCCAAAAGAAATGATATAGCTGAGGCCAGAATCAAGGAGTCTGGAAAAACACTTGCCCTTTAATGGGAACAATTTCAAAGTTCTAAAGAAAGAGCTAGAATACAACAAAGAATGAAAAAGTAGGGACAAGAATTCAATTTGACACACCTATATTCAGATATCACACATGTTTTCACCCTTCTTTAATTACACAGATTGAAACAAGTGTATAGTCATGATAAATAAGCACACTTAATTGGGAAAAAATAAATACCATTATACATAGAGGCCCGGTGCACAAAATTTGTGCGGCTGAGGTGGGAGTGTCCCTCAGCCCAGACTGCACCCTCTCCAACCTGGGACCCGTCAAGGGATGTCCCACTTCCCGTTTAGGCCCGATCCCAGTAGGATAGGGCCTAAACGAGAAGTGGGACATCCCTTTCACAATCCAGGACTGTTGGCTCCCAACTGCTCACTTGCCTGCCTTTCTGATTGCCCCTAACCACTTCTGCCTGCCAGCCTGATCACCCACTAACCACTACCCTGCCAGCCTAATTGATGGCTAAGTGCTCTCCTACCAGCCTGTTTGTCCCTAACTGCCCTCCCTTACAGGCCTGGGTCCTCCCCAACTGCCCTTCCCTGCACGCCCTGTCACCCCCAACTTCCCTCCTCTGTTGGCCTGATCACCCCTAACTTCCCTCCCCTGCAGATCTGATTGCCCCCAACTGCCCTCTTTGCAGGCCTGGTCCCTCCCAACTGCTCTCCCCTGCTGGCCATCTTGTGTCCACAAGAGAGAAAGTTCTTTGTCCATATGGGGGCAGCCATCTTCTGTGTTGGAGTGATGGTCAATCTGCATATTACTCTTTTATTAGATAGAATAGAGGTCTAGTGCACAACTGGAGGCCAGCCGGTTTGCCCTGAAGGGTGTCCCAGATCAGGGTGTGGGTTTCCTTGGGGTGTGGGGAAGCCTGGGTGAGGGGCCTGTGGTGGTTTGCAGGCTGGCCACGACCCCCCCCCCTGCAGTGACCCAGGCGAAGGCCCTGGTATCTGGGATTTATTTATCTTCTACAATTGAAACTTTGTAACCTGGAGTGGAGCCAAGCCTTCTGCTCCCTCCGTGGCAGCCATTTCTGTGGGGTTTTATTTACCTTCTATAATTGAAACTCTGTAGTCTTAAGTGGAGGCCAGGCCAGGGCAGTTGGAAATCTTGGTTTCCTCCATCTCTGGGAGCAACTCAATCCTCCTGCTCTCTCCAGCTCTGTGGCTGCCATCATTTTTATTTATCTTCTATCATTAAAACTTTGTAGCATTCAGTGGAGGACTGAAGCGGCAAGGGCAGGCTGAAAGCTTGGAATCCTCTATTGATGAGGAAACTCAAGCCTCCCTCCTGCTCCCTGTGGCCATGGCCATCTTGGTTAGGTTTATTTTATATTCACTCCTGATTGGCTGGTGGGTGTGGCTTGTGGGTTTAGTGGAGGTATGGTCAGTTTGCATATTACTCTTTTATTAAATAGGATTAAATACACACACACATACATTCACTAGTGACCTGGTGGTTGAAATTCATTAAAAGGGGATTAATTAGGGAAAATAATTAAATATTGCTATTTGCCCTTTCTCTATAATAGAAGTGTCAGAGATGAAAGAAATTTAGTAAAATGTATATGAAAACCTTCCTCCCGTCAGAGTCTGGGGTACACCACGGGACCCAGAGTCAAGTTCCTGCCTACCCAAATATACCTCAAAATCATGTTAGACCCAGACCCAGCTGCCCCCCCCCCCATTGGGTTAGATATAGACCTGGCTAATCTCATTCTTGTCAAGCCCTGCTGGGTGGTGGCATGGCCTGAGTTCCCCTGACCCATCACTGGGGGTGTACCTTGAGGTCCCCTGTCAAGCCCCACTGGGTGGGGGGGTCACAGCCTAAGGTCCCCTGTCAAGCCCAGTTAGGCAAGGGTTGCAGCTTTAGGTCCCCTGGCCCAGTGCTGAGGTGGAGGGTATGATCTGAGGTCCCCCAGCCTGGTGTCAGGGTGGGGGATGTGGTCTGAGGTCCCCTGTCAAGCCTCACAGGGAAGGGAGAGGGTGTAGCCTCAGGCCCCTGCTGATGACTCCTTAAGCCTCCTTATAGGCACTTAGCCTCAGCTGTGGAGGCAACCATCTTTGTGATGAAGTGATGGTCAATTAGCATATTTCCTGTTTATTAGATAGGAGATTTTATATTTATATATATATATATATATAATATTCTATCTATATCCATACATCTATATCTATCTGAAACTAAAGATGGATTGGTTAATAAAAAAGAAATACCCTTGAGATCTTTGTAAGGAAATAATCCAATGTCCAGGCACAGATGGCTTCACAAGTGAATTCTAGCAAACATTTAAAAAAATAAATATATCTATTCTGAAAAACCTTTAAAATACTGAAAAGTAGGAAATAAAACCCAATGCAGTCTATGAGCTCAGTATTACCATGATACCAAAACCATAAAGAGATATGAATAAGAAAATATAATTATAAAGTGAATAGGCTTCCTAGATGTAAAAATCTAAAAAACTTATGGAAATAAATGCAACCATATTTATAAAGGATATTAAATTATGATAAAGAGGGAGTTTATCCTAGGAATGTAACTAACATATTTAATGGTGAAACATTTACTGCTTCCACTCGAAGATCAAAAGCAAGGCAAGAATACTGTTCTCACTATTTCTATTCAACACTATGCCAGAGGATCTAGACCTTGAAACAATAAAATAAAAAAATAAAAACAGTTTGGGAAGGAAGTAAACTTTTCTTATTTATATATGACATAAAAGATGAACTAACATATCTATGGATTATATGAAAACATTCCAAATGAATAAGTGACTTTAGAAAGGTTGCAAGATGTAAAATATCTATTAAAATTATTAGTATTTCTATACATTAGAAACAAATGGTTGAACATCACATTTAACAAAACAATATTTACTATAGTATCAAAATACAAAATACTTTGGGATAAATCTTCCAAAATATTTGTAACAGTTATAAATTAAAAACTAAAGAAATATTGCTGAGAGAAATTAAGAAGATATATGGAGTGATAACATGCTCATGAATCAGAAGACTTAATATTGCTAGGACTTAATATTTCTCCCCAAATTGATTTATAGATTTAATCCAATTGTAAGAAAAATCCAAGTAGATCTTTTTTTTAAGGAACTGAGAAATTGATTCTAAAATTCTTATGGAAATAAAATACAAAAGACCTATAGTAACCAACACGATGTTGAAAAAGAATGACAAAGATAATTTACACTTCCTGACTTAAGACTTTTATACAGCTACATCAATAAAAATGTTGTATGAGTATAAAATAGACAAATATATCAAAGAAACAAAAATTTTCTATAAACAAAAATATAGTTCTATCCATACCTTCTACCACTTATAAAACTTTTACTCTCAATAGTCCTAGACCTAAACATAAAACCTAAAGTTATAAAACTAGAACAAAATACAGGAAAAACCTTGTGATTTCTGAGGTAAGGAAAGAAAAAGAAAATGACCCATTAAAAATAATTAATAAATTTGATTTCATCATAGGAATTTCTGTTCTTTAAAATGTCCTGTTAAGATAATGAATACAGAAAAATGCATAACGAGGGAAAATATGTTCAAATCACATATTTGATAAAGAATTTGTTTTGAGAACCTATACTAATAAAAGCCTCAGTAGCCCTCGTGCCCTTGTGCAATGCCCTCATGTCATCACAAGATTGCTGCCACAATGTCACAAGATGGCTGCCCCCATGTTGTTTCAAGACAGTCACCACAAGATGGCCGGCAGGCGAGGGCAGTTGGGGGTGACTGAGATGAAGAGGAAAGCAGTTGGGAGAGAGATCAGGCCAGCAGGGGAGGGCATTTGGGGGTGATTGGGCCTGCAGGGGAGGGAAGTTGAGGATGAGATAAGGTCTGCAGGGGAGGGCAGTTGGGGGTGATCCAGCTGTCAGAGGAGCAGTTAGGCTTCAATCAGATGGGCAGGGGAATGGTTATGGGGCAATCAGGCAGGCAGGCAGACAGGCAAGTGGATAGGAGCCAGCAGTTCTGGATTGTGAGAGGAATTTCTGACTTCTGGTTTAGGCCCAATCTCTGCAGTCAGACATCCACCAAGGGATCTCAGATTGGAGATGGTGCAGACTGGGCTGAGGGGCATCCTTCCCATGCACAAATTTTGTGCACTGGGCCTCTAGTGTATAAAGAACTCTCCATCTTGAAACCATGTGTAAACAAGCCAATGGGCAAAAAGATTTATATAGACACCCCGTCAAAGATGAAAATAAGCATATGCAAGATGCTCAATATCACTAACCATTTGGAAAATGAAAATTAAAAGCACCATGAGCACTACACAGCTTCAGAATGTTTAAAATAAAATATAATGACAATATAAAGTGTTAGTGGGGATATGGAGCCATTGAAACTATATCACTGATGGAAAATGTAAAATGGTCCAAGTTTTTTAAAAAACTATTTGACATATTTTTTAAATGTAAGTATACACCCATTATATGATCTAGCAATTCCATTCACAGTATTTATTGAGAAAAATAAGTGTATGGCCAAATGAAGAATTGTACATACATGTTCTTAGAAACTTTGTAACAGCCCAAAACAGGAAATTATCACAATGTCTATTAATGATGAAAATGTCCATTAAGAAATGAATGGATAAACAACATGTGCTATATACAAAAAAATGTTCTAATACTCAGCAAAAATTAATAAATGAAAGTACATAGATAAACATCAACACAATTATGCTGAATAAAAGAAGCCAAGCAAAAGAGTGTATTATGTTATTCATGTAAAAATACACTTTAGAAAATGTGAACTAAAATATAAGGACTAATGTATAGAGCCAAAATGATTTGCTACAGGAAGGACAAAAAGAAATTACAAAGGTACATGAAGAAATACTTAGTTATGATAAATATGTGAATTATCTTGATTATGCTGATGGTTCCATGGCCATTTACAAAAAACAAAACTTAGCAAATTGTACCCTTTAAAGTACAGTTTATGGTATGTCATATTTCATAAAGCTGTTATAATTAAGTTTTATTATAGTTATCTCTTGATTTTAACTGAACTTTACACATTTTATTTTAAAGTATAAAAGCTTTTATAATATAAATAAATAACTTGTCTTTATTAAAACTTCTTATATCCAGTTTACTTCACAAAGTACGGATATTCATATTAATAAGGTAATAATCTCTATAAAGAGTTTATTTCCATGAAAACTCAAGTTATTCTTAATGGCAATATATTTTATATGTATCTAAAAAATGAAAGGTCAAAAAAGGAAATAATTTCAAATGAATTTTAAAATCACATATAATAAAAGCCCAATATGCTAAATGTCTGGTCATACAATCAGCTGTTCAACCAATCAAAGCATAATACGCTAATGATATGCTAAGGCTGCTCAACTGCTCATTATGATGTGCACTGACCACTGGTGGCAGATGCTCTGATTGGTAGGTTAGCTTGTTGCTGGGGTCCAGCTGATCAGGACTAAACCAGATCAGCAGGACATGCCCTGGAGCCCTCCTGCGGTTCCTCCCTGGCTGCCCGCCTCCTGTGTTCCCCCCAGCACCGATTGGCCTGGTGTGCACCCTTTCACAATCCAGGACCTCTTGGGGAATTTCGGAGAGCCGATTTTGGCCCGATCCCACAGGCCAGGCCGCGGAATCCCACTGGTGTACAAATTCATGCAGTGGGTCTCTAGTTAACATATATACCAGCATGGGGAAAAATTTAAAGTATAGATTATGTTAAAAAGGTTTATTCTCGGAGAAATGGCTTTGGATCAAAATTGCCAAAAATTCTTATTTCCTCAATTAAAATAATAAGTGTTGATTTTATTGTTGGAAGATGAATTAATTGTTTGGCATCATAATGACTGGCTTTCACAATTTGATTTCTATATAAATGGTTATCGGAATATAAAAGCAGTATTCTGTATTATAAAATATAAACAGTAGTGTAGTAAGCAAAAAAATGGCAGAAATAATTATTCAACCAGTGGGAATCAGTAAGACTACCATTTAAATGACTTTCTACACTCACAGAATGAGAAAATGCTGTTATTAATTTTACATTATAAAAATGAATTTAATCCTAATTAATTACTATTATACTTCTATTTTCTTGATGGGTCGACATTATCTCTCACCAATTCATTGTCTTTCTTATGTAAACTATCATAGAGAGGAAACTTTAGACAACCAACACCTACAATAAGCTGCTTTAATAAGACGCAAATCATCAGTGTTTATTTCATTTACCATGTGGGATTTTCCTTTTGTATTTTAAAATTAATGAAGAAAAAAACATGAATGTGGGAAGATGGCTGCCAATGGGAAGTCAGGCTGCAAGATAGTGTGTGAGTGAGAGCACAAAAGGAGAGTGTGTGGACATACAAGAAGTGTCTATTTGTGAGTGAGGATAGCTATATTCCAAGGGACTTTTGGGGACTGCCTGACTGGGCTCCCCAGACTGGGCAGCCTCCACTGCTGCTGAAATTTCTCCCAAAGTGACCAGCTCTGCTGCAGAGACCACGCCATCTTGAAGGGAGAGTGACTGTGATCAGAAGTATAGCTTTACCTTCAACCTGGAAAAATCAGATACCTGCCAGGACCCTACACCCACATCACTCAGACACCAAACTGCAAAACCATGAACACCAGGTCTCAAGCAGCATGAATACGCAGACTCAGAAAAGCTCTGCACTTTCTCAAGGAAAAGACAGATTTTGCACAGAGAAAGGTGAGGTCTGTTATCCAGGCTAGAAGGAGAAATGCACACAGAGGGATCTAGCGGTTCAGAGGAGGTCTGTGCTCCACAAAAGCCACAGCCCTTGGGGACAGCATAGTCTGCAAATGTGAAAGGGCTGCTGGCACAGAGGAACTCTAGAAATCAACCCAACAGCTGGGCTGGGCACAAGAAGGGACCCTGAAGTTTTACCAGTATACAAGCTGCACTGTGCCAGGGGGAAAAGATGTGTGCAAGATGTGAGCAGAGTAGCGTGCAGTGCCAGGGTGAAAAACTTGCGAGTCTGCATGCTTACTCTGGCTCTTTTTTCTCTTTAAATCCTTGCTTTTTATTACTAAGCCCAGTACATAGGATCATCCAATTAAAAACTATCAAGCACTGCAGGGGAAAGTTGTTTTTGTGGAACCTGGGGATCAGAGAGGGAAGAAATGATCAGAAAACCAGCTTTGAGGCAGTCCATTCCCACAAAGCAGTATTAAGTACAGCAGGGAAAACAAAATCTAAATACTGGGTAGAGAGGAATTATAGCCCCTGATGTCAATACAGAAACACTGCCAACCAGGGATTGAATCACAAATTGGCTCAACGAAAGGCAGGCTGAGAAACAAGAGATATTGCCTGCTTGAAACCAGGATTGTAGTTTACGACACAGAGGTGCAGTGGAATGCAGGGAACTTCAATACCTTACTGACTATCTGACAGGAAAAAGGCGTGCCAAACAGAACAGTAGAGGAAGTGAATGACCTTCGCTACTGTACATTTTTTCTAACTTGATTTTACCTTTTTAAATATTATATTTTTATTTTTAATCAGTATTATTACTACTATTATTATACCACTTTTAAAAGTTCCATTTTACTTACTCTTTTATTTTATTTTATGATTAATGTTCTACATTCTATTTTCATTTCTCATTTAGCATCGTTTTACTCTATCTCAACTTTACCTTTATGTCAACATGATTTTCCTCACTTTTCCCCTTTTGTTGTCTTGTTTCTTTTACCCTATTCCTGCTTTATATTTCACTATTGCTTTTTTTTACCCCCTGTTAAAAATTCATTCAATTTACATATCTAATTTCCAATCCCCTGCTCCAAGTCTATACACACTTTTCTCTTCTCCTTCTTTACTACCCAATTTTTTTCGCTCTTCCCTTTTTTTGTTCTTTTTTTGTTTTTTGTTTAATTTTGTTTGATTTTTCTCTACTTTCTCTGTCCTATTGTTGTTGTTTACTTGATTGTTAAATAGATTTTTTTTTCTGTTTGTGAGATGGTTTCTCTCTCTCTTTTTTTTTTTTGCTTCTGTTTTTCCTCTCCTTGCGTGTTATTAGTTGTAGTTTATAGTTTGCATTCACCTCTGGTTGATAGCTGTTTGCATTTTTTTGGATTAGTAGTTGTTCTATTGAGTTTTCTCCTCTTATAAATAGTTCCCCCCATACTTCTTTTTTATTCTCTTTCTTTTATCTATTACATTTTTTTCCTTTCCTCGATATCATTTTTGCACTCTCTCTCTTTTTTTATGCCCTAATTATCTTTTCTCTGGTGGTCACCTTTACTTGGGGTTATTAGTATTGGGAATATATTTAGGTTCAGTGCCTTATGCATTGTGCCTTGCTGTATTGTATTTTGTGCCTTTAAGTCAATGCAGGAGAGAGAGAGCTACATAACCAGACACCTGGAGAGGAAAGATCATGGGAAGGCAAACAAAACAAAACAAAACACACACACACACACACACACACACACACACACACACACAAACACACAGCCTGCATAGAAAAGAAAAGGAGGAATCACCAGAAGAGGAAATAAATGAACTAGAGGGAAATAATATATCAGGAAAAGAATTCAGATAAATAGTCATAAGGTCGTTGAAAAGGTTGGAAGACAAATTCAACAATATATGTAAGAGCCAAGAGGAAATGAAGAAGAATGAAAAAGAAATGAAAAATGGCATCACTGCAATAAAGAACTCAAGAAAAAGCATCAACAGTTGACTAGAAGAAGCAGAAGACTGCATCAGTGAGCTAGAAGACAAGGTAGAAAAAAATACCCAAGCAGAGCAGCATCTAGGAAAAAGAAACTTAAAAAACAGGAGGAGAGCCTAAGGCAGTGGTCCTCAACCTTTCTAATGCTGCGACCATTTAATACAGTTCCTCTGTTGTGGTGACCCCCAACCATAAAAGGATTTTTGTTGCTACTTCATAACTATAATTTTGCTACTGTTATGAATCATAAATATCTGTGTTTTTCGATGGTCTTAGGCAACCCTACTAGCGATTCTAACAGATGCTGTAGAGCCTAAGTCCATTGGAAAACACAGATATTTATATTATGATTCATTAACAATAGCAAAATTACAGTTATGAAGTAGCAACAAAAACAATTTTATGGTTGGGGGTCACTGCAACCTGAGGAACTGTATTAAAGGGTCACGGCATTAGAAAATTTTAGCACAACTGGCCTAAGGGAACATTGGAACAAGAGGAAATTAAACAATATCCGCATATTAAGTGTGCCAGAAGGAGAGGGAATTGAGCAAGAAATAGAAAAACTGTTTGAAGAAATAATGACAGAAAACTTCCCTGATATAAGGAAGAAAAAAACTCACACAGTCCAAGAAGCTCACAGAGTCCCAAACAGAATGAACTCCAAAACACCGATGCCAAGGCACATTATAATTAAATTGGCAAAGACCAATGACAAAGTAAGAATCTTAAAAGTGGCCAGAGAGAGACAGAAATTTACCTACAAAGGATCCCCCATAAGACTAATGACTGATTTCTCAACAGAAACACCTCAGGCCAGAAAGGAATGGGATGAAATATACTAAGTCATGCAAAGGAAGGGTCTGAATCCATGAATATTGCAAACAGCAAGTCTATCAATCAAAGTTGAGGGTGAAATCAGGAGCTTCACAGACAAAAAATGACTCAGGGAGTTTATTACTACCAAACCAGCAATGCAAGAAATGCTAAAGTGTCTGCTATAAAAAAAAATAGGAAGCAAAAAAGGAACACAGGGGTAAAGAATAAAAATGGTGACAAACAAGTACCTATCCTATCTAATAAAATAGCAATATGCAAATTGACCATACCTTTGCTACACCACAAGTCACACCCACGAGCCATGCAAATGAGCCAATAAGAGCAAGTATGCAAATTAACCCAAACAAGATCATGGTTAATTTGCATACCTGCATGCAGAAGACTGTGTAGAAGGAAGCCAAGCACTGCAGAAGGGAGCAAAGCTGCAGAGAAGTAAGAAAGCGGGGTGGGGGAGAAGGGAGGGAGCAAGGAAGAGGAGACAGGAGGGAGTGAGGCAGAGTAGACGAGAGGAAGGGAGGCAGCAGAGAAGGGAGTGAGACAGCGGAGACAGGAGTGAGGCATTAGAGAAGGGAGGGAGCTTGCTCAGGCCGTAGGAAGCTATATTCTTGCAGGAATCTTCTTGCAACGGGTCTCTAGTCAATAATAATTTAAAATGTAAATGGATTAAATGCCCCAATCAAAAGACACAGGGTAACAGCTTGGATAAGGAAACATTACCCACATATCTACTGTCTACAAGAAACCACCCCAGAAAAAAAGAGGCACACAGACTGGGGGTGAAGGGATGGAAAATGGGTTTTCAGGTAAATGGAAATGAAAAACAAAGCTGGGGTAGCAATCCTTATATCTGACAAATTAGATCTCAAAGTGAAGGACATAAACATGAAATAAGGAAAGCCACTTCATAATACTAAAGGGAGCAACCCAGCAAGAAGAATAACTCTGGTAAACATATACACACCCAATACAGGAGCACTCATCTTATTTTAATTAATTATATACATATTTATTTCATTTTGATACTAAAATTGTTAAAACTTGGAAATGCAAACAGCCATTAATAAGTGTTTCAGTGTTTTGTTTGTTTGTTTTTGAGAGAGGAACATCTATGTTAGAGCCAAACATCAGCTGTGTGCCCCCTAATGGAGGCTGAGTCTGCAACCCCAACATGTACCCTGACCAGGAATCAAACCAGTTGCCTTTCAGTGTATAATGCCAGCCAACCAACTGATCCAAACAGAGCCAGGGTTACACTTTTTTTTCAGACCCCACCCAGTATATGTTTTCATTGATTTTTAGAGAGAGAAGAAGGAAGGTGGGTAGAGGGGGGAAGAAAGAGAGAGATTCATTGATGTGAGAAAAGATTGGTTGCCTTCCATATGCATTTGAACCCACAACCTTTTTGGTATATGGGAAGGTGCTCCAATCAATTGAGCCACCTGGCCAGGGCAACACTTTTACTTGAAAACCATTTTTATTTTGGCATTTAAGGTGTTCCAGACAGAAACAAACAAACAACAAGAAAATTCAATGGTCCAGAAAGACCCTAATGATCTTCCTATATTAAGAAATTCAAGTTCTCACAAATATTTTGGAAAAGCATACAAATATATATAGGACTAGAGGCTCAGTGCATGAAATCGTGCACAGGTGGGGTCCCTCAGGGTGTCCTCCAGAGATCGGGCCCCAGCTCGTGCCCCAGCCTTGCATCTCCACAGCCCCACCTGGCACCCTGCCTTGGCCTGGTGCCACCCCCTCCCCTGCTCCACCATCCCACCTGGGGAGTGACTGATAAGAGCCAGTCCCCCTGCCAGGCTCCCTTAGCACCTGGGAGCTAGGTGGCTGCCCTCCCCCCCCCCCCCCCGCTGCTGCTGCTGGTCACCTTCTGTGGGGCGACTGGGCCCCCACTCACACCTGACTTAGCCTGTAGCTGCCCTCTTACTTATTCCACCATCCTGCCATGGTCTCACTGTCATCGGGGTCCACTGGGGCCCATTGGGGCCAACAGCAGCTGCACTGCCACCTGCTGCCATTGCCACATTGCTGATGCCCACCATGTTCTGCACTGCCCTCTAGTGGTCAGTACAAGTGGTCAAACTCCCAGTAGAATCTCCAGTTAAATGACTGTCCAAGAGGACAATTTGCATATTAGGCTTTTATTTTATAGGGTAAGTTTCATTGCTGTTTTTTAGACCCTGCTTAGTGATAGAGTTATAAAAAAATCATTTTAAGTATTTACTGTTGTACTGCTTTTAATATGTTACCGCTACTTTTCTTCTAATATGTAATACTTTCTACAATGCTTATGATGTATAATGTTATTTTCTTTTTAAACTCCTGACTTTAATTTTCTATGAAAAGACAATGATATGTTGAGCAACAAAAATCAATGCTTTGGTAGTTACTTTCTCCTCAAATAATAAAACTTTTGTCAAAAATCTTCCATTTATTTTACTTATCCTTGGAAGCTTCATTTGACCTCCTAATGAACTGGGCATAATTTTAATTAGAATTAACTCTTTCATCCTGCTCATGAATATATATCTCAGACAATGTGAAATGCTGGCCATCTTGGTAAACAGTCAAGCTGTCATAGTAAAATTAAGACATTTCTTGTGAAATACTACTACTTCATGGTCATCAGATAATAAGTAAATAAACGTTAATTGTTATCACATTAAGGAAAGTTCTCTCAAAAAAGCATTGTTCTCCTTTAGGAATTCTTACATACTTTGACCATCATTCCTTTGAAAAGTAATATTAATTTAGATATATATTTCATATGCAAAGTTAGGCTTTCTTCCATATTTCATTAGTAAGAATTAAATGGTATGTTTTCCTTTTAGCAGTCAAATCATTCAACTGTGTAAGCATTACTAATATTTATGGTTCAAAGATTATTGTCTCTACGTGTAAAGTCTTGTCCTTAAATATTTTAGTGTTATTTAAGGACAGGAAATTCTCTATGGTACTTTTCTTGGCCCAAATAGATCCCTAAGCTAAAGTACAATGAAGGCCAATTACCTATTTTCTTAAGAAATATACCTTCAATAATGAAGGTAATTGCTCTGGGGCTTAGTAATAGAAGATAGTGCTGGCCCTACACTAAATCATTATTGTTCTCACCTCCCCAATCTCAAGCACTATAATGTAAGAACCACTTTGTTAAATTAATCCATCTAGTCTCCCCATTAGTTAGTGGTCTGTATTTTACCATAGGTTAAAATGTTTCATGTAATTTAGTACATTTTTCCCTTTTTATTTGGTACCACTGATAAATATTTCGCTTTGGGAGTAAATTCTACGTGTTTTATTTATATTTCCTTTAAATATATTTTACTGTCTTCTAGAATTGTTGCTCTCCTTTATTATTTTTTAAAATAATCTTCCATATTTCATTATTTCCATCTTCCATTCATTATTTCATATAACTATAACCATTTTTGGTAAGTTCAAAGTGGCAAACACAATCAGAATTCTGACTGTGATTTGTTTACAACTCTAAATTGACATTTATACCTCCCAAATACTTAAACTTCTCATCCAAGAACACTGTGCACATACTTAAATTTTCTAGCCTTCTTTACATCACCCAAAATAAATTTGTAAATCATTACATTATATAGAACTTACTCATTCCAGTTTTTAACAAATTTAACAAAAATATATAATTCAAAATTAAAATAATAATCCATCAAGACAAAATAACTTTACATCAATGAATAAAAATTATCATTTAAGGACATATATTATTATAACATCTCATCAATAGGTATATGGGAAAACATCATGAATAAAAACATTTATCTAAGTAATAACATGTTAATTCATAAAATAAGTCTGAAAATTACATAAGTGTAGTATTTCATGTGCATAGAAAATTAGTTACATTTAGCAACCTATAATTACATCCAAATATACCTACCTATAAGTAGACTTTGAAAATAATATGCTCTTAATCATAACACAATTAGTAAATTAATGGAGAATATTTATAGAAGTTCTCACATTATTGTCACTACAAACTTTTACCAATTAAAATTTTTAGCTAATTTTATTAAAACTATTTAATCAGTCAACACACAGATAAAGAACATAGGATTTTTCTCACTGTGGTAGGATGAAAAATAATTCATTCTGAGTAGTAGTTAACTGGAAATCAAGAATAGAAATAAAGAAATAAAGACATTGTCATTTTAAGAAAAAGACCAAAAAACCCACAATGCTCCTATATAAAGAATTCTAAGAAAATGGTTGTTTATTCTGTCCAACAGGGTCTGCATCTTTTATGGCTTTCATGACTTTTTAGGACAGTCACTTTTTATACTGTCACATAATGGGAATAAACCATGCCTTTTCCTTGTCCACTGTTAAAGACAAAGCAGAGCTCGTTTTTGCTTCCCAAATTCCAATCAATTTTGGTAGTGCATGCTTCTTTAGAATGGTAATAGTCCATGTACAGAGTATCTAGCAACTGGAAATCTTTATCCCTATAAATTTAATACCACTCTATAATAGTTCCCTATAAAACTGAAACTACTATTTTCAGTAAAACTATTTTCCTTACTTAGTGGAACTCATTCTAAAAACAGATACTTTATCTTAAGTTCAAACTGAAAAATAGTACCTGGTTATCAAAGTTTATTTTTGATAGAGAATCATGATGGGGAACTATTTATAATGCTTAAATTTCCAATTGTTTAGTATTATATGCTGAAAGAGAAAAAAATCAAGTACAAAAAGGAACTATTTCTTTAAACGGCCATGTGCATAATTGAGGATACCAGCAATTTAATTTTTATGTCATTATTTCAAAGGACTCAAAAATATTAAGAATGTCCCCCAATAGCACTGTAATGTGTATCTGAGTTTATCATGACCTCCCAGGTACAGTTTTCATAAATGAAATCAAGAATACCTTTCTCACAAAAAATAATATATCTTAAGCCAAAATAAGTATGTTAATTGTATTTATATCAGAAATTCTATTCTTTTCTCCTGCTTCAGAGAGAACTCCTTTTTCTATATTAGGTTTTTCCTTTGATGGGTATTTTCCTTAGAACTATGTTGTCCTTTGAAATATACTTTCTTATAGGTTAAATATGTGAAATCCTAAAAATGCAAATTATTACATTTATGCTCTTAAGGAGATACAAAATTAATCATCCCTTTGTAGTTCTAATGCTACTGGATATATAAAAACTGGATATATAATAACAATTTACATATATCACATAACATGAAATCACCCATAAATTTTAACATGTGTGATATCAAATTTTACTATTTATAGTTGTGATGCTTAGAATAAGATTTAATCAGAATTATGTATAGATTTGTTAAAAAATATTTCCTTTTTATATTATACTAGGGGCCCAGTGCATGAAATTCGTGCACTGGGGGTGGGTGATCCCTCAGCCCAACCTGCCCCCTCACACACACTGGGAGCCCTTGGGGGATGTCCTACTGACCATTAACCCCCAGCCTGCCCAAGGCCTAAAGCCTTGGGCACCCAGCCATCGCCCTGCAATCGATCCAATGGCTGGCTCTGTCCCAGCCACACCCCCCCCCCCACAACCTGGCCCAGGCCTTTGCCCCAGCCAGCTCACGCCCACCTAGCACAGGCCTCAGGTCCGTCCCTTGCAGTCTGGGCCACCTTGGCCCCACCCCAGCTCCTGATTGGCAGGTGGGCGTGGCTGATGGGCATGGCTGGTGGGTATAGCGAAAGTATGGTCAATTTGCATATTACTCTTTTATTAGATAGGACTAGAGACCCATTGCAGGAAGATTCCTGCAAGAATAGAGCTTTCTGCAGCCTGAGCAAAGCTCCCTCCCTTCTCCCCTGCCCTGCTTGCTTACTTCTCCACAGCTGTGCTACCTTCTGCAGTGCTTGGCTTCCTTCTATGCTGTCTTCTGGGCGTGGGTATGCAAATTAACCACCATATTGGTTGAGTTAATTTGCATATTTGCTCTGATTGGCTTGTGGGCATGGCTTGTGGGTGTAGCGAAAGTACAGTCAATTTGCGTATTACCCTTTTATTATATAGGACTAGAGGCCTGGTGCATGGATTCATGCACCAGTGGGGTTCCTTGGCCTGGCCTATGTCCTCACACAATCTGGGACCCCTTGGGGGATGTCAGACTGCCAATTTTGGCCCAATCCCCACAGGCCAGGGGAGGAACTGGGCACTGGGCCTCTAGTATACATATAAGATCTTTGGTGAATCTCTTCCCATCCTCCCTTCCATTCCCCTTCCCTCTGAGATTCATCAGTCTGTTCCATGTTTCCATGCCTGTGCATTAAGCATCTGCCCCTTGGTGGTCAGTGCATGTCATAGCTACCAGTCGGACAGTTGAATGGTCAAACAGTCAAATGGTCAGAGGATCGCTTAGGCTTTTATAGAGAGAGATTTACATAAAATAAAAACAAGTTAGTTTTCTTCTCTGGTAAAATTTTGCCACTGTATGTATCTTCAATGTACTATGTCCTATCCATGTGTAAAGTTTATCCTGAAAGTTCTCCTTTGTTATGTGTGGATGCTACATGGAAATAATCACACTTCCTTCAAAATAGTTGATTCCTAAGGCAAGTTTATAGGGTTTGAATTTACAGAAATAACTTTTCTTTGAATGTTTAATTTAGAATTATTAGTTTAATTTATATTTGGTTTGATGGAACACTGATACTGCTAAGTACTTGATCAAGAAATCCTGATTATTTATACTAGATATAGTTTAATATTTACACTAAAAAGCTTTTACTCTATGGGTTACATAATTTTTACAAGTATGATGCTTATGAGTAAAACTGGTATTTCACTTCTATGACAAGGCTTTTCAAAAGAAGGTGTGCATGCTACATGCTCTTCTTCTCCCACTCATTGTTTACTGATGACTACAGGGCCACAGGTAATTGTGGAGCTACAGATGGATAATGTTTACTTAATTTTCTTATTTCCCTGCATGAAGGAAATTCCTTAATAACCAGGAATTCCTTGAACTGTAATGTAAATGAAAAATGAATTTTGACATGTTAAATATTACCCTACCTCAAATATGTGTGCATGTACCTGTGTTTATATATCCATTGAGATATACCCAAAACAAAAATCCAAATGGTCAGGGAGAGAATAACCAGAGAAATTATATGCATATATGCATAAGCCATGAACATGGACAACAGAGTAGGAAAGCCTGAGGGGGGTGCCTAGATTTGGAGGTCAGAGGTCAATGGGAGAGAAAAGGAATATCTTTCAAAAGTTAAGATAAATTTTTAAAATGTAGCATTAACTCAACAGTCAGGAGCAGGTGATGTATAAAACTAACAGGAGACTACTAACATTCTTGGTAAAATATCTGCAATAAGTTGGAATACAAGTACTGATTTATTTGTGTTGATTACTACTTGATGCATTTGACAAGGTATTTCCAAAAACAGATGAACTCAGGCAATAACTGGCTGGATTGAATGTTAAAAGAAAAAGAAATACAAAAGTATAAAACTTCAGTGCTTTCATGACTGGAAAAGATGATTTCTTTCCCATAAAGCAGAGACAAAACAAAACAAGGAAAGTCTTAAGCACCAAAGATAGGTTAAGTTATCATAGTTAAATGAAGAAACTCATTATATGTCTAAGATTTCCCCTATCATATTAAGATGACATTAACTTAGCTGCCATTAAGTTGAGAAAGGCATGGATTTTTTGCACATTAATTTTGTATCCTGCAACATGACTGTATTTGTTTATTGTTTCTAATAGTTTTTTGGTGGAGGTATTAGGGTTTTCTATATAGAGAATCATGTCTTCCACAAAATTGAAAACTTTACTTCTTCCTTCCCTATTTGGATGCCTTTAATTTCTTTCTCTTGCTTACTGCTCTTGCTAGGACTTCCAACAGTATGTTGAATAAGAGTGGTGAGAATGGACATGCTTGCCTTGTTTCTGATTTTAGAGGAAAAGCTTTCAGTTTTTCACCATTGAGTATATTAGTTGAGGTTTTATTATAGACTAGAGGCCCTGTGCATGCATTTGTGCACCAATGAGGTCCCTCAGCCTACCTGCAAGATCGGGCCAAAATTGGCTCTCCGTCATCCCCCAAGGGCTTCTGGATTGTAACGCCAGGCCAAGGGACCCCACTGGTGAACAACTGAGGCCAGGGAGAGACATGGGAGGTTTGCCAGCCGGGGAGATGCCACAGGAGGGATGCAGGGCATAGTGAGCCCCTCTAGCTCAGTCACAATTGACCAGATCAAGCAAACCTTCTGGTCAGAGTGTCTGCCCTCTGGTGGTTAGTGCACATCATAGTGACCTGTCGACCAGTCGACTGTCTGCCCCCTGATGGTTAGTGCATGACTAGTGAGCAGTAGAGTGCCCTTAGTATATCATTAGTATATTATGCTTTGATTCACTGAACAGTTGACTGGTCGACCGGACACTTAGCATATTATGCTTTTATCCTAACTAATAAAAGAGTAGTATGCAAATTAACCATCACTCTGCTACATCCACCAGCCACGCCCACCAGTGGATCAGGAGTGAGTATGCAAATTTACCCCAACCAAGTTGGCTGTGGCCATGCAGCCAGCAGGAGAAAGGCTTAGGTTTCCCGACTGATGGAGAAAGCCATGCTTTCCACACACGCTGGAGGGCCCAGGCCTCTACTCAAGGTTACAAAGTTTCAATTAGAGAAAATAAATAAATACCAGATACCAGGGCCTCTGCTTGGGTTGCCGGAGGGCATGGCCGACCTGCAAGCTACCCCAGGCCCCTTGCCCAGGCCACCCCACAACCCAAGGGAACCCCCACTCTAACCTGGGACACCTTCAGGGCAAACCAGCTGGCCCCCACCCATGCACCAGGCCTCTATCCTATCTAATAAAAGAGTAATATGAAGATTGACCATCACTCCAGCACACAAGAGGGCTGCCCCCATGTGGTCAAAGATCCTGCCCCCATGTGGACAGAAGATGGCCATCACAAGATGGTCAGCAGAAGAGGGCAGTTGGGAGGGACCAGGCCTGCAAGGGAGGGCAGTTGTGGGTAATCAGGCCAGTGGGGGAGGGCAGTAGGGAGCAACCAGATCTGCAAGGGAGGGGAGTTGGGGGAGATCAAGCCTGCAAGGAGGGGCAGTTGGAGGGGGACCCAGGCTTACAGGGGAGAGCAGTTGGGGGGGACAAGGCTGGCAGGGGAGGGCAATTAGAGGTGACCAGACCTGCAGGGGAGGATAGTTAGGGTTGTCCAGGCCTGCAGGGGAGGGCAGTTAGGGCAAACAGGCTGTCAGGGGAGCTGTTAGCATCAATCAGGCTAGCAGAGGAGTGGTTAGGGGGTGATGAGGCTGGCAGGCAGAAGCAGTTAGGAACAATCAGAAAGGCAGGCAGAAGATCAGTTAGGAGCCAGCAGTCCTGGATTGTGAGAGGGATGTCCGACTGCAGTCAGACATCCCTCCAGGGGTCCCAGATCGGAGAGGGTGCAGTCTGGGCTGAGGGACACACCCCTCATGCATGAATTTCGTGCACTGGGCCTCTAGTTCTATGTAATAGAACTAGAGGACCTGATGCATGAAAATTCGTGCAAGAGTAGGCCTTCCTTCCCCTCGCTTCTGGCACCAGCTTCCCTCTGGCATCCAGGACCTGGATTTCCCTCCTCTAGCTGCCCACAGGCACTCAGAACTCGGGTTGGCTTCCCTCAGGCCCTGGCTTTCTCAGGAAGGACATGTGGACTGACACTGGAAGATGTATGGTCTAATTAGTATATTATTCTTTTATAATTATAGATGCCTTTATTATGCTGAGGTACTTTCCTGCTATTACTAATTTATTGTTTTAATTATAAATAGTTGTATCTTATCAAATGTTTTTTTCTACATTTAACATTAGATTCTTATGAACAGGGAAATAATATTTTCAGAGTGTTGAGAAAAATAATAGTCACCTAGTATTCTATACTCAAATAAACAACCATTGAAAAGAGGAGAAAAAATACAGTATTTTTAGATATGTACCAAATAAAGAGCTTAAATACTTATAGAACCTTGCCAAAATCTACTGAAGCAAATGAAATATTGAACCTGGAAGAAATGAGATAATCATAAGTTACCAAATATAAAATCTGTTAATATATCTTAGTATATATGTGTATTAACTTTATAAGCCTATTTAATTTATTCTTTTATAAGGCAAAACTAAAACTATAGACAATCTAGAAAGTTTGTAATTTCTTATGGGTAGCATGGTATGTTATGTTTTGAAAGAGAATAGAAATGATGAATAATTTTATCTCCTCCTACAAATAAATATTTGTTAAGAAATGACTTACAAATAAGTATAGTCCATATAGAAATATGACTTATAACTTTCAAGTCAGCAACGAGTAAAATAGGAAAAAAAATAGAAGTCATAAATCTATTAAAATTATTTACTAAAAATAATCATTTCATACAGTGTATATTTTAATCTATTTTTAAAATTATGACAAAATAATATAATTATTTAACTTCATTTGCTTAGAAATAATGCCTTTCATTTTTAGACTACCCATCAAAGCCTTTTGATTTCATATGCTTCTCAAGCTGAAGTCTGGAATTGCTTCAATGAAAAGCAGTTTTATTTAGAATTGAAGGTTATATTGTAAAAGATCATATTTAGTTTGTGAAAACCTTCAGAACATGAAAATACTATCTGAGCCAATAATTCTGCCCTTTTTTCCTGATCCCAATTTCGCCTTTCAGGTTGTCATTATTTCCTCAAACCTTCTCACTTAATACCAGCAAACTCTATTGTCTCAAAATTTCTTAATGTTCTCTGCTTTCACAATCAGCTCTGATAACATGATTAGAAAGAAAATCATAAACACAAATCATAAATGTTTTTGAACTGCAACAGAGGACAAAACCGTGAAAGCTTTAACAACACTCTTCAGAAGATCAAATCAATAACTCTGTTACCAAAGGCTCTGAATGTCCCTTTTATCCCTGTGAACGATAATGCAATGGTCCAAGAATTGCCACCATCTTTCTCCTGAATTTTAAAGCAGCACTAGAGGAGAAAAATAAAAATATTTTTAGATAGAGAATTTTTTAAAATTCTCAATGTTTCAGAATTTTAATTTCCATAGCCAAATGTTATTTTATTAAATTATATCATGTGATACTTAAAGGTTTAAATGTATCCTTTCTACACATACTTTCTAGCAAGTCTAAAATCCTCAAACCAAAATAATAGCTCTAAAGGACAAATGCCACTACCTTAATGAGATTTATTCCAAATTACTCTCTAAGAGAACTTTATTAGAGATTCATATTCAATACTCACAAATGAACAAAAATTATATTTAATACTGCATGTTAAATGTTTCCAATTATTTCTCCATAGTGTTAAAATACTCTTAGATTTATGAAGTGAAAAACTACTTGATGTAAATTAATGCTTTATAAATTAATGATATTTTAAAATTCAATTTATTGTTAAAGACATTTAAAAACTAAATCTGTAGCATCAATATGATGCTAAGTATGATCATTTTAATTATGAGCTACAAAATAAAATAAGTTATGAAAGATAATTTGAGATTTGAATCAAGAATAAAATACTACTTATTATAGACAATAGAATAACTTAAATTACTGTGCTAAGTTTTAAATTTAAGCATCTCTACTTAATATAATGTTTATATCTAATTAAACGTGATTTATAGCAAGGATAAGAGTGCCTCCCTCTTTTGTGCTTCTAAACTTTGTAACTAGATAAACCTTAACAATGTTACAGAGAAAGAAATCACATGTTCACATATTCAGTAATACAACATTTAGGTTAAAATATAATAAACTAGAGGCCGAATGCATGAAGATTCGTGCAAGAATGGGCCTTCCCTTCCCTGGCTGCCAGCCCCGCCTTTCACTCTGGCCAGAGCTGCCTTTCTGTCTTCCCATGCTGCCAAGAGGCCCAGAGTGGCTGGGGTGGGGTGGAATGCCTGTGTTGTCACTATGGCAACAACACAAGTGTCCCACCCCACCCCGGCTGCTTGGTGCCTGCATATGCAAATTAACCCACCATCTTTGTTGGGTTCATTTACATAATCAGTCCTGATTGAATGGTGGGCATTACAAAGGTATGGTCAATTTGCATCTTACTCTTTTATTAGTATAGATTATTTGAATGTGATTAATATATGTTGCTCATTTGATATTGATAGTATGGGTAAATATATTTTAAACCAGCTTATTGTGTTTTCATTACATAAAACACTAAAATTATCAAATCTATTCAAATAAATTATGAAAATTCCTAAAACCTAATTGTATTTTTTCTTTTCTTTTTAAAAAAAATATATTTTATTGATTTTTTACAGAGCAGAAGGGAGAGTGATAGAAAGTCAGAAACACTGATGAGAGACATCGATCAGCTGCCTCTTGCACGCCCCCTACTGGGGATGTGCCCGCAGCCAAGGTACATGCCCATGACTGAAATCGAACCGGGACCCTTCAGTCCGCAGTCCGACGCTCTATCCACTGAGCCAAACCGGTCTCGGCTAATTGTATTTTTTCTTATTTATCATCTCTAAACAGAAAATTTATAGATAAATCTATATTTTTTCCATAATTCTTAGTAGCCTGGATTTCAGAATAGTTGTACAGATCCTGTCATACTAATGACCATATCAGACTCCAGAAAATGAGAATACACAACACAGGGCCTAATTAATGATCAGAACTTAGGGTTCCTCTGCAGTTTTTGCCAGGCAGGAAAGCAACAAAGGAAGAAAGGAAGAAATGAGGAGGAGGAGAAAGAAGGAAAGTACGGAAGGAAAGCACACAAAGACCAGGTTGAAAATAATCTAGGCTTCAGTTCTCAATGTAGTGTTAGTTACTAAGTGGCTCCAGGGAATAATAGTCTGTTCTCAGTAACTTAGCATCCTGATTCACAAAATGAGAGAGAAAAGCCTTTTCTAAGACTTTCTAGATGAAAACACTACAACCTTTCAATTTCAAGGAATGAGAAAAAATAAGCATACTGAAGGTACATCAATATTGTCTACCTTTACTTTATAGAGCCTGGTTATCAGGGTCTTATGATCATTTACATCAATAAATTTCAGGGTACTTCATTATACACATGATTTTAAATACAATTCTTCGATCTTACAACCTTAGTGAAATAGACACAAAAATAATTAGTACAAACTACAGTACAGAGGAGAGAGGGATTAACTTTGTGAAGACTTACATATATGGCACTTGTGTCAGACTTAGAAGGATGAATAAAATTCCATCACAGAAAAAGCAGAAAGAAAAAAAAAACCCTAAGCATCTAGATAAAATACTTTTTAATATATTTTATTGACTTTTTACAGAGAGAAAGTGTGAGGGATAGAGAGTTGGAAATATCGATGATAGAAAAACATCAATCAGCTGCCTCCTGCACTCTCCCTACTGGGTATGTGCCTGCAACCAAAGTGCATGCCCTTGACTGGAATCGAACATGGGATCCTTGAGTTCACAGGCCAACGCTCTATCTACTGAGCCAAACCAATTAGGGGTAGATAAAATATTTTTCAAAGAAGAAGACAGGAAACAGACCACATGGATTGTTCAAAAGTAATAAAAACAGAACAGGAGATAGAATTTGAAAAAGTTAGAATAGGACAAGATCAAATTGTGAAGCCCTTTGGATGTTACGGTGAATAACTACATTTAATGGCTATCCCAGAAAGAAAGAAAAAATAGAATAATTTCCTAAAGTGAACTACATTAAAATAATTATCAGGATTTATATAGTAAGCAACCTTAGGGCCTCAAATATCCCACATATGAGTGAAGCCATATTAGATGTCCAGCTTTGTTAAACATCCCAAGTGCAGCTACATAAGGGCTCCAGGTAAGACCAGCAGAAGAACCACCCGGCTGAGCCCAGTCTGTATTTCCAATAGTAAATTAATAACTTGTGTAAGACAGGGGTGCTGCTATAGAAAAAAATTAAATTGAGGCATTTGCTTTGGTACTAAACAGACTGCAAAGGCTAGAAGAGTAGCAAGGAGTTAGGGGTAAAAGAGAAGCAAAACAACTGCTATTGGAGATAATAAAAGGAAACACTTCCGTAATAACTGGGAAAATAGAAAAATATTTCATAACAATTTTGTGGATCATATTAAGACCGTTTCTTAACTCTTGAAACTTGAAACTAGCACATGGACGACTCTTATAAATGAGCAGAATGACTCAGAGGGTAGAGTGATGAAGCCAAAGCCATAGAGAACCATTCCCTCACTCTACAGTAATGGATCCTTACAGAATCTATCCAGACTCCAGAATCACAATGATCCAGTAACTGCTGTATACCTGCCTTTAGAAATTGGAGGCTCTTTTACAGTCATCCTGTCTGTGTCCTGTATATGTTGTGTGTGTGAGGAACAACAAGCTTCATTTTAGTTCTTAGTTCTCCAGGTCAAGAGAAACTTTAGCTTCATACACATCTGGAATTGATTTCAATTATGCTCTTCTTGACTTCAACACGATATCATATGAGATAAATCTCTGGGATGGTGTGGGTATTTGTATATGACAGAAAACATTAATCATGATAAGCTAGACAGTGAACTGTGGTACACTATCACATTGGCAACTCACTATAAACACACTTCCAGGTATACAACCCTTGTGTAGTCCCATCATATACTCACTTTATACCTGGCCAAGTGACAAACTCTCTCTTAATCCAGCTACTGTACTGTAAAAAGGCTTGAACTAGATTTTTAAATGATGAGAGGCCATCTAGAGAAAGTCCCTAGAAGATAAAGAGATCATCTTGAACATTGCAACTCCAGTCAAGTTCACAGCTGGAAACAGCTGCATCAGTGACCTCTGCTTTATCTACATTAAGCAGAACTACCCTGGCTGAGCTCTGAGAAATCATAAGTCATTGTGATTTTACATTCATCAGTATTGGCTGTTTTGTCTCAAAAGCAACAGATAACTGAAACATATACTCTATTTAGATTTATGTCCACCAACAACCAAAGTGATTAACAGATAGTAGATATTAATAAATGTTAATAACTTAAATTATCCTAATAGATCAGACTAAAAGTAAATAAAATTACACACACACACACACACACATATGGTGTCACATTAATACTTGAAGTATGGTTTATTCATACAAATTCCAATTAATCTGCCACTTAGGTATGTGTAATTCAGAGATTAGCTTGGGAGATAATTTGTTGATTGATGGCAATAGAGTCAAGGGTAAAAATATTATCAGAGGATAGAAATGAATGATATGAAGGAAAACATCAATTAATGCATACTGTACACTCATGTTTCTGCACTCAAATTAAAATATAGGTAATAAGCCATAAAACAGATAAGTCTAGCAGCAGCAGCTCTAGATGAGATTATAATGATTATGATTTATTAAAAATCAATTTTTCTAAACAATGGAAGAAATTTTAAGTAATGTAGTGATATGTAAGAATGTAACTTCATAGAACAAACATATTAAGTAAAAAACCATCGAGCCAACAGTGATTGTCATTATTTGTATTTCTGTAGTCAACACCATGAAAAAATACACATATTTAATAATAGCTAATCACATAAATTGTTAGGTTATAAAATGATTCTCTAAGTATATTTAAAACTATTATTTTTACACCCAGCTTCTCCTGTTTTAAAATATGGTAAAACTACATGGATAGTATGTCTAATAGATTTATCCCAAGTTCTTACTGTCTTCTTAACCACATTGAATAATTACTCATATATATATATGAATTTTTCTTTAGAATATTTTCCAATGTAAAATATTTTATAGAATCCACCAAAAGATAACTTATGACTTATTTTTATTCCATTCTAAATCTGTTATGAGTCAATAACATTTTAAAATTCAATTTATATTGATAAACTTCAATGAAATATATTTTAATTTTTAAATAGTAGAGAAAACTGGCTTATTCTTCCTAAGAATATATTGCATTTTATACAAATACTAAAATTTTCAATTGGCCAACATACTCATCATTGGAAGTGCTAGTGAACTTTTCAAAAACACAAGTGTTTTTTAAGTATATAAAATATTTAAATATTAACACATATTACTCATAACCCTTTTGTATATAAAAGCATGTTTTTCTGATTTATTCTCATTTTTTTAATAAGTATAAATAGAACCAACAAAAATGTCAATAAATTCAAACAGTGCAATAGAAAAACTCGTAAATAATTTACTATTCAGAGTGGAATCTATCTATTTTGTTACTATTAGCCAAACAATAAAAGTATTTCTATATTTGTGTATTGATTATGAGTCCTAACATAAAAAATTTCATATAGATTATCTTTGTCAGGGATATGTGATATTTTTAAATGTATATATTTATTAGATTAATAAACCTTAATAAACTAATTCACATAAAGAAAAATCATTTCATTTGGAAAACTATGGGTATTATTTTATCATAACAATGTGAAATGGAATAATTCTAAACTTAAAAGGCTGACACTTACATGTATAATAAATTTAAATGTTTCTTACCATGGCAAGAACCTTCAATCTCTTCATATCCTGTACTGCAGATGCACCTTCCAAGAGGAACCAGCCAGTCTCCATCAGCTCCACAATATAGTTTAGGAGTGTCACGCTCTTCTGCACTCTTCACACAGGCACCCCTTACTTCAACCAAAGAGGAAGAGTCAATGCGTGGGATGGTGTCAGGAAACATGGCCAAGTTACGTACAGTGAAGGGGCACTTTTTGTAGAAAACACGGACTGATACCAGGGCAATACATGCCCCAATGTCTTGAAAAGCCAGATAAAATCCTTTCCTCTCTATAGGCCCCACCTCACGAATTTCAGTGTTGAGCTTGAGGATGCGATCACCCAAATCCATCTGGGTAAAACTTTCATCAGCAGCAATTGTATCGATCTTTGTATACTGGCTTGGCTTGAATTTAATTCCATGGGACTCATCTGATTCCACATAATACAGATTAAATGTTTCTTTGCAAGTCCCCAAGACCCATGGGATGCTGTTACAATCCCTCAGTGTGAACTTCATTTCCACATAAATTTTCTGAGCTGCATCGCGGGAGATCCAGTTTGTACGAAGCCAATTGTTTTGATTTGGTTCCATTACATTGCATACCTGGTATGTGTGAATGGGCCTGTTTTGTTCATCCATTTCAGTAATGGCATCCCACTGCAAAAAACAATAATAATAAATGTTTATAAAACTACAGTGGTTAAACAGAAATTATTACTTTCCAAATTTTCTATTTTTACAAAAGAAAATGAATAAAAAGGATACAACTAAAGCTAGTCCAAGCAACTATACACCAATATTTTAACTATGACCTTTGGGTTTTGGACATACCACCTGTCCCACTGAATCTTAACTTCCTATATAATAGTTGTATGATCAAGGGCTACTAAATTTAAACTCTGGTTTTCTTAAATGTAAAATGCACCTAGTTTCACAGGGTTGTTGTAAGGCATGAATTAATAAATATACATAAAGCACTTCAAATAGTTTCTGGTACACTATAACAATGTAAATTGGCATATCCAATCAAATAACTAGAGCAATGACTAATGTATTCTGGTTTTCCATCTATCCTCATATCCAATTTGCCACCAATTGAGTATATTTACCATTATTCATTAAATATTTACATGTTTATTTTAATAGGAGATAGATATACATAACCCTTGAATTTATTCAAGAAATATTTAACAGGCAATGTTCTAGACCCTGGGAATACAGAAATTAACAAGCTAAACAAAATACCTTGCCTTTATCAATCTTACTTACAGTGAGGAGAGACAATAACAATAAAAACTGTAGCCCTGGCTGGTGTTGTTTAGTGGTTATGAGCATCAGCTCCCCTGAACACCCATGGGTTATGGGTTCCATTTCTGGTAAAGGGCACACACCTGGGTTGCAGATTTGATTCACAGACTGGTTGGGGCGCATGTGAGAAGCCACCAACTGATGTGTCTCTCTCACATCATAGTTTTTCTTTCTCTTTTTCTCTCCCCATCCCTCCCTACTTTCCATCCTCTCTGAAAAATAATAGAAAAATATATCCTCCAATGAGGATTAACAAAAATAAAATTCTATGGGACTCATCTGATTCCACATAATACAGAATTTTTATAAAATATTAAAGTTGTAAGTGAAGAATTTGCATAATACAAAGTACAATGGGAAAATTAAGGCAGGAAGGTGGAGAAGAGGATTGAAATTTTATTTTTATTTATTTTAAATATACTTTATTGATTTTTTTACAGAGAGGAAGGGAGAGGGATAGAAAGTCAGAAACATCGATGAGACAGAGACATCAACCAGCTGCATTCTGCACACCCCCTACTGGGGATGTGCCCACAACCAATGTACATGCCCTTGACCGGAATCAAACCCGGGACCTTGCAGTCCGCAGGCCGACGCTTTGTTCACTGAGCCAAACCGGTTTCAGCAAGGATTGCAATTTTAAATAGGGTGTCCACAGAATGTCTTACTGAAGGAGTGACATTGGACCAATGTCTCAGAGTTGAGACAGTCACCCTTGAGAAAACAGTACAAATATCCTGAGGCAGAAATGTACAGGAATGTTTTAGGGACACCATGAGTGGGCTCTAGAAACACACTAGGTAATAAGAATAGAGAATCAGGAAATAGCAAAAAAAAAAAAAATAATAACCCTTTACAAGCTTTCTAAGCACTTTGGCTTTTATATTGAACTGGATCACTAAATATATTGCTTCTGCATTTTACATAAAAACATTCTGCCACCTATTTAAATAGAAGAACCTTATTTATGCTTTTTAAAAAATTTAATGAAAAACTTTGAGTACTTTGTAATTGTTATTGTCAGTATTTATGCATAGAATATTGCATAAGCCTATAATATAAATTTATATTGTAATTGCATTTTATTTGTATATAGTTGTAATTTTCAACAGAAAAACCATTCTGAGAACTTCATAGCCAATTTTGGGAAACATGCTACTCACCATAGTTTCTCATTATTATTAAATTTTAGTGGAAATTATAAACTATTTTTATAGTGAATACATGTTCAGTTTCTTGATTTTATACTGTAGTGATTTATAATAAGATTATTTAATGTATTCTGTTTGCAGTTTCTCATTTTAATTGGCTGTACAGTCATTTAATCAAGGCTGCCTGAGTGTCTATTATAGTTCCTAATAAAATGGCTACTTTCTTCAGTCTACAAGTCTGTCTTGAGACTTAGCACTTTTAATTATCTATCATCCATTTCCAAAATAAAGTATTTACATTATCCAACAAGGACACTTAAAACTAGTCTGTGTATAGTTTTCATTTGTAAGTTGCTTGCTTAAAATTCAAAATATTTTCCAGAAGTAACAAGTTTTTGGTGAAACGACTTTTGTACACACACCTGAGGAGACAAAAGGAAGCTCGGTAAACAGGGACAGGACCACAGGAAGGGAAATGAAACTGAAAACCCAGTTGGACAGACTTACTAGGACAAGCCAGCTGAGAGGAAAGGACAACATATACAGGAGACAAACATTAAAATGTATGGATTTTGCTAAGACAGGAAGCTTGCTGATAACCAATCACCAGGTACTAAGGTGTAAAAAACAAAACAAACAAACAAACAAACAAAACAAGTCCCAAGGATGTTGCTAAGACAAAATTCTTTGAAAGGACCAAATCAGGAACTAAAAAGCATACCTAAAAAAAGTGCATGCACTTCCTCTCTCTCTCACCTTCACTGTGCTAGATTTTTGAGTTAATGTAGGAGATGCACTCCCCATCGCACGGCTTATGGCCATGTGGCCTCCACTCATGGACTACAACACTTTAATTACCTTGGATACTGAACTACTTCCACCTGTAACATGGAAAAGGAAGCTCTGACACTGGTTTGCTCCTGGAATTCCAGTTGTACCTTTTCTAGGATTGGCTTCTCTCAATAAACTTCAGTTTCACTAATCATTTTTTCCCATGACCTCATTCTTCAATTTCATGAGACAATGGCGAACTTGAAATCAAATACCCATATTTCAGTTGCATACCCATTGTTTGTCAGAGTAATCCAATAATCTCACAGAGACTCACATAAAATTGTCCATTTTACTACTTTTCATACTAGCATATCATGGGCTTAGTAAGTGTTCAAAGGATAGCAATGCTTATGAACTGTGGTGGTTTTGTAGGTTTGGCCAAGGGGGGGGGGGAGGGGCAGGGGAGGGGACTTGGACCTTAAAGAATTATAAGATTCAATAAGGCAGAGGGAAAAGAGCAAATAGAAATTAATGTATAACATTAACCTCTATGAATATACATTAGAGACATTTTAGCCTGTACAACATAAATAAATCCAATGGGCAAAAGTTTTTGTCCCTATTTAAAACAAACAAATACATAGTTTATTATCCGCTATGAAATACTTATATGGACACAAACCTGGTAATTGTAGAAATAACATAATGGAAATATGTATCAAACCAGTCATTAATTCTGCTATTAAGTTGGTCAATTCAGTCAGCTGCATGCATTTATATAATAGGCAATAAACCCAAAATACTCTGACTCCTTAAGCTCATTAAAAACAAACAAACATGTTTTATATGTAGGTAATAAAATAAAATACCACCCAACCACTTTGGCTCAGTGGATAGAGTGTCAGCCTGTGGACTAAAGAGTCCCAGGCTCAATTCTGGTCAAGGACACATGCCCGGATTGTGGGCTCAATCCCCAACAGAGGCCGATGACCTCTCATCACGGATGTTTCTCTCTTTCTCTCCCTCTCCCATACTCTCTGAGATCAATTAAAAAAAATATGTTAAAAACACAAAATAAAAAATACCAATATATTAAAAATTACCAATATACCTAATGTAGAAAAGAACACAGTAAATTAAAAATAAGTCATACATGCTGTGCATAAAATACCTTATAAACTGTATCTGTTCTTATGGCCTGGATGAATAAAATAGAAAGCTTTTCCCCGTCTCATGGTTATTTTATAAGCCCTTTCTTTGAATTAAGGAGTAGATAAATGATTTACAAACCAATGGATAGAAAAGTTTTCCTACTCAGTGAGAAGTTTTTGTTAAGCCAAAATTAGTTGTATAACAAAGGTTTCTTTCTTTAAGAAACTTCAAGGGCACCCCTTTCACGCTCTGCTTTCAGGGTTCCTGTCCAGGGTTCGGGTTCTGGAGAAGGCCACACACAAATGAAAAGAGACTAGAAAAGTATTAATTTGGGAATATTGGGGGCCAGGCGGGAGCCCACCTCTAGTGGGAGGACAACACCCTGCTCTGGCTTTGTCATTAGATGTAATGACTCCTAAGAACAAATATTTATACTGAATTTTTCTTGTTAAAGCTTTTTCACTAATATTAACTCCTTTGATCCTCATCAATCCAATTAAAGTAAGACAGATAATTTCTGTTTTACATTACTAATAAAAAATCTAACACACATATATAGGAATTAATTGTCTGGTGAGGCATGGACCGACCAGGCCTTCTAACTTAACTTCCTGTATTTTATAAGTTTTGCTGGCCTAAGACAAATTGCACCTTCCAGGACTAGCAAATTCTTAGAGACAGCAAAGGGCTCTGGCATAGTGAATATCTTTCATATGCAAACCTTGTTATAACTTTTTATGCCCAAAAGGAATTTAGCTAATGGGTTTACTTTACTCAGCTTGCTACGGAATTACATAAAACAAAATAAAACAAACTGTGTGTAGGTGGGGATGGGTTTTAGAGAACTCTTAGGCATAAATGGATTAAGTACTGTTCAGAGATCTTTACATTTTCTATCACTTCTAACAAACATTTGTGTTAAATGAGCCTGCCTAAGAGATCCATTAGTGGAGAAATGTTCTTGGGTGCTATAAAGCATTAGGCTGCACTCAAACACTTTAACAACTTCAGTCATGTGCCAAGTGTTCTTTAGTGGGTAAAACTCCTCCCCCTACTTAAGATAAGAAAACACATAAGCCATTTTCTAATGTGAAATATTTAGATTTATGTAAATATTGTAATTGATTAAATCACCAAATCTATCATTAATTGTGCTGTAAAAATAGTTGGTCAATTCTGTCAGCTTCTTGCTTTTACATAATAGGAACCAAATTTGAAATATGCCAACTCTTTTATCTCATGTTGTTTATTTAAATTTTTAATATTTTAGTATAAAATAACTCAGTAAAGTAAAAATCAAATTATACATGCATTAAAAGATAAAATGAGGCAGTCATTGGAGAATCAGATAGCCTTCCTTTTGAGGTAACAGCGGGAGGCTAGGTAGTCAGGGATCAGGACTATGGGACAGGGGAGGAAATAAAACTGGGGAACCCAGCTAAGTGAAGTTACTAAGGCACCCCAAATTAGTGGAGAAGGAAGGTCACATGCAAGAGTCATGAACTTCAAAAATGTATGGATATTGCCAAGACAGGTGGCATGGAGATAAACAATCACAAGGTAGTGAGGCATACAAACCTATTCCAATAATGTTGCTAAGGAAAAATTCTTTGAAAGGACCAATCAGAAGCTAACCTGTCTACAACATGACAAGAAAGCTCTGGACACTGGCTTGCTCCAGGAACCCCAGCTGCACCTTTTGTAGGATTAGCTTCTCTCAATAAACTATAGTTCTGCTAACCATTTTTGACCATGACTTCATTCTTTAATTTCATGAGAGAACAAATTTAGACTCAAAACCCCCACATTTTGGTTTCACTTTCTCAAAGAACAAAAAATGTTCTTTCTAATCAAGAATATTCAGATATTTTTTCTGATAAGTTGACCCAACATCCAGGGTTCTAAAATATATCTCTCAAATTTATACCTTCTTCCCTTTGAAAACCTTCAGAATTCAATGGGAATGTAAATAGTTATTTTAAAAATAAACTTAAAAATTTTAAAATAAAAGCATACAGTCTTATTCTCAACATAAAAAGCAAATTATAACTTCAAATGGCAATGATAAATCCTGATAACTTACTCAAAATTGGGCCACAGCTTAGGAAAACTTGTAGCAAAAGAAAACAGCAATTACCTTCATTCCTACGTACCTTTGTATCTCCAGAGAGAAAGGGAAGAGGGGGAAAAAAATCACATCCTAAATACTTTAGGACCCTAAGCAGCTCTAAAGCTAGTCTGATTTAAAGGGAAAAAAATCATTTACAATCAATGTTAAATATGTTGATACAGGGCCTAGGGAAGGAAGTAATCAAATAACACTGAAGTATGAAACAACTATAGAAAAATACTTCGGTTTTTATCTTTACACCTATGCTTTCTAAATGTAGAAGTACTTATTTATATGTATGTGGAATTGCTTTCCTTTCTTTTCTTTTCTCTATCTGGCTTTTAAAAAAATCATACATGACCTGGCACAGAGTCCATGCCATCCTGAAGGGGGCAGGAGCGGAGGACAGGAGCTCAGCCACACCAACACTCACACTGGCCTGGGCCACCACCTTGAACCTGCACAGTGAGCCTCTGACTAGCCATAACTCCCAAGGGGTGACCACCACACACTTATAGCGAGTGGCACACTACCTCACCAAGGGTTCTAAGATGTCCATAGTGACCACACACCAGAGAGACATCCAGTGCCACACCTCCCTGCCCAGACTTCCAGACGCCGCACTCCAGCAATCCGCACAGTGAGTGCAAGCCAAGGGGATCCTGTACTCTACCCTGCCCAGGCCCCAGGACTGAGATACTGGGACAAGCTGGAGCCACCCAGCACCCTGTACAGGCTCCATGACTGCACTGACAGTGTGAGCCAGGGGCACGTGGATCACCATTCCATCCAGGCACACGACCGCACTGCAAGTGTGCTGCCAGAGGTACCTAGGGTGCCACCATGCCCCAGGCACTGCGGCCACACATTAAAGTGCATGCCAGAGAGTGCTGGGACCCCACATGGATTCAAATATCATAGGAACCGTGTACATGTCCCACTGAATCTGAGCATCTGCAGTGGACAACTCAGGGACCAGGTCTGTAGGGGAATGGAGTACAACTCAGAGCAGAGATAATAAAGGCCATGGGACTCCAGACAGACCCAGCTTTAGGGCTAAGGAATCCTGTATCATTGGACCTCGAGGGGCTGCAGCCTCTCAGAGCTCAAGCAGGTTGATCAGGGCCAAAACAGACAGAAACAAATACAAATAGAGAGCAAAAATGGGGATAAATAGAAAAAAATCATCAAAGGAAGGAAAAGGAACTAAGTGAAATGGAGCAATCTGCCAGAGAAAGAATTTGAATATTGGTTATAAGGAAGCTCAAATGTCTCGATGAGAAATTCACCAACATGTGTAAGAATCAACTGAAAATTAAGAATGACATAACTGTGATCAAGAATACAAATGTGAGTCCGAGGAGGAGAACCAAGATGGCGGCATAAGTAAACACCTACTGTTCTGCCCTGCGCAACAATTCAAAAACTACAACATAACAAAAAAATAAACATCACCAGAATCATCAGAAAGCTGGCTGAGTAAAAACTCCACAAATAAAAGTAAAGGTGGGACACTGAGACTCAGAAGAGTGGTGGGAGCACAGCCTTGAAGACGGAAACAGGTTAGGAGCCGTCCTGGTTGCACGCACGGGCTGTAGGGCTGGAGCAGCAACCCTGGCTGGATTTCGCCAACAGGGAGGGCGGAGACGTCCCACTACACGGATTCCCCAGCGCCAGGCGAGGTCCGAGATCCAGGGTACGTGGAGACGTCCCACTGCACAGATTCCCCAGTGCCAGGCGAGGTCCGAGGTCTGGGGGACGCACCCTGGAAGCGGGGCACGGCGGAGGTCTCCTAGTCTGCGGAGAAACGGGGTAGCTGGGAAAAGAAGTTTGCGCACAAATGTCCCACAAACGCGCGACTTGCTCCCTGGAAACTTGTCTCCTGGTCCAGGAAACCACCTATTTTACAACCCTGGGCGAGACTTTGGGTGTGCAGACTCATTTGGGAAGAGACAGAGTGGTCTAGCAAGGGGAAGAGACTAGCAGCTTTCTCTTGGAGGTGCCCGCAGCCATCCCCATCCAACAGAGACCCGCACGCGCGAGTGCCGCATAGGACATAGCTAACACTGAGGTTGCCTGCGAAGCTCAGAGACTCCGCCCATCCAACCTGAACACAGCCTCCCTTCACAGCCAATTGGCCTGGAGGTCAAACCCTCCTAGGGCTAACAACAACAAGCTGGGCTTAAATTCAAAAATACTGTACAACCCATAAAGGATTGCAGTAAGAGTACCCATCTCAAATAACTGGAGAGGGTGTGCCACTGACCCTTAGAGGACATCTACCACATAAAGCAGCCAACATGCAGAGATATGGAAAGAAATCAGGTGTGAAAGAAATGGAGGAGAAAAGACGGCAAGACATAGAGTTCAAAACCATGGTTATAAGGCTTTTCAAGAGGCTCCTAGAAAAGGCCGACAAACTTAATGAGAACTACGAGGAAATAAACAATACCAACCAGGAAATGAATGAGACTTACAAGGAAATGAATGAGACCCTCAAGGAAATGAACAAGACCTCTGAGAATATGAATGAGACCCTCAAGGATATGAAAAAGGACCAACTAGAAATCAAGCATACACTGACTGAAATAAAAAATATTACACAAAGTCCTAAAAGCAGTCCAGAGGGCCACAAGAACCAAGTCAAAGATTTGAAATACAAAGAAGCAAAATCCACTAGGCTGGAAAAGCAAGAAACAAAAAGAATTCAAATAATTGAAGATAGTGTAAGGGGCCTCTGGGACAACCTCAAGCATGCCAACATCCGAATTATTGGGGTGCCAGAAAAAGAGAGAGAGCAAGTTAATGAAAACCTACTTGAAGAAATAGTGACTGAAAACTTCCCCCACCTGGTGAAAGAAACTGACTTAAAAGCCCAAGAAGTACACAGAACCCCAAAATATAGGAATCTAAAGAGGACCACACCAAGACATATCATAATTAAAATGCCAAGAGCAAAAGACAAAGAGAGAATATTAAAAGCAGCAAGAGAAAAACAGTTGGTTATCTACAGGGGAGCACCCATACGATTGTCAGCGGATTTCTCAACAGAAACGATGCAGGCCAGACGGGAGTGGCAAGAAATATTCAAAATAATGAATAGCAAGAATCTACAACCAATATTACTCTACCCAGCAAAGTTATCATTCAGAATTGAAGATCAGATAAAGTGCTTCGCAAATAAGAAAAAGCTAAAGGAGTTCATCACCACCAAACCAACATTATATGAAATGCTGAAAGATATTCTTTAAGAAGAGGAGGAAGAAAAAGGTAAAAATATAAATTATGAACAACAAATACACATCTATCAACAAAGGAACATAAAAATCAAGTGAACTGATAGGCTGATGAACAGGATAAACTGGCGAATATAACAGAAACATGGACATAGAGAGAGGGAATGGACTGACAATTCTTGGGGAGAAAAGGATTGTGGGAAGTACAGGAAGAGACTAGACAAAAATCTTGCAACAATGGGAGAGGACAGGGGACGAGGAGGTGAGGGTGGAGGGTGGGATAGGTACAGGGTGGAAGGGAGATATGAGGGATAAAAAAGGGGGAACAATGTAATTAATAAACTGAACAATAAAGATTAAATTAATTAATTAAATAAATAAATAAAACAAATGTAAGGTTACAAAGGTAGACTCAAAGAAACTGACGACCGAGGTAGCAAGTTAGAAGCAAGGGTAGAAACAACACGCAATCTGAAGAGCAAGTGAGGGGGAAAAAAATTAAAAAGTAGGAGGAGAGTACAATGGATCTTTGGGATAACATGAAATGAAGCGACCTCCATATAATAGGGGTGCCAGAAGGGTGGATCAAGGAATAGAAAACCCATTTAAAGAAATGATGAGAGAAAAATTCCCTGAATAGGAGGGGAAAAAAAGTCACAAAAGCACAAAGTTCCGAACAAGATAAACCTAAAAAGACCCACACCAAGACACATGGAAATTATAATGGCAAATGTTAACAACAAAGAAAGAATCAGAAGGGCAGCAATAGAGAGACAGAAAGTTACCTACAAGGATCCTCCATTATACTATCAAATGATTTATCAACACAAATACATCAGGGCAGAAGAAAATGGAATGAGGTATATAAAATAATGAAGAGTAAGGGACTGAATCCAACAATACTCTATCCAACAAGGCTATCATTTAAATTGAAGGTGAAATCAGGAGCTTTGCAGACAAAAATAAGTTAAGGGAGTTTATGATCACCAAACCAGCAATGAAATAAATCCTAAAGGAACTGGTGTAAGAAGAAGGAATAGAAAGGAATGCACAAACACAGACAAAAAGAATAAAAATGGTAAGAAACAAGTACCTATCAATAATAACCTTAAACGCCATAACTGGTTTGGCTAGTGGATAGAGCTTCGACCTGTGGACTGAAGGGTCCCATTCAAGGGCATGTACCTTGGTTGCAGGCACATTCACGGTAGGAGGAGTGCAGGAGATGAGTGATCAATGTTTTTAACTCTCTATCCCTCTCCCTTCCTCTCAGTAAAAAATCAATAAAATATATTTAAAAATAATAATCTTCAACGTAAGTGAATTAAAAAATGAATTAAATGCCCCAATCAAAAGACACAGGGTGGCTGAATGAATAAGAAAACATGACCCATATATATGCTATCTACAAGAGATCCACATCAGAACAAAGGACTCACACAGACTGAAAGTAAAGGGATGAAAAAATTTTTTTCAGAGAAATGGAAATGGAAAAAAAAAGGATTACATCTGACAAAACAGAACTCAAAGTGAAGGCCATAATAAGAGATATGGAAGGCCACTTCATAATACTAAAGGGAGCAATTCAGCAAGAGGATATGACCCTACTAAACATATATGCTCCCAATGCAGGCGCACTCAAACACATAAAAAATCTTCTGAAAGATATCAAGGGAGAGATCGACAGCAATACAATCATAGTTGGAGACTTTAATGCCCCATTGACAACACTGAATAAATCTTCTAGACAAAAAATCAACATGGAAACAGCAATCCTAAATGACACACTAGATCAGATGGAACTAAATGATATCTTCAGAACATTTTACCCCATAGCTACAGAATATGCATTCTTCTCAACTGCACGTGGGACATTTTTAAAGATAGACCACACACTAGGACACGCCTAAGTCTCTCCAAATTCAAGTAGACTGAAATCATATCAACCATCTTCTCAGATCACAATGGCATAAATTAGAAATCAACTAAAAACAGTAAAAAACAATCAAACACATGGAGGCTAAAAAGTACGCAATTAAACAATAAATGGGTTACCAAAGAAATTAAAGAAGCAATAGAAAACATCCTGGAAAAAATATCGTGAAACACACAGCAATTCAAAATCTAGAGGACACAGTGAAAGCAATTCTGGGAGGGAAGTACTACAGGCCTACCTCAAAAATAAAATAAAATAAAATAAAATAAAAAAAAAACACAAGAAAAAATGGTAATAAGTTATCTAACCCAACAACTTACAGAATTAGGATCTAAATAGACACTTCTAGGAAGTGAACATACAGAAGGCTAACAGGCATATGAAAAAATGCTCTAAGTCACTAATCACCTGAAAGACGCAAATCTACAGGAAAATGGGATATCATCTCACACCTGCCAGAATGGCTATCATCAACAAGTCATGATAGCAAGGATGCAGGGAAAAGGGAATCCTCGTGCACTGCTGGTGGGAATGCACATTGGTGAAGCCACTGTGGAGAACAGCATGGAGTTTCCTGAAAAAGTTAAAAAATGGAACTCCCATTTGACCCAGTGATCCCACTTTTAGAAATATATCCCAAGAAACTGGAAACACCTGTCAGAAAGAATATCTGCACCCCTATGTTCATAGCAGCATAATTTACAATAGCTAAGATTTGGAAACAGCCTATGTGCCCATCGTCAGATGAGTGGATTAAAAAACAGTGGTACATTTACACAATGGAATACTATGCTTCTGAAAAAAAAAAAAAAAGAACTCTTACCATTTGCAACAGCATGGATGGACCTGGAGAGCATTATAAGTGAAATAAGCCAATCAGAGAAAGATAAAAATCACATGATCTCATTTGTGGAATATAATGAACAACATGAAAAACAGATCCAGAGACATAAAAGCATCAAAAAGACCATAAAACCTCAGAAGGAAGACAGGAGAGGGTGGGGGTGGAGGTAGAGATCAACCAAAGGACTTGCATGCATATAAGTATAACCAATGGGCACAGACAATAGGGTGGTGAAAGCCTGGGCTGGAGAGTGGGGGCAGTCTGTGAGAGGTCAACAGATCCCAGCTACAACCTAAAAGTGAGACAAATATGAATTAAAATACTTTTTTCTTTATTTCTGCAAAATTTGGTTATGATAAAGGGAAATATGCAAAAGTCCTATATAACAAAAGGCTAATATGCAAATCGACCAAACGGTGGAATGACCAGTCATTATGCCATGCATTGATCACCAGGGGGCAGATGCTTAACGCAGTAGCTGCACCCTGGTAGTCAGTGCACTTCCACAGGGACAGCACCGCTCAGCCAGAAGCCAGGCTCACGGCTGGTGAGTGCAGTGGCAGAAGGAGCCTCTTCCACCTCCGCAACAGCGCTAAGGATATCCCGACTGATGGCTAAGGGAGCAGGCCTAAGCCATCAATCAAACATCCCCTGAGGGCTGTTTGAGGGTGCAGGCCAGGCTGAGGGACCCTGTCTTGTTAAATTAACTAGCCTTACACTGGTATGTGCTTAATTATAAGTGAGATAGCATATTATTATTTAGATTTTCACCCAAAAGTAAAAGATAATCTCAATATTACAAGAAAACGAAGAAACAACAAAATCATGTATCACATAAGTAATAATTCCTCTTTAGGTTCCATGTATAATTTGCTACCAAGTGTTGTTATTTTTTTTTAAATTTATGTTTATTATTGAATGTACTATGGATGCAACCAAATTCCCACCCCTCCATTCCCACCCTAGATTTGTTTTTCTTTTTTTTTATCTTTAATGTTCAGTTTATTAATTACATTGTTTCCCCTTTTTATCCCCCTACAGCTCCCCTCCACCCTGTACCTATCCCACCCTCCACCCTCACCTCCCCCTCCCCACTGTCCTCTCCCATTGATGCTAGATTTTTGTCCAGTCTCTTGCTGCACTTCCCACAACCCTTTTCTCCCAAGAATTGTCAGTCCATTCCCTCTCTATGTCCATGTCTCTGTTATATTCACCAGTCTATCCTGTTCAACAGCCTATCAATTCACTTGATTTTTATGTTCATTTGTTGACAGATGTGTATTTGTTGTTCATAATTTTCATCTTTACCTTTTTCTTCTTCCTCTTCTTAAAGAATATCTTTCAGCATTTCATATAATGTTGGTTTGGTGGTGATGAACTCCTTTAGCTTTTTCTTATCTGTGAAGCACTTCATCTGACCTTCAATTCTGAATGATAGCTTTGCTGGATAGAGTAATCTTGGTTGTAGATTCTTGCTGTTCATCACTTTGAATATTTCTTGCCACTCCAGTCTGGCCTGCATCGTTTGTGTTGAGAAATCCGCTGACAGTCGTATGGGTGCTCCCTTATAGGTAACCAACTGTTTCTCTCTTGCTGCTTTTAATATTCTCTCTTTGTCTTTTGCTCTTGGCATTTTAATTATGATGTGCCTTGGTGTGATCCTCTTAGAGTTCCTATATATTGGGGTTCGGTGCACTTCTTGGACTCCTAAGTCAATTTCTTTCACCAGGTGTAGGAAGTTTTCAGTCACTATTTCTTCAAATAGGTTTTCATTGTCTTGGCCTCTCGCTTTTTCTGGCACCCCTATAATTCGGATGTTGGTATGCTTGAGGTTGTCTCAGAGGCCCCTTACACTATCTTCAATTTTTTGGATTCTTTTGGTTTCTTGCTTTTTCAGCTGAGTGGATTTTACCTCTTTGTATTTCAAATCTTTAACTTGGTTCTTGGGGTGCTCCAGAGCACTTTTAGGTCTTTGTGTAGTATTTTTTGATTCAGTCAGTGTATGCTTAATTTCTGGTTGGTCCTTTTTCATATCCTTGAGAGTCTCCTTTATATCCTTGAGGGTCTCTTTCATTTCCTTGTAGGACTCATTCATTTCCACGTTGGTCTTGATCATTTCTTTGCAGCTCTCGTTTATATCCTTGAGGGTCTTGTTCATTTTCTTGTAGGACTCATTCATTTCCTTTGTGGTCTTGCTTATTTCCTTATAGGCCTCGATCTTTTGTTGGAGCCTCTTGAAAAACCCTATAACCGTGGTTCTGAATTCCATGTCCAGTAGTTTTTTTTCCCTCCATTTCTTTCACATCTGATTTCTTTCCATGTTGCTGCATGGTGGCTGCTTCCCTGAGTTGGTCAATTAGCTTTGTGTGGTAGACTTCCTACTAGGGATAGTGGCTCAGCCTCCCGGTTACCTGAGGTGGATATGGGCTGCACAGTCTTGCTGAAGTTAAGCTCAGTTAATCGTTGTTAGCACTTGGAGGGTTGACCTCCAGGCCAATTGTCTGTGAAGCTCAGCTGTGCTCAGGTTGGGTGGGCGGAGTCTCCGGGCCAAGCAGACAGCGTTAGCTCTGCCCTATGCGGCCCCGGGGACTCTGTGCAGGGGGCAATGGCTGCCAGCACCTCTGAGAGAGAGCCACTGCCGAGCTCCACCAGCTGCCGGGGAATTCAGACTCTCCCAAAATGAGTCTGCATGCGCAATGTCTCACCCAGGGTCATAAAACAAAGCAGTCTGACAGTTTTCTGAATGAGAGACAAGTCGCGGTGCGCTCTCTGCGCCGTCACGCAGCTGAGCTGTTCGCGCGCTGGCTGCCTTCTCCACAAGCCGGGAGACCCGGCAGCACCCGAGCTTCGGCATGCCCTCCCACTGTCCAGTTTTCACCCCGTGTGATAGTGGGTTCTCTGGACTTAGCCCAGAGCTGGAGAATCAGTCCAGTGGGACGCCTTTGTCTCCTCCCCGTTCGAGAAAACTGGCCGGTTTTCAGCCGCCCGCCCTCTCCACGGCGCGCGCTCCAAACCTCTCTCCGCGCGAATCTTTCAATGCTGTCCGCTGCCGCTCCTCTGAGTCACAGTGTCTTATCTTCACTTTTATTTGTGGAATTTTCACTCGGTGGGCTTTCTGGTGATTCTGGAAGGTGTTTGTTCTTTCGTTAAGTTGTAGTATTAAAATTGCTGATTATGACGGCAAGATAGGTGTTTTACCTTTCCGCCATCTTAGTTCTCCCTAGTTTTGTTTTTCTTTGCAAATATTTTGCAGTATGTGGCAGTAACTAATTATTCCTCAACATAAACTAAATTTAAATAAGGAGACAGGCAAGCAGAAAAAATCTTCAACTTCATCTTATGAATGAAAAAATAAAATAGAATAGGTGAGAATGAAGAGAAGTCTTCATCAGGTAAAATGGCACAGATCTGATCTGTTCCAAACCTTCTACCTCTTGCCTTCCATAACCCAAATAAACTAACATTTTTTAGTGCAAAACAGGAATCTCATTATGTTATGCTGTAATGGCTTAATTTTTAAATCATAACCTTTTAATATTCTCTACCAAAGAAAAGCTTGTTAAAGGGGCCTTCATATTCTAATGTGAGATTTTCCTCAGAACCACTTAAAATATTCACTTTGTCAATATACTGACACACATTTAGAAAACTAGTGCCCTGAATTCTGTTGCTAGACATGTAGTTAATAACATAAATCTGATTTGCAGCAGAAAATTGAAGGCTCTACATTTAAATGATAACTAGTTTTGAGACTAAAACAAGAAGCAAAATGCATCATGTTCACATCATTTCTATTCCACTTTGGCAAACATAAAACTTTTTTATTAGCACTACAATGATTTATTTTTAAAAGAATGACTCAGTGGCATGTCTGGAAGACAACTGCTAAGACTAAACAAATTTTATAAATAAATTTATTACTTCAGGTACATTTGTCCTAGTAAAAAATCAAAATATTATAGAAGAGGAATAAATTCCATTAAAAAGGACAAATTCTTCTGATTAAAAAATTGTAACAATGTAATCATGAAGATTAAAAATTCTTAAATAGAGTCTACCTTCTGAATGTCTCAAAACCTTAATTGGTACAAAAAGCTGAAATTTTCACTTAAATACTGAATAAGATGCTGCAAATATCTTTAAGTGGAATTTTTACTATATATATATGGTAAATATTCATCTTAACTATTCTGACTTATGTTCAGTAACTTGAATACCATGTTAGGTGCCATAGTATTTCACAAATATAAAAAGTATATAAAATAATCTCACAAACACATTTAATTTCATTCTGTTATTATAGAGAGCATAAAGTATATTATCTTTGTTTTATGGATGAGGAAACTTACATAAAGGAGGGAATTGACTTGAGTTTATAAAGAACACACAGAAGAATCAACACCACAACTGTCTGAAAAGTCCTATTGGCCCCTATGAAGGTTTTTAACTAAAATAAATTTAAGAAGCATGTAATCTCCATGAGGGAAGGGTCAGTGTTTTACTCACTATTATATCCTCAATATCGGAGGATACAATACTAGGGTCACAGTAAGTTCTTAATATTTGTTGAATATACAAATTAATAAGAGAAGGACTGAATTCTAACTAACACAATTTTTCTCACTAATGGGAGACTTACTATTTCTTAGATCAGGATTCTAAACAACACACATTATTAAAAGAGAGATAAACTTTGAGCAATGTCCTAAATTAATATCTTACTTTAGAAATTTCATAATAACTTAGCTCTAAATAGAAATATATCAGATGACTTAACTGAAGCCTGAAAACATCAGGTGAGTCAGTTGAAGGAGAAGGAGAGGAAAATGGTATTAAGAATGTTTATCTGTAGTATGCAGATGCAAAGATTTTTTTAAAGAAAAGAAATGGGGGGGGAGTGGAATAGATACAGAGGTAAAGAAGCATTGAACAGGCTGTCAAACTACAGTGGGAAAGCAGGGGAAAGTGGGGTGCGGGGACTGTAAGAGATCAACTGAAGGACTTGTATGCATGCATATAAGCATAACCAATGGCTACAAGACTCTGGCGGGGGGGGGGGCAGGTGAAGGCATGTACTGGTGGGTGAGGGAGGCCAGGGGGAGGTCAAAGGGGGGGGGGAAGGAAACATATGTACTACTATTTGTAATACTTCAAACAATAAAAATATTTTTTTAAAAAAAGAAAAAGGAGCCGAGACCAGTTTGGCTCAGTGGATAGAGCGTCGGACTGCGGACTGAAGGGTCCCGGGTTCGATTCCGGCAAGGGCATGTACTTTGGCTGCGGGCACATCCTCGGTGGGGGGCGAGCAAGAGGCAGCTGATCGATGTCTCTCTCTCTCATCGATGTTTCCAACTTTCTATCCCTCTCCCTTCTGCTCTGTAAAAAATCAATAAAATATATTTTAAAAAAAAGAAAAAGGAAATGTGCCTGCATCAGGAGAAAGAATGACCTAGGCACACCAATCAGAAAGGATATATGCACCCCTATGTTCATAGTGGCACAATTCACCATAGCTAAGATTTGGAAACTAGCAGATGAGTAGATTAAAAAATTGTGATACATATACACAATAGAATAGTACTCTGTGGTTTAAAAAAAAAAGGAATTCTTGCCATTTGCAACAGCATGGATGGAACTGGAGGACATTATGCTAAGCAAAATACGCCAGTCAGAGAAAGGTAAATATCATATGATCTCACTCATTTGTGGAATATAATGAACAACAGAAACTGATGAAGAAAAACAGATCCAGGGACAGAGAAACATCGATGAGACCATCAAACCTCAGAGGGAAGGTAGGGAGGGTTGGGGTGAGGAGGAGAGATCAACCAAAGGACTGGCATGCATGGATATAAGCCTAACTAATGGACACAGACACGGGGGAGGTGAGGGCACGAGTGGGGGGACAACAGGAGGATAAGGACACATATGTAATACCTTATCAATAAAGAAAAAAATAAATAATAAAACATAAAAAACAGCACGCCTTTCCCCTGGCCAGTGTGGCTCAGTTTGCTGTGCTACACCACGTGCACCATAAGACTGCTGCTCAGGTGCATACAAGAGGCAACCTATTGACGTTTTTCTCACTTCGGTGTTTATCTTTCCCTCTCCCTTCCCCTCTCTCTGAAATCAATAAAAACATATTTTAATAAATACAAATAAAAGAACAACATGTCTTTATATAGGATCTGATACAATTATTACTGTGCCAAAGCCAGAGAATGTAATAAACTTACCATGTTATTTCTAACAACCTTTAGAAAAAGTTTAGTCTTTTCTTAGGAAAAGTCACAAATAGCCAACTAGACTTTACCAAATTAGGTAAATGCGTAAGCAATAGCCAATGAAATAATTTCCTTGCTTTGCTTCCATGCCTACTCTATAAATCCTCTTCTTTTGCTCCTATAGGCAGAGTGACCTCAACTTTAATACTGCCTGATTCAGTTGGCTCAAAAAACAAAACAAAACAAATAATTTTGAAGCTAACCGAGTAACAATGCTTAACAATCATTCTCCTTGCAAGCTTCAAGGAAAAATAAACCCTATTCCTAGATATTTTATATTACATTCCACAGAATGGCAAACTAAAATTGCTGTTAGCATAGTAATAAAAAACCTTATGATGCATCACACAGAGTTTTAAGGTCACGTTAGGAACATAAATCTTTCAGGTCTAAAATATATTATACAGAACAAATGAACTTAGACTTTTATGGTTAGGTGCTTTGTAAAAGACAAAAATTATTAGATATTAATTTTATCACGTATACTTCTGATTAATTCAATATTCTTGAGAGACAGAAGAATATGAGGATGTTATAAATACAAATTTATGAAATATTTTTCAAAATACATTTTTATTGATTTCAGAGAGGAAGGAAGAGGGAGAGAGATAGAAACATCAATGATGACAGAAAATCATTAATTGGCTGCCTCCTGCAGGTCACTAGAGGTTGAGCCTACAACCCAGACATGTGCCTTGACTGGGAATCAAACCATGACCTTCTGTTCATAGGTCAATACTCACCACTGAGCCATGCTGGCCGGGCTTATGACACATTTCTATATGAAGATACTCTAAAGATAAATGAAAGATGTATGCCTTTGTGTTTGCTTACATTACAATTTTTCTGTAAAATCTTACAATTCATAAATCCAGTAAAAAATTGCACATTTCCTAAGTAGCTAAAAATGAAAAGAATTAAGGAAAATAACATTTTTCAAAAAGAGTTATAGGGGGAAAAAATTTACGCATATAAGTAGAAGGTATATAAAAGCTCCTGAGAGAAAACAAAATATTTATGTCAGTTACCAAAGAATTATTGTTAAATACATATTTTTAAAAGATGAAGACTCCCAGATTTTATAATAAACACTAGAGGCCTGGTGCACGAAATTCATGCATGCAGGGCGGGGGATGTCCTTAGCCTAGTCTGCACCCTCTCCAATCTGGAACACCTTGAGGGATGTCCGACTGCCTGTTGGAGTGATGGTCATTCTATAAATTACTCTTTTATTAGATAGAATAGTGGCCTGGTGCATGGTGGGGGCCAGCTGGTTTGCCCTGAAGAGTGTCCCAGATCAGGGAGGGGGTTCCCTTGGGGCCTGGGGCAGCCTGAGTGAGGGGCCTGTGGAGGTTTGCAGGCCAGCCACACCCCCCAGCGACCCAAACAGAGGCCCTGGGATCTGGGGTTAAGTTTATGTCTACAATTGAAACTTTGTAGCCTGGAGTGAAACCAAGCCTTCTGCTCACTCCGTGGCGGCAGCCATTTCTGTTTGAAACTTTGTAGCCTAGAGTGGAGGCCTAGGCCGGCAATGGCAGGTAGAAAGCTTGGATTCCTCCGTTGCTAGGGAAACCCAAGCCTCTGTTCTCTCCAGCTCAGTGGCTGCCGCAATTTCTGTATCTTTTATAACTGAAACTTTGTAGCATTGAGTGGAGGCCTAGACCAGCAATGGCAGGCAGAAAGCTTGGCTTCCTCTATTGCCATGGAAACCCAAGCCTCCCTTCTGCTCTCAGTAGCCGCAGCCATCTTGGTCGAGATTTGCATAATCTGCTCTTGATTGGCTGGTGGGCATGGCTGGTGAGCCTGGCTTTTGGGTATAGCAAAGGCACAGTCAAATTTGCATATTACTCTTTTTTAAGATAAGATAATCCAACCCCAACACACATATTAGCTGTGGATGCACTTTCCCCTTTCTAAGTTTTCTTCAAGCATATAAAACTCATCTCATTTTCTCTTCAGTTTGCTCAGTTTCATTCTACTATTTCCAAACATAAATAAAAATTTTTAAATTGCTTAGCCAAAGGATCTCTCACACACAAAAATGTTTCACATGTGCACAATGCTAATAAGAGTATCATCTGCCCAGCAGTATTGATAACAAAAATATATAACTCAAAAACTTGACAACAAAGAGGCAAACAATCTGAATAAGAAATGTGCAGAGAACCTAAATAAATATTTCCAAAGAGGACATAAAGATCAACAACAAACATATGAAAAAAATGTTCAATGTTACTAATTATCAGATAAATGCAAATAAAAACAATGAAGTATCACTACACACCTGCCACAATGGCTGTCATCAATAAACCAACAAAGAACAAATGCTGGTGAGGATGTGGAGAAAAGGGAAACATCATGCACTGTTGGTGGGATTGCAAATCGGTGCAGGTACTATGGAAAAGAGCATGGCTTCCTCAAAAAGTTAAAAATATAATTTCCACATAACCCAGCAATCCCACCACTGGGTATTTACCCAAAGAAATCTAAAACATAATTAAAAAGACATTTGAATCCCATGTTCATTGCAACATTATTTAAAACTAATGGCCTGGTGCACGAAATTCGTGCATGGGAGGGGGAGTGTCCCTCAACCCAGCTTGCACCCTCTCTAATCTGGAATTCCTCAGGGGATGTCCAACCCTAATCCGGCAGCTGGACATTCCTCTCACAATCCAAGACCGCTGACTCCTAACCACTCAACTGCCTGCCAGCCTGATCACCCCCAACTGTTCCCCCCTCTGCTGGCCTGATAGCCCCGAACTACCCCTCCCCACCAGCCTGATCACCCCTAACAGCCTCTGCCTCAACCCCATCACCATAGCTTTGTCCAGAAGGATGTCCGGAAGGTCTCTTGGTCTTTTATTAGTATAGATAGCGAAGATACAGAAGAAAACTAAGTGTCCATTGATAGCTGATCGAATAAAGATGTGGTAATTATATACAACTAAAGGCCTGGTGCATGAAAACTCATGTACTGGAGGGGGTTCCCTCTGCCTGGCCTGCCCCCCCTCATAGTCTGGGAGCCCTCAGGGGAGGGAGGTGACCTGGAAATCAGGGGAAGGCGATGCCTCCATATCACCTCTGCTACTGCCACTGCCAGCAGTGCAAGCCTTGGCTGGCTCTGGTCAGCTGAGCCTCGGGTGGCCCTGGACGGCTAGGCAGCTGCCATCTGAGGCTTGCCTGCGCTTTGGAACAGCCCTGGGTGGCTAAGGGGCTGAAGGAACTGGAGGACTATGAAGGCCTTGTCATGAGTCTGTCGCTGGGTGGGGCTGAGGGGACTGGGTGTAGCCATCCTGTGGCTGTGGCACTGCCATTTTGAGGGCATGGCAGTCAGTTAGCATATTCCCTCCTTATTGCCTCAGGGTGCTTCCATCTTTGTAATGGCATGAGGGTCAATTAGCACATTCTCTCTTTATTAGATAGGGTGGACTATTACTCAGCCATAAAAAAGAATGAAATATTACTGTTTGTGACACCATGTATAAAGCTAGATGATGTTATGCTAAGTGAAAGAGTCAGATGGAGAAATGAAAATACCATATAATTTCAATTATATGTGGAACATAAAAAACAAAATAAACAAACAAAATGGAGTCAGACTCATTGAAATAGAAAACAGATTGATAGTTGCCATATGGGAAGGGGGTTGATGGACTGGGTAAAAGAGATGAAGGGATTAAATAGTACAAACTGGCAGTTACAAAATAGTCCTGGGAGTAAAGAACAAGATAGGGAATATAGCGAATAATTATCTAATAAATATATACAGTGCAGAAGGGTGCTAGGCTTGTCAACGAGTCACTTCATAAGTTATTTTAATTTCTAACCACTCATTTCTTTTAAATTAAAGAAATTGCTTAGGAAATACATTAGGTAAAAAAAAAAAACACAAAAAAAAAAAACAAAAAAACAACCAACAACGTGAATTATAAACAATGAGTTAACTATATTTCCCACTTTGAAAAACATACATACATCTATTATATATTATTTAATAATTAGGGGCCGGTGCACCAAATTTGTACACTAGGGGTGGGTGGTCCCTCAGCACAACCTGCCCCCTCTCACATACTGGGAGCCCTCAGGGGATGTCCCACTGATAGCTTACCCTCGGCCTTCCCAGGGGACCTCAGCCAGGGGACTCCCAGAGCCCTGTAATGGACCTATCACTGGCTCTGCCCCTGCCCCTTGGGCTCTGATGGCTTAACTCAAAGTGACTGGGTGCCAGGATGTTCCCAGGACATAGGCGCTGGGCACCTATGTATGTAAATTAACCGCCATCTTTGTTGGGTTAATTTGCATACTCACCCTGATTGGCCATGGGTATAGCAGAGGTATGGTCAATTTACATGTTTGTCTATTAATAGGAAAGAGTATATATAAGACATTATGTATCATTTGGCAATTCCACATATTATATAACCTGTATCTTATGACATTGTCTATATACACTGAGTGGCCAGATTATTATGATCTCTAAACGCATAATAATTTGGTCACTCAATGTATGTATGTGTGTGTGTGTGTGTGTGTGTATACACACACACACACACACACATATACACATACATATATGTGTATATATACATATATACACATATATATGTGTATATATATACATACATACATATATATACATATGTGTGTGTATATATATGTGTGTGTGTGTATATATATGGCCCAGTGCATGAATTTGGGTCTGGCCAGCCTGGCCAGGGGGAGGGGACATGGGCAGTTGGCTGGCCTGCCTGCTGGTTGAACTCCTGGTTCATTTTTTATTTTTAGAAATAAATTTAAATTGTGTTCTTTGTGAATACACAAATATCCAGGCATGTCTGGGAATCTGCTGCACCCTACAGAACCACACTTTATTCTGCCAGCTGGGCTTCTCCTCAGGTCTTCAATGGATTTCTGACAATATACTGTGAATATTGGTAAAGAATTCCTCCAAAAGAAAGAAGCCAACCTACAGTGGATTCAGTAACAAAATCCGCAACATTGAAAAGTTGGAGAGTTTTTTTTAGTATAAATTCCAGAAATAGATGGGGTTTAGTGTGAGCACAGACCTGAGTTATTCTAATTTGAATTTGCCTATTGATGTTATATATAGATATGACAAATTAAAGTAGCTATTACCAGATTAGTAATAAGGTAGGCAAACATTTTCTCTTAGTGTTTGCTCTTCTGTGTCTAAGTGGATTTCAGTTTATACCTAAAAGTGCTCCTCAGTGCTTCCTCCTTTTTCAATTATTTTTTCCTTATACATATAGCTTTTGTTCCTGTCTATCACAAACCACTACTGAGAATGACAAATTACTAAGGACACAAAAAAGGGTACGTGTAGGTGACTGAACAAGTGTTCCAGACTAGGAAATGCAGGCATGAACCATGTTGTCTCTCTATATTAAGCTCCTTCTGCCAGAACAGGCTAATTTGCGTCAGCTAAAACAAGATATTTAAACATGAAGGTGAGGGTAAAAAAATTCTGGGAATCTTCACAATGGAATATACTAATAGCAAGTAACCTTGGGAGTACTTGCTTGCATTCTAAGTTCCCAATTCTTTTGAGAATAGAACCTCTTTTTAGTTGACATATTATTTAGCTGATGTATGCTTGGAATGCTATCCTATTTAGGGAAGCCTTCAGAGAGTGGCTTTGTGATTAGGACCAGGAACAGGTCATGATTATAACTAGAAACTGGAAGATCATCATGTCACATCCCCCCTCCATTACACTACCCAATTCAGTCTCTGTTCCCCAATCTAGCCCATACACCAATTTGGTGTAACTCTCTTGTGTGCAAGAGATAATCAAGTCTAAAAATGTTATTTTCTTGAATGGCAGTCCATGCCTCCCATGGCCTGACTTAATTAACTTTAATTTCACTTCTCTGTGTCAGAAGCTATCAGTATTCTACCAGTCCTTCCAGCCTTTCAGGATGATCTAAAATCAACACTGTGCATAAGATTTGTTTTTTGTTTGTTTGTTTTTTTGTAATTTTTCCAAACTGTCTGTGTACACAGCAGGTCAGAAGTGCTGAGGAATTAACACCCCTAGGGGGAAAGCCCTCAACAAACAAATAACTCATGGAATTTAGTGTCTGAGACATCTGTTTTATACCATTCCCCAGAATGTCCCAGTGGAACTAAGCTCCAATTATCCATGGTATTAACTAGCTTACTAAAGCACCCTTTACTGCTGCCATTCTTTGTCTGTACCACTTTTCTTCCCTGAGCCATGCATCTCCCAAATGAACTACCTGAACTCAAATTCTCCTTTCAGCATCAACTTACAAAGGAACTACAGGACCCTTGGGAGAGGACATTTGGTACAAAAAAATAGTTCTATGAAGCAATTAACCCAGTAACTGATTACTCACAGGCCAAATGCCAATGAGGACTCTATTGCTGACAGTAAATGCAACAGTGATAATCCCTACCATTCTGAAGTATCTCAATTATTAACAATCTAACTCAACTCAGTCAATATCCAACTCAGGGCATGGTGAACTGGGATATCATAAAGCAAATGAGTTGTGTTAATTTATATAGTATCTCAAGTACTTGAGAGACTTAGACTGTAAAACAAACTAGAGGCCTAGTGAATGAATCCGTGTACCGTTGGGGTCCCTTTGCCTGGTCTGTGCCCTCTGGCAATCTGAGACTCCTCTGGACTGCCAGTTTTTGCCCAATCCCCGCAGGCCAGGCTGCAGGACCCCACTGGTGCACAAATCCATGCACTGGGCCTCTAGTATGCATATAAGATCTCCCCCCACCACCACTTCCCTCTGAGATTCATCAGTTTCTTCCATGTTTCCATGGCTGTGCATTGAGTGTCTGCCCCCTGGTTGTCAGTGCACATCATAACTACCGGTCAAACAGTTGAACAGTCAAAATGCTCAGACACTTAGAGTATTACCCTTTTATAAATATAGATGGCTACTGTTAAATGCCATCAATGCATTGAAGAAGAAGAAATGGAATACTCAACTCAGCCAATACCCAACTTAGGGCATGGTGTGAAATAAATGACTTTGAGAAAAATAAATAATAGCACTTATAGAAACATTAGTCTCATGCACCAAAAGACAGTAGGGATGCAAGCCAGGTTCAGAATCTGACTATGCAAAGAATCAAACTACAAAGAAGGATGAATTTCCCGCTTTACTGCATCTTTTACATTAAAGTCAGGTATGTGTGGGAAAGAAAATACGACTGAGAATAGGGACAGTTGGATATATTTGAGAACTTGAATCCCCATACTTCTCTAACAACTTCTGGCCTGCAGAAATGGCTCAGGGACCCTTGCTAGAGGAAAATAACCTCCCTTTGCTTAGAGCAGTGGTCGCCAAACTGTGGCTTGTAAGCCACATGTGGCTCTTTGGCCCCTTGAGTGAGGGGCTCTTCCACAAAATACCACGGCCTGGGCACGTATATTTTGAAGAAGTGGCATTAGAAGTTTAAGATTAAAAAATTTGGCTCTCAAAAGAAATTTTAATAATTGTACTATTGATATTTGGCTCTGTTGACTAATGAGTTTACCAACCGCTGAACTAGAGTAAAAGAGGCAAAAATACTTGTACAAAGTTTTGTTAAGGGGTAAAAAGTTTAGATAAGCATGCTAGACTAGATTTGTTAAATAAAGCTAAAGAATCCACCAGTTGATTATATTCCTGGAATGTCCTAGGACTTGAGAGACTTACACTGCAGGAGGAAAGGTAACTCTTGACCTTGAAGAAAAACTCTTCATGACAGCAAAAATGAATGTGTTAATGCAGTGGTCAGCAAACGCATTAGTCAACAGAGTCAAATATCAACAGTACAACGATTGAAATTTCTTTTGAGAGCCAAATTTTTTAAACTTAAAGTTCTTCTAATGCCATTTCTTAATAACAGACTCATCCAGGCTGTGGTATTTTGTGGAAGAGCCACACTCAAAGTGCCAAAGAGCTGCATGTGGCTTGCGAGCCTCAGTTTGCCTACCACTGTGATAATGAAAACAGTTTCATCTTGAGAACTCAGCTGTGGTTGTCTACAGACCAGATTTGAAGGTAAAAGTGGGGCTTTGCTTATGAAAATGGTTCACTGGTTTCAATAGGAATGATGGTATTGTGGCACAGCAGAGGCCACTTGGCAATGCTTAACTATAAGAGGGAAGGTGGATATAATGGTTCTAAGTGTCAAAATGGGCAGCCAAGATTGATTGACACACAAGGATCTACACCATTGGCTAACAGATTATGATATACCCAGAAATGAGATAGATGAAACCTACAATTCCAAATTATTTTAAGACCAGGTGACATCACAGCTAATGTCAGTTTGGACAATGAAGTCATTTCCTAGACCACTTTCTGCACTGCATTACTCCTCATCTCTAAAGCCCATCAACTGAAAAGCAGGCCCAGTCCCTTTGAAGAAGTTCTCTGTAATAGCAGAGGAAGCTACAAGTTCTGAGGAATCAATACACAATCCAAAACTGACCTTAACCTTGGTTTACAAACACAATAGTACACTTGCCTTGGGGGAAAGGGGTATAACTCTGAGGCACCTCCCATAGGTACCTGAACCATCTTCTCAATCTCTCTTTATGTTTAAGTTCCAGGTTCTCTGCAAACCATGCTATAGTTAAAATGAAATAATTATTTTAATTCTTTGTTCCTTTCTCTTTTCCACCTGTGCCTGTCATTGTTCCCGTAGAACTTCTTTACCCATGCAAATTCTATTCACACTTCAGAAAATTTTCAAATGCCACAGATTAAATAAAGTTTTTACTTTAATCTTTATTGTTGGAAGTATTACAAAGGTTCTCCTCCCCCTCCCCCCCGATTAACCTCTTCCAGCCCACGCCCATCCTCCCTGGCCCCTGAGCCCTCAGGACCCCACTGTATGTGTCCATGGGTTATGCATACATACTGTGATTACATTTATATGAAATGTCTAGCATACGCATATCTATAGAGATAGAAGATAGATTAATGTTTGCCTAGAAGTTGGGGAGGGATGAAGTGGGAGGAGGGTAGGGAGGGACTGTTAATGGGAACAGAGTTTTTTAATACATTCTAAATTTGTGGTGATAGTTGCACAACTCTGAATATACCAAAATCACTGACTTATACACTTTAATTGGATGAATTTTATAATATGTAACATATATTTATTAATTAAATGACATTTATTAATAAATATCCTATATAATAAAAGGGTAATATGCAAACTGACTGAATAGCAGAATAACCAGTCATAATGACATGCGCTGACCCCCAGGGAGCAGATAACACAGGAGCTGCCCCCTGGTGGTCAGTACACTCCCCCTGGGGGAGTGGCACTCAGCCAGAAGCCCAGAAGCTGGACTCAGGGCTCATGGCTGGTCCGTGGCAGCACTAAAAATGTCTGACTGACGGCTTAGGGAGTGGGCCTAAGATGTCAGCCAGACATCCACCAAGGGCTCCGGACTGCGAGAGGGCACAGGCTGGGCTGAGGGACCACCGAGTGAATGAATTTCATGCACCAGGCACTAGTGTTAAACAACAATATCCATCCTTTTATCTGGTGTACATTATATCTGTGTTATTTAAAATGGCCCAGCTTCATGCTGAACAATCAAAGAAAAAGGTAGTATTGTAGCTTAGAACAGTACCTCAGGAAATGAAGGTATCTGGGAGATTTTGATATTCAATTCTTCATCAATGAAATAAAGTTAAAAGTAACAATCTCACTATTTCAATGATTTAATGAGATAACACCTGTACAATGTATAGCATAATATCTAATATGCATTATATATTGAAAATATTGATTCCTAACCTGGAGGAAAGTCACCCAGATTATTGAAAGGAAAATTGTCCCTAACTTAATGGTCAAGAAGTATTCAATTAATGTAGTCCAATCTGATATTTCTTCTAAGAAATCTAAATGAAAATACATGCGCTTCAGGATGCAGTACGAGTAGGAAAACAGGTTAGCTTTGGAACTAAATTGAAAAGTTTATAATATGAAGTGATATGAAGACTATGAGAGCATTGAAGACATTTCACTTATGAATGAATTAGATACTGGAAGAAAATAAAACCATCACCTATTCCAACTACTCTTTTAAGACTACATTCTGGAGAAATCAAGATGGCGGCATAGGTAAACACCTAAACTGCTGCCTCGCAGAATCACAGGAAGGCTGGCTGAGGGGAAATTCTACAACTAGAGGGAAAGAGAAAAGCACACTGAGACTCAGAGGAACTACAGAAGGCAGAGGTACTGAGACACACACGTAGAGAGGACACGCAACTAAATGCACAGCTGGCTTTCTCAAGCAGGAGGGAGACAGAAGTTCCCAACTGTGCTGAACTCCAATTCTGGGTGAGACTCTGGGGATCCAGACTCATATGGGGTGAAAGTGGACTGTGAGGAAAGAGAAACGCACACTGAGGCTCAGGAACTGTGGAAGGCAGAGATACAGAGGGTGTAGAGAAGGCGGACAACTGTGTTTGTGGCTGGCTTTCTCAAGTGAGAGGGAGACAGAAGCTCCTGACTGAACTCCAGTTTTAGGCGAGACTCTGGGGACCCAGACTCATTCGGGGAGAAACTGGACTGTCTGGCAACAGGCAGAACTCGAGGGCGGCTTTCTCTCAAAGGTGCTTGCAGTGATTACCACATGACCCTGAGACACAGAGGCCTATTAAGGCAGGGCTGAAGGGAAACCAATGCTGTCTACTCCACCCTGAGACTCTGCCCCATCCATACGGGTGTCTCCAGCACAGAAGTTCTCCCAGTATAGACACAGCTGACCCTCACAGCCAATTGGCCTGGAGGTCAATTTCTCCCAGTGATATCAACAACAATCAAGGCTTAACTACAACAAGACTGTGCACACAGCCCACAAAGGGGTCCACCAAGAGTGTCCACCTCAGGTAACTGGAGAGGCTAAGCCACTGGGCCCTATAGGATACCTAGCACACAAAGCAACTCTGTAAACTCAGGGAAGAAGCCAAAATGCAGAGACAAGGAAACAGAGCACAAATAAAAGAAATGGAGGAAAGCAAATGACTGGATATAGAGTTCAAAACCACGGTTATAATGTTTTTCAAGAGGTCCCTAGAAAAGGCCGATAAATTTAGTGAGAACCCTCAAGAATATGAAAAAGAACCAACCAGAAATTAAACATACACTGACTGAAATGAAAAAATATTACACAGAGATCTAACAGCATACTAGAGGACCACAAGAAACAAGTCAAAGATTTGAAATACAAAGAGGCAAAAAACACTCAACTGGAAAAGCAAAAAGCAAAAAGAATCCAAAACCTCTGGGACAACTTCAAGCATACTAACATCCTAATTATGAGGATGCCAGAAGAAGAGAGAAAGCAAAATACTGAAAACCTATTTGAAGAAATGACAGAAAACTTACCCCACCTGGTGAAAGAAATAGACTTACAAGTCCAGGAAATGTACAGAACCCAAACAAAAGGAATACAGAGAGGACCACACCAAGACACATCATAATTAAAATGCCAAGAGCAAAAGTCAAAGAGAGAATATTAGAAGTAGCAGAAAAAAACAGTTAGTTACCTATAAGAGAGCACCCATACAACTCTCAGCTGATTTCTCAACAGAAACTATGCAGGTCAGACAGCAGTGGCAAGAAATATTCAAAGTGATGAATAGCAAGAACCTACAACCAAGATTGCTCTAGCCCAGCAAAACTATCATTCAGAATTGAAGGTCAGATAAAAAGCTTCACAGATAAGGAGAAGCTAAAGGAGTTCATCACCGCCAAACCACTATTATATGAAATACTGAAAGGTATTCTTTAAAAAGAGGAAGAAGAAAAAAAAGGTAAAGATAAAAACTATGAACAACAAATATGTATCTATCAACAAGTGAATCCAAAAATCAAGTGAATAAAAAAATCTGATGAACAGAATCTGGTGAATATAATAGAATCAGGGGCACAGAAAGGGAGTGGACTGATAATTCTCAAGGGGAAAAGGGTATGAGGGGTGTGAGAAGAGACTGAACAAAAATTCTATACCTATGGATGAGGACAGTGGGTGAGGTAAGGGCAGAGGGTGGTGTGGGACCTGGGTGGAGGGGAGCTATGGGGGGAAAAAGAGGAACAATTGAAGTAATCTGAACAAGAAAGATTTATTAACTTAAAAAAAAAGACTACATTCTCCTACTATATGATCTCAATCAGTTTGATGGTTTAAAATATCATCTTCATGCCTATATCTGGAGTCCTGTCCTCTTCACTGAAATTCAAACTCATATATGCAATAGCCCTTTTGATCTATTCAATGTCTAATACGCATCAGAAAACGGGTAAAGCAGAACTCTTGATTTTTATCCTTCCACACTTCTGCTTCTCTGCCAGTCTTATGAATGTCAGTAAATGCAACCACAATAATCTACCAGATAGTCAAGGCAAATTCTAGCAGTGACCAATTATTTCTTTCCTGATATCTGACACAAAATTCAACAACTAGTCATATTAGCTTTGTTTTCCAAAGATATCTAACATATGTCAATTTTTCTCCATCTGCATTGCCAATAACTTAAGTTTCTCTTTCACTGTTATTTTTGCAACTGCTATCTGACTAGTCTCCCTACCTTCACTCCTGGCCTCTCATGATCCATTTAGTATTACAGTGAAAATGACCCCTTAAGTAAGAAAATTATTCGGAGAAACTCAGCAGTATATGGAGACCATGAATTTTAGCAACAGAAATAACAAATGTGTACTTCATGTTCATGGTCCATTATTATCCATCTCTCCATTCAACAAAGATACATAGTAAGAATGCCATTAAAAGCCAGGCCAAGAAAATTTAAATCACTCAATAAATATCATTGGCAGTATTATTAAAATATTGATCATTATTATTACGATACTTACTGAATGGAGTAGAACCATGGTATTAAGACTTTACATGCAATATCAACTTCAGTTCTCACAAAAATCCTAATAGGTAGGGTTTTTAATATACGGATACTGAAGCTTATGGAATTGAATCACACAGTCTAAATTCAAAGAACTAGCAAATAGTAGAACTGAAAATCAAAATCTTAAAGGACATATGATAGCTGCCACGGGGAAGGAATCCAATATTCAATAAGTATGTCACATTATTAGAGATTAATAGAGTACAGACATATAACTCCCACTGCTGAGACTACAGAAACTCTCTTTAATACATTTCTTCTACTTATGGTCTAATAGTTCAGTTTTGCCAGGGGAGGGGATCTGTCCCATGTGCGTAACTAGAGGTATTAGTAAGTTAAATAAAAATGAACAAAACTAAATTATTTTTCTCAGCCCCTTTATTTTACTTAACTAATGAGAATTGCAATGTAACTTGGTTATTTACTTCAAAGTACTCAATTATTTTCACATTATTCAGTGCTATGTTGACAGACATTAACAAGTGATTGAAATTTAATCACTTCTATTATTCTTTGTAGTAACAGGTTCCTAAGTTTCTGGTATATTCCCAATGCCATATTCTTTACATTGTGGAATGGGAGTTTCATTAAAAGTAAATAAAGCATTCCGTATTCAGGAAGAAATTTCAGTATCTTTATTTGGTTCAAACTTTCAAAATTAAATTAAAACCTCAGTAGGTAATATGGTAACAGCCTTAGCCATCCAACAATTGTAAACACTTGTTTTTACTTTTTATTTTTTTTCTAAATACTCTTCAACTTAATAGATTTCCCTCTTATTTGGGTCTTAAGTTTTGATGCACCAATGCCACTCACTATGAGTATCCAAGTTCCTTTCAATGACTTCTCATTAATATTAATTTATTTTCCAAATCACTCTGGACATTATTCCTGCTTTGTTCAATATACTTAAAGTCAAGTCTGTTAGTATTTTACAGCATCCAATTTTTATTTTTTTCATCATCTACTATTCAAATTTTCTGTACTTATTTCCTCTCCTATACTGGGTTTGTGGAATTACTGGAAAACTTTTTATCCCTTTCCATTAAATTTTATTTTAATCACTTCCTGCTCATAGGGAGAATTCTCTTGATGAATTAATTCATTCAGGTCTTTGGAAAATGTACTCAAAAGATACCCCTCTTTATAGATTTTTAAGTTGTGTAACCTGCTTTCACTTCATGTATCTTCTTTTCATTTCAAAGTCCTACCATTCAACTGGAAAGAATTAAAATGCCAACAGATTTTATTAGAATAGTGCCAATAGATTCTATTAGACTGGTGCACGAATTCAAGCACATTGAAAGGAAATTAATTAGAAGAAATATTTTAATATTGCCATTTTCCCTGTCTCTATAATAGAAGTGTCAACCAAATTCATGATCGACAATGACAAACTGAAACACATGCGTGCAATTGGCACCAGTGAGAGCTTTATATGTATCACACATGCATGAGTCAACTTAGTCTTTTATAGCTATAGAATAAACTTGCTTAATTAGGCCTGCTTTCTGATGTAGCTAAACTTTTTCCAGCCCATTGAGTCACCCCAACACCTCTTTCAGGTAAGATTATTATTGTAGATCACACAGGGAGGACAAAGGATGAAATATTTAAGTGCAGGAGTGTTTGACTATATTCTGTGCAGTGAGAAAACCTGAAATCATTTTCAAGGTCCACCATTTCTTACTTATTTTTAATTGGGTCAAGTTTCTAAGCTTTCTAAATCCCCATTTTCCAGCTAATGAAAAGAAAATAGGATTCCATCAAGTATCATTAGGAGATTCATTAAAAGTAAATAAAACATGATTCTGCATTCAGTAAGAAATTTCAATATCTTTATTTGGTTCAAATTTTCAAAATTAAATTAAAACCTATCTATCTACTCCAGAAGTTCTGTAAGGATCAAATGAGATGAGGCATGGGAAAATGCTTCACAAACATTTGGTTAAAATGTAAAATGTTTGCACCTGGCAATAAAGCAAGTCATGCTCTGGGATGAAGAAAGTACAAGGAAGCTAGTTGCTAGGAAGAAGAAGCTGGGCGCTGCTATGTGATGTCATTACCTAGCGCCCACAGCCACCATTTCTGGTCTGGCCATGAGGTCTCTGTAGCATTGACTGTAATTTGGTGGGGTGTCGCTCTGGAGTGGTGGAGGGGCCTGTGTCCCACTTAGAAGAAGCCGAGTGTTGCTTTGTTGGTGCCAGGTCTGCACCGCCATCTCTCTGTAAATGGCCAGTGTGCATCAAGGCAGCTCCTGCATTGAGTTCTGACCCCTGGGGTTCAGTGCGCGTCATAGTGACCCGTCAAATGGGCAGAGGGAAACTTAGCATATTAGCCTTTTAAATATATAGATATATATAGATGTCCTCCCAGAACCTCAGATACCTGAAAGTTTTTGCCTAGCTTTCAGGTAAGTGCTTTACTTGTATGCATTTAAATTATGGTGGGTTAGCAGCAGCATAGTCATTTCAATGGGTCATAGTTATCTGGATACATTTAAATCTTCTAGTTAGTTACTACTACCTATGTGCCTCTTTGTTAGCAGTTTCTCAATAACCTTCTGGGAGAGGGAAGAATGCAAAAGAAGAAATTTCTTCTAATTACCAATCTCTAAGCCACTTCTCTTTGTGTATGAATGATTCTTCAAAAGGCTTAGAAAGGAACTTGTAAGAAGATTCACATGTATTAAATAATGCTCTAAAATTTATTTGTATGCTCTTTTTATAGCATGTAACATTTTTTCAATTTAGCAACCTTTGACACTGACCTGCAAAAGCATTTGCTCACAAAAACAGAGGGTATGTTTATTCCTTTTACTACCGAAAATGATTTACGTAACAATGAAAAAGGAATGTTTTAAACATTTTAATCCTTCAGAGCTACCAGCAAATTATTCTTCAGCTGATTTCTTCAAAGCATTGTTCATATCACACTAAACACAGTTTGTATTTGCCCCTACTTGAAACACTTTTCAAGTAACTCCTATTTTTTAACTAAAATGCATTCACCTGAAAATCATTAGCATAATGTGTGAGGAGGTGGAAAATGCCACATTTACTGACATGGATATTAAAATGAATGTTGTCATACACACACACACACACACACACACTTACTTAAATCAATGAATTCCTTCTGTGAAGGCTAAAATACATTACTGAACAAAAAGTACTAACCTCAATCATATTTTTTAAATTTCTACCTGCTTCCATAGATGCATCACCACATCTTTTTTCAAATCATATAGTCCATTTTGACATTAATCTTAAAATTCACAAAGAAATAGTCTAACAAAGCCTAGGAATACTGATGCAAGTATTGAACACAATCAACACTGACTCCACAACTTCACAGACCAAACCTTGTTTTCTTCTACCTCCTTGGAAAGTATGCACTACTAAATATCTTAAATATTTCTTTCATAGATACTGAAAAACCATAAACAGATGAATAAATATCCAGTCTATTCACAGGCAAAAATAAAACTCAGTAAAACATATAAAAATTTGAATAAATATAAGGGGGGCAGCATATCTAAGGATAAAAGCACCTAGTTTCAGAAAGGTACATATATATGATCCATCTTTTTGAAGGGAATCTCATAAGCACATATCAAATTAATTTTTTATAACCTTTGGTGCTTTGTTCCTACTACAATTATGTGTACCTTAGTGATGGAAAAGTGCTCTAATGAGTGTGTTGTTAGGCAATTTTGTCATTGTGAAAACATCAAAGTGCACTTGGACAAAGGTAAACAGTATAGCCTACTACACATTTAAGCTATATGGTACAGCCTATTACTCCTAGATTTCAACCTATCCAGCATGTTGTGGTACTGAATAAACACTGTGGGCAACTAAAACACAAGGAGAGGTATTTGTGTACTTAAATATAGCTAACATAAAAAAGAAACAGTGAAAATATGGTATAAAAGATAAAAAATGGAATATCTGTATGGGGGCCTTACCATGAATGCAGCTTCCAGGACTGGAGGCTGGTCTGAATGGGTCAGTGATGACAGCTGAGTGACTGTGAAGGCCCACCCTGCTGTACACTTTATAACTAATGTCCCACAAGCCCTCTCCCTGCTTTCTTCCCCAAGAGTCAGAAATAGGACAACAAAGTTGTCAGTAATGCTCCCTGAACAGGAATGTGGTCTGAATGCTTGGAAATATTGAGAAGACACTGGCTACGTGAGGCATAGGTCACCATAATGACTGTCAGGAAGACGTGGAAGGTGATCTGAGAATTACTAGGAATAATAAATCAAGATGGAGAGATGCAGGAATATAGGGAATTGTCACAGCAATGTGGTTTTGGCTCCTACATGTTGGAACAATAGAAATTTGTAGATTAGGAAACTTCATAGTAGCCTATCTAATAAAAGAGTAATATGCAAATTTGACCATACCTTCACCACAACCACAAGCCACGCCTACAGCCATGCCCACCAGCCAATCAGGAGCAGATTATGCAAATAAACCCCAACTAAGCCAGCTGCCACCATTGAGAGCAGGAGGAAGGCTTGGGTTTCCCCAGAAACAGAGAAAGCCAAGCTTTCCATCTGCAGTTGCCTGCCTAGGCCTTTGTAACTCAATGTTACAAAGTTTCAATTATAAAAGATACAGAAACGGCAGCAGCCACTGAGCTGGAGAGAACAGAGGCTTGGGTTTCTCTGGCAACAGAGGAAGCCAAGCTTTCAGCCTGCTGTTGCTGGCCTAAGCCTCCACTCTAGGCTATAAAGATTCAAACAGAAATGGCTGTCATCATGGAGCAAGGAGAAGGCTTGGCTCTGCTCCAGGCTACAAAGTTTCAATTGTAGACATAGATTAATCTCAAATACCAGGGCCTCTGCTTGGGTCCCTGGGGATGTGGGCAACCTCCAAACCTCCACAGGCACCTTGCCCAGGCCACCCCTCACCCAAAGGGAACCCGCACTCTGATCTGACACACTCTTCAGGGCAAACCAGCTGGCCCACACCCATGCACCAGGCCTCTATCCTATCTAATTAAAAAGAAATACACAGATTGACCTCCAACACACAAGAGGACTACCCCCATGTGGTCAAAGATCCTGCCCCAGTGTGGACACAAGATGGCCACCACAAGATGGCCAGCAGGGAAGGGCCATTGGGAGGTTCCAAGCCTGCAAGCGAGGGCAGTTGTGGGCCATCAGGCCAGCAGGAGAGGGCAGTTGGGAGGGACCAGGACTGCAAGGGAGGGCAGTTGGGGGTGATCAAGACTGCAAGGGAACACAGTTAGGGGTGACCAGGCTGGCAGAGGAGGGAAGTTGAGGCAAACAGGCTGGCAGGGGAGCAGTTAGGCATCAATTAGGCTGGCAGGGTAGTGGTTAGTGGGTGATCAGGCTGGCAGGCAGAAGCGGTTAGGGGCAATCAGGGAGGCAGGCAGGTGAGCAGTTTGGAGCCAGCAGTCCCAGATTGTGTCTGATTGCCCGTTTAGGCCCGATCCTACCAGAATCGGGCCTAAACAGGCAGTTGGACATCCCTTGATGGGTCCCAGATTGGAGAGGGTGCAGGCTGGGCTAAGGGACATTCCCCACCCCCTGTGCATGAATTTCATGCACCGGGCCTCTAGTTCATTAATAAAAATAAAATAAAATAAAAAGAGGGTGCAACATGAAGAGGATGTAGAACTGAGGACTAAATATTTTGACTTTGGAAATTTGTTTTGGGTTCTATTGATGCCATCTGGCACAAAGGGCCCTCTCTGGCATTGAATTGATGAGAGAAATAAAACTTGTCTATACTTTACATTATTACAATGTAATTTTTTTCCAAGGTACAGGAACAGGCTGGCTCTATATTACCATTGAAAGTTTTTCCTAAAGTGGCAGTGATAAAAACTTAATCCTGGTTAAGGCAGCTGCTGTATACCTGTGTCCTTGTACAGAATCTTAAAGTCCTCAACAAAGAAATTACAGCTATATGCTCTGAAGACCATCAGAGGTCTGGGAGGGGTGTAGCTCTCTCTTAATATGTAGCACTGAGAAGGCAGCTATTCTATGCCGATGGAAGCCAGTGGTCTACTGATTGGGATGTAATCTGTGTACTCCAAATTAAGGTAGTGTGAGTGAGAGAAAATCTACTACTAAGTTCCACAGATATTCTCCCATCAGAGAGAAAAAATTATTCCTGAACCACATATCATTCTATTTCTTGCAGAAAATTCAGCTCCAGCACTGTCTTAGATACAGTCTGTTTGCTGACTGAAATGTCATTATGTGGCATGTGACTGTATTAGAGATATGTTCCACAGAAACACATCACAAGATTGCTCACTGAGGAGTATTTCTAACAGTGAATAGAGACAAATGAAATATTTATAATAGGTCAGTAGATTACTTATGGTTGATCTATATTTAAGAATATATAACAGTGTTAATATAGCTCATTAATAATTCAAGTCATTCAATAATGCATTCAGTAAATACTTATTAAGAACATGTTATACCAGTGGGTGTTCTATATATCAGTGAATATGTGGCACAAAGTTTCTGTTTCCATGGAATGTTTATTAGGTGATAGCTTATTAAAAAATAAATTTAAAAGAAACATATAAAAATAAAAAAAATATGAATGGTGAAAAGTACTAAGAGAAAAATGAAGGGAGATATGGTAAAGAAGGTGTGAGTTAACGAGGGAGGTGTTCCTTTGTAGCAGATAATCAGGAACACTTCTCTGATGTCCTGATACTTCAAACATAACTCAAGGAGCAAGCCAATAAGAACTCTGGGGGAATAGCATTAAAGGAAGAAAAAAATAGATCAAAGGGCATGAATTAGAAACAAGCATGGTTTATTTGGGAAATAGCAAAGGGCCAATGTGACTACAGTTCAGGGTAAAAGGCTGAGAGAGGTTAAGAAATGAGTTCAATGAGACAGCTGAGAGGCAAGATCACCAAGGCTGGATGGAGCAGGCTATGGAGAGGAATTTTGGCTTACTCTTAATTAGATTTCAAACCACTACGAGGTTCTGTCTAGAGAAATGACAAGATCTAACTTATACATTAAGTGGGTCTTTCTGGTTGTCTTGATAACTGGCTTCAAGTGACTTGTGAGGAAGGGACATCAATTCAGATGTTATTTAAGCCTGGGTTTGTACAGCAGTAAATATAAGGATTCTAGCTATAGTTTAAGGTTGCCCTGATAGAATTTGCTAATGATTTGGGTAGAGGGTATAAAAGATGGAGGGAATGGCAAACAAAAGATCAGTAAGTGCTGATATAGAAAGCTGTCCAAGATATATCAAGTAAAATAAAATAAATTTGAATAAAAATGGGTAGAAGTAGCCCATTTTTTTTTTTTGAAAACCTTGGAACATAGTAAATTTTAATAGCAGCTAACTCTATAAAAGAAAGTGGAAGTTGTAAACTTTCATATTTTAATTCATGGATATTGGCACTGAGGATTTTATTATATATTATATAATTTTATAACTTTTAGAGCAATTTTAAAATTTCCTCATTACTAGAAGAAGAGATGATGAAATGTATAATTAATTTTTTAAATTAGATGTAAATGTAGTTCTGATAGACATAATTTTCAATAATATAAATACTAAATGAATTTCCCAATGCAACTTCTCAATAGATAGTGATTTAATAATTAAAAATATAAATCTTATACTTTATTTTTCAATTATGCAATTATTAAATTGAGTTTTAAAATTGAATTTCTCATTTAAAAAATAAAATATGGGAGAGTATTATGCTAAGTGAAATAAGCCAGTCAGAAAAATGAGTATCACATAATCTCACTCATATGTGGAATGTAATGAACAATATAAACTGATGAACAAAATAAATCCAGAGACATAGAAACATGGAACAGACTGACCAATTTCAGGGGGAATTAAAAGACTGACCTTAACACTAATTAATATAAAGCAAGTTCAGAAAATATATCTATCACATGCTAGTCACTGTGGTCAGTGATGTTTTCCAGACCATTCAACAGAAGTCTCAGACCACAACAAGCTCACTCTCTCCTCTGGATGGGTGTATTGAGGAATGCTAAATGATGAGGATCACTTCCTGGTACAGTTTGAAGCAATGAAAGAAGTACTCACCTTGGGTGATAAGAGAGGATTAAGTTTTCCAAGAACTCTGGCTATTAGGATTCTCAGCTCTTAGCTTGAACCAAGTAAACCAGTTTCCTAGGTTGCTGAGAAAGAGTAGTCAAATCTCTGTATCCTATGTTCTTCCTCACCAGAGACCATGCTACCTTTCACGACTACTCCAGATCATAAAGAACTCTTTTTTTCTGAATTGCTATAAATATCCAGCTGCATAATATAACCTAGAAATTTCAATTTAAAAAATATGATTTAACCCATGGCTTCAACACTTTAGTTTGAGTGAATTTAAATTACTTAAACTTATCTAATCTTATATATATATATACACATATATATATATATATATATACACATACATATATATATATATATATATATATATATATATATATATAGTAAAGAATATATGACTTTACAGAGTTGATATAGGAATATTATATCTTAATAAAGCCTGCTAAACATAGTAATTTTATACAATGGCAAAGTCATTAAAAGTTTTGAAACTAAGCTCTGCCTGTATATATAACTTCATTACTTAGAAGATATTGATAAATGGAAAGGGTATATTTTAGGAGAGATGAAAGTAAAAGGAGTTTAATGTTACGACTGTTGAATTAGTAGACATAAAGCATTTCATATTATGACTTGAATTTCTTTTTTTTAAAACACAGTGTATTGACTTTTTTACAGAAAGGAATAGAGAGAGCTAGAAATGTTGATGAGAGAGAAACATCAATCAGCTGCCTCCTGCACACTCCCTACTGGGTATGTACCTGCAACCAAGGTACATGCTCTTGACTGGAATTGAACCTGGGACCCTTGAGTCTGCAGGCCAACAGTCTATCCACTGAGCAAAACTGGTTAGGATGTGACTTGAATTCTAATAGTTAATCTGAATTATGGAGCTGGAGCTCAGAAAAATGTTCTGGGTTGTAGAAAATCCTATATAATAAAAGAGTAATATGTAAATTGACCATACATCTGCTACACCCACAAGCCACACCCACCATCCATGCCCACCAGCAAATCATGAGCAAACATGCAAATAAACCCCAACCAAGATGGCTGTAGCCACAGAGAGCAGGAGGGAGACTTGGATTTCCCTGGCAATGGAAAGACTTGGAAGCCAAGCTTTCCACCTGCCCTTGCCACTCAGGCCTCCATACCAGGCTACAAAGTTTCAATTATAGAATCCCAACAGAAATGGCAGTAGCCATGGAGCTGGAGAAAGTAGGAGGCTTGAGTTGCCCTCGGTGATGGAGAAAGCCAAACTTCTGCAGCCCTGGCCAACCTAGACCTCCGCTTAAGGCTATAAAGTTTCAATGATAGAAGATACATAAATCGGAACAGAAATGTCTGTTGCCATAGAGCGATCAGAAAGCTTGGCTCCACTCTAGGCTATGAAGTTTAAATTGTAGAAGATAAATAAATCCCAGATACCAGGGTCTCCTCTTGGGTTGCTGGGGGGTGTGGCTGGCCTGCAAACAACCACAGGCCCCTTGCCCAGGCCGCCCCACAACCCAAGAGAACACCCACCCTGATCCAGGACACCCTTTAGGACAAAACAGCTGGCCCCCACTCATGCACTAGGCCTCTATCCTACCTAATAAAAATAATATGCAGATTGACCATCACTCCAACACAGAAGATGGCTGCTCCCATATGGTTAAAGATCCTGCCGCCATGTGGACACAAGATGGCCACCACAAGATGGCGAGGAGGGGAGTGCAGTTAGGAGGGACCAGACCTGTAAGGGAGGGCAGTTGAGGGCGATCAAACCTGCAGGGGAGGGCAGTTGTGGGGGACCCAGATCTGCAGAAGAGAGCAGTTGGGGCATACCATGCCTGCAATGGAGGGCTGTTGGGAGTGCTCAAACCTGAGGGGAGGCCACTTAGGGGTGACCTTCAGGGGAGAGAAGTTAGAGGCAAACAGACTGGCAGCGGAGCAGTTAGGCATCAATCAGGCTGGCAGGAGAGTGGTTAGGAGATGATCAGGCTGTCAGACAAAAGCAGCTAGGTGCAATCAGGAAGGCAGACAGTTGGACATCCCTTGAGGCATCACAGATTGGAGAGGGTGCAGACTGGGCTGAGGAACATTCCCCCCTGTGCACGAATTTTGTTCACTGGGCCTCTAGTCCTATATAATAAAAGGCTAATATGCTAAGTGTCCAGTTTTCTGGTCATTCATTCAAATAATCAAAGCATAATATGCTAATGACATGCTAAATCTGCTCACTACGATGCGCACTGACCACCAGGGTCCAGATGCTCCACCAGGTAGGTTAGCTTGCTGCTGGGGTCCGGACTGTCGGGACTAAGCAAGATGGGCTAGGCACACCCTGGAGCCCTCCTGTGATCCCTCCCAGGCCAGGAGGGGTTCCTTGGCCTGGCCTGCACACTCTTGCAATCTGGGACCCCAGGCCAGGCTAAGGGACCCCACTCGTGCATGAATTTGTGCACTAGGCCTCTAGTAATTTTATAAATATCCAATCCTGTATGATTATGGTGGCCATAGATAAGCTGTCCCAAAAGAGTTAAGTTTAAGCAGTAGAGAAAAATGAGAAATAGTGAAAACACTGGTATTTTAAAGCAGAGAGAGAAAAAGAAAAAATACTATTTAAAATTGTATTTGCATTAAGTCAAGTGTTTAAGGCATTAAATATATTTCCCATATGCCTTTTCCTCCACATTTTTGTCATTAAAATTGTTACTTCTTTTAATCTATATCATTTTCTTGCAAACCCTATTAGTTATAGCCATTTAATTACATATACTAATAGATAATATTATATATAATAAAATATCTAATTTAATTCTCAAAAAAGTCCCATGAAGTTATTAACCTAACTTTATAAATAAAAAAACCAAGGCATGGAATGGTTAGATAATGTGCCCAAAGGAGCAGAGATTGAATCCACAGTCCACCTTTTCATCAGCTACATTATTGTACCTTTCAACATATTTTATAAATTTACTACCAGCAGCTACCTTTGTTTTAAAATATCATTTTCATTTCATTAAATTATGTATTAGAATTTAATTTCAAATGAGTGAAAACTACCTACAACTCATTGTCTATTGGAAGCTGGCAGAGTATCAGTTCTTGGATCTGATATGTCCCTAAAAGTAAGTTACAGTGTTCTTAATTTTTTAATGAACAGTTAAGTGCAATGGACATAATAATTTAACACCCAGGCTTCATCTGACACCACATTTACTTAGTGTTATGACAGACTATAAGACACACAAACAAAGATCATACACAGTAACAGGCAACACACAACATAGTAGAAGACTTCAAGGCATGGCTTCTAAATGTCCATTCACGCAGAACTTTGAATACACAGAGTCATGCAGGGTAGGTAAAGACACTCTTGCTTCAGGCTCTGGAGCCCCTTAAGCTTTTATAGCTAGCTCCAATTCTCTGGTGCATCAATACAAGTTAATTATCACCCACTAAGCTATCTCAACATTTAGCTATAGTTTTTTCATTCAATAAAACCCTGGCTAGATTCTCATCTGTCTTGGATCTGGTATACAGCTAGAAATTCTTTAAATTTTTGGTATAAATGGGATGTCTGAAACTAAAGAAAAGATCACTAACCAGATATTAATACTTTCCTTGTACCATGAACTTTTATTATAATACAAAATGTCTTTAGGTGATTATATTTTATTAAATGTATAACATTTTAAATACTTATTTTTTTTGTTAAAGTTGACTGATTTTAAAATATCTGATATCTTTCTCCTAACTTTCAGAAAAATAAAGTAGCATCAATAAGATTTGCTACAACTTCTTATAGATTAAAGAATGTACTGATACATAAGTTTTAAAATATATTCTAAAATATCTAAAGTTATATAAACATTAGATATGAACTATAACAGAATATAGATTGAATAGCGAAAAAGAATTTCACTTTCTTTTATGCAGTAGTTGACAAGCAATAAAAAAGTTTCCTTGATGGCTTATAAGACAAACAACACACACAAAGTGTATATGCAAAGAAATAATCTTTAAAATAGTTCAAATTTTTAATGCGTGTATCTATTTCACTAGACATGGAAATTAAACTTTACCAAAGTGCAAATAAAAACTCCCAGACGGGAGTGGAAAGAAATATTCAAAGTGATGAACAGCAAGAATCTACAACCAAGATTACTCTATCCAGCAAAGATATCATTCAGAATTGATGGTCAGATGAAGTGCTTCGCAGATAAGAAAAAGCTAAAGGAGTTCATCACCACCAAACCAACATTATATGAAATGCTGAAGGATATTCTTTAAGAAGAGGAAGAAGAAAAAGGTAAAAATATAAATTATGAACAACAAATACACATCTATCAACAAATGAACATAAAAATCAAGTGAATTGATAGGCTAATGAACAGGATAAACTGGTGAATATAACAGAGACATGGACATAGAGAGGGAATGGACTGACAATTCTTGGGGAGAAAAGGGTTGTGGGAAGTGCAGCAAGAGACTGGACAAAAATCTTACAACAATGGGAGAGGACATTGGGGAGGGGGAGGTGAGGGTGGAGGGTGGGATAGGTACAAGGTGGAGGGGAGCTATAGGGGGATAAAAAGGGGAAACAATGTAATTAATAAACTGAACAATAAAGATAAAAAATAAATAAAAAAAGAAAATACAACAATCCAAAATCTATGGGATACAGTGAAAGCAGTCTTGAGATGGAAGTTCATAGTTCTGCAGGCGTACAGAGAGAGAGAGAGAGAGAGAGAGAGAGAGAGAGAGAGAGAGAGAGAGAGAGAGAAATGGCAATAAATTAGCTAACCCCACAATGTAAAGAATTAGAAAAAGAGCAACAAGAAAAGCCCAGAGTAAGTAGAATGAAGGAAATAATAATTATCAGAGTGGAAATAAATGACATGAACCCCCCAAAAAACACACAAAAGACAAAACACACACACACACACACAAAAAAAAACCCATAATACAAAAGATCAATAAAACCAAGCACTGGTTCCTTGAAAGGATAAATAAGATTGATGAACCTCTAGCCAGACTCATCAAGAAACACAGAGGACAAAAATAAACAAAATCAGAACTGAAAGAGGTGAAATAACAACTGACCCCACAGATACAAAAGATTATATAAAAAAACTACAAACAACTCCATTCTAAAAAACTGGACATCGATAAAATGGACATATTCCTAGAAACATACAAGCTTCCAAAATTCAATCAGGAATAATAAAAAAAAAAACTGAGTAGGCCAATAACTACTTATGAAAATGAAAAAGCAATAAAAAAAACTTACAGGAAACAAAAGCTCGGGACTGGATGGCTTCACAGGAGTTTTACCAAACATTCAAAGAAGAACTTAAATCTATCCTTCAAACATTATATCAAAAAATTCAAGAGGAAGGCACACTTCTGAGCTCTTTCTATGAAAGCAGCATTACTCTAATCCCAAAATCAAATAAAGACACAATGAAAGAATTACAGGCTAATAACCCTGATGATCACAGATGCAAAAATCCTCAACAAATTTTTAGCAAATTGGATCCAGCATTACATTAGAATTATCATAAACCATGACCAAGTGGATGTATTCCAGGGATGCAAAGCTGATACAATATCCACAAATCAATAAATGTGAAACATCACATACACAAATTAAGAGACAAAAATCACATAATCATATTAATTGATGCTTAAAAGCACTTTTGAAAATCCAACACCCTTTCTTGATAAAAATTCTCAGAAAAGTGGGAATAGAGGGATCAGACCTCAATATAATGAAAGCCTTATATGACAAACTCATAGCCAACATCATACTTAACAGAAAAATACTAAAACCATTTCTTCTAAGAACAGGAATAAAGCAGGGATGCCCACTTTCACCAATACTGTTCAACATAGTATTGGCAGCACTAGCTAGTACTGGAAGCATAGCAATCAGACAAGAAGAAGAAATAAAAGGCATACAAATTAGAAAACAAAAAGTGAAAGTGTCCTTATTCACAGATGACATGATACTGTACATCAAAAAATTATAAGACTTTATAAATGAATTTGGCAGTATAGCTGAATACAAAATTAACATCCAGAAATCTATGGCTATTTTATACAACAATAATGAACTCATAGAATGAAAAACTAAAACAAAAAAATCTCATTTTCCATTGCAACAGAAAATCTAAGGAGGTAAAAGACATATACTCAGAAAACTACATGACACTGAAAAAAGAGATAGAGGAAGGCATAAACAGATAGAAGAATATACCATGTTCATGGATTGATAGACTTAACATCATTAAAATGTCCATACTACCCAAAGCAATCTATGGATTCAATGCAATCCCCATTAAAATAAGAATGGCATATTTCACTGACCTAGAATAAACTCTCCAAAAATTCATATGGAATAAAATAAGACTCTGAATAGCTGCACCAATTCTGAGAAAGAAGAACAAAGTTGGAGGGATCACAACACCAGATATCAAGCTATATTACAAAGCCACTAATCTCAAAACTGCCTAGTACTGGCACAAGAACAGACATATAGACCAATGGAACTAAATAGAAAACCCAGAAATCAACCCAAGCCATTATGCTCAATTAATATTTGACATAGCAGGTAAGACCATACAATGGAGTCAAGACAGTATCTTCAATAAATGGTGTTGAGAAAATTGGACACATACTTGCAAAAAAAAAAAAAGAAAGAAACTAGACGACCAACTTACACCATACACAAAAATAAACTCAAAAGGGATAAATGATTTAAACAAAAGATGGGAAGCCATAAAAATCTTAGAAGAATCAATAGGCAGCAAAATATCAGACATATGTTGAAGCTATATCTTTACCAATACAGCTCCTAGTACAATGGAAAGTAAGGGGAAAATAACCAAATGGGACTATATCAAAATAAATAGCTTCCGCTCAGAAAAAAAAAAATCAACAAAACAATAAGAAAGCCCACTGCAAGGAAGAACATATTTACCGATGTTATCTGCGATAAGGGTTTAATCTTCAAAATTTACAGGGAATTCATACAACGTAAGAAAAGGAAAATAAACAAACCCAATCAGGAAATGGGCAAAGGACCTAAATTGATACTTTTTTGAAAGTGGACCTACGAAAGAACAAGACACATATGAATAAACCAGCATCCAGGTGCACGGATCAATGCACATTGAAAAGAAATTAATTAGAATAAATATTTTAATATAGCTATTCACATCTTGCTAATGAAAAGAAAATAAGATTCTACCTAGTCTCCTATCTACCTACTCCAGGACTTCTGTGAGGATCAAATGAGATGAGGCACATGAAAACACTTCACAAACATTTGGATAAACTATAAAATGTTTGCACTTGGCTATAAACAAGTCAGGTTCCTGGGTTGAAGAAACTCTAAGGAAGCTAATTGCTAAGGAGAGGAAGCTCAGCATTGGTACATGATGTCATTACCTGGACCATTTCTGGGATGGACTGGGCTGGGCTGTGGGCCACATTTTGCACCATGGGGTGGGTGGTGCCATTTATTTTTAAATGGCCAGTGCACATCATGGCAGCTTCTGTGTTAAGCATCTGCCTCTGGTGCTCAGTACACATCATTTATAGCATTCAGATGGATGGACACTTAGCCTTTTATATATATAGATGCTCAAAGTCATTAATCATCCAAGAGATGCAAATCAAAATGACAATGAAATACTATCTCACATCTGGCAGAAAGGATATCATCAACAATTCACAAATGACAAGTACCAAGTACTGGTGAGAATGTGGAGAAAAAGGAACCCTCATATACTCCTGGTGGGAATGCAGACTGATGTAGCCACTGTGGAAAACAGCATGGAGTTTCCTCAAATAATTAAAAATGAAACTAGTAATCCCACTTCTAGCAATATATCCCAAAATATCAGAAACACCAATCAGGAATGATATATGCACCCCTATGTTTATAGCTGCATAAGTTACAATAGCTAAGATTTGGAAACAGCCTAAGTGCCCATCAGAAGATGAATGGATTAAAATATGGTGGTACATCTATACAATGAAATACTATGCTGCTGTAAAACAGAAGGAAATCTTACCACTTGCAACAGCATGGACAAAAGTGGAGAGCATTATGCTAAATGAAATAAGTCAGTCAGAGAAAGATAAAAATCCCATAATCTCACTCATTTGTGGAATATAATGAACAACATAAACTGATGAAGAAAAATAGAGCCAGAGACATAGAAGAATGGAACAGACCATCTAACCTAAGATGGAAGGGGGCGGCGCGGGGGGAAGAGGAGGTATGAGATCAAAGGACTTGTATGCATGCATGTGGGCATAACCAATGGACACAGACAGTAGGAGGATGAGGGCATATGCTGGTGGGTAGGAGTGGATGGGGAGAGGTCAATGGAGAAAAAAGGGGATTTGTGTAATACTTTAAACAGTAAAGAATTTAAATTAAAGAGGGGAAAGCAGAGGGCAAGAGAGACAGAAACATCAATGATGAAAGTGAATCACTGATTGGCTGCCCCTGCATGCTCAGCACTGAGGACTGAGCCTGCAGCCCCCTCGATCTGGAATGGAGCCACGAACTCCCGGTTCACAGGTCAATGCTCAATCACTGAGCTACGCCGCCCCCAGGCTTAGACTTTTCTTTAAGAATAAAATGCATTTATTAGTTCTTAGAGCATGCTCCTATAGTAAAAATTAAATTATTTTTAGTTCTTCATGTTTATATACTTTAATTATTGTTAGGCACTTACATACTTAAAATGTCTCAATTATGCTTTTAAAAATATATGGTAATTATTATGAAGAAGCTCTATTAACAGAATTACAATTCCCCTCTTCACAGCTATGCATTTCAATATCTGAGTGGAGTTTCACTATGTTTTCAAAATATATGAAATCTGAAGTTTAAGTTTGAAGATCAGTCTTAAAGGAAAATACGTTCTTTTAAAGTCATTTTTGCTACTCACTGACCTATATTCCAGTTTTCCCTGGTATAAAGAATTGACATTATAGAAATACTTATTATTTTAAACTTTCACTTGAAATCAAGATCAGTTACATATATATCTATATATCTATATATCTATATATCTATATATATATATATATATATATATATATATATATATATATTAGTTTCAAGTATAAAAAAAGGAGCATTTATAGAAACTACCTATTATCATTATGTAGTATACACAGTACTTGAAAAAGCTGATAAAATTTTTAATTTAACTTCATATTGCCATTATAAGGGATTAATAATAGCTGATCTTCTTAACTTTGTAACATATAAAACCATGACATTCTAATCAGCTAATTTGCATGCTTTAAAGCCATTACATCTCAAAAATATTTTGGGCAAGCCTAATGTTTGTCATTGATATTTTAAAAAATAACAACTAAGAAACAAATGTTAAGTTCAAAGTAAAAATATGGATTGTTAAAACTACTGTGGCCTAAAAAGACACACTGCCATAAAAATGATATTTCTAGTTAAAAATATAAGCTATTAATGAATATGTTGTTTTCCTAGGAACTTTTCCAACCTGGCTCCTATGGAGCTGCAGCATGTACATCCAGAGGAGAAGTAACATCAGGTTCTGGTGAAGCGGTCTCTTCAGTGCCTTCTTGAATTTTCCCCCCTTTTAGGAGTGTTGAAAATAGGTCTGGAAAAGCATAGGAAAGCTATATCAAATTTTCCTTAGGAGGTTTTTTCCATACTGTTTTAGCAATGTTGCAGGGTGAAGGTGTTATATGATACGACATTTCGTATTCATTTTCACTAATGAGTCCTCCCATGTAAAATTAACAATATCGTCAAGATAAATACAATTACACTGTATTAATTCAGATCAGGCTATGTTTGAAACTATGAATGTGTGAGTCAGATCAGAAACAGCCTAGAACTATACATATGTAAAAATTATTTCTGAAGAAAACTTCATGTATCTTTTATACAAAGTGAAATATCTAGGACTTTCGATGTGCTATCTTTATAAGCTAAATTTGCAAAAAAAATTAAATATATGTTCTTATATAGTCAATAAAATATGAAATGCATTGTTAAATAAGAATAAGATTTCCATGTGTACTACATAAAATTGGTTTACATATACATGTCATATATAATCATTTTATATATGTTTATCAAAAAAGAAAATATCATTAATTTCATTTCTAACTCTGAATAAAAAAGATGATGTATGTTGGCAAATATATATCATCTTTCATTTGTTCAAATGATCAGTGTAACTAGTAACAACATAAAAATATATTTTGAATTTATTTTTCCTCAATGCTGACTATAAGACATATAGTAAAACTATTAATGATTTACTGGTAGTTGTTTTTCTAAAATCCATTAAAATGTTGTAATATAAGTATACTGTTCAGGTTTAGTGAAAACAAACATAGTAACAAATACTTATCGAGAGTTTACTCAAACAGTAGCCACTAATCTAAGTGCTCTGAGTGTTACTAAATTATTTTAATGTACTGGCCTGGGTGGACATTAGAGAAGCAATATTATTTGAATACCTGTATTACAATTCAAAGTGGATATAAAATATAAAAAGTAGCACCTCTCTTTATGGTGCTAGTATATAAAAACAATAAAACAGGCTGTTTTATAATGCTAGGGACAAAGATAATATTTAGCACTATCATAGGTAAAAAAAGTTTTCAATATATTTACATATTTAATATTGACAATTCTTTAGGAAAAGACAATTAAGTTATGTGATTATTTAAGTACTTAATTTGTTAGTACTTATTTCAATTTTATTAGCCTACCTAATTACCTATGACTGAATTCATAACATTATCTAAATTTCCACATTTGAAAACATTTTAAAATTATACTATAAATTTGAATTTTTACAAATAATCCTTGTAACCTAATTACCAAATGACTATGAAATAGTTGTACATACAGTAAGATTTTAGTTACTTAATATGTAGTTTGCTTAACAAGACAAAAAAAACTAGTTGAAATATGTTTATGCTTGGTATATTTTATCTAATTATTCTAGAAATCTGTTTGGTTATTTCAAAGTCATAATGGGGTAGGCTGATAAAACAGTTCTACAAAATAAATTCTTATTTTTGAAAATGATTAGCTTGCAACTAAGATTAGAAAACCCAAATGGGTTATTGTAATTTCTTTAATATAATTGGCATAAGATAAAATTAAAATTTATCTTTCACAATAAACTCTATCAGCAGAAATGAAGATTAAAGTTGCAAAGAAGGAATTTCTGGTAGAAATTATGCTGGTTCTAAGAACAATGATGATATTTAAGTTAAAAATAAAAAGTAGGTTTGAGTGAAGTATTATATTTACAAACAGCCTTCTTTGTGGCTTACAATATCTTTAAATTTATTTCCCCTGTGCATAAAATTCATTCAAATGGGATATTTCACATTTTGAAGGGGAAATATGAGTAATAACTAATTTTAACATGAACAATACAATATTGTGGAGGAAAGCCTACGATTTAACAACAGAAACTTCTAAGGTAAAAATGTTTACCAACATGATGATGTTGACATTAAAGAAAATAATTTATAACTGGACAATTAGAAAACCTGCTAAATTGAAAGTCTATAATAAGTTGAGATGTCTTAAAAAATCAATTGTAACTTAAGCAAACAAATCCAATTTATATACAATATAAGGGTTCACAAGAGTTTATAAAGGACTGAATGTTAAATATATCTTTTAAATTTGAAGGTGTTAAAGTTAAGACATAATAACAATAGAATTATTTTGATTTTCATAAATTTCTGATCAACAGAATGTCCCTTTATGCAACCAAGAAGAATTAAAAGAACTGAAAAGAGCAAGATTGTGAAAGAAGAAAGAAAGCCAGGAAAAAGATTGTTGTTGAAAAAAGCACAGTTCAAGAGAAATCTTTTCAAAGTTAAGACAGATAAATCCAGCGTATTATACAGGTGAAATTAGTGAAAACTTTATTTTCTATGATTTAGTAATTAAAAATAGAGTTCACAAGCCACAATAGCTGTAACAGGAGAAAAATAGTAAATTCCTTTCTCTTTGAAAGAGTATATCCAATGATTATGGGGAATTTAAGACATTTTCGGGGGGCTAGCAATCTGAATCTGTGCCAGTAACCTGCCTTTCCAGCACACACACTCTTGCTAGCCTATACCTCCATTGGTGAAAGAACGTAGGAGACTAGCAGCCTGACTCCGTACCCAGTTCATCAGTGTCCCTAACGCACATTCCTGTAAGCCTACAGTCTAACTGCTGCTTCCTTAAGACCCATTTACCCAAATATTCCCATTTTACAGAGGCCATAAACCATGAACCATCCACAACCCCTAGAGGGGGTAATCAACACTGGCGCCAGGCCAGGCCAAGCCTGTAGGTGTGGTCTCAAGGCCCCCATCCCAACACACAAGGCTTTTTGCAAAGCCTGCGAAAGGTCCAGATGTCTGATCCATATTTGGGGAACAAAGAAACCAAAAGGGTATAAAGAGAAAGTTTCCTCCATATTGCTCAGGATTTGGAAATAGGCTCCCTGAGTCATGGTACCAGTACATCTGGAATTAAATGGGTTTTTCCTGTATCTCTAAGTACTCCTGTATATTTTTCAGTTGCCTGGTAAATTCTGTAACAATTAGATAGACATGCTATATGTGTATTAGTTGACATTAGCAAAATTTTAAATATCAAAATATTTTAGGTAGTATCTTATAAGAGATAGAGTATGAACTTCAGTTTAAAGGAAAAAAGGTAAAATTTTCTAAGCATATTGGATACACAAGAAGATGAATAAAATGAAGCAAGAGAATGATAGCAAGCTCATTACTGAATTATAAATTCCATTATTGAATAAAATGAAGATTAATATAATTATCTGGCTAGTAAAGTGTTTTAAAGTTCCCCCTCAATACCTAGCCAATTAGAGGGCAATAACAAATCAACAGAAGACAACTGGTTAGGTTATATGGAGGGACTGAGACCATCCTGGATTTAACAGTGACATACAAAATAATTTTGCAGCAGGTAGGAAAGAGAAAATGGAAATAATAAAAAAGAATTCTTAATTTAAATGTTGTGTGGGTACTTGCGTTGTTTATTCTGATAAACAGTACTTTAAAGTCTTTAAAATGCTAATTTAGCCCCGACAGCATTGCTCATTGGTTGAAATTTGACCTATAAAATAGGAGGTCACAGGTTCGATTCCCAGTCAGGGCACAAACCCAGCTTTCGGACTCAATCCTCAGTGGGAGACATAGAGGAGACAGCAGATCAATGACTCTCTCTCATTGTTGATGTTTTGATCTCTCTCCCCATTTCCCTTCCTCTCTGTAATCAATAAAAATATATTTTTAAAAATAAAATAAAGTGCCATTCTAACTTAGGAAAACCTACCAAGGGTGGTATATTATATATGCTCTATTTTTGGTGAAAACATGTCTTGGGAATATCTCTCCTAAGTACACTTCAGATAGCATGGATCTACAGTGAAAAATGCAGTATGTGACAATGGGTAAAGATTATAGTTTTCCACTGAGTTGCCATTAGAAATACTAAGAGTCTCTCAGTAGAATTTCTAAATCCAACTCAGTATACATATTCTAAGTTTAGGAGTTCTGTTATAACTAATTTCATCTGGAGAAATTTGAAAAAACAAAACAAACAAACAAACAAAAAACCTGCTATACTTATTAGCACAAAGAGCTTGAAGCAAAGTGATTTGTCAAATAAAAAATATTAAGAAAAGTATTATTAGAGATGGACACATTTATACTTTGACCAAAGGCACTGGCTTTTATATCTATGAAACATTAACTAGTCCCCAATACCTAAAATTAATCACAGTCAATTATAATCCCTGCCTCAGTACATTGAAGATAGTTTCTCTCACTGAAATAGACATATATATGTCCCTAAAGGTAAATTAAATGAAGTTCCTTAATGAGTCATTTTTTAAGCAACAGCCATTTCATTTTAAATGATATTAATGTGCTTTTACGAATTTCTATGGCATCTATTACCCTGTCACAAACTTTAATTGAATTCTTCCTAAAAGTTCTTTTATTATGTATTTATGTAAAGATTAGAGGCCCAGTGCACCAATTCATGCACGGGTGAGGTCCGACTGGCCTGGCCCCGATCAGGACGATCAGGGCTGGGCAGGGCGGAGGAGGAGCTACAGGTGATTGGCCTGCTATCCCTGCCCCCAATTGGGGTGGGGGGTTGACTGGAGGGTCAGTAGCTTGGGGAGGGGCCATGGGAGGTTGGCTGGCCAGCCCCTCCCCCTATTAGTGTGTGTGGGGGGCTAATCAGGGGTAGTAGCCACTAGCCTTGCCCCTAATTAGAGTGGAGGGGCCAATCCAGGGCAGGGCTAAGCAGGGGGAGGCGCTGCAGATTGGTCGGCTGCCCCACCTCCTAATAGGGTATGGGGGGGGATCGGGAGCAGGGCTGGCCAGGGGAAGAGTCTGTGGGCTGATCAAGGTTAGGCAAGCTGATTGGGAGTGGGGCCAACCTGTGAGGTGGACCATGGGGGTTTGGCCAGCTGTCCCTACCCCTAATCTGGGGGCGTGGCCAGTTTGCTGGCCTGCAGTGGGCCTCATAGAAACTGGTCATTATGGCATTCAAGTTTCTGGCTTTTTATATATATAGATGTGTAAATTTAAACTTTACTCTCAATTCTAAATCTATGAGCTTTTGGCATCCCTCAACCCCCACACAAAATACTTTAAGTCTGAATTTTAAGATATTTCTTCATATTCTCCCTAGTTTTCAGAGTATTCTAACATATTATCTAATTATTTATTGTTGATAGTAACGTAAAAAAATACACATCCTTAAACCTTGTAAAGAGTAGGCATTTTTTCTAATTACATACTTATTATAATGGCTACATTTTTTATTTGTGAATAATGTATAGTGAATGATAGACGACAGATTTAGCTTTATGCTAACTATAAAGTTTGCCTGCTTAAATTAAAAAAATTGTGACATGGATATTTTATTAAAGTTATGTTCCTCATTTATTTGATTTACTTTAAAAATTAATTCAGGACACATTAAATTCATTATATAATACTACAAGAAAGAAACCTCTCTCCCTCCATAGAAAGTTATTAGTCAAATGTTTAAATATATAAGAAATGTTTAAATATATAAACTAAAATAGTGAATCAGCCAAGCAGGCATGTCCCAATGGCTGAGCACTGATTTAGGAACCAGGAGTTGGGGGTTTAATTTCAGGTCAGGGCACATGCTCAGGTTCAGGCTCAATCCTCAGTAGGGGGAGTGCAGCGTGCAGCCAATCAGTGATTCTCATCATTGATGTTTCTATCTTTCCCTCTCTCTCTACCTCTGTGAAATCAATAAAAATATATTTTTAAAAAATAAAATAGTAATCAAAACTCATATATTATACTTCAAATCATTACAGTAGCTTTTTAGTCATTCATTATATGCTAGAATCAAATTTAAAAAAGAAATATTATGAAGTGATTATACAATTAGAATAAGACTGGTAAATTGAAATGAATTATCTCTGAAAAATTCTAAATAATTCTGAAGGCACTATTTCATAAAATCCAGACACTTTATGATTAAAATACTCTATAAAATTATTTTTTAAATTTCTAAATAGTTTAATATTACTTTCTCTAGTACAAACTGAATAATGTTTCTGTGATATCAGTAATAAGCTATTTTAAAAGTTTTATATCCATACACATTTTTTTCCATGAAAGGGTACAGCTAACGTCTTTCATCATCTGGTTTGTTAGTTCAAGCATTAGCTGTCTTGATGGGAGCCTGTACAAAATGGTCTCTTTAAAGCATCTCTTTGAAAAGAGTTGCTAGCTTATGTTTTAAGTAATTATTTCTGTTATATTAATATATATCAAACATCTGATATTTTAAAAATTGGACGATATCCTCCTCCATGTTTTACGCACACATCAAACCCATTTGAAATGTGTAACAAATATTTATTTTCCCTAACAGAACATTAAAGCCAACTATAAATTACTTAAAATAGTATTAACCCAATTTCAAAAAGCATTACAAATAAAATGCCAAAGTATAAAATTGTATAAGACAATATTTAAACTTAGTTTTACTCATCTCCTCGCTGCTTTGCACACTACCTTCTATCTCTGAAAGAACTGCAATATGAACTAATTTTAGCCATCAGGTAATTCCTTTGTAAATTAACTATCACTAATAGTACTTCTTGTCAGTTATTACAGCACAACTCTTGAAATCTTAATGCTAATTATTTAAAAGCACACTTCTTCATGTTCTAATATTAGACTATAAAATTTAATATGTAAACGTATATATATATATATATATATATATATGTATATATATATAATGTTATTTCAGAGAGGAAGGGAGAGAGATAGAAACATCAATGGTGAAAGAGAATCACTGATTGGCTGCCTCCTGCATACCCGCCACTGGGGATGGAGCCCACAACCCGGGCATGTGCCCTTGATCAGAATGGAACCCGGGACCATTGGGCCACAAGCCGACACTCTATTCACTGAGCCAAACAGCCAGGACTAATATGTAAATTTGAAATGTAATTTCATCCCATTGGTATTAGTTACTTTTCCCATTCAAAACCATTTTTAACCTCTAGCATATATGTGAATTTAGTAGTACTTATCTATAGATCTTATTATTTTATGCTCCAATGTCTGTTCACTGCAAATCTCAATCCTGATGGAGTTATCAAAATGATTTAGTGGGTAATGACTATGGAAATGGGGAGAGAAGGATAGAAGAGAGGAGAGAAAAAAAGGTGAGGGGGAGGGGAAGAGGAGCTAGAAAAAAGTAAAATAGAAAATAGGATAAGTATTATTTTCATGATTTTCTAAATATAGGCTTGTGTTCATACTAGGTTGCAGTATAAAAAATATTGTAGTGATTCACAAATACCAAACTTCCACACTGTTGGAGATTACTAAGCATAAGACTACACAAGTCAATTAATAAAACAAAATGATTTCTCATTTTGTAAATCTTTTGAAGTTATTCAAGAAGGATTTTAGGAATTGGGGGGCTTCTTGTATGCTTGATTGTTTGACTGTTATTTTGAATTCAGTGACCCCCGGTTCTGGGGATAACAACAAAGGCTCCCTCAGGTAGTAAGTAATGTCTTTTGACCAAAAGGATAGTCCTCTGTGCGTCCTGCCATATTAACCCAACTTAGTTCCTGCCATTTGAGGACAGCTCTTTCATTCACACTCATCACTCATTCCACACTGGAGCCCACATATCTTCTCTCCATCCTGTGGATCACTGTTTTTTCCATGGTTCCTTCAAGACTCCTACACACATTTTAATTTTTCTCAGATCTTCAGTAAGTTCCTTAAAATATTACTCTATGAAGTAATGGTAATTACTCTCTGCTTTTACAATTATAAGAATTATCACTTATGCTTATATTCCTTTGTCCTTTATATTAATTAAAATCATAATTTCTATCTCTGTTTAGAAACCTGTTATAGACAGCCAATGTGAATCAGTTCCCTAAGGCTCTGTACTCATGCTTCTAAATAAAAAAGTAAATTTAATTATGGACCAAGAAGTTCAAATATGTCCACACTCTTCTTTGCCCATCCCCAAATACAGACAGGCCTATTCTCTGTCTTCTCCTAAGGTTCAAATACTGAATAACCTTTCCAGGACTCAATTAATACCATTTAAATAATTAATTATTAAAAAGATGGCATATATTAAAAGCCACATTGAAATACAGAGCACCTATAATGTTTTAATTTATTAAAGGCCTGCATTTCAACATTTGTGTCTCTAGAATCACACAAACCTATGCACATTCATAAAGTTAAGAGTTTCTACTATTTTCCAATTTTTTTCATCTGTAAAACTAGAAAAAAAATGGTGCATATTTCATACGGCTCTTTTACAATTCAATAAAATTAATGTATATAAGGAGCTGAGGACAGTGTCTAAAACTTCTTAAAGTGTGCTCTATCACTATTGCTATTACTACTCCGGCTGAAATTTCTACCATTATTAATATCATGTGAGAGGGCTATGGCAGTATAAAGGGAAATACATGTACTGGAGTGAAATGCATTTTTATTTAAATAATAGAGGCCCGCTGCACAAAATTCATGCACAGGGGGGCAGGGAGTGTCCTTCAGACCAGCCTGCACCCTCTCCAAACTGGGACCCCTCAAGGGATGTCCAGCTGCCTGACTACCAGGATCAGGCCTAAATGGGCAGTCGGACATCCTTCTCACAATCCAGGACTGGTGGCTCCCAATTACTCACCTGTCTGCCTTCCTGATTGCCCCTAACCGCTTCTGCCTGCCAGCCTGATAACCTCTTAACCACTCCCCTGCCAGCCTGATTGATGCCTAACTGCTCCCTTGCCAGTCTGTTTCCCCCTAACTGTCCTCCCCTGCAGGCCTGGTAACCCCTAAATGCCCTCCCTTGCAGGCCTGGTCACCACCCCCCCGCCACAACTGTTCTCCCCTGCAGGCCTGGATCCCTCCCAACTTCCCTCTCCCCTGCCGGCTTAGTCAACCACAACTACCCTCCCTTGTAGACCTGGTGGCACCCAACTGCTCTCCTCCCCTGCTGGCCATATGATGGGGCCATCTTGTATCCACATGGAGGCAGGATCTTTGACAACATGGGGGCAGCCATCTTGTGTGTTGGAGTGATGATCAATTTGCTTATTACTCTTTCACTAGGGGCCCAGTGCATGAAATTCATGCACTGGTGGTGGGTGGCCCCTCAGCCCAACTTAGCCCGTTACATATTGGGAGCACTCAGGGGATGTCCTACTGACGGCTCACCCCCAGGCTGAGGCTTTCATCCTTGGGCAGGAGACCTTGGCCAGGGGACCCCAGGCAGCGATCACCTTGTGATCAGGCTGATTGCTGGCTGGCTCCCCCCTGGCCTAGGCTTTCCATCCTTGGGCAGGGGACCTCAACCAGGGGATCCCAGCCAGCAATCATCCTGCCCTGGGGCTGATCTTGCTGGCTGGCTCTGGCTGGCCCCGGTGAGGCTATTTCCAGCCTTGGGAGGCAGCCATCTTGGTTGGGTGTTAATTTGGATATAGCTCCTGATTGGCTGATGAGCATGGCTTGTGGGTGTGGCTTATTGGGTGTGGAGAAGATATGATCAATTTGCATATTACTCTTTTATTAGATAGGACTAGAGGCCCATTGCATTAAATTCATGCACGGGGAGGGCAGGTGGTGTCTCTCCACCCAGCCTGCACCCTCTCCAAACTGGGACCCATCGAGGGATGTCTGTCTGCCCATTTAGACCAGTAGTATCAGGCCTAAATGGGCAGTAAGACATCCCTCTCACAATCTAGGACTGCTGACTCCCAACTGCTTGCCTGCCTGCCTTTCTGATTGCCCCTAACCGCTCCTGCCTGCCAGTCTGATCACTCCTAACCACTTTACTGCCAGCCTTATTAATGCCTAACTGTTCCCCTGCCAGCCTGTTTGCCCCTAACTGCCCTCTGCTGCAAGCCTGGTCCCCCAAAATTGCTCTCTCCCGTAGGACTGGGTCACCCCCAAATGCCCTTTCCTGCAGGCCTAGTTGCCTCCAAATTCCCTCCTCTGCCAGACTGATCACCTCTAACTACCCTTCCCCTGCAGGCTTAATTGCCCCAACTCCCTCCCTTGCAGGCCTGGTCTCTCCCAACTGCCCATCTATGCTGGCCATCTTGTGGTGGCCAACTTTGACCACATGGGGGCAGGATCTTTGACCACATGGGGGCAGCCATCTTGTGTGTTGGAGTGATGGTCAATCTGCATATTACTCTTTTATTAGATAGGATAGAGGCCTGGTGCATGGATGGGGGCATGGTTTGCCCTGAAGAGTGTCCCAGGTCAGGGTGGGGGTTCCCTTGGGGCGTGGGGTGGCCTGGTCGAGGGGTCTGTTGTGGTTTGCAGGCTGGCCACACCCCCAGGGTCCCAAGCAGAGCCCTGGGATTTGGGATTAATTTATGTTCTACATAGAAACTTTGTAACCTGGAGCAAAGCCAAGCCTTCTGCTCGCTCCATGGCCGAAGCTATTTCTCTTGGGATATTTACCTTCTTCAATTGAAACTTTGTAGCCTTAAGCAGAGACCAAGGCAGGCCAGGGCTGCAGAAAGCTTGGCTTCCTACATTGCTGGGACAACCCTAGCCTTTGCTATCTCCAGCTCTGTGGCTGCTGCCATTTCTGTTGGGATTATGTATCTTCTATAATTGAAACTTTGTAGCATTGAATGGTAGCCTAGGCCAGCAAGGACAGGTGGAAAACTTGGCTTCCTCTATTGCTGGAGAAACCCAAGCCTCCCTCCTGGTCTCTGTGGCCAGCAGCCATCTTGGTTGGGGGTTAATTTGCATATCACTCCTGATTGACTGGTGGGTGTGGCTAGTGGGCGTGGCTTGTTAGTGTAGCAGAGGTGCAGTCAATTTGCATATTACTCTTTTATTAGATAGGATTATATAGGATGGACTCCCTGAAAGAGAAATTCTGGCATTATGGAGTATATTTTCTTATACTTAGTAAGCTTCAGTTTCCTTATCTATAAAATGAGAATAATAATAAATGATGAAATTTTTGTGAGAATTAAATTTCAAAATATATTTAAAGTAGAAAACACACTATTTTTAGTGATAGGTATTGCTGAAAATTATTGCCCTTGTCACTTCCCATTGTAGCTAAATGGTAACAATTTAACCATTCTTATACAGTAAGCCAGTAATTCTTTATCTTCCATTAGGGAATAATGGTTTTCTTCAATTATAGATTAATTGGATTAACCTAAATTACTTTAAATACCACTTATAAAAAAGATGCTTTTTATTATCATCCTAATAAAAGAGTAACATGCAAATGTGACCGTACTTTGGCTCCTGATTGGCTATGCTACCAGCCAATCAGGAGCGGGGGGCATGACTGGAGGCGTGGCCATGTCTTGCCTGGACACTAGTGAACACTTCCCTTCACCAACGCTTCCTTTCACGTGGCGTCTCAAGTATTTCACGCCTGTGGGGAACACTTTGCTTCACACAGGTGCAGGCGGGGAACAAAGTGCTTCATGCCATCGCCAGCTGGGAATGCTTTGCTTCTCGCTGGCGGGGGCGGGAAACGAAGCAGGGACCACACCTCTGCACAGGGTGTTTTCCAGGGCCTAGCAAGTGAGCGGGAGAGGCTCGGTCCTTGAGGCGTCTGTGGCACGGGGAGAGCTGGGCCGGGACAACACCATACTTTCAAAGAAAGTTGTTTCCCACTTAAATATCCTCTGATGAGTATGTTTTAAAAAGAAGTAAAGCCGAAACCGGCTTGGCTCAGTGGATAGAGCGTCGGCCTGTGGACTGAAAGGTCCCAGGTTAGATTCCGGTCAAGGGCATGTACCTTGGCTGCGGGCACATCCCCAGCAGGGGGTGTGCAAGAGGCAGCTGATCGATGTTCCTCTCTCATCGATATTTCTGACTTTCTATCCCTCTCCCTTCCTCTCTGTGAAAAATCAATAAAATATATTTTAAAAATAAAAATAAAATAAATAAAAAGAAGTAAATATTCAGCCATTGTCACACCTTGAAAAGTTAAGGTAATTCCTTAATATCACCTAATATCCACTGTATGTTCAAATGTCTTTGTTTCAAAGATGTCTTTTACTGTTGTTTTGCCCCCTCCGAGGATACCCAAGGTCTTATCTCAGCCCTGATGTTGGGCTGCTTCCCCCGACCATAAGTTCCCAATGCACTTCCAGCCAGAGTTAAAGGGGGCTTCTTCTGTTTTAAATGCATCGCCAGATCCAGTGCCTGCCAGGCCCCTGTGAAAGCACTACTCCTTAGGTCTGGGGTGCTGGGAGCTGAAGAAGAGAGGCTGTGAGGCCCAGCTCACCCAGGATGCTGTCTCCCATCACCCCCTCCCAATTATCCTGGCCCAGCCTTCCCTATGCATACCTGCTCACAGAGAGCCTGAGGTGGTCCTGGCAGCTGAATGGGAGGCCGGCAGGGGGTGTGGCCACAGCACGAGGGAAGGGAGGCCTACACCCTCCCCCAATCCAGAGGGGCTTGACAGGGGATCTCAGGTCGTGTCTCCCACCTGGTGGGACTTGATGGGGGACCTCAAGCCATGCCCCCCATCCTGGTGCTGGGCCAGGGGACTTGAGGACACACCCTGCCCTGGGTGGCTCGATAAGAGTGGGACTGGCGGGGTTTGGATCTACCCCAATGCGTGGGGGGTGGGGGGGGTGCAGCCGGGTCTGGGTCTCACATGATTTTGAGGCACCATGTGAGTGAGTGGGGACTTGACTCTGGGCCCCATGGTGCGCCCCAGACTCTGATAGGAGGTAGGTTTTCATATACATTTTACTAATTTTCTTTAGTCTTTGATACTTCTATTATAGAGAAAGAGCAAATAGCAATATTAAATTATTTCCTCTAATTAATACCCTTTTAATGTGCATAAATTTCGTATACCGGGCCACTAGTTAAAATATAATTAACAAATAAAGCAATGCACAATTTTAAAACAAAGTAAACAATTATTTCAATATATGTGACATTTTCCTTACATTAAATTTTTGCTGTTAGCTGCCATAGTTTAAATTCTTTTTCCCTTATTTTTCTTTACAGAAGACATATTTTATTCTTTAAAGTGCTTTTATGTTTAAAAAAAGTTCATGCCTTGATATGCCCATAATTTTAATTTTAGATTCAGTCCATGGACCCCTATTTAATGTTTCATACTACTGACAAAAGTATTTAATTGAATTATCTATCTTAAAATTTTGTTTCTTCTTAACACCAATGTTTCACTAATTTTTGCCTTGTAGCTTTCTCACAATCTGACAAAAGAATTTAGATGGCCCTCCTCAACATACTTTTATATTTCAATAAATGAAAATGTGGGGGAAATAAAACTAGATCACTTTAGGGAATGCATGAATCTTCATACTCCCCTGGCAAGCAAAAAGATTCTTTCAACTTTCTTTGCTTTCTGAATAACACTTTACATCTTTTGACAGGAGTGCCTCCACTAAACTCTGTCATGTTGCCATTTAACTCTGCCAAAGATCACTGAGCAATTTCTTCACACGCTGCATATATTTAACTGAGTAGGGCTCTTTGAAGCGCCTGTTCTTTTTAAACTATAAACAATGACTTTAAGAGCTGAAATTAATTTTGTCAGGAAGCCAAAATTCTGAACAGGTCCCTTTGAATTCAGGTACTTTTACCAGTACATCTGTGGCTGCAGTTCACACTAAAATGGCTTTTTAAAAACATTACTAACACTGTCTAAACTCATTTTCACTTCTCCAGCTAAAAAAGAAAGGTTGTGTTTTTATTTTATATAACTTAACCCTTTCCTAAATAGAGAAGGACTTAGTTATCACCGATTAAGAAAATTAGGATTTTTAAGACTAGTATAAAGATAGCTAACTCTAATTCATCAATATCTCCTGATCTTTCAGGCCTGTGTTTTACCTTTAACAAATTACTAATAGCAAGTTTGTCATTATGTTTTAAAGAAGTTTTATTCAGGCAATTCTTTCTGTGCTGGAATAAAACATCACTTGAAAGTTGACATGCAGCTTCAGAAATATAAAAGGTCCACAAAAGATAAAACGTTTAAAAAAAATCACACATATGTACCTTTAGCTGCATATTTATTATAACTAATTATACCTCTACAATACTCTTCATTTGAATTATAGTCATTAGTTTTTAAAATATTTGTTATTCACACACCGTTTTGAAAGAAATTTTAGAGATAGGACAGGCTGTTCTAAGAAATAAAGAGGATCCATGGGAGAGGGATGCATATGTAAAGAACAGAAATAGCTCCAAGATGCCAAAATGTTTATCATACTCTCATAGAGGATATGGAAAAGCCTCTCACAGAGGACAGGATAGGGAAAAGTCACAAGATACAAGGAAGAGGGGAACGTATTTTCACAGAGGACAGAGGAATGCTGCAACACAAGGGGAGAGAAAGGAGGAGGCACCACATGGGCTCTGGACTTTGAAACCGAAATCCTGGAAAAGAGTGATCAGTTAGGAAAGCACAGGGTTGTAAAATGGGGAGGGGGTCCAATTAGAAGGGAGCATAGACAAAGAACTTACAGTCTTTAAAACCTCAGAAAAGGAAGCCTAGTTGGTTATCTCCTTGGAAATCCTTCCCTACATAGGAGTTTCTATTTGCTTCCAATAAATTTCCACATTTTACTAACAAGTTCACAAGATTATTCTTCAAACATTGTGAGGCGAGAACCTACAGGGAAAATCTGCTCCGTGAACCCCATGTTTCAATAGCACTTAACTTTCTTAGTTTCTATCACAATACTTGGTGCAAGAAGGCCCTCAACAATAGTTTGTTAAATGCATTCAGGGAAATAAGAAATAAAAAAAAAGATAAAATTAGTACTTACTTTTAATTTTCTTTAACTAAATCTTGAAAACTATTTTATTCATAGTATTGAGGTACTTACAGATTATTTATTCAATTCATACATAATGAGCACCCACTACTGTATCGAAGGCACTACTTGAGACACATGCTTGGGACAGAGCAATATACCACAGTTCAGTCTCTCCTAACAGAGATTATGAACCAGGAAGAGAATCAGACACCTAACATCCAATCTCACAATTTCTTATTATAATTACTGGAGACCCAGTGCACAAAATTCATGCACAGGGGCAGGGGGGGTGTTCCTCAGCCCAGCCTGCACCCTCTCCAATCTGGGACCCCTTGAGGGACGTCCGATTGACCGTTTAGGCCCAATCCCAGTGATATCGGCCTAAATGGGCAGTTGGACATCCCTCTCATAATCCAGGACTGCTAGCTCCCAAAACACTTACCTGCCTGCCTTCCTGATTGCCCTTAAAAGCTTCTACCTGCCAGCCTGACTGATGCTTAACTGCTTCCCTACTGGCCCAATCACCCCTAACTGCCTTCCCATTCCAGCCTGGCCACCCTTAACTGCCCTCCCTTGCCAGTCTGGTCACTCCCAACTGCCCTTCCCTGCTGGCCTGGTCACCCCTAACTCCCCTCTCCTGCAAGCCTGGTCCCCCCAAACTTCCCTCCCTTGCAGGACTGGCACTCCCAACTGCCCTCTCCTGCTGGCCTCATCACTCCCAATTGCCCTCCCTTACAGGCCTTGTCACCCCTAACTGACCTTCCCTGCTGGCCTGATCACCCACAACTGCCCTCCCCTGCCAGTCACCTGTGGTGGCCATCTTGTGTCCACCTGGGGGTGGCCATCTTGTGTGTTGGAGTGACAGTCAATTTGCATATTACCTCTTTATTATATATGGTAACTCATACTGTGAAGGTGAAGTACAAAGTGTTTAAAGAGCATATGCAAAGAGGATATAAGCAAGTTTAGGAAGTTAAGGATTTCTCCTAATAAAAATGTTGACTTGAACTATACATAGTAATATGGGGCAGGGTCTGCAGGCATAGCGATCTTCCTTAAATGTGAATTGGACTGTTACCCCTTTAGAATAAAATACATATTTTTAAATATGTAATATAGAAGGCCTTTCAAAACAGCTCCAGTCTATCTTACACTGCTTTCCCCTCTCAAAAACCATTCTGCTAGTCTAGTCAATGTTTCCTGTCAAGTCACTCTGTTCTCTCTAAGGATTCGTGATTGTATCTGAAAAACCTGCCTTTACAAAAGGGTCAATCCTACCCAACCTCCAGGTTTCCAATGAGATTTTTTTTTAAATACTGAAAGAAGGTTTTAAGGGTAAAAAAAAAAGCAGGTTTAGGGAGTTTTAGGAATTAGGAATTAAGGGGGGAGAACTGTGGGGCTGCAAAGGTGGGAGCTGCCAAAGGTTTACATTCACAGAACAAGGCGGGTAGGAGCTGCCAAAGGTTTACATTCACAGAATAAAGATAAAGGCCACAGGGAATAAAAAAACAAAAGGGAGAAAAAGAGGGGAAGGAACCCCATGTGGGTTTTGAGCTCTGAAGCTGCTATAGTGACCAATCAGAGGGGATATCAGGACAGAAAGAACTGCAGCCTTTATAAACCTTAGAAAAGAGAGACTTGTTGGATTTCTCTCCTCCCTTCCCACCTCCCCAAAGAGGGAATCTGTGCTTGTTTCCCAAATTTCCATCTTTTCCTTTACCACCTTTTGTCCATGGCTTCATTCTTCGAATCCACCTGGACAAGAACCTGGGAAATCACCTTTGCATCCTGCCCAGGGGAAAAACTACACGTTCCAGTTTAATTCCCACTATGATTGGGGTAACTTCTTTTCTCTATTATTTCATAATAATCAATTTTTTTTTCATCAACATACTTACCTCACAATATTTACATTTCCTGTTCACTTTTCTCTACCTCTAGCTAGGTTACACATTTCATGAGGGCAAATCTGGTATTTTTACTATTGATTGACAACTGGTTCCTTACTTAGAAGGCTCACTAATGATTTTATGCACTCTGACATGATGGGATCATTTATTAGGACAAACAAATTTTAGACTATATTCATCCTATATAATAAAAGAGTAATATGCTAATGTGACCGCACCTTCGCTACGCTACCAGCCAATCAGGAGCTGGGGGCGGGGCCACATGCTGCATGGCTCCGCCCCTCACGTCTCTGCACCACTCCGTGGGGTCCTGCAGGCCAGCCGGGACCACTGATGCACAGCGTCCACTCTCCAGGCTACTCCACGGGACCCCACGGGGGTACGGATAGGGCACTGTGGTCCAGCTGGGACCACTGGCACGCGGCGTCCACTCCCCAGGCTGCTCTGCGGGGCGGGCCGGCTGGGACTGCCAGCATGCGGCATCTGCTCCCCAGGCCGCTCCGCAATGGAACGGGTGGCACAAAGATTGGGGGGGTGGCACAAGGGGCAGCAGGGTGGTGGCACACAAGGGGGGGGGGGAACAACGGCTTGAGAGGCAGGGACCCTTTCTGGCCTGGGGTTAGGCCACATGCCCTGTGGTCCTGGGTGCCTGAGGCTACCTGTTGCTGGGGCCTGCCTGAGTGAAGTTGGCCCAGGTCCTGGGTGCCTATAGCTGGCCAGAGGGAGGGAAGCCTGGGTCCCAGGTGTAGGGCAAGGCAGAGGCAGTTAGGAGCAATCAGGCCAGCAGGGAAGCACTTAGGGGTTATCAGGCAGGCAGGCAGAGGTGGTTAGGGTTGATCAGGCAGGTAGAGGCACTTATGGGTGATCAGTCAGGCAACCCAGTAAGCAGTTAGGAGCCAGTGTTCCTAGATTGCGAGAGGGATGTCTGACTGCCAACAGTCAGCATCCCTCGAGGGGTCCCAGATTGGAGAGGGTACAGGCTGAGTTAAGGGTCATTCCCTTCCCCTTGTGTACAAATTTCATGCACCAGGCCACTAGTAGCATTATAAAAGAGTTATACTATGTGCTAGTAGCCCATTGCGTGATATTGTGCACAATAGGCCGGGAACCTCAGCTCGCTGCTGGGAGCCACGCTGCTTCCACAAGAGCCACTCAGCTTCTACAGGCGTCATACTGCTTCTAAGGGAGCCGAGCTGCTTCTTCAGAAGGTAGAGGCAAGTGTAGGCGCCAGGAGGGATGGCGCTGTTTCAGTGGGAGGTGGGTCCACTGTCTTCTCTCCAGGCCTGCACTCGGCCACGAAGGCTGCGGGCCAGACAACCTGTCTCCAAGAGACCCTCCGGGCCGGGGCGTCAGTGCAAGGATAAAGCAAGTGTCCCACCCCGGCCACTCCTGACTCACTGCACAGAGCTCTCCATCGTCATGACAACAAAGCAAGCATTCCGCCAAGCTGCTCATGTTGCCTCCTCTCAGTGGCAGTCCCCCCAGGACTGGGAGACTCTGGTGAACTGAGGGGACTGGGCACCACCATCTTTGTGATGAAATGATGGTTAATTTGTACATTATCCTTTTATTACACAGGAGGATATTCAGTGACTGGGGTCAAAAATGAAAATCTTAAAAAGAGACAGAAGATTGACACTAAGGAGGAACAAAACAAAACAAAAAACCCAGAAACTTTTGGATCTTAAATTATTTTTTTGAAGTGTATTTCATTTACTATGCTCAATTTCTATCCAAAATTATTTTGATTTATTTAAGACCAGAGACCCACTGCATAAAGACTCCTGCAAGAATAGGGCTTTCTGTGGGCAAAGCTCCCTCCCTTCTCTACTGCCTTGCTCCCTCCCTTCTGCCCTGCCCCGCTTGCTTGCTTCTCTGCAGCTTTGCTCCCTTCTGCAGTGCTTGTCTTCCTTCTAAGCCATCTTCTGTGCCTGGATATGCAAATTAACCGCCATATTGGCTTGTGGGTGTGGCTTGTGGGCATGCTTGTGGATGTGGCTATAGCCAATTTGCATATTACTCTTTTTTTAGATAGGATGGCTTCTTTCTGTTTAAGAATTCTTGTTTTCCAGTTCTTATGTCTAAACTGAGACATCCAATACTCAGTAGAGGACAGCCAACAGAGGCAGAAAAACAAATGACTTTTAGATTATATAATGTAAAAAATGTGAAAAAGTCATCTAAATCTATAAGCTGAAATAAATAGATAAAATTCTTTATAAAGCTTCTATAAAAAGCACTAACAGCAAACTTACTCAAGTTATACATATAGCCAGCTATTAACAAGCTATAAATTCATTTAAATGACACCCTATCATTTACTTATATTCTATCTAGTTTTTCATTAAAATATTTAAAACATACCAAAAGTTATAAGTAATAATATAAAAAAACGGACAATATTTTCCCAGCACCAAGTTTAAATAAATGTTAAACTTAAACCTTGATTTTATTAATTCCATATCTTTTATTTCAAAAGTAATATTTTACAAATAACCACTAAAGGTCATATCCTCTGCTCTCTTCCATGGGTATGCTCAAAGATAACTGGAATCTTAAGGTTGGTGTGCATTTTTCATATCTTACTACATATATCCATTATTTTTCTATTGAAATGTGTTCTTAAGACTTTAAAGCCCCCAACATTTAAAAAAATGACCATATTTTTTCATTAAAGTGAGATTAACTTGAAAAAGAATAAGATGGGGTTTTGGTGTCTTTGAATTAAAAAAAAAAGTAATTTGAATGAAAAAAACATTATGCACTTTCTGATCTATAATCACAAAACATGAGTCTTAAATAAAATACTTAACCCATTCCTGACATTTTGATTTTAAATTTTTATTTTTTAAACAGCTTTACTGAGGTATAACTGATATGCAAAAAATTGCACATACTTAATGTATTCTATATAATGAGTTTGGACAAATGCATATACCCATGGAACCATCACCATAATCAAGGCAATAGACAATGATATTTAAACGTTTATAATTATAACACACAATTATATTTAATACAATTTAAAAATAAATAACATTTCTAATTATATGTGTTGAATGTGTATAAGGCTATCATCTATATCCTCCTATTTAATAAAAGAGTAATATGCTATTGGGCCGTACCTTTGCTATGCCCACAGCCTATCAGGAGTGATATGCCCACAGCCAATCTGGAGTGATATGCAAATTAATCCAGCAAAGATGGCAGTATATTTGCATATGCGTGGGGAGCAGTGCACTATGCCTCCGAGGGGATCCAAGGGGACAAGGCCTCTGGCAGTGTCCAAGCTACCCATCACCCCTGGAAGAAGCCAGGCCACGCAGAGACCCGCCATGGTGATCATAGGGCTGGGCGAACAGGACAGGCAGAGCCGAGACAAGCTATGGCAATCACAGGATAACTGGAGAGGCAGAACCAAGACCAGCCATCGGTATCACTGGGGAACTGGACAGGCAGAGGCGAGACCCACGATCACGATCACGGGGTGGGGTAAACTGGACAGGCCGAGCCCGAGATCCTCAATCATGATCATGGAGCGAACTGGACAGGCACAGCCCAGACCCACCATCGCAATGGCGATCATGGGGGAACCCGACAGGCAGAGCCCAGACCCACCATCGCAATGGCGATCATGGGGGAACTGGACAGGCAGAGCTGAGACTACAATCATGATCATGGAGCCAACTGGACAGGCAGAGCCCAGGCCCACGATCACCAGGGAACAGGAGAGGCAGCCCCTCAATCCCAGGCAAAAAAGCCACTTTGCTGACCAACCTGCACCTGGGACCTCTTTGGATGCATGGTATGGAATCCAGGGCCTCTAGCTTACAGCCATGGGAAGTCTCCCTCTCCCTAGAGTTAGGAGCACCAGCCCAGGTCTATCCACTGGCTTGTCCTGACTACGGGGGGTGAGTTCTTGCAGGCTGGGGTTTGATCCCCACGCATTGGCAGTAGGAGACCAGTGCCTTTGTTATTCCTGTGTGTCTGAATTTTAATTGGACAAATGCCCTGTGGTCTCAGTTGTCAGCTTAGCAAAATATTTTAGGAGGAGAGTTCTGTCTGGGTTTCCTCAAATTCCCTCAACCACTACTCACCCCATCTGTAAAGGCGAGTGAGGCCCTTAAATAAAAACAGTCTCCAGCAAGGGTGGGCCTCTCATCACAAGTCATTTGGACTGGATGTTCTTTGAGTATTTATCTAGGCCTGTGATGACAAACCTATGACACACGTGTCAGCACTGACACGCATAGCCATTTTCGATGACACACAGCCGCATGCGGACACATACAGAGAATTATGGGGCTGCATGCTGAGAAGGATGTCTCATACTCAGATACTGCATGGCCAGGTGCAGTAGCCAAGGATGAAACATCTGCTATAGTGTAGTGTAGACACTCTGTGTCGGAGGTCTGTAGGCCAAAACAACAGAACTCTGGCACAGAGCATCTAGTTCTGGGACTTCTGGTTAGGCCATTAGGGGATCTTTTACCTCACTTCCGGCCGGTGGAGCAGGGAGCAACAGAATGCAGTGTGGGACACATCTCTGGGGGCCCTGTGATCGCCTTACCAGCAACCACATAACCATAGCAATCATCATCCAATCTACTGTTCTGGAGTGTTGTGAATTTTTAATTGACCATTACTACTGAGATAAGTGAGAGGGAGGCTGGGAGAGACGAGGGCCTGTGCTATGGGTGCCTTTCCCCCATTAGAAATAGCGGCAGCCATCTTAATTTATATAAGGAACATCATTTTGCAGCATAGTGCAGACTCCATTTCACCACTATTACTGTTGTGCATCCTTATTAATCCCTATTTCTGCTCATTAACCCTGCCCTTTCCTAAAAGACAGTTACATGTGCCATCTTGTGGTCAGTTAGGCTAGTTAACCCCTAATTGCTGGCAGGGCTAACAGGCTATCTATAATTCTATCTTCTGTCATGGTCCCCCTGATGGAGAACCCAAAAAATGAAAAAACAAGGTTAAGTAAAGGAAGTGGTAGTAGCAGTAACTGAACCTTTCAAGAGACATGGACCGAGATATATGACATTAAAGAAAAAAATGGCAGATCATTTTGCATTCTATATACTGAAATGGTAGTAAGCAGAACATGGAATATAAATAGACATATTGAAACTAATCATTCCCAGCTCTTAAAAAAATGTGAGGATGAAAGGAAGGAATACATTTCCAGGCAGCTACACCTTTATAACAGCCAATGTAATTCCATCCTTAGATTTATAAAAGGCTCTATAAATTTAACATCTGCAAATCTGAACATTGCTCACTCCATAGCTCAGCATGGAAAAGCACTCAGTGAGGGAGAATTTATTAAAGAAATTCTCCTAAGATGTGCACCAGTTCTATTTCAAGATATGCAGAATAAAGATGCAATTATTAACAGAATATCTGAGTTACCACTAGTAGAAATATCATAAAAGACCAAATAATGAGACTGAACACAAATGTACATTAAAAAGAAAAATAATTGTAAATATTTTTTATCTCTTTTGATGAAACTACTGATGTCACATCACATGCTCAGCTAGTTGTCCATTATTGGTCGATATTCTGATGGTCTCACAATGAGAGAAAAGTTGACAAAGTCAGTATCAATGCCAACAAGTACATCAGGAAGCGAAATATGTAAGGTTGTTATACAAACATTCTGTGACCTAAGCCTTTTCTTCTCTCTCTCTCCCCCTTTCCCCTTCCTTCTTACTTTCCTCTATCCCTAGAAAAATGCAGCCATCAAGATGGATCAAACTTTGCAAGGCATCTGTCAATATACAGTGATGTCCTTCTGTGCTCAAAAGAGAAATGTTGATTGACCACAGGAACAACTGATTGATTATTACTAGTTGAATGGCTACGTCCAATGGCACTGATTTAAAAACGGATTAACAAAAAATTTTTTGGAACTATAACACAATACCCTGTCCACTCCTGTACATCACTTTCATCGATAATTTCTATGAATATTCTGTGGGCATACTTAGCACATTTGTGAATAATGGAAAACTTAGGAAGACAAATCTTATCTCACTATCAGAAGCACCTTACTGGCATTTAGAAATACCCAGAGATGGTTTGGTCTTCCTCAGAGAATAACAAGCTAACTATTTATGGGAGTGCGCAAGCATAAATAGGCTATTCACAGACACCAGATGGAAGAAGGGAAGTTTAGATTATATCCAGGTAAACTATCACATTGTATGAATAAAGAAATATATGCCCAGAGACACATAGGACCTTGCTTAAGGTCAAGCACAAATTTAGCAGCAAAATCAACATTCATCACTCCCATCCAGAGTTGCCCATTAAAAAAGTTGAGGTTTTAGGCCACAACATTCCATTAACATCACAGAACAATTGAGTTATTCATTTCAATGAGATTTGTCATACTTTCAACTTTATTCATTTATACAAAAACATATATGTGCAACCTCAACATAAAAGCACTCTGAAAGCTTCTTAAGATGTAATATTTCAAATATATTAAAAATTTTCCACCTTTAGTTACAAAATTACAAATTAATATACACAAAATTACAATTTTATGATTTCTTGCTTCATAACCTTCTTGAAAAAAATCAAGTATAAATAAATTTAGCAAGTGAAACCACAAATGTATACTGGCTCTTTTTAATACAAATTTTTATACATTATGCAGTCAGTTTAATATCTCATATGTGGTAGCCATTCTTAAATGCCAAAAGAGGGAGACAGAAAAGAATAAATAAGTATTGAAACATATTTGTGAAACAAAATTCATATTATATCTTCTTTAAGCCAAAAATTTCACTGGTAGTTAATTTTAAATATCAATTCAAAGATTGTTTTTTTCTTAATTATCTGAGAAGTGTGTCCAAATAATCAAGCCTCACCTACACAAATTATATTAATTTCAAAACTAATTCTTTGGGAAGTTAATATGTCGTTTAGCTCTATCTTTAAAAAGTCTCTCCAAACTATTCCATTTTTTTAAATACAAGAACAGAACAAACCAACCAGTCAAATAAACATAAAAATCATGTGTGCCATCAAAAGTCTGTCTATAGCTCTCCGTATCTATTGCTAAAACCTTAAAGACTATATTGCTTACTGACTGAATCAATATAAAGCAAAAGAAACCTTTGGCTTCTGTTCTTTATCATTCTCAGCTGCTTCAATTACTTTACAAATCTCAGAAACTTTATTTCTGGCTCATAGTGATTAACATCACCAAAGCCATACCCTTAAAACCAGATTAAATAACCCTTTTACTTCCCAGTGCCTTCAAATAGACACAAATAGCTTTCACTTTCAAAGTTATCAACAGTTTACAACAATAATAACACAGAAAAACAACTTTCTTTTTTGTAAAATTTTCAAAGAACTCAACACTTCTTTTCCTTTACAGCAATCCTTTCATAACCAACCCGACCCTCCCACCCAATTGTCCCTAAATTCCACTGCACTTCACTGACTTGCTCTGCAAACAACAGGTATTATAAAATGGATAAAATCTAAATAGAAAAGTGAATACATATAATTTTACCCTACTAACTGACCTCAGATAAGAATAGTAAGCTATGTGAGTACAAAAATATGAGAAATATGCAATATAAAATTCAATCTTATAAAAAAAGCTATCAAATCACTATTTCATCTTGCCATACCCTATCTTTGGTGATAGGATATGACAATTATCTAATGAAGTAGCTGAAACACTTCGCAAAAATCTGTGATTGTCAAGTTGTATTCCTGTATTTGATAGGAACTATTAATCAATTAAATAGATAAGTCTAAAATGGTCTTTTGATGGAATTATATTTAAATATGTAATATGAACTCAGAAGAGAGGAAAAAAAGAACTTAACCTGTTTGTTTAAATAGTACTGAATTTTTACTTTTCCCCCAAGATTGTTTATATAAAGATACATTGTAAATTATTTTCTTAAATTACACTTAATACATAAATATTGGAGAGTGACTATGGATATTTAGAATCAATAAGAAAATAATCTTTAATTCCAGAGAACCAGAAACATGAACTATCTCTACAACCTGACTTCTTTACTGAATATTAAAGACACTAAAATTAAGAGCATGGATGCAAACAAAAGATGCAATATCAATGCAAAAAAAGATGAGAAAATAAGGTAATTATAAAACAATAGAAAGTAAATATCAAAATGATTTTCCCTTGTTCTCAACAAGAGAAAAGGTCTAGAAATAGCTGTAAGACACCAGAACCTAATAAGTCTTATTTGTTACTTTTCCATCATCACAATGGACAAATTGGAAAAAGTCAACAGAAATAAAAGCAAATATTTTTAAATAGGGTATATCATAAGTAACACTTTTTGCAATCCCTTGAACATAGCAGGTGGATGATAAATATTAATAAGAAAATATGGTAAAATATTTGTGTAGTAAATCTTAAAATATTTGCATTCAAGATATCTAAAGTAAAGTTTTCCAGAAAGTGCTAACCCCATTTTAATGAATCCTAATATATTAAAACCCAGGGTCCGTAATGACAAACCAAAGGCTCAACCGAACACTGGAAGTCAGCACTGCAGTCAGTGCAGGGTAACCATGCTGACCCAGCACTGAATGCTGCTGGTGTGGGTGCAGCGACCCAGCAATGATTGCTGAGGGGGCTGCAGATCAGGCCCAGAGAGAGGCCCTAAGAGAGAAGCAGGGTCTGATTTGCAGCCTCCATGGCAGTTGTTGATCAGCCATTGCCTCTCTCTTTCTCTGCAAGCTTCACCAGCAGCCACGCCTCTGTTTCTCCCCAGGCCTCCACAGGGACTACTGGTCAGCCCTGCCTCTATTATCTGGCCCTGAGATAGGCTCAGAGATGCAGACTGGCACAGAAACTGACCAATCAGGACCAAATCTGGGTGACGTGTGAGGAGCCAATGGCTGCCTAGGAGGTGGAGCTTTTGACACTGACTGGCATAGAAACTGACCAATCAGAACCAAACTGGCCTTCAGGGGAGGGCAGTTGGGAGATCAGGCTATGGCAGGGCGATCGCTGGGTTCCCAAGGATGGAAAAAGCCCTTGGGCAGGCCAATGCCAGGGTGGAGCCAGCCAGCGATTGGCCCCATGGCAATCTCTGGCTGGGGTCCCTGGCCAAGGTTCCCTGCCTGAGGATGAAAGCCTTGGCCGAGGCTTTCGGCCTTGGGCAGGCCGGGGGTGAGCCGTCAGTAGGACATCCCCTGACTGCTCCCAGTATGCGAGAGGGGGCAGTTTGGGCTGAGGGATCACCCAACCCCAGTGCATGAATTCCATGCACCGGGCCTCTAGTAGAATAATAATACTGGTTAAAGATAAAAATATAATTAAAAAGGTAAAATCAAGTTAGAAAAAAGAAAAAAAAGTTTTTTAGGTAAAAAGAAAATAAAAATGTGCAGTAGTGAAGGTCATTCACTTCCTCTACTGTTCTGTTTGGCACACCTGTTTCCTGTCAGGTAGTCAGGACAGTATTGAAGTTCCCTGCATTCCACTGCTCCTCTCAGGAGTCAAGGTACATATTCAAGCAGGCAGTATTTCTTTGTTTCTCAGCCTGCCTTTAGCTGTATTTACACAAGAGTCAATTTGTTATTCAATCCCTGGGTGTGTCTGTATTGACATCAGGTGCTAAAAGTCCTCCTCTCTACTCAGTATTTAGATTTTGTTTTCCCTGCCATAGTTAATACTGGTTTGTGGGAATGGACTGCCCCAGAGCTGGTTTTCTGATCATATCTTCCCGTTCTGATTACCAGATTTCACAAAAACAACGTCCCCTGCAGTTGGGAGCAAGATCAGGCCATTGAGGGTGAGATCAGGCTGCCAGGGGAGGACAGTTGGGGACAACCAGGCTGGCAGGGGAGGGTAGTTGGGGGGAAGAACAGGCTAGCAGGGGAGGGCAATTAAGGGTAATCAGGCAGGCAGAGGAAGCTTCAGAGAGATCAAGTTGGCAGGAGAGATCAAGCCAGCAGGGGTGGACAGTTAGGGGTGAACAGGCAGGCAGGCAGGCAGAGACAGGGACAATCAGGCAGGCACACATAGAGCAAGTGGGTAGGAGCCAGCAGTCCCAGATTGCAAGAGGGATGTCTGATTAGAGAGGGTTCAGGCTGGGCCGAGGGAAACTCCCCCCCACCCCATGCATGAACTTCGTGCACCAGGCCAATAGTAATCCTATCTAATAAAAGAGGAACATGCAAATTGACTGTACCTCTGCTACACCCACAACCAGGCCCACCAATCAGGAGTGAGATGCAAATTAACCCAACAAATATGGCAGCCATGGAGCTAGAGCCAGCCCGAGTTGCCCCATGCAATGGAAGAAGCCAGGCTTCATACCTGCCTTGGACTGTCCTGGCCTCTGTTGAAGTCTACAAAGTTTCAATTATATAAGACAAATAAATCCCAGATACCAGGGCCTCTGCTTGGGTTGTCAGGGGATGTGGCCAGCCTGCAAACCACCATAGGCCGCTCTCCCAGGCTGCCCCATACCCTAAGGGAACCTCCAACCTGATCTGGGACACCCTTCAGGGCAAACCAGCCAGCCCCTACCCATGCACCAGGCCTTTATCCTATCTAATAAAAGAGTAATGTGCAGATTGACGATCACTCCAACACACCAGATGGCTGCCCCCATGTGGTCAAAAATCCTGCCTCCATGTGGTCAAAGATGGCTACCCCCATGTGAACACAAGATGGCTGCCACAAGATGGCTAGCAGGGAAGGGCAGTTGGGAGGGACCAGGCCTGCAAGAGAGGACAGTTTGAGGCCATAAAGCTGGCAGGGGAGGGCAGTTAAGGGTGACCAGGCCTGCAGGGGAGGGCAGTTAGGGGCTATCAGGCTGGCAGGGGAGCAGTTAGGCATCAATCAGCCTGGCAGGGGAGTGGTTAGGGGGTTATCAGGCTGGCAGGCAGAAGCAGGTAGGACCAATCTGGAAGGCAGGCAGGCAAGAAGTTGGGAGCCAGCAGTCCTGGATTGTGAGAGGGATGTCCAACTGCCAGTTTAGGCCCAATCGTGGTAGGATAATAAAAGAGAAACATGCAAATTGACCATACCTCTGCTACCCCCACCCTGATCCAGGACACATTTCAGGGCAAACCAGCCAGCCCACCAGCCTTGTACCAAACCTCTATCCTATCTAATAAAAGAGTAATATGCAAATTGACCATCACTCCAACACACAAGATGGCTGCCTCCATGTGGAGACAAGATGGCCACCACAAGATGGCCAGCAGGGGAGGGCAGTTGGGAAGGACCAGGCATGCAAGGGAGGGCAGTTGTGGGTGACCAGGCCAGCAGTGGAGGTATATTAGGGGCAATTAGGCTGGCAGGGGAGCAGTTAGGCATCATTCAGGCGGGCAGGGGAGTTGTTAGGGGGTGATCAGGCTGGCAGGCAGGAGCAATTAGGGGCAATCAGGAAGGCAGGCAAGTGAGAGTTGACAGCCAGCAGTCCCCAGTAGGGATCGGGGCTAATCGGGCAGTCCCAGATTGGAGAGGGTGCATGCTGGGCTGAGGGACACACACTCCCCATGCACAAATTTCATGCACTGGGCCTCTAGTATATAACAGAAATCAAAAGCAAGCATGTTATTTTATATATTATATCTTTTAATTATCATCACCTTCCATATTTCATCAAAATGTGGGCAAATGGCATAAACTCATCTTTTATATATCCAAAACAGGGGGATTACTTTTGTCTTTTAATAGCTCAATTTCATTAGTAACCAATTCCCCTCTCCTTCACTACCTACCACTTCCACCAGGATTGCAGGGATCATTAATCTAGAACCTCAGTATCTTGCAAACGTAGATCTAATAATCTTATTCCTGCAGAACCTGGTGTCCTTTCTTACATCTCCATTCCTGGTTTCTCCTACGTCTTCCAGTGACCTAAATTTTGCACTACCTTTCCATACTTTAAACTTTCTAGGAAAATAGGTATCCTGAAAACCCTTTGCCTCCTAACTCAATGATTGCCCTAAGACAGTGGTCAGCAAACTCATTACTCAACAGAGCCAAATATCAACATTACAATGATTGAAATTTCTTTTGAGAGCCAATTTTTTTATCTTAAACTTCTTCTAACACCACTTCTTCAAAACGGACTCACCCAGGCAGTGGTATTTTGTGGAAGAGCCACACTCAAGGGGCCAAAGAGCCGACTGTGGCTCACAAGTTGCAGTTTTTGCCAACCACGGTCCTAAGACAACTAATTGTAGGATTTTTCTACTGCAATGTATTCTAAGGACCACAAAAAGCAACAAAGAACATTGAGACAAAGATCAGATTATGTAACTGGAAACTGTAGTCAAGGGCACAGAGACACCCAGATACTTTAAAGAAAGAGATAACAGGATACATGGTATGACTAGAATAGCTCTGAGTTTCTTCATTGTCTGAGTGTTCAATATGCTCAGTGAATACATAAGTGAGATCAGAGGGTCCGAATGCATCACGGAGCAGATGTTAGAGCATGAGGAAGAGAGTTCCAAAAGTAAAGGAATTGAAACCAGGGGAGATTAAAGCTTGAGCTTAGGTGAAACTTACCAAAATGCCTGACACTTGACCCACTTCACAAACAGTGTTGGTGTCAAAACACAATGGAAATCTGAGACTGCAGGATCTGCACAAATACAAGTAAAAACAAAAAGGGGAGAGAGAAAGTAGGGGGAATGGAAGCTATCTGCCTGCCATGTCTCTTGCAGCTATGCTTACCAACTACCCAGTAAACAAAATCTGGATTAATTCGGTGTTTTTAAAAAGGAAAAAGAAAATATAATTTTTGGTAATTCACTGGATTTATCAATGATTTTTCAGTATATTCTATACTTAGCAGACCTGTCATATTCAGATTTTATAGATGTAATTTTGAGTTTGGAATTTTTCAATTTTTTAAAAAATTGTATGAATTTTAAGAATGAAAGAGAAAGAGGAAAAGAAAGGGAGAAACACTGATTTATTGTTCCATTCATTTATGCATTCATTGGCTGCTTCTTGTATGTGCCCTGACCAGAGATCGAACCCACAACCTTGGCATATCAGGGCGGCATGCTAATCAACTGAGCTACCCTGCCAGGACTCATACTCAAATATTTAAGACTGTTGTAACTCCCATGAATATGCACAGGTCAACCTAAGGTGCCCACTGCAGAGCTTCAGAATCTCCTGGCTGATGGGAGTCGGGCATTAACAAAAACTCTCTTGTCTTACAGAAGGCCTCCTTCTCCATGAGTTTTAGCTTCTCCTAACCTGGGTACACTAGGCATCATATGTTACAATTGATCTATTCCCAGCCAAATGTGTAATTATAGTCAATAGTTACGGTTCACAACTTCCTATTTAGCCAGGCAGTCAAGTTTATCTTTAACCTGTGTCCTGTTATATTAATGTGTTTGGGGTGAAAGATTAAGAATATGGTAATCCTCCCTAACTGGTTTGGCTCAGTGAATAGAGCATCGGTCTGCAGAGTGAAGAGCCCCAGGTTTGATTCCGGTCAAGAGCATGTACCTTGGTTGCCGGCACATCCCCAATAGGGGGTGTGCAGGAGGAAGCTGATCGATGTTTCTCTCTCATCATGTTTCTAGCTCTCTATCCCTCTCCCTTCCTCTCTGTAAAAATCAATAAAATATATTTTTTAAAAGAATGTGGTAATCATTGGATATTCAACTTTTTTCCAGTTGGTTTACACAAACATTATAGATTTTGCATAACAGCAGAGGACTCAGTAATGATACCATTAATCACTTGTTATTTCAAATGTTTCCTCATGTCCTCTTCCTCACAGTGAACAATTCTTGGACATCAGTCTTTGAAGGGCTGAGACTGACAGAGATGAATAGGATGCTTAACTGCATTGGCACATGCCAGGGTCTATTCCTGCGGTAAAAACACTTCATGGAAAGCATCTTACTCAGTAACATTCTCTACTTAATAAAAGAATTTCCCAAATCAAACATCTCTTTCCATGCATGTTATGACAGCCATATTCTCTATTCCTCAAAAGCCCCTCTCTTTCCTTCCTCATTTCCTATAGTTTTATGTTTATTATGCTCACTATCTTCTTTGTTCCTCTATTTTGATTATTTGTTCTTTTTCTTATCATTTTTTGCCACTTATGAACACTAAAAATATATCTCTGAAACATATATTCCCACATATCCTCTATTATAAATGAGACTCAACAGATGAACTTACATAATTGAATTTGTACTCATTTTAAATTGAAGAACAAAAAAGAAAAATTCTAATACTTTGCAAAAAAGATCTATTATTGAGATTAATGGGAATTTTTCTTTTAAAACAATTAATTCTCCTTTCAAAATATTTTCTGATGATATTCAATGTTTTATTTAATTTGTAGTAAACCAAGCACCTGGGATAAAATAAGACATGTGCACAGGAATATTTTACTTGTCACATGTGAAATTTTAAGCAGACAGTATTCTTTATATTAAAATTACCTATGTAGTTTTCCCCCCTCTGTGGTATTATGCAAAACAGACAACACCAATTTGTACAGTCATCTCATTGAATTAGCACCTTTCTCCTTCTTAGTACAATAATGTGACATATTAAGCATGACTTAGGGAAGCTGTGTCTAACCATTACATTTTGATACATTGAGAGGCACAATTATTCCAATTATGAGTAAAAATATCAGTAGATAATAGCTAGCAGAATTAAATGCCTGTTTATACCTATTTTACTAGAATAATTATGAACAGTGTTCACTTCATTTTCAAAAGGAACCAGTTTGGGTGATGATTTATTATTACTGCCACAGTACAAAACAGACAAAAGCCTAATAGTGGGAGGCATCCATAAGACCCCAAGAATTAATTAAAAATGATTACATTCTTCTATCATTTCAGAAACATTTCAAGATTTAAGGGCTGCTGGAGGCCTTATCAATTGTAAATTAATATTATTTCCTGAAATTAGAAAAATATATACAATTTTTCCAAATATATTTATTTCTATTATTCTCTGTATTATATTTAACAACACGTTTTCTGATTTCACTAAAGACAGCATCCTCTATGATAAATTACCTGCTTATAATGAAATACTAAAAGACATAAGACAAAAAGCAATTATTCTACCATCAACTGTTTTTCACTAATGCTTATGCGCTTAACTCTACTTAGCTTTCCAAGAACTTCTTGATGAGAATGAGTTTACTCAGAAAGTCAGATGTTAATCTAGAAGAAAGATGCAGACACTAAACAAAAGTAATGACTTAATATTGAATCAACCTAGATAGTTAACTATAACTTTATCTATTTTAAATCGTGAGTATATCTTTTATATCACTATGAAAATTAATATGCTGACATGTAGTAAGTTGAAGTTTCCCACCCTAATTTCATGTTCATCTAGAACCAGCAAATGTGACCTCATTTTGAAATAGGTTCTTTGCAAATACAGTGAGGTTAAGATGAAGTCATGATGAATTAGGGTAGATCCTAAATGCAATTAATGGTGTCCTTGTAAGAAAGCCCATGTGAAGAGGCAGACACACTGAGAAAATACAGTCCTGTAAAGATACAGGCAGAAAGTGGAGTGATGAAGCTACAACCCAAGGATTTCTGGCAAATACCAGAAGCTTGAGAGAGGCAGAGAAGTATTCTTTTTAAGATTCTTCAGAGGAGCCTGGCATTGCCAATACCTGAATTTCAGACTTCTTGCCCCCAGAACTGTGAGAAAATAATTTCCTGTTGTTTTAAGCTAACCAGTTTGTGAAAATTTATCACTATAGTCTTGGGAGGAAACTACTACATGATATGTGTACACACACACACACCCTATCTAATAAAAGAGTAAAATGCAAATTGACAGTACCTTTGCTACACCCAATAAGCCACACCCACAAGCCCATCAGGAGTGACATGCAAATTAACATCCAACCAAGATGGCTGCTGCCGGAGGCCAGGGCCGTGGCGGAGCCACCCAGCCATCAATGATGGGCCCCATGGCAGGGTGATCCCTGGGTTCCAAAGGCCAGGCTGGAAAGAGCCTTGGGGCAGGGCGGGGCCAGGGGAAGAGCCAGCCAGCCATCAGCAATTGGCCCTATGGCAGGGCAATCGCTGGAGAAAGCCTCTGCATCCCCTGAAGGCTCCCAGTATGTGAGAGGGGGCAGGATGGGCTGAAGGACCATCTACCCCCAGTGCCCGAATTTCATGCACTGGGCCCCTAGTATATATAAAAAATAATTCCTGATTAGGTTGTACTTTCAACAAGACATAATTGGTTACTGAAATTATATGAAAATTACACTTAATAGATGTACACATAAAAATTCATAGGTTGCACATTTTATTTAAGTAATTGCTGAATAGGAAAACACTGGAATAGAAGAATACTTTGAACTGTTGAGTGATTACTGTGACTTCCCAAATGAGATTAAGTGGTAGTGAGACTGAGAAAATGAAGCCCGGAAGGTACTGCTGAGGATATTATACTATCCTTCTCTATTGTTCATGTTATGGCAGATTTATTCTATAAGCTATGTTTTCATCATTTCAATATAAATCTATAGCTTATTTTTAGCATGACTCCCAAAAACAAAATTTAAGTCACATTACAAATATTAAAATATATGTAGGCTTAGATGATTGTTTTAATATTAAAAATAATTTGGATAATAAATATAAAATGAGAGTATGTAAAGGCCACACTTTGTGTCTAGACATTGTTCTCATTAAGGGTTACATTTCAATTAAGTATCAGTTTCAATATATGTTTTTCTTCTTTAGCAATATTTATTATAAAACAGATAACTTCAACAATACTGATTTCTTAAAACCCCAGTAATGGAAAACATTAGAAAACCAATACTTTTTCATTTTTTTTCATTTTTAGGTTTGAAGTCATAAGTGTTTAGGATTAAAAATTTAATGTATTGAGGGATAAAACACTGTCCAATAACTGCCTCACAGTAAGTGGCAGTATTAGCTAGTTCACCAATGAGGACTAGTTCATTCTCCCCCCATACTACACCTTCCATCAGCAAAGGGAGAAATTACCAAATAATGTGTACCCAGATGCCAAATTTTGCTGTGGTGATTTCTATTATACCATTCACAATGTCAGTCAACACATTCACAAAATATTTAAAATATTTATGAATTTTGAAATCCATCTGGAAAAATTATTGCATAAAGGACACTTTAATTAGTATCACCACCACCACCCCCCTTTATTTTGCTGTTCTCTGTATTTAAGTGACTACATTAGAATTTCTGATTATATTTTTTAACATCTGTTCAGGGACAAATACAGATTTATAAGGAAGGAAAAGGCTGCAGAAGAGCATATTTGAGGACACTGGGTACAGACTGCATTTCTGAATAGAGAGCGAGTCTCTGGACAGAAGAGTCACCCCAGGGCTGAGAATACAAAAAGATGCATTTATGTTTGAGTAAAACCCTCTCTGCTTCCTAGGTGTAAAACCTGATAATTTATCCTGATTTACTTTACAAGAAGGGAAAGAATTTAAAATTATGGGAGAGCTACTAAGAAATATACAGAAAAGACTCAAACATCCTAATAATAATCTTATGATAGAAGAAAACAATACATAAAGAGATGATAGTTGTGAATTTTTCTTTAGGAGGAAAACAAAACAAAACATGAGTCCTCGAATCAAAAGTCAATTCTGAGGGAGTTTGCTAGGAACTTCTGGTCCAGATGGCAGAGTAGGTATATACAGTGCTCACATCCTCCCCCAACTAAATCTAAGTTACAAATTGTAGAACCACCGCCCTTGAGAATCACCCAAAGACTAGCTGAACAGAACCCCTAAAACAGAATCCTTCAGAAGCCATGCAGAGACTAGCAGGAGGCGTGCAGTTGTGAAACGGCCTGGTTACATACCCACACGTAGTGGTTAAGACTTTGTGGACTGAATCCCAGCTGATTTTCACAGTCAGAGGATGTGGGCACTTCTTTTCCTGGCAGTGGTGCCCTGGGCTAGGGAGCCTGGTGTGGGGCTGGGACCTTTTGGTCCTCAGGGACAACTGCTGCAGCCCACATATCCCTTCAAAGTCTTAACCACTACATGTGGGTATGTAACCAGGCCGTTTATGGGCTGCAGCAGTTGTCCTTGAGGGTCCCAGCCCCACACCAGCCTCCCTAGCCCAGGGCACCAGTGCCAGGAAAGGAAGTCCCCACAACCTCTGACTGTGAAAATCAGCTGGGATTCAGTCCACAAAGTGGGAGGACTGTGGAAGTCCCAGGTGATCCTCTCAAAGGGCCCTCACACAGATTTACTTGCTGGCAACCCACTTGCTTTGAGCTGGTGATTACCTGAGAACTCACTCAATTCAACTGAAGCACAGGCCAGAACCTCTTTCAGCAACTGTTACTCACAAATGGCTGGCTTCAGCCAGAGCTGCAGACTTCCCTAAAATATGTGAAAGGTCCAAAGATCCAAAACAAGTAGCATCGCGCTGTCTCTGTACCTTCTTGTAACTCTTGCTAAATGACCCCCAGGCGGTACTAGTAGCAACCAGCCTGTTTGCAGCACAGCCTATTTCAGGTGCCTCCAAGCCAAGCACAGGCATCTACCAACTGCAGATCACTTTGTAGCTCCTATCTGGTAGCCCTGGGCAGGACACAGGTGGCAGCTGACCTAGGCCTCCACTGAAGCCCCTCCCAAGAGTCTCCAAAACCACAAACCAGATGGCTCATTCAAAGGATGAAGATAGATTTTTTCCCCATACCCAACTGACCCTAAAACCATTTATTGAAAACAATATTTTATAATATTACTGCAATATCACCTTGTTGTAAATCAGGTGATCTAATACATGGTGGGTTTATTGTTAAATTCTTTAGACTGTCCTTTTATTATTTTGTCTAACTTTGCACCCATATCATACTGTGTTAATTATTATGTGTTATAAATAATTTAGTGGTGCAATACCTCAATATATTGTTCTTCTTCCACTTTCCTCTGTATCCTATTTGCACAAAATTTTAGAATTAGCTTATCAATATACACACACACAAAAGAAAGACAAACAGAATAAGAAGTGTTGGTGAAGATCTGGAGGAGTCAGAACCTTCATACAATGCTAGTGAGAACGTAAATTGCTTCAGCAACTGTGGAAAAGAAAAGTTCAGCAAGTTCTACACAAAGTAGAACATAGAATTACCACATGACCTAACAATTCCATTATTAAGTTTATATCCAGAAAAATGGAAAACAGATATTTAACAAAATACATGCATATGCAATAATAGCACTATTGACAATAACTAAAAGGTGAAAAGAGACTGAATGTCCAGGATTGTGAGCCTTTTTTTCACAGCTGATTCTGCCCCAAGTTAATACCAAATTGTTCCATCTCCAATGAGAGTGATTAGGAGCCAGCAGTCCAGGACTGTGAGAGGGATCAGGCCTAAATCAGGAGTTGGACATCCTTTGAGGGGCCCCGGATTGGATAGGGTGCAGACTGGGCTGAGGGGACTCCCCCCTACCCCAAGGCACAAATTTCATGCATCAGGCCTCTAGTGATTTAATAATAAAATAAATATATATTTACAGAGAATTTTGAAAAAATAGAAATATGAACAGAAAACCAAATCACCCATTATCTCATGACCTAGAGAAAAAATTCTTAATAAGTACTTTTATTTACTTTCATGTTTGTTTGTTCTAGTATAAACATTTTGAAAAATGAAGATTAGAAATGTTGCTCTTTACTTCACTTATTATATAGTACAATACTCCAATATTATGGAAGTCTATAATATACATATAATTTTAATGACTATACAGTAGGTACCTCTATCTTCTTAGCATGTGTCCTCAACCTCAAACACACCTTAGTGTTCAAGAAGGCTGATGAAGTTCTAAACAACACGTCTCTATTCTTGATAGCAAAAGGATAGTGTATCAGTCAAAAAGGTTTGATCTCTAGTTGAAAGAGGTCATTTTAAGCAGAGTCCTGGAAATAACACAAAACACCTGCATCTTCATCTCATTAGCTATAACATAGTGTTTTGTCAAAACTACCTGCAAAAATACATTAGAAACTGTCAGAATTTTTAGTTGGACAAACTGCTGCCTCAAATAAAAGTTCCAGGAATGACAGAAAACAGGAGAATGGATATTAAATGGAAACTTATAGTTCAGTAGTCCATTCCTCTTAAATCCTTTCCTCTTCTTCCCAGGCTAACTTACATTTTCTGCCTCCCATTTAGTTAAGTGTGTAGTAATGTTACTGGGTTGTAAACAATGAAATATGTGAAGCACTGTGTCCCACTTCTGAATTTTTATTTTTTTTTATTTTTAAGAGAGAGAGATTTGTTTTTGCACTTACTTATGCATTCACTGGCTGATTCTTGCATGTGCCCTGACCCTGCCTAGGGATTGATCTTGCAACCTTGGCCTATCTGGACAATGCTCTAACAACTAAGCTACCTGGCTAGGACTTCCACTTCCGAATTTTTTAAAAGGGTTATCTTCTCCATGGAGAGGAGGAGGAGAAACTCTAGCTGATGGGAACACTCACTTTAGACTATTATAAGAATGAGAATAACATTCTTTGGTGTTTTAATTATTAAACATTTAGAGTTTATTTGTAATGCAGTTAATAATACCCAAAATATCAGAGTAACTATGAAATTCATCCTACAAACAAGGACAGTTTTAAAAATGGAAGGGGCACAATTAGTAATTATTCTAGAACAACAAAAATAAAACAGTTCTGTTATAGGCAAACCAGATTATAATCATCCAAACAATTAATACAGTATTTATGAATAGGAAGACTAAAAATAACTGTAACATTGGCTGTATCCATTTCTTTAACTGTAAGATTTATTATGTGGTTATTTCTTAAAGCAACTCTCAAAAGAAACTATACAGAAATCCCTTCTAATGTGCATCAGAAAGCATTGCATCTAAGATAAGCATAAAATTTGATTAAATTAATAATATTATTAAATGGAGTTATCTAAATCAACAATACATATTTAATTTTACCTCTCTAAATGTGGTATGCAGAATGCAGGAACATCCCAGTTTCATGGTTTTATTTGACAGACTTTTTAAATTCCATCAAAATATTTTGGCATACATTGCAACTAATTATTGGGAAGATGAAGATTAAGTCAAGCATTACATTTCTGAGCACAACAGGTTTGATAAAACAAAGCAGTTAAAACATTTTAAGAACCTATTTTGCTTACTATGGTACATTAGTTCAAAATACTAATTGCACGGAATACAGATTACAAAAACCTATTTAACATTTAATGTTGACCTATGCTTTTTGCAAGCTTGACTGGTTAGTATAAATTCTCTAAAACTTGCAGTCCATCTACCAACCATTAAAAATCTATATGTTCTATATTTTTTATTCTCATCTTAATAACATGGTGCAGGATTAATAATCATCTGGGGTTAATATTTCCCAGATGTGATTCAGATCATCAATAATTCTCAACTGGTCATTAATTCTTTGAAAGTGTATTATGTCTTGATTGGTGTTGGTTAAATAGCTTAATAAACTCTTTTATAGCCTTTTTATTTCCTAGGTAAATATCTTTTTCAAGCACCTTTCAACTTAAATTTTGGTGAGAAAATTGATATAAAGATAAAATGAACTGAATTGTCTAAAATTCAATACAGAGAGTAAATGGATAAACTTTTCTACCTGTACTTAAAGACCAATGCTTAAATAAGAACACAGTTCAATCTCAACAACCATTTAGTCTTTTTTTCACAGCTGATTCTGCCCAAAGTTAGTACCAAGTTATTCCATCTCCAATGAGAGTGGCAAACTACAGTCTCTAATTTGTTATTTGTATATTTATTTAGCTACTCCACCAACTTTTGTTAAATATCTGTGGATAATTTAAGACAATCATGGTAATTTTCAGAAGAAACGATGAGGAGCCAATAGTGATAGAGATTGATTTGAAAAGCTTTAGGAAGCAGAATTAATAAGAATTAGTGATTGGTCATGTGGCATGTGAGTCAAATACAAACAATTAAATTTATAGAAATTTCTGATTTGTGATGTTTCTCTAAGTGTTTTACTAATAAACTCTTACAGTTTCACAAGATAATTTAGCATTTGTACGTACTTGCCTTGGGTTTCAATATAGACTCTTATAAATATTTTGAATGACTCTTATTAAAACAAATAGGACTTTCTGATAAGCCAAAATCTTAGTTTAGATTATATAATATTGGAGTTCATATAAAAACTGGAAGCTTCTCCTAGGAAGCTTCTTCATAGGAGAACAGAAGTTAAACCTTTATAAGTAACCATGTTAAAAAATAAATAAATAAAGAGAACAACGAAAAGATTATATTACGTACATCAAGAATAAGTGGCTTAAGGAAACCCATACTTTTAAAAATATATGCTTTTATTAAGACAACCTCAAGACTATACATTAAAGGACAGCAGAGATACTGGAAACATGAACTGCATACACATCTTTCAGCTGCTCAGAGAATATGAAAGTAATGACGTATTCATAGATATCAGGAAATTCTTCACCTCTGATTTTCTAAATCATTGCTATCTGCTTTTTCTCTTACTTTTTTCTCTCACCATAGAATTAACTTCATTATTATCCAATACATGTTCTTTCAGTTGGTGAAAAATAAGGCAACAATTTATTTATTTGGCAGAGGAATCGACATAGGAAAGAATATGCTGAGATAGTGTGGAGAGAATGGCCACAGATTATAGTTTCTCAGGTATTAAATTATTAAATATCTAGAAATGTATAGACTCCAATAAATATGCATACTCATTCGCCCTGTTTTCTTTCCTTGCCTGCATGCAGGAGAGGTCACCTATGTTCTTAAGAAAATTCTGCCTTCCATGACTGTTCATGTTTCCTGGTGTGCCTCATAGCAGCATCAGCGTTTCACTACCTTATGTTATTTTTTCCTATTATCATCACATTCATTATTGGGAGGTTTACAATCTGCTATACTCATTGTCATCATCATCAGGGTTATAATCTGCATCACTGAGATGATGATGATGATGATGATGATGATGATGATGATGATGATGATGATATAGGACGGGATTTATAATTTGCCTTTACAATTTGGCAGCTCAAGAAATGTGAATTCATTTTTAAAATATCTATGAACTGGGTCAGGAGATTCAGCTATACTACAAACCTGGCAAACTCTAGAAGATGGCTAACAGCAGGCTTTTTCTGCTCTCTTAGAACTCTTATTTGCACATAACTGTTTGTTTGTTTTTCATAGGCCCTCTGATCTAATCCTTTTCCATGTGTCTTTCAGGGTATCTTTATGGCAAAGGTTTCTGGTAGCTACTTTTCCTTGGATCTTAACTTAGGAATCCTGAATTCCTACAGAGGAATCTGACTGGATTAGACATTTATGGAAATCATACATGAGAGGTTACAGTTAGCTCAATGAATTGGATGTATTTTGATCATGTCTCCACCTCTGTCCCAATTAAGAGGTGGTTGAGGGAGCAGAACATTATGTCATTAACCATAACAGATATCCCTCAACAAAACCTCTCGATCAATTTATTTAGAAGATGGTTTCAGAATGACAAGCACTGGAACATTTCTAAAACACTTTTTTCTACAAGGATATTTTCTGCATTGGGCAACTCCATATTTTAAACTTAATTAACTTATAGTCATTAACAGATAAGTATAAAGACATAGTCATTAAAAATGAGGTACAAAGAAATAAAATCAAGAAGGAACATAGTAAAGGAATATTTATTTCCTAAGCTGAAAAACATCAAAACTATCTAAACATGCACCAAATATCCCTATGCCACTGACAAAACAATAGTGCTTAATAATTAACTATCCTTAGTGTGAAATATTTTTTGGTTTTCAAAGATGAATTAATGTTTTTAACACTTTTAAATAACCACAAATTTTTACACATATGTGTCATAATAACATTATAATTTATATTAATAACGCATTTGAACTATCTTTAGGCTATTTTACAGCCTTACTGTATTAATCACAATTTTGAAAATCAAGCAATGGTGATAGGTACACCTAATGGCTAAAAATCCTATCCTGATTTGGGGACTGAGATGACTCTGGTTTTAATACCAGTTCCTTTAGGTAATGCCACCACAAGCTCGGGCAGGTTATGTAACTTTTCTCAGGTTTAGTTGTTTTATCTATAAAATGTTGCTAATAATATTTACAGCAAATAGATATTATTAGAATTAAGTGAAAAAGCATATAAAAGGCTTAAGCACAATTCGTATTGCAGACTCATGAAATATTCATAAATTGAATATTCCGAGACAGAAGTTTTCATTAGCTCTCTTGTGAAGCCAAGATACGTATGTGGAATTAAATTTCCAAGAGCTCCTGGAGTGTCAGGGCCTACTCTACCTGCATACCACAGGAAAGCTCAGAAGTCTTCCCTTATTAATTGGTAAAGAATAATAGCAGCAATGTCATATAAAGCAAAGCATAAAAGCTTGATTAGATTTTTAGATTAAATGGACTTGAAAATAGAGCCAACTGCTACTGACAGCGATCAAAGAGAAGAGAAAGCAAAAAATAAAGAAATCCAGAGTTAAATGCATAAAAAAGAAGAGTAAGAAAAATTAAGTGAAATAATCATTTATTAAACTGTCTAAGCAATATATATATATATATATATATATATATATATATATATATATTCAAAGTGCTTTGTGTTTTTTCTGGATTTTCAACTGTCCTAGGTTATATAACAGTTGAAAATTCAGAAAAACCACAAAGCACTTTGAAATATGCCAGAGCATTTTGTTCTTCAAAAGGTCTGCCTTTAGGAGAAACTTTATTAGAGCCTAGTTTTGCCAGTATTTTATCAGAGCCCAATCTACTAGAGAGAAGGAAAATATCCAACTTCAGCTTTCTGTGTAAAGGGAGGGAAATATTCAGCTTCATATCTTCTGGCTATCTGGTCCCACCTAATGGGAGGGAAATCAGCTGAGAAGCACTGTGAAGTTCAAAGTCCAGGGGCACAGGTTCATCAAAAGACTGAGACCTAATCCTAGAACAACAGAACACTTGCCCTCACTTCACATTTCACCATTACATTCCTTTTATCCAGAAATCATCTCCACCTTTTTATTAAAAATGACAGCCCAAATGCCCATCAGTAGAAGAATGGATTAAAAAACTGTGCTGCTGGGAAGGCACTTGAGCATTCTATATTGGTCCCTCTTACCCTTTTTGCCAAGAGGGGCCCTCTTCTCACAATTAAATTGCCCTTAGCTGTTGCCTAAGCTTTCTGTTCATGCTGAGGTTGAAGCTTTGTGGTGGCTGGTACCATGGATCTGTCCCTGGCCCAATGATGTGAGCTGGGCCCTCCCTGGAGAAGAAACATGTGTTCCCCAGGATATGTGATCAGTGCTGGGGTCCCACCAGCAGGCGAGGGGATCCCAAGGCAGGTGCTAGGTGTGGAGGCCGCAGGGGCATAGGTTACCAAGGAGACAGAACTGAACCTCACATCACCCTGCTCGGCCCCGGAGAATGACTGGTTAGCCAGAGGCGGGTAAGATTCCTCAGGGAAGGAACAATCTAATACAGGCACAGTCGCAGAGGGGCAATCAGGAGGGAACTTGGGGGTCCACAGATGAGGGGCACAGAACCTCACTCCCCCCAACCTTGCAGCGACCTGATCCCTCACCCTTTCTGAGGGAAGTCTCCTACCCCAATGGCTGCTTAGCTCCCCATGTCCAGCTCAGATTGGGACCCAGGTAATAGACAGAGACTTGGCCCAGCTCATATTGGGACCCAGGTAATAGAGACTTGGCCAACAGCAGCTGCCCTATATCTAAATCCAGCCTAGCACCAGGAATACTCACGGCCTACTCAAGAATGCAAATAATCCTTCCCACTAATATTTACAAGGTAAACTAAGATTTTTGGTAGAGTATTAAATTTGACAGTAAAATAGTAATCAAGTTTTCAGATTAATTTAAACTGGCTAATTGAAGTACGTGAATATTCAAAAAAATTAATTGTACTGGATAAAAAGCTTTTCCTACAGTATTAACTAAAATTTCTATTGGTAGTTCATCTCATGGTAAAATTGCTTAACATGCAAGGAATAAAGCAGTCATATTTTTGTGCAAAAAAATAAAATTTAAAGTTACCAAGACTGCATTATAAAATTTATAAAAGCCTCCATTAATCAAAAAAGGAGGGATAGTAGGGTAATACCATATAAGGAAAAATATCCTGTAAGTAAATTACATCTAGAAAATTTTTACTTTACAAAATTAATTTTCATTTGTAATGCTAACAGCAAGACACCCATGAAAAATACACCTGATGTCAAAATAAGCCAAAGGAAAATTGTTTGGTAAAAATAAAAAAGATCCCAAGTCAATTTAATAGAACAGATTCCTTTATTAACTTTTGGTTGAGAATATGTTTGTATATTTTCAGAAAACAACTCCAAGACCATGTGGATTCCTGCAACAAAGAGGAGTTGACAGGTCTGCTCTAACCACAAAGGCAAGAGGAGAAACAATACAGAGATGGAAGACACTGATGACACCTTGCCATGCAAGCAGTCAGGAGCTATATAATACTGCAGGTTGCCTAGGACCAAACCAGAGAGGGTTGGACCTACATTGTCATCATGTGTCCACCATCCAGATATCATTGCTGACATGTACACATAAGGAACTGTTTGGCATTGAAACTGGGACTCAGAACTGTTGGACATTGAAATTGGGACTCAAACATTTACTGTTATTGTATGTTTATTTCTAGCCTGCAAAGGCAAGATTTTTTAAAGAAAATAAGTGGGGGGAAAAATCAACACAGAGGCAAAGAGGCATTGAACAGACTGTCAAACTACAGCAGGAAGGCAGAGGAGGTTGGGGAAGGGGCAGTAAGAGATCAACCGAAGCACTTATATGTATGCATATAAGCATAACCAATGGATACAAGATACTGTGGAGGGGCAGGTGAGGGCATGTGCTGAGGGGTAGGGGAGACAAGGGGGGAAGTAAATGGGGGGGAAGGAGACATATGTACTACTATTTGTAATTCTTTAAACAATAAAATAAGTTATTAAAAAATAAAAAACTGTGCTGAATTTACACAATGGAATACTGATCTCTTACCCTTTGAGACAGCACAGAGGGACCTGGAATGAATTATCCTAAACAAAATAAGCCAGTCAGAGAAAGACAAATATCACATGATCTCACTTATATGTGGAATATAATGAACAAAATAAACTGATGAACAAAATAGATCCAGAGATATTGAATCACACAACAGGCTAATTTACCTCAGCGAGGACCGGGGGTGGGGTGGGAGACAATAACAAAAGCACTTACATGCATATATGCATTACTCATGGACACAGACAATAGTGGGGTGAAGGCCCGGGGGGGGGGGAGTGGGAAGGGCTCAATGGGAGGAAAAGGGGACATTTGTAAAACTATCAACAATAAAATACATTTTTGAAACAAAACCATTCAAAAAAAATATAAGGTATACTAAAAGACAACAACAACAAAAAGAACACTGAACATTAAGAAGACTGAAGAAGCATCAGAATCAGAATCAGATATGGCAGGGGTGTTGGAATTATCATATCAGGAATGTCAAAACACAAAACTATGATTAATGTGCTAACAGCTTTAATGGATAAAGCAGACAACATGTAAGCAAAGATAAACAATGTAAGCAGAGAGATAGAAATCCTAAGGAAGAATAAAAAAGAAATGTTAGATAGAGATCAAGAATAACGTAACAAAAATGATGGACTCATTAGTAGACAGCATGATGGAGGACAGAATCTGAGTTTCTGAATATGACAATAGAAACTTCCACAGCTAAAACACTGTTTCTTTGAAATGAGAAACAACATGACTGAAATTAACATAATGGATATTTAGAAAACTACCACATATGTTGTAAAGTTTCTCTAAAGAAAAATAATTAGATAATCAGTTTTGAAAATAACTAAAGCAATCCATTTTAACAGAAATGATCACTGAAGTTTATATTTTCAGAATTGAAACACATTGTTTTGAATGACTTCAATGTGTTGCAAAATGAATGATAAGCAATACTGATGTCTTCAACCATGATAAATTAGTCGTACTGTATTGTTAAGCAACTGAAGGCGTTCATTTGCCTGTGCTCATCAAAGCCCAATAGGACACGAACAGGAGTTTGCAACCAAGAAAGTAAGGATTAAGGCTGTGGTCGGCAAACCACAGCTCACGAGCCACATGAGGCTCTTTGGCCCTTTGAGTGTTCTAACGCCACTTCTTCATAACAGACTCGCCCAGGCCGAAAACCGACTTCTGCACATGGGCCACGAAGTTTCAATTGCACTGTAAGTGCCCGCCTGCATGTAGTATTTTGCGGAAGAGCCACACTCGAGTGACCAAAGAGCTGCATGTGGCTTGCAGGCCACAGTTTGGCCACCAGTGGATTAAGAGGTCTGAAGATGGTTACGGACAGGAAGACAGGCTGCAAGATAGTGTGTGAGAAAACGAAAGGAGAGTATGTGGACATATGGGGAGTGTCTACTTGTGACTGAGGGACAGCTATATTCCAAGGGGCTGTTGGAGATTGCCAGATGGGGCTCCCCTGACCAGGCAACCTCCACTGCTGCTGCAGCTATCCCTGAGCGTCCAGTTCTGCAGCAGAGTCTGCACCATCTTGAAGGGGAGAGTGGCTGTGATCAGAAGCCTTGCCTTACCTTCAACCAGGAAGAATCAGATACCTCCCGGGACCCTACAACTCCAATACCCAGGGACCAGCTGCGAACCCACAATCACCGGGACTTGAGCGGCATGAATATGTGGACTCAAACAAGCTTTTTATCTTCTCATGGAAAGGCCAGATTTCCCTTAGAGAAAGGTGGAGTCTGTGACCCAGGCTGGAGGGAGAAACGTGTGCAGTAGGCTCTGGAGGTTCAGAAGAAATATGTGCCCCACAAAATCCATGGCCCTTTGAGGCCAGCATAGTCCACAAATGTGGAAAGGGGTCCACAGGGCTGCTGACAGAAGGGAACTCCAGAAGTCAACCCACAGCTGGGCTGGGCAATAAAAGGAAACCTGAAGTTTTACCAGTAAATTGGCTGTGCTGTGCCAGGGGAAAAAGACATGTACAGAATGTGCTCAGTCATGCATAGTGCCAGGGTGAAAAAGTCGCAAGTTTGCACGCTTACTCTGACTCTTTTTTCTCTTTAAATCCTTGTTTTTGATTACTAAGCCCAGTACATAGGATCACCCAACTAAAAACACTCCTGCAGGGGAAGTTGTTTCTGTGAAATCTGGGGACCAGACAACCAGCTCTGGGGCAGTCCATTCCCACAAACCAGTATTAACTGCAGCAGGGAAAACAAAATCCAAATACTGGGTAGAGAAGACTTTTTTAGCCCCTGATGTCAATACAGACACACCCAGGGGTTGAATCCCAAATTCATTGTGTAAATACAGCTAAAGGCAGGCTGAGAAACAAAGAAATACTGCCTGCTTGAAAATGTAACTGGACACCTGAGAGGAGCAGTGGAATGCATGGAACATCAATACTGTCCTGACTACCTGACAGGAAACAGGTGTGCCAAACAGAACAGTAGAGGAAGTGAATGACCTTCACTACTGCACATTTTTATTTTCTTTTTACTTAAAAAACTATTTTTTTTCTTTTTTTCCAACTTGATTTTACTTTTCTAATTATATTTTTATTTTTAACCAGTATTATTATTCTAATAGGGACCGGTGCATGGAATTCATGCACTGGGGGTGGGTGGTCCCTCAGCCCAACCTGCCCCCTCTCACATACTGGGAGCAGTCAGGGGATGTCCTACTGACAGCTCACCGCCGGCCTGCCCAAGGCCGAAAGCCTCTGTCCAAGGTTCTCGTCCTCAGGCAGGGCACCTCAGCCAAGGGACCCCAGCTAGAGATCACCATGGGGCCGATCGCTGGCTGGCTCCACCCTGGCATTGGCCTGCCCAAAGGCTTTTTCCAGCCTTGGGAACCCAAGGATTGCCATGCCTTGGGGCCAATCTTGCTGACTCGCAGGCTACACCCCCAGCCCCCAGACAAACCCAAGGCCAGGAAAAGCCTCCTGGCAAGAAGCTTTTCCCAGCCTTGGGAACCCAGCAAGCCCAGCGAGATCACCCTGCCATGGGGCCAATCTTGCTAGCTGTCTGGCTCCGCCCCCAGCCTCTTGGCCGCCCAAAGCCAGAAAAAGTCTCTTGGCGAGGCTTTTTCCACCTCAGGCAGCAGGCATCTTGGTAAGGTGTTCATTTGCATATTGCTCTTGAATGGCTTGTGGGTGTGGCTTGTGGGTGTGGCTTGATTTGAGGTATGACCAATTTGCATATTACTCTTTTATTACATAGGATTATTTTACCTTTTTAAAAAAAGCTTCATTTTATTTTCTCTTTATTTTATTTTATTTTGGGATTAATATTCTACATCCTATTTTCATTTTTTCTTTAGCATCATTTTACCCTATCTCAACTTTACCTGTATGCCAACACTATCGTCCTCCCTTTTCCCCTTTTGTTGTCCTGTTTCTCTTGCCCTATTCCTTTTTAGACATTCCTTATTTCTTCTTTTTAACCTGTTAATAATTCATCCTACTTATATATCTAATTTCCAATCTCCTGCTCCAAGACCATACACACTTCTCTCTTCTCTATCCAATTTTTTTCTCTCTTCCCTTTTTTGTTTTTGTTTTAACCTTTTGTTTTGTTTTATGGGTTTTGTTTTATTTTCTTTTGTTTTGCTTTCTTTTTCTCTGTCCTATTGTTGTTTGTTTGTTGATTAGATTGTTTTCTTGACTATTTGTGTGATTGTTTCTCTTTTTTTTACTTCTGTTTTTCCTCTCTTTGCTTGTTATTAGTTGTTGTTTATAGTTTGTATTCATCTCTGGGTGGTAGTTGTTTGCATATTTATTGGATTAGTTGTTTTTCTACTCAGTTTTCTCCCAATATAGTTTTTCCCCCTTCTTTTTTCTTCTCTTTCTTTTCTCACTTACTTTTTTCCTTAATATCATTTTCTCTCTCTCTCTCTCATCGCCTAATTCTCTTTTTTTCTAGTGGTCACCTTTATTGGGAGTTATTAGTACTGTGAGTATATTTGTGTTCAGCACCTTGTGTGTGGTGCCTTGTTGTTTTGTATTCTGTGCCTTTAGGTCAACACAGGAGAGAGAGAGAGCTACATAACCAGACACCCTGAGAGGAGTACTCACAGGGAGACAAAGAAATAGCCTGCATATGAAAGAAAATGAGGCAGCACCAAAAAAGAAAGTAAACCAAATGGAGGCAAGAAAAAGGTCAGAGAAAGAATTCAGAGAAATGGTCATAAGGTCACTGAAAAGGTTGGAAGATGAATTCAACAATATGTGTAAGAACCAAGAGGAAATGAAGATGAACCAAGAAGAAATGAAAAATTACATCACTGTAATAAAGAACCCAAGAGAAAGCATCAACAGTGGACTAGAAGAAGCAGAGGACCACATCAGTGAGCTAGAAGACAAGGTAGGAAATAATACCCAAGCAGAGCAGCTTCTAGAAAAAAAAAATTTTAAGCAGGAGGAAAACCTAAGCAAACTTTGGGACAACACAAAATGAAACAACATCCACATAGCAAGGATGCCAGAAGGAAAGGAAACTGAGCAAAGAATAGAAAACCTGTTTGAAGAAATAATGACAGAAAACTTCCCTGATATAGGGAAGAAAAACTCACAGAAGTCCAAGAAGCTCACAGAGTCCCGAACAAAATGAACCCCAAAAGACCGGCACCAAGGCACATTATAATTAAACTGGCAAACAACAAAGTCAAAGTAAGAATCTTAAAAGTGGCCAGAGAGAGACAGAAAATTACCTAGAAAGGATCCCCAATCAGACTAGTGACTGATTTCTCAACAGAAACAATCAGGCCAGAAGGTAATGAAATGAAATATACAAAGTCATGCAAAGGAAGGGTCTGAATCCAAGAATACTGTACCCAGCAAGGCTATCAAGCAAAATTGAAAGTGAAATCAGGAACTTCACAGACAAAAAAGGACTAAGGGATTTTATCACTACCAAACTAGCAATCCAAGAAATGCTAAAGGGTCTACTGTAAAAAGACGAAATAGAAAATGAAGGAGGAACACAGGCATAAAGAATAAAAATTGTGACAAACAAGTACCTATAAATAATAACTTTAAAGGTAAATAGATTAAATGCCCCAATCAAAAGACATAGGGTAGCTAATTAGATAAGAAAACATGACCCATATATCTGCTATCTACAGGAAACCCACCTCAGAAAAAAGGACTCACACAGAGTGATGGTGAAGGGATGGAAAAAGGTTTCTCAGGGGAATGGAAATTTTAAAAAGGTGGGGTAGCAAAAATCTGGCAAATTAGATCTCAAAGTAAAGGACATAACAAGAGATAAGGAAAGGCCACTTCATAAAGGGAGCAATCAAACAAGAATATATAACTCTGGTAAACATACATGCACCCAACACAAGATCACCCAAATACATAAAAAATCTTCTGGATGATATCAAGGGAGAGATTTACAGCAATACTGTCATAGAAGGGGACTTTAATATCCTACTAACACCACTGGACAAATCCTCTAAACAAAAAATCAGCAAAGAAACATCAATCCTAAATAATACACTAGATCAGACGGAATTAATTTACATCTTGAGAATCCCAAACCCACAGGATATACATTCTTCTCAAGTGCACTTGGGTCTTTTTCAAAGATAGACCATATAATGGGTTACAGGCAAAGTCTCTTCAAATTCAAGAAGCTAGAAATCAAATCCAGCATCTTCTCATATCACAATAGCATAAAACTAGAAATAAACTACAATAAAAACAATAAAGAAATCAAACATCTGGAGCCTAAATAGCATGCTATCAAACAATGACTGGGTTTTCTTTTATAAGAAAAAATAAAAAGCATCAGGGCAAGAAACGACAATGAAAACACAATAATCTATGGGACACAATGAAAGCAGTCTTGAGAAGGAAGTTCATAGCTCTACAAACCTACCTCAAAAAAACAAGACACAATGGTAATAAATTATCTAACCATAGAAAGAGAGCAACCAAAAAGTTCAGCATAAGCTAAAGGAAGGAAATAATAAAGATCAGAGCGGACATAAATGGCATAGAGAACAAAAAACAATACAAATGATCAACAAAACCAAGTGCTGGTTCTTTGAAAGGATAAACAAGATTGATGAACCTCTAGCCAGTCTCACCAAGAAGCAAAGAGAAAGGACCCAAATAAATAAAATCAGAAATGAAAGAGATGAAATAACAGACCACCACAGAAATACAAAGAATAGTAAAAAAAAAAAATACTATGAACAACTCTATTCCAACAAAATGGACAACCTAGATGAGATGGACTAGAAAAATACTAATTCCCAAAACTCAACTAAGAATAATAATTTTTAAAAAAACAACCTTGAATAAGCCGATAACTATCAAAGAAATTGAAACAGCAATCAAAAATCTTCTAGCACACAAAAGCCAAGCATTCAAAGAAGAAATAAAACCTTTCCTCCTCAGAGTATTCAAAACAATACAAGAGGAAGCAACACTTTCTAGCTCTTTCTATAAAGCCAGCATTACCTTACTCCCAAAACCAGATAAAGACACAACATAAAAAGAGACCTACAGGCGAATATTTTTGATGAACATAGATTCTAAAATCCTCAACAAAATTTTAGCAAGTCAGATTCAGCAATACATCAGAAAGAACATACACCATGACCAAGTGGGATTTATTCTGGGAATGCAAGGATAGTTCAATATCCTCAAATCAGTAAATGTGACACATCACATAAACAAGCTGAAACACAAAAATCACATAATCATAACAATTGATGCAAAAAAAAGCATTTGACAAAATCCAACACCCTCTCTTGATAAAAACTCTCAGCAAAGTGAGAATAGAGGGCTCATACCTCAACATAATAAAAACCTCATATGACAAACCTGGGTAAAAACTAAACCCATTTTCCCTAAGAACAAACAAACAAACAAACAAAAAAAAAAAAACAGGAATGCCCCCTTTTACCGCTCCTGTTTGACATAGCGATCAGACAAGAAGAAGAAATAAAAGGTATCTAAACTGGAAAAGAAGAAGTAAAAATGTCCTTATTCACAGATGACATGATACTATACATAGAAAACCCCTAAAAGTCCATCAAAAAACTACTAGACCTAATAAATGAATTTGACAATGTAGCGGGATACAAAATTAACACACAGAAATCTATGGTCTTTTCATATACCAAAAATGAACTCACAGAAAGAGAAATGAAAAAAATTCCCATTTACCATTGCACCAAAAAAATTAAGATACCTGGGAATAAACTTAACTAAGGACATAAAAGAAATATACTCAGAAAACGACAGAACATTGAAAAAAGAGATAGAGGAAGACATAAGCAAATGGACTGGTAGAATGAATATCATTAAAATGTCCATACTACCTAAAGCTATTCAATGCAATTCTTATTAAAATACCAATGGCATATTTAAAAGATCTAGAACAAACTCTCCAAAAATTCATCTGGAATAAAAAAAGACCCTGAATAGCCACAGCTATCCTGAAAAAGAGGGGAAAAGTTGGAGGGAGCATAATACCAGATATCAAGCTATATTACCAAGCCAGCATTCTCAAAACTGCCTGGTACTGGCACAAGAACAGACATATAGACCAATGGAACAGAATAGAGAACCCAGAAATTGACCCAAGCCATTATACGCTATTAATATATAACAAAGGAGGAAAAAGCAGTTGGAGTCAAAACAGTTTCTTTAATAAATGGTGCTGGGAAATTTGGTCACATACATGCAAAAAATGAAACTAGATCACCATCTTACACCATACACACTCCCAAAAAACTCAAAATGGCTAAAGGACTTGAATGTAAGATGGGAAACCATAAAAATCCTAAAAAACTCTTTAGGTAGCAAAATTGCAGACATATGCCATAGCAATATCTTTACAGACACAGATCCTAGGGCAAGAGAGACTAAGAAGAAAATAAACACATGGGACTACACCAAAATAAAAAGCTTTTGCAAAAGAACTATCAACAAAACAGTAAGAAAGCCTACTTCATGGGAGAACATATTTGACAATATTATCTTCGATCAGGATTTAATATTCAACATTTAGAGAAAACTCATACAACTTAAGGAAAGGAAGATAAACAATCCAATCAAAAAAGGGGCAAAGGACCTAAATAGATACTTTTTGAAAGAGGACATTCCGAAACCCAAGAGACATATGAAAACATGCTCAGTCACTGATCATCCGAGAGATGCAAATCAAAACAACAATGCTGTACCATCTCACACCTGTCAGAATGGCTATTATTAACAAACCAACAAACAAGTGCTGCCGAGGATGCAGAGAAAAAGGAACTCTCGTGCACTGCTTGTGGGAATGCAGACTGGTGCAGCCACTTTGGGTAACAGAGTGAATTTTCCTCAAATATTAAAAATGGAACTCCGGTTTAACCCAGTCATCCCACTTCTAGGAATATATCCCAAGAAACTATAAACACCAATCAGAAAGGATATATGCACCCCTATGTTCATAGCAGCACAATTTACCATAGCTAAGATTTGGAAACAGCCTAAGTACCCATCAACAGATCAGTGGATTAGAAAACTGTGGTACATCTATACAATGGAATACTCTGTTTTTATAAAAAAGAAGGAATTCTTATCATCTGAAGCAGCATGGATGGAACTGGAGAGCATTATGTTAAGTGAAATAAGCCAATCAGTGAATGAAAAATAGCACTTGATCTCACTCATTTATGGATACTAAAGAATATTATAACCTGATAAACAAAAAGCTAGATACAGAAGCATAGAACAGACTGTCAAATTACAGAGGGAAGGCTGGGAGGGGTTTTGGGGAAGGTAATAGATCAACCGAAGGACTTGCATTCATGCATATAACCATGACCAATGGATGCAAGACACTGGGGGGTAGGGCTGGGGAAGGGTAAAGGCATGTGCGGGAGTGTAGGTGAGGCCTGGGGAAGGTCAATGGGGGGCGGAAAAGAGACACATGTACTATTATTTGTAACACTTTAAACAATGAAAATATATATAAATATACCAACATGTATTTTTAAGGATTTAATAAGGAGATTGCATCACGCCTAGAGTTACAGGTAGCTCATGTTCAAAGCTCTGGCTCCCCAAAGGCTTCCTGGGGATGGGTTATATAGGGGGAAAGATCATTAATCATAGTGACTAATAGAGAGAGTATTGTGGTCTCTACTGACTGCTAAGGTAGAGGGTCATTGGTCAATGCATTTGGTCCTGATGTCAACCATGAAGTTGTTCTGTCCAATTTTGCAAGGATTTGTTCTGTGGGATCCTTCTGCTTTTCTGGATCTAGAGCTAAATCACAACTGAGGCCAATATATTATGTTTAATTTGAATGAAAACTCTTCTCAATAGTCAGTAGACTCAGGGCCTTGTTTCTGAGCCTACTGGATGCTGACCAGAACCTCAATGTCCTGAGGGCTTAATGATCAAGCAAGGGAAAGGGAAGTGGTGAGTCAGGGTGATAGGTGAGGCCAGTTTGAGTCAAAGGGAAAAATAGCAAAATAAAAGACCAGATGAAAGAAAATAAGGTTTCTGCATCATCACAGCATGAAATATAGAAATTACAACACAATATAAATTACAGTAGGTCCTCGGGTTATGTATGAGATCCGTTCCTACGGCACAACGTAATGCAATTTTCGCCATAAGTCAGAACCCACCTATATAAGCACCGTCATCACTCACGTGGAGCACATACACAGCAGTAATGAAGTGAAACAGTAAAAAAAATTAAAAGAAAGATAATTCCTAACCTTCACTTGTGGTAAATAAATAAAAAAATAAAACAAATACGTACATATGTTGAAATGATGGAACTTTTTAAAATAAATAAATGGGAGATGATGATGTAACCACAAAATGATGTACGTCGAGTCCAACATAACCCGAGGACTGCCTGCAATTATTAGTAGATAATCCATCGTCTATCATAAATACAGTCTATTTTGATTTTTCAGCTTTGAAACAATGATATTAGAAAATGATGGGCTCTAATTTATAAAATAAAGCATCTTTCTACTCAGTTTACCTCTAATATAGGCCTCTTTTATTATTAAAAAAAAGAATCATTTTTATTATAAAAATATTAACTTTAGTAATTAGTATAACATTTTAAAGTGTTTAACATTTAAATAATTAGGAATTATGCAAAGTACACTTACAGCTTTTATTTAGAGATGAATGACTTGTATCCTTATTTTCCTAATTATCTCTCCAAGTAAATTTCCTATTCTAATTCACTGTTTAACACACAAAATCACACATGTTGCATGACTTTGCATTATTCAAACTATGATAATCATCTAAGTCACAGCATGCAAAAGATACATATAACATGCTACATATAACCAATACTCGGCATTGAGAAATACAAAGTTTTCTGATATCTAAATTGTTGTGATTAATAAAAAATAAAATTAATATCCAATAATATTTTTTCTAGTAACATTCAGCAGGTCACTTGTATTTCACTGTTGAAAAGAAAGTTTGATTTTGAATATTGACATGCCTATATCTATGTCCACTATGACTTGGTAGCAAAGATCTGATCTACTGTGTATACATTAAAAATGAACTTTTAAAACTTAACTACCTCTTAGTTGCCAAAAGAGAAGCGTGGGGAAAAAATATCTGAGATAAACAAATCTTTCATTTTCTTGCTAAAAATATTACTAAGAATAAAAACAAGTGTGAAAGTCTTTCAGGTGAGTTGAAGTGCTTAAAAATTAAGTCCTTTCCATCAATATTAAGTATACATAATTTTAGGTATAAATTAAACAATATCTTATGTAATTATTATTATGAAATGCTGTGTTTCAATGGTCAGATTTATCCAGGTATCAGTACATTTAATAAACAGTATGGGGCTACCCAAGCAAGTCACTTATCTTTTCCATTAAAATATCAAAATTAAAAAGCCACACTGCTGTTACACTTTCAGAAGTATCAAATATAATCACTAAAGTTCAAAGGAAAAATAATAGTTTTTAATAATGAAATATTTATTTATATTATAAAATCTTTTATTTTCCTGGGTACCAGCAGTTACTTTTTATTAGTTAGAGTTAATATTGAGCCAATAAGCCCCAACATGACATACCCCCTGCTATGTGGTACAGAATGGGCCTTAGATGTAATGGGTACTAAGAGTTTTTAATATAACATTTAACCTTAGGCTCTCTTATTGTAACTGTATTTTTCTCTTTGATCTACAATGTTACATATTGTCTAAAACTACATAGAATAAAAATTTCAAAAGAAAGTTATAAAGTTTTAAGAAAATTTATATAATTTTCATTCATATATTTGCAGACTACACGAATAAACTCAGGATACATAGATATACATGTACCAAGTTACTGCATGAGGAGTATATTTTGTGTTTCTCGTGTTCTCATTAGCATTAGACTGGCATAACTTCTTAAAAACTGTTTCCTCCCCAGAAAATTAAATAGGAAATAGGTCCTTCAGTTTTCTGCAGAGTAAGATTTAGTATTTACCAGTTATTAGTTATTCATAGTAAATAAAAATCCAGGGCATATGTCTGCCCTTAATGTTGGTGATAACACTTCTTCAGTATGCATTTATAACTTCTACAGTGCTATGTAAAAATTTTATTCACATGGTATTCTTTCATTGATTATCATGGAACTCTCAGCTACTCTACTAGATCATCAGAATTTTATTCTTAATGTAATATGTTGACAAGAATGGAAAGGACACAGAATAAAGTTCTTAAGAGTTCTGAATTATGTAGACATATAATTCTTGGCATTAGACAGTAAGAGCATAAAGTTAAGAATTCTGAGTCAAATTCTCTGATATATTCATTCTTTTCCAAAACCAAACTTTAACCACTATACATATATAATTATTCAATTGTACTCAGTTCTTAGTATATCAATATAGTCATACACCATATGATGACATTTTGGTCAACAATGAACCACACATACGTGACAGCAGTCCCATAATATTTTAATGGAGCTGAATTTTCTGGAAGAGATGGAAGGATATGTGGTTCAGGAGGAATTTTTTTCTCTGACAGAAGCAATATCTGTGGGACTTGATAATAGATTCCCTCTCACTCACAGCTCAATTTTGAGAGCACAAATTATATCACGGTCAGGCAGCCACTGACCTGTTTCAGCACAGAGGAGTCTGTCCCTGCAGCGCGCCATATACAGAGGGAGCTGCAGGCCTCCAGACCTGGCCTGATGACCTTCAGAAAGCATTGTTGTAATTTCTCTGTTAAGAACCTGATATCCTGCACAAGGACACAGCCTTATAAGAGCTACCTTGACAAGTATGACATGCCACTGCCACTTTAGTAAGAGTTTTCTGTGGCAGTGTATAGCCAGCCTGACCCTATACTTGGAAAATATTTTCAGGTTGTAATGATATAAAGCACAAACAAGATTTATTTCTTCTATCAATACAATACCAGAGAGAACCTTTTGTGCCAGATGGGATCCATGGAACCAAATCAAATTTCTAAAGCCAAAAAATTAAGTCAGTTCTATAACTTCTCTATGCGAACCTCTTCTTTTTATGCTTTTATGTAAAACTCTGTTAATGAATACCAGTTTCCTAATCTGACCACTACTCCAACATACAGTATCCAAAACCCCGCTGCTGTGACAATCCCCCATATTCCTGCATCTCTCCATCTTGATTTCTCATTCCTAGTAATCCTCAGACCACCTTTCACTCCCTTCCAACAATCACTATTTTGGCAATCTATGCCTCACTCAGCCAGGTTTTCCTAGATATTTCCAAGCATTCAACCCACATCCATGTTAAGGAGCACTGCTAATAACTTTGCTGTCCTGTTTCTGACCGTGTCAGAAGGAAGCGGGGACAGACACACAAAGTCTACAGCAGGGTGGGCCTTCACACTCACTCAGCCCTCACCACCGACCCATCATATCAGCTTCTGGTTCTGGATCTCCATTCATGGTAAGTGCCTATACAGGTACTCCATTTTTACCTTTTATGCCACTGTATCTTTTCTATATTGATATGTTTAGGTATACAAATATTACTTACCATTGTGTTACAAGTGCCTACAATATTCAGTACAGTAACATGGTGTACAGATGTGTAGCCTAGGAGTAAAAGGCTATATACAATACAGCCTGGGTGTGTAGTAGGTTACAATATCTATGTTTACAAATGTGCTCTGTGATGTTCACACAAGGACGAAATTGCCCAACTATGCATTTCTCAGAATGTATCCCCATCATCTAGTGAAACATACTGTAATGTCTTATCACCTATATTTTCAACATCCTTTCCTTACAATTTTCCACGGTATCCTCAGTCCAAGGGTCTTTTTATTGCTTTAAAGAAACAAAGAAAATACTTCAAATTTTGTTTGTTTAAGTGAATCCAGAAAGTTTTTACTTTTACTTATTGGCACTGAGACAAACACTATCTAGATCAATTAAGACATTTAAAATCCAAGTCTTCCACAATATGACTTAGCCTGTGATCACAGTCTTATTTTTCACCATATCCTCCAATTCCAGCCACACAAATGATTCTTAACATTCCTAAGACTTAATCCATACATTTAAAATGTATGTGTTTTTCCTCAAAGCATTTACTTTGCCACAAAGGTGATTTCTATCCTTTCTTCTAGCCCACATGTGATTCTTTCAGTTTATTAGAGAGAGCCGGTAAGTTACATCCTTACTATCAATTTTCCTGAGGCAGAATTAATCCCTCTCTTTATTATTTCACAAAACAGTAATAAAAACGACCTGAAGACACTTTTTTTGGACTCATGATTATGTAGAATTATCTCCTTACAAGACTCTTTTAGGAGAGCAGAAAACTGTTTTTAAGCACTCTAAAAGTGTACTTGGAATGAAGATCATAAAATGGACGTTTGTTAAACTGAATTATGAACACTGATTAAAATAAATTTAAAAGTTGGCACAAATAAGTTTTCAAGTAAGAATTTCAAAAAACAAATGTTTTCTTTTCCTGTTTGCAAGCCTAAAAAGTCATTTGCTCAAGACTACTCATCTATTTCCTATATTCGCTAACCTTCTACTCAAATAGCTATCAACAGTTTTGTTCACAGGTACATAGTGCATGTCTACTCCTGCAACTATACTGGAATGATACTACTGGTAAAATTACTATTTCAAGTAAAAGAAAAAAACTAAGGAAATTATTTACTAAATTACCTATATTTTATATACCACTTTAAATTATTTCAAAAATATATTAGTTCAATTCTTTTTTAACATTTTTTATCTTTATCGTTCAGTTTATTAATTACATTGTTCCCTTTTTTTTTTTCACCCTATAGTTCCCCTCAACTTGGGACCCATCCCACCCTCCACCCACACCCCCCTCCACTGTCCTCTCCCATAGTTGTATGATTTTTGTCCAGTCTCTTGCTGCACTTCCCACACCCCCTTTCTCTCCAAGAGTTGTCAGTCCATTCCTTCTCTATGTCCGGGATTCTGTTACATTCACCAGTTTATCCTGTTCATCAGCTTATTAATTCACTTGATTTTTAGATTTATTTGTTGATAGATGTGTATTTGTTGTTCCTAATTTACACTTTTATCTTTTTCTTCTTCCTCTTCTTAAAGAATACCTTTCAGCATTTCATATAATATTGGTTTGGTGGTGATGAACTCCTTTAGCTTTTTCTTATCTGCAAAGCACTTCATCTGACCTTCAATTCTGCATGATAGCTTTGCTGGATAGAGTAATCTTGGTTGTAGATTCTTGCTGTTCATCACCTTGAATATTTCTTGCCACTCCCGTCTGGCCTGCATCGTTTCTGTTGAGAAATCAGCTGACAATCGTATGGGTGCTCCCTTATAGGTAACCATCTGTTTTTCTCTTGCTGCTTTTAATATTGTCTCTTTGTCTTTTGCTCTTGGCATTTTAATTATGATGTGCCTTGCTATGGTCCTCTTAGGGTTCCTATATACTGGGGTTCGGTGCACTTCTTGGACTCCTAAGTCAATTTCTTTCACCAGGTGTGGGAAGTTTTCGGTCACTATTTCTCCAAATAGGTTTTCATTGTCTTGCTCACTCTCTTTTTCTGGCACCCCTATAATTCAGATGTTGGTATGCTTGAGGTTGTCCCAGAGGCCCCTTACACTATCTTCAATTTTTTGGATTCTTTTGGTTTCTTGCTTTTTCAGCTGAGTGGATTTTCCCTCTTTGTATTTCAAATCTTTAACTTGGTTCTTGGGGTGCTCCAGAGCACTTTTAGGTCTTTGAAATAAAAATACTTTTTATTTCAGTCAGTATATGCTTAATTTCTGGTTGGTCCTTTTTCATATCCTTGAGAGTCTCCTTCATATCCTTGAGGGTCTCCTTCATTTCCTTGTAGGACTCATTCATTTCCACGTTGGTCTTGATCATTTCCTTGCGGTCTTGCTTATTTCCTTATAGGCCTCAACCTTTTGTTGGAGCCTCTTGAAAAGCCCTATAACCGTGGTTTTGAATTCCATGTCCAGTCGTTTTTTTTTCCTCCATTTCTTTCACATCTGATTTCTTTCCATGTCTCTGCATCGTGGCTGCTTCCCTGAGTTGGTCAATTAGCTTTGTGTGGTAGACTTCCTACTAGGGACAGTGGCTCAGCCTCCCCAGTTACCTGAGGTGGATATGGGTTGCACAGTCTTGCTGAAGTTAAGCTCAGGTTAATCGTTGTTAGCACTTGGAGGGGTTGACCTCCAGGCCAATTGTCTGTGAAGCTCAGCTGTGCTCAGGTTGGATGGGTGGAGTCTCCAGGCCAAGCAGACAGCGTTAGTTCCCCCTATGCGGCCCCAGGGACTCTGTTCTGGGGGCAATGGCCGTCAGCACCTCTGAGAGAGAGCCACTGCCAAGCTCCACCAGCTGCCAGGGAATTCAGACTCTCCCCAAATGAGTTTGCACGCCCAATGTCTCACCCAGGGTTGTAAAACAAAGCAGTCTGACAGTTTTCCGAATGAGAGAGAGGGTCGCAGAGCACTCTCTGCGCGGTCACGCAGCTGAGCTCTTTGCACAAGCTGCCTTCTCCACAAGCCGGCAGACTCTGCAGCACCCGAGCTTCGGCGTGCCCTCCCACTGTCCAGTTTTCACCCCGTATGGTAGTGGGTTGGTTCCCTGGACTTCGCCCAGAGCTGGAGAATCAGTCCAGTGGGACGTCTTTGTCTCCCCATTCGAGAAAACTGGCCGGTTTTCAGCCGCCCGCCCTCTCTGCTGGCACGCGCTCCAAACCTCTCCCCGCAGGAATCTTTCAACGCTGTCCACCACTGCTCCTCCGAGTCACAGTGTCTTATTTTCACTTTTATTTGTGGAATTTTCACTCGGCCAGCTTTCTGGTGATTCTGGAAGGTGTTTATTCTTTAGTTAAGTTGTAGTATTAAAATTGCTGAGTATGACGGCAAGATAGGTTTTTTACCTATGCCGCCATCTTGGTTCTCAGTTCAATTCTTTATAAAAATAAAATTTTATCAAAAAGTTCCCAGGAAATACTTTATTTAGAGATACAAAATAAACTTTATATCATGACATTGACAAATATAAAGTTGTCTTTTCTGCCCATGACTTTTTTAAAAAACCAACTGGATTAGTGTCTCTGAAAAAAGAAAAGGCAACTTTAGTCAAACTGCCATTCAAATTAGCATGGCTCAATCAATCCAAGAACATAAAAAAATATTCAATTTTATAAAGATATAATTACAACTTTAATATACTGAAATAAATTGTGGTTTAAATGCTACAGACTGATTAACAATGTCCATGATTTTAAATTATTTAATTAGTATTGATGTCTAGATAATTCCCATTCTTGCAATATTTAGCAGCTTTTATTCAATGTTCTTTATCCTATTGACTACCCCCATCCTTGTTTTAACTTACCAATAGCATTAAGTAAAACTGCATTATTGTAATACTCTTATTTTCCTCATTAAAATAAAAATTAGGTTGCATATTTTCTTTAAAATTTACTTACATGGTCTATTTTAAAATATGTTTATGTGATATGTTCCCATTTTCAAGTTTTCCTATTGTTGACACTTGCCATTTATGAATTATTATTTGACAATAATCTAAAGTAATCCAGCCTCCTATTCCAACAGTGATATTCTAAAGTAATTGAGTATTCAATTCACTTTTTAGCATTTAAGACAATGTGTTGTTTTTCCCTCCATAGTCCACAAAATGGCCATTGGCCTTTATCTTTATATTGTAGAATCACGGAAGAAATAAAAAGCGTCTAGCTGTGAAATGATCAACAAGATTAGGATATCTATGGCTTTGAATTTTTGTGGTATTACTTCCTAGCACTGTAACCTTATAAAAGTTATTTGATGTATCTGAGTCTTAATTTCTGTATCTTTCAATAGTAGAAGATTTGTATTTTATTTTTATGATTTATATGATTAATGTAACATGCTTTGAACAAAGCCTACCATATTATAAATGCTCAATAAATTTTAACCATCTTTTCCTTCTTATTCTATCATATTTCTTTTCTATTATATTCTCATTTCCCTCTTCTTTTTCTCTTTCCTCTTACTGACCCTTGGCTGGTATTCAAAATGCACATCTCAGGCTAGCAGTTTATTTATCAAGGAGAGAAAAAAATCTAAATCAATTTTACAAATATCACAAATAAGTATTTGGCCTTTCATGAAGTTGCCAATGTTCCTCTCTGTTAGCCGTGCCAAGGTAAAGATACAGGCCTCAGAGTCAGAAATAGCTTGTTTTTAATTAAAGACCATTATTCACTATAGGGCCACTGTGAAAATAAAATGTAAATTTCTTAGTGCAGTATCTGGCAAATAGAAAACTATGAAGTAATACCGATGATAAAATCATTACAAGAATGGTATCAGTAAGGGTACTTGTAACTCTGTAAGTCCTGTGTCCCAGTTACCAGTCTGCTCATAAATGTGGCCCAACCAAGTCAAACACAATCATTAGAGCTGGGGTATAACTCCTGATCCCCACATGATTCTTCAGCTATGACTACATGAGGACAGTAATAACAGGATCTCTAATGTCTTCTGTCTTTTTTTCCAAAAAAATAAAAATTAGGGCTTCTACATTATTTATTTATAAGTTTTTATAAGTTAGTCTGTATAAGAACTGATAGAGAGATATTAGAGATTTGTAGAAAAAAATTTATTTACGTCTTGAAAGTAACTGTGATAAATATGACATACTTGATACACACAAGAAATACTGATGTTTATTCATTTTAATGGAAAGAAGACAATGCAGTTCATTGAAGAATAATCTTAATTTAAAAATATATTTCTCATAAATGATTTAATAAAGAACTCACAGAATAAAAATAAATTTTCAGAAATAAACAAATAAAATCAGTCTATAAAAAAACAGCCTAATAAAACAGCCTATTAATCAAAAACAGGAAGATTAAATCTTCATACAAATTTTTAGAAGAAAATACACGGTTAATAATTAACTGTTGATATAAAAAGTCAAATTCAAGCAACAATATTTGAATGATTCTAAAGTAATAAAACCTGTTTGGGTCAACTTCTTTCAGATTTAAATTTATAGATGTAATGGAAGAAGCCATGTAAAATTATCAAGAAAGTGATAAATGATAAAAAATAAATACATCTTAAGAAAAGAAAGGAAAGCTAACCCAACTGTACCTGCAGACAGTTGACTACCTGGCTTAAGTTGTTGTTTAAACAGACAAAACTAACAATGCACGAAACTTCACAAACTATCCTTTTACTTTAGATTAAAATAAAAATGTAAAAACATATTGCAATGTGAAAATAATGCAAAATACATTGAAACAAAAATCAAGTATAATAAATTAAAATATTATTAAGACCTGAAAAACTGTACTTTGTAAATTATACATCCTAATAAGTATTTCAAAAGGAACTACTCGTAGATTAAAAACACAACACCTAATCATAACGTATCTTTTTATCAACTTCAAAAAGTACAGTACACTCATAGCTTCTAATAAAAGCCAAATTGTAAATATCTATAAAATCCACTTATATTATGGTAATCTAAAATTTGTTTATGCACAAATACTCATTGTGATTACCAAACTTAGTAACATATATTAAGAAAAATGTCTTAAATATACAAATAGAAATTTATTTCCAAAGAAAATATTTATGAAATATTCTAACATTTCTCTGCATAAATACTATGTTAAAGAACAGTTACTAATTTAGAAGAAACAAATATGTTTTACATATTATTCCTATTTCTAATTGTAATCTCATCTATGTGATTTTAAGTTATATGCTAAAGTATATACCACATAGAGTCCAAAAATCCACCATTCCTTTATATTACAACAGATCCTAAATATCTAACAAGGACAACAATTTTTAAAGGACATTCAGACTTACCCCATTTAATGGATATGTTTTCCATCCTAGCTCTCCCAGCACAGTTGTTGTATCAAGCAACACAACTGCAATTAAATAAACAAAAAACTTGCATGAATATCTCAAATCTTACTATGATTCAATATATTAGCTTTAGTAAGTTGTATTATTTTAAATTATACCTGGTATATACTAAGTATTTATAAATAATGATAAAATACATGAGGTGGTTATAAGTTAATTTTAAAATATGTAATTTGTGTATATCAATGTTAAATGAAACAATTTAATAACAAAGTCATTGTTAATAGCTGTCTTCCACATCTACACTAATAAAAGAGTAAGATGCAAATTGACCGTACCTTCGCAACACCCACCAGCCAATCAGGAGTATGCAAATTAACCCAACAAAGAGGGCAGGTTAATTTGCATAGGTGCCAAGCAGCCAGGGGCAGAGCAGGAAGCTTGTGTTGTTGCCCTGGCAACAGCACAGGTGTTCCACACCATCCCAGCTGCTCTGGGCCTCTGGGCAGTGTGGGAAGGTGGAAAGGTGGTTCTGGGCCAGAGCGAAGGTGATGCTGCCAGCAAGGGTAAGGAAGGCCCATTCTTGCACAAGTCTTCATATATAGAGCCTCTAGTAGAAGCACAGAACAGATTGTGGAATCTCAGAGGGAAAGCAGGGGAGAGTGGATAGGTGAGAAGAGATCAACCAAAGAACTTGTATGCATATATGCATAACCCACAGACACAGACAATAGTGTGGGGAAGGCCTGGGCAGGGGCGGGGGCAGGCTAGAAGAGGTCAATGGGGGAAAAGGGAGGACATATGTAATACTTTCAATAATAAAGTTTTAATTTAAAAATTAAAAAAAATAAACTAGCCATTATCTAAAATTTATAAAATAACAACCTTTGTTTCCCTCTCCTCTCATATATGGTCCTTCTGTACCACATTAGAAAAAGAAAGGCTGTATTAAAGCAGGCTTCTCTGTTTTCTTTGTGTTATTAAATGCCCTTACTAGTACATATTATTGGCAAAGTATGAAAACAATTCTTATGAATAAATCTGAGATCTTTAAAGTATAGATTCCATTGTTACTATATTTGCCAGATAGTATATTAACTAGCAAGGGAGGCAAAAACAAAAATAAAAACCACACATCATTTTCTTAACCAAAAGTCATTCATAATCTGATGGAAAAGGCAGATATGCAAACAAATAATTAAAATATATACTGACTAAAATATAATATGACTATATAATTGCCTAGCAATCAAGTAGGATAAGGCTGGCAGGGCAAGTCTCAGAGGACTTAACAAAGGAGATACTATTTGAGCTGGGCTAGGATGAGGGGTCTTCATCAGATGTGACAAGCAACAAATATTTATTTTCCTTTTAGAATACCTTCTATAAAATAACTAAGCTATAACTTGGTTCTCAGTTTCTGATATGGGGACCAGGAGTGGGAATTATTTTAAGGGAAGAAGGAGGACAGAAATGAGAGAGGAAAGCAGCAAAGATTAACTGGGGGGAAATTTGCAGAGTTTACAGCAGGTAAATTCTTGGGGCTCGTGATTCAGCAGATCTTTATTTTTAACTACTTATTACCTCCAGTTCCACCAGTAGGCCATAAACCACAGTTTGAGAAACAATGCTTTCTCATCTCATTATGACTTTTAGTCTTCATCTAGTTAAAAAAGTGGAGTTTATTTGTTCCCTTTTTGTCATTTAAAAATATCATTAGGAGTACATTATTTGGTATCTGCTATTTAGTGTCTATTGTAAACATTCTGTCATTTTTCTTATTTGAATCACTATGATACATACATTGATTTAAAATATGAAACTACGTTTTAAATTTCTGGGGTAAACTCTATTCATTGCAGAATATCCTTTCAGTACTATTCAAATCTATTTACTAAACTTATATAAAACTGAGCTATAATTCCTTAATTCATTTTTACTGTGCAAAATCTCTAACATATTTTAACATGAGAGGCCCAGTGCATGAAATTTATGTACTGGAGGGTGGTCTGCCAGCCTGAGCAGCCCCTAACCATACCCTTGCCAACCTGATTGATGCCTAACTGCTCCCCTGCTGGCCTGATCACCCCAACTGCCCTTCTCTGCCAGCCCAGTCTCCCCCAACTACCCTCCCTCTTATGCAGGCCTGGTCACTTCTAACTGCCCTACCCTGCTAGCCTGATCGCCCACAACTGCCCTCCCCTGCTGGCCATCTTGTGGTGGCCATCTTGTGTACACATGGTGGCAGGATCTTTTACCACATGGGGGCAGCCCTCTTGTGTGTTGGAGTGAGGGTCAATCTGTAAATTACTCTTTTATTAGATAGGATAGAGGCCTGGTGCATGGGTGGGGCCAGCTGGTTTGCCCTGAAGAGTATCCCAGATCAGGGTGGCCAAGGGGCCTGTGGAGGTTTGCAGGCCAGCCACACCCCTCAGCAACCCAAGTGGAGGCTCTGGGATCTGGGATTAATTTATGTCTGCAATTGAAACTTTGTAGCCTGGAGCGGAGCCAAGCCTTCTGCTCATTCCAAGGCAGCAGCCATTTCTGTTTGAAACTTCGTAGCCTAGAGTGGAGGCCTAGGCTGGCAACAGCAGGTGGAAAGCTTGGCTCCCTCGGTTGCCGGGGAAACCCAAGCCTTCCTCCTGCTCTCAGTGGTGGCAGCTATCTTGGTTGGGGTGTATTTGCATAATCTGTTGCTGGCTGGCTGGTGAGCATGGCTGTGGGCGTGGCTTGTGGGTGTAGCAAAAGTGCGGGGTCAAATTTGCATATTACTCTTTTATGAGATAGGATAGAGAAAACAGTACATTGGACCCACATGTAGTCATCATTTGGCTTCAATAAGTACTAGCATGGCCAATTTTATTTCATGTTTATCTATTCTCCCACTCCAATATTTCTTTAAAGAAAATTCTAGTAATCATATAATTTTATCTGTAAAAATTCCAGTAATCATATAATTTCATCTATAAAATAAGTATTTATTTTATATATAACTACAGTATCTTAATAAAGTACTACAAGAAGTAATTCCTTAATGTCATCAAGTAGCTAGTGTCTCAACTTGTTTTAACACAAAATCAGTATCTAATAAGTACTATAAATTACAGTGAATGGACATTACTTTTAAAGTGTTTTCTTTAATCAATACATTTTCCTATTATATTTTTAGATTTATTGAGGCGTGATCAAGCTGTGGAATACTCTCAAAATTTCCCCTGTGGTCCTGTATAGTGAGTCTCTTCCCCACCAAGCCCCTGGCAACCACTCATCTGATTTCTGTCCCAATGGTTCTGCCTTCCCAAAATGTCAAATGAATGAATTCATACAGCAGGCAGTCTTTGAGTTTTTGTGTGTGTTTTTTTTTTAATGTTAATACAGTGTATTTGAGATTCATCTATGTTGCTGTATTAATAGTTAAGTTCCTTTTTACTGCTGAAAAGTATTCTACTGTGGCATTTCCTACTCGATTGATATGTGGGCTATTTGCAGTTACAGAATTATAAATAAAGCCACTGTAACATATCATTTACAGATTCTTATAGAAACCTATGCTTTCTTTCTTCTATGTTACATAAAAATTACTGGGTTTTGTGAGAAATACTTTTTTTAAGTGTCATATTCTAAAATGGCTATAAAGTTTTGCATTCCCATTAAAGGAATATTTTATTTTCCTATTGCTCCACATCCTTGGTATTATCAAGTTTTTGAGGAAGGTAACGTATGCAACAGGATCTCATTGCTTTAATGTTTCCTTAATGATTAGATAGTTTATCTTTTTCATTACTTGAAATCAAATTTACTAAATAAAACAAGGTTGTATGTGACACTTTTTGGATTTTCCTAATCATAAAATATCATTAAAAAGTGCTTCTTTACTTCCTGTATTTCCTTTAAATTAAAGATCTATTTAATGTCTTGATCTGATTCAGGTTCCATTTATTTTTATATTTTGTAAGATTACTTTATTAGTGGTGTTTCATAACCTTTATACCAGAAAACAGGGACAATATTAATTTCCACTAGGATCACTGAGAAAGAAATCCAGAACCATCTTGCATAGGCTTCAATTGGGCAAATATAATTTGATCAAAAACAAGGTTAATGACTGGAATTAAAATATTTCAAATATGCTTAAATCTATGCATTTGGAATGGGTTTTAGAGACAGGGCAGTGAGTCTTAGAGAATAAAGAGGGCCCATGGGTGATGAATACATATGTGAAGGGCAGAAATAACTCCAAGACTCCAAAATGCTTATCGTACTTGTACAGAGGAAAAAGAAATGCCACAGGATAATGGGGAAGGGAAAGGAAGACATACATTCACAGAGGATAAAAAAGGTCACAAGGTATCAGGAAGAGAGAAACATATTTTCACAGAAGATAGAAAAATGTAGCAAGATAAGGGGGGAGAGAAAGGAGGAGGCACCATCTGGGCTTTGAACTTTGAAACTGATATCCTGCAAAAGAGGATCAATTATGAAAGGACAGGGTTGAAAAACGGGGGGAATGGGTCCAGTAAGAAAGGAGCATAGATAGACAAAGAACTACAGCCTTTTAAACCCGGAGACAAAGAGACTCAGACAGATTTTTGATTTTCGATTTTTTCCATTAGAGAGAAAGAGTGTAGGTTTTTTCTGCATTTGGAGACCCCTTAATGGGAAAGTTTGTATATGTTTTCAATAAACTTCCACATTTTTATCAAAGAAGGTTTTAGTCCATGAGTTTATTTTTCAACTTCGTAGGGAAAGGACCATGGAAGAATCTGCACTCTGAATCCCATGTTTCACATTCAAAATGAGAGAATGCACCATTAATAAATTTTGCAGCATACTAGGAAGTCATTATTTATATAACTGGTAAATAATCTGAAAGGAATTAAACACTTATTTTGCTTTTTCTATATGAGCTATTTCTGAGTAAGGAAATAAAGAAATGTTTTTGTCATTAAAATATTTCATTTAATAAATGAAGAAAAAATGACCAAATTAGTCTATATCATTTTCTACTCTTAATAAATTAATATATTTAGCTAACAGTTTCCAATGGCTGCTGACCTCCATTACAAAAAATAATAGCATACACAGGGGCTAGAGCTTTATAAAAGAATTTCTGTGTAGTTTCATCTACATCATATCAACAATAATTCTAAGAAGCCTAGAAGTAACAAACAGAAAATACAGAAAGGCTAAGTACATATCTTATGTGTACACACACACAAACACACACAAACACAAATATACAAATATACAAAAAAATATATCTAATGGCATCTGATCATCCACAGTAACATGAACAACCTGAAATATTTAAGAAAAAAGCTAAAGATACTATAATAAATATTCAAAACTACAAACTTACTTCATTATCAAATAAAAGGTATTTTATTTTTGGTGTATACTATTCAGAAGTACATAATACCATTATCTACTTTGTGGGAACATGAAAGCTTTGTCATTTAGCATATTAATATATCTGGAATACAACATTATTTCCCTAATAAAATGATGATACTAATCATAATCGATTTAGAAAAGACTTCCTTTATATTTTCCTTCAGTAATATCTGAATTATCCTATATATTGTTGTTTTTAAACACCCAGTTTACAGATGAGAAAATTGAGTTTCAGGGGAGATTAAGTAATTTTTCTGAAAATCACTAAATATTATATTTGGATTCCCTCCATTTAAACCTAAACCTTTTTTTTAAAGTGTTGTTTTCTTCCTGTTTTAAGTTTGAATATAAAAAGTTATTATTTGTTTTCATTTTTAAAAAATTTTGTAGGTGCAGCAAACCATCATTATTTCTTTTTTTAATTGCAAGTTGTCATAGGTTTCATCTGTATAATGGTTTATACAGAAAATGTATCATTACTACATACAAACCCTGACATTTAACTTAAGGGATTTTATGAAGTAGAGTGTTCAAAAATCTAAAATATGAATTGAAGCCCAAAAAGGGAGATTTGTTTTTTTGTAAATTGCATATAGGATTTATACTGATTAGTTCATATAAATATTTTTTTCTAAAACATATTTAGGCTATTTGGTTCTCCAAATTTATAATTTGTAAACTGTATTAATTTTAAAACAAACAAAAAAGTAAAACATGTAAATACATGTACATCCTTAGAAAGAATATTTTGGTTTCTTCATAAAATAAAATTTACATAATTACTTTATTATATTCATTAAACTGCAATCATGCCTTTTACAAATTTATAAGAACAGTAAAGTTTCAAATTTGTATTCCAGACAAATGAATTATACATTTATACTAGAATAAAACTGAGGGATTTTGAAAACTTTAATATCATTACACATGATAAATGTTAAATTTTATCATTTGTTTCATATATAAGCCCCCCACAAATTCGAGTTTTCCAGGAACATTAATTGCATTAATCCCAGCAAGGTGAGAGCTCCTCCTGCTGGTTCTAAACAAAAGTTATCCAGTCCCGACCAGAGTATAAAAAGGCTGTAAACCAAAACAGGAAATAAAATTATAATGTAATGACATTGACTCCAATAAAAAGTCAATACTTTTTATTTAATGGCATACTTCTAAATATAACAAGATTAACACCTATTATTTATTTAAAGAGTATAATGAAAATATATTTATTCATATCATAATAAATGAGAAATCTGATAAATCAAAAAACACATGCAAGTAGTAGAGCATGTGTATATGTGTTTCTACATTTAACAAGACACTATCTGAATGTCATCCTGTTTAGATTATGCTTTAAAATGACATTCATATGACCATATTAATTAATCTAGTTTTTATATAATTACATTTTTTTGATTGACAAAAATCAAAGCTTTTATTTTCAGGTCTGTAGATGATGATACAGTCAGTATCTACCCTCACATAGAATACCAATATTGAATGCCTAAAAAATCAAACATACATTGTTTTAAGTAAGTGTCATATTATGTTTATCTGTGGTATGTTCTTCTATGTAGTAGTATTATTTTTAAGGCAACATTTTCCAAAAATGATAACTCCTTTCTAAAAATAAAAACTATTTTTGTCCAGAAATGGAGATCAATATTTGTTCATTAGATGTACTTATAGCATTTTATTTTGTTGTGGCTTTCTTATTCCTATTGCTGCTTATTTTTAATATAGGCATCGCTCATAAATAATCTCTCTACCACATGAGAGTTTGGAAATCCTATTGGAAAGATAAGATAATATGAATATAGTGATGTTAAATAGATTTCTCAAAATTAGAAAATTAAATCAAATCTGAAACTTTTGAACACCTACTCTTTGACTTTCTACTCTCCTAGAAAATATTTTCAGAAAGCATATTCAAAACTATCTCTGTCTCTTCTGAAACACATCACTCTTTTTTAGTTCGTATAGAAAAATAAGCTATAATAACTAGAAATTGTTTTCTTTCACAATCGCCTTAAATAGAGCAAAAGAGCAAAAAATTCAACATAGTTTGCTATTTAGAAGGCAAGATATACCATTAAGTAAGAACTGCCACTGAAAACCTCCAAACACTGAATGGTTAATAGCTGATTAAAACTAATAATGTTCATCATCACTGCCACACCTCCCTATTTTGCTCTAAGAACTTATATATGGTTCTCCTGCTTGACACAGCTGTATATACTTCAGTCTCAACATCACTTCTAAAGCCTGCAGATAGATAGGTCTTAACACAGAGACCTAAGGAGAACCCAGGTATGGCGCCCAAGGTCAGCAGATGATAGTGACCTGAGCAAGGTCATTAAGCCTTATCAATGAATCAGCTGACAAGTCAGTTATCTCCCCTCAAAATTGTTCAGTTATTTACATGGTTTAAAAAGAAAAGATTTTGTGTGTTTCTAAGTGATACCTACATTTTTCATTTGGACATCTTCAGCACTTTAATCTTAAATAAGCCAAGTAATTCATTTAGAACGTGCATTATTTCCATTTGTTTCACTTATATAGAGTTTAAACAAATAAAAAGTCTATTTGGCTTCAGTCTTAGATTTGCTAATCTTATCTTACTTAATAATAGACAAACATGTAAATGGACCATACCTCCACTATACCACCAGGCAATCAGAAGTGATATGCAAATTAACCCAACAAAGATGGTGGTTAATTTGCATACACAGGCACTAAGTGATGGGGTGGGACGCTTGTGTCATCATGGCGATGACGAAGGTGTGCTGCCCCAACCCTGGTCTCTCAGGGCATCTGGGCAGTGTGGAACGCGGGGCCGGAGCAGAAAGAGGGAGCTCCTGGAACGGAAAGAGGTGGCTCTGGGGCCTGAGTGGAAAGGCGGTGCTGGCAGCCAGGGAAAGGAAAGCCCATTCTAGCATGGATCTTTGTGCACCAGGCCTCTAGTATTTAATAAATGTTATCTTTTTTTTTTTTAATCTTTTATTGATTTTTTACAGAGCAGAAGGGAGAGGGATAGAAAGTCAGAAACATCGATGAGAGAGAAACATCGATCAGCTGCCTCTTGCACACCCCCTGCTGGGGATGTGCCCGCAGCCAAGGTACATGCCCTTGCCGGAATCGAACCCGGGACCCTTCAGCCTGCAGTCCGACGCTCTATCCACTGAGCCAAACCGGTCTCGGCAATAAATGTTATCTTATTATGTCTCACAGAAACTCACAAAACTTATTAGATATGCCCATTTAATCCTCACCCTAGAATCTGTTTTTTTTTTTTTTATCTCTTTAGAGAGTGAGGGAGGGAGAGCAGAGAGAGAGAGAGAAACATTGATGTGAGAGAGAAACTTTGATCAGTTGCTTCCTGTATGCATCCAACCAGGAATTGAACTCCAACCTAGGTATGTGCCCTAACCTGGAATCAAACCCAAGACTCTTCAGTACATCGGATGATGTTCCAACTAACTAAGCCACACTAACCAGGACATTACATATACCCATTTGGCACAAACCTCTTCTCCATTACTTACAAGCATCAGAAGAGACTTCTTGCCATTCTAGTTCTTTCTTGTATTTCTCACGTGTCTTCCCCCATGGGCTTTGGACACTCCCTTCTTTTAGGGTGGGGATATATGAAACTCAAGGTTTTAAACTCACTTAAATCGTTGTTGTTTTTTGTTTTTGTTTTTGTTTTAAATATATTTTATTGATTTATTACAGAGAGGAAGGGAGAGGGATAGAAAGTCAGAAACATCGATCAGCTGCCTCTTGCACACCCCCTACTAGGGAAGTGCCTGCAGCCAAGGTACATGTCTTGACCGGAATCGAACCCGGGACCCTTCAGTCCTCAGGCTGACGCGCTATCCACTGAGCCAAACCGGTTTCGGCTTAAATCATTGTTTTAATGGCTCTAGTGAAACATATTATGACTACTTATTTGGAAGTTTTTATTTACATATATATATATATATATATATATATATATATATATATATATTGTGCCAGTGACATCCACTGAAGCTAGTGAACCAGCCCAATGGGGGGTATGGGGTTGGCAGCCAACCTCCCAAGGCCCCTCCCACCAGCTGTCCCTCTCCCAATGGGCCCCCACCACCCTGTTCAGGAGCAGGGCCAACCAGCCAACTACCTGTGGCCCCTCCCCCAGCCAGCTCTGCCCCCGATTACCCCCACACACCAATCCAGGTTGGGGCTGGCTAGCCAACCTCTCACAGCCCCTCCCCTGGCTGCTGATCTCTGGTTGGCACCCCACCCCATTTGGGGGAGGGGCATGCCAGCCAACTGTCCATGGCCCCTCCCCCCAGCCAGCCCGACCCTGATTGGGACAGGCTGGCCAGCCAATTTCCCACCATCTCCTCCTCCCAACAGGTCCAACCCCAATCCACCCTGATTGAGGCCAGGCTGGCCAGACCCCAGCCATGCACGAATTTGTGCACTGGGCCTCTAGTCTACAATATAATGGCCATGTCAATACAAAACCATTTCTATATAAAGGAATAATCATCTTAAAAAATATTAAATCCTTACTTTAAAAAGAAACAATAGTGGCTTTACACTGGGAAGAAAAAATGACTTCCACTGAAAGCTAAAAACAAACATTATATTAGTAAAAAAGAGTAATTTTTCCCTTGAAAATTTAAGGAATATTTTTTTCCTACAAATTTTTACTTCTCCATTACACTTAAATGGACATAATGAAAATAGTTTTTACCCTCCTTTATGGACTGATAGAGTCACAAAAAATGTTCCTGGATTTTACATTAAGACATTGTGACATATTTCAATAAATATTTGTTGAATCTGTTATATTTAAGACTATATTAGCTACTGCAGGGCAGAGAGAGTTTATAAAACAATGTCTGCCCACAGGAATACCTGGGTCATTTTTTTTTCACTTCTACTCTTAGGATTTTGCGTCAACCTACACACCACAGTCTATTCAAACATAAAAATAGCAGAACAGACTAAAATGCCCTGTTTAGAGGGCTCCGATGAAGAAACGATGCAGCTATTTAGTAGGATGTATGGAATTAAATTGCTGTTCCAGAAGGCAGACATCCAATAGCACATCAACGTCACCATCACAACTTCAGTAACTGGACCACTTATTTCGGCTTTTATAGAAGTGCTAAGGAATGAATAGACTGTAAATGCATCCCAGGAGTCAAGAGCAAGGGAAACAATAATTTTCTACCTGAAAAAGCCTCTCCAAAATAATCCCAAATTCAAGAAATCTCTGCTAAATTTGTCATGATAGTGTTCCAGAGTGGGAGATTTTTTTTTTAAGTTTAGGTAAATATCAGAAGTAACCAATTTTTTAAAAAATATATATTTTATTGATTTTTTACAGAGCGGAAGGGAGAGGTACAGAAAGTCAGAAACATCCATGAGAGAGAAACATCGATCAGCTGCCTCTTGCACACCCCCCACCGGAGATGCGCCCACAGCCAAGGTACATGCCCTTGACCAGAATCGAACCCGGGACCCTTCAGTCCGCAGTCCGACACTCTATCCACTGAGCCAAACTGGTCTCACTTAGCATACCTAAAAATCACACCACATCAGCAAGTCTTCACAGGACTACATTGAAATATAATTTGAAAAATTCCAACTTTTATTTGTCCATATAAATTACTCCCTGTTTTACATTATATCTTCTATGTGATTCCTATTTGCTTTTTAACAGTATGGCTACAGTACTATGTGATTGTGTAAACTTGGCCAAGTCATAACTCTTATTCTACCAATTGGTTGGAGTTGCTCTGCCCTAAACCAAATAATTCTCTAAGTCTTAGTAATCACCCCAATTTTGCTCTCAACAGTCTTTGGTCTTGTTAGCCATCCATTCTTTTAGGGTATTATGGCTTAGTATGTAATAATAACAAGTGAAAGTTTGTTTATTGTATGATAGGGGATGATTTTATCTTCTTTACCTTTGAATTTATCTTGTCAATTGATCCACTAAAGCATCTTTGAGAATGATCTAAGGATAGTACTGTAATTTTCTTATATTTCCACCACCCCCTCTCTCCAAATAATTTCAGTAATATGAACCATACTGAGTTCCTTTTGTCTCTAAAACAGCTAGATTCAAATTGCCAGTATTTAAGACTCTTCTGTAAAGCAACTAACTAAACTCTTCATGAACACTTAAATTTCAGTCAGCTGCCTATAAAACATGTTTATGAGGTCATGAAACTTGATAATCTGTTCATACAGCAATATATATTCTAAGAAGATGTTGCAAAAGGAATATTTTAAATAAAATGTTATTTTCTAACCTTTTAACCACAATTTCAACATCTTTGTCAAAAAATGTGTGTTGCCTTCTGAATTGTTAAATTGAACTGTACTAAAGGTTTTGGTTAGTAGCATTGCCTGTGGAACTAGCACAGTCTATAACGAGAGAAATAGGAAGGAAAAATGTGAGAACACAATAAAACATTAAGGCAACCAGTTGTACCATTTACACATTAAATAGCTTTTAGCATAATTATTTGAAAATAGAGTAATGAGAATCATGTAGGACAACTTCCTACTGAAAACTACTGATGTAATGATACAGCAAATATGATGCCAGATTTAGAGGCCATGAACTTCCAGACAGCTGATCTTCTGTGGCATATTTCTGTACTGCAGAGGAGTCAGGAGGAGGGATGGTTCATAAATGAAACATTTACAAACGTGACCCATGCCAAGAGCAGCATGGCTTCATTTCAGAGAAAAGAATGACAGATGCAAGTTTTATCGTTGGCAGAAAAATCCTACATAATAAAAGGGTAATATGCAAATCGACTGAACAGCAGAACGACTGGTGGCTATGACAGGCAATGACCACCAGGAGGCAGACGTTCAACTCAGGAGCTGACCCTGGTGGTCAGTGCGCTTCCACAGGGAGAGTGCCACTCCACCAGGAGCCAGGCTCACAGCTGGTGAGCCCAGCAGCTATGGTGGGAGCCTCTCCTGCCTCCGTGGTAGCTCTAAGGATGTCCTCTGAGGGCTTCCGGACTGCAAGCGGGCACAGGCTGAGCTGAGGGACCACCCGAGCGCACAATTTTTGTGTGCCCAGCCTCTAGTATAAAAGAAAACAAAACAAAAGACAGGCATTATCATCATTGCCCTGTATGAAAGACAAGTCATAAGCGCCTATCACCAGGATCTTGTGCAGTAAATGCAACAGATATGATGATGACATTTTGTAATTAAAGCAAATGAATATTTTATCCAACACAGGTTTCTCAGTTATAATTAAGAATAAAAAAGTAGGTGCAGGCTTCCAATAAGGCATTGATCAGTTTTAATTCATTGATCACACAAGATCTGGATATGGTAAAAAATGTAAAATGTTGAGAAACTCTTAGTGAAGTTATAAGGACCCTATTCCAACCTGAGCTTTCATGACTGAGAAACTCAATTTTCATCCCTCCAAGGCAAAATAATCATATTTCAGGAGACTGATTTTTGCTTATCAGGCAAATAGGAGACTGATTTATAAATGAAAAGAACTATTTATTTACTGATCATTTGTGTCCCCAAGGAATCTTCTACCTTGCAGGTAAACATATTCAAGAGACCAAATCAGGAATTAAAGATTTATTTGAAAATGCTCAATTACTGAAAAGGAGTAACCTGTTTTACTTTCTAAAATCCTCTACAACTATTTCTATTTAAGGAGTAAATAATTTTATCTACCCATTTTAAAGCTCTTAACTGTAAGTAGTACTGAATAAACAGTAAGTTTTCTACTTAAAACATATTTCCTTTTTAACACTATTCACAAGGCATATTATGATTTCCATAGTTATAACCAGTTATTGGCTAAATTTTGAAAGACCTAATTTTTTTTTTAGAAAAATATTTGGCTTTTTTTTTTTTGGCATATATCTGTCCAATTTTCCCAAAACCATTTATGAAAGAGACTGTTCTCAACTCCATTGTATGTTCTTGGCTCATTTGTCAAATATTAACTGCGCATGATGGCGTGGTCAATTTCTGGGTTCTCTGTGCTGTCCCATTGGTCTGTATGTGTGGTTTTCGAACTGTTTTGATTACATGGGTTTGTAGTGTAACTTGATATGAGGTATTGAAATCCATCCAACTTTTTTCTTCTTTTTCAAGATTTCTACGGCTATTCAGCCTCTGTTTTGGTTCCATATAAATTTTTGGAATATTTTTTTATATTTGTGAAATATGCTGTTGGTATTTTAATAGGGATTGCATTGAATTTATAGATTTCTTTGGGTAGCATGGACATTTTAATAACGTTAATTGTACACAGCCATGAACACTTGTTTATATCTTCCTCTATCTATTTTTTTCAACATTCTGTAGTTTTCCAAGTACAAGTCTTTTACCTCCTTTGTTAAGTTTATTTCTAAGTATCTTAATTTTTTTCTTTCAATAGTAAACAGGATTGTTTTTAGTTTCTCTTTCTGAGAATTTTTTATTGGTATATAAAAATGTCATCGATTTCTGAGTGTTGATTTTGTATCCTGCTACATTGCTGAATTCACTTATTAAATTTAATTATTTTTTTTGGTTTTCTATGTATAATATCATGTCCTCTGCAAACAATGAGTTTTACTTTCTCCTTTCCAATTTGGATGCTTTTTGTGGTTTCTTCTTGTCTGCTCACTGTGGCTTGCACTGCTAGTACTATGTTGAGTAAGAATGGTGAAAATGGACACCCCTGTCTTGTTCTACAATACACAAGAATAAACTCAAAATGATAAAAGACCTAAATGTAAACTGTGGAACCATAAAAATCCTAGAAGAAACCATAGGCAGCAAAATCTCAGACATCTCTCATAGCAATATGTTTATGGATTTATCTCCTAGGGCAAGGGAAACTAAGGAGAAAATAAATAAATGGGGCTAAATCAAAATAAAAACCTTCTGCACAGCAAAGGAGACCATCAACATAATGAGAAGGGAACCCACAGCATGGGAGAACATATTTGGCAGTGATATATCTGACAAAGGGTTAATCTCCAAATTATATTGGGGACTCATGCAACTTAACAAAAGGAAGATAAACAATCCAACTTTTTAAAAAATGGGCAAAGGAGCTAAATACATAACTTCTCCAAAATGGACATACAGATGGCAGAGAGAAATATGAAAAAAATGCTCAAAGTCACTGATCATCAGAGAGATACAAATTAAAAGGACAATGAAGTATCACCTCACACCTGTCAGAATGGCTACAACAACAAGTCAACAAATGACAAGTGCTGGCGAGAATACGGAGAAAAAGGAACCCCAGTACACTGCTGGTGGCAATGCAGACTGGTGCAGCCAGTATAGAAAACAGTATGGAGTTTCCTCAAAAAATTAAATATGGGACTGCCATATGACCCAGTGATCCCACTTACACGAATATATCCTAACAATCTCAAAACACTGATATAAAAGAATGTATGCACCCCTTTGTTCATAGCATCTGCATTTACAATAGCTAAGATCTGGAAACAACTCAAGTGCCCATCAGTAAATGAGCAAATACAAAAGCTATGGTACATTTACGCCAAGAAATACTATGTGGCAGTAAAAAAAAGGATCTCTTACCCTCTGGGACAGCATGGGGGGACCTGGAGAGCATTATGCTAAATGAAATAAGCCAGTCAGAGAAATACAAGTATCACATGATCTCACTCATTATGGAAATCTAATGAACAAAATAGATCCAGAGACAGAAGCAGGGAACATAATGTCAAATCTCAGAGGGAAGGTGGGGATGGATGAGGAGATATTAACCAGAGAACTTGTATGTACATATGCATAACCCATGGACACAGACTGTACGGTGGTGAAGGCTTGAGGCAGAGGGTGGGACTGGCTAGAAGGTGTCAATGCAGGGAGAAAAGGAAACATACGTAATACATTCAACAATCAATATTTTTAAAAAGATATTTGGTTCTACCCATACACTCTTTTTAATAACCAAGTAGCATATATTTTTTCCAAGGATTCTTACATGTGAGTAAAATAAATCCCAATTACTGAGTTAACTTTATAGTTTCAAATAAGGTCAGAGAATAGCATTTGCTGATCATGCCACATAATTTTGGAAAGAATCTAAACTTTTAGACATTTGGTTGACCAGATTGTTTCTGTCTTTGGTTGTTCTTTATAAACATACAGGAGATCTTATTTTTATGACCAAGAATGAGAAGCATTTAAAACAACTTGTTTCTTCTTTGATTTATTACCATTATCTTTACTCAGATTTCTTTAGTTTTTAACCAATATATTTTTTCTACTTCCAGGATATCACATTACATTTTGTTAGCATGCAAATAGTTTCTCCTGCTTTGATGACTTTATTTTAACATATAATCTAAAACTGCCAATTTTTAAATAATGCACAATTCATATATACTTCAGGAATCTTTTTGTTTTCTTTGTTTTTAGATAAAATTTATCAGTTGGGGGCAGGGGTGGTCTACTATTATTTCACTTGCTGTCTATCTCCAAGACAATATCTTTAGCATAAATCTTTCTCTCATGCTTCCAACACAATGCAGATGCCCTTGTTGGTCTGTAAACTGGCCCCTGCACATGTACACAGAGGGCAAGAGCAAGCTGAAGAGGAAGACCCCTCATACTGGTAGGTGGCAGGTTTAATGAGTAAGGGAACTGACATAGGAGGCTTGTTGTGGGATGAAACCTCTACACCTACCCTTCGGAATCTTAAGTTTATATAGGGGCTTCAACTGGGTTTAGTCACATAAACCATCCAGATGTATCAACTACACCTTAGTCTCCCAAGCCTATGTCCCTGGAATAACTTCCACTGTGGAAATGGGGGGTAAAACAGTACACTCCAAGGACAGAGATGTGAGTGAAGGGCCCTCTATCGCCTGGGTCTACGTTATGGGTCAACTGTTCTCAATTACATTCTTCAACGCCCCTCAAAATCAACATGTCTGCTTCTGAGCTCCTTATTTTCCCAAGAAAGGGTAAAATCATCCCCCGATTTTCCTAGTTCAGTTACTGGTAGCCAGCATCTGCTCAGGTGCACAACTTAGGATCCTTGACTCATTCCTCATCTATCAATTTGCAACCTGCACCTTATAGGCAGAATCAATGGCTGCTAAATTGCTCATGTCCTAATCCCAGGAATTTGTGAAAATGCTATATTATGTGTCAAAGGGAAATTAAGATTGCACATGGAATTAAGGTTGCTAATCATTTTACCTTAAAAGAAGACGACTATCCTAGATTATGCAGTGGCCCAATGTAATAATAAATGTCATTAAAAGTAAAACAGACTCAGAGGAAGATGTGTGACTACAGAAGAAAGGCACCGAGAGATGCAACATTGCTGGCTTGAAGATGGAGGAAAGCATCCGTAAGTGAACCCATGTGGACAGCCTCCCAAAGGTGAAAAGGGCAAGGAAATGGATTCTTCCCTGAAGCCTTGAGAAAGGAATACAATCCCACTGACACCATGATTTTAGCTTAGGGAGATTCACTCAACAGATTTATAACCCACAAAGTTGTAAGAATAAATGTGTCTTGTTTAAACTGCTAAGTCTGTGATTATTTGTTTCAATGGCAATACATAACCCACTGGATTTTCTGAATCATCTTCAAATCTATAATTTTTTTCTGTTCTCTACCTATTAAGTCTCTTAAGTGAACTAGGGTCCCTTGGTCTTGTTCCTCTCATTTAATGTGGTAGCCCTTATCACTTATAAAGTTCTACTAAGATATTTGTTACAAATGTATCCTTATTGCTTCATAATGTATATATTGAGCATTCTACCAATTTACCTGAGTATAAAGGTGAATCAAAATAAACAGAGTGCCAATCTTTAAGGTGATTATAATCTAAAGTAAAAAAATAAAAATTTAAAAAATAAACAAATTGTAAAATAAATATATGACTATATATTATGAGAATTGCTATAAATATAATTTAAATTTCAGGCTCAGAGAAAGCCTCTAAAAAGGAGGTAATTATTAGATAGAGTTGAATTCTTCTCTATATTCCTTTTAGACTCCTGATGTGAACTATGTAATAATCAACTGGAAAAGATATGTAACAAGACACTGTTTGTTTATTTTTAACCTAATATTCATTTTACTTTTTAGGTTCTAAAACTTCTTTCTCACTGAATATGTTCTAACACTCCATGGCAAAATACTCAGGAAAATACAACATGACAAGTCTTGTCTTACAAGGTAAACCCTGAATTCCTCTTCATTGCACACAAGACACTCTGGGCTTGGTCTCATCTACCTACCCTATTTATTCTTCTTTATCAGCAGCCCATTCCTACCTCCATTACTCTGATAAACTGGCAATCCTCAACCTTATCTTATCCTCTTACCTCTCCACATTTCATGGCATTATTATTGCTCGGAATACTCTCATTCTGTTGGTCCTACAAGAAGACTTCTAGTCATCACTGAAGGCTGAGTCAAAATATAATTTCGTACAGAACTTTCCCAATTTACCCCTGGAAGATGTCAATGCTCATTTATACTAATGTACCATTGAAATCTGTACGTACTTAACTACTAATAATTATCTTACTTTATGTTACCACGATGTATATTTATTTTCATTTCTTTGTGTAAGTGCTCTTCATAGACTCTAAATTCCTTGAAGGTTAAACCATATATTTTAATCCTCATACTCTTCCCAAAGAATTAAACTTTTTTTTTTTAAATCACTAATTGGCCCAAACTGGTTTGGCCCAGTGGACAGAGTGTCGGCCTGCGGACTGAAGGGTCCGAGTTTGATTCCGGTCAAGGGCATGTACCTGGGTTGGGGGCACATCCCCAGTAGGGGGTGTGTAAGAGGCAGCTGAACGATGTTTCTCTCTCAAGGATGTGTCTGACTTTCTATCTCCCTCCCTTCCTCTCTGTAAAAAATCAATAAAATATATTTTAATAACTAATTGAATGGAATATCAAAATGAAAAAAAAACAGGCGAGGAATTTAAAATATCTAGATTCCTATAACTCCATAGTTCCCAAAAGGCTCAAAAATCTATAAAAATGGACAACCTAGAGTATTCAAACAAAAGTAGTATAACTTCAGTAACTGCAAAGTACTGTAGAGAGTACATTAAAGAGAGGGGGTTTCAGTCCTGTTATTATACACTTAGTGTTCCAAAATAAATAGATAATAAAAGAACTTCGTGCTTTTTAGTTTGTGTCAAAAAAAGTTATTAGAGCAGAGTTAAAGGACCAGAATAACCAAAATAATAATCATGAAATCTTGATCATATTGGGAAGAAAAAAGAGGGGGGAAAAACTACTAAAATGAAGTCATAATGATCCAAAAGCTTCAAGTACTTAGAAAGAGAAATTTCAATGTGAGCCTAGTAGAGATTTTACACATAAAAAAATTTTTGAAGTAGACTTGAGAAAATTATTTCAGATGATACACATACACACACACACACACAGGTGTATATTTATATAGAGAGAAATATATATGTATATACTTATATACATATATATGTATACGTGTGTGTGTGTATATATATGTGTGTATATGTTTTATATGTATATACATATATATACACACACACACACACACACACACACACATACTATATACTAAAAGTCTAATATGCAAATTGACTGAATGGCAGAATGACCGGAGGAACAACTGGTTGCTAAGACGCACTGACTACCTGGGGCAGATGCTCAACACAGCTCCTGTGTTGAGCACCTGCCCCCAGCTCACAGGTCCCAGGCTAGCCAAGGTGGGTGCCAATGGGCCCCCTGATCACACTACTGGTTGCCCTGCAGAGGGAGGCAACCAGCAGTGGTGAGGGGTGGGGCTAGGTTTCAAGCTGGTGGTGGTGAGGCAATCAGGAGGCATGGCTGCCCAGCAAGCAGGCAACACATAATCGCCCTGCCAATAACCTCCCTCAGAGGGAGGAGACTGGTGTGGGGGGGGGGGAGAGCAGGGCTATCAAGCAGGCTGCCCCCCAATCGGTCCACTAGTCACCCCACAGATTGGCCCTCATTGCCAGCCAGGCCTGGGGAATGGGGTCTGGTTGGCAATGAGGGCCGATCAGGCCTTCTGGCTGCCCGTGGGGGGCTTCCTTAATTCCACACTACCGCCTGGTGGTCAGCACACATCATAGCGAGCTATTGAATTCCCGATCTCCCAGAACTCCCAAGGAGACACTTGCATATTAGCCTTTTATATATGTAACTAGAGGCCCAATGTGCAAGATTCATGCAAGGGGCTCAGCCCTCACGGCCCTGGCAAGTTCTCACAGCCCTGGCTTCATCCAGAAGGTTGTTCAGATGGTCATTCTGCTGTTTGGTCTAATTAGCATATTAGCTCTTTATTACATATATATATATATATATATATATATATATATATATATATATATATATATTTGCAATACACTCAAATGTAAGAGAAAAATTACCTATGAACAAGAAGAACCAGAAACCTTGCGAGAACCAAGATGGCGGCATAGGTAAACACCTATTGATTGTTCTGCCCTGTGCAACAATTTAAAAATTACAACATAACAACGAAACAAACATCACCCAGAATCACCAGAAAGCTGGCTGAGTGAAATCTCCACAAATAAAAGTAAAGGTGGGACACTGAGACTCAGAGAGCGGCAGAGCGCAGCCTTGAAGATCGCGTGGAAACAGGTTAGGAGCCATCCTGGTCACGTGCACGCGGGCGGTGGCTGGAGCAGCAACCCCGGCTGAATTTCGCCAACGGGGAGGGCGGAGACGTCCCATTACATGGATTCCCCAGCACCACGCAAGGTGCGAGATCCGGGATACCTGGAGATGTCCCACTGCACAGATTCCCAAGTTCCAGGCGAGGCTCGGGGGACTCACCCTGGAAGCTGGGCGCGGCAGAGGTCTCCTAGTCTGTGGAGAAGCCGGGTGCTTGAAAAAAAAGTTTGCGCGCACTTAAACTGTGCCACAGCACAGACGCGCGACTTGCTCCCTGGAAACTTGTCTCCTGGTCCCGGAAACCACCTATTTTACAACCCTGGGCGAGACTTTGGGTGTGCAGACTCATTTGGGAAGAGACAGAGTTGTCTGGCAAGGGGAAGAGACTAGCGGCTTTCTCTTGGAGGAGGCTGCAGCCATCCCCATCCAACAGAGACCCGTGTGCACGAGCGCCGCATAGGACGTAGCTGACACTGAGGCTGCCTGCTCAGCTCAGAGACTCCACCCATCCAACCTGAACACAGTCTCCCTTCACAGCCAATTGGCCTGGAGGTCAAACCCTCCTAGGGCTAACAACAACAAGCTGGGCTTAAATTCAAAAATACTGTACAACCCATAATGGACTGCAGTAAGAGTACCCATCTCAGGTAACTGGGGAGGCTGTGCCACTGACCCTTAGAGGACATCTACCACATAAAGCAGCCACCATGCAGAGACATGGAAAGAAATCAGGTGTGAAAGAAATGGAGGAAAAAAGACAACCAGACATAGAATTCAAAACCACAGTTATAAGGCTTTTCAAGAGGCTCCTATGAAAGGCCGATGAATTTAATGAGAACTACGAGGAAATAAACAAGACCAACCAGGAAATGAATGAGACTTACAAGGAAATGAATGAGACCCTCAAGTAAATGAACAAGACCTCTGAGGATATGAACAAGACCCTCATGGATATGAAAAAGGACCAACTAGAAATCAAGCATACACTGACTGAAATAAAAAATATTACACAAAGTCCTAAAAGCAGTCCAGAGGGCCACAAGAACCAAGTCAAAGATTTAAAATACAAAGAAGCAAAATCCACTCGGCTGGAAAAGCAAGAAACAAAAAGAATTCAGATAATTGAAGACAGTGTAAGGGGCCTCTGGGACAACCTCAAGCATACCAACATCCGAATTATTGGGGTGCCAGAAAAAGAGAGAGAGCAAGACAATGAAAACCTACTTGAAGAAATAGTGACTGAAAACTTCCCCCACCTGGTGAAAGAAACTGACTTAAAAGCCCAAGAAGTACACAGAACCCCAAAATATAGGAATCTAAAGAGGACCACACCAAGACATATCATAATTAAAACGCCAAGAGCAAAGATAAAGAGAGAATATTAAGAGCAGCAAGAGAAAAACAGGTGGTTACCTACAGGGGAGCACCCATATGATTGTCAGCGGATTTCTCAACAGAAACGATGCAGGCCAGATGGGAGTGGCAAGAAATATTCAAAATAATGAAAAGCAAGAATCTATAACCAAGATTACTCTATCCAGCAAAGCTATCATTCAGAATTGAAGGTCAGATAAAGTGCTTCGCAGATAAGAAAAAGCTAAAGGAGTTCATCACCACCAAACCAATATTATATGAAATGCTGAAAGATATTCTTTAAGAAGAGTAAGAAGAAAAAGGTAAAAATATAAATTATGAGCAACAAATACACATCTATCAACAAATGAACATAAAAATCAAGTGAATTGATAGGCTGATGAACAGGATAAACTGGTGAATATAACAGAATCATGGACATAGAGAGGGAATGGACTGACAATTCTTGGGCAGAAAAGGGTTGTGGGAAGTGCAGCAAGAGACTGGACAAAAATCTTGCAACAATGGGAGAGGACAGTGGGGAGGGGGAGGTAAGGGAGGAGGGTGGGATAGACAGAGTGGAGGGGAGCTATAGGGGAATTAAAAGGGGGAAACAATGTAATTAATAAACTGAACAATAAAGATTAAAAAAAAATGAAAATAAATAAATAAATAAATAAATAAGAAGAACCATGTACCCAGAATAAAGTCAGTGCTCTTGACAAAAAAAATAGTCAATGTATTATGGCCCCTGAAGTTGGAAAATGGGTAAGAAAAGGATCATTAGAGGATATTAAAAATAAATTTTTAAAAAGAGCCATAGAAATGGCTAGAAAATATTTGAAGTTAAATATGGGGATCCTGCTGCTTTGATACTTTCATCTTGAAGTTGTCGGACTGATACCTTTTTAATAGAGCCCCTATTTGGTTGGATTTTCATATAAATTCAAACTTCTAATAAAGTTATTTTTATTAGAGACTAGAGATATCAAAATCTAAAAAATAAGTTAGAATATTAATAAATTTCCTTACCTAGTATTGCTTTGAGCATAGTTGTAAATTTATTAAAGGCATAGATGGCATGCCTTTATGTCTTAAGGGAAGTATGGAAGCCCCTATAGACTGAACATTTAACATTATTACTGAGGAAGGAGTCCTCTCTTTTCTAAGAAGTATGGAAGCCCCTATAGACTGAACATTTAACATTATTACTGAGGAAGGAGTCCTCTCTTTTCTAAATTTATTAAAGGCATAGATGGCATGCCTTTGTGTCTTAAGGGAAGTATGGAAGCCCCTATAGACTGAACATTTAACATTATTACTGAGGAAGGAGTCCTCTCTTTTCTAAGAAAGGGAACCAAATCTATACCAATAAAAGCCTAGGTGGCCCTCGCACCTTCACAACATCACAAGATGGCTGCCCTCATGTCATCACAAGATGACCACCCCCACATCATCACAAGATGGGCGCCGCAAGATGGCCACCACAAGATAGCCAAAAGGGAAGGGCAGTGGGGGTGGACAGGCCAGCAGGGGAGGACAGTTAGGAGCGCTCGGGCTGGCAGGAGAGGGCAGTTAGGGGAAATCAGACTGGCAAGCATAAATGGATAGCAGCAATCAGGCAGGCAGGCAGGCAAGCAGTTAGGAGCCAGCAGTCCCAGATTGAGAGACGGATGTCAGACTGCAGCAGGGATTGGGCCTAAACAGGCAGTCAGAAATCCCCCAAGGGGTCCCAGATTACAGAGGGTACAGGCTGGGCTGAGGGACATTCCCCAGCAGTGCACAAATTTCATGCACCATGCCTCTAGTTGATAATAATCAGCAAGATGTAGGTTACTCTAACCATGGGATTAATGACAATAATCTCATATATCACCTACAGGAAGGATAATGATATCCTAATCACCTTATTTACAAATAAATTGAGGGCACATTAAAAGTTTTAACTTAAAGGAATTCCATAAAGCATCTATAAAAGAAACCTATTAAATGAGTAGTTCTATGTTTTTATTTTATTTTAATTTTCTGCTCAGGTAAGTAATGAATACAACCCAGGTAAATAATCTACTGATGTGAGAAACACCAATAGGCACAGTCAGTCATTTGCTTCCTAGTTATCATCTTTGTTAACCATCTACTAAGTACCAAATAAACCCAAGAATTTTGCAAGTCACTCAAGTAAATATGGAACAAAAGGGGAACAGATTGATGGAGAGCAAACCATTTTGCTTTAGGAAGTAATTTTAGAGATGAATAAGATGCTTTCAAAAATTAAATAACATACAATACCATGTAAAATCTTTAAAAATAGGGTGGCTGAGAATATTTAGGAAACTGATGCAAACTTGTGAAACTGAATGACTGAAAGAAACAAATATGAATTCATCCTTTCCAGAAGATCAAATGTCACTGAACATCTTGACATAGTATTGGATCCTTGATGATAAGAACTGGAATTTCTGTTTTTTTCCTAGGAGAGTAATTCTCCAGTTATTCCATATCAAATCCAAAATGTAACACATAATAGTGAAATGTTCCTACTATACCACGATAAATAATAATAAAATCAAGCTAAAACATTTAGTCAATTATAAAACAAAGCTCAACTTGCAAGTCTACATTTATTCACTAAGCCATTATTTACTCATATTCCTCTTGCAAATATGTATTTATTCACTAATATTTTCTTTACTTAGATTTCTACTGAAGATGGTGTTTTCTCCAGTATACCTAAATACAACAAAAATTCTGAGCAAATCTCAAGTGACCAACATTATGTTTCCAGAGAATCTTGACATTCATCTCAAGCCTTTTTCTAAGCACTGGAACCTAGAGCTTCAGTACCTAAATTTATCTCACATTCTTAAAAACATCAAACTCTTTGAGCCTTCTCCTGAACTAATATCTCCCATTTTGGTGACTACTGACTCAGCCTTGGTCTCAGTTCACATGATATTTCTTGTTGGAAGTCTCTTCTAATATATATTCTATCTAATAAAAGAGTAATGTGCAAATTTGGCCATACCTTTGCCACATCCACAAGCTACACCCACAGTCATTCCTACCAGCCAATCAGGAGCAAATAAACCCCAACCAAGATGGCTTCCACCACTGAGAGTAGGTGGAAGGCTTGGGTTTCCCCGGCAACAGAGGAAGCCAAGCTTTCTGCCTTCCTAGACCTCCACTCAATGTTACAAAGTTTCGATTATAAAAGATACAGAAATGGCGGCAGCCACTGAGCTGGAGAGAACACAGGCTTGAGTGTCCTTGGCAACAGAGGAAGCCAAGCTTTCAGCCTGCCATTGCTGGCCTCCTAGACCTCCACTCTAGGCTACAATGTTTCAAACAGAAATTTGAGCAGAAGGCTTGGCTCCGCTCCAGGCTACAAAGTTTCAATTGTAGACATAGATTAATCTCAGATCCCAGGGCCTCCACTTGGGTCACTGGGGGGCGTGGCCAGACTGCAAACCTCCACAGGCCCCTCGCCCAGGCTATCACTCACCCCAAGGGAACCCCCACCCTGATCCGGGACACGCTTTAGGGCAAACCAGTGGGGCCCCACCCATGCACCAGGCCTCTATCCTATCTAATGAAAGAGTAATTTGCAGATTGACCATCACTCCAACACACAAGAGAGCTGCCTCCATGTGGACACAAGATGGCCACCAAAAGATGGCCAGCAGGGGAGAACAGTGGGAGGTTCCAGGCCCTGTAAGGGAGGGCAGTTGTGGACGATCAGGCCAGCAGGGGAGGGCAGTTTGGAGGGACCAGGCCTGCAAGGGAGGGGGCAGTTGGGGGTGATCAAGCCTGCAGGGGAGGGCAGTTAGGGGTGACCAGGCCAGCAGAGGAGGGAAGTTGGGGGCAAACAGGCTGGCAGGGGAGCAGTTAGACATCAATTAGGCTGGCAGGGTAGTGGTTGGCAGGTGATCAGGCTGGCAGGCAGAAGCGGTTGGGGGCAATCAGGGAGGCAGGCAGGTGAGCAGTTTGGAGCCAGCAGTCCTGGATTGTGAGAAGGATGTCCGACTGCCCGTTTAGGCCTCGATCCTACCGAGATCGGGGCCTAAACGGGCAGTCGGACATCCCTCAAGGGGTCCCAGATTGGAGAGGTTGCAGGCTGGGCTAAAGGACATCCCCTGCCCCCCATGCGCGAATTTGATGCACCGGGCCACTAGTATTTTTGATAATAGGGGAGAAGTGTCATGTTTAATGAGGGCCCTTTGACTAATGCATGTTTCATACCCAAAAAGCATGACTTTATTCTAACTATTCAGTAAGTTTTTCTCCTAGAGGAGACTAAGTTTCATGAGTTTAGGGACCTTAGTCCTTGTTTACCAACATTTTTCTAGTACCTAGCAAAATTGTGAGAGAACAAATAAGAAATGATAGTAGTCTTGGCATAAAAATTCTTCCAACTAATCAAGGGACATCCCCTGCCCCCCATGCAGTGAACTTTCCTCCTCTAAATATACTTAGTATGTCCAGCCAATTTTTGCTTCTTATTGAATATTTATGTCAGATTATATTATTTATAGATAAGTTCATATTACAGATAAGGATAGGGGACCCGGGAATATTATAAAACTCACTCAAGATCACTCAGGTAGTATTACCACCATGATACAATATGTATCTATTAAGAGGTATAGTGCTTTTCCTATTTTACTATGAATTTAATTTCCATAGCTAGGATTTATGCCTTGAGAGGGCATCAAGATATGTATCCATCCTGTAACTAGACCACATAGCTGTTAATGGCATATATGATTATATTAAGTGATAATTTTATTGAAAGAATTTGATTGTAATTATTTTATTTCTGTATGTTTTTATTTTAATTTTCTGCCATTCTCCATTCAAAAAAAGTCTCTGTAAGATAGTTTTATCATTCTCCAATGAAATCTCAGGCAGGAAATATTATTTTCAATGCCTGTTTAGTCACAGCATCTTACATTTAGTTCCAGAAAATAACCAAATCTCAAAATTCATTCAACTTTGCACTTCATCACTTTAATTCTGCTCGAAGCGTGGAAGCTTGCAGTATGAAAGGGTATACGTGTAGATTCTCCTCACAATCTCCTATTCACTACTATTTCTGACTCACCAGCATCAAGATTAAACTAAGAGTAGTTTTCATGACTGGTTCAGTCTTGATGAGGCTTTGGCATGAGTCAGTCTTTCTAGAAGGTTTCAGGATAGTTCCTTACATCATGGCCTACATTTGCAATAGGGACCCACACATTTGACACCGAGGCACTTACTTATGGAGATCCTCCTGTACAGCTGTATCTCTGCCTCTGCTCTCCTACCTCACGTAACCTACTTTCAGACTCTCCTACCATCCTTATAATGAACACCTACTGAACCTCTGAGTTGTCCCTGTACTGTCTCCTGTACCAAACCATCCCTTCTCCATCCGCAAATGCTATTACTTACAATCTTCCCAAACTTAATTACTTATATTAGTTGAAACTGGTAATCTCTAATGATTGGAATATAGGTTTTCAAAAACTTTTCACTATGAGCTGCAGAGAAAATGGTATGGTCATTCACTTTAGGGTATGTAAGTATTGGTATCTATATATTGTTCTTGGCTTTGAAATTTTACCTTAATTCACAAGTTTCATTTTCATATAATATTAATATATGTATTTTAATATAATAATTTAATGAACATTTGTTGAATGATTCCTATGTATCAAACACTTAGCTCAGCATGTTCTTATTTGCTATTTTTTTTAAATCCCTAATACTACCTCTATCTTACCAGTTAAGAAAGCAAAATTCTAAAGTGGTAAAAAAAAAAAAACAAAAAAAAACAAAAAAAAACAAAAAGACACACAAATGTACTCCAGAAAGCAAAGATTATAAAAAAGGCACAATCATCTGAATTTTGTGCCAGCTTGTCTCACTTTATGACCAAAATATCTAATCATATGCAAGGCTTTTCTGATCTTGCAAAGGACAAGAGGACAGGAGAGTGTAAGAGAGAGGGAAACAGAGCACGCTGCTGTGCAAGAAGAGTGAAAGGGACAAAGTGATTGCTAAGATGTGAGACTTTACAAGAATCCTGCGCTTTTTTTGTTTTCATTTAAAGGATTCAATAAACAACTATAAAAATTTAAAACAGACAGATGTAAAAGTTTACACAATTTTATATGGCTCTTTTTCTTACACAAAACAGATAAAAACATTTCCTTAACGCTTTTAACTGTGTTTTTTTAAAAACTATTCAGGGGTATTTATTTGCTTGTTTTGAATTGTAGAATAAAAATATCATGAAACTTAATTTAAAATTTAATTGATTTTATAAGGAGTCCCACTTTACTGCCTAATCTCCCACAGTGTGAAATAAACAAATACCCAAAGTCTAATTCATTTCCATTAAACAAAAAATATTTAAGCTAGCACTTTTTAAGCATTACCTTTGAATTTCATAATACTTCACACCTAAATTGAGCAACTGCACAAAGGTAATGAACAAATCTTATAACAGAAGGCTATTTGTATTTGGTCTGCAATTTCTGATTTAAGTCTGCTGGGAGGTCAAACTTCATGTCTTATTTACAGCTTTGAAGGCTGTTCAAAGAGACAGCTCTAACTTTTGATAAGTATACATTTTCTCCTAGAAGATATCCATTTCTTCAAACTCTTCTAGGAAAAGCATGTTGTGTGGATCAGAAAGCAAAATTATAGTATTTCACTTGTGAGTGTCTGGACCCCAACATTTTCATATGTGTCTAAACTGTATTACTAATCTTGGAATTTTAAAAAAGGAATAAAAGAATAATTCTATTCAGATGACCTAAGAATAAGAAAAACAAATGCAATTTAATCTGGCATAAAATATATCTAATTTCTAAAGGCTATAAAAATGAACAACTTAGCCCATCTCAAGTAATTCTTAAACATTAAAAAATAATCTAGCATTATATAACATGACAAACTGTGTCAATCGACTTTAGAAATAAAAATAAAACTTTGAAATATGAAATACTAACTTAAATATTTTATAACAATGTAGTTGATAGTTTTAATAAATAATTTTAAATATATTTTTAGTATTCTTTTAAAAATTGAAACTAACCCTAACACAACTGCTCAAAAAATTAGTGTCCCCTTTAAGCCCATACCTTGAATTCTTGCAGGTAGATTATATTTTTTAAAATATTATATTTTTTGCATTTTGCATTTAATTATACTACCTAAAGAGGAAAAATTCATCAAAACCTATAAGGTAACTTTCTTTTATCATAAAAGCTTTTTTCTTAAAAACCAGTCTCTCATCATTTAAAAAATTTTACTCATTAATTTAAAAATATGTCTATGTACTAGTTTCTGTGTCAAGTGTTGGACAGACAGCAGTGAAGCTGACAAACGTACAATGCATTTTATTTTACTTATGCATGTTCAAAGGTGGCCTTAATTAGTCTGTGATTTATACCTCAAATTACTTGGCCTCATAGTTAGTAGATGAATTGGGGATCAGCATCCCTTAGAATGTAATTATGCATGCTAGAACCATTTTGGTTGACTTTTCATTTCTGTAGGTATTTGCCCTTTGTTAACCACCTGTCTTGATCTCTCTCACATTCTTACCTCTTTCCTCCAAGTACTATCTTATATTTGTCTCTCACTCTTTCACAGGTCAAGTTCTATTATAAGTATCAGATATATCCCACAATTGCTGACAGAAATGACTCATTTTTATTTATCCCTCATAAGGTGATGTGACACTCTTACATTTCATAACAATTTTATTATTCTTTGATTAAAAAAATGTGCTACAATTTTTAAACACAGGTCAGGTATTCCAAAAATTTACCTTAAAAAAGTGAACAAACCAGTAACAGCAAATTGGTTTTTAGTACAGTAAGAACTCATCAGGCTTTATATAACTATGGGTTACTCAGAATCACTATAGTCTTAAAAAACAACCCTTTAAGTAAAAATTAATTTCCAAATATTCTAATATTCTTCTAGATATAGTTGTAATTATATCTATGTAAACTCAATTTGTATAATCTCATAAATGCTTCATTATATTTAAAATCTATAAAATAAAGCAGATACAGAAAAATCTTTATCTCTGGGAAGTAAAAACAGTGAAATGTCAGAGCATGATTACAGAAAGTAGCATATATCCAGAGGCTAGTCTCAATTTAAAGATGAATAACTGAAAAGGGCAAACCTATAATGTATGACATACATTTTTGTATCTAGTCACAGAGCAAGTTTAACTGTAGATACTCAAGGCAGACCACAAACACTGTTTGAGAATCCAGTTTATAGATACAAATAAGGGCTCAAACACAAAGCTTCTAGCACTAGATCAAATCACAAAATTTGGTGTTAAAAGTCAGAGAAACCCAGAGATTAGGATGAATATATGAGATTAATCTAACACCAGAATCTGTGCTGCTGTGTTAAAATCTGCTGAAACTTTTTTATTAGGTCACAACTACTTCTAATCCTTTGGCCTAAAAGTGAAATGCACCTACATGTGGAGCACAAATGGGTCTAGGTTTAGCAAAAGATTCTTTTACTGGAAAAGAATTATACAGTTCCAATATACTTAGTGCATTTTATATAAATATAAATATATTCAAATAAAGTGCATCTATTCAGCAATACTGATTTCTTGAATAAAAAGGGTAAATTAGAGAAGTGGAAAATTTCTTATTTTTAATTATTATTATTGTTAAAATAAACTTGGCTGGCTGTTACAATTACACTCATAAGCATCCTTTGTTAATCATTGCAAGACAATTCCTGTATTCTTATATTAACATCCAAATTACCCTTTTTAGGTAAGTAAGTTCATGATTTCTGTAAGCTAAAATCCAACTTCGTTACTAGTCTTTCTACTCTTTACTGCCACCTCACTCATAGAATCACCTCACAAAACTGACAAACATCCTTCTCTTCCTACCCAACCTAAATCTGATTTTGTTAAAGAAAGAGTTCTATATATTTAACAGTATCAAAAGACATTTTTGTTTGTTACAAGTAGGAAGAGAGTGGCAGGGATACTGCTAAACATCCTACAACACAAAGAACTGTCCTTACAACAAACTATGCCATGGTTGGCAAACCGTGGCTTGCAAGCCACATGCGGCTCTTTGGCTCCTTGAGTGTGGCTCTTCCACAAAATACCGCCACCTGGGCGAGTCTATTTTGAGGAAGTGGCGTTAGAAGGAGTTTAAGCTTTAAAAATTTGGCTCTAAAAAGAAATGTGAATCCTTGTACTGTTGATATTTGGCTCTGTTGACTAGTGAGTTTGCCCACCACCGAACTATTCAACTCAAAGAGAATCTTCCTCCCAGTGTGTGGGAACATAAAAACCTCTGTACCATAAAGAGGCCATTCTCCCTAAAAATACTTACGTGATATCGTCAGTACCAATTCTCACTCTTCCCTGAAGGTTCTGGTACCCCATGGGGACTTCAGGAAATAAATGTATATTTTAAATGATTGGTTAAAAAAGAAAAGAGTCTTTTGAAAAACAAAGAGGAAAAAAAGTCCTATAAATATTCCAAATACATAGAGTATAATTTGCATTAACATGTTTCAAACAATATGTCATCTTCTCCTACTCTTTTAGCCATCAGGTCTCAAAATATTTTCATTAATGTTCATTTCTAGCTGGAAAATAAGCCCTGAATCTTTATTTTTTCAAGATTTAAAACAAGCAAACCAATCAACCAACCTCAGATAGTAGACTAAATAATGACAAGAGCTTGATCAAATATTTTGTCTAATTCAACCTCTGCACTCTGTATTTATATGTAACAAAATTGTATATTAATAAAAATATGACAGCAGTGACAATTCTGGGTGCTGATAGGTCTACTCTTGACAAAAGGCTGAAAATGACAGAGGACATATATCAACTTGCACAAAATAAATCCTACACAGAGATGCTTAATGGAAACTGAGCATGGATTCTGCTATGATGAAAGCATGTTTATATGTTTGTTTTAAATTGGGGTTCTAATACATACTAATGTGATCACCTTAAGTTTTCTGATCGCACCAAATTTTAAAGACCTTGAATTAAAAACTGTATCTGGGAGAAAAGCCAAAAATAGATACTTAAAAAACATATATATGTAAAAAAAAACGTACAAAATATAAATAAAAAGCAAAGTTCATATAATTATAAATATATACTTGAGGCCCAGTACACAAAATTCATGCACTGGGTGGGTGCCCCTCAGCCCAGCCTGCACCTTCTAACAGTCTGGGAGCCCTCAGGGGATGTCCAACTGCCGGTTTAGGCCCAATCCTTTAGGCAACAATTGGACATTCCTCTCACAATCTGGGACTGCTGGCTCCTAACTGCTTGCCTGCCTGCCTACCTGATTGCCCCTAATCGCTTTTGCCTGCCAGGCTGATCACCCCCTAACTGCTCCTCTGCTGGCCTGATTGATGCCTAACTGCCCTCCCCTACTGGCCCGATCACCCCCGACTGCCCTTCCCTGATGAAAGGACAGACTATTGACTGGTCAACCAGTCACTGTGATGTGCACTGACCACCAGGGGGCAGATGCTGTGACCGGTAAGTTAGTTTGCTGCTGGGGTCTGGCCAATCAGGAATGAAGGAGACAGGCCAGTCACATCCTGGAGCCCTCTCATGATCCCTGCCCGCCTGGCCACCCTCCCATGTCCCTCCCCAGCCATGATCATGAAATGATGGGGTCCCTTGGCCTGGCCTGCACCCTCTCACAATCTGTGACCCCTCAGGGGTTATCAGAGAACTGGTTTTGGCCAGATCCTGCTCAACACAAGAGCTTCCCCATGGTGGTTAGTGCACTCCCACAGGGGGAGCACCAGTCATCCAGGAACTGGGCTCACAGCAGTCAGACATCCCCTGAGGGCTGAGAGATCCCTCTCTCTCCCCACTCCCCACTGAGTGCACGAATTTTGTGCACTGGGGCTCTAGTATAATCATAATGATACCTAAACACAACTGGGTCTTCTGCCTTTCCCTCTCCCATTATTTTTCACCTTCTTCACTTGAGAGGAACATAGGATGTTTCATCATTTAATGAGAGGCAGGATGGATCTGCTTTTTAATGTAAACATGAATCACAGTTTCTGGAATTCAATTAATGTTTGTTCAGTAAATGTGGCATGAATGATTAAATGACTTGATCAACAATGTTTAAAGGTATTCCAGCAATGCTAAGAAACAGTAATGAAACACAATTGTGCAGCACTTAGCAATTTTCAAAACATTTTGACAAAGAATATTCTATTGCAATAACCCTGTAAAATAGAAAGAAATTTCAAGGATTATCAGCAGTTTACCAAGGAGGAAGTTGCTACTTAATAAGATTGAAGTACTTGCCCAAGGACACAAAAAGACTGATGTCAGCCAGCCAACCTAATTAGTCTGGTGCCTGGGAAAAGGGCTTTTACTCCCGTAAGCTTCTTTATGTGTTTTCTCATGATTTCAATAAATTAGCAAAATTTGGGTTAACTACTACTTGCCTGAATGGTTTTGCCTGATAGGTATTCATGAACTACAACCAAGATTGAGAAAAGTGATTTTACAATTTGAGGGAATGAGAAAGGGAATATATGGCTATCCTGTTTATGGGAAAAGTCAGATATTAGAGCTACTTGTTAAGTGATGCATAACTCACATTATAAAAAAAAGTGCTGTTTTTTAAATTATACAGTCTCTAGATATCTCAGAGTTTCTTTCTATAGAATTTACCTCCAACATATAGACCTTGAGATAGACTTTTACATAAGTAGTGTGAGAAATAATCATAATCAATACTTATTTTCCCTTAGCAGAATTTTTTTTATAATTTTCAGTCCTGAAGATGTTTATTTCTAGTTAGAAATGAGAAGGTTTATACCAAAACACTTGTTAGGAAAATCAATAAAAATCAATTTTGTATCTTATCATTTCAGTGTGTTGTAGAGATTCTAGTATTCATTTTACCAAAAACAGCTAAGTGACCATGAACAAATCATTTAATTTTTTTGGTCTCCTTTCACTCAAATCAAAATTACAGAGTTTTGCTAGTAATCTGTGGCTTTCCATCTACCTCTAAATTCCTACCTTATAATCCATTTACCCAAGTAAATAAATACAAATATAAGGGATACAAAGAAACCATAGAACTTTTGTTAAGAAGTCAAAACATCAGTTTTGGTATATTTCCATTATTAAAATATCAAAAAGTCCACATTTAAATGTATCATTTGGAATATACTAGTATAAAATTGTATTAACATATTTTAGTATTAAAACTGAAAAATACTCTGATTCAGAGAGAAAGCATTTGCAATAAAAATATGAACCTTTTCCCAATTAATACTTTAATATTATAGATTGCATATGTAATTGGTACAATGCAGTATTTTCTTTCTCTGTCTGGCTTATTTCCTTTTTCCTCAAAGATCAATTGTTTTCATTTTGTTTGTGTTGAGCGTGAGTGTGAGTTTGAGTGTGTGTGAATTCTTTATCTGCACATCTGTTGACAAACACTTAGACTGTTTCCATATCTTGTCTGTTGTAAATAATAATGCAATGAACAATGGAATACTGGTATCATTTTTACATTGTTTTCATTTCCTTTGTATGTATACCCAGAAGTGGGATGGCTGGATCATTGGTTATTCTATTTCCAATTTTTTGAGGGACCTCCATATTGTTTTTCATAGTGGCTGCACTAATGTATATTTCCAAAGAGTGAACTAGGGTTCCCTTTTCTCCACATCCTTGACAACATTTATCTCTTATCTTTGATATCCTATATAATAAAGGCCTAATATGCAAATTGTCCCCTAGACTGGGAGTTCAACCAGGGAATAGGGCCAGACAATAGCCCACGCCCCTTCCCCTGGCCGGCCCCACCATCAATTGCCTCCCCCTCCACGACATATGGGGGGCAGGACTGGTTGGCAAATCACCCACAGCCACTCCCCTGGCTGGCCTGGCCCGATCAGTGCTAATTGGGCTGGGCTGGCTGGACCCCACCCATTCAGGAATTCGTGCACCAGGCCTCTAGTGTGCATATATATATATATATATATATATATATATATATATGGCTAAGTTACCAACCACAAGCCTGTCTGACCATCTGACTGACCAGACTTGTGCATGCACAATTTATATAAACCTCTCCTTGGTGCCAATCACACAAGTGTTTCAATCTATCATTGTCGATCATGAATTTGGTTGTTTTTGTTGACATTCATCGTGAACCACGTCACAACTTATTCATCTACTATCCTACCAACCAACCAGCCGGTGCATATAATGCACACTGGAAATTTAAAAATAAATGTTGACCTGCACATATCCAATACATATAAAGCTCTCACTGGTGCCAATCATACACCTATTTTAATTTTATAATACTACTAGAGGCCCAAAGCATGAAGATTCGTGCAAGAATAGGCCTTCCTTTTCCTGGCTGCCCATACCATCTTCCCTCTGGGACCCAGGACCCGGGCTGCTTCACTCTGGCCACCACCACCAACCACCAGGGACATGCTCTGAGCTGCGCCACAGCGGCTCAGAGCACACACCCACCCCCAGTGTGTGTCCCCTCCCACCAATCTGCATGCACAGCTCCTCCTGACTGATCGTGATGCAGCCTCCTCCTGAGGCGGTTGTGACGCCTTAAGACATTCTGGCTAATTTGCATATTACCTCTTTATATATGTAGACTAGAGGCCCAGTGCACAAAATTCATGCACGGTAGGCATGGGATATCCCTCAGCCCAGCCTGCACCCTCTCCAATCTGGGACCACTAGAGGGATGTCTGACTGACCGTTTAGGCCTGATTTTGCTGGGATCAGTGCTAAATGGGCAGTCGGACATCCTTCTCACAATCCAGGACTGCTGGCTCCAAACTGCTCGTCTGCCTGACAGCCTGATCAGCCCCTAACCACTTGCCCCACACCACTTCTACCTGCCAGCCTGATAACCCCCTAACCACTGCCCTGCCAGCCTAATTGATATCTAACTGCTCCCCTGCCTGCCTATTTGCCCCCAACTTCCCTGCTCTAACAGGCTGATCACCCCTAACTGACCTCCCCTGAAGGCTTGATTGCCCCCAACTGCCCTCCCTTGCAGGCCTGGTCCCTCCCAACTCCCCTCCTCTGCTGGCCTGATTGCCCACAACTGCCCTCTCTTGCAGGCCTGGAACCTCCTATGACCCTCCCCTGCTGGCCATCTTGTGGTAGCCATCTTGGGTCCACATGGGGGCAGGATCTTTGACCACATGGGGGAAGCCCTCCTGTGTGTTGGAATGATGGTCATTCTGCAAATTACTCTTTTATTAGATAGACTAGAGGCCTGGTGCCTGGGTGGGGGCCAGCTGGTTTGCCCTGAAGAGTGTCCCAGATCAGGGTAGGGGTTTCCTTTGGGTGCGGGGGGGGGGGGGGGGGGGGGGCCCGAGCAAGGGGCCTGTTGCGGTTTGCAGTCTGGGAGCAAGCAGAGGCCCTGGGATCTGAAATTAATTTATGTTCAATAATTGAAACTTTGTAGCCTGAAGCAGATCCAAGCCATATCTGTTTGGGTTTATTTAAATTCTATACTTGAAACTTTGTAGCCTGGAGTGGAGGCCTATGCTCTAGGGCTGCAGAAGCTTGGCTTCCTCCATCACCTGGGCAACCCTAGCCTCTGCTCTCTAGCTCTGGGGCTGCTGCCATTTCTGTTGGGATATATCTTCTATAATTGAAAATTCGTAGCATTGAGTGGAGGCCTAGGCTGGCAACAGCAGGCGGAAAGCTTGGCTGCCTCCATTGCTGAGGAAACCCAAGCCTCCCTCCTCCTCTCAGTGGCCACAGCCATCCTGGTTGGAGTTTATTTGTTCCTGATTGGCTGGTGGGCATGGCTTGATTGGAGGTATGGTCAATTTGCATATTACTCTTTTATTAGATAGGATATTATATATACTATTTTGACATGTAATTTATTGCAGTAATGTAATTATTGCATGAATCTTTCTTCTAATTAATTTCCTTTCAATATGCATGAATTTGTGCACCGGGCCACTAGTATAATTTACTTTAGAGAGGAAGGGAGAAGGAGAGGGAGATGGAAACATTTAATGATGAGAATCGCTGATTGGTAGTCTTCTGCCTGGCCATAGTGGAGATCAAGCCCAGAGCCTGGGCATATGCCCTGATCAGGAAATCAACTGTGACACCCTGCTTCATAGGTCGAGGCTCAACCACTGAGCAACACCAGCTGGGCATCTCTTGTCTTTTTATTGTATCTATTCTAATAGGTATGAATAACATAGCTCATTGTGATTTTCATTTGTATTTTCCTGATGATTAGTGATGTAGAGCATATTTTTATATAACTGTTGGTCATTTATAAGCTTTCTTGGGGGAAATGTTTACTCAGTTTCTCTGCCCATTTAAGTTGACTTTGTTTGGTTTTTTGCTATTGAATTGTATAAATTTGTTAAATATTATATTTAAAAATTTTAATTTATATATTTTAAATTATCAGATATATGATTTGCAAATGTTTTTCCTTTTGCATGTGTTTCTTTTCATTTTGTTGATGGTTTTCTTTGTTATATAGATTTTTAGTTCAATGTAATCCCACTCATTTTTATTTGCTTTTGTTTTGCCATAAAATCCAAAAATCATTGCCAATACTTATGTCAAAAATCTTATCCCCTTTATGTTCTTCTAGAAGTTTTATGGTTACTTTATATTTAAATCTTTAATACATTTTGAGTTGATTTTCACATGGTGTAAAATATAGTTCTACTTTCCTTCTTTTGTATGTGGCTATTCATTTTCCCCCTCAGTTATTGAAGAAGCTATACTTTCCCCACTGTACATTCTTTGCTTCTTTGTTATAAACTAATTGACAACAAATGAATGAGTTTATATCTGGACTCTTGAATTCATGTTTCTGTTTTAATGTCAATACCATACTGTTTTAATATAGATTCATAATATAGTTTGAAATCAGAAAGTGTGATGCCTCCAGATTAGTTTTTTCTCAAGATTGTTTTGACTAGTCAGCATCTTTTGTTGTTTCATACTAATTTTCAGATTTTTATGTGAATAATGCCATTGGAATTTTTATAAAGATTAAAATGAATCGTAGATTGCTTTGGTTAGTATGGAAATTATAACAATATTAATTATTATAATTAATCCTTCGTATCCATGAGTATGGGATATCCTTCCTCTTTTTTATGTCTTCAATTTCTTTCATCAATGTCTCATAGCATTCAGTGTACAGATCTTTCACCTCCTGTTTAAGTTTATTCCTAGATATTTTATTGTTTCGATACAATTTTAAATTTATTTCCTCGACTTATCTAATAGCTTGGTGTTGATGTAGAAAAACAAAACTGACTTTGTATACTGATTTTGTACCCTTCAACTCATTTCTTAATTCTAACACTTTCTTTTTTTTAGGGGGTGGGGGTGTGTGGAATATTCATGGTTTTCAATATGTAATATAATGCTATCTGTAAATAGTGACAATTTTACTTCTTTCTTTCCAATTTGGATAACTTGTATTTCTTTTACCTTGCCAATTGCTCTGGCTAAAACTTCCAATACTACACTGAATAAGTGATGAGAGTAGGCATTCTGGTCTTCTTTCTGATCTCAGATAAAAAGCTTTCAGGTTTTCTTCACTGAATATGGTCTTAGCTGTGGTCTTGTCATAAATGGCTTTTATTATGTTGAAGTACATTCCATCTATACCCAGTTTGTTGATAATTTTTTCATTATCAAATCCTTTTTCTGCATTTTGAGATGATCAGATGATTTTTATCCTTAATTTTGGTAATACGATTTATCACATTGAGTAATTTTTGGCTGTTGAACAATTCTTACATCTTAGATAAATCCCACTGGTCATGGTGTATAATCCTTTTAATACATTATCAAATTCAGTGTGGTAATATTTTGTTGAACATAGCTATATTTGTGTTCTTCAGGGATATTAGCCTGTAATTTTTTTTTCTTTCTTTCTTTTTTAAATATATTTTATTGATTTTTTACAGAGAGGAGGAGAGAGGGATAGAAAGTCAGAAACATCAATGAGAGAGAAACATCGATCAGCTGCCTCTTGCACACCCCCCATCGGAGATGTGCCCGCAGCCAAGGTACGTGCCCTTGACCGGAATCGAACCCGGGACCTTTCAGTCCAAAGGCCGACGCTCTACCACTGAGCCAAACCGGTTTCGGCTGTAATTTTTTTTTCATAGTGGCCTTGTCTGAATTTGGAGTCAGGGTAATGCTGACCTCATAAAATGAGTTTGGAAGTGTCCCTTCATCTATAATTTAATAAAGCCATCTGGTCATGAACACTTTATTTTGTTGCTTCGTCCAGATTAGCTATTTTTTCATTTTTTAGTCTTTCTAAATGACCTTGAAAAGAAAGCACTGTTCAATGAAATGGTTATCAAAGTCAATTATATCCTGTTTACTGATGGTTTTGTTGAGTTCAACTATAACCTTACTGATTTTTCTGCCTGAAGAATTTGTCCATTTCTGATGGACAGGTGATATATTTTTCTCTTTTTCCATCTTTTAGTTAGTTCATTTAGATTACTGATATTCAATGTGATCATTGATATAAAAGGATTAATATCTGCATTTTTGTTTTTCATTGTTCGTCCTATTCCTTATTTCTATGTTTGTCTTCACTCTTTTTCTGCCTTTGTCATTTTAATTAAGCTTTTAATATCAATCTATTTTTTTCTCCTTTAATAGCATTATGTTATGGGGTTTTTAAACTTAATTTAGTGGTTCCCCATGGGTTTCAATATACATTTATAAGTAATGGAAGACCATTTACAAATATACTTCTTTGTAGGTAGAGTGCTTTATAATTACAACAAAAAGTTCTATTTCCTCCCCTATCCCTTGTAATATTTGTCATTCATTATATATAAGCATCCTATCAAATAAAAGAGAAACATGCAAATTACCATACCTACACTACGCTATCAGCCTATCAGGAGTGGGGTGCGGGGCCAAGGTGGCCTGGTGCAGAGCCAGACATTGGTCCAATTGAGGGAGCAGATTGGGCTGAGGGATCACATACCCCCAGTGCATGAAGAAAGATTGAGACCGCCTTTTCTTAATTATTTCAGGAATAATCCTCCCAATAATAAACCCTATCACTAACTAAGCAGTCGAGTCCCCAATAGTATATGAATTAAAGTCAGACATTAAATGTTATGCTATGACTTTTCTCCTTGTATAGAGTATCAGTTTGCTTGCCGAGTGGCTTCCTGGCTTACTGCCAGCCTGTGCATGGTCCACGCTTATGAGTTCAGGATCTATGACAATATGAGTAATTCAGATGTTTACAATAAAAACACAGGAATACATGAATTCACTAATGTTAATGTTAAAATTCATGGAAAAAACAGTCCTTTGAAACTTTGGTGTTTGGAAATTGAAGACCTCAAATCATGTGCAATAAACAGTAAATAAAGTTACATTGAATGTAAAAAAAAAAAAAAAACATGAAGGGCCAGGAAATTTTCAAAGACCTGGAAATCATTCAAGATCAGGAAGAGAAGTCACAGGGTGTATATTATTGCTAGAAATACTGTATTTTCTACTACTTACAACATATATAGTGTAATGTATTAGATGCCTTCCTATCTCATGAAGTATGTATTCTCATAGGTAATACTGGTAGATATGTTATAGTTATGGCAGTATGTCATATCCTATCCTATCTAATAAAAGAGTAATATGCAAATTAGACTGTACCTTCACCAAACCCACAAGCCACGCCCACCAGCCACACCCACCAGCCAATCAGTAGCAAATTATGCAAATAAACCACAACCAAGATGGCTGCAGCCACTGAGAGCAGGAGGGTTTCCCCGGCAACAGAGGAAGCCAAGCTTTCCACCTCCCTAAGGCTCCCCTCAATGTTACAAAGTTTCAGTTATAAAAGATACAGAAATGGCGGAAGCCACTGAGCTAGAGAAAACAGAGGTGTGGAGTTCCCTGGCAATGGAAGAAGATAAGCTTTCAGTCTGCTGTTGCTAGCCTAGGCCTCCACTCTAGGCTACAATGTTTCAAACAGAAATTGCTGCCACCCTGGAGCAAGCAGAAGGCTTGGCTCTGCTCCAGGCTACAAAGTTTCAATTGTAGACATAGATTAATCCCAGATCCCAGGACCTCCACTTGGGTCCCTGGGCAGTGTGGCGGGACTGCAAACCTCCACAGGCCCCTCACCCAGGTTGTCCCTCACCCCAAGGGAACCTCCACCCTGATCTGGGACACTCTTCAGGGCAAACCAGTGGGTCCCCACCCATGCACCAGGCCTCTATCCTATCTAATAAAAGAGTAATACACAGATTGACCATCACTCCAACACACAAGAGGGCTCCCTCCATGTGGTCAAAGATCCTGCCCCGATGTGGACACAAGATGGCCACCACAAGATGGCCAGCAAGGGAGGACAGTGGGAGGTTCCATGCACTGCAAGGGAGGGCAGTTTCAGATGATCAGGCCAGCAGGAGAGGGTAGTTGTGAGGGACCAGGCCTGCAAGGGAGGGCAGTTGGGGGCGATCAAGCCTGCAGGGGAGGGCAGTTATGGGTGACCAGGCTGGCAGAGGAGGGAAGTTGGGAGCAAACAGGCTGACAGAGGGGCAGTTAGATATCAATCAGGCTGGCAGGGTAGTGGTTAGTGGGTGATCAGGCTGGCAGGCAGAAACAGTTAGGATCAATCAAGGAGGCAGGCAGATGAGCAGTTTGGAGCCAGCAGTCCTGGATTGTGAGAAGGATGTCCGACTGCCCGTTTAGTCCTGAACCTACCAGGATCCTACCAGGACCGGGCAGTCAAACATCCCTTGAGAGGTCCCAGATTGGAGAGAATGTAGGCTGGGCTAAGAGACATCCCCTGCGCCCCATGCACGAATTTCGTGCACTGAGCCTCTAGTAAATAAATAATAGTGAGAATAGACTATTGTTATTTATAAAAAACCCGCCTGTTAGATTAAGTATAAGAAAAATAAGTTTCTTTTAATTCTATCTTCACTTACTCCTTCTTTTTTCTTCTTTACTTTACATAGATCCAAGTTTATGCCTTATAGTATCTTTCTTCTTTCTAAAGAAATTCTTTTAAAATTTATTAGAGGGTCCCTGCCAACATTCCCTCATTTTTTGTTTGAATACCTTCTCCTGTACAAGAAAATTTCACAGGGTACAGAATTCCATGATGGTGTTTTTTTTCTCAACACTTTATAAATATTTCACTCCACTCTCTTCTTGCTTGGATGGTTCTGAAAAGGCAAATATAATTGTTATCTTCATTCCTCTACAGGTATGATGTTTTTTCACAGTCTTAAGAATTTTTTTTCTTTGATTTTCTGTAGTTTAAAAATATGACTAAGGGGAGGAGAAAAGATGGTGGCGGAACAGAAGGATGTGTAATCATTTGTGTACCAGGGTAGACGGAGGGAGCAGCTGAGCGTCGATCAAGGAGTGTTTGTTGGCGAGTTGGGGGACAGCTGGGCTTTGGCAGAAGGAGGGGGACTGCTTAGAGTAGCCTCCCTTAATGGAGTGGCTCTGTGCGGCTGGGTTCTCTCGCAGAGTCTGGCTCAGAAGCAGCTGTGCCATCTTAAAGGGGAAGAGCCTGAAGATTTTACAGATGCGGTACCCACTGGGCGGCTGAGACCCCTGCCCCCAACATTGGTTCCTAGTTGGCGCAGAAGCAGATTCCGAGGAATTTTGTGCTCTGCCACGGAAAGGTCAGATTTCTCCTGGGGTTAGGGGAGCTGGTAACACAGGGAGATTCGTGCCTGGGGGGAAAAAAGGGGGAAAAGTCCGATGCTGTTGGAGCCAGCAAACAAGGAAGAGGGCCCTCGGAGCTGGTGGCAGGGGGGATACATAGAAAGCAACCCATTTGGACCTGACGGAGAAGGCCAGCCTAACAATTTTGGGAGGAAGCGGGCTGCCAGTTCGTGCGCCTGCGTTTGTCCTCTCCAAATCCAAATTTCTCAGCGCTGAACCAGGAACAGGGGATCCCCTGTTGGGGGATAACCTGGGAGACCACAGGGGCGAAATGTTTTGCTGAGGCTGTGGATCAGAACAGGTACTCACCATTAGAGAGGCAGCTCTGGGGTAGCCCATTCCCACAAATCAGTAGTAAATACCATAGACTTAGCGGGATTTTTAGATCAGGCTGGAGAGGACCAATAGACCCGGAGGTCAATTCAGAAACACTGCCACCTAGGGACTGAAACACAAATTGACTCTTGTGTAACACAAATTAAGGAATCAATTTTATTTCTACTACTATTTAAACTTTTTAAGTGCCATTTTATTTCATCTTTATTCTACTTAGAGATTAGTGTTATACAGTCTTTTTTCATTTACTCTTTAGTATCTTTTTACTCTACTTCAATGTCACCCTTATGCCAGCACTCTCTTGCTAACCTTTCCCTAGTTAGTGTCTTGTTCCACTTACATTTTTTCTGGTTTAGATTTTCCTTATTCTCTCTTTTTACCCTCTGTCAAAAATTTACCCCACTTTTATATCCAATCTCCAACCACCTGCTCCAAGTCCATACACATGTATCACTTCTCTGACTCCACTATCCTAAACTGTTTTTCTCTTGGTCCTGCTGATGTTGTTTACCTGACTGTTGACTATATCGATGTTATATGCATGTTTGTGAAATTGGTTTGGTTATTTTTCTTTTAATTTTTTTTGGGGGGGTGGCATTGTTTTGTGTTTTGGTGATGTATACATTGTTTTTCTGATAGATTTAAGCTTCTGTGTTCCCTATCCTCCCTTGATATTAGTTGTTGTATGTAGTTTGTAACAATCTCCAGGTACTTGTTGTTGGCATTTGCTGGGAATAGTGGCGGTCCTTTGGGAGTTTCCAACCCATATTTATAGTTTACTCCCTTTTCCTTTCTTTTTACTCCTTCCCCTTTTCCCAATTTTATTTTGGCATTCCCTTTTTTCTTTCTTCCTTTATTTCTCTCTTTCTTTCTTTCTTTTGTGTGTGTGTGTTTTCTCTTACTCTCTTTTTTCCCACCTATCACCTAATTTACCTTCCTCTGGCAATCACCTTTAATTTGGAGTTACCAATACTGTGAATACATTCTTCTTCAGTGCCTGGTGTGCTGCACCTGGTTGTGTTGTAGTTTGAGCCTTTAAATCAACACAGGAGAGTGAGAACTACATAACAAGACACACAGAGTAGAGAGACCATGGGGAGACAAAAAAATAGCCCACCAATGAAAGAAAAACAAGCCTCACCAGAAAGAGAGGTAGAGAAAATGGAAGCAAGCACTTGTCAGAGAGAGAGTTAAGAGAAATGGTCATAGGGTGGCTGAAGAGAACATAAGCCAATATGAGTAAGAACCATGAGGAAATGAAGAGGAATCAAGAGGAAATGAAGAGGAGCCATGTAGAAATGAAGAACTATGAAGAAATGAAGAAAACCCAAAAGGAAATGAAGAAGACCCAAGAAGAAATGAAGAAGACCCAAGAAGAAATGAAGAAGACCCAAGAAGAAATGAAAAGTGACATTGCTGAGGTAAAGAACTCCATATAAAGTACCAGGAGTAGACTACATGAAGCAGAGGACCGCATCAGTGAGCTGGAAGACAAGGTAGGAAAAAATACCCAAGTAGAGCAGCTTCTAGAAAAAAATTATAAAGGAGGAGAGCCCGAGGGAACTTTGGGACAACATGAAACAAAACAATCGCATAATAGGGCTTCCAACGGAACAGGAAACTGAGCAAGGAATAGAAAACCTGTTGGAAGAAATAATGACAGAAAACTTGCCTGATATAGGAAAGAAAAAAACCCACACAAATCCAAGAAGCTCAAAGAGTTCCAAGCAAATAATACCCCAAAAGACCTACGCCAAGGCACGTTATAATTAAATAGGCAAACATCAACGACAAAGTGAGAATCTTAAAAGCTGCCAGAGAGAGACGGAAAGTCACCTACAAAGGAATCCCCATCAGACTAACAACTGATTTCTCAACAGAAACTTATCAGGCCAGAAGGAATTGGAATGAAATATACAAAGTCATGCAAAGAAAGGGTCTGAATCCTAGAATACTGTAACCAGCAAGGCTATCAATCAAAATTGAAGGTCAAATCAGGAGCTTCACAGACAAAAAAGGTCTAAGGGAATACATTACCACTAAACCAGCAATGCAAGAAATGCTAAAGTGTCTGCTGTAAAAAGCAATAGGAAGCCAAGAAAGAACACAGGGGCAAAGAACAAAAATGGCTACAAATAACTACCTTTCAATAATAACTTTAAATGTAAACGGCTTAAATGCTCCAATCAAGAGACATAGGGTAATGGACTGGAAAAGAAAACACGACCCATATATCTGCTGTCTACAAGAAACCCACCTCCGAAAAAAAGACGCACACAGACTGAGGATGAAAGGTTGGAAAAAAGTTATTCAGGCGAATGGAAATGGAAAAAAAGCTGGGGTAGCAATACTTATATCCAACAAATTAGATCTCAAAGTGAAAGATGTAACAAGAGATAAAGAAGGCCACTACATAATATTAAAGGGAGCAATCCAACAAGAAGAAATAACTCTGGTAAACATATACGCACCCAATACAGGAGCACCCAAATATATACAAAAACTCATAGAGGACATCAAGGGAGAGATAGACAGCAATACAATCATAGGAGGAGACCTTAATAATCCACTATCACCATTGGACAAATCCTCTAAACAAAAAATCAGTAAAGAAACATCAATCCTCAATTACTCACTAGACCAGATGGAATTAATTGACATCTTCAGATCATTTCACCCCAAAGTCACAGAATATACATTCTTTTCAAGTGCCCATGGGTCATTCTCAAAGATAGACCACAGGCAAAGACTCTCCAAATTCACAAAGATAGAAATCATATCAAGCATATTCTCAGATCACAGTGGCATAAAGCTGGAAATCACCTACAATAGAAACAATTCAAAGAAATCAAACACATGGAGACTAAACATCATGCTATTTAACTATGACTGGGTTACTAGAGAGATCAAGGAAGAAATAGAAAATATCATGGGAACAAATGACAATGATACCACAACAATCCAAAAGCTATGGGACAAAGTGAAAGCAGTTCTGAGAGGGAACTTCATAGTTTTACAATCCTACTGCAAAAAAACTAGAAACAGCGGCAATAAATTATCTAACCCAACAACTCAAAGAGTTAGAAAGAAAGCAACAAGAAAAGCCCAGTGTAAGCAGAAGGAAGGAAATAGTAAAGATCAGAGCAGAAATAAATGACATAGAGACCAAAGAAACAATACAGAAGATCAACGAAACCAAGAGCTGGTTCTTTGAAAGGATAAAGAAGATTGATGAACCTCTAGCCAGACTCACCAAGAAGCAAAGAGAGAGGACCCTAATAAATAAAATCAGAAATAAAAGAGGTGAAATAACAACAGACCCCATTGAAATACAAAGGATTGTTAAAAAATACTATGAACAACTCTACTCCAACAAACTGGACAACCTGGAGGAAATGGATATATTTCTAGAAAAGTATAACCTCCCAAAATTCAAACAAGAAGAATCTAAACAACTCAATAGACCAATAACTATAGAAGAAATTGAAGCAGTCATCATAAAGCTTCCAGCAAACAAAAGCCCAGAGCCAGACGGCTTCACAGGGGAGTTTTACCGAACATTCAAGGAAGAACTAAAACCTATGCTCCTCAGACTATTCCAGAATATTCAAGAGGATGGAACACTTCAAAACTCCTTCTATGAAGCTAACATCACCCTAATACCAAAACCAGATAAAGATGACACAATGAAAGAGAATTACAGGCCAATATCCCTCATGAATATAGATGCAAAAATCCTCAATAAAATTCTAGCAAATCACATCCTGCAGTACATCAGAAAGATCATACACCATGACCAAGTAGGATTTATCCCAGGAATGCAAGGATGGTACAATATCCACAAATCAATAAATGTGATACATCACATATACAAACTGAGATAAAAATCACATAGTCATATCAATTGATGCAGAAAAAGCATTTGAGAAAATCCAACAACCTTTCTTGATAAAAACTCTCAACAAGGTAGAATAGAAGGATCATACCTCAACATAATAAAAGCCATACATGATAAACCCACAGCAAACATCATACTCAATGGGCAAAAACTACAACCATTTCCCCTAAGAACAGGAACAAGACAGGGTTGCCAACTCTCACCACTCCTGTTCAACATAGTACTGGAAGTATTAGCTATTTCAATTATACAAGAAGAATAAATAAAAGGCATCCAAATTGGAAAGAAGTAAAGCTATCCTTATTTGCAGATGACATGATATTGTACATAAAAAACCTGAAAGACTCCATAAAAATGCTAATAGACTTAATAAATGAGTACAGTAACGTAGCAGGCTACAAAATTAACGCCAAGAAATCTATGGCATTTCTGTACACTAATAGTGAACTTATAGAAAGAGAGACTAAAAAAGCAATCCCATTTACTATCACACCAAAAAAATTAAGATACCTAGGAATAAACTTAACTAAGGAGGTAAAAGACCTATTTGCGGAAAACTACAGGACACTAAAAAAAGAGATAGAGGAAGATGTAAACAGATGGAAGAACATACCATGTTCATGGATTGGGAGAATCAACATAATTAAAATGTCCATACTACCCAAAGCAATCTATAAACTTAATGCACTCCCCATTAAAATACCAATGGCATATTTCACAGACCGAGAAAGAACTCTCCAAAAATTTATCTGCAATAAAAAAAGGCCCTGAATAGCCACAGCAATCCTGAGAAAGAAGCACAAAGTCGGTGGGATTTCAATACCAGATTTCAAGCTGTATTACAAAGCCACTGTTCTCAAAACAGCCTGGTACTGGCACAAGAACAGACATATAGATCAAAGGAATAGAATAGAGAATCCAGATATCAACTCAAACCACTATGCTCAATTAATATTTGACAAAGAAGGCATGAACATAAAATGGAGTCAAGACAGTCTCTTCAATAAATGGTGTTGGGAAAATTGGACAGATACATGCAAAAAAATGAAACTAGACCACCACCTTACACCATACACAAAAATAAACTCAAAATGGATATAGGACTTAAACATAAGACGGGAAGCCATAAAAACATTAGAGTAATCTACAGGGAAAAAATCTCAGATATATGCCAAAAGAACTTCTTCAATGATATTGTTTCTAGAGCATTGGAAGCTAAAGACAAAATAAACAAATGGGACTACATCAAAATCAAAAGCTTTTGCACAGCTAAAGAAACCATCAACAAAACAACAAGGAAACCCACTGTATGGGAGAACATATTTGCAATCTTATCACTGATAAAGGCTTAATCTCAAGCATCTAGAGTTAACTCACACAACTCAACAAAAGGAGGACAAAGATAAAATAAAAAAAAATGGGCAAAAGACCTAAACAGAATCTTTTCTAAAAAAGACAAAATGAAGGCCCAGAGACATATGAAAACTTGTTCAAAGTCACTAATTATCCAAGAGATGCAAATCAAAACGACTATGAGGTACCATCTCACACCTGTCAGAATGGCTTACATCAACAAATCAACAAATGAGAAATGCTGGGGAGGATGCGGAGAAAAAGGAACTCTCGTGCACTGCTGGTGGGATTGTAGACTAGTACAGCCACTGTGGAGAACAGTATGGAGTTTCCTCAAAAAAATAAAAATGGAGTTCCCATTCGACCCAGTGATCCCACTTCTAGGAATATACTCCAAGAACTAGAAATGCGAATTAGAAAGGATATATGCACCCCTATGTTCATAGCAGCACAATTTACCATGGCTAAGATTTGGAAACAGCCTAAGTGCCCATCAGCAGATGAGTGGATTAAAAAACTATGGTACATTTACACAATGGAATACTACGCTGCGGTAAAAAAGAAGGAGCTCTTACCATTTGTAACAACATGGATGGATTTGGAGAGCATTATGCTAAGTGAAATTAGCCAGGCAGAGAAAGACAAATATCACAAGATCTCACTTATTTGAGGAATATAATGAATGACATAGACTGATGAACAAGAATGGATCCAGAGACTGAGAAAAGTCCATCAAAATGTCAAACCTCAGGGTAAGTGGAAGGTGGTGGGAGTAAGGGAGAAAGTCAATATATTTGAACTCTTGAACTAAGGTAAGTAATTTGTGTTTTCACCTCCCTGACAAAGTTTATATAAAGATATAAAAAAAATTGGTAGGTAGTTTGAAATTGAATTGACATGGCCTAGAGCTTGTCATCTCCTATGGACACCAGTCCTTAGGCTAGGCCCTGCTTAACCTCCCGTGATACCATAATACCCTTACACGATATTATTCTACAATGTCATTATAATATTTGATATTTGACAACAGCATATTATACAATTATCCCAAATAAACTTACAAACTAATTCTTTGAATGTTGGGCAGCAATTTAAAAAAAGGATAAGAAAGGAATTAATCCCTTTCAGAAGGAATTAAGGCACTGGGAAGGCATCCGAGCATTCTATATTGGCCCCTCTGGCCCTTTTGCCAAGAGGGACCTTCTTCTTACTACCCAAATACACACAGCCAATGCCTGAGTTTTCAGTTGAAGCTGTGGCTGAAGCCTCTGGGCAGCTGGCACCATGGATCTGTCTCTCGACCAATGGCATGAGCTGGGCCCTCTCTGGAGAAGAAACCTGGGTCACCCGAGATATGTGATCAGTACCGGCACCCCGCCAGTAGGCGAGGAGACCCCAAGGCAGGTGCTGGATGTGGAGGCCACGGGGGCAGAGACTACAAAGGAGACAGAACTGAACCTCACATCACCCTGATTGGCCCCGGAGGATGGCTGGTTAGCCAGAGACAGGTAAGATTCCTCAGGGAAGGAACAACCTAAGACAGGCACAGTCGCAGAGGGGCCAACAGGAGAGAACTAAAAGGTCAACAGAGGTGGGGCACAGACCCTCATCCACAAACCTTGCAGGGGCTTGAATTCTCACCCCTCCTGATGAAGGTCTCCTACCCCCACGGCTGCTTCGCCTCCCATGCACAACTCAGACCGGGACCCAGGTGGCAGACAGAGACTTGGCCAGCAATAGCTGCTGTATATCTAAATTTAGTCTATTACCAGGAATGCTCAGGACCTACTCAAAAATTCAAATATTCCTTTCCACTAGTATTTACAGGGTAAACTAAGATTTCTGCTTGAGTATTAAAATTGACAGGAAAATAGTAATCAAGTTTTCAGATTAATTTAAATTGGCCAAGTGAAATAAGTGAATACTCAAGAAAATTAAGTGTACTGGACAAAAAGCTTTTCCTAAAACATTAATTAAAATACCTATTAGTTCATCTAACTGTAAAATTGCCTAACATCCAAAGAACCTAAATCAGTCATATTTGTGTGCAAAAATTAAAATTTAAAATTACCAAGACTGCAAGATAAAATTTCCAAAAGCCCCCATTAATCAAAAGGGGGGGGGGCAGTGGGGTAATATCATGTAAGGAAAAATATCCTGTACGTAAAACACATCTGGAAAATTCTTACTCCAGAAAAGTAAATTCCATTTGTAAAACCAACTGCAGGACACCCATGAAAAAACACACATGGTGTCAAAATAAGCCAAAGGAAAATCATTTAGGCAAAAATAAAAAGAATCCCAAGTCTATTTTGCAGAGAGGATCCCTTTGGTAACTTTTGGTCGAGAATGTGTTTGTGTGTTTTCAGAGAACAACCCCAAGACCATGTGGGTTCCTGCGACAGTGAGGAACTGACCAGTCTGTTCCAGTCACGAGGATGGTCCAGAGATGGTGGACACTGACAACACCTTGCCATGCTAGCAGTCGGCAGCTGTGCATGGCTGCAGGCAGCCCAGGACCAAACCAGAGAGGATGGATCTTACATTGCCACGATGTGTCCACCATCTGGATACCATTGCTGACATGTATACATAAAGAACTATTTGACACTGAAACTGGGACTCAGAACAGTTGGACATTGAAACTGAGACTGAAACATTTTTTGTTCTTATACATTTATTTCTAGTATGCAGAGGCAAGATATTTTTGAAGAAAAGAAACAGGGGACAGTGATTGATATAAAGGCAGGGAGGCATTGAACAGGCTGTCAAGCTACAGGGGGAAGGCTTGGGTGGATGGGAGGTGAATGCCGGGGGAGATCAACCGAAGGACTGGTATGCATACATATGCGTATAACCAATGAATGAAAGACACTGAGGCGGGGAGGGGGGTGCATGGGGACATGTGCTGGGGGGTAGGAGAGGCTGGGGGGAGGATAATGGGGAGGGGTGAAAGGAAAACATGTACTACTATTAAATATAAGTTATACTGCAAAAAAATCAATAAAATTAAATGTTAAAAAAATAAAGTAAAAAAAAACCACTAAACATATATATATATGACTAAGTGTTTTGTTACTATTGTTGTTGTTATTGTCATTGTTCGGCAATTATCCTGCTTAGTTGAACTTCCTAGGTCTGTGATTTGATGTCTGACATTTTTGAGAAATTCTAAAAATAATATTGTATCAAATATTCCTTCTGTTCCTTTCTTTTTTCCTTCTGGTATTCCCATTATGTGCATGTTGCACCTTTTATAAATGTTCCACAGTGCTTGGGTATTCTTTTTTCTTTTCTTCAGTATTTGCTCTTTTTTTTAGTAGGTTCTATCGATAAATTATCTAGCTCATTGTTTCTTCATCCATATTCACTCGTTAAAGTCCATCAAAGCCTTTCTTTAATTTATAGTAATTTTTTTTATCTATAACATTTCTTTTTGTTTCATTCTTAGGATTTCCATCTCTCTGCTTCCACTGCCTCTCTCTTCTTGGATGCTGTCCATTATAGCACTAATCCATTATAGCACTTAGCACAGTAATCAAAGTGGTTTTAACTTGTTCTGATCATTTCAACCTCCCTGCCAGGTCTAGTTCAAATGCTTGGATCTTCAATTGTGATTTTTGCTTTTTGGTACACCTTGTGATATTTTTGCTGCTACCTAAACATAGTGCACCAAGCACTGAATCCCTTATGAGTCTCGGCTCTTGAAAGCAGTAACTCCCTGTATTTGTCTGTGTGTCCCACAACCATGGACTGAGCAGTGTGCCCTCTTTCCTCCCTTCTCTTACAGAAGAGTTGAATTTCCAGAAGACTTGAATTTCCACTCTGTTCACCTTTGTTTGTATTTGTTCTTAGAACCAAGTACACAGTTAGAAGATCCTTACTAAATGTTTTCTTTTTTATTCCCAAGTCAAACTTTATGATTAATGTCATTCTTTTTTGCCTTTGAAGCACTAATGAAAAGCTTTAAATCAGCAATAACTCTAAAAAAACCAGGCAATATATTTATTCTATATTTGAAGCTGAAACAGAGAAATAACTACATCAGCCTGAATATTATGAAAAAACTAAAGGCCCAGTGGATGAAATTCATGCACAGGGATGTGTGTCCCTCAGCCCAACCTGCACCCTCTCCAATATGGAACCCCTCAAAGGATGTCTGACAGCCCGTTTAGGCCCAATACCAGTAGGATGGGGCGTAAATGGGGCAGTTGGAAATCCTTCTACCAATCCAAGACTGCTAGCTCCCAACTGCTCACCTGCCTGCCTTCCTGATTCCCCCTAACCGCTTCTGCCTGCCAGCCTGATCACCCCCTGACCACCTCCCCTGCCAGCCTGATTAATGCCTCACTGCTCCCATGCCAGCCTGTTTGCCCCTATCTAAACTCCCCTACAGGCCTGGTCACCCCTAACTGCCCTACCCTCTAGGCCTGGTTTCCCCCAAATACTCTCCTCTTCAGGTCTGGGTTGTCCCCAATTGCCCTTCCCTGCAGGCCCAATTGCCCCCAACTTCCCTCCTCTGACAGCCTGGTCACCCCCAACTGCCCTCCCCTGCAGGCCTGGTCCCTCCCAATTGCCCTCCCCTGCTGGCCTGATTGGCCACAACTGCCCTCCCCTGCAGGCTTGATCCCTACCAACTGCCCTCCCCTACTGGCCATCTTGTGGTGGCCATCTTGTATCCACACAGGGACAGTCATCTTTGACCACATAGGGGCAGCCATCTTGTGTGTTGGAGTGGTGGTCAATTTGCATATTATTCTTTTATTAGATAGGAGAATTAGATAGGATAGAAGCCTGATGCCCAGGTGGGATCTGGCTGGTTTGCCCTGAAGGGTGTCCCAGATCATGGTGGGTGTTCCCTTGGGACATGGGACAGCCTGGATGAGGGGCCTGTGGTGGTTTGCAGGCTGGCTGTGCCCCCAGTGACCCAAGTGGAGGCCCTGGTATCTGGGATTTATCTTTTATAATTGAAACTTTGTAGGCCTTGAGCAGAGCTAAGCCTCTTGCACCCTCTATAGCTTCAGCCATTTTTGTTGGGATTTATTTATATTCTATAATGGAAACTTTGTAGCCTTAAGCAGAGGCCAAGGCAAGCCAGAGCTGTGGAAAGTTGACTTCCTCCATCGCCAGGGGAAACTCAAGCCTCCTGCTCTATCTCCATGACTGATGCCATTTTTGTTGGGATTTACTTATCTTCTATAATTGAAACTTTGTAGCATTGAGTGGAGGCCTGGGCCTGCCAGGGCAGGTGGAAAGCTTGGCTACCTCCATTGCCTGGGAAACCCAAGCCTCCTGCTCTCCCTGTGGATACAGCCATCTTGGTTAATTGGAATACTTGCTCCTGATTGGCTGGTGGGCATGGCTGGTGAGTAGAGCAGAAGCATGGTCAATTTGCATTTTACTCTTTTATTAGATAGGATGAAGTCAGTGTGTCTTATGTTAATGTTAAGGGAGGGTAAAGGAGGAATATGTGAATGTGCTGCTCACAAAATAACCATCCTTTGGCTATTTATCAGTAAATCATACGTAAATAAACAAATCTTGTTGATAGCCACTGGGTCATCATTAACTTAAGAGTCTTTTATTCTAAAATAGCCTTATAAAATATAATTTAAAAATAAAATATTGTTTACTTGATTCACAAAAAATGACAGAATAATTTTGCAGTGGTTTAGATAGTTAACAAAAACTAACTATTAACATCAATAAACCAGTATTTATTGAGGGCCTACTAACAGAGTCTTAATAAAAATAAGATGATTTCTTGGATTTCTTCTGTTCCGCGCCGCGGGGCTGGCGGGCACCTTCCGTGCCTTCCTGTCGTCGCGCCTGCAGGACCGCTATAGCATTGTGCGTCGGGCCGACCGTGCCACGGTGCCCATCGTCAACCTCAGGGACGAGGAGCTGTTTCCCAACTGGGAGGCCTTGTTCTTGGGCTCCCAGGGCCAGCTGAAGCCGGGGGCCCGCATCTTCTCCTTCGACGGCAGAGACGTGCTGCAGCACCCCGCCTGGCCACAGAAGAGTGTGTGGCACGGCTCAGACCCCAGCGGGCGCCGGCTGACCGAGAGCTACTGTGAGACGTGGCGGACTGAGGCCGCAACAGCCACGGGCCAGGCCTCCTCGTTGCTGACGGGCAGGCTGTTGGAGCAGAAAGCCGTGAGCTGCCACAACACCTTCATTGTCCTCTGCATTGAGAACAGCTTTATGACCTCCTCCAAGTAGGGCTTCTGCCAGCTCATGTGATGCATGGACCGACGGCCGGAGAGGAGGCCAAGCGGCGGGGCAAGTGGAGAGGCCCCCAGTGCCCGGCAGGGAGCGGCAGCCAGCACTCCAGACGGGGCACCTGGCTGGGACATTTTCCTGTGTGGTTCACATTTCATGTAATCCTCCAGAAATAAAAGAAAGCCAAAGAGTATATTTTTTAAAAAGTTTAAAACAGAAAAAAAAAAAAAGATGATTTCATTTCAAAAATCCTATCTAATAAAAGAGTAACATGCAAATTGACCGTACCTCCGCTACACTACCAGCCAATCAGGAGCGAGGGACATAGCAGTCATGGCCAGCAGACAGGGGGCATGGCCAGCAGACAAGAGGGTGTGGCCAGCAGAGAGGGGCATGGCCAGTGTCTCATAAGCAAGCACCATGCTATAAGCTCTGCCCACATGGTACTTAAGGGCCAGCAAGATCCCTCCCTCCTTAGTTACTGTTGACTGAGTTGCGACCTTTTGTGGTGACCCTGGGACGGTTAGGGGAATTTGATGTCATGAGACCCTCTCACGAGGCTTGCATGTAAGTTGCTCTGATAGTTATGCTGTGACTGAGATGTGGGGTTTAAGTGTTGCATGGGACATGCAAATGAGCACCAGGGCACCTTAGGTAATGAGTGCTAGGCGCAAGGTGGGGATGTAAGTCATCAGGGTTGCATGCTCTGGTCCCAAGCGGTGGAGCAGCAGGAATGCTGGGAAATGTAGTTCTGGTGGTAGACACACTATAACAAAGTGATCGTGTAAGAAGTTACTGTTGCGAGTGGGGGATGGAGAGAAAGCAAAGGTTGGGGTCTCAGACAATTCGCTCATGTGATTGAAAAGACAGACAGAAACTCCCAGATTGGAGGGGGTCCCCTGAGGGTTCCCATATTAGAGAGGGTGGAGGTCAGGTTGAGGGACCCATGGTGACTGCTGCTGTGTGTGGCAAAGTTGCTAAAACCATTAAAAAGGCCCAACTTCTTATTATTGATGAATGCACCATGGCATCCAGTCATGGTATAAACGCCATAGACAGATTACTAAGATAAATTATGAATCTGAATGTTGCATTTGGTGGAAAAGTTCTCCTTCTCAGAGGGGATTTTCGACAATGTGTCAGTATCGTGCCACATGCTATGCGATCCGCCATGGTACAAACAAGTTTAAAGTACTGTAATGTTTGGAGATGTTTCAGAAAGTTGTGTCTTAAAACAAATATGAGATCAGAGGATTCTGCTTATAGAGAATGGGTAATAAAACTTGGAGATGGCAAACTTGATAGTGGTTTACATTTAGGAATGGATATTATTGAAATTCTCCATGAAATGATTTGTAATGGATCTATTATTAAAGCCACCTTTGGAAACAGTATATCCTCTATAGATAATATTAAAAATATATCTAAATGTGCAATTCTTTGTCCAAAAAATGAGCATGTTCAAAAATTAAATGAAGAAATTTTGGATATACTTGATGGAGATTTTCACACCTATTTATAGAGTGATGATTCCATTGACTCAACAGATGATGCTGAAAAGGAAAATTTTCCCATTGAATTAATAGTATTACTCCTTCAGGAATGTCGTGTCATAAGTTAAAATTGAAAGTGGGTGCAATCATCATGCTATTGAGAAATCTTAATAGTAAATGGGGTCTTTGTAATGGTACCAGATTTATTCTCAAAAGATTACTATCGAACATTATTGAAGCTGAAGTATTAACAGGATCTTCAGAGGGAGAGGTTGCTCTGATTCCAAGAATTGATTTGTCCCCATCTGACACTGGCCTCCCATTTAAATTAATTTGACGACAGTTTACCGTGTTGCTAGCATTTGCAATAACTATTAATAAATCACAAGGACAAACTCTAGGCAGAGTAGGAATATTCCTACCTGAACCCGTTTTCACACAGGGTCAGTTATTATGTTGCTTTCTTTCCAGTTCGAAGAGTGTGATGTTAAAGTTGTAAATACTTTATCCCAAGGGAAATTAGTCAAGCACTCTGAAAGTGTTTTCACTGTTAATGTGGTATACAGGGAGATATTAGAATAAGTTTAATCACTTTATCAGTCATTATTTGCATCAATGTTGTTTTTATATCATGAGTTTGTTATTGTTCTTATATCATTTTGTTATTATTTATGTATTAATGAGTTATGTATTATTTTCATATACATTGTACTCATTATCTTTTATCTCTCACACTTTTATTATACAGAAAGGGCAAATAGCACTATTAAAATATTTCCTCTAATTAATACCCTTTTAATGTGCACGTGTTTATATAGGTAGAACTGAGGTGAACTCAAGTATGAATATTTTTTCAAAAACACCCCAGATTGCAGCTATGTTTATAACATTTGGATTCTCATGATAATGTACAAACCACTTAGCATGGCATTCAAGGCTCTTCATGTCCTGACCCCTGTTTTTCTTCCTGCATTCCTGCCTCATTCCTCCTGATAGTCTACCTCTTCCTATTTACCCTCTCCTCACATTGTATGGTCTTCATGTCCTTATACTTATTCTTCCTTCTGTCTGGAATGATTTATAATCATTGGTCACCTGATGAATAGTTAATAAGATTTCAACACTCAGCTCAAGCTTCCCTTTCTATATAAAGTCTCTCTCAATGCCTGAATGTAAAAATGAGTACCTCTTCCTTTGTTGGCAACTGTACATATTTCTATCACCAGTTGTTTACTCATATTTTTATTCTTAATACGGGTCATTAGTCATATATTTAATAATGTTGTTTATACTATTTCAAAAGTAGAGGTCTATGTTGGATTCCAAAATCTATAAATAATCTACAAGCTGTGATCTTGAGCAAACTAAAACTTAGTTTCTTTAGATGTTAAATTGGAACAAACAATACAATCCACTTCCTAATTTAAATATAAGCATTGAAATAATACACTGAAGTCCTTAAACATAATAATTGTTTTATATTACTGTTGCTGTTTTGTATAGTCAGGTACCTCTAAATTCTCAAAACTAAATAGGTATTATTTTTCTATTTTATAGATAATTAAAGCAAGGCCAAATATTAAGACATTTTTTCAAAGACTCTTTATTAATAAGGCATATGACTGGGATTAAGTCCTAGCCCTACTTGATTATGCAGCTATAAACAGGATGAAAATTAAAGAAATAAAAGGAGATGCAAATCAAACACCTTACTGACAAAACTTTAATAGTATGCTATCTCTGTTCTATAAACTATCATTTCCTCTATTGAATCCAAGCAAAAAGATCCTTTTAACTCATCTTTAATCACTTGTTAGATTTCAAAGAAAAATAAAATTCAAAGCAGCTAGGCTTTTACCTGTTTATTCTTGGCAATTCAGAGCAACTATGATATTTTGAACTTTTAATTATTGTTTCTAATATCTCAAAACTGAGGTATCAAAATACCTTCTAAGAACTTCCTATCTACTTATACTCCTTTCTTATTATATCTTTCACTGCATTTATTAGTGAAGAGAAAAAAATCCTAAATTATGCATGATTCTTTATTCTACAGCTGTCTGTTTTAATTATGAAAAAGCCATGCACAGAAGGCCATGCCGAATTCCTCCACTACAGACTGTGTAATAAAAATCTGGTTTTTCTCCCAGTTTTTTCCTGTTTAATTCACTAGTATCCAAAGCCTGGATTTTATGCAAACATTATGAGATATTTTTTAAAAAGTCATCAGACAGGAGCACCAGAGATCTTCCATAAGATTTTTCTTTCTCTAGAGATTTATTAAGGGAGACATTTCTTCAAATAAATTAAATTTATACAAATTTCTACTTTATTATTAAATTCTCAATCATGATTTTCACCAACAATATTTAGTATAGTTATTCTGTTTCTTTTTGTTGATGTCAGTTTTGAAGGAAAGTGATAATGTAGGCTCCTTTGTCATAACAACATCCTTTCAAACAAGTACCTGAAGCTTCAGAAATATGTTATTAGCTCTCTTAGTCTGGACTAGCTTTTTTTAGCCTACATCTCTTTCACATCCTAAGGACTTATGTATTTATTCAATTATCTTACCTTTAAGGGAGACAACATAGTGTGTTAAGAATGCTTTGGAGCCATAAAGTCTACATCCAAATGCTTACTCTATGTTATAGTCTCCTAGGGCTATCATACAATGGGGTGGCCAACAACAACAGCTATTTAATGAGGGCTGGAAATCTGAGATATAGATGTCAACGGGGTTGGTTCCTTCTGACAACTGTGAGGGAGAATCTGGTGGTTTGTTGGAAATCAATGATGTTCCTTGGCTAGTAAATGTATAACTTGAATATCTGCCTTCATCATTCTTCCTGCCTATGTGTCCATGTCCAAATTTCCCCTTTATCCAGGACACCAGTCATATTGAATTAGTAGCTCAGCCTACTGCAGTATGACCTCATCTTAACCAATTATATCTGCAATGACTCTATTTACAAACACAGGTCATATTCTGAGGTATTGAGCATTTAGACTCAAACATGAATTTTAGGGAGATGCAATTGTACCCATAACACTCTGTAATTTAAATAATACCCTTTAACAATGTAACCATGAGTATTAGCAGAGTTAAGTTACTTAATCTATTTCATGTCCTGATTTCCTCACCTATAAAATCCTATCTAATAAAAGAGAAACATGCGAGTACTTAAAAGTTACCATTGTGAAGGAGGAACCAAGATGGCGGCATAGGTAAACACCTATCTTGCTGCCAGACACAACAATTCCAAAACTACAACTAACAACAGAACAAACATCATCCAGAATCACTGGAAAGCTGGCTGAGTGAAAATTCCACAAATAAAAGTGAAGACAGGAGACTGTGACTCAGAGGAGCGGTGGAGCACAGCCTTGGAGATATGCACGGAGTCAGAGGTTCAGAGCTGTGAACACGCGGGAGCGAAAAGGGCGGGCGGCTGCAAACCCGCCCGGTTTTCTCCAACAGAAAGGGCAAATGTGTCCCACTGCACTGATTCCCCAGTTCCAGGCGAGGTCCGAGGTCCGGGGAAGGCACGCTGAAACCCGGGTGCGGCAGAGGTCTGCGAGCCTGTGGAGAGAGCGAGCTTGTGGAGAGAGCAGGGAAACTTGGAAACAGCAGTTTGCGCGTAAACTTGGGAACAGAAATGCACAACTGCGCAGAGAGGACACGTGACGTGGTCCCCCATAAGAGAGAACAGTGGACTGCTTTCTTTTACAACCCTGGGAAAGACTTTGGGTGTGCAGACTCATTTGGGGAGAGGCAGAGTTGTCTGGCAGCGGGTGGAGACCAGCGGCGGCTTTCTCTCAGATGTGCATGCAGCTGTTACCACCCAGCACAGAGATCCAGGTACCGCATAGAGCAGAGCTGACGCTGCCTGCTCAGCCCAGAGACTCCACCCATCCAACCTGAACACCGCTTACCCTCACAGTCAATTGGCCTGGAAGTCAAACCCACCTAGTGCTAACAAGAATAAGCTGGGTTTAACTTCAGCAATACTGTACAACCCATAAAGGATTGCAGTAAGAGTATCCACCTCAAGTAACTGGGAAGGCTGACCCACTGTCCCTTAGAGGACATCTACCACACAAAGCTAATGGACCAACTCAGGAGAGCAGCCACAATGCTGAGAAATGGAAAGAAATTAGGTGTGAAAGAAATGGAGGCAAAAAGATGACTAGAAATAGAGTTCAAAACCATGGTTATAAGGTTTTTCAAGAAACTCCTAGAAAAGGCCAATGAGCTTAATGAGAACTACAATGAAATAAACAAGATCTATGAGGAAATGAACAACACCTACAATGATATGAAAAAGGACCAACTAGAAATTTAAGTATACACTGACTGAAATAAAAAATATTACACAAAGCCCTAAAAGCAGTCCAAAGGACCATAAGAACCAAGTTAAAGATTTGAAATACAGAGAAGCAAAATCCACTAAGCTGGAAAAGCAAGAAGCAAAAAGAATCCAAATAATTGAAGATAGTGTAAGGGGTCTCTGGGACAACCTCAAGCATATCAACATCTGAATTATAGAGGTGCCAGAAAAAGAGAGAGATAATGAAAACCTACTTGAAGAAATAGTAACTGAAAACTTCCCACATCTGGTGAAAGAAATGGACTTAAATGCCCAAGAAGTACACAAAACCCCAAAATATAGGAATCTAAAGAGGACCACAATAAGACATATCATAATTAAAATTCCAAGAGCAAAAGACAAAGAGAGAATATTAAAAGCAGCAAGAGAAAAACAGTTACCTAAAAGGGAGCACCCATACGATTGTCAGCAGATTTCTCAACAGAAACGATGCAGGCCAGACGGGAGTGGCAAGAAATATTCAAAGTGATGAATAGCAAGAAGCTACAACCAAGATTACTCTATCCAGCAAAGCTATCATTCAGAATTGAAGGTCAGATGAAGTGCTTCGCAGATAAGAAAAGGCTAAAGGAGTTCATCACCACCAAACCAATATTATATGAAATGTTGAAAGACATTCTTTAAGAGGAAGAAGAAAAAGGTAAAAATATAAATTATGAACAACAAATACACATCTATCAACAAATGAATCTAAAAATCAAGTGAATTAATAATCTGATGAACAGGATAAACTGGTGAATATAACGGAATCATGGGCATAGAGAGGGAATGGACTGACAATTCTTGGGGAGAAAAGGAGTGTGGGAAGTGCAGCAAGAGACTGGACAAAAATCATGCACCTATGGGAGAGGACAGTGGGAGGGAGGTGAGGACGGAGGGTGGGATGGGTTCCGGATGGAGGGGAGCTATAGGGGGAAAAAAGGGGGGAACAATGTAATTAATAAACTGAATAAAGATTTAAAATGAATGAATGAATAAATAAATAAATAAATAAATAAATAAATAAATAAAAGAGAAACATGCATATGGACTGTACCTTTGCTATGCTACCAGCCAACAGGAGCAATATGCAAATTATCCCTAACCAAGATGGCGGGTGGTCCCCCTCCACCCCAGCAGACCCCAGAGCTAGCAGGGGATCTGGACCCCCGCTGCTGCTCCAATGCCCAGCCACAGCAAGCCTGGGGCTCCGGGGATGGAGGGGTTGGACTGAAGACAAAAACCTGTAGACCTGGCACCCAGCACCCCCAAGGCCTGAGGTGGAGGCGCCTGGGTAGCTGAGGGGTGTGGATTGGGGCAGCAGAGACAAAAACCCACAAGAAACCTGCGGAAAAGGAGATAAACTATCATAACTTTATCTCCCTTTCCACAAGATGAGAAAACTGGCCCTGGATTATTTAGTGCTGTGGCCAAACACCTTTCTACAAACACACGGTAATGTTATGATCACTCCCAGGAAGATCTGGTTAGAATATGGTCTCTGGGGAATAATGCTACTGTGGCAAATCATCTAAGAGAGGAAACAAGCTTTTGTTGGGTTTATTCTGAAGGTCAGAGAACATGCCACCCCAACATATGCTGTGTTGTTATACTAATGATCTTGAGCTGTAGATGCTTAAAAAATAGCAAATGCACAAGGATTGCATTGAAGTCTCCTGATCGCCCTAAAATCAAAGCCTCCTAAAGGAGCTTAAATGTCATAGGTCCCCTTAATGAGAGACCCATAACAACCAAACTTTGTTACCAACTATTTCCCCCCACCCCATTCATCTTTCCTAAAAATCATTTACTCTCCTCTAGGAGTCCTACATCTCCCGTTCCCTTTCCCTGGGAAGAAGGTATTTAATTCTGCATTCTAAGCCAGCTTGGGGAGTTACTCATTTTTCCCTGGGATCTCCCACATATACATGAGGTACACATGTTAATGAACTTTTGTTTTTCTCTTGGTGGTCTGTCTTTCATTACAAGGGCCTCCACTAAGAACTCAGAAAGATTGAGGAAAACTATTTTTCTTCCTCCATAATTCTATCTCGGGAAATCAAGTCCCCAGCTGAACAATGAGGTTGGCTCAAGTATCAAGTATTCCCAGCTGATGGGTGGGAAGCTTCTAGGGAGAAATCAATGATATTGGCATCAAAGTGGGATGGAGTGCACGCGCATGGTTGATGGTGGGAGTTTAAAGTGGTTCAACATTTTTGGAGGATGATTTGGCAAATTTGATAGAAATGTTCAAAGTACATCCAAGAGTCTTCTTCTAGGAATCACATCTGCTGAGATAAAGCACAAGCACATTAGCCCTGGTCTGAACCCAGGATGCTACTGTGGGCTCCCCTTCCACGATAGGAAAACCTGGGAACACCCTGTATCTTTAGGACAAGGTGGCATCTATACTAATAAAAGGATAATATGCTAATTAGACTGAACATCTTCTGGACGACCTTCCTGACAAAGGCATGTTGGCGGGGCCAAGGCAGAGGAGGTTAGAGGCAATCAGGCAGGCAGGGGAGAGCAGTTAGGGGGATTAGGCCAGCAGGGGAGAGCAGTTAGAGGGATCAGGCTGGCAGGCAGATGAGTGGTTAGGAGGACCCAGACAGGGGAGAGTGCAGGCCAACCTGAGGCAACCCCCTTTCTGTGCACAAATTTCATGCACCGGGCCTCTAGTGAAGATAACAATGGTAATATTTACTTTAGAAGTTTGTATTACATAATTGAATAAAAAACTGAAGTACTTAAGATGATGCCCAGCATATGCAAGCAGTCAAAAACTCTAGAATTTATGCCACTACATTTGGGTCTCTACTTTGAGGGAATAAAACATAGAAAAGTAATTATTTTAAGATGAAATATTGGCAAACTTAAAATCCAAGTCTTTAAAATGTTAGTTGCTGGATATTTTATAAAAATATAAGACTTAGAAGCATATCAATTGTGTTTTATAGTTTAGAAATTACTTTTTATTTTTTAAATATTTTTTATTGATTTCAGAGAGAAAGGGAGAGGGAGAAATAAAAACACCCATGATGATAGAGGATCATTGGCTGGCTGCCTCCTGCCTGCCCCACACTGAGGGTCTAGCCTGAAACCTGGGCATGTGCCCTGACTGGAATTCGAACTGTGACCTCCTGGTTTATAAGTCAACACTCAACCATTGAGCCATGCTGGCTGGGCATAATCACTTTACTTTAATTTTATTTTTTGAACTTTTTCTTTATTGATCAAGGTATTGTATATGTGTGCTTATCCCCCTATTGCCCTTCCAATCCCCTGCTCATGTCCTTACCCCGCTACTGTCTGTATCCATTGTTTATGCTTATATGGATGCATACAAGTCCTTTGGTTGATCTCTCTCCTCCTCCCTCTCCCCTCCCCCATGTCTTCTCTCTGATGTTTAAAAGCATAATTGTGTATGAAAGTTAGATCAATATTGGGCACAATATTTTGTGTTACAAATTTTCTCATAATCAGGCAAAGGTAGTAACCAGAATATTGTACAATGTTTTGAATGCACTGAAGTTTGGGATATAGAAAAAGCCATTTTTGTAAAGAAATGATCAGCGTTCAGGCCACTTATATCTTTCTTTGTCTTCTAGACTACAAGATAAAGAGTTTTAGCATAATAAGGAATATTTTAAATTGTACTTGGGTAAAAGTGTGTGTGTGTGTGTGTGTGTGTGTGTGTGTGTGTGTATGCTATACATGTGGGAGATTGGCTCTGTGGAGGAAAGGAGCCACATGCTAACCTGACAAGCTCAGGGGAGGCCTGCGTGGCAGTCTTGCAAACCTAGAGACCTAAAATAACCACAAAAGATGGTTTGAAGAATAAATATTTAACTACAAACAGGTTATAGTGGGTAGTCATGTCTTAGGCCAATATTTTCCCTGACAAAGATCAACTTAGATCTTTACTGAGCCCATTTGCCTTTTTACCTCTCAGATAACATATCTGTGAGATATCTGGATAACTTGTAACTTCCCTTTTTTTCTGGAGCCTCTGGGGCAAACCAGATGTGGTAGGCGCCAGGACAGATACCACAAATTCTTTCATTATCTTGTTAATTGTTTCTGCACTCACCTAAGTATGTGTCCATCATTTTACTTTTTATCCAATCCCAGGGGTTTCCCACCGCTTTGCTTTATCCCACTTCCTTAATCCATCACCAATGAATTTCAAGTGACCCACCTCTATGTCCCTCCTTTGATTGCAATGTATAAATACAAATGTAACCAGCCATTCTTGGGAGCATTACCTCAATTCATTGAGGTTCTGCTTCCTTACAGGTTTCAATGTTTTTTGTTTTTATTCATTAACAGCTTCATGATACTATTATAATATGCTTCCTAAATTGCTAATACTCTATTGAGGTAGTAGCAAAATGATGCTTAAATCCCCTGGGCTAAACTAGGAAACAATATAAATCCTAATTAGATAAAGTCATATTTACTTAGCAACTGAGTTTCTAGGGTAGGGGTAAAGTTCCAAAATAAGTTATTTAAATGACTACATTAGATGATCAGTAATTATATATAATGGCTTTTGGCCACCCATTACTACTGTTTTAGTGACAGTATTTTTTAAGGAATTACTTGTCCCACACAGTGACAAGAGACAGAAAGGTTATCAATAAGGAGCCCTATTCTTTCTATGGCACAGGGGTTCATGACCCAATCTAGGCTAATCAGACTCATTCTTGCAGGATTGAGATTTTTAGCTGAATAATATAATTACAGAGGGGGAAAGGCTGAAATAAATATAGCCCAATGAGATTTATGATTAATTCCTGATGCCTAGATCCCAAGTGCTGCCCAGAATCCCATCTCTTATTATTTATTTAACTAGTTTTAATTCCTACTGCTTATAAAGAAATAAATAGAATGGATACAGATGGGGATGTCTTGAGGCAGTCTCCTCAAGCCATCTGCATCTAAATTAGAGTGCTTCTTTAAAGTGAACAGTTCTAAGGAATGTATCAGAAGAAAACAAAACACTAATTTGAAACACTAATTCCAGTTCATTGCAGAGTTATTTACAATAGCCAAGATCTTAAAGCAGCCCAAGTGCCATCAGTAGATGAGTAGATAAGAAAACGTTGGTACATTTACACAATGAAACACTACTCATCCATGAAAAAGAAGGAAATCTTACCTTTTGTGACAGCCTAGGTAGACCTGGAGAGTATTATTCTAAGTGAAATAAGCCAGTCAGAGAAAGATAAACACTATATGTTTCACTTATATGTGGATTCATAGATACATAATCCTGACAGCTGCCAGAGGCGAGAGGGTTTTGGGAGTTGGGTAAAAAAGGTGAATGGATTCAACAAACAAAAAAAGACACACACACACAAAAATTAGTTCTAAACACTATCTCAAATACTATATCCAACTCATTGGTAGTAGGACTAAGCAAACTGTTATTTAAATAAGACCTATAGAAACTCTTATATACACTAAGATTTGATGGTTGCTATGCCAGATTGAAATAAAAAGGAAAATAAAAAGGAGCCCAAATAGAGAAGGGTAAGGGGCTGAAGACTACAACTTTTCATTAGATACTTAAATTGTCATTATTGCTCACTAATCAAGGCTGCTTAGAAACATCAATAAAAGAGAATCACTGATTGGCTGCCTCCTACATACCCCTACTGGGGACTGAAGTCAAAACCTGGGCATGTGTCCTAACCTGGAATCAAACTATGACCTTGCAGTTCATAGGTTGACGTTCAAACACTGAACCACACTTTTCTTCTTCTTCTTAAACAAGACCTTTTAACATTTCATAAAATACTGGTTTGGTGGTGGTAAATGCCTTTATATTTTTGTTGTCTGAGAAGCTACTTATCTGTCCTTTGATCCTAAATGGCAATTGTTTCGGGATAGAGTAATTTTGGTTGTAGTCCTAGCTTTTCATCTCTTTGAATCTTTCTTGCTACTCCCTTCTGGCCTGCAAAGTTTCTGCTGAGAAATCAGTTGACAATCCAATCCAATGACGAACACTCCCTTTGAAGTAACTAACTGCTTTTGTCTTGCTGCATTTAAGAGTCTGTCTTTAACCTTCTGTATTTTAACTATAATGTGTGTTGGCATGGGCCTCTTTGGATTCTTCTTGTTTGGGACTCTGAACTTCCTGGACTTGTATGTCTGTTTCTTTCTCCAGGTAAGGAAAATTTACTCTCATTATTTTTTTTTCAAATAGGTTCTCAATTTCTTGCTCCCATGATGCAAATGTTGGTACACTTGAAGTTGTCCCAGAGGCTCCTTAATCATCTTCAGTTTTTTGGATTCTTTTGCTTTTTTCTGTTTTGATTGGGCGTTTTTTGCTTTCTTATATTCCAAATCACTGATCTGATTCTCACCTTCATCTGCTTTACTGTTGATTTCCTATAAATTATTATTTATTTCATTCACTCAGTGTAGACTCCATTTCTAACTAGTTCCTTTTTCTTCTATCAACAATTGAATCTACAAACAAAAATGAACAAGCAAAATAGGAACAGACTCATAAATATAGAGAACTCTTTGTTGATGACAGGGGGTGGTAGTGGACAAAAAAGTGAAGGAATTAAGAAGTACAAATTTGTTGTAACAAAATCATCATGGGGATATAAATTACAGCATAGGGAATATAGTCAGTAATGTTCTAATCACTAGGCATGGTACTGGGTCGCTGCAATTTTTTTTTGGATGTAATGTCTGGTCACTGGGGTGTACAAAAACATTTTTAGAAAAAGACTGCTTGCACAGTGCTTAAAATAGTTTAAAAGTATTAGGATAAATCTGTCAATAAACAAATGATAGAGAAGCAGAAACACCACGAGCCTTATAGCCTCAAAAATTATATATAAAAATAATGTGAAAGTAAATATAATATTAATCAAAGTCATAAGTATTAACTTCTAATAAAGTCTAGTTGTACATCCCAGGAAAGAAATTATTCTTTATAAAGTGTTTTTTCAAATAATTTTATTATTTTAAAACATATTATCATTACTTATAAGGGAATAGATTATATTTTAAAATATCAAGACATTAAATTTATTATTTTTGCATTTTTAATAATCTAGCAGGTGCCTGAAATTCTCTTTCTCATTTAGAAAAGACAAGCTTAAGACATGCTTTATTTTTCCTTTGTGGTTACTAATTTATCTTATTAGCTTTGTCAAGTAATTTAACATTCCTATAAATTCCATTAGTACAATAATGGCAGTAAAAATAAAGTAGTATAATTAGATTGATATACCAAATTGAACAGCATTTTTTTTCCTTAATTTTTTCCTAGTGTGTCAAACCTCCATCAACTGGAAACACATTTTTACATGTGCATTAATGGGAGAGACTGCTGGTCAAAATGTTCCTCTTTAAGCACAAAGATGCTACCCATTTATTTTTAAGTTAGAACTGATTTTCCTAATACCTACAGGCTCAAACAGTTCTATTTAAAATACTTAACGCAATATGATCTGAAATATAGCAGAAAAGATAAAAATGTACTCTTGTACTCACCCTTGAATTTTATAGTTCTTTTAATCATAGCACTGAAATGAAATTCTTATACTTACGTAAACCACTGCACACTAGTAAAAACACACACACACACACACACACACACAAAACTGAATTTATAGAGCAAATAGCATAGTGTTTCAGATTGTGTGTATGTATGCCTGAGTCTGTGAGTGTGTGTAGACATGTAGTAAGTATTAGGTCAGAGGGAAAGTAACTATAAAAAGGTATTAGAAATATAAATACCCAAGTAAGCTATTATTTTTTTTAATTTTTTTACAAAATTCAATAATGCATGCTTTATAAAATGTATTTCAAATATGTTCTATTTCCTGTGTATTACAGTCAGAAGTATTTCATATAGAACTCAATCACTAAATCAGAATGTTGTAAAGAAAAAGGGAACAGAAGCAGATACTACCTCTATTTCCCCATGAGTTTGGAAGATAACTCTTATACTACAACTAGAAGCCTGATGCATAAAATTCGTGCAAGAGTAGGCCTCCCTTCTCCCAGTTGCTAGCACTGGCTTCCCTTGGCACCTAGGACCTGGGCTTCCTTTGCAGACCAAACTTTGTCTGGAAGGATGTCCAGAAGGATGCCTGGTCTAATTAGCATATTATGATTTTATTATAGATGTACTGACATATACTCAGTTTTCAGGAGGATGCACATTAATTATTGAATACCAAAATGGTGCCGAAACCGGTTTGGCTCAGTGGATAGAGTGTCGGCCTGCGGACTGAAAGGTCCCGAGTTCAATTCCGGTCAAGGGCATGTACCGTGGTTGCGGGCACATCCCCAGTGGGAGATGTGCAAGAGGCAGCTGATCGATGTTTCTGACTTTCTATCCCTCTCCCTTTCTCTCTGTAAAAAATCAATAAAATATATTAAAAAATAAAAATAAAAATTTTAAAAAATACCAAAATGGTTAAAAATTATCAGTATTTTCCAATAACAGGAGAGCAAGAAAATGACAAATCCTCTTTTCCTCTGAGTACCTCTAAAGAACACAGACTCCTAATTCAGCTATTTTAGTAGCAATTTATATGGAAGGGGGCATCATATAGTGCTTAAAAGCAGATTACTGACAGGAAATAAACTGCCTGGACTAAAAATAGACGATTGTATTTAATTGTATTACTTCTGTATTTTTCCCCTTATATGTTTGTCAAAATTAAAAGCAATGGTCCAATCAAAAATTTTAAAAAATAACTTTTAAAACTTAAGCAAAGGTATTCTTGATGAACAGATTACACATATTAATAAAAGACAGTGGTTGGTAAATTGCGGCTCGCGAGCCACATGCGGCTTCGGCCCCTTGAGTGTGGCTCTTGCACAAAATACCACAGCCTGAGCGAGTCTATTTTGAAGAAGTGGCAGTAGAAGTTTAAGTTTAAAAAATTTGGCTCTCAAAAGAAATTTCAATCGTTGTACTGTTGATATTTGGTTCTGATGACTGAGTTTGCTGACCACTGGGCTAAGTTAAAGTGGTCTGCATGAAATAGTGTGCTTTCTCTTACAACCATTAAGGCGTTGGGCTGGGATAGTTTCCAACCTCCAAAATACTACCAATAAATATAATCTGAGCTTGCAGCTTTGTTTATGACGTGTGATAGGGATCTATTTCCTGACCCTGGTGACCCCAACCAATCTGTAGGGTCATTACTTGAAAAAATTCCAAATATGAAAATGTTATCATTCAAAATATACCCTTGCTAGAGATTCATCTGCTAGTGATAGCACATGACCAAAATTATTCCTCTGGTTGGTAAAAATTAAGGAAACTATAAAGTTGGCTCTTGGATGGATACTGGGCAGAAAAGAGAGTCAAGGACTGGAGGCTGTCATTGCAAAATGTGCTGGAAAGGTCAGTATGATAGAGCTATAGAGGCATTGGGGCATGAGATAGTGTTTATCACTCATGCAAAAAATAGGAGTATTGTCAAGTTAGGTAGATCCGTGCTACCTCTTCTGAAAATTGAGAACCCATTTTGGGATCCGACAATAACAGAATTCCTGACCCCGTTGCTCTTCTGAATGACCTGTAAAACTAAGAGAGAAGGCTCTACAGAATCCCACTTACGTAATAGCTAAAACAGTATCTTCAGGGATTTTTGTGTGTGTGGAGGGAGAGGGTGGTAACTGGTTTTCTTTCCTCAGAGAATTTTTACTCCTGTTATCTATGTTCTTATTCTTCTCAAGTAGAAGAGACTTTGATAAATTTAACACTTCAGTTGAACAAACAATTCAAAATAGAACAGCCACCATCATCTCTAAACTGTCCTCTTGGCTACTATAAAATAATCCCAGAATCTCCATCAGACTCCTTCCTCTCACAAGCTTGTTCTATGATCTCACTCATGTTCTCAGTAGCAAAACAAAGTGTTCCACTCTCTGATAACAGAGAAATTTGGGTCTCCTGTTGATGCCACATGCATGCCCTCATTCAAGAAACTTTTCCAAATAAAGGAGGCTATTTTTCTAAGATGATTTTTTTTTTTTGGCAGCATTTACTGATTCTCATTCTTCAGTTTTAATAATCAGGTTGAGATGAAAATTCCTGCATATAAATCCTGGCCCATCTATATCAATATATTCCCCTTGAACTAAAATTTATGAAAATACAATTAATGGATTCAAGTATAGGAGTATTTTTTAACATTCTGCTTAATTGCTTTTTAGAATATTTTACATATTCAAAAGAAATATTTGTTGTCATAGTGTCCTCTGAGGAATTTCATATTAATCTCAAGTCATAACATATCTTGAAAATAGTTAACTAGGATGTGAAAAGATTCCCCTACACATAAAAAAAAAAAGAACATAAGCTGGGAAAAAGATAGAGGCATAATTTCATAAAACGGTAAACTCCTCCAAAAATATTAAGTGTTGAGAAATGATAGCTAAAGAAGGAGTCTTCCTTTTTCTCAATTAGAGATTTAGCCTTACGTCTTACTCAAATTCTTAACCCCCTTTCAACTGTTTTCTAGCTTTTTCTATCCAAAATGTTTTTCATAACCAGACAATATTATAAGGTTGGGTATGTGTTCAAGGACTTAATATACAGTCACACCTGCAGTAAAGCTACATATATCTGCTTTTGTGTGGGCTCCTTTCCAAATAGAAAACATTCCTATGCTTAAACCTTCTCCCTTTCTCTTCCACCTATACCTAGGTAGGAATTGATAAATACCACCAATAAATATAATATTGTCTACATAAGTTAGTGAAGTGATTGGTATGATATAAATTTAAATTGGAAGGTTTAACCCTACTTCAGAATAAGTTCTATTCATTGGAATTGCACAACTGACCTTCTGGCAAGAAGTTTATCTTGGTATAATATTATTAAGGTTACTGGGGACATTTTATTTTCTAACTACCTATTCATCAATGTATGCATGAGTCTTCAGAAGTAAGTCTCAAGAGGGATGAAAAATGATGACTGCAAAAATTTGTAGACTGGAGGGTTGGGAAAGCTGGGGAAGGGGAAAAAAAAGGAAACATATGTACCACTATTTGTAATACTTTAAACAATAAAAAATAAAAAATAAAATTTGGAGGCTGAACATAATATCCAAACAGTAATAAACATATTAAAAGACAACTTAGGAAAATACTTGAGATTAACATGACATATGTAAGCAGTATATAAAGAACTCAGTTATATAAAAAAGGCAAAAATCATATCTTTCTAATTTAAGAATAGCTAAAGGACATTAATTAAAAATATCCAATTCACAAGAAACGTTCCCTACTTTTGCAATGGAATAGAAGGATAAACATTATTATCAGAACTTGAAAGTAACTGCACTGAACTAGATACTCTTAGACTTAGACAATAAATATATCAGTGACAAATATGTTAGGGAGATAATTAGTGTTTCTTCCCCCTTCGATTTTGTAGATACTATCTAAGCTTATGAAATCTAGTGCCACATCAGAAGCAGAACTTCCAACCAAGCTAGTGGTGCATTTGCAGAATAAGATCCGTAACATAATAAGTGCCATGTGTCTGTGTGGGGTATATAATCATAAGCCTTTACAATTCAAATATCAAACCTCAGAAAATATCATCAAGCTGGCAACAACAGATTCTGACAGCCTAGGCAAATCATCTACTATGGAAGAAAATACTTTCAAGATGTATATATAGTCTGGCATAGAACTAAAATAATTTTTATGACACAGAAATAAACAACCATATTCTAGGTGTTATATAATGACTTTAAAAGAAACATATTAATACTTATAATAGATATTATATATTGTTCAGAAATTAGAATAATGCTTGTACTAGGATGTTATAATAATAACAACAACAATAACAACAAACCTAGATGCTGGTAAAGAGATAAGCAATCCATTGGGTTTACTGTCAGATCTACAATTTTTTTCAATTAATCAAATCATTTAAAGTACAGTTTATCAAAATATCTGTAATTATTTCAATTATTTTTACATGCATTTTTATATTGCAGGAAAGATGAGGACCATAAAATAGTGGATTTGAAAATAAAAATATTACTATATTTTAGAAACTAAATTGATATCGTTTTCAGTGCTTTGTGACATATTAATGTACAAATTTAAATGGCCAACAGGTAATCATGGATAATCTGCTATTAATTTTGTGTTTAAAAATATCAATTTCTATCTCTGTGCTTCCACAAGCACAGTTCTCAAACATAAAATACAAAAGATCTATCAAGTGGTAATTTACCAATCTTCCCAAGATAAATATTAAATTATTACAGCAATTTCAAAGTTATGAAACATGGCTAAGAACAAATATTTAATAGATTTAACAAAGAGAGACTAAAACAAATAAGAAATTAACATGTTAGAAGATGACAAGGAACCTACAGAAACATTTTTAATTTTTAAGTTAACATGTAATGTAAACCATACAGGTAATGTTAATTTTACTTTCAATTAAAGGTAAAAATCAGTAGACAAAACATATAATCCATTAAAATTCAGATTTTTTATTTACATACAGAGTAAGTTTTAATCTTTCAGTGCAGAAAAATTAATGAAAAGGAACTTAAAAATTTAGGTCTCTACAAGTCATTCATTTTAATTATCCTATTATTTTCATATATTCATTATGATGTATCCTGACAAATGTGAGACTCATTTGCATTTCTCATGTGTAATACATGCTTCTTATATGTTTGTAAAATGCTATATTATTCCTTTTATACTTGCTATATTGGTATTATTTAACTATCAGATAAATCTCTTCTATTTCATAGCATTGTCCTAAGGTCAAGAGTGGTTTAGGATGGGCAAGGAGAGCTTATTTAATTTCTAGCAGTCACACAGAATCATGGCCAATATACTGAATGAATATTTATTCTCAGTGTTTCACAGGTCACTGAGAACAGTACTTTTATCTTTGCACTTCTGTAAACAATATTTCATAGATGTGAGCTTATCTATGGAACAACTAAATCCATATTGCTTTGATATATAAATGAATGTTTAATTATTCACTGACATATAAATAGTCTCATTAGTTAAATCTAAAGCTCTCAGAAATTCCAGATAGTGGCCTATCTTTGTATTGTCTGTACCCAGCCCAGTGGAAAAAAAATAGTACATATTAATAGATTTCATTTAAAAATTGGGTGAATATACATTTACTATTTTAGAAGTCTAAGAATTCTAGGAAAGTATATATAAGTAAACCATATATATTAAGACCAAAGTGTTTATATCTAAATGATGAAAATTAAAAATAAAAAACAAAGGTAACTACAGCTACATTGCAATAAAATGAGGCTAATAAATATAATCTGATTTCAACATTCAGAAACAATTTTAAGAAAAAAAAGTCACTTAGCATATTAAATCTTTAGAATACTAAACTTTAAAATAAATTATTAAATTTTAATTCTGACTTACTGGGTAAATAAGCTCCTGAATGATCTAACACAAATGCAGATTAGATATAGATATAGATATAGATATAGATATAGATATAGATATAGATATAGATATAGATATATAGATAGATTAGATATATAGATACATAGATATATATAGATGTGTGTGTGTGTGCATGTGTGTGTATTTCTGGCCATAAAATAGTGAATATTTTAAAGACTCATATAAATGTAATTTTTTTAAACAAACTACCAAACTGTTATTTTAATAACCTGGGTGAACTATAGATTTTCTAACCCATAAAATGAAGTTATTATACATAGTAACTTCATTCTAAAAAGTAAGTCATACATGTACATTTTACCTTAATACAGTATTATGAAAATAACAGTAAAATTGGAGCACCTTAATTTTTACTTTAAACCATACTAAGAAATATGCTATACCAGTAACATACACTTCTGAAATTGTGTATTTCTTTTTTATGATTAAATTTGAGATCTCTTTTTGATTGCTCCCTCATTAAATTGAACATATAACATAGCCAAGGTAACAGTGAACTTTCCTCATTAAGTGTTCTAGTATTCTAAAATTTCCTGGCTATTTTGTGTGTGTGTGTGTGTGTGTGTGTGTGTGTGTGTGTGTGAATTATACTAATTGCTAACAAGTGGACCAAAGTACCGGTTTTGATTTTAGAAACTGAAAAAACGCCTATGATTTTGTTCAATGCTCTCTACTAGTTTGCTAACCTGTTTCTCGTCACATTGAATGGCAACTACTAATTATTGTCACTTGCATTCACAAGATAAATATTATCTAAGTAGACTCTAAATCCTAAGGGAGAAAAGAAGAAAATTTCAGTGTTTTCTTGGTAAAAAAGTTTGAGCTAAGTTTCTCATCAGTAACATTCTATACCTGCAGAGATTATGGAATCTAACCAAGATTACTACTAGACATATTTAACAAGAGAGGTTCCTTCACCAAATAGACCAATTTTTAAACTAGTACCATAATTCAGCATTTTTCCCCATCCTTATTTTTCTTTCATTTTGGTATGTTTATATAGCTATCTCATTATATTTTAAAATAAACTTCAGTTGTCTGAAATAATTTAAATAACGTATTGTCCTATACATAGTTTAATTCATTAATTACACATTTAATTTCTTTATCTTTAGTAATATTATGTATCATCTTATAGAAATATAAGAAAAAATTCTGCCACTAAAATAAAAATTAAGGTGATATTAGAATAAAATTTAACTCAAATTTAGGGGTAATCATTTCAATTGGTATTAATTATTACTTAGAATACAGACTAATGTAGTGCCTTTTTATTTTCTAGTATAGATAATATTACTCTTTATTAACTTATGTCAAATACACCTTTTATAATCAATACTAGTGGCCTGGTGCACAAAATTTGTGCACGGGGGTGTTATTTCTCAGCCCAGCCTATACCCTCTCCAATCTGGGACCCGTCGAAGGATGTCCTACTGCCAGTTTACAGGGATCAGGCCTAAACCAGCAGTCAGACATCCCTCTCACAATCCGGGACTGCAGGCTGTAGCCACTCATCTGCCTGCCTGCCTGATTGCCTCTAACCACTCCGCCTGCCAGTCTGCTCAGCCCCAACTGTCCCCTGCCACCAGCCTGCTTGCCCTCAAATGCCTCCCTGCCAGCCTAATCACCCCCAACTCCCCACCGTGCCAGCCTGCTCACCCTCTGTTGGCCTGCTTGCTCACCCACCTTTCCTCCCCAGTGGCCTTGTTGACCCCAACTGTCCCCCTGCTTACTTCAATCTCACCCCCACTGTCCTGATCACCTCCAATTGACCCCCACTGATGGCCTGCTAACCCCTAACTTGCCCCCCCCTGCTTTTCTACTTATCCCCAATGGCCCCGCCCCCCCATCAGCATGATCACCCACAACTGCCCTCCCATCTTGGCCTGATCTTCCCCCTGGGTGACCCAAGTTCCCAGCCCCTCCTTTGTTCTTTTACAGAGCAGAGACCAGGGCCAGCTGAAAGCAGGTATCTGGGATTTATTTATCATCTATAACTTAAACTTTGTAGCCTTGAGCGGAGGCCAGGGATTGCCGGGGCAGGTGGAAAACTTGGCTTCCTCCATTGCTGGGGCAATCCAAGCCTCCTGCTCACTCCAACTCTGTGGCTGCCACCATCTTGGTTGGGTTAATTTGCATACTCACTCCTTTTTTAAATAGTGGCGTGGTCTGTGGGCATAGCTGAGGAATGGTCAATTTCCATGTTTCTCTTTTATTAGTGTAGATAGGTAGGCACATTTCCATACATTTATTTTTTTAAATAGTGGGTGTTTTTCTTTATCCTGGATATCGTATGCTCTATACTATCTAACAACATGCTTTTCCTTGCAATTACTCTTATATCACAAAAATATAAGTATCATAATACAGTACATTCAATCTGAAAGAATAATCACTCTACTGTTATTAGTAAATTGATTAAAGGAATAAATTATGTATATAAATATTTACATATAGTGCTTATTTTCTATCAGTTCCAGATAGCTATAGAGATACTTAAAATTACAAGAGCAAAAGAAATAACTGATTAGCGACTTCTATCTCCTAAACATGGGGTTTCTAAGGAGATATTATTTTGTGTCTCCTATGATCAAAAGATAAGCATGAAAACAGACACCCAGATCAATGAAACAGAATTGAGAGCCCAGAAATAAAACCATATGTATATGGGCAAATAATTTTTGACAAAGAAGCCAAAAACATCCAGTGGAGAAAAGAAAGTCTTTTCAATAAATGTTGCTGGAAACACTGAAAAGCCACATGTAAAAGAATGAAACTATAATAAATTAGATAGAAGAAAACATAGGTACTATAAAGTTATGGACCTTGGTCTTAGAGATTTTATGAATCTGGCCCCAAAGGAAAAGGAAGTAAAGGTAAAAATAAGTGAATGGAACTATATCAAACTGAAAAACTTCTGCACAGCAAAAGAAACTGATAACAAAACCAATTGAATGGGAGAAAATATTGGCAAACAACAGCTTCAACAGTGGGTTAATATAAAAAATATATAAAGAACTCATGCAACTCAACACCAAACAAACAATCCAATTAAAAAATGGACAGAGAACCTTAACAGATACTTCTCCCAAGAAGACACAAGTTCACTTGTGGGTAGGTATGTATTTGTTGTCATTTTGTTGCTCATAATTTTTATCTTTACCTTTTTCTTCTTCTTCCTCTTCTTAAAGAATATCCTTCAGCATTTCATATAATTCTGGTTTGGCAGTGATGAACTCCTTTAGCTTTTTCTTATCTGTGAAGCTCTTTATCTGACCTTCAATTCTGAATGATAACCTTGGTGGGTAGAGTAATTTGGTTGTAGCTTCTTGCTATTCATCACTTTGAATATTTCTTGCCACTCCCATCTGGAGCCTGCATAGTTTCTGTTGAGAAATCAGCTGACAGTCATATGGGTGCTCCCTTATAGGTAACCAATTGTTCTTACCTTGCTGCTTTCAAGATTCTCTTTGTTTTTTGCCCTTGGCATTTTAATTATGATGTGTATTCTTGTGGTCCTCTTCGGATTCCTCTTGATTGGGGTTCTCTGCACTTCCTGGACCTGTAAGTCTATTTGTTTTACCAGATGGGGGAAGTTTTCAGTCATTATTTCTTCTAATAGATTTTTAATATTTTGCTCTCTCTCTTCTTCTAGAACCCCAATAATTCTGATGTTGGTATGCTTAACGTTGTCCCAGAGGCTCCTTACTCTATCTTCATATTTTTGGATTATTTTTTTCTTTTTGTTCTTCTAGTTGGGTGCTTTTTGTCTCCTTATATTTCAGATCTTTGGTTTGATTCTTAGAGTCCTTTGATCCCTAAATCTCCCAGCCCTCAAAGCAAAGGACACAGTATAACTCCTAAGGTATTCTCAGGCCCCAAACACTCACCCTCTGAAGAGAAATCAGTACTCCCAAACTTTCTTTGGTTCTTACCCTTTCACATAGAGGCCTCTAGAAGCACCCTCACTGCCACTCACATGAGAACACATACACTCACCATTCTTACACTCCCACAGTTCACCACATATAAGCTCGTCACAGACATCCTCCAAAGAATCACTGTATCTTCCCTCCCATTTCCTCCAAGATACCCTGACACATACAGTCTTTACCAAATTTCACACACACTGTCTCTGTCTCACAAACATACACGCACATGCAGGACTCTCAAAAAAAAAGACATATGATTCGCCAACAGATATATAAAAAGAAGCTCAACTTCACTAGCAATTAAGGAAATGCAAATCAAAACTATAATGATATATTACATCATACCTGTTAGAATGGCTATTATCAACAAGACAAGTAATAACATCTTTTGGAAAAGTTGTGGCAAAAAAGAAACCCTCTTCAGTGAGTGGTGTTAGGGGGAAGGTAAACTGGTCAGCCACTATGGAAAACAGTATGATGGTTCCTCAAAAAATTAAGACTAGAATTACCATATGACACAGCAACTCATCTTCCAGATATCTACACAAAAAATTTGAAAATATTCACAAAGACATATATTCAACAAAGCATTATTCAGGGTGGCCAGGATATGGAACAACTGAAGCAACCTTTGACAGATGATTGGACAAGGAAAATGTGGTACATATCTACACTAATAAAAGAGTAAAATGCAAACTGATGGTACCTTCATGACGCCCACCAGCCAGTCAGGAGTGAATATGCAAATTAACCCAACAAAGATGGTGGATTAATTTGCATATGCAAGAGGTGAGTGACCGGGGGCAGGGCAGGATGCTTGCATTGTTTCCATAGCAATGACACAGGCATTTTGCACTGCCCCAGCCACTCCAGGCCTCTGGGCACCATGGGAAGGCAAATGGTGCTCCAGACCAGAGCAAAAAGGTGGTTCCGGCTGGAGCAAAGGCAATGCCAGCAGCCAGGGGCAAGAAGACCTGTTGCTGCATGAATCTTTGTGCATTAGGCCTCTAGTATACAACAGAATACTTACTACTCAATCATAAGAAATGATGAAATACTACCATTTGCAACAACATGGATGAAACTTGAGAATATCATGCTAAGCAAAGTAAGTCAGATAGAAAAATCTGAGGACCATATTATTTTACTCACATGTGGGATATAAAACTGAAAGCAACAAGTGAACAAACGTGAAAAACAAAGAAACAAAAACTCATAGATACAGACAGCAGTATTGTGGTTACCAGATGGAAGGGGTATGGAGAGTAGTAAAGTATAAAGGAGTCAAATATATGGTGATGGAAATTGATTTGACTTCTGATGGTGGGCACACAATTCAATATACAGATCATTTATCAGAGAAATGTACACTTTAAACCTATGTAATCCCTTCAACCAATGTCACCCCAATAAATTTAAAGGGAAAAAAATAACTCTAGAAAAAAGCATGACTTTTACATCTGAAGTTATGAAATGATATATGAGAAAAAGCAATGAGTTTTCAATCATATCCACCAAGTAGAAGTCATGAAACGGGCCAATGACCAGAGAACTCAACAGTATCCTAGGAAAGTAGCTGAATGTATTTTTCAGGACATGCACTAGCAATACACACTTTCATCACAATTCTCACTTCAAGGCTCAATTAAAATGTACATTTGCCAGTATTTTAAACTGGTAACTTGCACTTTAATTACTGACTTTAATGATTAACAGACATTATATAAACCAGAATAAGACAATCTAACATTCTTTAAACAAAAGCTCACTCCACATGTCGTGCACAGATTGCCATTACATATGTGGAACATTTAGTTTCTACACATGAACATTTTTAAAATTCATATTTATGCTTTATATTCATGTAATTAAATGGACTGAATAACCATCTATACAACAAGCAATCTACAGCAAACATCCCTCTCCCATTCTAGGACCCCTTACTCCCTACTGCCTGCCTGCAGTGGAGGTGGGTGAGGCTCCCACCACCAGCTGCATTCACCAACCATGAGCCTGGCTTCTGGCTGAGCAGCGCTCCCCCAGTAGAAGCGCACTGATGACCAGGTGGAAGTTCCTGCATTGAGTGTCTGCCCCCTGGTGGTCAGTGTGCATCACAGCAACCAGTTGTTCAGCTGGTCATTCTGCCATTCAGTCGATTTGCATATTAAGTTTTTATTATATAGAGAATTGAGGAACTTATTTTAATTCTGAAATAAAATATCCTATATAATAAAAGCCTAATATGCTAAGTGTCCTGTCGTCCAGTTGGTTGTTCAACCAATCAAAGCATAATATGCTAATTATATGCTAAGGCTGCTCAACCACTCACTATGACGTGCACTGACCACCAGGGAGCAGATGTTCTGACTGGTAGATTAGCTTGCTGCTAGGGTCCAGCTGATCAGGACTGAGCAAGACAGGCCAGACATGCCCTGGAGCCCTCCTGCAGTCCCTCCCTGGATGGCCAACCTCCCATAGTCCCTCCGCGGCCCCAGTTGTGCACTGTTGGGGTCCCTCAGCCTGGTCTGCACTCTCCCAACCCGGAACCCCTTGGGGGATGTCGAAGAGCCAGTTTTGGCCCAATCCCACAGGCCAGGCCAAGGGACCCCACTGGTGCATGAATTTGTGCACTGGGCTCTAGTAATGAAATAGATATTAATTTCAAATAAATGGTACATAAATACTTTATAAGCGTTGATCACCAGTACTGTTATATATTATCATATTTAACAAATGTGTTAAGTTTTTCTCATTGATTCTGGAAGGAGCTTAGAAACTCTTCACTAGATAATATATTTTGGGAAGGAAAGTTCTCCTTGAACCCTTAAATATAGTTAGTACACTTTCGATAAAATGGTAGGCCTTCAATAAATCCTGTTAAAAGAATAAATGGTTTCATTCCATTTTAGAATATTTATTATTAAAAATTAAGAATGTATATAACATGTCATAATGTTTATCAAAAGAAATAACTATAAAAGTATTTTCCAGAACTTTCTAAGCACTACACTGTAAGATTTTCTATGCTTGAATAGAGATTTAGGAATGTTTGAAATGTTTAAATGAAGCGTCTCCACATTATGAATTTTCTAAATATACACTAAGTATATGACTGTTAAGTTAGGACTTTATGCTTCTATATATTTAATAATTGCATTCCTATAGTACTATTACAGGCGACCCAAAGTAATGGATAATTAAGGAACTTTTAAAAATTATATAAAATTTACTATTATTTAGTGGAAAACCTAATGGTTTCTTCCGCTTTCCTCATTACCAAAACTGTAATATATACCATAATCTCATTTCTGGGTCTCATACATGCTTTCTGAACCTTTGCTTGTTTCTTTCCTTAAAACAAATGCAGAGAGAAAAGATTAATGAAAACTATCTAAAAACATACCTATTTTATATAGACAATTACCTAGATTTATTTGTTTTTAGTAACACTAATCTGACCATAATAGAAATGAACAAAACTGGTGCATGAGTTAAACTTCCAAATATTGGTCTTTGTTAGCTAAAACTAGACTCTGTTGGATTATTATATTGCTTTGTGAAGATGTCTCCACCCACTTGTGCCATTATCCATTCTGAAAAAACTCATAATGTATATGGAAAGTTACCAAGTCAGAAATGCATTAACAAATTGCATTTTTAATCTAATGAGTGTACATTATGTACAACAGTTTGAAATAGCAAACTGTACTATGACAATTATCCTATATAATAAAAAAGAAACATGCAAATTTGACCATACTGCAGCTCCTCCTCATTGGCTATGCTACCAGCCAATCAGGAGCGGGATCGAGGCCAAGTGGCACTAGCGCCAGCCCTGGGGGTGGAGATGAAATGGCGGTGGCAGTGAGCGGTGAGTGCCCAGAGCCCGGGCGCTGTGAGGGGAAGCGGCGGCAGCAGCAGTGGTGGTGGTGGTGTTGGTGGCAGCAGCAGGGAGCACGGCCCCCTGGTGCTGTGAGCAGAAGTGGTGGCGAGTGCCCAGCCCCCAGGGCCAGGTGTTCGCAGGCAGCCGGGGCTGAGCTGAGCAGGGCAATGGCTGGGTGCCCAAGGCAGGGCAGGCTGGAGGTGAGCCATCAGTTGGACATCCCCTGAGGGTTCCCAGTATGTGAGAAGGGTCACGTTGGGTTGAGGGACCACCCAACCCCAGTGCATGAATTTTCATGCACCGAGCATCTAGTATTTAAAAGTCTGAGCTGAATAAAGTGGGAAATGGAAAACTCATTCCATCTTTCCTATACCTTATCCTATCTAATAAAAGAGTAACATGCAAATTGACCGTACCTCCACTATGCTCAACTACCAGCCAATCTGGGCAGGGGGCAGGGTAGGAGGGTGGGGCAGGGTAGGGTAGGAGGGCAGGGAAGGAGGAGGGTGGGCAGGGCATGGCCAGCACCCAGGGGCATGAGGCCAGCAGGGGCTTGGCCACAGTGCAGTGAAAGCAACCACCATTCTATAAGCGTGGCCCACAAGGTACTTAACGGCCGGCCCTCCTTACAGTTATGGTGCCTGAATCACATGCAAATGAGTGCCTGGGGTCCCTGCATGCCCCCCAGCCCAGCACCCACGATGGGAGTGTGGGGGCTGCTGCCAGTCTCTGGGGTGTGCAGAGACCCTGATGGCCACCACCTGGTGGAGAAAATTCACTGTGCTCTTGGTTCATGAAGGGTATCGGGAGCACAAGGAATTCTGGGAAATGTAGTTCTGTTGACAGACCCACTGTAGGAGTGAGTTTGAAGTACTGAGCTGGGGAACTTGGAAGCAGCAGGGCGGGGCAGGCCGGACCAGGCTGGGGCTTTAGGCCTTGGGCTGGAGGGGGGCGTGGGCAAGCGGGGGGCCCCGGGCGAGTGCGGGGCACAAACCTGCTGGGAGGCTGGCACCCAAGAGCCCCTGAATCAGAGAAAGAAACCCACAGGGGGCAGATACCCAGCACCCACAAGCTCTGCCACCCAGGTGCTGGAGCTGCAAAGGCCAAATTGGAGACATAAACCTGCGGGGAAGCCAGCACCCAGCGGCCCCCCGATTGGAGATACAAACCAGCAGGGAGGCCAGCACCCAGCAGCTGCAAGCCCCGCCATGGGGGCACTGGGGCTGCAAGGGGCTGGATCTGAGACACAAACCAGCAGGGAGGCCAGCACTCAGCAGCCCCAAGCCCCACCACTGCAGACCTGGGGCTGGGGGGAGGAAGGGGGTGGACTGGAGATACAAACCCGCAGGCCGGGCACCCAGCAGCCCCAAGGCCCGATGCGTGGGCGCTGGGGTTGCTGGTGCGGCAGGCGGGGGCAGCTGAGACACAAACCCACAAGAAACCTGTGGAAAGGAAGATAAACTATCATAACTTTATTTCCCTTTCCTCAAGATGAGAAAACTGTCCCTAGATTATTTAGTGATGTGGCCCACACCTTTCTCCATACACAGGGTATGTTATGACCACTCCCAGAATGCCGTCTCCAGGGAATAACCTACTGTGGCAAATCATCTAAAAGAGGAAACAAGCTTTTGTTGGGTTTCTTCTGAAGGTCAGAGAACATGCCACCCCCCAACATATGCTTTATTGTTATATTGATGATCTTGAGCTGCAGATTCTTGAAAAACTGCAAGTGCATGCAGAGGATTTCACTGAAGTCTCCTGATCTGACTGAAATTGGACCCCCCTAAAGGAGCTTAAATGTCATAGGTCCCCTTGATGGGAGAAGTGTCATCAGGCAGAGAAGACTGACTCCTGTCACAGGACATAACACCCAAACTTTGTTACAAACTATTCCTCTCCACCCCCATTCATCTTCCCTAAAAATCATTTACTCTTCTCTAGGAGGCCTACATCTCCCATTCCCTTTCCCTCGGAAGAAGGTATTTAAATCTGCATTCTAAGCCAGCTTGGGGACTTACTCATTTTTCCCTGGGATCTTCCAATATACACAAGGTACACATGTTAATGAACTTTTGTTTTTCTCTTGGCGATTTGTCTTTCATTACAAGGGCCTCTACTAAGAACTCAGAAAGGTAGAGGAAAACTATTTTTCTTCCTCCATAATTTTATCTTGGGAAATCAAGTCCCCAGCTAAATAATGAGGTTGGCTCAAGTACCAAGCAATCTTGGCTGACAGGAGGGAAGCTTCTAGGGAGAAATCAATGATACTGGCATCAAAGTGGGACGGAGGGCACATACATGGTTGATGGTGGGAGTTTAAAGTGGTTTGACATTTTTGGAGGATGACTTGGCAAATTTGATAGAAATGTTCAAGGTATGTCCAAGAGTCTTCTTCTAGGAATCACATCTGCTGAGATAAAGCACAAGCACTTAAGCCCTGGTCAGAACCCAGGATGCTACTGCGGGCTCCCCTTCCATGATAGGAAAACCTGGGAACCTGCATTTTTAGGACAAGGTAGCATCTATGCTAATAAAAGGGTAATATGCTAATTAGACTGAACATCTTCCTGATCACCTTCCAGTTGTCCCTCCAGACATCCTTCCCAACAAAGCCATGTTGGCAGGGCCAAGGCAGAGGAGGTTAGAGGCAATCAGGCAAGCAGGGGAGAGCAGTTAGGGGGACCACGCCAGCAGAGGAGAGCAGTTAGGGCAAACAGGTTGTCAAGGGAGAGCAGTTAGGGGGATCAGGCTGGCAGGCAGGTGAGAAGTTAGAAGCCAATGGCTTGAGGGGTCCCAGACTGGAGAGGGTGCAGGTTGGGCTGAGGGAATCCCCCTCCTCCCCCGTGCACGAATTTCATGCACCAGGGCACTACGTACCAATAATTATATAGCAAGGTAATTTTTATAGGGAGCAATAGTGAATTCATTTTGGCCTCATAAGAAAAAATGACTTAAATATTAAATATCTCCATATGTTTCTCTGTAAGGATAATATGGTTTCATAAATTAAACCTCCAAAATATATCTCAAAGCCTTCTTCTCTACATCTCCACTAATCAAGGCTAAGCCACCTCTTAATAACCTCTCTCTTGGACAATCTCAATAGACTCCTTATTCTACTCTTGCCATCTTCCAATCTCTTTGCTCACCAGCCATAATGCTCTTAAAATAAAAATTGCTTAAAATATCTCAAAAGCCTCTCATTTTGCCTAGAATAATATTAAGACACAACTCCATACCTTGGTTTCTTTCCTTCTCTGTGGGATCTGGTTCCTAACCATCTTTCACAACTTTTATGTTAACTCTCTTCCCTGTCCAGCAAGCTCCAGTCACACTGGCCTGGAGTCCTTTCAAATGTATCAAGCTCAATTCTCCCCTTCAAGGTCACCATCCAGGCAGTTCCCTCTACTGGATGGAATACACTTCTTCCCAATCTGTACTGTTAGTTCTTTCTTCTTCCTAAGAATGTGGCTTAAATGTCACTTCTCCAGATAGGTATTTCCAAACATCACATTTAAGTTATCAGGTCTCTCCTGTTATTCTCTAATTCAAAGCCACTATTGTTTCCTCCATAGAATATCTAAGAACTTCTTTCATTTTATTTTATCTAACTTTTTTTTATCAGTCTTCCTTAGTAGAAATGAGGGAATAGACAATGTTTTCTTTACTTATCTTTTTTCCTCCGTCATCCAGATATTAAATTCTAGAAAACAATACTTAATAAGGCAAATGTAGAAGTAATATGTAATTCCCCTTTTTAAAGAAATAACGTTGGTTTAATGAAATTGCAATCTGATCAGAATCCTGATATAATGCATGTTGCATACTTTAAATAATATAATTTTTATTAAAGAATACTGTAATTGTATAAACATCTGTGTAAGTTGACAATGTACACTATACAAGGTCAGTCCATTTTGATTACTTAACTATATGTATTGATCTCCACTGTATTTATACACTCAAAAAATGTTGCGACAAGAACACAATGAAAAACATCTATTACTGTAGGGGTCTGGTTGATGTACGATGTGAAACCGTATCTATTCTTTGGACAAACGGAGTATACATTTAGAAGTACTCAGTGTGTGATGAGAGAAAGAATAAGAGCACAATTGAGATATGATGTCTATGTTAGGAAAAGAAGATTGGTAGAAGGAAATACAAGAAATCTATGATGGCTTTTGTACTTAAGTAGTTTATACTTGCAATGATTATTGAATAAACATTTCTACTCTTTTTAACATGAAAGTAACACAAAATTCTTTATAGATTAAGTTTGAAAATATAAAAACAGTAAAATGTGTAATTTAAACATTAATTTTGTCTTGTACCATTAGATATACATTTTTCCTCCTAGGAAAATCCAAATAAATATGTTCTAGTAATGTTATTTCTAGTTTACTAGAAATAGAGATCCTTAAATAACATTATATAATTATTTTGCAAGAAAAAGATTTTAGATATAGTCTTATCCCTAACCCAGAGGAAACAACATTTAAATGATCAATGCATATTAATGACATTTTCTCTTTCTACTTCACATACTAATCTTAACAACTAATTACACAATTACTTATTTCAATTTGTAAATGTATAACAAAATTACATTCCAAGTTGTTTTTCACCACATAAAGGCATGTGATTAAAATATCTTGTACCTTTACAGCTATGAAGTTTATTCCTGTAAGTGAACTTTATCTAAGTGAAATTCCTTTAGAAATATTTTATCAAATTTTTAATGTTTTCAAGTGAAGGTCACTCTTGAACTTTCTAAAAAAATTTCAACTCCTTTCTTTCTATTACTATAAGAACAATATTTAGTTTTATAATTTGTGAACAATACTTTTGGCAGTTAACTAATTTCAGGCTACAAATTTTAATTAAGCAGGTCTTTTTCTGCTTAGGTATGTTTACCTGTATTTACATACAACTTACTGAATTTTACACTCAATTCATCCAAAGTAATAAATTCAATTAAACTAACAAATCAGACTACTGTTTTGTTTGTTTCATTTGGCACTTAATTCCCTGAAGGAAAAAAAATAAATTCACACAATCTTGGTAGTAAAATAAGCTCACTAGATTCTTGTATTCAAACCATATTTTGATTTAATGAATTACTTGAGTATCTGATTGATGATGAGCCACACCCTGAGAGATGCATCAACTCTTTCAGGCTATAAGGTACTATTTGCTCAAGTAGAGTAATCTCTGAATAAATGGACCCCTGGTGGCTACTAAGCACCAAAATTAATATACATGGTTACTTACATATGAAACAAAACTGTATCTTATATTCACCTAAGCATCAGTACAGAGATAAAAGTTTACATATATTGAGAAGACAAAATATGTTATTTTAAAATAAATTTGCCAGCACCTAATAAATACTGAGGTCTTAAATACAGGCAAAATTATTAGAATATGAAAAATATGAACACAAACCATGTTTTCACTTACTAAACAGATGAGTGATCTAGGAAGCAACTCTACTTTCTGATCAATTCAAGGATGTTGGGTAATCGGAAGACAGAGTCAAATTGATTTATTTCATCTTTATAGTGTGCAGCTTCACAGCCAGTTAAAAGACAAGAGAAAAGATTGCTTCCTGTAGTCAAGTTACTCTTAGCACCATGTTAAGCACCATGTTAAAAATGAGGTAGTTGACTTTTTTGTCATTATCATTATTTTACCCAGCCTAAGTATGGACAACTAGGAGGGGGTTGGGGGAAAAGGTGAATCCATTCATTTTAATCATGAAGAATTTTATGTAATTTGGTAAAAATAGATAAGTAATATTAAAATTTTTACTTTAACATCCTTAAGTAGAAGGCAAGTAACATAAAATAAAATTTTACCCTTCATAAAGTAACAAATTTTAAAAATAAAACATGAATTTCATTGGCTCTTAAGATGAAAAGTTACTAGAAAAACGAATACACATTTTCTTGGAATTAACTATGAATCATATTATTGATACTTATTAGGTATATTAAATATCTAATTTATATTTCACATTAAATATTTCTATATTTTATACATATTATGATTCTGCAATACCCCATGTTTTCAAAGTTCAAAAATAGGTAAGTTACATTTTGATTTGCTATCTATGAAACTACAAATTTAAAAAATATACACAAAATATCCACAAGAATAAAATTTTGCAGTTTGAAATTTTATCAACTAGTAGTGTGATCACTTCAGTATTTGAAAGTCATTTAAAGGTATTATAAGGCATAATTTCTAATCACTGTGACTTAGGCTGTAAAAAGCATTTTATAAGCAACCATTTATGTCTGATGAAAAAATCTGAGTACACTTTCTCTTGAGTCTTCTTTTGAAGAACTCTAAATTTTACCCAACTTGGCTGTAAGGCCCTATTTTACTCAAATGTAACCTTATGCAAAGCCTGTGTTTTTAGCATGTAAACAGAATTTCAAATTAAGAGTTTTACTAAACTATCTTTAAGGGTCCTATTTGATAGGTAAACCGAGTAATATTCATTTACTATCATTGTTAAGCTAATTGATTTTAAAAACACCCATAAATTATACATATTTGGTAAATACTGTAGGTTAAATGTCTTTTAAAAGTATGTGAAAGTCATCAAAATAGATTTTAAAAATTACTGCAAGCGGTTAACAAGTAACTTTCTTCTATGCCCTTAGATGAATATCTGAAATACTTGACATATTTTGGTAGAATGGCACATTAGTCATTTGTAGATTCAAAATATGTTTGATTTTGTATCCTTGAAGCTTAGTGTGGTCACTAATGTCTCTTACGCACTTAATGAATAAATACATGTCGACTGAGTGAAACTACTGCATGGAAATAACTTTTAAACACTTCTAATAAACTTGACTCTCAAAGTATACATCTCTTTTTATAGCCTTAGATACTAACATAGAGTATAATATTTAAAAATCATTTTTCTCTCCTTAAAATGTAAAAAGACCAAGTAAATAACAATCTATTTTCACTCAGGTTGATTCAGTTAACTACCTCTTTGATATTTAATGCCAATAGTCCTTTAAAACAATTGAGAGACGTGCATGAAGAATAGGAGAAGACGGAACTATAGGGGGCACTTATGTGATACATCTTCAAAGGCATGACAGTGGTTATGCTTTCCAAATTTATGCATGCACTTGGGATTGCAATCTGGCAGGAAAAAAACAACAACATGCACACATTGCAAAAATAGAAATGTTTAGGAAAACATGTAAAAAATACAAATTTCATAAATGAAAAACAACTGAATATTGATTCTGAACATTCCTAAATAGAAGTAAATGGTCATATATGTTTATGGCAAAAAGAATGCTGTGCTATTTTACGTGCCTTCTCTCTTAACTTTCTTTCTCATCCTCACAAAAATGTGCACACTCTTATGTCATCTGATCTCCATTTTTATGTCTGAAAATTATTCCAAATATAATTGAAATCTTATAATTAAGTCTTCAGACAAGTGTGACATATTAATGGTCATCACGTTGCCCATGAGAGCACCCAGCCAGGTGCATGCTGGAAAACTTTTATGGATGTTCCCTGCTTAGTCTAAGAGGGTTTATATGATGCAGGTGATATTTTTTACAGCTCTTTAAAAAACAAAGCAAATCCAAGATACGTCTCATAAAAGCAGCCTGAACAGAAGAAAAGAGATGATTCAAAAATTCTAATTGCCTTTCATTCTGTAAACCTGACTTTCACTTTCCACACGCTATTAAAATCTTTACCACTTTACCCACTAAAACAGTCTTCCTCCAAAAAACTCTTGAGAGACTGGATTTTAGAAACAGGATATTCACAACTTGGAGAGTCACACTTGACGCTCATCTCCCTCTACCCGCTTTGCGCGCCAGATAAAGAAACCAGGAACACACTGGCCTACAGGGATTTCAAACAAGTCCGCTACCCGCGGTCCGGTGGGCAAGGGGGCCGGCTGCGAGAGGAGAGGCGGGGGCGGCACCGGGGCTCGGGCCAAAAGCAAGGATTTGGTCCCAGGGCAGAGCGAAAGCCATTGGCTTTCCGAAAGGCAGGTGAGACCGTACACTCCACCCGGCTCGGAGCCGCCGGCCACCAAGAGCCAGAAGTCTCCGTCCAGCGGGTGGCCAGGAAGACTGGCCTCCCGTGGAGCGGCCCCGCCGCCGCCGGCCGCGGCGCTCGGCTGCTGCCCGGGCTCGCGCCTCCCGCGAAAGACACTTGGAGGCAGGAGGGACCGAGGTCGGGCAGGTCGCGCTCCCAGGCGCTGTGCACAGGGAGCTCCGGTGCGGGAACACCCTGGACCACTCCGGGAGCGAGCCCGGAGAAACTACCGGGATGAAGTTTCCTGCGGGAGGCGACCCATGCACCGGTCCTCGGGGCGCCCACCGCCCCCGGCCCCTCCCGCTCCTCCGCCCCGTCCTTACCTTGGTTGCTGGAGACGTGACTGCAGTCCCCCGGCCAAACTGCCAGCAGAGGCAAGAAGAAACCCAACTGCAAAAGAAATTCTCGGACTTCGCAGCCCCCCATGGCTCTCCCGGGCGCTGCTGTCCTCGCCCTGAAAGAGTGCGGGCAGCCGCGCAGCCAGGTGTTCCGTGTAGGGTCAGGGGACCCGGTCCGCGTCTTCTTCCTCCTCCTCTTCCTCCTCCACCCGACCCGCAGGGGGTGTCCCGGGGCGCCCCCCGCGCGAAGCCCCGAAGGCAGGGCACGAAGGTCCAGGCTGCCCGGGTGCCGGCGCCGCCGCTCCGGGGGAGGACGCTGCCCGCGGCGCCAGGGAGCTCCCGGCGGCTGAGCGCGAGCGGAATCGCATCCACCGCCGCGTCCCGCTCGCGCGAGGGCTGTTCACCCGGGCCCGGGAGAGCGCGCGCGCAGGAGCGAGCCCGGGCTGTGGTTTGGGGAGGGAAGCGGGGGGCGGGGGAGGGCGCCGCGGGGCGGGGGCGGGGGCGGGGGCGGGGGAGGGACGACCAGGTGCGGCGGCCCGAGCCTCTCCGGACTCGAGTGGGCACTTGCGAAGCCAAAGGCGGGGGAGGTGCTGGGGCCGCGGGAACTTTCCTCGGGCCTGTGCGGGGCGAGCGGCACGAATGGCGCGGGGCCGCGAGGGGTCCGAGCCGGCTACGAACTGCGCCTCAGCGCCTCGCTGGTGCGGCGACGGCAGCGGCTCGCACCCCGGACACTTCCAATTCGGCCGCGTCCGCGCCGCGCCTCGGCCTCGGCAGCCGCTTCCCCGGCATTTCTGAGGCCGCACTTAGTCCCCCAAGCACTTTGCTCCCCATTTCGCAGCGGTGGCGCCCGGCGTTTCAGGCTTGTCAGCCCCCACCGGCACCGCCTCCCCAGACTTCAGTCTCCGTCGCCGGAGGGGAAGCGCAGTGGGCAGGCAGGAGCCTTCTGACGGGGCGAGCCTGGTGGTGGCGGACCGGCCGGACCGCTCCCCCGCGCGGGTCCTCCAAACTTGCCCACCAGAGCGAGCGCCTCCGCTCTGGGGCCTCCTCCGCGGCTGCAGTCCGGGGGCGGGCGCCGGCCGCCGAGCCGCACCCGGCTGGACGTGGGCGGCCGCCCGGCCTCACTGAGGTCTTCCCGTCGCCTGAGGTGGTGACTTCGCGCCGGGGGTCACGAGCCTCGTCGCCGCCGCGGACGCGGGGATGCCGGGGTCCGGGGCGCCCGCGGCGTGGCAGCGTCGGATCGCGCTCGGAGCAGCGCGGGCTGAGCGGCGCGTGGCCGCGTCCTCGGCGGCGCCGCGAGTGTGGGGAGCGCGGCGGACCGACCGCTCCGGCGCCTGAGCCGCCCTCTCGCGGTCCCGCTCCCTCGCGGCGCTGGCCGTGTCGGTCAGGAGCCGGCACTGGCTGTGCCGGGGCCCGCGCGGCGCTCGTGCCAGGGCCGGGGCGGCACGCGGGGCGGACAGCGAGGGGCGCTCGGCGGCGTCCGTGGGCCTCGCGCTCCCGCCCGGAGCGGCGGGCACGGAGGGCAGGGCCGGGCCCGGAGCGCGGCGGAGCTCCGCCAGCGGGGAGTCTGCCGGCCCAGCAGCCGCGGCTCGGACGCTGCCAGTTGGGCGCTAGAGGGGGTTAGTCTCCAACGAAAGCGCCTCCGCTGCCGGCGGGCGGAGCTCGCCCTCGCGAGGCACCTGAGGGAAGGAGGACCCTCTGGGCTGAGCACCACGCCTCCACCGTGCGCGCGGGCGCCTGTGTGGCCAGCGCGGGGAATCCTCTAACGCCGCCTTCGCTGTTAAGATAACCCTTATTTTCTTTCCCGAAGGGACTTAGGCCCTCCTCAGAGCTCGTAAGACTGTTTGGGGGGGAATGTGTATGACAAGGAGACAAATGAACCGAGAAGGGAAAGTAGCGGCGTGACAAAGGGCAGAGCGGACATGCAAAGTGGGTAGCGGACCGGGAGGGAAATGGCAAAGTGCGGGAGTCGGGGGGAGTGGTAGATGGAGGAATCAGGAGTCGCCCTTCCACGCTCAGACATTTCTGGGAAAGAAGGGACCCTCCCCTTCACTGTTTTTCAGCCGTGGATGTGTGTCCCCTACTGCCGTTGAAGGGGTTTCAGTCACTGCATTGGAGGCCACTGGCGGTAAAGACTGCAGAAATGCACTAATTCGGCTGCGTGGAGAGAAATGTGAAACCCGGCGACGTTGAGCGTGTGAGCACGGTTTCTGATTGGTGACTGTACTTTCTCATTAGGAATGCAAACACTCCTCTCTAAAACTGTCCGCGCTGACTTAAATGTATGCAAATCACTTCGGAAAAGATAACCAAGCATGGGATTTATATATTGGTCCTTGAAAGGGTAAAATCTGACTTTCTGTCTGATTTACCACTCTTACTGATATTGACTGACCACATGGACATTTGCAAACTGAATTTGTAATTAACAAACTGTAAAATAAAAGGGTTACAATATAAATCATTATGTCTAAATAAATAATGTCCTTAGAAGTGTTTAATGACTCATTATACTGATGTTTTGATTCAAAATAATTTTATGTTCTTACTGTCAAAGAATATATTTCCATGACCGTGTTATAATAAAATTTTAAAATTTAGATGTTTATTTACAGTGAATAGTTTTGTAGACTTAAGTAAAAAATCACTAAGAGAAAAATTATGTCCAAAAAAACCTTGCCTTATAAATTCCTAAAATATACTGTATGCTGTTAAACTGAAGGAATGTATAATATTATTATCTTAGAAATATAAACCATGTTAACCTATTTCTAAACTTCTGGTTTTTAGATTAACTAGACTTGCAAGGAGGTTTTTTTAAACAGAACGAATCCCTAGAGTAAAATATTTAATATCAAAATTCCAAATTCTGATACTTTGCTTGAGTATAACATTTTATATAATACAATATAAACAAAACACCAGGAAGCTTCTTTTAAAATTAAGCTATACGGGAATGGTTCTAATAGGAAGGAAGGAAGGAAGGAAGGAAGGAAGGAAGGAAGGAAGGAAGGAAGGAAGGAAGGGAGGGAGGGAGGGAGGGAGGGAGGGAGGGAGGGAGGGAGGGGAAGGGGAGGGGAGGGGATGAAGAAAGGGAGGGAGGAGAAGAAAAAGATTTATAAAAGCTAAGGGTAATTTCTAGGACTCACAATTATAAATCATGGTACAATATGTGAAACTTAAACTATTATTTACTTCAGAGTAACAAAAACAACTTGATTAAACTGGATTTCTATCCTCACACCTACCTACAATTCACCTAAATTCACAATTTTTGTTTGTTTAAATAAATCAAAGCTACTACTTTTACTGGTCAAATAATTGATAGTCACATTCTGGTTCGGGTTTGTAAGAAATATAATTACAACATTTTTCTCGATATTAAGATAAACACACTGCATATGTTAAATATTGTTTATTGTATTGTCTAGAAGATACTGTCCTCATGTAAAAATTGTAAAAAGATTAACTGAAATATAATTATCATGACCTTTGACTATAAGATAATTCCATGGGTTTGACATGATTATTAATTTCAAAACATGATTAGAAACAGAATTATCATACCATTTGTCTACTTGTGTTATAGATTATATACATACAAGTTTATATTTATATACACACATATAAACAATGTTCATATGTGTATTCTAAAATATTTGTTGAATTCTTTCTATATCCTAGGTTCTCTTCATTCAAAGAAGAGTTAGTGGTTATATGAGTAAAAATTGTTTTTAAAAGCGAACTTTTAAAATATTGTCATGGTCGCCGAGACTGGTTTGGCTCAGTGGATAGAGCGTCGGACTGCGGACTGAAAGGTCCCGGGTTCGATTCCAGCAAGGGCATGTACCTTGGCTGCGGGCACATCCCCAATAGGGGGCGTGCAAGAGGCAGCTGATCGATGTCTCTCTCTCATCGATGTTTCTGACTTTCTATCCCTCTCCCTTCCGCTCTGTAAAAAATCAATAAAATATATTTAAAAAATAAATAAATAAATATTGTCGTGGTTATCTTATGTGAGCTAGAAGCAATTGCACTTAGCAGACATGTACTACTTTATTTTTTTTTAATGTTGACATGTGACAGTTTAAAAATTATAAGCCACTCAATGAACCAAATGCAATATTTATGTAGTTTTATCTGCACTTGTCTGTTTAAATCATACCAATATTCAAAAAAAGCATTCATGTCTCATTTTTCAATACTATATTGTTCACAATTATTTTGTATTCTCTCAGATCATTGGTCTGGATTCAGGTAAGAATGATTATTAAATAGAATATATTACACTAAAATTAGTCTAAGATTTCATTTACAATAGAAATAATAGCATTCACAAATACTATTTGCTTTTTTAAATGATGAAAGGAGGAGAGACTTAACTTGCAATTAATTCCTTTGAGAAGAAAAAGGATTATAATGTTTAATAGCATCTTTCGGAGCTTGAAAAAGTCTTAAGTATTTTATTCTGATGGAAGAGTAAGTTATTCCATTTATATCTGTAACTTTTGTTGTCTAAAATCAAGGTAAAAGCAACATGAAAAGAATGTTGATCCTGTAGTGTGTCAAAACATCAGGTTTTCAAATATTAATTTAGTAATTTGAATAGATACAATGTCTAAGTCTTTTTTGTTAATATAAAATTGAGAGATATGCTCTAAACAATACTATAATTATCATGTCATTAACTTTAAAATATAAATTAATTAAAAGATTAAATTGTATGCTTTAGCATGTGAAGAGCTAAAGTAAAAAAAAAAAAAGTCCACAAAGTGAAATACAGTAAATTTGAGGCCTTTGTAATTTAAAAAATCTGTGAAGGGGGGAAAAACACACATATATTTACGTTAGAGTTTTTTTCTTTGATATTAGGGTGTAGTTAATACTTTCATTAAATAAGAAATTTAAAGCAGTGCTGGGTATTTTACTTTATTGTTAGCATATTAAATCTTCAAAATTTCACAGAAAAAAATATTAACTTGAGACTACATAAAATGAACTGCAGTATGTTCTGCTGTAAGACTTCATTTTGTTCTTGTGTAGTATGCATTTTATGGTAAAAGAAAAATACATACATATATATATTATTTGTGATTATATATGTGTGAGCATCTAATCTTGTAATCCAATGCAAACATCCTTTCTAGTATTTTTCTAATTCAGTAACCATTTACCAAGTGAGATTTTCATGTGCATTTGTGCTGAGCATTATGGGCAAGGTACAAAGATTATTATATTTAGTTCCTAACCATCAAGAGTTTATGTTATATTGAAGGGCAAAGACATATGAATTATTCCAACACAAGTCATTCTATAATATCCCCTAATGAAGTTCCAAATTATTATAGTTATAAAAAAGTAGTTGAATCTTACCCTTCCCCTATTAGACATGGATATCTATAGTTACTACTTTTGCTCAAGTTAAACTTACTCTTAGTTTGGGTTGATTCATCCTCTGAAAGCTAGTGCATGAACTTTTACTAACATCAAGTATAATATTAAAAGTTGTGCACAATGGCCAAATAATTCAACTAGATCAAACTAACTTGTATTTTTTAAATGAAATCTAATACTCTGTATGGCATCAGTATCTACAAAAGGTAATTTTAGCTAAATTATGTAGAGAATTTTAATGCCATATTTAATTTTATTTTAATTTTATTAGTAACATATTATTCAGTGTATCTCTTATGCCCCAGAATGGACATTTCAGTCAAAACAATTTTATTTTCATTCATTTATAATAAATATCAAGCACTATTCTAAAATTCCAACAGTAAACAACTAATGATAGACATTAAACTACCTTAAAAAAAACTTTTTCTAAATGGAAGTATGCCTGATTATTTCCACCATAACAAATAAGATAACACTATAACAGGAATATTGCTATTAATTTCTATTTAGAGTCTCAAATTAGTCCATCAAAATAGTATTTTGTCTTGTGTTATACATGCTTTCAGACCCCTTATGCCGTGCTTCAGTAAAAATGGGTTTTGTGATAAAAATACTTAGATATGTCAAATAGTTAAATGTTTAATGTATTTAAATATCCATATTAAAAACCCTTGTCCACAAAATATTTTAATACATATAATGTAAAATATATTATTTTACTACAGCAAATTAAAGATAAAGTGTCAGAGGAAAAGAAGTTATTCCTTAATGCATCTCTTAACCTGAATTTTGTGGGTAAAGTGTTTTATAAAAGTATTTTTTAGTATTTCAGTTTAGTTTGCATTTTTTAAGTTCTCTAATTTTTGTATATATTAAACTTGGTAAAAATAAAAGAACAAATCTCGAGTGACATCTCATTATATTTCCAAGTGACCTATAACAATCCTATAAAAACTTTATACCTAGTATTTACCTTTTTGTCAGGGGTTCTAAATATTTTAATCACAGTGTATTTCTTAACTAAGGCTATTAAAATTGTTTTATGGAGTATAAACATTTCTTAATGCCATATTATAATTATTAGGTGACTAGAAATTATATATAACTCAGTCATACCAATCATTTAAAAATTAGCATATGATTTTTTACATTTTTGACCAACTTTGATTAACACATCCAATCTTCCCAAGGACCTTGAGAAGTTTTTAAAGATCAGAGAATGTTTCTTTTACATCTCTACAAAAATGTGTGCTAAATAATTGTGTTGAAATACTAATTATATTTATCTTTTTGGTCAAGTTTACCATCTTTATTAACTTTTTGTAAATAATATTTTAATACACATTTAAACTGTAAAAGTAGTACCTACTTGTCCCTTTTCTGTTTATCAAAAATCAGTAAATACTCTAGTCATTATAAGATTTTTATATGTTAATATGTATCCTGAGTTGTTATGAAAATGTGTGTTTTTTAATTGCTCAAGAAACTACATCCCACTATACACATCTTTTGTGAGATGACTCTAGTATTTCAGTGATAAATTATTCCACTTATGATCCATAGTATTAGAAGTATACTTAACATTCATAGTATTGGAATTCAGTTGTAATATCTTTGATATTTTTATAACTGAAAATAAAATTTTCTAAATTAGTGAAAAATGCAAATAAATACCAGGTTGACTTAGATTAGTATTAATATAGTCAACTACTATTCTTGATTTATCACTCCTGACTTATTTTGCATCAAGGGTTAAAATATATAAGAAATGTAAAGTGTTTATACACACACACACACACACACACACACACACATACACACACAAGTTTCATGCTTGGTTTTGAGTATTTTTATTCAATGGAAAAAAATAAAATGTCTAGTCCATTGAAAATATGAAGAACTTTCAAATAAAATGTTAAGGTTATTTGTGATTTATCTAAAACAAATGCTATGTATTAATGCCACTAAAACTAATGTCTAATAGAACTTAATACAATGTTAGGGATTTCTATATCTGTGCTTTCCAACACAGTAGCACAACTCCATGTGATTTTTGTGTATTTGAATGCTTTTACTATAACCAAGGAACTGAATTTTCAGTTTTCATTAATTTTAATAAATTGAAAATTAAGTAGCTATATGTGCAGTGGCTACCACAATGGATAGTATGGTATTACATATATATATACTTTTATTTTTAATATTTCCACAATAATAATAGGGGAAAATAAAAAGGGATTTGAAAACCATGTAAACATCCAGTGCACACAGTACAAATCTGTACAAATTTGCTATAGAAATTCTGTCACACACAGTAATGTTTATCATGAAAATGAAGCTCATTTTGAACAGTAACTCTGCTACTACATGAGTTTACACTGTCTTCAAAGCTAGTCTGATACGATGTGTATTTTGCATATTACATTGAGTTGGTTAGAACACATTAACAGTAGTCACTGATAGAAACTCATTATTAAAAACTAGAGGTCCAATGCATGAAATTTGTTCAAGGGGCTCAGCCCTCACCGCCACCGCTGCAGCCACTTCTGCCTCGCCCGTGCCCACCAAGGCTTCATCCAGAAGGTCATCCAGTAAGACATCTGGTATAATTAGCATATTATGCTTTTATTATTATAGACTAGTGGCCTGGTGCAGGAAATTCGTGCACTGGGGGGGAGGTGGAGGAGGGTGTGTCCCTTAGCCTGGCCTGCATCCTCTCTAATCTGAGACCCCTGTGGGATCGGGCCTAAACTGGCAATCGGACAACTCCCTCACAATCTGGGACTACTGACTCCTAACTGCTCACCTGCCTGCCTGCTTGATCTCCCCTAACCACTCTGCCTGCTGGCCTGATTGGCCCAACTGCACCCCCCTGCCAACCTGATCACCCCCAACTGCCATCCCTCCCTGGCCTGATCACGCGTAACCACCTCTGCCTCTGCCTCAGCCTCACCACCATGGCTTTGTCCAGAAGGACATCTGGAATGTCTCATGATCTAATAAGCATATTACCCTTTTATTAATATAGATAGCATATGATATACTGCCATAACTATAACATATCTATCAATATTATCTATGAGAATACTTCATGAGATAGGAAGGCATTTAATACATTATATTGTATATGTTGTAAGTAGTAGGAAATACAGTATTTGTAACAATAATATACACCCTGTGACTTCCCTTCCTGATCTGGGAATGGTTCCCAGGTCTTTGAACATTTCCTGGCCCATAATGTTATTTTTGTTTTGTTTTGTTTTGCCAGTCAGTGTAATTTTATTTACTGCTTATTGCACATAATTTGAGGTCTCTAATTTCTAACCACCAAAGATTCAAAGGACTATTTTTCCATGAATTTTGACATTAACATTAACATTAGTGAATTCATGTATTCATGTGTTTTTATTGTAAACATCTGAATTATTCACATTGTCATAGATCCTGAACTCATAAGCGTGGACCATGCACAGCCTGGCAGAAAGCCAGGAAGCCACTCTGAAAGCAAACTGATACTCTGTATAAGGAGAAAAGTCATAGCATAACATTTAATGTCTGACTTTAATTCATATACTATCGGGGACTCAACTGCTTGGTTGGTGATGGGGTTGGTTATTGGGAGGATTATTCCTGAAATAATTAAGAAAAGGGGGCTCAATCTTCTTGGTTGCTTGCTCCTCCCCAGCACCTTCATCTCTTTGGGCACCTTCTCCTTCACCTCCTCAGCTTCTTGGATCCCACGGAGCAGCCCTGCTCCTTGCGTCCCTGCCCCTCTGCTCTGCAGGCCCCGCACAATGGCAGAACAGCTGCCTGGGACTGATGGTCCCTTGCGTCCCCCAGCTCTGCTCTGCGGGCCCTGCACAGCAGCAGAACGGCCGCCCAGGACTGCCAGTACCTTGCATCCCCGCCCCTGGCGTCCCTGCCCCTCAGCAGCAGAACGGCCACCCAGGGCCACCTGGGACCACCTTTCCCTCATGTCCTTGCACGTGCCTCGGCCCCACCCCCTGCTCTTGGTAGTGTAGTGAAGGTATGGTTACATTTGCATTTTACTCTTTTATTAGATAGGATTATTTCAGTTCTGAATAGCATTATTTAGCATTACTTGCCTAATGTACCTAATCTTTGATGCTACAATTTTAAAAATGGTTCAGGGACTGCCATCAGCCCTGCTATGTCTACTATATCTGTTATACTATCCTGGGTTTCATAAATAGTAACCTGAGGGACTCAATAAACATAGTGAAGTTTCCATAACTAACAATCCACATCCACTGATCTGTTAAAGCAGATCATTCCTTTGTTGTTATTTTTTAAATTTTGCTTTATTGTTTAAAGTATTACAAATGTCTCCCTCCCCCACACCCATTAGACCCCTCCAACCTGCTCCTACCCCTCTCCAGGCCTTCACTACACAATTGTCTATCCATGGGCTATGCATATCCTATATAATAAAAAAGAAACATGCAAATTTGACCATACCTTTGCTCCTGATTGGCTATGCTACCAGCCAATCAGGAGCCGGGGCAGGGCCAAGTGGCGTGAGCGCCAGGCCCGGGGTTGGAGATGAAATGGCAGTGGCGGCAAGCACCCAGCCCCTGGGGGATTTGAGGGGAAGTGGTGGCAGCAGCAGTGGTGGTGGTGGTGGTGGTGGCGACAGCAGGGAGTGCCCGGCTCCCAGGCACTGTGAGCAGAAGTAGTGGTGAGCACCCAGCCCCCAGAGCCGGGTGATCACAGGCAGCTGAGGCTGAGCTGAGCAGGGCGATGTCTGGGTGCCCAAGGCCTAAAGCATCACTAGAGGGCAGACTAGGGGTGAGCCATCAGTTGGACATCCCCTGAGAGCTCCCAGTATGTGAGAGGGGACAGGTTGGGTTGAGGGACCACCTACCCCCAGTGCACGAATTTCATGCACCGGGCCCCTAGTATGCATATAAGTTCATTAGAAAATCTTTTCCACCCCCCTCCCCTTCCCTCTGAAATTGGTCAGTCTATTTCAGTGGTTCTGAACCTTTCTAATGCTGCAACCCTTTAATATAGTTCCTCATGTTGTGGTGACCCCCAACCATAAAATTATTTTCATTGCTACTTCATAACTGTAGTTTTGCTACTGTTATGTATCATAATGTAAATATCTGTGTTTTCTGATGGCCTTAGGTGACCCTACTAACAGTTCTCAATCTGTGCGTTGCAACTCACAGGTTGAAAACAGCTGCTATAGAGGGTAAGAGATCCTTCTTTTTCACAGCTATGTAAATATACTATGGGTGTTTTGTCAACTCGTCAACTGATGGGGTACGTGAGTTCTTTCCAAATCTTAGCCATTGTAAATAACACTGCTATGAACATAAGGGTGCATATTCTTCCTGATTGGTATTTCTGGTTTCTTAGGATATATTCCTAGAAGAGGGATCACTGGGTAAAATGAGAGTTCCATTTTTAATATTTTGAGGAAACTCCACAATATTTTTTGTTTATCACAGTGGTTGTACCAATCTGCATTACCACCAGCAGTGGACTAGCTTTCCTTTTTCTCCACATCCTCACTAGCATTTGTTATTTGTTGATTTATAAATGGTAGCCATTCTGGCAGAAGTGAGATTGTATCTCACTGACATTTTAATTTGCATCTCTCTGATAATTAATGAGGTTGAGCATTTTTAAATATGTCTCTTGGCCATTTGTATGTCCTCTTTAGAAAAATGTCTATTCAGGTCATCTGCCCATTTTTCAATTGGGTTATCTTCCTTTTGTTGATTTGTATGAGGACTTTATATATTTTGGAAATTAACTCTTTATGAGATGTATCATTGGCAAGTATGTTTTCCTGTACAGTGGGTTCCATTTTCATTTTGATGCTGGTTTATTTAGCTATGCCGGAGTTTTTTATTTTGATGTAGTCCCATTTGTTTATTTTCTTTGTTTCTTTCTATTGCCTTAGGCATTGTATTAGTGGAAATTCTGCTATGTGAAATGTCTGAGGTTGTATTGTCTCTGTTTTCTTCTAGGATTTTTGTGGTTTCATGTCTTACATTTCAGTCTTTTATCAATTTTGAGTTTATTTTTGTGTATGGTGTAAGTTGCTGCTCTAGTTTTATTTATTTATTTTATTTTTATCAACCTGTCCACTTGTCGCAACATCATTTATTGAAAGACTGTCTTTATTCCATTGTATTCTCTTGCATCCTTTTATCAAGTATAAATTGAATATAATGACTTGGATCAATTACTGGATTTTCTGTTGTGTTTCATTGGTCTATATATACCTGTTCTTATGCCAGTATCAGGCTTGATTACAGTGGCTTTGTAGTATAGCTTCATAACTGGTGTTAGGATCCTGCCAACTTTGTTTGGGGCATGTTTTTATTCCATATAAATTTTTGGAGTATTTGTCCTAAATCTGTAGAATATGCCATTGATATTTTAATACGGATTGCATTGAATCTATTGATTGCTTTGGATAGTATGGACATTTTAATGATGTTAATTCTACCATTCAATGAACATGATATATTTTTCCACTTGTTTATATCTTTTTTATTTCTTTTATTAATTTTTTTTAGTTTTCTAAATACAGATCTTTACTTCCTTGGTTATGTTTATTCCTAAGTATCTTAATTCTTTTTGTTATAATGGTAAAGGATTGGTTTTTACTTTCTCTTTCTTAGAGTTCATTATTGGTGTATAAAAAATATCGCTGATTTCTTAGTGTTAATTTTGTATCCTGCTATATTGCTGAATTTATTAAATCTAGTAGTGGTTTATTTTTGTGCAGTCTTTAGGGTTTTCTGTAAATCATATCATGTAATCTGCAAATAATGGCAGTTTTACAATCTCCTTTCGAATTTGGATGTCTTTTAAATTTTTTTCTTTTTGTCTGTGCACTTTTATAACTACTGACAATGCTATTTATATCCTATCTAATAAAAGAGTAATATGCAAATTTACTGTACCTCCACTACACCCACAAGCAATGCCCACAAGCCACACGTACCAGACAATCAGGAGCAAATAGGCAAATAAACCCTAAACAAAATGGCTGTGGCCACTGAGAGCAGGAGACAGGCTTGGGTTTCCCCAGCAATGGAGGAAGCCAACTTTCCACCTGCCCTTGCTGGCCTAGACCTCCACTCAATGCTACAAAGTTTCAATTATAGAAGATACATAATCCCAACAGAAATGGCAACAGCCAGGGAGCTGGAGAGAGCAGAGGTTAGGCCTGCCCTTGTCAGCCTAGGCCTCCACTTCAGGCTACAAAGTTTCTATTATAGAAGATAAATAAATTCCAGATATGAGGGCTTCTGCTTGGGTTGCTGGGGGACATGGCCAGCCTGCAAACCACCAAAGGCCCCTCACCCAGGCCATCCCACACTCCAAGAGAACCCCCATCCTGATCTAGGATATCTTTCAGGACAAACCAGCTGGCCCCCATGCACCAGGCCTCTATCCTATCTAATAAAAGAGTAATATGCATATTACAAGACAGCTGCCCCATGTGGTCAAAGATCCTCCCCCCATGTGGACACAAGATGGCCACCACAAGATGGCCAGCAGGGGAGGGCAAATTGAAGGGACCAGGCCTGCAAGGGAGAGCAGTTGGGGGTGATCAAGCCTGCAGAGGATGGCAGTTAGGGGTGACAAGGCTAGCAGAAGAGGGAAGTTGGGGTGACTGGGCCTGCAGGGAAGGGAAGCTGGGGGAACCAGGCCTGCAGGGAAGGGCAGTTAGGAGTGACCAGGCCTCTAGGAGAGGGATGTTGTTGGGGAGGACCAGGCCCACAGGAGTGGGCAGTTGGGTGGGACCAGGCCTGCAAGGGAGGGCAGTTGTGGGCGATCAAGCCTGCAGAGAAGGGCAGTTAGGGTTACCAAGCCAGCAGAGGAAGGTAGTTGGGGGCAAACAGGCTGGCAAGGGAGCAGTTAGACATCAATCAGGCTGGCATGGGAGTGGTTGAGGGGTTATCAGGCTGGCAAGCAGAAGCAGTTAGGGGCAATCAGGAAGGCAGGCAGCTGAGCATTTGGGAGCCAGCAGACCTGGATTGTGAGAGGGACATCTGACTGCCTGGTGAGATCAGACCTAAATGGGCAGTTGGACATCCCTCGAGGGGTCCCAGATTGGAGAGGGTGCAGGCTGGGCTGAGGGACATCCCCGCCTCTAGTGCACCCTCCAGCCCCCATGCATGAATTTTGTCCACCAGGCTTCTAGTATATATATATATATATATATATATATATATATATATATATATATATATATATATATATATATATATCATGCTACATGTCTGTCCGACTGGTAGCTATGATGTGCACTGACCACCAGGGGACAGACGCTCAATGCAGGAGATGCCATGACATGCACTGGCCATTTAAAAATAAATGGCACTGCCCTAGCTGGTTTGACTCAGTGGTTAGAGCATTGGCCTGTGGACTGAAGGGTCCTGAGTTCGATTCTGGTCAAGGGCACATAACTGGTTGCAGGCTTGATCCCCAGTAGGAAGCATGCAGGAAGCAGCCAGTCAATGATGTTTCTATGTCTCCTTTCTTCCTCTCTGAAATCAATAATAATAAAAAAATAATAATAAAGAAACAGCACCACAGACCTGGTGCTGACAAACCAACACTGTTTCTTGCAAGTGGGACACAAGCCCTGCCACCACCCTGGAGCGACAGCCCACCAAATCACAGCCAACACTGCCAAGACCCCGTGACACAAAATGTAGCCCACAGCCCAAGCCCAGCCCGGAAACAGCTACCGTGGGCAGCGGGTAATGACATCACGTGGCGGCACCCGGATTACTCTCCTTAGCAGCTAGCCTCTTTGCAGTTTCTTCAGCCAAGGAACACAATTCGCTTTATAGCCAGGTGCAAACATTTTTACAAAATGCTTGTAAAGCATTTTCATGTGCCTCATCTCATTTGATCCTCACAGAAGTCCTGAAGTAGGTAGATAGGAGATTTGGAAGAATCCTGTTTTTATTAGCCAGAAAACAGAGACTTAGAAAGTTTAGAAATTTGACCCAACTGAAAAGATGTAAGAAATGGTGGACTTGAAAATGACTTCAGGTTTTCTTACTGCATAGAATATAGCAAAACACTGTTACAGTTAAATATTTTACCCTTTTTCCTCCCTGCGTGATCTGCAATAATAATCTGCTTCGTGTTGATACTTACTATGTTGCTGACAATTACCTGAAAGAGAAGTTGGGCTGCTTCACTGGGTTGTAAAAAGTTTAGCTAAATCAAAAAGCGGGTCTAATTAAGTAAGGTTATATACTAGAGCAGTGGTCAGCAAACTCATTAGTCAACAAAGCCAAATACCAACAGTACAATGATTGAAATTTATTCTGAGAGCCAAATTTTTTAAACTTAAACTTCTAATGCCACTTCTTCAAAATAGAGTTGCCCAGGCCGTGGTATTTTGTGGAAGAGCCACACTCAAGGGGCTAAAGAGCCACATGTAGCTCGCAAGCCACAGTTTGCCAACCATAGTAGTAGAGGCCTGATTCATGATATTCATGCAAGGGGCTTAGCTCTCATTGCCCTGGTTTTGTCCAGAAGGACGTCCAGTCTAATTAGCATATTATGCTTTTATTATCCTACTAGAGGCCTGGTGCACAAAATTTGTGCACAACGGGGGTGTCTCTCAGTCCAGCCTGCATCTTCTTCAATCTGGGATCCCTCAAGGAATGTCCGACTGCCTATTTGGGATCAAGCCTAAATGGGGAGTCAGACATCCCTCTCACAACCCAGGACTGCTGGCTTCCAACAGCTCCTCTGCCTGCCTTCCTGATTGCCCCTAACCACTTCTGCCTGCCAGCCTGATCACCCCCTAACCACTCCCGTGCCAGCCTGATTGATGTCAAACTGCTCCAGTTACAGCCTGTTTGCCCCCAATTTCCCTCCTCTGCTGGCCTGATCACCCCTAACTTCCCTCCCTTGCAGGCCTGGTCACTCCCACTTGCCCTACCCTGCCGGTCATCTTGTGGTGGACATCTTGTGTCCACATGGGAGCAGGATCTTTGACCATATGGGGGAGGCCAGCTTTTGTGTTGGAGTGATGATCAATCTGCATACTACTCTTTTATTAGGTAAACTAGAAGCTTGGTGCACATGGGGGCCTGCTGGTTTGCCCTGAAGGGTGTCCCAGATCAGGGTGAGGGTTCCCTTGGGGTGTGGGGCATCCTGAGTGAGAGGTCTGTGGTGGTTTACAGGCTGGCCAGGCCCTCCAGCTACTCAAGTGGAGGCCTGGGTATCTGGGATTTATTTATTTTCCAAAATTGAAACTTTGTAGCATGGAGCGGAGCCAAGCCTCCTGATCGCTCTGTGGATTGGGATTTATTTACTGTCTATAATTTAAACTTTGTAGCCTTAAGCGGAGCCATCCAGGGTGTATGGAAAGCTTGGCTTCCTCCATTGCCAGGGAAACCCAAGCCTCCCTACTGCTCTCTCCATGGCTGCAGCCATCTTGGTTTGAGTTAATTTGTATACTTGCTCCTGATTGGCTAGTGGGCATGACTAGTGGGTGTGGCTTGTGGGTATGTCGGAGTGGTGGTTAATTTGCATATTTCTCTTTAATTAGATAGGATATAATAAAAGGCGTGTCACCATAAGTGTAACAACTGGAACAACCAGAGACCAAAACCACTACGGCCCCTCACTGGGCTATCCTGCACCCAAGCAAGTGGTTAGAGGTGATCAGGCAGGCAGACTAGCAGTTAGCAGTGATCAGGTAGGCACGACAGCAGTTAGGGGCAATCAAGGAGGCAGACAGCCCCTTGCCAGGTTGGCCCCACCTCAAATAACCTGTTAGGTGTGATCAGGCAGGCAGATCAGAGGTTAGAGGTGATCAGGTAGATGGCTCCTCGCAGAGATGGCCCTGCCCCCAGCAAAGAAAGATGGAGGCCCAGGCAACCAGCAGGGATTCTGTGGCAGATGTATGGCCACCCAGCAATCGCCCAGCAGAGAGAGGCCCAGGCTAGCTAAGCCATCACACCCTATGACTGTTGCCTGCAGTGGGAAGCCACTGGTGGCAAGGAAGGGGGCAGCACTGCACAAATGACAAGCAGTGGCAGCAGTGGGGGTGGAGCCATCTGCCTGCAGCTGGGGAAAGGAAAGAGCTGATAGACCCTGGAACTCAGGCCAGGCCTAGTGATCCTACCCAAGGGGTCCTAGATTGTGAGAGGGTGCAGGCCAGGCTGAAGGACACTCCCTTCTGCTCACAAGTGCACAAATTTTCATGCACTGGGCCTCTAATTATAGATATAAAAGGCTAACTGGACATGCACATGTATGATGCATATAAAGCTCTCACTGGCATCAATTGCTTGAGTGTTTTGATTTGCCATTGTCAATCATAAGTTTGGTTGATCCTTCTATTATAGAAAAAGGGTGAATAGTGATATTAAAATATTTCTTCTAATTAATTTCCTTTCAATGTACATGTATCCATGCACCAGGCCACGAATCCTATCTAATAAAAGAGTAATATGCAAATTGACCATACCTCAGACACACCCACAAGCCACAGCCACCAGCCAATCAGGAGCAAATAAACCCCAACCAAGATGATTGCAGCCACTGAGAACAAACAGCAGGGATGCTTGGATTTCCCCAGCAATAGAGGAAGCCAAGCTATCAGCCTGCCCTTGCCAGCCTAGGCCTTCACTCAATGCTACAAAGTTTCAATTATAGAAGATACATAATACCAACAGAAATGGTGGCGGCCACAGAGCTGGAGAGAGCAGAGGCTAGGGTTTCCTGGGCAATGGAGGAAGCCAAGCTTCTGCAGCCCTAGCACCTAGGCCTCCACTCCAGGCTACAAAGTTTCAATTATAGAATTTAAATAAACCCAAATGGCTGTCACCACAGAGCAAGCAGAAGGCTTGGCTCCACTCCAGGCTACAAAGTTTCAATTGTAGAACATAAATTAATCCCAGATCCCAGGGCCTCCACTTGGGTTGCTGGGGTGTGACTGGCCTGCAAACCACCACAGGCCCTTGCCCAGGCCACCCTACATTCCAAGGGAACTCCCACCCTGATCTGGGACACTCTTCAGGGCAAACCAGCTGGCCCCCACCCATGCACCATGCTGCTATCCTATCTAATAAAAGAGTAATAAACAGATTGACCATCACTCCAACACACAAGAAGGCTGCCCCCATGTGGTTAAAGATCCTAATCCCATGTGGACACAAGATGGCCACCACAAGATGGCCAGCAGAGGAGGACAGTTAGGAGGGACCAGGCCTGCAAGGGAGGGTAGTTGGGGGTGATCAAGCCTTCAGGGGGGAGCAGTTAGGGGTGACCAGGCTGGTGAGGAGTAAACAGGCTTTCAGGGGAGCGGTTAGACATCAATTAGGCTAGCAGGGGAGTGGTTAGGGGATGATCAGACTGGCAAGCAGAAGCAGTTAAGGGCAATCAGGGAGGCAGGCAGGTGAGCAGTTTGGAGCCAGTAGTCCTGGATTGTGAGAAGGATATCCAAGTGCTCGTTTAGGCCGGATCCCGCTCCTAAAGGGGCAGTAGGACATCCCTCGAGGGGTCCCAGATTGGAGAGGGTGCAAGCTGGGCTGAGGAACACCCTCTGCCCCCCGTGCACAAATTTCGTGCACTGGGCCTCTAGTGTTAAATAAAAGGGATCTCAGATCCTGGGCTGACCCACTAGCTTAATGCACAAGAGTGACCATGACAAAACCAGCAGAAGATACAGTGAGCTGACGCCAGCCCCAATTTCAAAATCATGAGCAAATAAAACTGTCATGCTAAGAAAAAAATAAAAAAATAAAAAATAAAATAAAAAAACATCCTAATGTTCATAGCAGTATTATTCACAGAGTCAAAAGGTGAAACAATTCAAGTGTCCATTAACAGATCTATGGATAAACAAAATGTGGTTGTGTGAGTATGATTCAGCCTTTCAAAGGAATCAGTTCTGGCACAAGCTATAATGGATTAACCTTGAAAACATTATGCTAAGTAAAATAAGCCAGATGTAAAAGTGCAAATATGGTACGATTTCAGTATATGAAATATCTAAAACTTATAGGGAAGATGTAGATTAGAGTTTATCAAAAATTGGAGGCGGGGCATGGGGAATTTTCACTTAATGGGTAGAATTTCTGTTGGGCAGTGAAAGAGGCTTGGAAAAAATAGTTGTGAATGTTGAACAACATTGTGAATGTAATTAATTTCACAAAATTGTACACTTCAAATGGTTTAAAGGGCATTTTTATGTTATCTGTTTTATTACAATAAGAATATGTTTTAAAGGCAAAAAAAAAAAAGTGGTGAAAGTGGAAAACCCTGTCTTGTTTCTGTTCTTAGGGGAAATAGTTTTAGTTTTTTTCATTGAATATGATGTTTGTTGTAGATTTTTCATAGGTGACTTTTATTATGTTGAAGTATGACCTCTCTACTCCCACTTTGCTGAGAGTTTTTATCAAAAAAAGGTGTTGGATTTTGTCGAATGCTTTTTTTTAGCACCAATTAATAGGATCATGTGCTTTTTGTCTTCCAGTTTTATTATGTGATGTATCACATTTATTGACTTGAAAATATTGTACCAGCCTTGCATCCCTGGAATAAATACCACTTGTTCATGGTGTATGATTTTTTAATATATTTCTGGATCCAATTTGTTAATATTTTATTGAGTATTTTTTCATCTATGTTCATCAGGGATATTGGCTTGTATTTCTCTTTATTTGTAGTGTCTTTTTTCTGTTTTTGAAATTAGGGTAATGCTGGCTTTGTAAAAATAGCCTGGAAGTGTTCCTTCCTCTTGTATTTTTCGAACAGTTTGAGGTTAGGTGTTAATTCTTTGAATATTTGATAAAACTCCCCTGGAAAGCCATCTGGACCAGGGATTTTTTTATAGAGTTTTTTTTTTTAATTGCTGCTTCAATTCCATCACTTGTTATAAGCCTATGCACCTCTTATGCTTCTTCCTGATTGAATTTTGGAAGATTGTATGTTTATAGGAATTTGTCAATTTCACCCATTCCATCCAATTTGTTGGCATATAATTGTTCATAATATTTTATTACAATCTTTTGCATTTCTCTCATGTAAGTTGTTACTTTCCCTCTTTCATCTCTGATTATATTTATTTATGACCACTCTTTTTGTTTCTTGATGAATCTGGCTAAAGCTTCATCAATTGTTTATCGTCTCAAAGAACCAGCTTTTGGTTTCAGTGATCTTTTGTTTTTTTTGTTTTTTAGTTTCTTTGCAATTTATTTCCATTCTGATCTTTACTTCCTTTCTTCTACTTACTCTGGTATTTTCTGGTTCTTATTCTAATCATTTAAGTTGCAGAGTTAGATAGTTTATTAGAATTTTTTCTTATTTCTAGAGGTAGGTCTGTAATGCTATGAACTTTCCTCTCAGGGCTGCTTTCACTGTGTCCAATAGATTTTAGGTTATATGTGTTCATTTCATTTGTTTCCAGGAAGATTTTTTCTTCCTTAATCTCATTGATAACCCGTTCATTGTTTAATAGCATGTCATTTAGCCTCCATGTGTTTGAATATTTTAGAGTAGTTGATTTTTAGTTTCTGAGAAGATGCTTTATGTGACTTCAATTGTTTTGAACTTGTAGAGCCTTGTTTTGTGTCCTTAATATGTGGTATGTCTTTGAGAATGTCCCATGCATACTTGAGAAAAATGTATATTCTGCAGCTTTGGGATGAAATGTTTTGTAAATATCAATTAAATCCATTTGAAGTGTGTCATTTAGGGTCACTGTTTTCTTGTTGATTTTTTTTGTCTAGATCTATGCAGTTATATCAGTAGGGTGTTAAAATCCACTACTATGATTGTAGTGCTATCTATCCCTTAAAATTCTCCAGAATTGGAATGCTCCTATACTAGGTGCATATATGTTTATGAGGGCTATATTCTCATGTATTGATTCCTTTAGCATTATAAAATGGCCTTCATTGTCTCTTCTTACGGCCTTCATTTAGAAGTCTGTTTCATCAAATATTAGTATTATCACCCCAGCTTTTTCTTTTGCATGGAAATATTTTTCACATCCCTTCACTTTAATACTGTGTATGTCCTTTGTTCTGAGGTGGTCTCTCATAGAGAACATATGTCTCTTTTAGTTTTTTTTTTTCCTGTGAAGCTCTTTACCTTAAATTTTGAATACTCGCCTTACTGGATAGTGTAGTCTTCAATTCAGTTCCTTGCTTTTTATTACTTTGTATACTTCATGTCATCCCCTTCTGGCCTGAAATATTTCTAATGAGAAATCAGTTGACAGTCTAATGAGAGCTTCCTTGTAATTAACACTCTGTCTCTCTTGAACACTTCAAGATTCTTTCTTTCTCTTTAACATTGGCCATTTTAATTATGATGTCTCTAGGTGTGCATCCTTTGGGATTCATCTTAATTGGAACTCTTTGTGTTCCTGAACTTGAGTGAGTTTTTCCTTCACCAGGTTAGGGACATTTTCTGTCATTATTTCTTCAAAAGGTTCTCTAGTCCTTGCTCAGATTCTTCTCCTCTAGTATCCCTGTTATGCTGATGTTGTTACAATTCATGTTGTGCCAAAGCTCTCTTAACTTTCCTCCTGCTTTATAGTTTTTTCTAATTGCAGTTCTGAATTCACTTTTTTTCTACCTGGTCTTCTAATTTGCTAAGTTAGTCCTCCACTTCTTCTTGCCTATGGCTGATTCCTTCAAGGTTATTTTTTTATTTCAGTTATATTATTCTTCATTTATTCTTAGTTGTTATTCATTGTTTTTACATTTTAAAAAATACATTTTTATTGATCTCAGAGAGAAAGGGACAGGGAGAGACAGATAGAAACATCATTGATGAGAGAGAATCCTTTGTTAGCTGTCTGCTGCATGCTACTCACTGGGGATCAACCCCACAACCTGGCCTGACCAAAAACTGAACTGTGACTTCCTGGTTCAGAGGTTGATCCTCAACCACTGGGCCATGGTAGTAAGACTCCACATTTTTTTAATGCTGGTATAGTTCTGAAGTTCTGTAAAGTTTTCTTTAAGTTGCTTATAGTTCACAGTAAGTTGTTTGAACATCTTTATAACCATTAACTTGAATTTTTTATCTTATAAATTGTCTTCATTTTATTTAGTTCCATTTTTGGTAATTCCTCCTTTTCTTTCATTTGAAAAGAAAATTTCTCCTTTTCTTTTCTTTCATTTGGAGGTTGTTTCTTTGTCTAACTACTTTTACATCCCTTTGTATTTATTTCTATGTATTAGATCACACTGCTATGTCTGCCAGTCTTTATGGTACTTTCTTATGTAGTACCCTGTTTTCCCGAAAATAAGACAGTGTCTTATATTAATTTTTGCTCCCAAAGATGCACTGGGTCTTATTTTCAGGGGATGTCTTATTTTTCCATGAAGAAGAATATGGTACATATTTATTGTAGAACAAAAAAAAAAAAAAAAAGGAAATTTATTACCTGTATTCACAAACCAGCATAGCCAGACAAACTGTGAATCCTACGGGATCAAGAATTTCTTATTACTACCATTATTTCCATGTACAGCAATCTTTGCTACATTTACTGATACTGATATTTACTGATATGAACACAAAGTAAGATTTATTCGATGACAGTCATGTCATCATCTTCTGGAACATCATCATAACAATCCAAACCCTGAATTTCCTAGTGGATTTCTTGTGACTCCATTTCTTTCAGAATCAGTGGACCAAATCGCTCATGGTTAGCAATAGCACTGTCCTTAAATGAGTACTTCTTGTCAAGGTAGCCTGCTAGTAGTGCGTTTGCAATACAACTGCCAGTGATTTTCTCCCATGAATTCTTCACCCAAGTCACAACCTCTTGCAGTTTAGATTTCACAAAGTTTTCACGCTGATTTCTCTCCATTCTATTTTCAATGTAGTCATTAATTTCCATGCGCAAATTGTCCTTGAATGGCTTATTTATTGTAATATTAAGAGTCTGGAGATAGGTCGTCATTCCTGCGGGAATAATTATTTGATCTATTTTTCTTTCGTGAAGAAATTTCTTCATGTCTTTCGCTCGGTAAGTGCTGGCTGCATCCCAGACTAGCAGACCTCTTTGGCTCCCTTGTATAACAAGAGGCAGCATTAAATCGACCCACTTCCTTATAACTGCTTGTGTGGCCCAGGCTTTTTCAGTTTCAAGAATAAAACTACTATCGGGGAGGTCTTATTTTCAGGGGGATGCCTTATATTACAGCAAGAGGCAAAACTGGAAGTAGGTCTTATTTTCGGGGGATGTCTTACTTTCGGGGAAACAGGGTAGGTGTTTTGTGGGACCCAGTGGTGTAGTCTCTTAGATCTCCTAAGCTGAGTGCTCTAAGAAAGCCCCTTGCTTGAATTGGTTGGGTTCTCCTGTTGTAGTTGAGTCTTGAATGTTGCTGCCCCATTTGTGGATGGAATCTCCTCTCAGGCTCGCTGACTATGTAATTCACCCTCAACCATGTTGCATGAGCTGTTGTGGAGGTGCTGACAGAACAGAAAAAAAATACAACAAAACTAAATGAGAAACAAGACAAAACATACACAACAGCCCTGCAACTCATTAAAAGCACCACAAAATAAGAGAGAATTAGGAAAGACAAAAGAGAGCAAGACTGATAAAAGAAATAAAGAAAAACCATGGGGGAAGAAAAAGGAATATGCAGGGGCAGAGATGTGATAAAGAAAATAAGAATAAAGAATAAGGAAAGGAAAATGGTATAAATAGGAAGAAAAAATTTGAGAAGGAAAATAGAAGAGAAAGCAGATAGACACAAAATTAGGACAGGGGAAAAAGGGTGAGAAAGCAGGAGAAATAAAACAAAAATAGAGTAAAAAGAGAGAAGAGAAAAATTAGATACATGAAAGAAACAATTGAGAATAAAATAATAAAGTAGATAAATTTAAAAAAGAAAAGAATAAAGTGGCATTCATCTCAGCGGAGTTCAGTGCCTCTTGGGAGCTCTGCTCTTCTGATGGCTTGGCTGACTGTCCTGGCTGCCAATTCTGAGCTTCCCGGGAGACACTTAGGTGCTAACCACTGCCAGAAAGTGTCCTTCCTTGGATTTCAGCAACTTGATTTTGAAGCTCCAAGCTATACAGAGTTTGTCTGTCCCCACAGGAGTTGGCCACATGCAGGAGGGACAAAGCTGCACTCTAACGCAGGGTTTTTAGCAGCGTAGGGCCCAGGGCCATGTCAGCAAACTTCCCCAGGTCCTCCAGGCTGTACCATCTGCCTTCCCCAATCTTAGTCACTCAAAATTCTGTTTCTGAAACAGTTTTAGGTGGATTCAGAAGTATAGACTTTTGGGTTTTCCATGAGGGGAAGGTGCTGTTCACATTTTGGGAAAAGTGATGGCTGTTTTTTTCCCATCCCAGAGGTACTTCTTTTAGAGTGACCCAGAATATTACTCTGCTCTTGGCTGGGCAGAGATCCTCTTAGGCGGTCCAGTAGGATCAGCTAGGTACTGGGAGTTTCTCTCAACTCGCCTGTGTGGTTCAGGTTCCCAGGATAGGGGGGCTGGATGGCCCCAGCCCTAATCCAGTCACTAATGATTCCTGAACCTGTTCAAAGCCATAGGCTTGGCCTCTGCTGCTGTCTTCTCTGCAAAGGTCGAGATGCAGGGTGTGGTAAGCTGTATAACCTAGAACAATGGTCGGCAAACTGCGGCTCAGGAGCCACATGCGACTCCTTGGCCCCTTGAGTGTGGCTCTTTCACAAAATACTAAGTGCAGGCGCACAGGTACAGTACAATTGAAACTCAGCTGCCCCTGCGCAGAAGTCATTTTCTGGCTCTCAAAAGAAATTCCAATTGTTGTATTGTTGATATTTGACTCTGTTGACTAATGAGTTCGCCGACCATGACCTAGGGTGATTTTTTCCCCCCTCCTTTTCATGACCTGTGGGTTCTGGGAGAGCCTACCACTTCCCAGGAAAAATGGCCGTTTATGTTTGGGGGGATTACGACCAAATGCAGGACTCCAGGCTGCTGATAAACCCATCTTCCCCTAATACTTTCCAACGCAGCGTCTCCATAGGCCCCTAGAGTCTGCATGGCCCTCCTTCCACCAAAGCTCAGGGCCATTATTCTTGGTTCTGACACTCAGTTTTCAGAGGGAAATAGCCCTCCTGCAGGCAAGAGATCCCTCCTACTCTTAATCTGCTGCTCAGGGAGGTTGGGTCAGCCCTTCTCATGACCTCACCCTTTCTGCCAGTCTCAAGGAGTTTTCTATTCTTCCTTGATATATCTCCTCCTCGGCTGGAACTCAGTTGGTAATTTAGTTTTATTTCCAGTCTAACCCTGGTAGGGGGTGCAAGAAGTTCTGCCTATTCATTTGCCATCTTCTCTCTCCCTGCAAAGGTAGAATTTTGAATTTCTCCTTCAAAGTTTGCATCCTCTGCAAAGACAGCTGCACTCCTTGCTTCATTAAATTGCTTATTTGGATAATCCCTCAATCTAGTCATTACTCCACCGCAATTTACTATAGAAGTCCAGGTTCCAAGACCTTAGAGCTAGGTTTCAGCTGGCATCTCTGCCAAGACATGCAGGTATGCCCACCACTTCCCAATAGCAGTTTTGAATGAATGCCTTTTCCAAGATTCTTCTATTTAGATGCTAGTGTTTGTCTTTGTTGTTTGTTTTATTTTCCATTCAGACTTTTTTAAAGCACTATCATGATCCCATTTTCATGATAGATTTTTAAAATATGAGGCTTCACAGGAAAAATGGATAATCTGTTCACCACTGTTTGATTTATTTGATTTATTTCATCCTAAAGTTGTCACTTCATGATTTCCTTATATAATTTTAATTGTCACTCATGAGGGTCGAACTAAAAAAAAAGAAAGAAAAGAAAAATGAAAGAAAAAAAAATCCAATAAAAATGTCATCTCTTAAACAAATCTTGCAATATGGTGAAGTGAAAAGGATTAACCTTTATATTACTTAGCAAGCAATTATAAAGTATTTACTATGTGAAAGACTGTTCCAAGTATACATACTAATTTCAGATAATAATTACAAATAATAATTATAGATAGAAATTTAATTAATCCTCAACACTCTGAAGTAGCTGTTATTATTCTGATTATAGATTAGAAAACTGAAGCACAGAAGTTTTCCATAGTAACCCAACCAGTAAGTGATAAAACAGGAACCAAGACCCAGGTAGTCTGGACCCAAAAGCTATGCCATTAACTGCTATGCTGCCTCTCTTGAAACCATTGAAACTAGAGCCAAATATACACAGTGTGCATATATATAGTTTGCATATACTATCTGTGTATTGATTTGGTAAAATTTATCTAATTCTATGAAATTAAACTCAAGTTACAGAATATTTTAAGTGAATCTTCTTTACAACAGTGACTCAATTTCCAAATGAGCTCATGCTTTGTTCTCATAGCCCAACATTTACACATGGATGACTATTGCAGGATACTTTTTCACTTTTTTCTTAAAATATTTCTCTTAAATAGCACCTCTTTCCTAGTGCTACCAATTCATATTTTTTCAGCTATTAAGTTCAGCATTGCATATGGAACATCTTTTGAAGACACTGAGTATTAAAGTGATGAGCAAAACAGACAAAGCATGCTCACATAGAACTTATATTTTTAAAATCAATATGTAACAAGGACTCACCATGAGTCTTACACTGTTTCTAAATACGTTTACAAGCTAGGTCACTAAATATTCATGGCCCTATCAGGTAGGTACTTTTTGTACACATTTTACAAATGATGACACCAAATCATATAGGTTACATGCTAAGAAGGGGCAGGACAATAATTCTTACATTTTAAAAAGTGCTTTGTCTGCTCTTTGTAATGCAGGCAATATTATACTCAGGGGGAAGAAACATGAGTTCAGAGGGGGTAATTCTGGAGTGGGAAAATAGTGGGTTTTCTTAGGGTAGTGATAGAGAGGAAGAAGTGAATGGATTGTCCATACATTTTGAAAATAGAAAGTATAAGACTTCCTGAAAATGAGGAAATTGTTGGTGACTAGATATGGCTCAAGTGCCTAACTATATAAATAAAAAGTTTACATTTAAGAAAAGCCTATTAAACCATAAATTGAGCTATTGAAGAAGACTTTGAAACAATGTTTATAGCTTCTGAACAACAGTATATATTTTCAAAAGGGGAAGTCACTCTCTGCATTCTTAAATCATACCTAGATTCTGCCTGGATTCTTCAAGAAATATTTAGATCATTCTGAATATTTAAATTAAAAATGCATTGTTTATTATTCTATAAACTATACATAGGAGCATAATAAAAATAATAATTTAGGAATTAGTTTAGAGTATAGCCTTTATTTTTATAAAAGTTAGAAAATTTAAATGAAATCAGTTATATGTTGTATAAGCGTTATCAAACATTCACTATATTATCATGTTTGTTGTGGCTCAGCATCAGCTCTTTTACTGAAATAATGTTCCCAAAGTCAGATATGAGTTTATCATGTACTTATCAACTAAGCAGAAACTAATTAATCTAAATTCAGTGTATTTAAGACAATACCAAAAATGAGGGACTCAAATCCTCATTGAAAATTTTCCTAGATCTTCAGTCAGAGAGAATAAGAGGATTATTTGAAATTCTGTGTGTAAGTGTAAAAACTTTTACACAAATGTTCTGTATGTAATTGAGAAGCTTTTTTTTTTAAAAAAAAGGAAACTCAAGAATGAATATTTTACCCTATTGGCACTATGAAAATGGTAACATGTTCATGCCAGAAATCTGAAGGATATTTGAATGAAATGATATTTTTAAAGTTATTCTTTTAAATTTTAAAAGTGATATAACAATGTCATAGAATATATGGGAAATTGAAAAGAAATTAGCACACTTTTATTGTATTGTAACATAATTATAATTACTGATTTAGCATTTTTTCAGGTATCTTAACCTTACCTTCTCCCAAAAATATACTTGACATAGTTGAAGCTATATCATACATTCAAATTTATGTTGCATTTCAATTTATACACTAGTTGCTTGATTTTAAAGGATTTATATTTATTTATATATAGATTATCTTATGATGTGAATTAAATAAAAGGATATAAAAATAACTAAGAAAGAAAGGCACTGGTATGTGAGAGATTATGCAAATATTGTAAGAAGAATAGGATATTTGCAGGTCTGATGATTTTCCAAAAACTATTCAATTTTACTGGCATGTATAATAACATTGATGCAGAATTCCAAAGTGATGAAATTAGTTTTTGTTTTTTATAAAAATGTCATATAATATTACCCAGTTAGAAAAAGGCAATGATTTTTCTAAAGATAGGGTCTTATTATGCTACTATGACAGGAAAAGAGGATATTCCCTGCATTGTAAATTATAGGAAAAAAATGCAAAATAATTTAAGCAAATCTATTCTTTCACTTTAAATATTTCTTTTGTGCACCTCTCTCCTTGAAGATAACAGCTAGTCTGATAATCCATTTTTTAAATCTATATTTGCCTTTGAAGAAACAAAATATAAAATAATTTTCTATGATATGTGAATATGGAAGCAATTGGAGCCAGGCCATTTTATTTAATTGATGGCCTACAATTCAATAATAACAATACTATGAATATATAGTTGAAAATGTGAAGCCTGAAGAATAAACTACTTAGCATTAAATCATACTCTTTGTGTTCATCCTGCTTTTTGGTTGATAAATACTTTCTGAATAATTGTGTCAATCATTACTTATTTATCTATCTTAAGTGACTCACTAGACCAGATGGAATTAATTGACATCTTCAGAACATTTCACCCCAAATCCACAGAATATACATTCTTCTCAAGTGTACATTGGTCATTTTCAAAGACAGACCATATGTTGGGTCATCGGCAAAGTCTCTCCAAATTTGAGAAGAAAGAAATCATATCAAGCATCTTCTCAGATCACAGTAGCATACACTGGAAAACAACTACAATAAAAACAATCCAAAAAAATCAAACATATGGAGACTAAACAGCATGCTATTAAACAATGACAGGGGCTGGGAGGAACCAAGATGGCGGCATAGGTAAACACCTATTTTGCTGCCCCACACAACAATTCCAAAACTACAACTTAACAACAAAACAAATATCAGACAGAATCACAGGAAAGCTGGCTGAGTGAAAATTCCACAAATAAAAGTAAAGATAGGACACTGTGACTCAGAGGAGCGGCAGAGCTCAGCCTTAAAGATATGTGCAGAGAGAGGTTTGGAGAAGTGTGCTCATGAGCTGTAAAAGCCGGGTGGGCAGTAGCAAACCTGGCTGGTTTTCTCCAACGGGGAGGGCAGAGGCGTCCCACTGCACGGTTTCCCCAGTTCCAGGCAAGGTCCAAGGTCCATAGAAGGCACGCTAAAAGCTGGGCGCAGCAGAGGTCTGCGAGTTTGAGGAGAGTGCACTAAATTTGGAACAGCAGTTTGCATGTAAACTTGGGGACACAACTTTGCGACCATGCAGAGAGGACTCATGACTTGCTCCCTTGTTCGGGAGACCACCAGACTGCATTGTTTTACAACCCTGGGCAAGACTTTGGGTGTGCAGATTCATTTGGCAACAGGTGGGGACTGGTGGTGGTTTTCTCTCGGAGGTGTGCAGCCCTTACCACCCAACACAGAGACCCATGCACCTCATAGGACAGAGCTGACACTACCTGCTCAGCCTGGAGACTCCGCCCATCCAACCTGAACACAGCTTACCTTCACAGCCAATTGGCCTGGAGGTCAAACACTCCTAGTGCCAGCAACAATAAGCTGGGATTAACTTCAACAATACTGTACAACCCATAAATGATTGCAGTAAGAGTATCCATCTCAGGTAACTGGGGAGGCTGACCCACTGTCTCTTAGAGAACATCTACCACACAAAGCTAATGGACCAACTCAGGAAATCAGCCACAATGCAGAGAAATGGAAAGAAATCAGGTGTGAAAGAAATGGAGGAAAAAAGACAACTAGACATAGAGTGCAAAACCACAGTAATAAGGTTTTTCAAGAGGTTCCTAGAAAAGGCCGATGAACTTAATGAGAACTACAAGGAAATGAACAAGACCTACGAGGATATGAAAAAGGACCAACTAGAAATCAAGCATACACTGACTGAAATAAAAAAAAATATTACACAAAGTCCTAAAAGCAGTCCAGAGGACCACAAGAACCAAGTCAAAGATTTGAAATACAAAGAAGCAAAATCCGCTCAGCCAGAAAAGCAAGAAGCAAAAAGAATCCAAATAATTGAATATAGTGTAAGGGGCCTCTGGGACAACCTCAAGCATACCAACATCAGAATTACAGGGATGCCAGAGAAAGAGAGAGAGCAAGATAATGAAAACGTACTTGAAGAAATAGTGACCAAAAACTTCCCCCACCTGATGTAAGAAATTGACTTAAAAGCCCAACAAATGCACAGAACCCCAAAATATAGGAATCTACAGAGGACCACACCAAGACACATCATAATTAAAATGCCAAGAGCAAAAGAAAAAGATAGAATATTAAAAGCAGCAAGAGAAAAACAGTTAGTTACCTATAAGGGAGCACCCATATGATTGTCAGCGCATTTCTCAACAGAAATGATGCAGACCAGAAGGCAGTGGCAAGAAATATTCGAAATGATGAATAGCAAGAATCTACAACCAAGATTATTACTCTATCCAGCAAAGCTATCATTCAGAATTGAAGGTCAGATAAAGTGCTTCACAGATAAGAAAAAGCTAAAGGAGTTCATCACCACCAAACCAATATTATATGAAATGCTGAAAGATATTCTCTAAGAAGAGCAAGAAGAAAAAGGTAAAAATATAAATTATGAACAACAAATACACATCTATCAACAAATGAATCTAAAAATCAAGTGAATTAATAATCTGATGAACAGGATAAACTGGTGAATATAACAGAATCAAGGACATAGAGAGGGAATGGACTGACAATTCTTGGGGATAAAAGGGGTGTGGTAAATGCAGCAAGAGATTGGACAAAAATCATTCAACTATGGGAGAGGACAGTGGGGGGAGTTGAGGGCAGAGGGTGGGATGGGTACCAGGTGAAGGAGAACAATAGGGGGATAAAAAATGGGGAACAATGTAATTAATAAACTGAACAATAAAAATTAAAAAATGAATTAAAAAAGAAATGTAAAAAATAAATAAATAAATAAGCAAACAAACAAACAAATAAATAAATAAAATAAAATAAGAGATAAGCCCCAGCTGGTGTGGCTCAGTGGACTGAGTGTCGGCCTGCAGACTGAAGGGCCCTGGATTCGACTCCAGTCAAGGGTATGTACATCAGTGGCAGGCTTGGTCCCCAGGCCTAGTCAGGGTGCGAGAGGCAACAGGAAAACAAACAAACAAACAAAAAAAACAATGACTGGGTTTCCAGAGAGATCAAAGAAGAAATAAAAATCATCAGGGACACAAACTACAATGGAAACACAACAATCTAAAATCTATGGGACGCAGCAAAACCAATCTTGAGAGGGAAGTTCATAGCTCTACAAGCCTACTGCCTAAAACAAGAAACAATGGTAATTAATTACTTAGCCCTACAACTTAAAGAGTTAGAAAGAGAGCAAGGAGAAAAGCTCAGTGTGAACAAGAGGAAGGAAATAATAAAGATCAGAGCAGATATAAATGATATCGTGACCAAAAACAAAAAAATTCAAAAGTTCAACAAAACTAAGAGCTGGTTCTTCAAAAGGATAAAAAAGATTGATGAGCCTCTACCCAAGCTCACCAGGAAGCAAAGAGAGAGGACCTAAACAATAATAAAAAAAAAGGTGAAATAACAGCAGACCCCACTGAAATACAAAGGATTGTCAAAAAATACTATGAATAACTCTACTCCAAAAAAAACGGACAACTTGGAGGAAATGGACATGTTCCTAGAAAAATACAACCCTCCAAAACTCAATCAGGAAGAATCTAATCATCTCAATAGGCCAATAACTATGGAAGAAATTGAAGCAGTCATCAAAAAGCTTCCAGCAAACAAAAGCCCTGGGCCAGATGGCTTCATAGAGGAGTTTTACCAAACATTCAAGGAAGAACTAAAAAAAAAAAAAAACTATTCCAAAAACTTCAAGATGAAGGAATAACTTCCAAGCTCATTCTATGAATCCAACATCACCATAATACCAAAATGAGATAAAGACAACGTAATAAAAGAGAATGACAAGCCAATATCCCTCATCAACATAGATGCCAAAATCCTCAGCAAAATTCTAGGAAAAAAGATCCAGCATTACATCAGAAAGATCAGACACCATGACCAAGTAAGGCTCATCCCAGGAATTCAAGGATGGTACAATATCTGCAAATCAATAAATGGGATACTTCACATAAACAAATTGAGAGGTAAAAATCACATAGTCATATCAATTGATGCAGAAAAATAATTTAACAAAAATTCAACACCCATTCTTGATAAAAACTCTCAACAAGGTGGTAAGAGAAGGATCATACCTCAACATAATAGAAGCCATCCTATCTAATAAAAGAGTAATGTGGAAATTGACCATACCTCTACTACACCCACAAACCATGCCCACAAGCCACACCCACAAGCCAATCAGAGGTGAGTATGCAAATTATCCCCAAGCAAGATGGCTGCAGCCACAGAGAGAGCAGGAGGGAGGCTAGGGTTGCCCCGAGCAATGGATGAATCTAAGCTTTCCACTTCCTAGGCCTCCACTTAAGGCTACAAAATTTCAATCTATAATTGAATAAAGATAAATAAATCCCAACAGAAATGGCTGCGGCCATGGAAAAAGCAGGAGGCTTGGCTCTGCTCCAGGCTACAAAGTTTCAATTGTAGAACATAAATAAATCCCAGATACCAGGACCTCCACTTGGGTCGCAGGGGTGGGGGGACATGGTCAGCCTGCAAACCACCACAGGCCCATTGCTCAGGCCACTCAACATCCCAAGGGAACTCCCACCCTGATCTGGGACACCCTTCAGGGCAAACCAGCTGGCCCCCACCCATGTACCAGGCCTCTATCCTATCTAATAAAAGAGTAATATGCAGATTGACCATCACTCCAACACAAAAGAGGGCTACCCCCATGTGGTCAAAGATCTTGCCCCCATGTGGACACAAGATGGCCACCACAAGATGGCCAGCAGTGGAGGGCAGTTGGGAGGGACCACACCTGCAAGGGACGGCAGTTAGGGCCAATCAAGCCTGAAGGGGAGGGCATTTAGGGGTGACCAGGCCAGCAGAGAGGGGAAGTTGAGAGTGACCAGGCCTGCAGCCAGGGCAGTTGGGGGGGGGGGCTGGCCTGCAAGGGAGGGCAGTTAGGAGTGACCAGGTCTGCAAGGTGGGCAGTTAGGGGCAAACAGGCTGGCAGGTGAGCAGTTAGGCATCAGTCAGGCTAACAGGGGAGTGGTTAGGGGCAATCAGGAAGGCAGCCATGTGAGCAGTTGGGAGCCAGCAGTTCTGGACTCTGATAGGGATGTCCGAATTCCCGTTTAGGCCCACTCCCAGTAGGATCTGACCTAAATGGGAATTTGGACATCCTATAGGGAACCCAGATTGGAGAGGGTGCAGGCTGGTCTGAGGGACACCCCCTGCCCCCTGTTCACGATTTTCATGCACTGGGCCTCTAGTATATAATAAAACCATAGCTACCATCATACTCAATCGGCAAAAATTAAAACCATTTCTCCTAAGAACAGGAATAAGACAGGGTTGCCCACTCTCACCACTGCTGTTTGACATAGTACTGGAAGTATTAGCCATTGAAATTAGACAAGAAGAAGAAATAAAAGGCATTCAAATTGGAAAAGAAGAAGTAAAACTGTCCTTGTTCGCAGATGACATGATATTGTACATAAAAAAAACCTGAGAGACTCCATCAAAAAACTAATAGACTTAATAAATGAATTTAGCAATGTAGCAGGATATAAAATTAACTCCAAGAAATCTATGGCATTTCTATACACCACTAGTGAACTTACAGAAAGAGGGACTAAAAAACCAATCCCATTTACCATTGCACCAAAAAATTTAAGATACCTAGGAATAAACTTAACCAAGGAGGTAAAAGACCTATATGCAGAAAACTACAGGACACTGAAAAAAGTGATAGAGGAGGATATAAACAGATGGAAGAACATACCATATTCATGGATTAAAATATCCATGAGCAATCTATAGATTTAATGCACTCCCCATTAAAATACCAATGGCATATTTTACAGACCTAGAAAGAACTCTCCAAAAATTCATCTGGAATAAAAAAGACACCAAATAGCCATGGCAATCCTGGGAAAGAAGGACAAAGTAGTGGGACCTAAATACCAGATTTCAAGCTGTATTACAAAGCCACTGTTTTCAAAACAGCCTGGTACTGGAACAAGAACAGACATATGGATCAATGGAATAGAATAGAGAATCCAGATATTGACCCAAACCACAATGCTCAATTAATATTTGACAAAGGAGGCAAGAACATACAATTGAGTCAAGCCAGTCTCTTCAATATATGGTGTTGGGAAAATTGGACAGATACATGCAAAAAATGAAACTAGACTACCAAGTTACACCATACACAAAAATAAACTCAAAATGGATACAGGACTTTAAACATAAGTTGGGAAATCATAAAAATACTAGAGGAATCACAGGCAGAAAAATCTCAGACATGCCAAAGCAATTTTTTTTTTTTACCGATACCCTCCCAGGACAATAGAAACTAAAGAGAAAATAAAGAAATGGGACTATCTCAAAATAAAAAGCTTTTCACAGCAAAAGAAACCATCAACAAAACAACAAGAAAGCCCACTGTATGGGAGAACATATTTGCAAATGTTATCACTGATAAAGGTTTAATCTGCAACATCTACAGGGACCTTACACAACTTAATAAAAGGAAGAAAAATGATCCAATAAAAAAATGGGCACCTGACCTAAATAGAATCTTATGGAAAGAGAACAGAAGACCAAGAGATACATGAAAACATGCTCAAAGTCATTAATTATCCGAGAGATGCAAATCAAAATGACAATGGGGTACCATCTCACACCTGTCAGAATGGCTATCATCAACAAATCAACAAACGACAAGTGTTGGTGAGGATGCGGTGAAAAGTGCACTGCTGGTGGGAATGCAGACTGGTGAGGCCACTGTGGAAAACAGTATGATGTTTCCTCAAAAAACTAATAATGGAGCTCCCAGTAATCCCACTTCTAGAATATATCCCAAGAAGCTAGAAACACCAATCAAAAATGATATACGCACCCCTATGTTCATAGCAGCACAGTTCACCATAGCTAATATTTGGAAACAGCCTAAATGCCCATCACAGATGAGTGGATTAGAAAACTATGGTACATCTACACAATGGAAAATATGCTGCTATAAAAAATAAGGAATTGTTACCATTTGTAGCAGCATGGATGAACCTGGAGAGCCTTATGTTAAGTGAAATAAGCCAGGCAATAAAAGAAAAATACCACATATTCTCATTCATTTATGGAAAATAAAGAACATTATAACCTGATGAATAAAAAGGTAGATACAGAGGCAATAAAGCATCCAATAGACTGTCAAATTACTGCTTGAAGGCTGGGGAGTGTTGGGGAGGGAGGAAAATAGATCAACCAAAGGACTTGTATGCATGCACACCAATGAACACAAGACACTGCAGGAGGAGGAATAAGGGCATGCAACAGAGGGTAGGGGAGGCTGGGGGAAGGTCAATGGGGGAGAAAGGGATATATATATATTAATATATGTATTACTTAATAAACAATAAAACTATGGATCAGTGCACCGAACCTCTAATATGCATATAAAATTGTTGGTTAATCTCTCCCCACCCTCCTCCTTCCCCATTTTCCTCTAAGATTCATCAGACTATTCCATGCTTCCCTGCCAGTGCATTGAGCATCTTCCCCCTGGTGGTCAGTGTGCATCATAGCCACCAGTTGAATGGTCAAATAGTCGCTTTAACTTTTATATATACAGATTTCACCCCAATAAATTTAATAAAACTTTTAAAATATATATTTTATTGATTTTTTACAGAGAGGAAGGGAGAGGAATAGAAAGTCAGAAACATCAATCAGCCTCCTCCTGCACATCCCTACTGGGGATGTGCCTGCAACCAAAGGTCATGCCCTTGACCAGAATCAAACCTGGGACCTTTCAGTCTGCAGCCAGACGCTCTATCCAATGAGCCAAACCAGTTTCGGCTTAATAAAAGTTTTTTAAAAGGAGAAAAAAAAAAGACATGGATTAAGTTTATATGCATATAACTAAGTATAAAAAAAAGCCAGTCTAAAATGAGTGCATGCTATGTGACTCCAAATATATGACCTTTGGGAAAAGGCAAAACTATGGAGGTAATAAAAATATCAGTGGTTGTTAAGGATTGGAAAGCAGGGAAGAATAGATGAGCACAGTGGATTTGGGGGCAGTGAAAATACTCTGTATGATACCATAATGATGAATATATGCCATTATACATTTGTCTGAACTTATAGAATGTACAACACCGAGAGTGATCCCTAATGTGAATGATGGACTTTGGAGGAAAACGATGTGTTAATGTAGGTCCATCAGTTGTAACAGATGTACATTCTGGTGGGAAATGGAGGAGGCTATGCATGTTTTGGGGGCAGGAGTATATGAGAAATTTCTCTACCTTCACATGAACTTTGTTGTAGACTTAATACTTTAAAAATATATTTTTAAATAAAACAGGAGATAAACAATAGGTTTGTATGGAATATGAAAAGAATTAGAAGAATTCAATTGGAATAGAGATGCATCTTCTCAGCTCAAAGGAATTCTATGAGAAAGATAATCAGAAATGAAAACACCTGAAAAATTTTCACAGTTAGTGTTAAGCCCTTGCCAGAAGCAAAAAAAGAAAAGCCAAGAAAAATTTTTTGTGTCTCCTTAAATATTTTTCCTTTCCTTATAGACCACACCATAGCTAGAGAGAAAGCCTTGAATATGAGGAAATAGTAGACCAACTATATCATTAGCACTAAAAACAAGTATCCTCCTTCAGGGTTTAATGTAGGAGTAGAGTTGGAAGACAAAGAAATATTTAAGAAATCATAGTCTTGAATTCATGTTTAATTAATATGTTGATGGATATTTTGCATTCTAAATTGAGTCTATGATTATGAGGTTAAGTGACTATTCATTGCCTAAAATAGAATACTCATGAGGTATGTCCAAATTTGTATCTAGTACTGGAGAAGAGTCCCTTCCCCACTGAAAAAAAAAAAAAGCAAAATGAAAGGAGGGAATACAAATGGATTTTCATTTAGGTCATATCATTTGAATCATATGTTTAATATACCAGTTTTATCTGGTTAACTGTGTTCCTGTCCTTCTATCAGTCTTCCAGAAATCCATCTATAGTTCTATTCAGATAATGGCCTGTTTCTACTACTACTGTGAAATTGCTTTTATTCTTTACTACTTGCAAGTAGTAAACATACATTCTCAGATGAACCTCAATCCCAGACAAAGAAATGCCCAGAGTCAGACTAATAGAGAATACTCAGGAACAGACTTGCCAACCATTTTTTAAAAATATTTTTTATTGATTTTTTTTTTTTCATAAAGAGGAAGGGAGAGGGATAGAGAGTTAGAAACATTGATGAGAGAGAAACATTGATCAGCTGCGCCCTGCATACCCCCTACTGGGGATGGACCTTCAACCAAGATAAATGCCCTTGATCAGAATAGAACCTGGGACCTTTTAGTCCACAGGCCGACACTCTATCCACTGAGCCAAACCAGTTAGGGCTTGCCAGCCATTTTTGTTCCAAGTCGTTGGAACTTCTTTTTCAGAAATGAAATTTCTTCTTTCATCCTGCCGATTTTCTGTTTAAATCCTTACCTCACCATATCCTTCCAGATTAGTAAATACTTGTAAAACAATAGTAAGATTTCAGATAACTGGTTTTCAAGACATCATTTTATACCAGAATTGATTTAGGAAATATGGAATGAACCTTGATAGGTCACTGACATTTCTAACTGAGGTTACATGACCTATGCACTGTTGTTCAGAGTTACAGGTACACCTGTGTGACATTACCCTGTTGAAGAACTGAGACAGTATTTCTCAGGCAATAAGTTGGCAACAACAGAAGTATCAGAAGCCTATCCAAAGCAATCTAAAAGTTATCATTTCTGAGGATTTACTCAACTGGTTTGCAAAATGAAACTTCCTGACTGCTGAAGTGAATACTTTGGCATTTATTTGCAAGACTGCTTTGAATTTAATAGAAATAAAAAAATATCTATCAATATTATACACATAAAATAAGATAAAATATTTACCAAGTAATCCCATAAATTAATATTAATTGCAGTGTTAATTTACATTTTAAGCGTAGATAAATTTGTTGATAATTAACAAGAGGGAAGGTATTAGCATAAACAAGTGAGAATATTTGAAGATGTGTGAGATGGTAAGCATGTTGATAATATTCCTGAAGGAGAAGTCTAATAAGACTGCTTATCAAAAAAATTTCTTATAGGGAGACTTACGCTGCTCTTAATAATAACTGATATGACTTTTGGACCCAAATAATGTAACCATAAGATATTGTGATTTTCCACCAATATTTGAAAGATAAAAACATTAATATAAATGGCAGATCTTTAAGATAGCTAGGAAAAGAAAGTATTGATATGACCAAAAATATTACTGCCTGCTGGAGAGCTGTATAAAATATGATGGAATTGTTCTTAATATATTAATGCAACTAAAGCTTTTTTTGAAATATAATACAATTATAATTGGTGTTATTTTTAGATTCATAAAGGAAGTTTTCAAATAAAATCAGCAGGATACAATAAATAAAAAGCATATGTACCAAATGGATGTTCATCTATTTGTCTTTAATATCTGTGTGTCTAGAATATATAGTTAACATATGTTTTTTATTCATGGTTTTATTCCACTAATATTTATCTTTAAAATCTTGTTGTAACTAAAAATAACTGGTCAGTAGTAAAAATGTAAAGGTGGATAAGAAAAATATAATGACAAAGAAAAAAGTTAATGATCGATTTTTGTTCATTTCCATTGTATAAAGAAAGCAATGTTGAAGTTCTTTAAAGAAAAAGAAAGCAACACATAATAATTTATTGTTAAAATTTAAACTGTAAATTCATATTTACTGGGTGTTTTTATACAAAACTTGTGTGTGCTGATAAATCTAAATCACAAATTTACACACTTCAACAGATTCAAAATTACTTATTGAAGAATGTTTTAGTGAAATGTACCCCTGTAATCGTCCCATACTCATCTCACAGGAGATTACTTTGTATCTCTGTGAAAATACTGGCAAAACCTCTTTGGTAGGTAAATCTAAAGATGGTGCTAGCAGTTACTCCCTCACATCCAAAGGCAGAGTTAATTCCCCATCCCCTTGAATAAAAAAACTGTTTAAACCAGTGGTTGGCAAACTCATTAGTCAAAAGAGCCAAATATTAACAGTACAACCATTCAAATTTCTTTTGAGAGCCAAATTTTTTAAACTTAAACTTCTTCTAATGTCACTTCTTCAAAATAGACTCGCCCAGGTGGTGGTACTTTGTGGAAGAGCCACACTCCAGGGGCCAAAGAGCCGCATGTGGCTCGCACGCTGCAGTTTGCCGACCACTGATTTAAACTATTAGAATCCAGTGGAAGTGATATCGAGAACATCTGAGGCTAGATCATAAGAAATACTTCCGTTTCTGTCCGGGCCTCTTGGAATGCTTGGGCTCCTGCCTCATGGAGCATGGCCTACCATCTGTAAGAAACCCAAGCCACATGGAGAGACCACTGCAGGTGTGCTCCAGCTTAGCTCCCAGGCAGTAGTTGGCATTAACTGCCAGTCACGTGCATGAGCCATCTTAGTTGTTGAGCCAGTTGATTTGTCAGAAGATTCCAGCCCCAGCTGCATGAAAGACCCTGAGAAAAAAATAATTGCCCAGTTGAGTCCAATTGGCCCATAGAACCATCCTATATTATAAAGAGATAATACGCAAATTGACCATCACACCATCAAAAGATGGCAATGCCCACCGCAGGGGCAGGGCAGGGCCTGCTGTTCCGCACACCTGCCTGCTGCCAGAGTTCCCTCAGCCCCGCCGGAGGCCTTAGGTCCTCCCGCACCCCTCACTGGCTGAGGCACAGGCAAGCCCAGGATGGTGGCTGCCCAGCCACCCAGGGCCAGCCCGAGGCTCAGGTAACCAGGGCCAGCCAAGGCTTGCGCTACCAACAGTGGCAGCAGCAGAGGTGTGATGGGGGCATTACCTTCCCCTGATTGCCGGGTTGCCTCCTGTCCCTGAGGGCTCCCAGACTGTGAGAGAGGGAAGGCCTGGCTGAGGGAACCCTCCTCCAGTGCATGAATTTTCATGCACCAGGCCTCTCGTAGATAATAATTCTATAAAATAAAAGCCTAATATGCAAATCGACTGAATGGCAGAATGACCAGTGGAATGACTGGTTGCTATGATGTGCACTGACCACAAGAGGGCAGAAGCTTAATGCAGGAGCCGTCCCAACCCACAAGGCCCCAGGTCAGCCAAGATGGATGCCAGCAGGGTTCCCCCATTGCCCCACCAGTTGCCCCACAGATCAGTCCTGATCGCTGGCCAGGCCTAAGGACCCTACCTGTGCATAAATTTCATGCACCAGGCCTCTAGTAGGCAATAAACATAGTTCAAATTGTTTCAACAAATTCAAAGGTAATAATAAACTGTTTTGAATCGCATTTTTTTTTTTGTCAGTTTGTTATGCAGCAATAGAAAACCGAAACAATTCTCAATGGGCATTTTTCTGGTATGTAAAGTATGAATTTTTTTTTTCTCCAAGCACTAACAAACATATAAAATTGAAATTGGTTTTTGGTCAAACAAACATACATACATGGGAGGTTTAGCTTTGTCAATTGTAAGCTATTTTCCTAATTTTATAAATAATACTAAATATATTCATTAATAAATTATTTCCTCTCACCAGTTAAGAACCCACACTGGGCTAAATATTAGTAACATTGCTAGTATAGAGGCATGAGCTCTCAACATTTAGGTCTTAAAACACCAATCTATTTTAGGAAAAATAGTAAAAGGGGCAAGAATGATTCTTATTGTTTTTCAAGTGTCTAGATACATAAACTTGTTCACATTTACAACTTCAAATACACGTATGCCACTGTCCCTGAAGAAAGACACATGTTCTGTATTATAAACATTTTATTTGAGTTTCAGGCTATATTTATTTTTCAGAAAAATAGCCAAGAGTATATTTTCACTTTACAGTAAAGTTTTTGACTAATTTATTCTTTTAAATTTTATACCTAAATTTTGAGAAAACTAAATTTTTCAAATCTTCAAATTTCTTACCTTCTTTATTTTTTCTTCCACCAGCAAATTAAGATCAATTGGCCACAGCTTTGTCACCATCTATTTCTATTTCATTTTTTTGAAATATAACATAGCTAAAATAAAATACTACAATTCATGTCATCTGGTTTCTAAATTCATCAAGTAACTAGATATGTAATCTTGATTAGATTACTTACCATCTTGAGGCTTAAATTAATCCCTTTGAAACTTTAAGAGACTAAAATAGATTATCTTTCTAACCCTTGCTGCTGAAAATTGCACAATTCAAAACCATGTGTTGAACAAAGCACTTAAAAGTAAACATCAAAAGCTAATTTGGAAAAAGATTTTTAAAAATGCACCAAAGTATAACTTACTGTGATGAACTAAAGTAAAAATAAAAAGACAAATTACTTTAGGCTATATAGTTCTCATAATACAATATAAGAGAAAATAAAAATTTTCTTTGAATATAAAAATACGTTTCTTCATTGACTTCTAGGAGGAATAAACATGATTTGCATGTATAAGGGATATTGAATAACATAATTGAAACTGTATTCAGTTGCAGTATTAAACGAACCATCATCTCTGTACTTTCATAGCACCATGGGTATATTGCGACCTATGCATATAGAAACTCTTATATTTATACACTTTTATAATCTGTGTGTCCATTTGTATAAGCGAAAATTTCTTAGAGGCATCTGACCTTGTCTTTTTATTCCCAGCCCCTAACAGTGTATGTGGCATTCTTGTTGATAAAATGTTTTTTTTTAATTTTTATTTGTTTGTTTTTGGTAGAATAAAGAGGTACAGAATGAATTTTTTAATATATATTACTTGTATGAATCAAATAAAAGCTACCAAAACCATATAATCCTATCTAATAAAGAGGGAATATGTTAATTGACCATCACTTCATCACAAAGATGGCTGCACCCACAGCTGAGGCCAAGATCCCATAAGGAGTCTTAATGAGCAATCAGCAGGGACCTGAGGCTACACCCCCTCCCCGCCCCCATAGGGCTTGTCAGGGGACATCAGGCTGCATCCCCCACTTGGCAGGGCTTGACAGGGAACCTCAGGTCTCACCCGCCACCCTGATGTCAAGTTGGGAGACTTCAGGCCACGTCCCCCACCCCAGTGCCAGGCCGGAGGACCTGAGGCCATGCCCCCTGCCTGGAGAGGCTTGATGGGGGACTTCAAGGTTCACTTCCTGTCCTGGTGCTGGGGTAGGGGACCTCAGGCTGATCCCCCCACCCCGGAGCCAGGCTGGGGTACCTCAGGCCATGTCCCCCACCCCAGCGCCTGGCAGGGCTTGATGGGGGACTTCAAGGTGCACTTCCTGTCCTAGTGCTGGGGTAGGGAACCTCAGGCTGCTTCCCCCACTCCAGTGTCAGGCTGGGGGACCTCAGGCTGTGCCCCCCCACCCCAACAAGGTGAGGATTGACAGGGGAATTCAGGCTGGGCCCCCAACTCTGGTATCAGGCAGGGGGACCTCAGACCACAATCCCTGCCCAGTGGGGACCTTAGGCCACGCCTCCCACCCCAGCACCTGGCCAGGGTACCTGAGGATGTTCCCTCCTGCTTGGCTGGGCTTGACAGGGGGCTTCAGGCCATGCCCCCCATCCAACAGGGCTTGATAGGGGAATCTCAAGCTATGTGCCACACCTGGTGGTATTTGATGGGGGACCTCAAGGCATGCCTACCACCTTGGTCTTGGCTGGGGGACCTCAGGCCATGCCCCCTGTCCTGGCCCTGGGTCAAGGGACTTGAGGTTACATTCCCTTCCCAGCAGGGCTTGACAAGGATGGGACTGACCAGGTCTGGATTTAACCCAATGGTGGTGGGGGCCAGCCAGATCTAGGTCTCCCATGATTTTGAGGCACATGTGGGTGGGTGAGGACTTGATTCTGGGTCCTGTGGTATGCCCCAGACTCTAACAGGAGGAAGGTTTTTATATACATTTTACTAATTTTTTTTCATCTCTGACATTTTTATTATAGAGAAAGGGTAAATAGCAATATATTAAATTACTAGAGGCCCGGTGCACAAAATTCGTGCACAGGAGGCCCAGACTGCACCCTCTCTAATCTGGGACTCCTTGAGGGATGTCCAACTGCCCATTTAGGCCTGATCCCAGTAGGATCAGGCCTAAATGGGCAGTTGGACAACCTTCTCACAATCCAGGACTGCTGTCTTCAAGAAGCTCACCTGCCTACCTCTCTGATTGCCCCTAACTGCTCCTCTGCCAGCCTGTTTATCCCCAACTTCCCTCCTCTGCTGGCCTGGTCACCCCTAACTGCCTTCCCCTGCAGGCTTGATCACCCACAACTGCCCTCCCTTGCAGGCCTGGAACCTCTCAATGGCCCTCTCCTGCTGACCATCTTGTGGTGGCCATCTTGTGTTCATATGGGTGTAGGATCTTTGATCACATGGGGGCAGCCCTCGTGTGTGTTGGAGTGATGGTCAATCTGCATATTACTCTTTTATTAGATAGGATAGAGGTCTGGTGCATGGGTGGGGGCTAGCTGGTTTGCCCTGAAGGGTGTCCCGGATCAGGGTGGGGGTTCCCTTGGAGTATGGGGTGGCCTGAGTGAGGTGCCTGTGGTGGTTTCCAGGATGGCCAGACCCCCCAGACACCCAAGTGAAGGCCCTGGGATCTGGGATTAATTTATGTTCTACAATTGAAACTTTGTAACCTGGAGCGAAGTCAAGCCTTCTGCTCACTCCATGGTGACAGCCATTTCTGTTTGAGTTTATTTAAATTCTATAATTGAAACTTTGTAGCCTGGAGTGGATGCCTAGGCGCTAGAGCTACAAAAGCTTGGCTTCCTCCATTGCCCTGGCAACCCTAGCCTCTGCTCTCCCCAACTCCGTGACTGCTGCCATTTCTGTTGGAATATATCTTCTATAATTGAAACTTTGTAGCATTGAGTGGAGGCCTAGGCTAGCAATGGCAGATGGAAAGCTTGGCTTCCTCCATTGCTGTGGAAACCCAAGCCTCCCTCCTTCTCTCAGTGGCCACAGCAATCTTGGTTGAGGTTTATTTGCTCCTAATTGGCTGGTGGGTGTGGCTGGTGGGCATGGCTGGATCAGAAGTTTGGTCAATTTGCATATTACTCTTTTATTAGATAGGATTCCCTCGCTGAAACCAGTTTGACTCAATGGCTAGAGCATTGGCCTGTGAACTGAAGGGTCCCAGGTTTGATTCCAGTCAAGAGCATGTACCTTAGTTGTGGGCAAATCCCCAAGAAGAGGTGTGCAAGAGGCAGCTGATCGATGTTTCTCTGTTTCTGACTTTCTATCCCTCTCTTCCTCTCTGTAAAAAAATCAATAAAATATATTTTAAAAATATTTCCTCTAATTAATCCCCTTTTAATGTGTATGGATTTCACACACCAGGCCACTAGTTAAGCTGTAATTTTGGAAAGGTATGTCTGCACAACTCTGATAATATAGTTAATTAAAGAGTTTTGCGTTAACTGAAGAATATATTTAAAAGACCTTAGCACAACACAAAGAAGAATCAAGTGATTCTTAAAAAATATTTTTCCAATTATGAATATTTTATCTGAGTTCATAAGTACCAATTTTCACTTAGTCTAATATAATTGACAGTAGTAGTTGGAGTACCATATTTTACATTAGTGACTATAAATATAATTCAAAATAAGATTTGGGTGGTAGATTTTACATCTTAACATTTCAATCGAAGAGTTCGACATAAATTATCTGTAAAATGGAGACCTGCCTTATTCTTTGTAAGGTTAGTTCAGAAGGATTTTTGAGGAAGAGTGTTTTCCCAGAAAGCAATTTAAATATCCCAAGTACTTAAGTGAATAGTAGATTAAGATCAGTTTGAATGAGAATCAGAAAATTAAGAGTAGAGATCAATTGGCCACAGCTTTGTAAACCTGAGTATGATAAGATATACAAAAATATAAGCTGCAACCTTTCCTCTCTGATTTTCCCACCTCCAGTCACTGAAAAGGCTGATTGATACACATGTGAAATTATTCAGTATTTTAAGTTTAAGAATGTTGACAGAACTTAAATTTAACTATGATTTTGTTGATGCTACTTAAATATTTTAATAGTGCTTAACCAATTCCTTCAGCTGCTTTGAAGGAAGAAATATATAGTAATTCGATCATCCAATTCTAGATCTCATATGGAAGAATTCTGACATTATTTTAGTTTCTATAAATTATTTTTAGCTAACAGATTCTTGGGGTATGGATATAAAATTTAGAAGTTGCCAGATTGGTTCTAGACATCTGTTGGCTTTTTGTGCTCATTAGTGAAGTAAACAACCCTCTTCTATGTAATGGGTACAGAATACATAAGCAGGCAGACTTGTTAGCAAGTTTTCTTCAGATTTGGGAAGAATATGTTCTTACTAGAGACCCGATGCACGAAATTCTTGCAAGGGGCCCAGCCCTTGCAGCCCTACCTGCCTCCTCCAGCCCTTGCAGACCTGGCTTCATACATAAGGTCGACTGGATGGTTGTTCTCCTGTTTGGACTAATTAGTATATTAGCTCTTTATTATATAGGATTATTTTAACCAAATATTTCAGAAGTTGACTTTTGCCCAAAGGTTGATTATAAAATTAAACTTTACACATAGGAAAGTTCATATTATAAAACCTTAGTTATTGTAGACAGAGCTTGCAAAGGCATGAATGAAGTTTAGATAGTCAGATATTTTACTCTGGGTCTATCATTGTGCTTCAGCCCAGGAAAGGAGTTTAAATTGTTGACCACTAAGGTAAAATAAATACATAAATTCCTCCTGATTGTAAAATGCAATATTTTTGCTTTTGAATTTTTAGGTTGTGTGGTCCCAAGTGATTCCTTATTAATATTACTGAAACAGGACAGTCTTAATTCACAAAGACCATGATTTACAATATTGGTTCCTAGAGTGGAGGTAAACATGGTGTATTGAAAGGATTAATTGAATAACACCCCCAAAATGAAGGAAATTATGAAAATTCATGAATGGTGATAATTGGATTAGGTAGTGAGCATCAACAGATTGAGATACCAGAGGGAGAAGGTTTTTTTTAAAAACACCAATGAATTAGGAAAGTGAATATTGCCAATAATATTAGTTCTTTAATTTTTATTTTCTGGTTAAACAAGTGAAAGTTGAACAGAATTCTGGTTGTATAAATTTTGGAGTCTGGATAGTTGAAAAATATTTTCAATAAAATTCAAACTACTCAAGATTAAAGTTAAGATCTATCAAATTGTTCAATTAGTTCACGTTCCCCAAAGAGAATCTGAGTCCATTCTAGTGTTATCTTATTTACCTTTATAAAACTATATAAAATAATCCCAGATGTCATGCTCAACTATATCTCAGTACTTCAGATATTTCTTTATTTGAAAGTGTAAGTTAAGCAGAGTAATTTCCAAAAACTTCTAGAATTCTTATCAGGGCCTTGCTGTTAAAGGTGACAAAAATAAATAAATAAATAAATAAATAAATAGTATGATATCTGTTATTCTAAATTAACAAATGTGAATCTTATTATACACACTTGAATGCAAAAAATATAACATTTTTTATAACTCAATTTTAATTTCAGGATTTTTTTTTTTAAGAAACATCATCTCATTACTTATTTAATAGATCTTCACATTTCTTTCTCAGAGTTATGGCTCTATTTATAAAAAGATTTTGCTGTTGGTGATGGTAGTGTTTGAGACTTCAGATCTCAGTGTTGGGGTTAGGGACATCAAGTTTCAGTGTTGCTGTTCACATCATCCTTTTTTGATAAAAACTTCCCCTTCGCTGCAGACATGATAGCTTTGTATAGTTTGTGCACTGCCCCAAACTGCCCAGAAAAGAGAGTGAGTGGAAACTGAAATCCAAGGCAGTCTATTTGTCTAGGTTTTTTTCCCTGGCACAGGGAAAAGGGTACCTTTTATTATACAGAAAGGCATCAGGTTTTCCTCAACCTCACATGGTTCTTTCAACTTAACATGAATATGACATGCCTTAGCAATATCCCTGGGTACAGGTTTCCTTTGCCTTTTCAACTACCAAGATAATCTGGGGGATTTTACACTTCCCATCCACTAATCTCTAATACTAAGACTAGAAAGCTGTGCAAAAATTGTCTCTTTTCAAGACCCCACTTGCCTTTAGAAGCTTGTAATTTTCCTCTCATCTTTTCCACCACATTCTAAAGGAATATTTTCTTTTCTTAAGAGTGAGAGAGCCGAAACCTGTTTGGCTCAGTGGCTAGAGTGTCGGTCTGCGGACTGAAAGGTCCCAGGTTCAATTCTGGTCAAAAGCATGTATCTTGGTTGCAGGCACATTCCCACTAGGGGGTGTGCAAGAGGCAGATGATTGATATTTCTCTCTCATTGATGTTTCTGACTTTCTATCCCTCTCCCATCCTTTCTGTAAAAAAATCAATAAAATACCTTTTTTTTAAAAGAGTGAGAGAAATCCTATATAATATACAGGTAATATCCAAATTAACAACACACTCACAAGACCCCTATCTATGACCAGATTGGCAGGGGGTTTAGTGAGGGATGACCAAACTACTGAATAAGCAGGCTGTGTGGAGCAAACAGGCCAGCAGGGGAGTTAGTGAGGGATGACCAGATGACTGAATAGATGGCTGTGTGGGGCCAACAGGCCAGCAGGAGGGTTAGTGAGGGACAACTAAACAACTAAATAGCAGGCTGTGTGGGGTGACCAGGTCAGTGGAGGGGTGCAGTTGGGGGCAACAAGGCCAGCAAGGGGAGCATTTGGGGGTGAGCAAGCTGGCGGGAGGGGCAATTTTGGGTGACCAGGGCTGCAGGGGGGCAGTTAAGGGTGATCAATCCAGTGAGGGGGGGGGGGCAGTTAGGGCAACCAGGCTGGTGGGAAGGGGAGCGGTTGGGGGTGACTAGGCCAGCAAAGGGGAGGCAGCTGGGGGGCATTAGGCTAGCAGGGGAGGCAGTGAGGGGTGACTAGGCCAGTGGGAAGGGGGCAGTTAGGGGCAATCAGGCCAGTACAGAGAGGCAGTGAGTAGAGATCAGGCCTGCGGGGGGGGGGGGGGGGGGGCAGTTAAGGGTATCCAGGCAAGCAGGCAGGCAGGTGAGTGATTAGGAGCCAGTGATCCAGGATTGTGAGAGGGATGTCCAACTGCTGATTTAGGCCTGATTCCTGGGATTGGGCCTATACTGGCTGTCAGACATTCCCAATGGGTCCTGGATTGGAGGAGTGCAGGCTGGGCTGAGCCCCTGCCCCACTCATGCATGAATTTTGTACACCGGGCTTCTAGTAAGAAATATAACATATCTTACTCCTACTACTCATTATATAGTGGCTCAAGACTCCAATGAAGGACCTCAGTGAATACATTTTCTGTATGAGATTAAGAAACATGAAGCCAAAAATAGATTCATTTCTATTTTAATGTCATATCTATTCCCAAAACAGTGAGCAGAACATGACTAGTTTAAATGGATGAGGGGTAAAATAAGGAAATTTGCAACTTTCTCAAGCGTTTCAGATGTATTTGTTACTATGAAATAAATAGATTATGAATTTCTGCTTGTTTTGGAGAATCAAAGGCTATCCCTGGATTGGTTTTCTATCTAGATACTCCTCCTGATTTTTATTTCAAAGAACAGGATTTATGGCTTGTATTTTATCCTTTTAGTATATAATCAGGTCAACAAATATTGGTAATTAACACATTTAGTGACTGATAAGTATTTTAAGGCATGTGTATACAATCATTTATTTAACTCTGCTTTTTAAAGGAAATTTGGATAATTTTTGCTTAAGTTTTACTTAGCAACTAGAGGCCTGGTGCATGATATTCGTGCATGGGGGGCGGGTTTCCCTCAGCCTAGCCTGCACCCTCTCCAATCTGGGACCACTTAAGGGATGTCCGACTGCCAATTTAGGCCTGATCGGGCCTAAATTGGCAGTTGGACATCCCTCTCACAATCCAGGACTGCTGGCTCCCAACTGCTCGCCTGCCTGCCTTCCTGATTTTCCCTAACCACTTCTGCCTGCCAGCTTGATCACCCCCTAACCACTCCCCTGCCAGCCTGATTGATGTTTAACTGCCCCCCTGCCAACCTGTTTGCCCCCAATCCCCTCCTTTGCCAGTCTGGTCATCCCTAACTGCCCTCCCCCTGCAGGCCTAGTCCCTCCCAACAGCCCTCCCCTGCTGGCCATCTTGTGGTGGCCATATTGTGTCCACATGGGGGCAGGATCTTTGACCACATCGGGGAAGCCCTCTTGTGTGTTGGAGTGATGGTCAATCTGCATATTATTATTTTATTAGATAGGATAGAGGCCTGATGGATGGCTGGGGGCAGCTGGTTTGCCCTGAAGTGTCCCAGATCAGGGTAGGGGTCCCCTTGGGGCATGATGCAGCCTGGACAAGGGCCCTGTGGTGGTTTCCAGGCTGGACATGCCCCCAGTGACCCAAGCAAAGACCCTGGGATCTGGAATTTATTTATCTTCTACAACTGAAACTTTGTAGCCTGGAGCAGAGCCAAGCCTTCTGCTTGCTCCGTGGCAACAGCCATTTCTGTTGGAGTTTATTTAAATTCTATAATTCAAACTTTTAATTGTAGCATTAATGGAAGGCCTAAGCCAGCAAAGGCAGGCAGAAAGCTTGGCTTCCTCTATAAGCCTCCCTCCTGGTCTCAGTGACTGCAGCCATCTTGGTTGAGGTTTATTTGCATATTTGCTTCTGATTGGCTGGTGGGCATGGCTGGTGAGTGTAGCTGAGGTGCAGTCAATTTGCATATTACTCTTTTAATAAGGGCCTGGTGCACAAAATTTGTGCACTGGGGGTGGGTGATCCCTCAGACCAACCTGCCCTCTCACACATACTGGGAGCTCTGAGGGGATGTCCTACTGACTGCTCACGCTTGGGCACCCAGCCATAGCCCTGCAATGGGGCTGATGGCTGGCTCTGAATCAGACCCGCCCCCCGGCCCTGGCCTTTTAGCACCTCTTGTCCCTGCCCCCCAGCCTGAGCCTTTCCCCCAGCTAGCGTGCAACAGGCCCTGGGGGCCACGCACACCAGCTGCTTTCACCCTGCCCCCTGGCTGGAGCCACACACTTGCTGGCTGGCTGGCTCTGCCCCAGCTCCTTATTGGCTTGTGGACATGGCTTGATCGGAGGTATGGTCAATTTGCATATTACTCTTTTATTAGATAGGATTAGATAGGATAACCTTGTGGTGAACATCCATATACATCAGATCTTTCTACCCTAAACATTTATAAGAAAACTAGTAGCCCATCATGTGATATTGTGCACAATAGGCCAGGAACCTCAGCTCGCTGCTGGGAGCCACGCTGCTTCCACAGGAGCCACTTTGCTTCTACAGGTGTCATACTGCTTCTATGGGAGCTGAGCTGCTTCTGCAGAAGGCAGAGGCGAGTGTAGGTGCCAGGAGGGATGGTGCTGTTTCAGCGGGAGGCGGGTCCACTGTCTTCTCTCCAGGCCTGCACTCGGCCACAAAAGCTGCGGGACAGACCCCCTGTCTCCAAGAGACCCTCCGGGCCGGGGCGTCAGTGCAAGGATGAAGCAAGTGTTCTACCCCTGCCTCTCCTTGCTCACTGCACAGAGCCCTCCATCGTCATGACAACAAAGCAAGCATTCCGCCAGGCTGCTCATGTTGCCTGCTCTCAGTGGCAGTCCCTCCAGGACTGGAAGACTCTGGTGAGCTGAGGGGACTGGGCACCGCCATGTTGTGGCTATGGGGGCCACCATCTTTGTGATGGAATGATGGTTAATTTTCATATTACCCTTTTATTACACAGGAGGATATTCAGTGACTGGGGTCAAAAATGAAAATCTTAAAAAGAGACAGAAGATTGACACTATTGACACTAAGGAGGAACGGAACAAAACAAAAGAAAACAAACAAAAAAACCCAGAAACTTTTGGATCTTAAATGATTTTTTGAAGTGTATTTCATTTACTATGCTCAATTTCTATCCAAAATTATTTTGATTTATTTAAGACTAGAGACCCATTGCAGGAAGATTCCTGCAAGAATAGGGCTTTCTGCAGGAAAAGCTCCCTCCCTTCTCCTCTGCCTCACTCCCTCCTTTCTCCAACACCCTGCTTGCTTGCTTCTCCGCAGCTTTGCTACCTTCTGTAGTGCTTGGCTTCCTTCTAAGCCATTTTCTGTGCCTGGATATGCAAATTAACTGCCATCTTGTTTGGGTTAATTTGCATATCTGCTGATTGGCTTTGTGGGCATGCTTATGGGTGTGGCTATAGTCAATTTGCATAATACTCTTTATTTGATAGGATTAGAGGCCTGGTGCATGAAATTCATGCATGAGTAGGGTCCTTAGTCCTGGCCAGCAATCAGGGCTGATCTGTGGGGTGACCAGCAGGGCATTTGGGGAACACCCTCCTCCTGGCACCTGCCTTGGCTGGCCTAGGGCCTATGGGCAGCTCCTGTGTTGAGCATCTGCCCCCTGATGGTCAGTTCACATCACAGTGAGCAGTTGAGCAGCCTTAGTATATTACACATTGATTGGTTGAAAGGACAACTAGATGATCAGGTACATAGCATATTAGGCTTTTATTATAAATGATTAGTTGAAGAGTACAATTCGTTTTTTTTTTAATTATCTTTATTGTTCAGTTTATTAATTACATTGTTCCCTTTTTTCCCCCTATAGCTCCCCTCCACCCAGTACCCATCCCACCCTCCACCCTTCTCCCCTCCCCCACTGTCCTCTCCCATAGTTGCATGATTTTTGTCTAGTCTCTTGCTGCACTTCCCACACCCCTTTTCTCGCCAAGAATTGTCAGTCCATTCCCTCTCTATGTCCATGATTCTGTTACATTCACCAGTTTATCCTTTTCATCAGCTTATTAATTCACTTGCTTTTTAGATTCATTTGTTGATAGATGTGTATTTGTTGTTCATAATTTACACTTTTATCTTTTTCTTCTTCCTCTTCTTAAAGAATATCTTTCAGCATTTCATATAATATTGGTTTGGTGGTGATGAATTCCTTTAGCTTTTTCTTATCTGCGAAGCACTTTATCTGGCCTTTAATTCTGAATGATAGCTTTGCTGGATAGAGTAATCTTGGTTGTAGATTCTTATTATTCATCACTTTGAATATTTCTTGCCACTCCTGTCTGGCCTGCATCTTTTGTGTTGAGAAATCTGCTGACAATCGTATGGGTGCTCCCTTATAGGTAACCATCTTTTTTTCTCTTGCTGCTTTTAATATTCTCTCTTTGTCTTTTGCTCTTGGCCTTTTAATTATGGTGTGCCTTGGTGTAGTCCTCTTAGGGTTCCTATATATTGGGGTTAGGTAGGCTTCTTGGACTCCTAAATCCATTTCTTTTACCAGGTATGGGAAGTTTTCGGTCACTATTTCTTCAAATAGGTTTCATTGTCTTGCTCTATCTCTTTTTCTGGCACCCCTATAATTCTGATGTTGGTATGCTTGAGGTTGTCTCAGAGGCCCCTTACACTATCTTCAGTTTTTTGGATTCTTTTGGTTTCTTGCTTTTTCAGCTGAGTGGATTTTCCCTCTTTGTATTTCAAATCTTTAACTTGGTTCTTGGGGTGCTCTAGAGTACTTTTAGGTCTTTGTATAATATTTTTGTTTCAGTCAGTGTATGCTTAATTTCTGGTTGGTCCTTTTTCATATCCTTGAGAGTCTCCCTCATATCCTTGAGGGTCTCATTCATTTCCTTGCTGGTCTTCCTTATTTCCTTATAGGTCTCGACCTTTTCTAGGAGCCTCTTGAAAAGCCCTATAACCGTGGTTTTGAATTCCATGTCCAGTCGTTTTTTTTTCCCTCCATTTCTTTCAAATCTGATTTCTTCCCATGTCTCTGCATGGTGGCTGCTTCCCTGAGTTAGTCAATTAGCTTTGTGTGGTAGATGTCCTACAAGAGACAGTGGCTCAGCCTCCCCAGTTACCTGAGGTGGATATGGGTTGCACAGTCTTGTTGAAGTTAAGCTCAGGTTAATCGTTGTTAGCACTTGGAGGGGTTGACCTCCAAGCCAATTGTCTGTGAAGTTCAGCTGTGCTCAGGTTGGATGGGTGGAGTCTCTGGGACAAGCAGACAGCGTCAGCTCCGCCCTATGCGGCCCCAGGGACTCTGTGCCAGGGGCAATGGCCGCCAGCACCTCTGAGAGAGAGCCGCTGCTGAGCTCCACTGGCTGCCAAAGAATTCAGACTCTCCCCAAATGAGTCTGCACACCCAATGTCTCACCCCGTGTTGTAAAACAAAGCAGTCTGACGGTTTCCTGAATGAGAGAGCAAGTCGCGAGCGCTCTCTACGCAGTCACGCAGCTGAGCTGTTCCCAAGCTCACGCACACTCCGCACGAGCTCGCCTTCTCCACAAGCCGGCAGACCCCTGCAGCACCTAAGCTTCGGCGTGCCCTCCCACTGTCCAGTTTGTACCCCGTATGATAGTGGGTTCCCGGACTTCGCCCAGAGCTGGAGAATCAGTCCAGTGGGATGTCTTTGTCTCCCACATTGAGAAAACTGGCCGGTTTTCAGCCGCCCTCCCTATTTGCTGGCGCACGCTACAAAGCTCTCTCCGCGCGTCTTTTCAATGCTGTCTGCCGCCACACCTCCGAGTTACAGTGTCTTATCTTCACTTTTATTAGTGGAATATTCACTCAGCCAGGTTTCTGGTGATTCTGGAGGTGTTTGTTCTTTCGTTAAGTTGTAGTATTAAAATTGCTGAGTATGACGGCAAGATAGGTGTTTACCTATGCTGCCATCTTGGTTCTGAACAGTACAATTCTTAAGACCTTCCATATTGAAAATATATTTATGTTGCTCAATATATATATATATATATATATATATATATGTCATAGTTGGGATCAAAATTTAAAATTATATGTATATAATTTTCCCCTTTAACTTTAATGAAGACAATATATATCTATTAACTATCTATCTCTCCATCTATCTATGATCTATCAAGATTCGTGTCCTTTTAAACTCAATAAATCTAGTTCCTTAGCACTATTTTACAGAAAATATTAGTCTGGAGAATTTTTTTTCAAAATGTCATTTAAAAAATTGGATTATAATGCAAAATTAAAAATATATCAAGAAGGCCTACTGCATGGGACAACACGTTTGCCAATCTGACATCTGATAAGGATTTAATCTCTAAAATTTATAGGGAACTCATACAATTTAGCAAAAGGAAGATAAATAATCCAATTAAAACTGAGCAAAAGATCGAAATAGACACTTTTCCAAAGTGGACATACAGAAGGCCAAGAAACACATGAAAAAATGCTCAAAGTCACTAATCATCTGAGAGATGCAAATCAAAATGACATTGAGATACTATCACACATTTATCATTATGGTTATCATTATGACAAAATCAACAAGTGACAAGTGCTGTAGAGGATGTATAGAAAAAGGAACCCTCGTACACCGCTGGTGGGAATGCAGATTGGTGGAGCCAATGTGGAAAACAGTATGGTTCTTATTCAAAAAATTAAAAATGGAACTCCCATTTGACCCTGTAATCCCACTTCTAGGAATATATCCCAAGAATTCAGAAACACCAATCAGAATGAATATATGCACCCCTATGTTCATAGCAGCACAATTTATAATAGCTAAGATTTGGAAACATCCCAAGTGTCCATCAGCAGATGAGTGGATTAAAAAACAGTGGTATAATGGAATTCTATGCTGCTTTAAAAAAGAACAAGCTCGTACAATCCAAAACAGCATGGGTGGATCTGAAGAGCATTTTGCTAAGCGAAATAAGTCAGTCAAATAAGGATAAATACCACATGATCTCACTCATTTGTGGAATTTAAGTATATGAGCAACATGACTTATGAGCAAAAATAGATCCAGTGACACAGAAACATCAAAGAGACCATCAAACCTCAGAGGGAAGGCAGGGGAGGATGGGAGGGGTCGATAAGTGATCAACCAAAGGACTTATAAGCCTGCTTGTAAACATAACCAATGGACATAGACAGTAAGGGGGTGATGGCATGTGCTGGGGGTGGGGGTGGGACTGACTGGAGAGAGTACGGGGGGCGGGGGGAAGGAAACATATGTAATACTTTCAATAAAAAGAATTTAAAATTTTTTTAAAAATTATAATAGAAAAATAACATATTTCACCCTCCCCTTCTCCCCATCTTTTTAAAAATTTTACCTTTTATTTTCATATAAAAATAGATTTTAAGAAAAATCCAAAAATAACTTTTGACACAATGAAGAGGAAGGACACTAAGTATATATTTTTTGTTTGTAACTATAGGTTTTAACAGTTTATAGATTCAAATTTACAGTTACATTCAGCATTGGTTTTATATCAGACATAATTATTTTTTTGTTTTTTTCTTGTTTCTTCTTTTGTCAAATCCGCATTTCTAAAATATATATTCAGAATGCTTTTTATTCTTATGAACTTACTAGAGGCCTGGTGCACAAAAATTCATGCATTGGTAGGGTTCCTAGGTCTGGCTGGCAATCAGGGCCCATCTTTGGTGTGATCAGTGGACTGATCATTCACCCTCGCTTGCACCTGCCTTGACTGCCCTGGCACCACCCACTTGCTAGTCATGACCCCCGCCACCACTGGTGGTTAGGGCCTATAGGCTGGGGACAGGTCCTGCATTGAGCTTCTGGCCCTGGGTGGTCATTGCACATCATAGCAACTGGTTGTTCCGCTGGGTGTTCTGCCATTAATTTGATTTGCATATTAGGGTTTTATATAGATAGATAACTTAATTATTCTCTCCTTGCTTTGAAAGATGTGTTCTAACTCCTTTCATTTCTACTATGCATTTCTTTTTCCTATTCTCCTTCCCATCTTTTGTTTCCCCAATCCCCAAACATAATTATATCAGCATTTTATTTCACTGTTGAATATATATCATGATATACTTAAGTAATGTCTTTAGGTTAGAATTTATTATTTCATTAACTGGAAAATATATTTTATCTTTTATTTCACTTTTCATCACTGTCCTCTTCAACCTTACATTCTCTTTTATCTGTGCAGTTATCTTGCATTTTCAAGTATTACAAAATTTATATTATGTTTTATAGTCACAATTAAGTCTTCTGTATTTGCCTACAATGAGATTTTTAAAAATAAAATAATAAAAACAATGAAATTTTAAAGACATTATAAATATAAAATATATACTAAATAAGCTCACCTCATGGAATATAATCTCAAACAATTTTATCTTTTTTCTCCCACTGCTCAAGTAATTTTTTGGTGTAGATATATTTGTATTTATTTTTCTTAGTTTTATTAAAATATAATTTGAACATCATATAACTCAACCATTTAAATTGTACAATTCAATCATTTATAGTATATACTCTGAGTTCTGCAACTATCAGCACAAACAATATTAAAATACCTTATCACCCCCAAATTAAACTCCATACCCATTGGAAGTTATTTCCCATTTTCTCCCTATTCTATTCCTTAAGCCCTAGGGAACAGATATTCTTTTTGTCTCTAGAAATTTCCCTATTCTGGACATTTCATATAGATGAAATTATCCAAAATGTAGTATTCTGTGACTGCCTTCCTTCACTTAGCATAATGTTTTCAACGTTTATCCATACATATACGAATAGTTCATTTTGTTTGCTTGGCAAATAATCTATTGTACAAACTTATCACATATTATGTATTTGTTCATCAGTTGGTGGACAGTAGTTTGCACTTTTAGAATATTAGAAATAATGCTACTAAGAATGTGTGTGCATGCTTGTGTGAAAGTATGTTTTAATTTCTCTTAGCTATATATCCAGGAGTAGAATTTCTGGTTCATATGGTAACTCTATGTTTACCCTTTTGAGTAATTGCCAATATGTTTTCCAATGTGGTGGCCCCATTTTACTTCCAAAGTGATTCCACTGTATGAGGACTCCAATTTCTTCACATTCTTGCCAATACCTGCTATTGTCTGTCTTATATATTACAGCCATCTCAGTGGCTGTGAAGAAATAGTTCATTCTGTTTTTGATTTTTATTTTCTTGATAATGATGTTGAACAACTTTTTTGTGTGCTTATTGACCATCAGTATATTGTCTTTGGAGAAAGCTCTGTTCTGACTTTTTACCCATGTTAAAATTAGGTTATTCATTTATCATTTACTGTAAGATTTCTTTATATATTTTGGATACATATCCCTTCTCAAGTATAATTTGCAAAAATTGTTTTCCATTTGGTTGGTTTTCTTATTACCATCTTGATATTATGCTTTGGAATAAAAAAAGTTTTAAATTTTGATAAAGTTAAATCTTTCCTTTTGTAATTTTTATATTAGGCTTTGACTAATTCAAATTAATGAATATTAACTTCTATGTTTTCTTATAAGAGTTTCATAGTGGTAATTGTTACACTTAGATCTATGATCCCAATTTGAATTTAATTTTATATATGGTATGCCTAAAGACTCCTACTTTATTCTTTTGAATATACAGTTTTCTAGTGCCATTTGTAGAAGACACTTTCTTTTCCTCATTGACTGCACTCAGTTGACTATGCCATGAATATTTATTTGTAGACTCTCAATATTCTATATATCTATCCGTATGCCAGTACAACATTGTTTTAAATACTGTAGTTTTTAAGTTTTGAAATTTCAAAGTCTTTCAACTTTATTTTTTCAAGATTTATTTTGTCTGTTCTGTTTCATTTGCATGTTCCCTTGAATTTAAGGATTAGCTTCCCATTTTCTGCAAAACAAAACAAAAAATGCAAACAAAACACCAGTTAGAATTCTGATAAGAATTTCCATGATACCCTAACCAGTTTGGTTCAGTGGATAGTTCGTCGGCCTGCAAATTGAAGGGTCCCAGGTTTGATTCTGGTCAAGGACATGTATCTTGGTTGCGGGCACATCCCCTACTGAGGATGTGCAGAGGCAGCTGATGGATGTTTCTCTCTCATTGATATTTCTATCTATCCTTCTTCCTTCCTCTCTGCAAAAAAAAAATGAATAAAATATATATTTTAAAAAGCCTAATATCTAGAAATACACTCTATTTTTTAAAAGAATTTTCATGAATAATGTGAATTTCCATAATTAATATGTAATCAACTAGAGGAGTATTGCCATCTTTTGGAGAGTATTACAGTTTTGAAGTATTAAGACTTCTGATCAGTGAACACAAGATATCTTTTCCTATAATTAGGTCTCTTTAATTCAACAACATTTTGTAGTGTTTAGAGTACAAGTTTTTGCTTTGTTAAATTTATTCCTATGAATTTTATTTTGATATTATTGTAAATAAAAAATTTTCCTTAATTGTATTTTAGAATTTTCATTGCTAGTGTATAGAAATACAATTGACTTTTTTAGATTTATATTGATACCTGCAATCTTACTGAGATTGTGTATTAATTCTAACAGTTTTGTGTTGGAGTCCATTGTGTGTGTGTGTGTGTGTGTGTGTGTGTGTTTGTGTGTGTGTGTAGATATATATTGATGTCATTTGCAAATAGAGATAGTTTTACTATTATCTTTCAAATATGGATGATTTTTATTTCATTTTGTGGCCTGATTCCCCTTGTTAGAACCTATGGATGTAGCTGTGGATTCTTTGTGTTTCTAGTTTGCTGAATGTTTTTATCATAAAACTAGTGGCCTGGTGCACTGATTCATGTACCAGTGGGGTCTCTCGGCCTGACCTGCATCTTCTTGCAATCCAGGACCCCTTAGGGGATGTCAGAGAGCCAGTTTTGGCCTAATCCTCGCCAGATTATTCACCATTAGTTATGGTATATAATCCTCCTTACATTTTGCTAGATTTTATTTGCAAATATGTTATTGAGGAGTTCTATATTTATAAGAGATAATAGATGCCCAGTGCATGACATTTGTGCACTGGAGGGGGTGTTCCTCAGCTTGGCCTGTGCCCTCTAGCAGTCTAAGACCCCATTGGAGGGTGTTCATTTGCCAGCTTAGGCCAGCTCCCCATCCAAGGGCTCTTTAGTGCTTTTGCCACCGCTGCTGTGCTCACCAGCAGTGAGCCAGCTTCTGGCTGAGTGGCACTCCCCCTGTAGGAACCCACTGACCACCAGAGGGCAGCTTCTGTGTTGAGCATCTGCCCCCTAGTGGTCCATGCACAACATAGTGACCAGTCATTTTGTAGTTCATCAATTTGCATATTAGCCTTTTATTATATTGGTGGATTGGCTTGTAGTTTTCATATGTTGTCTTTGCCTGTTTTAGGAGTCAAGAAAATACTGGCCTCAAAGTATGATTTGGGAAATGTTCCCACTTTTATTTTCTTTCAAGTTTGTGAAAGACTGTTATTAATTCTTTTTCAAATGTTTGTAGAATACACCAATGAAACCAGAGTGCCTGGGTTAGACTTCTGGGAAGTTTTTAATTTGCTCATTCAATCTATTTACTTGTATAGGTCTATTCAGATAGTGTATTTCTTCTTGAGTCAGTTTCTACAATTTGGGGGTTTTAGGAATATGCCTGTTTTATCTGTTATCTAATTTTTCAGTATACCATAATTTGTTTTATTACACTAGAATCCTGGTACATGAAATGCATGCATGAGTAGGGTCCCTAGGCTTGGCCATTGATCAGGGCCAATTGAGACCTCCAGCTGTCAGCCAGGGCCTTCTTTCCCCAGCTGCCAGCTGCTGGCTGGGGCCTTCATTCATTCTGCACCACCCACTGGTGGTCAACACACATCATAGTGAGCAATTGAACTCCCAGTCTCCTGGTCAAACTCCTGAGGGGACAATTTGCACATTAGCCATATATATAATAATCTCTTTATTTCTGTATTGATATCCTCTTATTCCCCCTTTCAGTAATTTGAGTACTGCCATATTTGGGGGAGGACTGCAGTTTTAAAAAAATATTTATTAATTAAATTAATTAGAATGCCATTAATTAACATGAATACATAAGTTTTAGATGTTGGTTTCTATCTTATATGATATATATATATATATATATATATATATATATATATATATATATTGCACTGTGTGCCAACCACCCTAAGTCAAATCTTCTCCTGTCACCTTATATTAGGATTCCATTCTTTCCCTAGCCCCTTCCTTCTAGTAATCACCACACTGTTTTTGTATTCATTATTTTTAGTTTTATATTCTACATATGAGTGAAATCTTACAGTTCTTAGCTTTTTGTGATTGAGTTATTTCACATAGCATAATGTTCTCAAGGTCCATCCATGTTTAAAAATGATGCTACTTTATCCTTTCTTATGCCTGCAGTTGGCATTTTAGTAGGGATTGTATTATAGCAGTTGGTATTTTAATAGGGATTGTATTATATCTATAGGGATTGTATTATATATATAGCTTGCTTTATGTAGTATGGACTTTTTATTGATTCTAGTTTTACATGAACATGGTATATGTAGTATTCCATTGTGTATATGTACCACATCTTTATCCAGCCCTCTATCATAGGACACTTTGGTGGAATACATGAGAATCTTTGAGACTATATGATTTCCAGCAGGATTATATGATAGCTCTATTCTTAATTTTTTGAGATATTGCCAGACTGCTTTCCATAGTGGTTGTACCAGTCTACATTTCCACCAGCAGTGAATGAGGGTTGCCTTTTTCCATAAGCTCTCCAACATTTATTATTGCTTCTCTTATTATAATGGCCACGCTAACTGTGAGGTGATATCTCATTGTGGTTTTGGTTTGCATTTCCCTAATTGCCAGTGAGGGTGAATATTTTTGCATACACTTATTGGCTGTTCATATGTCTTCTTGGGTATTTTCAGATCCTCTTCACACTTTTTGATTGGGTAGATTGTTTATTTGGTGTTGACTTTTGAGTTCTCTATATAATTTAGAAATTAAGCCTTTGTTGGAGCTACTGTTTGCAATTATCATCTTCCATCTGGTTGACTGCCTCTTTGTTTTGTAGTCAATTTCTTTTGCCATGCAGAAGATTTTGAGTTTGATATAGCCCTGTTCGTTTATGTTTGCCTTTATTTTCCTTGCCTTTGAGGTCAAGTTCATAAAATGTTCCTTAAGTTTGTCCATAAGTTTGTTAACTATATTGTCTTCTATGTAACATTGTTTTGGGTCTTATATTTAGGTCTTTAATTCATTTTGAATTAATTTTTGAACATAGGGACAAACTATAATCCAGTTTCATTTGGTTCCATGTGCCTTTCCAGTTTTTGCAGCACAACTTATTTAAGAGACTGTCTTTATTCCACTGTGTGTTTATGGCTCCTTTCTTCAAAATTATCTGTCCACATAAATGTGGTTTTATAACTGGGCTCTCTATTCTGTTCCATTGATTGGTGTGTCTATTTCCCTGCCAATCCCATGTTCTTGGTTTTTTTATTTGCTTATTTGTGTTGACCTTTTTTTGTTAAAAAAAACTCTATTGTTGAAAGTATTGCATATGTCCCCCTGTGCCCCATTGACCTCTTCTAGCCTGCCCCAATCCCTGTCCCAGGGATTCACCACCCTATTATCAGTTTCCATGTGTTATGTATATATGCATACAAGTTCTTTGGTTGATCTCTTCCAATCAACCCACCCTCCCCTGCGTTTCCTCTGAGGTTTGACAATGTGTTCCATGTTTCTATGTCTCTGGGTCTATTTGGTTTATCAGTTTATTTTGTTCATTAGATTCTACATGATTGAGATCATGTGATATTTATCTTTCTCTGACTGGCTTATTTTGCTTAGCATAATACTCTCCAGATCCATCCATGCTGTTTCAAAAGGTAAGAGTTCTTTCTTTTTTATAGCAGTGTAGTATTCCATTATATATAAATATATCACAGATTTTTCATGCACTCATCTGTTTATGGGCACTTGGGCTGTTTCCAAATGTTAGCTATTGTAAATTGAGCTTCTATGATCATAGGGGTGCATATAATCTTACTGATTGGTGCTTCTAATTTCTTAGGATATATTCCTATAAATAGGATCACTGGGTAAAGCAGGAGTTCCATCTTTAATTTTTTTTAGAAAGCTCCATATTGTTCTCCAAAGTGGCTGCACCAGCCAGCCTATACTCCCACGAGCAGTGTACAGGATTTCCTTTTCTCCATAATCTTGCCAACACTTGTTGTTTGTTGATTTGTTGACGATAGCCATTCAGACAGGTGTGAGATCATACCTCATTGTCATTTTGATTTGCATCTCTCAGATGATTAGTGACTTTGAGCATATTTTCATATGTCTCTTGACCTTCTGTATGTCCACTTTGGAAAAGTATCTATTTAGGTCCTTTGTCCATTTTTTAATTGAATTGTTTGTCTTCCTTTTGTTAAGTAGTATTAGTTCTCTGTACATATGGAAATTTATCCCTTATTGAATGTATCATTGGCAAATGTGTTCTCCCATGCAGTGGGCTCTCTTGTTCATAGTTTCTTTTGCTGTAAAGAAGCTTTATAATTTTGATGTAGTCCCATTTGTTCATCTTCTCCTTTATTTCCTTTGTCCTCATAGATGTATAGGTAAACATATTTCTATGAGAGATGTATGAGAATTTATTGCCTATAGTTTCTTCTAAGATTTTTATAGGTTTCATGTTTTAAATTTAAGTCTTTTATCCATTTCAAGTTTATTCTTGGGAATGGTGTAAGTTGGTGGTATAGTTTCATATTTTTGCATTTACCTGTCCAAATTTACCAACACCATTTATTGAATAGACTGTCCTACTCCTTTGCATGCTCTTGCCTCCTTTGTTAAATATTAATTGAGCATAATGGCTTAGGTCGGTTTCTAAAAACTCTGTTCTATTCCATTGATCTATATATCTCTTCTTGTACTGGTACCAGGTTGTTTTGAGTACAGTGGCTTTGTAGTCTAATTTGATATCTAGTATTATAATACTAGGTATCAAACTTTGTCCTTCTTTCTCAGGATTTTGTGGCATTCAGGGTCTTTTGTTCCATATAAATTTTTGGAGTGTTTGTTCTAGATTTGTAATTGGTATTTTAATAGGGATTGTATTATATCTATAGCTTGTTTTAGGTAGTATGAACTTTTTAATGATATTGATTCTACTTTTACATGAACTTGGCACATTCTTCCACTTGTTTATATCTTCCTCTATCTCTTTTTTAAACATTCTGTAGATTTTGGAGTACAGATCCTTTACCTCCTTGGTTAAGTTTATCTATAAGTATCTTAATTTTTTTTGTTGCAATGGTAAATGGGGTTGTTTTTTAGTTCCTCTTTCTGAGAGTTCATTATTTGTGTATAAAAATGCCATTAGTTTCTGGGTGTTAATTTTGTATCCTGCTATGTTGCCAAATTTATTTATTAAATCTAGTAGTTTTTTATGGAGTCTTTAGAAATTTCTATGTACAATATCATGTCATTTGTAAATAATGACAGTTTTACTTCCTTCCTTTCCAATTTGGGTGCCTTTTATTTTTTCTTCCTGTCTGATCGCTATGGTTAAGTTGTTATGATTACCATAGCTCTGTAGTATAATGTGAAGTCAGGTAGTATGATAGCTCCAGTTTAGTTCTTTTTTTCTCAGAATTGCTTTTGCTATTTGGGATCTTTTGTGGGTCCATACAAAGCTGGTGTATTCTAGTTCTATTTCTTTAAAAAATGACACTAGGATTCTGATGAGGATTGCATTAAATTTCTATATTGCTTTGGGTAATATGGCAATTTTAACTATGTTGATTCTTCTAATTCATAAACATGGATATTTTTCCATCCCATTGTGTCTTTTTCAGTCTCTAATAATAATGCATTATAATTGTCATTATATAGGTTTTGCACATTCTTTGCTAAGTTTATTCCTAGGTATTTTATTATTTTTGTCACAATTGCAAAAGGACTTGTTTTTCATTTATTTTTCTGAAGTTTTGTTGTTAGTATACAGGAAGGCAATGGATTTTTGCTCCTCGATTTTGTAACCTGCAAGTTGACTGTATTTGTTTATTATTTCTAATGGTTTTTGGTCAAGTCTCTAGGGTTTTTTATATGCATTAGAGGCCTAGACCCTGAAATCGTGTAAGACCAAGTCCCTCTGTGCCACAAGACCCAGAGTCCCTACCGCCACTGCCATGGAACCCATCAATGCATGGGTGACTGGTCATTTGGTCATTCTGGCATTTCGGCCACTGCCTTTTTATAATATAGACTAGTGGCCCAGTGCACAAAATTCGAGCACGGGGGGGGGGGAATTCCCTCAGTCCAGCCTGCACCCTCTCCAATCTGGGACCCCTCAGGTCTCTGGCTCCTAATCGCTCACCTGCCTGCCAGCCTGATCCCCCTAACTGCTCTCCCCTGACAGCCTGTTTGCCCTAACTACTTTCCTCTGCTGGCCTGGTTCCCTAACTGCTCTCTCCTGCTTGCCTGATTGCCTCTACCTCCTCTGCCTTGGCCCCACCAACATGGCTTTGTCAGGAAGGATGTTTGGAAGGACATTTGGAAGGTCGCCAGGAAGATGTTCAGTCTAATTAGCATATTACCCTTTTATTAGCATAGATGCTACCTTGTCCTAAAAATGCAGATTGTTCCCAGGTTTTCCTATCATGGAAGGGGAGCCCGCAGTAGCATCCTGGGTTCTGACCAGGGCTTAAGTGCTTGTGCTTTATCTCAGCAAATGTGATTCCTAGCAGAAGACTCTTGGACATACCTTGAACATTTCTATCAAATTTGCCAAGTCATCCTCCAAAAATGTCAAACCACTTTAAACTCCCACCATCAACCATGCGTGTGCACTCCATCCCACTTTGATGCCAATATCATTGATTTCTCCCTAGAAGCTTCCCTCCTGTCAGCCAAGATTGCTTGGTACTTGAGCCAACCTCATTGTTTAGCTGGGGACTTGATTTACCAAGATAGAATTATGGAGGAAGAAAAATAGTTTTCCTCTACCTTTCTGAGTTCTTAGTAGAGGCCCTTGTAATGAAAGACAAATCGCCAAGAGAAAAACAAAAGTTCATTGACATGTGTACCTTGTGTATATTGGGAGATCTCAGGGAAAAATGAGTAAGTCCCCAAGCTGGCTTAGAATGCAGATTGAAATACCTTCTTCCTAGGGAAAGGGAACAGGAAATGTAGGCCTCCTAGAGGAGAGTAAATGATTTTTAGGGAAGATGAATGGGGGTGGAGAGGAATAGTTTGTAACAAAGTTTGGGTGTTATGTCCTGTGACAGGAGTCAGTCTTCTCTGCCTGATGACACTTCTCCCATCAAGGGGACCTATGACATTTAAGCTCCTTTAGGGGGGTCCAATTTCAGTCAGATCAGGAGACTTCAGTGAAATCCTCTGCATGCACTTGCAGTTTTTCAAGAATCTGCAGCTCAAGATCACCAATATAACAATAAAGCATATGTTGGGGGTGGCATGTTCTCTGACCTTTAGAAGAAACCCAACAAAAGCTTGTTTCCTCTCTCAGATGATTTGCCACAGTAGGTTATTCCCTGGAGACGGCATTCTGGGAGTGGTCATAACATACCCTGTATATGTAGAAAGGTGTGGGCCACATTACTAAATAATGGGACAGTTTTCCCATCTTGAGGAAAGGGAGATAAAGTGATGATGGTTTATCTCCTTTTCCACAGGTTTCTTGTGGGTTTGTGTCTCAGCTGCCTCCTTCCACCTACACATTGGGCCTTGTGGTTATTGAGTGCCAGGCCTGCAGGTTTGTATTTCCAGTCCACCTCCCCCCCCTTCTGCCCCCCAGCCCCAGGTCTGCAGTGGTGGGGCTTGGGGCTGCTGAGGGCTGGCCTCCCTGCTGGTTTGTGTCTCAGATCCAGCTCCTCGCAGCCCCAGTGCCCCCATGGCGGGGCTTGCAGCTGCTGGCTGCCAGCCTCCCTGCTAGTTTGTATCTCCAATATGGGGGCCACTGGGGGCTGGCCTCCCTGCAGGTTTCTGTCTCTGATCCAGCCTTTGCAGCTCTAGCACCTGGGTGGCAGAGCTTGTGGGTGCTGGGTACCAGCCCCTATGGGTTTGTGTCTCTGATCCAGGGGCTCTTGGGTGCCAGCCTCCCAGCAGGTTTACGCCCCATGCTTGCCCATGCCCTCTGCCAGCCCAAGGCCTAAAGCCCCAGCCTAGCCTGGTCCGCTCTGCCCTGCCACTTCCATTTTCCCCCACTCAGGACTTCAAACTCACTCCTACAGTGGGTCTGACAACAGAACTACATTTCCAAGAATTCCTCATGCTCCCAATACCCTGCAAGAGCTCTGTGAATTTTCTCCGCTGGGTGGTGGCCACCGGGGTCTCCGCACACCCCAGAGACTGGCAGCAGCCCCCCCACTCTCATCGTGGGTGCTGGGCTGGGGGACATGCAGGGACCCTGGGCTCTCATTTGCATGTGATTCAGGCACCATAAGTTAAAGGAGGGCCAGCCCTTAAGTACTTTGTGGGCCACCCTTCTATAGTGATAGTTGCTTTCATTGCACTGTGGCCATGCCCCTGCTGGCCTTGCCTCCTGTGTGCTGGCCACGCCTCCACCCTTCCACACCTCTGCCATACCCCTACCATGCCCCTGCCACACCCCTGCCATGCCCCTGCCATGCCCCTGCCATGCCCCTGCCATGCTTCTGCAATTCCCTGCCACGCCCTGCTCTGATCTGTTGTTAGCGGAGGTACGGTCAATTTGCATGTTACTCTTTTATTAGGATAATCATGTAATTTGCAAAAAGTGACAATTTGATGTTTTCCTTCTATTTGGATGCCTTCTATATCTTTCTCTTGCCTTATTGCTCTAGCTAGGACTGCCACCACTATGTTATGTAAGAGTGGTAAGAGGTGACATCTTGTCTTGTTCCTAATCTTAGAGGAAAAGCTTTCAGTTTACTCAACACTGAATATGATATTAACTGAGGATTTATCATATAGGGCCTTTATGATGGTGAGGTACTTTCTTTCTATTGCTATATTACTGAGTGTTTTAATCATAAGTGGATGTTGTATCTTATCAAATACTTTTTATGTGTATATTGATAAGGTCATATGATTTTTATCCTTTATTTTATCCTTTATCCTTAATATGGTGTATTACATTGATTGATTTGGGTATGTTGAACCATTCTTGTGTCCATGGAAAAATCCCCACTTGATCATAATGTATTATTTTTTGGATGTGCTTTTGTATTTGATTTGCTAGTATTTTATTTAGGATTTTTTCACATATTTTTATCAGAGATATTGATCTGTAGTTTTCTTTTTCATGTGTTTTCTTTTCCAGGTTTGTATCAGGGTTATATTGGCCTAACAGAATGTGTTAGGAAGTATTGCCTCTTCTTCAAATTTTGGAAGAGTTTTAGAAGGATAAGTTTTTAATCTTCATTCAACACTTGGTAGAATTCACTGGTAAAGCCATCTGGTCCTGAACTTTTTTGGGTAGAGGTTTTTGATGGTTGTTTCAATTTTTCCACTACTGATAAGTCTATTTAGATTTTCCAATTTGTGATTTAATTTATGAAGGTCATATAATTCTAGGAACTTATCCGTTTCTTCTAGGTTATTGAATTTGTTGGCATGCAGTCTTTCATAATATTCTAGTATGATATTTTGTGTGTCTGTGTGTGTGTGTGTGTGTGTGTGTGTGTGTGTGTACTAGAGGCCCAGTGCACAAAATTTGTACTACACTTGATCTTAGCCAAAAGGCTGAGAAGCAATCTGGTGCACAAAATTTGTACATGGGGGATAGAGGGTAGTCCCTCAGCCCAGCCTGAACCCTCTCCAATCTGGGACCTCTTGAGGGATGTCCAACCACCTGTTTAGGCCCAATCCCACAAGATTGAGCCTAAATGGGCAGTTGGGCATCCCTTTCACAATCCAGGACTGCTGGCTCCAAATTGCTTGCCTTCCTCTGTCTGATTGTCCCTAACCACTTCTGCCTGCTAGTCTGATCACTCCCTAACCATTCCAATGCCAGCCTGATTGATGCCTAACTGCTCCTCAGATGTTCCAATTGCTTCTAATTGCCCTCCCCTGCCATCCTGGTCACCCCCAACTGACCTTCCCTTCCAGGTCTGGTTCTCCCTAACTGCCTTCCCCTGCAGGCCTAGTCCCATCCCAAACTGCCCTTCCCTGCTAGCCTGTCCCCCCCAACTGCCCTCTCCTGTAGTCTTGGTCTCCTGCAACTGCCCTTCCCTGCAAGCCTGGTCTCCCCCAATTGCTCTCCTATGCTGGCCTGGTTACCCCTAACTGCCCACAACTGTCCTCCTCTGCAGGCCATCTTATGGTGGCCATCTTCTGTCCACATGGGGGTGGCCATCTTGTGTGTTGGAGTGACAGTCAATTTGCACATTACTCTTTTATTAGATAGGATGGTGTGTGTGGTGACTTCTCGCTCATTTCTGATATTTTTTTATATAGGTCCTTTACCCCCCCCCCCTTTTTTTAGTGACTCTAGCCAGGGGTATATAAATTTTATTAATCATTTCAAAGAATCAGTTATTTGTTTTATTGTTTTTTTTATAGTCTTTTTGTTCTCTGTTTCATTCAACTTTGCTCTAAAATTTATTATTTTCTTTCTTCTGCAGATCTTGTGTTGCTTTTGTACTTTAAGCAATGCATTTAAGATGCAATGTTTATTTGGAATTTATATTGTTCTATTGACATAGGCCTATAATGATATAAACTTCCCTCTTATTACTGCTTTTGCTGCATTCCAGAAGTGTTGATATGTTGTATTGTCATTTCATTTGTCTCTATCTATCTTTTGATCTTATCTTTTATTTCTACTTTGATCCAGTCTTTTTTTAGTAGTATGATGCTTAATCTCCACATATTTGTGGGCTCCTTTACTCCTTTTTTCAATTTATTTCTAATTTCAAGTATCATGGTCAAAGAACATGCTTTATAATTTTAATCTTTTTTTTTTCTTAAATTTCTTTTTTTTAATTTTATTTACAATATAACTTATATTTAATAGTAGTACATATGTTTTCCTTCCCCCCAAAAATCCTCCCCCCAGCCTCCCCTAGCCCCCCGCACATGTCCCCACCTGCCTCCCTCCCCACCCCAGAGTGTTTCATTCATTGGTTATGCTCATATGCATGCATACAAGTCTTTCGGTTGATCTCCCCCAGCATCTGCCTCCCCTCCACTCCAGCCTTCCCCCTGTAGCTTGACTGTCTGTTCGAGGCCACCCTGCCTCTATATCAATCACTCTCCCCTGTTTCTTTTCTTCAAAAATACCTTGCCTCTGCATATTGAAAACAAATGTATAAGAGCAAAAAAAGTTTGAGTGTCAGTTTCAATGTCCAACTGTTCTGAGTCCCAGTTTCAATGTCAAATAGTTCTTCATGTGTACATGTCAGCAATGGTATCCAGATGGTGGACACGTCGTGGCAATGCAAGATCCATCCTCTCTGGTATGTTCCTGGGCCACCTGCAGCCCCACACAGCTGCCGACTGCTAGCATGGCAAGGTGTCGTCAGCGTCCGCCATCTCTGGACCGTCCTCGTGGATGGAACAGGCCCGTCAGTTCCTCATTGTCGCAGGAACCCACATGGTCTTGGAGTTGTTCTCTGCAAACACACAAACACATTCTCGACCAAAGGTTAACAAAGGGATCCTCTCTGCAAAATAGACTTGGGATTCTTTTTGTTTTTGCCTAAATGATATTCCTTTGGCTTATTTTGACACCATGTGTGTTTTTTTGGGGGGTGTCCTGCAGCTGGTTTTACAAATGGAATTTTCTTTTCTGGAGTAAGAATTTTCTACATGTATTTTACTTTTAGGATATTTTTCCTTACATGATATTACCTCATTGTCCCCCTCCCCCCTTTTTTGGTTAATAGGGGCTTTTGGAAATTTTATTTTGCAGTCTTGGTAATTTTAAATTTTAATTTTTGCATACAACTATTACTACTTTAGGTTCTTTGGATGTTAGGCAATTTTGCAGTGAGATGAACTACTAATAGATAATTTAGTTAATGTTTTAGGAAAAGCTTTTTGTCCAGTACAGTTAGATTTTCTTGAGTATTCACTTATTTCACTTGGCCAATTTAAATTAATCTGAAAACTTGATTACTATTTTACTGTCAATTTTAATACTCAAGCAGAAATCTTAGTTTACCCAGTAAATACTTGTGGGAAGGAATATTTGCATTTTTGAGTAGGTCTCAGAATTCCTTGTAATAAATTAAATTTAGATATAGCGCAGCTATTGCTGGCCGAGTCTCTGTCTGCCACCTGGGTCCCGGTCTGAGTTGTGCGTGGGAGGTGTAGCAGCCGTGGGGGTAGGAGAGCTTCCTCAGGAGGGGTGAGAATTCAAGCCCCTGCAAGGTTTGTGGATGAGGGTCTGTGCCCCACCTCTGTTGATCTTTTAGTTCTCACCTGTTGGCCCCTCTGCGACTGTGCCTGTCTTAGGTTGTTCCTTCCCTGAGGAATCTTACCCGTCTCTGGCTAACTAGCCATCCTCCGGGGCCAAACAGAGTGATGTGAGGTTCAGTTCTGTCTCCTTTGTAGTCTATGCCCCCGTGGCCTCCACGTCCAGCACCTGCCATGGGGTCCCCTCGCCTGCTGGCGGGGTCCTGGTACTGATCACATATCTCGGGTGACCCAGGTTTCTTCTCCAGAGAGGGCCCAGCTCACGCCACTGGTCGAGAGACCGATCCATGGTGCCAACTGCCCAGAGCCTTTGGCCACAGCTTGAACTGAAAGTTCACGCATCAGCTGTGTGTATTTGGATAATAAGAAGAGGTTCCCTCTTGGCAAAGGGGCCAGAGGGGCCAATATAGAATGCTCGAATGCCTTCCCAGTGCCTTCATCCCTTCTGAAAGGGATTAATTCCTTTCCTAGCCTTTATTTAAGTTGCTGCCCAACATTCAAAGAATTAGTTTGTAAGTTTATTTGGGATAATTGTATAATATGCTGTTGTCAAATATCAAATATTATAATGACATTGTAGAATAATATCATGTAAGGGTATTGTGGTGTCACGGGAGGTTAAGGAGGGCCTAGCCTAAGAACTGGTGTCCATAAGAGATGACATGCTCTAGGCCATGTTAATTCAATCTCAAACTAGCTGCCAATTTTTTTTTATAACTTTATATAAACTTTGTCAGGGATATAAAAACACAGATCACTTACCTTAGTTCAAGCATTAAAATATATTGACTTTCCCCCTTACTCCCACCACCTGCCACTTACCCTGAGGTTTGACATTTTGATGGACTTTTCTCAGTCTCTGGATCCATTCTTGTTCATCAGTCTATGTCATTCATTATATTCCTCAAATGAGTGAGATCATGTGATATTTGTCTTTCTCTGCCTGGCTAATTTCACTTAGCATAATGCTCTCTAATTCCGTCCATGTTGTTACAAATGGTAGGAGCTCTTTCTTTTTTACCGCAGCGTAGTATTCCATTGTGTAGATGTACCACAGTTTTTTTAATCCACTCATCTGCCGATGGGCACTTAGGCTGTTTCCAAGTCTTAGCTATGATAAATTGTGCTGCTATGAACATAGGTGTACATATATCCTTTCTAATTCGCCTTTCTAGTTTCTTGGGGTATATTCCTAGAAGTGGGATCACTGGGCTGAATGGGAGCTCCATTTTTAGTTTTTTGAGGAAACTCCATACTGTTCTCCACAGTGGCTGCACCAGTCTACAATCCCACCAACAGTGCAGGAGAGTTCCTTTTTCTCCGCATCCTCGCCAGCACTTGTCATTTGTAGATTTGTTGATGTAAGCTGTTCTGACAGGTGTGAGATGGTACCGCATAGTCATTTTGATTTGCATCTCTCAGATAATTAGTGACTTTGAGCAAGTTTTCATATGTCTCTGGGCCTTCCTTTTGTCTTCTTTAGAAAAGGTTCTATTTAGGTCTGTTGCCCATTTTTTTATTGGATCATTTGTCTTCCTTTTATTGAGTTGTGTGAGTTGACTGTAGATGCTTGAGATTAAACCTTTATCACTGATAACATTTGCAAATATGTTCTCCCATACAGTGGGTTTTCTTGTTGTTTTGTTGATGGTTTCTTTAGCTGTGCAAAAGCTTTTTATTTTGATGTAGTCCCATTTGTTTATTCTGTCTTTAGCTTCCATTGCCCTAGGAGCAGTATCATCAAAGAAGTTCTTTTGGCATATGTCTAAGATTTTATTTCCTGTAGCTTCCTCTAATGTTTTTATGGTTTCCTGTCTTACGTTTAAGTCCTGTAACCATTTGGAGTTTATTTTTGTGTATGGTGTAAGTTGGTGGTCTAGTTTCATTTTTTTGCATGTATCTATCCAATTTTCCCAACACCATTTATTGAAGAGACTATCTTGATGCCATTTTAGGTTCATACCTCCTTTGTCAAATACTAATTGAGCATAGTGGTTTGGGTTGATATCCGGATTCTCTATTCTATTCCATTGATCTATATGTCTGTTCTTGTGCCAGTACCAGGCTGTTTTGAGAACAGTAGCTTTGTAATACAGCTTAAAATCTGGTATTGAAATCCCACCAACTTTGTGCTTCTTTCTCAGGATTGCTGTGGCTATCCGGGGCCTTTTTTTATTCCAGATGAATTTTTGGAGAGTTCTTTCTAGGTCTGTGAAGTATGCCATTGGTATTTTAATGGGGAGTGCATTAAATTTATAGATTGCTTTGGGTAGTATGGACATTTTAATTATGTTGATTCTCCCAATCCATGAACATGATATGTTCTTCCATCTGTTTACATCTTCCTCTATCTTTTTTTAGCGTCCTGTAGTTTTCTGCGAATAGGTCTTTTACCTTCTTAGTTAAGTTTATTCCTAGGTATCTTAATTTTTTTGGTGTGATGGTAAATGGGATTGCTTTTTTAGTCTCCCTTTCTGTAAGTTCACTATTGGTGTATAGGAATGCCATAGATTTCTTGGCATTGATTTTGTAGCCTGCTACATTGCTGAACTCATTTATTAAGTCTATTAGCTTTTTTATGGAGTCTTTCGGGTTTTTTATGTACAATATCATGTCATCTGCAAATAAGGATAGCTTTACTTCTTCTTTTCCAATTTGGATGCCTTTTATTTCTTCTTCTTGTCTAGTTGCAATGGCTAATACTTCCAGTACTATGTTGAATAGGAGTGGTGAGAGTGGGCAGCCCTGTCTTGTTCCTGTTCTTAAGGGAAATGGTTGTAGTTTTTGCCCATTGAGTATGATGTTTGCTGTGGGTTTCTCATATATGGCTTTTATTATGTTGAGGTATGATCCTTCTATTCCTACCTTATTGAGAGTTTTTATTAAGAAAGGATGTTGGATTTTGTCAAATGCTTTTTCTGCATCGATTGATATGACTATGTGATTTTTATCTCTCAATTTGTTAATGTGATGTATCACATTTATTGATTTGCGGATATTGTACCATCCTTGCATTCCTGGGATAAATCCTACTTGGTCATGGTGTATGATCTTTCTGATGTACTGCTGGATCCGATTTGCTAGAATTTTATTGAGGATTTTGGCATCTATATTCATGAGGGATATTGGCCTGTAATTCTCTTTCATTGTGTCATCTTTATCTGGTTTTGGTATTAGGGTGATGTTAGCTTCATAGAAGGAGTTTGGAAGTGTTCCATCCTTTTGAATTTTCTGGAATAGTCTGAGGAGCATAGGTTTTAGTTCTTCCTTGAATGTTTGGTAAAACTCCCCTGTGAAGCCGTCTGGCCCTGGGCTTTTGTTTGCCGGAAGCTTTATGATGACTGCTTCAATTTCTTCTATAGTTATTGGTCTATTGAGTTGTTTAGATTCTTCCTGATTGAGTTTTGGGAGGTTATATTTTTCCAGAAATATATCCATTTCCTCCAGATTGTCCAGTTTGTTGGAGTAGAGTTGTTCACAGTATTTTTTTAACAATCCTTTGTATTTCATTGGGGTCTGTTGTTATTTCACCTCTTTCATTTCTGATTTTATTTATTAGGGTCCTCTCTCTTTGCTTCTTGGTGAGTCTGGCTAGAGCTTCATCAATCTTGTTTATCCTTTCAAAGAACCAGCTTTTGGTTTTGTTGATCTTCTGTATTGTTTCTTTGGTCTCTATGTCATTTATTTCTGTTCTGATCTTTACTATTTCCTTCCTTCTGCTTACACTGGGATTTTCTTGTTGCTTTCTTTCTAAATCTTTGAGTTGTTGGGTTAGATAATTTATTGCCGCTGTTTCTAGTTTTTTGCAGTAGGATTGTAGAGCTATGAACTTCCCTCTCAGAACTGCTTTCACTGTGTCCCATAGATTTTGGATTGTTGTGCTGTCGTTGTCATTTGTTTCCATGATGTTTTCTATCTCTTCCTTGATCTCTATAGTAACCCAGTCATAGTTTAATAGCATGCTGTTTAGTCTCCATGTGTTTGATTTCTTTGGGTTGTTTCTGTTATAGTTGATTTCCAGCTTTATCCCATTGTGATCTGAGAATGTGTTTGATATGATTTCTATCTTCTTGAATTTGGAGAGACTTTGCCTATGACCCAACACATGGTCTATCTTTGAGAATGACCCATGGGCACTTGAAAAGAATGTATATTCTGTGGCTCTGGGGTGAAATGATCTGAAGATGTCAATTAATTCCTTCTGGTCTAGTGATTCATTGAGGATTGATGTTTCTTTACTAATTTTTTGTTTAGAGGATTTGTCCAATGGTGATAGTGGGGTATTAAAGTCTCCTACTATGATAGTATTGCTGTCTATCTCTCCCTTGATATCCTCTAGGAGTTTTAGTATGTATTTGGGTGCTCCTATATTGGGTGCATATATGTTTACCAGAGTTATTTCTTCTTGCTGGATTGCTCCCTTTAGTATTATGTAGTGGTCTTCTTTATCTCTTGTTATATCCTTCACTTTGAGATCTAATTTGTCGGATATAAGTATTGCTACCCCAGCTTTTTTTCCATTTCCATTCGCCTGAAGAACCTTTTTCCATCCTTTCACCCTCAGTCTGTGTGCATCTTTTTTTCGGAGGTGGGTTTCTTGTAGACAGCAGATATATGGGTCGTGTTTTCTTATCCAGTCTATTACCCTATGTCTTTTAATTGGAGCATTTAAACCATTCACATTTAAAGTGATTATTGATAGATAGTTATTTGTAGCCATTTTTGTTCTTTGCCCCTGTGTTCTTTCATGGCTTCCTATTGCTTTTCACAGCAGACCCTTTAGCATTTCTTGCATTGCTGGTTTGGTGGTAATGTATTCCCTTAGACCTTTTTTGTCTGTGAAGCTCCTGATTTGACCTTCAATTTTTATTGATAGCCTTGCTGGGTACAGTATTCTAGGATTCAGACCCTTTCTTTGCATAACTTTGTATATTTCATTCCAATCCCTTCTGGCCTGATAAGTTTCTGTTGAGAAATCACTTGCTAATCTGATGGGGGTTCCTTTGTAGGTGACTTTCTGTCTGTCTCTGGCAGCTTTTAGGATTCTCACTTTGTCGTTGATGTTTGCCAATTTAATTATAACATGCCTTGGTGTCGGTCTTTTGGGGTTTAATTTGCTTGGAACTGTGTGAGCTTCTTGGATTTGTGTGGGCTTTTTCTTTCCTATATCAGGGAAGTTTTCTGTCATTATTTCTTCCAACAGGTTTTCTATTCCTTGCTCAGTTTCCTGTCCCTCTGGAAGCCCTATTATACGTATGTTGTTTTGTTTCATGTTGTCCCAAAGTTCCCTTAGGCTCTCCTCCTGCTTTTTAATTTTTTTTTTCTAGAAGCTGCTCTACTTGGGTGTTTTTTCCTACCTTGTCTTCCAGCTCACTGATGCGGTCCTCTGCTTCATCTAGTCTACTCCTGATACTTTCTACGGAGTTCTTTACCTCAGCAATGTCACTTTTCATTTCTTCTTGGGTCTTCTTCATTTCTTCATAATTCTTCTTCATTTCTTCATAATTCTTCATCATTTCTTCATATTTCTTATTCATTTCTTCCTGGCCCCTCTTCATTTCCTCTTGATTCCTCTTCAATTCCTCATGGTTCTTACTTGTATTGGCTTCTGTTCTCTTCATCCACCCTATGACCATTTCTCTGAACTCTCTCTCTGACAGGTTGTTTGTTTCTATTTCGGTTACCTCTTTTTCTGGTGAGGCTTGCTTTTCTTTCATTGGTGCGCTATTTCTTTGTCTCCCCATAGTCTTTCTTCTCTGTGTGTCTTGTTATGTAGTTCGCACTCTCCTGTGTTGATTTAAAGGCTCAGACTACAACACAACCAGGTGCAGCACACCAGGCACAGAAGAAGAATGTATTCACGGTATTGGTAACTCCAAATTAAAAGTGATTGCCAGAGGAAGGTAAATTAGGTGATAGGTGGGGTAAGAGAAAGTAAGAGAAAACACACTCACACACACAAAATAAAGAAAGAAAAAAAGAAAGAAAGGAAGGAAGAAAGGAAGAAAGAAAAAGAAAGAAAGGGAATGCCAAAATAAAGTTGGGAAAAGGGGGAGGAGTAAAAAGAAAGGAAAAGGGAGTAAACTATAAATATGGGTTGGAACCTCCCAGAGGACCACCACTAATCCCAGCAAAAGCCAGCAACGAGTACCTGGAGACTGATAGAAACTACATACAACAACTAATATCAATGGAGGTTAGGGAACACAGAAGCTTAAATCTATCAAAAAACAATGTAAACATCACCAATACACAAAACAATGCCAACTCCCGCCCCACAAAACAAATTAAAAGGGAAGAATAACCAAACCAATCTCACGAATATGCATAAAATATAAACAACATCAGCAGGACCGAGAGAAAAACATTTTAGGATAGTGAAATCGGAGAAGCATTAGATGTGTATGGTCTTGGAGCAGGTGGTTGGAGATTGGATATAAAAGTGGGGTGAAATTTTAACAGGGGCTAAAAAGAGAGAATAAGGAAAATCTAAACCAGAAAAAGTGTAAGGGGAATAAGACACTAACTAAGGAAAGGTTAGCAAGAGAGTGCTGGCATAAGGGGGAAATTGAAGTAGGTTAAAGAGATACTAAAGGGTAGATGGAAAAAGACTATATATCACTAATCTCTGAGTAGAATAAAGATGGAATAAAATGGCACTTAAAAAATTTTAAATAGTAGTAGAACAAAATTGATTCCTTAATTTGTGTTACACAAGAGACGATTTATGATTCAGCCCCTAAGTGGCAGTGTTTCTGAATTGACCTCCGGGTCTATTGGTCCTCTCTAGCCTGATCTAAAATCCTGCTATGTCTATGGTATTTACTACTGATTTGTGGAAATAGGCTACCGCAGAGCTGCCTCTCTAATGGTGAGGACCTGTTCTGATCCCCAGTGTCAGAAAAACAGCTCGCCCCTGTGGTCTCCCAGGTTCTCTTCCACCAGGGGATCCCCCCTTCCTCGTTCAGTGCTGAGAAATTCGGATTTGGAGAGGACAAACGCAGGCGTGGGAACTCACGTCCTGCTGGTATGTTTGCGCGAAACCCTTTCTCCCCTTGGGTTTGGCAGCCCGCTCCCTCCCAAAACTGCCAGGCCGGCCCTCTCCTTCAGGTCCAAATGTGTCGCCCTCTATGTATCCCCCCTCCTGTCACCAGCTCCGAGGACCCTCTTCCAAGTTTGCCGGCTCCAACAGCCGTGGGTTTTCCTCTTTTTTTTTTTTTTTCCGCCAGGTGCGAATCTCCCTGTGTTACCAGCTCCCTTAACCCCCAGAGAAACCTGACCTTTCCGCGGCTAAGCACAGGTTTCCTCGGAGTCCGCTTCTTCACCAACTAGGAACCGATGTTGGGGGGCAGGTGGGCGTCTCAGATGCCCCGTGGGTACTGCGACTGTAAAAATTTTAGGCTCTTCCCCTTTAAGATGGCGCAGCCGCCTCTGAGCCAGGCTCCGGGAGAGAACCCAGCCGCACGGAGCCGCTCCGTTAAGGGCGGCTAATCTGGCAGTCCCCCTCCTTCTCCCAAAGCCCTACTGTCCCCCCACTCGCCAACAAACACTCCCCCCCCGCGACCCTCAGCTGCTCACCCCGTCTACCCCGGGACACAAATGATTACGCGTCCTTCTGACCCGCCGCCATCTTTTTCTCCTAATTTTAATCTTCTTAAATTTGTTGATGCTAATTTTGTGATACAACATATGGTCTGTCCTTGAGAATGTTCCCTGTTCTCTGGAGAAGAATGTATAATTTGATGTTCTGGGATGAAAAGTTCTGTAAATATCAATTATGTTCACTTGGTCTAGCATTTCCTTTAAGGCCAGTATTTCATATATATATATATATATATATATATATATATATATTAATATATATTTTTATTGATTTTTTACAGAGCAGAAGGGAGAGGAATAGAAAGTCAGAAACATCGATGAGAGAGGAACATCGATCAGCTGCCTCCTGCACGCCCCCTACTAGGGATGTGCCCGCAACCAAGGTACATGCCCTTGACCGGAATCGAACCCGGGACCCTTCAGTCTGCAGTCCGACGCTCTATCCACTGAGCCAAACCGGTTTCAGCAGGCCAGTATTTCTTTATTGATTTTCTGTTAGCTTGATCTGTGTAGAGCTGTCAATGGAGTAGGGAGTATTGCAGTTTTAACATATTAAGTCTTCTGATCCATGAACATGAAATATCTGTCCCTTTTATTTCATTTAAGTTAATCCTGTCTTGGTATATCCATGTGGTTGCAAATGGAAATATTTCATTATTTTTATGGCTGAAGGTGAAAGAGGCAACCTGATTTTGTCTTATACCATGTCTAAAATGGCCATCTGGATGGTTTGGGAGCTGACAGCTGATAAATTTTGGAGTTGCAATGTCTAAAGTCCAGAGGAGAAGGTGGGAATTATCTGCAAACAGCCAGAGAAGATGTATACCATATCAAGAACAGATCAAGGGGAGGATCCCAAACAATATAGCATCTCTATGCCCTACATTCTCCATGCCTATGAAAATGCCCTCCAGGGAAAAGGTAAGGTTTATACATCTGTCACATCCAAAAACAATCTACATCAGACCTATTCCAGTTAAATGAGAATGTGAATAGCAGCTTTCTTTTTTCTTTTTTCTTTTTTAGATTTCGTTCCCAGACTAGAGAAAGAACTAGCATAAGGTATATTTAATTAGGTAATAATATGGAAATACTAGAGTTATTTTGTTTTATTTCCTGAAAGAAGTGTCAGATTTGAGGCATGCTAGTCACAATTGGCCTTGGGTAAATATTAGATTTACTTTAATAAGCATATGATATTAAAATATTAAACAGATCTATAAACATGAATATTAAAATAATACCATGATTATACTTCAGAGATTTTACCTTAATTAAAATAGAAATAGCCCTAGCTGATTTGGCTCAGTGGACAGAGCATCAGCTTGCGAACTGAAAGGTTCCGGTTAAGGGCTCATGCCCTGGTTGGGGGCCCGATCCCCAGTGAGGAACTTGCAGGAGGCAGCTGGTCCATGATTCTCTCTCATCATGGATGTTACTATCTCTCTCTCCCTGATCTTTCCTCTCTGAAATCAATAAAATATATTTTTTAAAATAGAAATAAAATACAATTGTCAACATTTTAATTATTTGTAGATTTTTTTTTGTGGTTTTTGTTGTTGTTGTTTTCAAAAAAAATGGGGGTGGGAGAATCCAAAAACGGGTTTCCCCAATCTCTTATACAACTACTAGAGGCCCAGTGCATGAGATTTGTGCACCGGGCAGGGAGGAGGGGAGGTCCCTCAGCTTGGCCTGTCCCCTCTCACAGTCCGGCATCCTTTGGGGGATGTCTGACTGCTGGCTCAGGCCCAATCCTCCAAAGGCTCTCACAGTCTGAGACCCCTTGCTCCTTACTGCCACTTCTGCTGTGCTAGCCAGCCAGCAATGAGCCCTGCTTCCTGCGGGAGTGCACTGACCACTAGGGGGTAGCTCCTCTTTGAGCATCTGCCCCCTGGTGGTCAGTGCACATCATAATAACTGGTTGTTCCACTGTTCAGTCAATTTGCATATACTTTTAATATATATAATGTTTTGTTGTGATGGCTGTTTATTATTTTTTTATTTTTTATTTTATTTTATTTTTTTCTCTTTAAACTTTGTTATTTTAATGGGTCTCAAAATTCTGTGACAGATTTTTGGTCATGTTGTTTCCATTTAAAAAGTACTGATTTTAAAAACTAATAACTTAAAAACTGCCACTCACACAAAAAGAACCAAACGGTCCACAAAACATTCTCCTTTCCTTCTGAAGGTTTTACGATGCATTGTAATCATTAACCAGTCTTTTACTATTAACCTTAAATGGCCAATTGAGACAAACAGTTCTGAGACCGTTCTTCCACCACTGATTAAGACTGGGGTGGCAGGTTTGGGGAATATTCATTTAGCCTTCTGAGCTTTCTGGGCAGACTTGGTGACTTTGCCAGCTCCAGCTGCCTTCTTGTCCACTGCTTTGATGACACCCACAGCAACTGTCTGTCTCATGTCACGAACAGCGAAACGGCCCAGAGGAGGGTAGTCAGAGAAGCTCTCAACACACATGGGCTTGCCAGGAATCATATCAACAATGGCAGCAGATTTCAAGAACTTGGGGCCATCTTCCAGCTTTTTCCCAGAACGACGATCAATCTTCTCCTTCAGCTCAGCAAATTTGCAAGCAATGTGAGCAGTGTGACCATCCAGCACAGGTGCATATCCAGCACTGATCTGGCCTGGGTGGTTCAGGATAATCACCTGGGCTGTGAAGCCAGCTGCTTCCATTGGTGGATCATTTTTGCTGTCACCAGCCACTTTGCCAACGGCGAACATCTTTGACAGACACGTTCTTGACATTGAAGCCCACATTATCCCCAGGAAGAGCTTCACTCAAAGCTTCATGGTGCATTTCAACAGACTTCACTTCAGTTGTAACATTGACCGGAGCAAAGGTGACCACCATGCCGGGCTTCAGAACACCAGTCTCCTCTCTGCCCACAGGGACAGTACCAATACCACCAATTTTGTAGACATCCTGGAGGGGCAGACGCAGGGGCTTGTCAGTTGGACGAGTTGGTGGCAGGATGCAATCCAGAGCTTCAAGCAGTGTGGTTCCACTGGCATTGCCATCTTTATGGGTGACCTTCCATCCCTTGAACCAAGGCATATTGGCACTTGGCTCCAGCATGTTGTCACCATTCCAACCAGAAATTGGCACAAATGCTACTGTGTCAGGGTTGTAGCCAATTTTCTTAATGTAGGTGCTGACTTCTTTAACAATTTCCTCGTATCTTTTCTGGCTGTAGGGTGGCTCAGTGGAATCCATTTTGTTAACACCAACAATCAGCTGTTTCACACCCAGTGTGTAGGCCAGAAGGGCATGCTCCCGGGTCTGTCCATTCTTGGAAATGCCTGCTTCAAATTCACCAACACCAGCAGCAACAATCAGGACAGCACAGTCAGCCTGAGATGTGCCTGTAATCATGTTTTTGATGAAGTCTCTGTGCCCTGGGGCATCAATGATGGTCACATAATACTTGCTCGTCTCGAATTTCCACAGAGAGATATCAATGGTGATACCTCGTTCCCGTTCCGCTTTCAGTTTATCCGAGACCCAGGCATACTTGAAGGAGTATGAAATCAGAAATCAGAGTGTGGATAATTGTTATAAATATAATAAGCTATATGGTCACATTTAAAACTTTATTTTAAAATGAAGCAAGATACTTATTAATTTACCTTTCACTAAGACATTATCCATTAAAAAATGTTGAAGATAGTGAGAGCCAATTTAATTACATCAGAATTAAATTAAATAGATTGAAACCTCTTTTTGACCTATTCACCTTCTAACAGGTTAGTATTGCACTTCTACTTGTCAGTTTAGAATGAGCTGTCAGATTTTTCTGATTATGTGTCAGTCTTCCTCTTCATTTTAAACAACTTTATTTTAAGTAGAAGTGTGTAGTAAAAAAAATGCCTTAGATAAACTTGTGTTTGAATTCCTTGCTTTATTATAATTATATGCATGTTATAACTTTCTGAAATTTATTTTATTTTTCTTAAAGTATAAATGATATTTCCTTGTCAAGCCAAATGAACTAATAGATAAAACATCTAGCACTGTTTAGCTGGCAGTAATTATATTCCCTCGTTTCATATCAAACTGTTCCTTTTGAGTTGGAAAATGTGGTCTATTTATTTACTAACTTTAAAAATAATTCAACACAAACAATAAATATATATTACATATTAGGATGAACACATATTTCAACACATAAGTGACTGATGATACTGTAATTTCAAAATATCAATTTTATTATTAAGTATTTAATGTCCTAATTCTCTCTAAACACTAAAAAAATTGTAACATTATTTATATTACAAATTTCACATCAGATGCCACTAGAGGGACTTGTATTATCAGAAGAGTCTTTCAGAATCATCAGTAAGATTTCCAAGAGTAAAGTGTATTAAAGTAAAAATTCCAGGTAATTATTTTTAGATTTAGCATTTCAGCATTTTATGAAGAATAAAAATGATTGTTTTGCATTGATTCATCTCAATTCTAAAGACTACTTCACAATAATTAATGCTTTGTTTACTATTAAGAATACTATATTTTGCACTTAATGTTAAGTCATTAAAAGTTATGTATTAAGAAACAATCGGTAATTTGTATTGTATAAGATCTTTTGTTTAAAAGGAAGTCTAGCCGAAACCGGTTTGGCTCAGCCGATAGAGCGTCGGACTGTGGACTGAAAGGTCCCGGGTTCGATTCCGGTCAAGGGCATGTACCTTGGCTGCAGGCACATCCCCAGTAGGGGGCGTGCAAGAGGCAGCTGATCGATGTTTCTCTCTCATCGATGTTTCTGACTTTCTATCCCTCTCCCTTACACTCTGTAAAAAATCAATAAAATATATATTAAAAAAAAAATAAAAATAAAAAATAAAAGGAAGTCTAAGATTTTTGTGCCTTATTTTGTCATTTTGAAAGCACTATATTGTCAAAATAAACTCTTCAAGGCTCCCTATTATGCAGCTCATTGATGCAACAGCTTCTGAGCAGTTTGGGATAGACAAGGTTGCAGAGTGAATCTACAGGGACAAAGGGAATATATTCAGCAAAGGAATAAAGACTAAATTGCTGTACAAAATGATATTTTGAATTTCAAGTGTAGATGTAATAACTTATTATGGGAGTTTATAAAAAAGGTGATTGTGTATTTGGAAGATTCAGGAAAGTATGAAGGAAGAACATAGCATTACATGGGAGATAACTGAATGGCAAAGCATATGTTATTGAAAATAAAATGAAGTGATACAAAAAAGTTTGCCTGGCTAAAAAGATATTTTAAAATGCAAAAAAATTGGGTTAATTGATATTTTTTCTGCAAAAACTAAGTTTTGTATGTGTGTGTGGTGTGTTTTACCTTTTCAATGTAGTCTAATTTTTTCAATATTTTTTCAGTTTACATATTTGAGTAGCCAGTTAAATAGAGAAAGGATATTAAAATACAGAGATGGGGGGGGGCAAGAATGGAGAATGAAGACAAAAAGAATAAGTGTATATATATAAAAAAACACTAGAAAGGAGCCTTGCATGGGCCAGTGGTGATAATGAAGTATATGATGCCTCTACTTCCGTTCTTGGACACATTGGAGTAAAATTTCAGGACATCTAGGACCAAGGAAAGTCCTCTATAAGCTACAGGACTGGAGGGTGGATATATCATATACAAAAGAATAAATAACAGAATAACATCACACTTTGTATCAGCAACACCATATTCAGGAAGACAAGGGAGCTGCATATTTAGAAGTCTGTAGAAAAATAACCTGCAATCTTGAATTCTGGACTGAGCCAAACTGTCATTCAAGTGTAAAAGTGAAATGAAGTAATTTTCTGACAGGAGAAAAAAATGATCAGGACCCACCTGGATACCATTTTCTTTTCTTTTTAAACTTTATTTTGTTTTAATTTTAACAAAGTAATAGATGTATAGTTTAAAATGTTAATGGTACTAAAGGCTAACAACTAAAGCAACAGTAAAAACAAACAATAATTTTCTGGTTACTTTGCCCTACCTTTGTCTCAATGTCAAGAGGCACATACTCTCTACATTAAGGAGTTTCTCATGATATTAACATCCCTATATTTATGCTGCGAAGAAACTATAACTTCTGTTTTCAATCTAATATCTTAATGCATGCAACTTACATAAAGTGAATTGTAGCATATATGCTATTTTATGTTATCTTTCATTTTTGTGTTATATGTGTCTCTATTTCTTTTTCAAAACTTTATTTCCCCTGACATCCTTCACTTACTCCAAGCAACCCCTACCCACCAACTAATCCCATCCTGTCCCTTGACAAAATTCTAACCCAAGTTAAGAATAAAGTGCTTGCTCTTTCCTTTTCTTTTTTTGACTGAGGTAACCTTATGCAAATATATTTATGTGTATGCATATATGAATAGTATACATATACATGGAATATGATTTGTCATATTTTGATTTTTAAAAAAATACACACTAAGATCTCTATATATGATAGCCTAAGTGACCGTTACAGTGGAATGACTGAAACGGCCAGTTGCTATGATGTGTACTGACCACCAGGGGGCAGACCCTCAATGCAGGAGCTGCCCCCTGGTGGTCAGTGTGCTCCCACATGGGGAGTGCCACTCAGCCGGAAGCTGGACTCATGGCTGGCAAGCACAGCAGTGGCAGAGGAGTCTCTCCTGACTGCAGCAAGCACTACTGAGTAGTGGGAGCAGGTGCAACAGGCCAGGATGAGGGCGAATGGCATGGCGCCTGGCCCCAGTTTGGGCTCCTCCTTGGCCACCTGCCACTTGGCTCACTGCTACATTCCCCCAAGTGGTCCCGGACTGTGAGAGGGTGCAGGCTGGGCTGAGGGACCCCTCCCCATGCATGAGGCCTCTAGTTATATCATATACTTTAACCTCTATTTATCTATTTTTACTCAGGAACAACTGCTGTAATTATTTAGTCCAACTGAGATTGTTATTCTTTTTAATAATTTCATAATATTACATGTCTGAAGTACATCATTATTTACTTGGCCATTCTTTTACTGAAAGACATTTACTTTTTAATTTTTATCACTATGAAAAATGCTATCATATACTTTTTTACATATATCCTAAGTGTCACTGCTTTTATATCTATAAGATATAGTCACTGGATTGTATTGTTCTTAACTTTTGCTAAACAGTCTACTTATATGTTGCTTATGTTTTTACTATTCATATCTTCAGTAAATCAAGTGTCAGTTTTGCATGACTGGTATCAGCATATACTTAATTTTTTAATTTGTTGATGAAACGAAGCTATAGATACATTGCCTACAATTATGATACTTGAATTTTTGTTATTAACTACTTGAGGCAGTCACAATTCTCCCTTGAAAATAACAATTCTGAATAATATAAAACCACTTCTAAGTGGTTTGAGGAGAAAATAAATTTATTGCAGTAGCTTTGCAATTCAGTATACAGTATCTCCAGTGGAGTGTAGGGCTTTTCAGATTGAAAACTGCACACATCTCATCGACAAACTGCTGACAGGCACTAGTTCAGTAGAGCTAAGAACAGACACAGAAGAAAAAGAACAATATTCTGATGACACTGAACAAAAGAACTTACTATTGGGACTTCAGCCACTTTAGACTGAATCTATAATATCTCTCCCACCCTCCCCCAGAGCAGAATAGCTTCTGTATACTCCCTCCTCTTTGAAATAAAACCCTCCTATACTGTAGGTAGAAGCAAGAAAGGCTGATAAGTAAGATACGCTTTCTAAGTGGAGATTTGAGATGTGTAATGTATTCTTGTATTAATTTTTCTACTGAAATTTGAATCATTGCCTAGATGAACATGTTAAACTTTAGAGACCAGTGTAAACAATTAATTACATTATACTTTCCTGTGGAGTAGTGAAATTGGAGTTACATATATAGAATATAAAAACCAAACAATGGAATCAGTTTGTGTAGAGAGCGGCTACAGCGTTTGGGCATTTTCAAGCCTCGGCTGATGAGAGGGCCTGGTCCTCTTGTGGCAAAGCCACATGAAAGTCCCAGCTTGGAGGGCAAAGCCCAGTTATAGCCAAAGGCTATGGTTGTATGTAAACTTGACCTTATAGTCTGACCTGGTAGTCCTAGGTAGCTGAGGGATGTGGGCTGTGGGAGCTGCAGTAAGTGCTCCCAAAACAAAGCTTGTTAGCCCTGACTGGTTTGGCTCAGTGGATAGAGCATTGACCCGTGGACTATAAGGTCCCAGGTCCGATTCGGATCAAGGGCATGTACCTTGGTTGGGGGCACATCCCCAAAAGGAGATATGGAGGAAGCAGCTGATTGATGTTTCTCTCTCATCAATGTTTCTTCCTTCCTCTCTGTAAAAAAGAAAAATCAATAAAATATGTTTTTAAAAAACAAAAGCTTGATAGAGTTCAGAGAATTGCAACAACAGGAAAGAAGTAGATTTGAAACTCCCAAGAACATTGTAAACATCTTGACCACTCCCTTGTTTCACTTTGTGTGAACTGATTATGAAATAAAGATTCGGCTTCAGGCTGCGTCACTGTGTCCCCATCCAGGTTGGTCATCTATCTGGCCCCAACTCTATTCTCTTGCCTGTTTTCTTTATTCCTTCACCGCCCCTCCTCAGGTTTACCACTGGCTATGCTAGATGCTGTTCAGTTTGTGAAGAAGAAGAAGAAGAAGAAGAAGAAGAAGAAGAAGAAGAAGAAGAAGAAGAAGAAGAAGAAGAAGAAGAAGAAGAAGAAGAAGGAGGAGAAGGAGGAGAAAGGAAGAGGAAGAGAAGGTCATAGTGAAATTCACCAAAAGATTGTATGCCAAGTTATTTAACAAATAATATTTACTTTCAACTCACAATATCAGCATTGTATCAAGAAAGCCAAAATCAGTTTCTGTCAAATCATCTGCATATAATATATTGCTTTTTAGCTAATCTTGGTAATTACTCATATAACTTTAAATATATTATTCGTTCATTTTTAATTCACTATAAAATGTTGAAAAATCTCATTTTCAGATATTAATACATAGCAAGTTCAATGAACTAACAATTGATACAGAAAATATATAGCTCTCGTGATAAAATGCATATATTGGAATATAGTTTTCAAAGGTCTGTCCTTTGAACTTGTACTTTTATAAACATTCATGATCTGAGTGTAATCATGATCATATACCACATTTTTAAACACTTTAACTTATGCAGGAGTAATAATACTAAACTAAGACATAATATATAGTTTAAGAGAATCCTAACATGATTAAGTTAGTTATAACAAAAAGATATTTCAACCCACGTAAGACTAACTCTATTAATTTTAAGGAAAACTAGAAGAATATTAACTTGAGTTAATTTAAGTTTATACAATTAAAATATGAAAACTTTTTATTATTCCAGTGACTATAAAATAACAACTACAATAAAATGCACTAGCACAACAAAACCCATAGAAGGAAAGTTTAATACTAGCAGTTTCCTTATGAGCATCATGTAAGACTCAGCAGTGCCAGTTCCCACATGAACATGAAATGGTCTAACAGGCTAAAACTGACCAGTTCCAGAATGCTGACAGTAAAGATTTATATTGTGACTACTAAGAAGGTGACCTATATTTCTGCAGTTTCTCTGCATGTCCACAATGTGTCCTCCCCATTCCTTGTACCCTGTAAGAATCACTGGCATGATGGAGATGTTAAGATGTTTTGTTTTGTTTTTATGATGGGAGTCTATGATCTCCTCAGGTGGCTGGCTCTTGAATAAACCACTTTCCTTCACATCAGCATCAATCTCATTAGTTTGGCTTTCTCTGCAGCAGGGAACCAAACATACACTTGGTTTCATTAGGAGTAGGTCTATATTAAATACTTAACATATAATAGATCATATATACTTAACAACTTTGTTTTCTATTTAATACCTAAGAATGAACTCAGTTGTTTGTACATTTCCTTAGATTACTAGGTAGTTCAAACTTCATTGTAATGATGTGAAAATATATCCAATCCTATCTAATAAAAGAGTTATATGCAAATTGACTGTCACTCCAACACACAATATGGCCACCACAAAATGGCCGGCAGGGGATGGCAGTTGTGGACAATCAGGCCAGCAGGGGAGGGCAGTTGGGAGGGACCAGGCCTGCAGGGGAGGGCAGTTGAGGGGGAGGGACCTGGCCTGCAAGGGAGGGCAGTTAGAGGTAACCAGGCCTGCAGAAAAGGACAGTTGAGGGGAACCAGGCTTGCAGGAGAGGACACCCCTGGCTGTCTGACCCCTATCGGGACTGGGCCAGATGGCCCCATTGGCCCTGATCACTGGCCAGGCAGAGGGTCACCACTGTGCATGGATTCATGCACTGGGCTTCTAATTAAATAATAACATATGTAAACCTGAAGAACAGTGATTGACAGATAGGGTTGTGATTGTCCAAATGCCTTTTGCTGTTTCTTGTGAATCTTAGAGATGCTCTATCAAACATAAAAATAACATCAGAAATTCAGCATTCATTGATGAAATGACTCTTTTTAAAATTTATAGTCAAATGTTTATTGTCCTATTGCAACTTTAAAAAAATGTTTTTCTTGATTACAGAGAGCTAGAGAAAAGGGAGAGGGCCAGAAACATCAATAATGAGAGAGAATCATTGATCGGCTGCTTTCTGCATACCCCACACTGGGGATCGAGCCAACAACCAGGCATGTGCCCTGACCAGGAATTGAACTATGACCTCCTAGTTCATAGATCAATGCTCAACCACTGAGCCACATGAGCCCAGCCTATTGCAACTATTGTATCAATGTAATGAAGTTATTGATCATGAAGTGGGTTAAATGGTGGCCTCAAAATATGTCAAATTGGGATTCTTAGAATATGTGAAAACATATGGTAAAAGGAACTTTGAAAATGTAATTATGTTAAAGATAATGTGGAGATTGTTCTGGACTATTTGGGTGGGTTCAGTATAATCATAAGGATAGTTATAAGAAGAAAACAGGAATACCAAAGACAGAATAAAGGCAAATAATACTTAAATCAGAGATTAGTATAATGCACTTTCAAGATGTAGGAAGGGGTCATGAGCCAAGGAATTCAGATAACCTTTGGAAGCTGGAAGAGACAAAGTAATGGATTCTCTCCTGAATGCTTTAGAGCAGGGGTGGGGAACCTTTTTTTCTGCCAAGGACCATTTGAATATTTATAACATCATTCTCAAGCCACACAAATTTATCAACTTAAAAATTAAGCTGCTGTATTTTGTCAAACATTTAATTAACTTGCCCCTAATGTCTTGGCAGGACCAGACCAAAATATTTTGCAGGCTGGACATTCCCCATCCTTGCTCTAGAGGGAATGTAGCACTAGATCAACCGAAGGACCTGTATGCATGCATATGAGCATAACCAATGAATGAAAGACACTGGGTTGGGGAGGGGGGTGGGTGGGGACATGCCCTGGCGGGTAGGGGAGGCTGGGGGGAGGATAATGGGGAGGGGGAAAGGAAAACAAGTACTACTATTAAATATAAGTTATACTGCAAAAAATCAATAAAAAAGAAAATAAATAAACTTCTGATCTCCAAAGTTGTAACACAAAATGTATACATTGTTTTTAGTCACTAGCTTTGTGATTCTTGTCATTTCAGCAATAGAAAACTAATACAATAGCCTCTGAAGTATGTGTGGAATCCTAATCAAAGTCTGCTGGATGTTCAAGGCCAATCTGAGAAGGACACAGCAGTCTTACTGTATGCACTGGGTAGGCATTCCTTTCTATAACCCAAATATTGGTGCCACTCTTTGGCAAGATGCTTCTTTTGTCTAAGTTGGCATAAAGATGGGTTACTGACCAGCCAGTGAGAAGCTGCTTTCATGTCAGGTTGGCTCCTATGTTTGTATGGCTCCTATGGCTCCTGTATTAGCAAGGGCTGCTTTGCACAACTACTTTGAAGAACTATTTTGTCTGATGGTTCCTTGGTAGCAATGGCTACATGGATTATATATAAACAGTGGTTGGCAAACCACGCCTTGCGAGCCACTTGTGGCTCTTTGGCCCCTTGAGTGTGGCTCTTCCACAAAACACCATGGCCTGGGCAAGTCTATTTTGAAGAAGTGGCATTAGAAGAAGTTTAAGTTTAAAAAATTTGGCTCTCAAAAAAAATTTCAATTGACATTTGGCTCTGTTGACTAATGAGTTTGCTGACCACTGGTTTGTAATAAAGACTCTCCGATACACCTATGACTTCTCATGTCTTCTTTGTGTAATTCCTGGCAGAGGACCTGTACATCCCACAGTTGGCATAGTTGACAGGATCAAAGACGGTGTCATGAACAGGACTTAAAGGATAAGTGCTCTGTCTGCCCTACCAGAGGTCATGTTTCCTCAGTAGTAGTAGTCTTGATGGCTTGGACTGCAAGGACTTGGGAACAGGACGAGGTGATGTTAGTAGCAGTGAAGACATCAGAGTCCTTGATGGACAGGATCCCTGAGATGGGGGTGAGGGGGAGCTGAGCAGCTTGAGAGAGACTGAGCTTCCAGGAGCTGGATGGAGGAAAAGGCTTTTCCATGTGCAAGGCCGGGCAGAAAATGTCATCTTCTATTTGGATAAATTCTTGCTATGAATAAAATTAAAATTTCAGTACTAGGAAGAAAAATAAAATGGATACTAGGTAGTTACTAACAGTTTCTGTTGCATATTGTTCTTCTAGATTGACAATTAGAATGCTTTTATTCCTTTTCCATTTCTTATAGCTTCAGGGTCCTAGATTTTGTTGAAATCAAGTTTTAGGTTTTACTTCACAATTTATCTCATTTCTTTTATGATCCCTTACTTCACTGCATTATTACAATTCCTCAATCATAATGACATTTTCCATTTAGAGTAATTATGCAAATTGCAAGTAATTACTTACCACTCTTTCTCCAATATAATCCTCATTTTTTTACAATATCTTCGTTCTCATTTAATTGTCATTTGGTTATTGTATTTTCATAATTATTTTCCTCAGAATACATGGGTGATATATACTCAGAATCCATTTATATCTGAAAATGTCATTCCTTTTTACTGACAGGTGAATAGTCTAACTCCTTTGGTCTCAGGAGATTATATCTCTTTGACTGATAAATTTTAATATTATAACTGTGTCAGATGTAAGTCAGATTCTCTTTCCTTTAAAAGTTACTTGCTCTTATATAAGTTGATAATATTTTACATTTACTGTTGGAATTCTGAATTTTCACTGGGATATATCTAGTAAATGATCTTTTTTAAAATTAATCCTCCCTAAGATCTTGACTTTTCAATCTGTAGGTACAAATATTTCTTCAAATGAAAGTAAATTTCTTGATTTATTTAAATATTACCTCTCCTCTATAACTTCATATTTTTCTTAAATTGCAAGACTCCTTTTCTACACTTGAAAATTCTCTTATCTATGCCTTCACTAACTCATTTTTCACTAGTCATATTGATTATTTATATTCTTTCTACATATTTCATATTTCTCTCATAGATCTGTTTAGTTGATTTAACTTTCATAACTATTTTTAAGTGAAAGGCTAAAAAGCTTAAATATTGAAAAATTTAAATTGAAAACCTATTTTTATTGTTGTTTTTTCACAAATTGCCTCATATGTGATGTCCTTGACAGAACTTATTACTGTAATTATCTCACCTAGCATTTTGATTAGTTCCAATTCTTGTGAAATGCTTTTCTTTTTATTTTCTTGCTGTTTTCTTTGCTTGCTCATGTTTTCAAATACAGTGACCTCACAGGCAGTAGTCATCCCTGTCAGCATCCATCAACCACCACAGGACTTGGGAACAATACAGCTCTCCAGGACAGCTCATTTATGATCCTCCCAGTCTTTAAGCACTTCATTCAGGATAGTTGCAGAGCAGATGCAATCTTTCCCTTAAGACACTTAGAATATTGGTGTTTGATCTAGATCTCAAGATCAAACTAAACTGCTCTATATTGCTTGAGGGTTATCTTGACCCCTGATGTACATCCATTCACTATTTCTAGTAAGAAATTGTATTTCTTAGTGTTTGTTTGTTTGTTTGTTTTTATAAATAGAAAATCACTTTTTCCTACTTTTCAGACTAAGTAGTTTGGAAGAGAGGGGCTCCACACCAACCATCAGGGAAGGCAGGGTGTGTGACTGAAACCATTAGTCATCAGTATTTTGTATTCCTGGTAGCTCTATTGATTGGCTCCAAGAATGGTCACACAGCTGAGTACAGTCTGTTTAGGCATAAGGCATTTATTAAATGAGAAATATTTTCTACATTGGGTTTATATTTGAAAGGAAATATCTAGAATGGCTTACAATTTTCTTCATACCATACATAACCTTATAAGTAAATACAGGTGAAAAAGTGTTAAGAAATGGGCACATTTAGATTGTCTAAAGCCTGTGTTACATCTGAAGTTCTCAATTATGTGAGACAATAAATATTTCTCTGTTGGAGGAGGTCATGATAAAAAAGAACTATGGTTAACCAGCAAGCTGGATCTGAGCAGTAAAAGGCTGCTCACTCCTCTGCTGTCCTTGCAATGTTCGGGCTGCCTCCATTCCCACCTATGGAAACTTGGCTTCCTCCATCACCGGGGACAACCTTAGCCTCCTGCTCTCTCCAGCTCCATAGCTGAAGTCATTTTTGTTGGGATTGATTCATCTTCTATAATTGAAACTTTGTAGCCTTGAGTGGCATCCTGGGCCTACCAGCACAGGCAGAAAGCTTGGCTTCCTCTATTGCCGGGGAAACCCAAGTCTCCTGCTCTCTCCATGGCTGCAGCCATTTTGGTTGGGTTAATTTGCATACTTCCTTCTGATTGGCTGATGAGCAAGGCATAGGTATGGTCAATTTGCATATTACTCTTTTATTATATAGGACTAGAGGCCTAGTGCACAAATTTGTGCATGAGTTGGGTCCAGCCGACCTGGCCCCCTATGGTGGATGAGGGCTGGGCCCTTTTGGGAGGAGAAGATGTCAGGTGGTTGGCTGTCTAACCCTCCCTGATCAGGGCCTGATTAGGGCAGGGCTGGTTGATGGACTGGCCACAAGTGATTGGCCAATGGGCCCTGCTTCCAATTGGATTGGGGCCATCAATTGGAGATGGGGCCAGCCATGGAGAGGGGTTGTAGGTGGTGGGCTGGTCAGCCTCACCCTCTATTGGTATGGGGGTTGGCAATCAGGGCCAGTCATGGGGAGGGGCTGCATGAGGTTGGTTGGCCAGCCCTGCCCCTATTGGGGTAGGGGGAATGACCAAGGATGAGTCAGCCTGGGGGAGGGTCTGCAGGTGGTTGGCTAGCTGACCCCACACCCTATTGGGGTGGGGAGGGCAATCAGGGGCAGTGCCAGCCAGGGGGAGGGGCAATAGACATGCTGTAGAAATCTTAACTTCATGTGCCACTCTTTTTTCAATATAATGTTCAGTGCTAATATTATTCACAGAGATAATATAAAACATGATTGAGTAGGTCTTTAAATTTTATTTATTTATTTATTTATTTATTTATTTATTTATTTATTTATTTCAGAGATAGAAAAAAAACCATAATTTGTTGTTGCACTTATTTATGCATTCATTGGTTGATTATTTTATGTGCCTGAATGAGGATTGAGTCTGCAACTTAGGTGTATCATGTGAGGATGCTATAACTAAAACTGAGCTATAGCACTGGATAGGTATTTTAATACAATTTAGAACTTTAAGCATCTTTTCTGATAAAGCAACCTTGAAAATAATTATTTATGTTGATCTGAATTCACATTTAGTCTATTCACATGCACTGTTATTGTATTTAAGTCATGTGTGATGGTAATGATAAATAACGGTACTTGGTGGTTGGTTAGAAGATGGATTGTTTGCCCCCATCATACTTGTATAAATTACATTACATTTATGAAAATTAAAAGTAACTTTTGAGGGAAAATGTTCAGAATAATACATTGGAACATGTTATAATTTTAAACATTCAATCTTTTATTTTCAGAATAAAGACATAGTTAAGCTTCTGAGATTGGAATATCAGAACCTGTGTGAAATTTTTCAGGATTATAGCAAATATTGACCATTAGCAAATTTTCCCAACCTGAACATTTCATTGAGTATTCAAGACATTTTTATAATGTTACATAGTTACTAGAACATCCCTACAAATAAAAATGTTCCAAGGAATAAAATCTCTCACTGATATATTGATAAGTTCTCCTATTTAGAAATATAGAACATGTATTCTGTAACCTAATTAATAAGGATAAGTATTCCACAACCCTATGCCGTAATGGGCCCAGATCAAACACACAGAGCAATAATTCCATTAGCATAGGTGGTACACAAAGCTGCTGGCTGGGCCCTCGGCTATCACATATGGTTTTATAATTCATTAAGAGCTCAAAGGTGACTCCAATTCTCTTTTGAAAACAGAAAGGCTGTCACTCAGATGATTTTTTAAATGAGTTATATTTTCTCCTCCAATTGTTAGTAGGCAAGGAGGGGAACAGTGGTGGAATTATCTGTTGCCTGACTTTTGTAAAGGGGGAAAATATTGATATGACACACAATTCTGGTATATGAGTAAATATTATGAGGAAAAACTACTTAAACAATTATGAATTATATTTTCTGCTGAGACATCTAATAAATGTTAGTTTGTTATTTTTGTCACCTGTGACCTGAGCATCTTTTAAAAAAATTATTATTATTATGGTAACTAAAGACCTAATGTATGAAATCCGTGCAAGGGGCTCTGCCCTCTCAGCTGCAGCACTTTGCCTTGGCCCTTGCAGCCTCGGCTTTGTCCAAAAGCTTACCAGAAGGTTGTCCAGAAGGTTTTTCAGCTGTCCAGTCTAATTAGCATATTACACTTTTATTATTATAGACTAGATGCCCGGTGCATGAATTCATGCACGAGTGGGGCCCCTCAGGGTGGCCTACGGGGATCAGCTTGAAACCAGCAATCCAACGCCACCTGTAGTTCCTACCTGCCGCTCCCACTCATCACTGTGCCTGCTGTGGGCTCATGCCAAATCAATCCCTATCATGAACCCTATGTCTGGCACCTCTCCCAAGGGAGTGGCCTGGGGAAGTGGCCTGAAACTGGCTCTCTGACATCCCCTGAAGGGTCCTAGATTGCGAGAGTGTGCAGGCCCAGCCGAGGGACTTTACTTATGCACTATTAGGCTTGGGAGGGACCACAGGAGAGTTCCATGGTGCGTCCAGCTCATCTTGCTCAGCCTGATCTTCTGAACACCAGCAGCAAGCCAACTTGCCAGTCAGAGTGTCTACCCGCTGGTGGTCAGTGCACATGATAGCAAGCAGTTGAGTAGCTTTAGTATATCATTAGCATATCATGCTTTGATTGGTTAAACAGTCGACTGGTCACTGGATGACCAGACACTTAGCATATTAGGCATTTACTAGAGGCCTCGTGCACAAAATTTGTACATAGAGGTGGGTATGTGTGTTTGTCCTTCAGACCAGCTTGCACCCTCTCCAATCTGGAACCCCTCAAGGGATGTCCAACTGCCTGTTTAGGCCTGATCCCACCAGGATAGCCCCCTCACAATCCAGGACTGCTGGCTCCCAACTGCTCTCCTGCCTGCCTCCATGATTGCCCCTAACCGCTTCTGCCTGCAAGCCTGATCACCCCCTAACCAGTTCCTGCCAGTCTTATTGACTTCTAACTGCTCCCCTGTCAGCCCAGTTGCCCCTAACTACAGGCATGGTTGCTCCAAACTGCCCTCCCCTGCTGGCCCAGTCAATCCTAACTTCCCTCCCTTGCCAGCCTGGTCACCCTCAACTGCCCTCCCCTGCAGGCCTGATTGCTTCCAACTGCCCTCCCCTATAGGCTTGGTCCCCCTCTAACTGCCTTCCCTTGCAGGCCTGGTCCCTCCCAACTGCCCTCCCCTGCTGGCCTGATCACCCACAACTTCCCTCCCCTGCCAGCCATCTTGTGATGGCCATCTTGTGTCCACATGGGGTGGCCATCTTGTGTGTTGGAGTGATGGTCAATTTGCATATTATCTATTTATTATATAGGATGATTGCGCTAAAAGCCATGCAAATATGCTCTGTGTATGTTGGGAAAGAGTTCTGAGCATTTGGAAAATGATTTAGAACACTTCAACAAGAAACCAAATTGTGAAAAAAACTTTCTCCTCTTATGTTGGTCTGGCAATTATGTTAATAAATAACTCTTAATTTTAGCAGTAATATGAGGTAAAGAAGTAAATTTGGAATTCAAAATGTCTGAGTGTGAAGCATACATGGACGTGTTACAAATAAATACAAATACTTGTATTTGAAGGATACAGCCTTCTCTTAGAACAAATTGTGAAATGAATATCTCTAAGTAAAAATGTTTATCTTAAAAACTATCAAATTTTCAAAATTATAATGCATATGTTAAAATAATTGGGAGAATTCAAATAATTCAAGATCAAATATTTTGACCTCTTAAAATTTACCATCTAAATCAGACTATTAAGATAGATTGTAGAAGCCGAGACCGGTTTGGCTCAGTGGATAGAGCGTCGGACTGCGGACTGAAGGGTCCTGGTTCGATAATGGTCAAGGGCATGCGCCTTGGCTGCAGGCACATCCCCAGTAGGGGGCATACAAGAGGCAGCTGATCGATGTTTCTCTCTCATCGATGTTTCTGACTTTTTATCCCTCTCCCTTCCACCCTGTAAAAAATCAATAAAAATATTTTTTTTAAAAAAAAAGCAGATGTAGGAATAATTCTAGATATAGAAAAATGTTAGCATATTAGCAGAAACATTTTCTATTTATATCATAGCTTGTGCTTCCTATTGACTATTTTTACTATATAATATTAGCACCTTACATAATAAAGAGCTAATATGCTAATTAGACTGAACAGAATGATGACTATCTGGACAACCTTCTGACGACCATCTGGACGACCTTCTGGACGAAGCTGGGGCTGTGAGGATCATTCAAGGCTGCAAGGGGCTGCGAGGGGCTGCGAGGGGCTGCGAGGGGCTGCGAGGGGCTGCGAGGGGCTGCGAGGGGCTGCGAGGGGTTGTGAGGGGCTGTGAGGGGCTGCGAGGGGCTGCGAGGGGTTGTGAGGGGCTGTGAGGACCAGCCAAGGCAGCCGGGGCTGCAAGGGCCAATCTCCTTGCATGAATTTCATGCATCTAGTATTTATATAAAAGTGTAAGTACTTGATGAATGCCTACTCATTTTTTTTTCAAAAAAAATATCTAGAAAAGTCATTTTTCTTTATAAGTTTCCTTTTTTTGTTATGAAAACTTGGTTTTGTTTATTTTGGATTTTTTAATGCCAAATGTTTCTTTATACAAAGATTACATTTCTTTTTTCAGGAAAGGTCAAAAACAAATAGTTTAATTGTAAAGAGTTTCTGATAAAATGTTCAGGATATATTTCTTGACCTGACCTGTGGTTCTTCACACCCCTCATTTTCTTCCGACAAATTAATCCATACTTTTAGTCTTTATTTTCTTCCAATCTCTCCAGCAATATATCATATCCAATCTTGAAAGCAAATACCACAAATATGAGCTATTACCAAGAATATTAATGTCACAGGCATCACAGAGTAATGCAGTGTACCTGTTTATAGAGTATGGGTCCTCGATTTTTATTCAAACTCTTTCTTGCTTCCTCATGTCATTATCATATTGTTACAAAAATGAAATTAGTTTAAATAAATATCAGGACAAGTACCGTAGGAATAGAAAAAGAAAGAAGCAGGATAGTGTGGCTATAGAATAAAAAATGTAAAAGGCTTCTTCTGTCTCTGAGGTAATTAAGATGAGTGACTATTTTCAAATATTCAATAATTATTTTTGTCACATTGTCATGTTGTCTCCTCTTTCTCATTTGTGAGCTCAAACCATTGTGCCTCCTGTTTTTTTTTACATAATATGACAGTTGATAGAGAAAGTAAGAGGAAATCACACATATTTAGGTACTATATTGAATAAACAGAAAAGGGAGAAGAGAACATTCTTTACTTGACCTTATAGTTTTCCTATCTCTGAAATTAAAACTTGGTGATTTAAGATTCTTATGAAATCAGATGAAAGAGAAAGAATTACAGCAGATAATAACATTTAATCAATTCCAAAAATTCACTCTGCTCCATTTGTTTCCTATAAAAAATAACCAGATGTTATTTTTTAAAAGCTTTGACTTTTACATATTTTAGATACTTTTACACTAATATTTTTATACTTTCAAAAGAAATTGAAAAATATAGAAAAATTAGAATTGGTGTTTAAATATTAAAATTCTGGTTTATATCCAACACCCAAAGGATGTTGAAAAATTAATGAAGGTAACATTGGATATCGCCAGGTTGGATTAATCTGTTCATATTTTAGCAAATTAAATCCTCTTAAGTAAAGGATTTTGTATAATTTAGAAACGTTTATAGTTACAATGATTCTTTTCATGTATATAAATACTTAAAAGGAATTGTAAGCTGTTGTGTGCTGGCTCCCCAAATATCACCAACATAATCTATCCATAAGACAGATTTGAATTATTGTTTACCGTGGTAAGGGAGAAGACCATCTCAACAGAAGATTTTCAAATGTCTCATGGGGGTGGGGGGAGTAGCAAGATTACATTTTATTGATTATTTGCAACTTGATTTAATGGGGGTATTTTAATGTGGGGAATTAAGGAGGGTTGATTAAGCTTGGGTAATGTAAGAAATAAGGGGAGCCCCCAAATTCATTGGTCTTGGTAGAACACGAAGCATACCAGGGAGCCAGGCAACAAGGCAAATATCTTTATTCCTGCAGGAAGGTGCACAGTACATGGTCTCAGAGCATGCGCACACCTAGCAGGTGGTCTGCTCAGCTTCTTAATCCTCATGCACCTCACCTGCCCCTCACTCTTAATTGTAGCTCAGGAAAACAGTCTTTCTTGATTGGCTAATTCAAAGGGCGGGGTTGGCCTTTGGTGTTTCAAGATGGCAGCCCCCATGGAGCTGCAAGTCATGGGGGCCAAAATGGTGGCTGCCAAGTTACACAGTCCAAAATGGTGGCTGTTTAAACTGTTCTTTGACAGGACAGATGACTTGTTTATGCTCACAGGTAAGAATCAAGATTTAACAATCTAAGAGTGGTAGAAATAGCAGAGCAAGGATTTGGGGGCTAAGAATTCAAAGACTCGTAGGATATGAGCTGTTGATTTTTTATATTGAAAAGTTGATGAGTCTTTCATGAAGTTCCTCTAATAAACAATATATTTATATGTCTGGGTCAGAGTCTTCTGGAATAGTAAATAGTATTCTTTTAGAATACTAAAATTATGTTATTTTATAAAATAAGCTATAATTGTACCCATAATTTCTTCACTAATGTTTCACTATTTTCCAAATATGCCTGAATTATTCTTATTGTTGTAGCTGAAACTGACATCAACTCACATTTTATGGGGCCTAAAGCTTGTATAATTTTGCCAGCTCTCTTTGGAAAAAGAATACAAAATTATGGAAAATAATAAATTCACATAGCTTTGAAAGTTGCCTTTACCAGTGATATTTTTACTTGTGAAACCAAAATGTGGGGTATTGAGTGCAAGTTTATTGACTCTCCAAATCAAAGAATGAAGTTTCAGACAAAAAGCATTAGCAGAGCCCGTTTACTGAGAGCATCCATGCTAGTAGAAAGTCTATTAGTCCATGTGTAGTTTCATATGTCCATAAGCCATGTGAGTGCAGGCAGGCACTCCCCTGCACAGGAATGTCAGGAGCCCATTGTGTGCAGGAAGAAAGAGGAAGGTAAGAGGAAGTGCGTATCTTTTAATTTAGGGGGCGGATATAGCCCTGCTAGTTCCTAATTGGTCTTTTTAAAAAATTCTGCCTTAATAACATTTTTGAGATTGGTTATATGCTTCACTGTCTTGTGATTGGTTATCTGCAAGTTGCCAGTCTTAGAAACATTCTTACATTTTAAAGTTTGTCTCCTGCGTGTTCTCTTACTTTCCCACACAGTTGGGGTGTCTTAGTAACTCCACCTAGTTGGGTTCCCCAGTTTTTTCCCCCTTCCATGGTCCCAGTCCCTGTCTACATAATTTCCTCTATCTCCTCATTTGGAGTGATACTTTTACTCCATTTTTGTCAGGGTAAATCCATTTCTATGTAGAATTATATAAGAAAACAGTTATATGTCACCCTGGGTTGCAACTTTATAGATGTAGGGTGAAAAATTCTACTGAGGATAATGAAGTATTTGTAAATAGGACCTGTAGTAGCCTTGGTGAAAATTAATTCAAGATAGTACAAAGGTGTAGAAAAATTATGGCAAAGCTGGAATTTAGAGTGTATTTGTCTTAAGGTCAGAACTCAAAAAGGATGAAAACCAGTTGGCAATCAAGTGGCCAGACTTATAGGTCAGGCTGGGCCAGTAGTCAAGATAAGAAGTTTATTATTTGGGCAAGAACTGTGAGCTTCAGAGACTGAGCAAGGGGAATTAGAAATACTTTCTAAGACAATCTCTTTGTGGTCTTCATACACCATTAAGAAGATCTTGATCCCAATGTTGGGCCAACCTCTAGTCTTGATGCCATTATGCTTCATGACAAATAATGAACCAAGTTTATATCCTTGGACTTTAATTGGCATTTTAAAAATGTTAGACTTTTTCATATCACCTTTACAATTTAACTATTACAAGTATTTCATGTCAGACTGTTTAGTTTTGACTACAGCAACTGACTTTTAGACACAAATATGTTTTTTAAAATTTTGTATTATTATTTTTAAAAACATCAACTATTATAACTATGCGAAATAAATTTAAATCAAACAAAGATTCAAATAATAACAAAGCTTGCTTTTTTTCTGTAAAAATATAAGGTGTCCAAGACATATTGACATCCTTGATTCCATCAGAAGATTGATAGATGCTTGAATAATTTTTGTCTTTGTGTTTCAGTGTTTTACTAAATGCATTGCAATATTATGCATAGGTGTTTCTTTGAAGGAAATACTTAACTCTTATTATCAAGACATATTGACATGATAAAATTTTAATCTCTCCACAAAATGGTATATTTCCTTGTATGGCAACTAGATACATGATAATTATATATAGACTAATAAAATAAGCAGCATCAAATTAAAGACATTAATTCTGACATTACTCTTCCTTAATGCATTTCTCTCAATATATATATATATATATATATACATATATATCTATATATATATATATATATATATATATATATATATATCAAGTAGAGGGTAAGAAAAATATGATAATATAGTCCTAATTCTGCTGTTACATAACTGACAGTCAAGAAATACTTATTGTGCATCTATTATGTTGCAAGTAGTATTCTAGCATTAGAAGTATAGCAAAGAATAAAGTTGAAAAAATTTCTGCCCTCTATATAACATTAGAAAAATTACACTCACTACATAAGTTGACCACAAAATACACAAATCAAATACATTACATAATACAATACATATAAATATAATTATATAACCATATACATAATAAATAAAATGCTAATATAAATGCAGTGATGGATGTTTACCCCTGATACTATGTAATATTATCACTATATATTGCTATTGTGAAGATCAATATCTAACCTAGACATTTTTGTAGAATCAATAATATTTTGAACACTGTCTTTGATTAATCCAACATCTAATTATGTTATGTGCCAATTGATATCATTCGCAAAATGTTTTTGCCTGCGTGGGGCTAGGAATATTTGCCAATCTTTACTGTGATTACTCATCTGGAAAGATAAGAAATGATTAAATCCATATTTTATTTATCTTTTAGTTAAAAGTTTTAATATAGTTTGCAAATACATTTCATTAGACAATCTTACATAAATGCTCCAAAACAAATAAGTCTTACCTGGTTTTGCTTGTCACTAGTTGGCTAAAATGTAAAGCAGAGAAGTGTAACTAGATCTTCTGAGGGTGAGGTGGAGAGTGTTCCCATTGCTCAAGCTTGGGCTGCATATGGTCCGCCCAAGGTGTGGGGTGTACAGCTTTGGAGACCAGGCTGTCTCTCTGGAGGGTAGGTGGGGCTGGAAAATTTCTTCTGAAATACCTCAGAGCCCTGTGCACAGGGACCTTCTTTACAGGCATGCAGTGCCCAGCTGGGCTCTTGGCCATACTCTGCGGGGGGGGGGGGGGGGGGGGGGCATGGTGCCTGCTCCAGTGAATGTTGCCAGTGTTGGTGCAGTGGCCTGTTGTCTGAAACCAGTCGTCTGACCTTTTCAAAGGCCGTGCTAGAGACTCCTTCTGCTTGTCATGGAGGTCCGTGGCCCTGGATGGTCTTGGGGGCCAGGTGACATCCAGGGCTGAGAAAAGATTGGCAAACAGCAGGAAGCATGTGCGTGCCCGGGTGCCTGATGATGGGTGACCTACGTGAAAGGGACAAGGAAGAGGGGAGAGGAATGGGAACCTTCCTAGATCCAGTGGCTCTTTTCTAGATAAGCTCTCTCCAGGCATCAGGCCTACCCCTTAACACCCCATGATAGCCTGAAGGAACCTGGGGTAGATAACAAGTGGGGGCTGCTCTCCATAGTCCTCAGAGCACCCTAGCTCACCATTGAGGCCCTAGCACACAAGCTGTGACCATAAGAAGAATGAGGACACAGGAGCATCTTAATCTAAGAAATCAAAACCAAACTTTTTTGGGGGGTGGGGGGCAATCTGAAAATATATACCCTGAATCAGACGGTGGGAAATGGGAGATAAAAGTAATAGCAGGACATCCAGCAGGGCCAGTGTTTAAGATCAGACCTCGCAGACCTGGTAGCCTGGGCAGATGGAGGAACCCACAGGCTGGTGGCAGCATGAGATGGGTGAAGAAACCAGGTGTGCCAGGCCAGTGAGAAGCTGTGACGACTTAATGTGCCATTTCAATTCAAAGCTCCCCAGTCAACTTCTGAATGGGCAGTGCATATTCAGACTGGCCAACCCAACGATGTGTGTGGTTCCCCAAACGCTCGCCTCCACGCTGCCAGTGAGGGGCAGGTAGATGCGTGGACAGATGACAAAACAGCAGGCTCCAGGGCAGCCAGCTCCTAATGTTATGTGCTCCCGGATGTCTGTCTGCCTGTCCCTTCAAATTCAGTGCAGCCTCCTATGGCCCCCTACGGAGCCAACGTCATCATTGTCACTGTCATCCCCATTGAATAGGGCTGTCCCAGGCTTGGGGCAGGTGTTCCGGCTGCACTGGGCCACATATATAGCTGGCCTGCGTCCTTGGAGCTGGCTGAAATCAGACAGTCCACACCCTGGTCCTCCCTATGCAGGGCCATGAAGCGCACGCTCTTCTCATTGGCCTTGTCAATCTGCATCTGGGCCCATAGCTTGGTGTTGAGGATCAGCCGCAGGTTCGCCTCACTAGTTGGGACTGGAATGTCCAGTCATGAGTTGATGCCACATCGTTGGGCCTGAGCAGTAGTCCTTGGCCAAAGACAAACAGCTTACATTGGATTTGTAAGGTGTTGCTCTCAGTGTCCTCCTGGTGATCATTTCCACTTTTCCCAGCAACCCTTGTTTTAGGTCGCCTTGGTGTAGGCAGCTGCTGACTCGTCCAGGGCTCTTTCTCAGGGGGGCCGCCTGGGAGTGGTCCTCACACCCTGACTCCACAGCCGGGTTTTTTCAGGTGGCATCCGAAATTGCCCTCATTTAGTTAGGTGGGGCCAAATGCAAATGCGTTGCAGATGGCAGGGGCATTATTGGACCGGTTCTCTAAACTGGAGCTGATAGGAAGCAGCTGGTCAGGGTTCTGGTTTCCGAACTGGGGTGTTCGGCCTTTCCCCTGTCGGCTGCTTCAGTGTTGTTGTTAACTTCGTCTTTCAGGTTCTGCCCAGACATAGATTCTTGCTGTGTCTGGGCAGAACGTGCTCCTTTTCTCCCCATTGTCCTCCTTGGAAGTACTCTAGACTGGTTTCGGGGGATCTCCCTCCTCAGGTGCTGGCGCCCGGGCTCTTGGTCTCCATTTCGGGGCGCCGGAAGCCGGGGCTGTCTGTGCAGCCGCCGGGATGCCCAGCCCCTCGGTGCTGCTGCTGGGAAGCCCCGGAGAAGGCCTGTGCTGTGGGCCTGTAACCCTGCCCTGGAAGGCTCCTTGGCTTCGGGCTTGTCACACCTGCGCTGGGTGCCTGGCCATGGATCAGTGTTGGCAGCCTTAACGGGAACCCACTGATGCTTTCCCCTGGTTCTGAGTCAAAATTGCCTGCAGATGGCTCGAAGGAGGTTGCCGCCCCCCCCCCCCCCCCCCCACACACACACACCCACTGCCACTTCTGGGCACTGCGTCTGAGGGGTGATGGGGGCGGGGGTGTGGGGCCCCGCTCGCACCTGCCTTGGCCTGATGCTGCCCATTCATCTGCTCCACCATCCCGCCAGGGTCGGTCCTGCTGCCCTTGGGGCCCATCGGGGCTGGCAGCGCCTCCACTGCAGTCTGCTGCCAACCTTCGCCAACGCCTACCATGTTCCGCCCTGCCCCCTGGTGGTCAGCGCCTGTCACACTGAGCAGTCAAATTTCCACTCTGTCCAACTCCTGGTCAATGACCGCCCAAGGGGACAATTTGCATATTAAACTTTTATTATGTAAGATTACCAATATGTAGAAAATAAACTCTTGCCACATTGTAGGTCATTAATAATTGTCTTTGACTAGTGGAGTGAAGGAATGATAAAGAGCCATAATCATGTGAGTGAAATGAAAACTTCACTATGGACGACAAATAAACTATTTCAGCCTTATTAAACTCCTAATATCTAGGACTGTTAGGAACTAATGTTTTTTTCAGATTCAATGTGCACTTCAGAGCCTCCAAACTCATGGAGGCATTGTCTTTAAAAATCAGATAGTTCATCACTCAAGGCCAGAGTGTTTCCAGAGAACTTGGTAATCAAGCATACTTTTATTTATAGGTTATTTTTTTATAGCATGAAGATAAAGAAAGAAAAAGAGTATGAATCTTAGGTCTCTAGAAGAGAACTGATATGGTAAAAAACTATATTCTGCGACTTCTAACACTATCTCAGTCTTGTTGCTTAATATTCAAGCTTTGGTCAGAAGATTTGCTTATGTATCTCATGATTACATGGCTCAGCACATTAACTGAGAATTCTTCACTCCAGTTGAGTCCCTTGGTTCTAAACTTTGCTTGTGCCCCTCTGACTGTATTACTGAGATATATAACTCCTCAGTGTGATCTTAGCTTGAAAGTGATGCAATTGCTTATTCTTGCCTATGTCATTCCAATTTATTCTCTGCCATCTCTGTTTCCTAATGCCTGTCTTTGTTAATCTTCAATACTTTCATGTGGATACTCCTCACCCATATGCAGTGAGGCAATGTCTCCTAAGGGTTTGCAGTTAAACATTGCTGCCCAGGCGGAGAATAAGTTCTTCTGGGTGTTCTTAGAGGTCTAATTACTTCTTGTGGCAAACCTTGTTGCTAAGTATCAATTAGTGTGGTTTTTCCTTGATTCTGATCTCCTTGATTTTTGCCGGAGATAGAATAGAATTTGGAGGTTAACAGTTGACTTCAGGATGTGTTTGCTGTCTAATCCCATCCTCACAGACATCCTTTGTAGATTTGCTGACATTTACAACAATCCCTGAATGCTGGTGTCAGTCAAAGAAGTTAACATTAGCTCCTGACTACTGAGACTTTTCCTGTAGATCACACCCACAACATTTTACTATCTGCCTCAAAACAAACAAAAATTTTCTTGTTTTATAGAAAAAATAAATAAAAAGCATGGAAAGGGTGTGTAATTTGGGTGATGTCTTACCTCTCTTCTATTAAAACTTTTTTTTTTGCTAAATTTCTTTTCAGCTTTTGTAAATTCTCACCATATTCATAACATTATGTATATTTATAGATAAGACATGTTTATATTTAACATATATGGCATTTATCATATATAAATATTTATGTATTTATATATGTGTCTCTACAAATCTGAATGTAATGTGTATTTTGTTTTCTTAGGCTATTTATTCCTTTCTTCATGAAAGGAAAATGGATAGAATAATTGTGGTTGTATATAAAGTGAACCTAATATTTACATACAATTTGGGGAATTCCTTAGTATTTAGAAGAGAGAATACAAGTGGCAGAACATGAAGTGATTAGAAAGATAAAGAAGAATTCTGAATTAAAGGAATCAGTGTGAAGTCTATGGACCAAAAATTCAATATGGTATATGGGTTATGTATTCTGCCAAGTTCAGTAATCAGTGGATAATGACAAAAATAATGGATATGAACTGACAGACTCATCAACAATAGTTTTATGGAGATAAGTCCGAAGCACTGTGTGGCTAATATTTATTGGGAGAGTAATAAACTCAAAGTTTCAATAGGATGCTGCTCTCCATAAAGTTATTTGTTCTGTACTGAGTTCTCTTACTGATGGCAGCATCTGACATAGAGGCTAAGAAGTAGTGGGAATCCCAGCAGCAAGCTAACCTACTGGTTGGAGCTTCTGCCGCCTGGTGGCCATTGCATATCATGCAACTGGTCGAACAGTCAGCTGTCTGCTCCCTAGTGGTCACTGCACATCATAGTGAGCAGTTGAGCCGCTTTAGCATACCATTAGCATATTATGCTTTGATAGCTTGAACGACCAAGTAGATGACCAGACATTTAACATATTAGGCTTTCATTATATAGGACTAGAGGCCCATTGCATTAAGAGATTCATGCAAGAAGCCTTCCTTCCCTTGGCTTCCAGCACCAGTTTTCCTCCAGCACCCAGGACCCAGGCCTTTGCTCCGGCCAGAGTCTGCTTTCTTCATCTTTGCTGCAGACTCCAGCCAGAGTACACCATCTTCGTCTTCATCTGCAGTATTGTCTTCACTCTGGCACTCTGCTCCTGTAGATCCCTTCATCCCCTGCCCTCCCTCTCAACAAAAATTGAGTGTATATTGTCACCCTAATAAAAATTTAAATAGTGAAAAAAAATTAATATAACTTTTATATGCATTTGCTTTTGCCATTGGCATCACAACCAGGTAAAAAGCACATACACTTTAAACTATTTTTCAGAGTCAAAAGAAAATTGAGACATTTTTAGGTTTGTGTATGAATTTGGATCACAACAAATATTTGAAATCTCTGTTGTATTGTGGGATTTCTGATTTTGGATATTTGTGAAATAGAAATTTTCATACTTCTGGTCCTGTTGTATGCCTGTCACATTAACCATTTCTAATTTATTTTGCTGGCCTCTCTTTCCAGTTTTTAAAAACTTTGTGAGAGATTGCTTCTATTCCATCAATATCCAGTCATCCATTTTTCCATAGTAAAGTTATAGCTGGCCTCACAGTTGACCAAATTAAACACTTCCTTTTTCAGTTTCCATAAATTTGGATGTGGGCATTTTACTAAGTTCTGATCAGCAGAAATGAACAAAACTGAGCTACCATCAGGTGTTTTTCTTAAAAGGAATTAGCATATGCTTTTTAATTCTTTCCTCCCTTTCCCATGATTTATAGGGGATTAAAACAAAAAGGAGCTGCTTATTTGGACTCGAACATGGAAATCACATATTGAGGATTATAGTGCCCCTCTCCTATGCGTAGGCCACTTACTGCTTTTCTCTAAAACAAGGAAGAAATAAACTTCTATTTAATTAAATCACCTCCTAGTATATCACCTGTTTAAACAATCTAACCAATATCCTAATATAGGTACCAAATATTTAACTGTGACTTTATTTTAGCACTTGAGTAGAACCTCATTTGCATACTTCCCAAAAAGATATGGGACATGAGATACATAAAGGAAATTATTTTTTGTGTATGCCACATTTTCTTACCTTGCTTCTGGTCTGAATATGATTAAGTTTATCAGTTTATTAAAAACTATGGTAATTGCCATTTCAAAATAGCTTCTTAGAGTTTTACAATCCCCCCTTCCTTTCTTGATAACCAATCAAAGAGCTTCTGTCAGCCATATTTGTGTTAATGTGACCCAGTGCCCCAAATTACAGCAGAATTTCTGCCACACCTCCTTCATTCTCTTTCCTGGTAATTTGAATTTTAGAATAGAGTAAATGAAATGAGATGTTGAAGCTTGGTTTGTGCAATATTTATTTGCATTGGTGAGCTAACTCTGTCATCTCTTATTACTAGTAAATTTCTTTATTTCAATGAGCTGCAATCAAATTAAATGAAGATTTTCAATACCTAATTCTATGCTTTCTGCTGCATAGGAAATCCCAGCTCTCTGTGTGATGTGCGTTTTATCCCTCCAGTGTATTCTCAGACTCCATTCCTAAGAGGGAAAGCTGTCTGAACAAGGGTCCAACTATGACTACATTCTGCTGCGTTCCTTCATCATACAGATTGTTACTGTTGTTCTTTCTTTGCCCCTTACTTTTAGGTGTCTTTATTTTATCAATCTTACATTATTTTTAAAAATATATTTTATTGATTTCTTACAGAGAGGAAGGTAGAGGATTTCTTACAGAAAGTCAGAAACATCGATGAGAGAGAAACATCGGATCAGCTGCCTCTTGCACACACCCTACTGAGGATGTGCCCATAGCTAGATAGATGCCCTTGACCGGAATCAAACCTGGGACATTTTAGTCCACAGGCCAATGCTCTGTCCACTGAGCCAAACCAGTTTTGGCTCTTATATTATTTTTAAAAATTAGAGATTGAAGTTTTTTATTTTTTAAAAAGTATAGAATACATATATAGATATTTTCAACTTTCAGAATAATAGTTTCATGCCATCAAATAAATGTTTTTCATCTTGACTATAAATATTCAAGTGTAAGTGAACACATGAAGAAATAGAAATAAACCCAAATAAATGTATTCACCTTATGTGGGTAAATTTTTTTTTAAAAAAAGAAAATAAAATACCTGGCACTTAAATGGGACTACTGTAAGTATCGTTCTTATAAGAAAACAATAGGGGGAATATTTTGTGCTCTCTTTTTGGTAAAAAAATCTTTTGTAACTCAGACATATTTTTTTTTCAATTATGGGACTACATAAGATCAGTCAGTATATATGAGAAGTAGTGTGATGTGAAAAGATTCCAAAGCTTTAAACACTAATTAGCTACCTCATGCCGTCTTTGATAAGAATAGGGCTTCTTTTTTCACAGTGCCTAATGTTTCACATTTAAAATATATCAATATTTCAATTAGCCACCAATTGGCATAAATGATGAGAATAATCACTATATTTATTTGAGTAGGTCATTGTCCTTTGCGTTCTTCATTGTATAAATTATTAAAAACATAAATTGTTAAAACAATAGTACTTATTATTTCATCTAATTCTTATAATCCCTTAAATGGTATTATTGTAACTAAAAGTAAAAAGAAACTTCTCTAAAGGAAGAGAGGACAACAGTTTGGAAAATTTAAGTAACTTAACCTGAACTACACAATTAGGAAAAGACCTGATAAGGATTTGAATTAATTTTTTCCTCCTCTAATGACTGTAGACTACTATGGATGTCAGCCCAAAGAATTTTAACGAGATTGCTATGTTTCTTTGTATTCCATATGAGTTTAGAAGAACAATTATTGTCTATTATTAACCTTTTTTATTTTTCAGGGCACAGTAAAATACCTGGAACGTTATCTGTTCAGCAAATATGTATTAAATGAAATAATCATGTAAACTTGAATGTACAAATTTAATGAATGAATATATTTGTGCTAAACTCACAATAGGTCATTCTTCTCAGATTATGAAAATATTTCTTATATTATTAAGTATTTTGTAATATTTTAAGAATAATATTTGTTAAACCCACTTATCTTATGTTTAAGATATTCCTGTGACAGAAACCATAATGAGACTTGCCAAACTTATTATAAAACTAATATTTGTGATTTACATCCTGAGAGCAAATAAAACTGCAAGATATTCAAAATTTTTATGCAAATTCTATTGGGTTATGATTGTTAAATTTCTTTCAATTTCACAGAATTAAAAACATAAAATCAATACAGGGATCAGTTCAAAATTATTTCATAGTGTTGCTATAGATGCAGTGCTTGTTCTCATAAAATAAAATAGTATACATTCTCAGTGACTGTAACAAGAGCAGGTAAAGAAGTATTGGGAAGAATGTTTTATATTTAGGACAACTGTACTCTCTTGCAAAGTGTTCAGATGATCCAGATGATATGAAGTTGTATATGTTTTTAATGAGTAAAAGCACTTCTTAAAAAACTATCTTTCTCAAATTGATCTTACTAGTGCTGTCTGCCAAGCTTCTCAACTGCCTAAGGTTATAAAAGTTGTATTTATACATTGCACTAGGTAAATATTGTAGGCTTTGTATTGTAGCTATATAAATTTCATAAAATGTCACTAAAATACCCCTTATTGGAATAATTTGATAACTACTTAGCAGATACTTCCACAGCCACCAGCCCTAGAGAATTATTCTAGAGGTTGTTACAGAGATGTTCTGCTCTCTATCTTTCATGCCACTGCTATCAACATTGGTGCATTGATTTTGGCGAAACTCATACCACAGTACTCCAAAATGAAAAGTCTCACTCCTACTCATTGTCAATTATTCTGAAGACAACTTGCTTTTCTTTCATGATAAGTGTAAAATGGGTATTATAACTATTCATCTCCTTTTCCCGATTACAAGCTCTTTGGGGTCAGTCCAGGATTGCGGCTACTTCTATTTTTCCTGTGAATAAACTGACATTTTTCAGGGATATCTTCATTCCAATCATAATTATTTCTTCCTTCTTTTCTCTTTATGTCTGCATCAATCAGGGACACAGTTTAATCTGCATCCATGTTGAGATTACTATAGTCTTGCTCTACAATAAAACATTTGCAGATTAAAAAGAGTTTTCTTCTTACTATCTACAGAATTTTTGGAGAATGACGTAGAATTGAGTAGTGAAGTAGGGCAGCAATTATCTTAGGTAGACCCTGCAGTTTTAATCCTAACCTGCTAATTGGCTTCTGCACCCATTTGCTTGCTTGCTAAAATAATAGAAGAGTTATTTTGATTTTCTGAACTGATGTACTATTGAATGTTCCCTTGCTGGTGGTTTGAATATCCCAATGATTGTGATCTCACCGGTCATGGAAGCACATTCCTCTGGGAACCAGGACAGACAATTATCCCAATTGTCTCAGTAGCTACAGATAACTGAGTTTCAGTTGACTCAGTGGTCCTGGAGTCAGGAGAGCACAAGTATCCTAAATTGTCTCAAGTAGCTACTGAGCGTGCATTCCTGTTGACTCAGTGATCCCAAAATCTAAATAGCACAATTATTCTAAATTGCCCGACCAGATAGTCCCAGATAATATGGTTCTGTGGATTTAGTAATTCTTAGATATTAACTCGCTCTATTTCTGCTTCTGTAAAAATGCCTTTTTGCAAAGCAGGTTCCTCATTCCAGACCCAAAGATGCAATCAATACCTTTGTGATAGTCCACCAATATAAGCCAGATGTGTTGAGCTATTTGAGGCTGCAAGGTTTGGAGAGCATTCTCCACTCGTATGTCGCCGGCTTTTAATAAAATGACTCCATAATTCAACTTTTTTGAGGCATCCTATGTAAAATGGGGTACATCACAACAGAACAGTAGTGCTTTAACTGAAGTTGTATACTATCTCTTCAATATGAAGAGAGAAAGAGTGAGATTGAGAGAGAGAGAAAATGTGTATATACCCAGAAATACTTGGGGCATTATAAGTGAGTTGAGATGTAAGATGGCTTTTTTGTATCTTTCCTCTGTTTGCCCCCCTTTACGCTCATGTGAGTTGATCCTTTACTGGTGGCAAATTCCAGCAGGTCAGCATTATGCAAGAAGTTTGTCAGAGAAGGCTGATGGACACCTTCAGCAAGGGAGAAGATCTGCATATTATTACCTGCTGCCAAACAGCTAGCAATTCCCCTAATCTGATGGTCCTTTGTTGTTTACCAAGCCTTACCTTTGATATGTATATCTGCTTTGCTAAAGGGCAGAATATGTGAATAAAAAGCCATGGATGCAGACATTCAGAGAGCCCATTCACTGACTCCCCCATGCCTCCCAAATTTATATTTCTTGTCTAGTCTCTCTATTCATTTATGTCACAGCCCCTTTTCCAGATTCCTGAACCCTAGCTGCGAGAAAGACTGCAGTAACCCTTTGTGAAGAGACTTTAGGGAAAAAGGAGAACTTTTAAATTATGTCAAAATCTCTGATCTTTAAAGGAAGTGTGAATAAAATCTCTCAGTGTCTTGAAATTCTGGAGTTCTAGGGACTTTTCTGAAAACAAAGGAATGTTTAAAACCATTTATGCATGGAAGTGTTGATTTCTGGCACTTTTGCACACATATTCTTGATTAGCCTTCACCCTGGATTCATTTTCTAAGTGATCAGAAATATGTTCTTCCTGTCTTAGAATTCCTGTAGATCCTTATTTGATGTCTACCAAGTGGACTGAAAGGTGGAGGGACAGACTTTTTCCAATGATTGTATGAACAGAAAAATATTTTAGAGAATCAATTACCTGCTTAGGTCATCACTATATTTCAAGTGCATATAACAGTGCCAGGTTATAATAAGCACTGAAAATTAATGAATGATGAATAAATTAAGTCAGACCTAAAAGAAAGAATGACATGATTCAAATATTCATTGGTATCCTGTGGTGGTGACTTAGTGTTATATTCCATTAAAGAGACATAAAGCAGGTAGGGTCCAAAGTCCATCAGAGCTACATTACTGTGAAATTTTAAGCACTAGTTGTAAAATATTTTCTCTGGCACCTCCTTAGCTCCCATCTCTTACTTACCAATCTCACCTCTGCTGATAAATGTTATGTTGAGATCTACACTAGAGTAGTTTCACATTCATCTTCTTGAGCAGTTTTCTCTCCCTCTCTCTCTAATCCATTTCATTTAATTCTCTAGCTCATTTATTTTTCAATAATCTATCTATCTATCTTCTATTTATAGCTAGAAAGGCACCACATAATAGGAGTGAAAAGTAGGTATTCTGGAGCCTAATTGCCACTGGTTCAATTCCTAGCTCTGCCATTTATTAGCTGTTTGGTGTTTGGTAATATCTTTGTGCCATAGTTTTCTCAATAAAATGGAGATAAGAATAGTATGTATGTCATGTAATAATTAAATAGGCATAATTTCTTTAGAATAGGGTATAAAATTATAAGTTATAATGTTGGCTACATCTATTTTCAGTTACCTGATAGCATTTATTGTAAATTAGTTTTCTAATTTAATTTCAGAGATTTATTAAGATTTCTGGAAACTACATACTGCTTTAATATTTCTCAGAAATGCTAATGGTAGTCATAATAATCTATATATATAAAAGCCTAAGCGACTGAACTACCAAATGACCAAACAACCAGTTGACCAGTCACTATGAAGCACACTGACCACCAGGGGCCTGATGCTCAACACAGAATCTGCCTCTTGGTGGTCAGGTTGCTCACACAGTGGGAGAGCCACTCAGCTGATCAATGGGTGCCAGAAGCAGAGCTCACAGCCAGTGAGCACTGCTTCTGCAGTACCAACCTCTCCAGATCAGGACTAACTAGGTATGAGCCCACGGCAGGCACAGCAGGGCCAGGATGAGCTGGAAAGGCAGGCAGGAGCAGCGGGTGGCATTGGACTGCCAGTTTCAGCCCAGTCCCCACAGATCTGCAGGGATTGGGCCAAAACCAGCAGTCCGAAATCCCCTGAGTGGTCCCAGATTGCAAGAGAGTGCAGGTCAGGCTGAGGGACCCCACTGGTGTTGGAAAAATTGGACAAATACATGCAAAAAATGAAACTAGACCACCAATTTACACCATACACAAAAATAAACTCAAAATGGATCAAAGACTTAAACATAAGAAGGGAAACCATGAAAATACTAGAGGAATCCAAAGGCAGAAAAATTTCAGACATATGCAGAAGGTACTTCTTCAATGATACTGCTCCTAGAGCAATGAAAACTAAAGAGAAAATAACCAAATGGGACTACATCAAAATAAAAAGCTTTTGCACAGCAAAAGAAACCATCAACAAAACAACAAGAAATCCCACTGCATGGGAGAACATATTTGCCAATGTCACCACAGACAAGGGTTTAATCTCCAATATTTACAGGGAACTCATACAACTTAACAAAAGGAAGATAAACAATCCAATAAAAAATGGGCAACAGACCTAAATAGACACTTTTCTAAGGAAAGAAGGAAGGCTAAGAGACATATGAAAACATGCTCAAAATCACTAATTTTCTGAGAGATGCAAATCAAAACAACAATGAGATATCATCTCACACCTGTCAGAATGGCAATCATGAACAAATCAACAAACAACAAGTGTTGGTGAGGATGTAGAGACAAAGGAACTCTTTTGCACTGTTGGTGGGAATGCACACTGGTGCAGCCATTGTGGAGAACAGTATGGAGTTTCCTAAAAAAACTAAAAATGGAACTCCAACTTGACCCAGTGATCCCACTTCTAGGAATATATCCCAAGAAACTAGAAACATGAATCATAAAGGACTTATGCACCCCTATGTTCATTGCAGCACAATTCACCATAGCTAAGATTTGGAAACAGTCTAAGTGTCCATCAGCAGATGATTGGATTAAAAAACTGTAGTATATCTACACAATGGAATACTATTTTGCAGTAAAAAAGAAGTTCTTACCATTTGTAACAGCATGGATGGAACTGGAAAGCATTATGGTAAGTGAAATAAGCCAGTCAGAGAAAGACAAAAACCACATGATCTCACTCATTTGTGGAATATAATGAACAACATAAACTGATGAACAGAGACAGATCCAGAGGCAGAGAAGCATCAACCAGAATGCTGGACCTCAGGGGGAAGGTAGGAGAGGGAGGGGGGGAGGGAGGAGACGTCAACCGAAGGATTTATATGCATGAATATAAGCCAAACCAATGGACCTGAACACCAGGGAGGTGAGGGAATGAGTGGGGGGAGTATTAGGGGGGTTAATAGAAGGATAAGGACACATATGTAATACCTTAATCAATAAAGAAATTTGAAAAAAAAGAAGAAGTAAAGAGTGATATAGCTGCAATAAAAAACACCATGGAAAGTTTCAAAAGTAGATTAGGAGAAGTAGAAGACTGAATTAGTGAATAAGAACACAGGGGAGCAAAACACACCCAACCTAAACTGCAATTGGAGGAAAAAATTAAAAGACAAGATGAGATCCTAAGGGAGTTTTAGGGCAACATGAAAAGAAGCAACATACAAATAGTAGGGGTTCCAGAATTACAGGAAGAGGAACAATGATTAGAAAACCTATTTGAAGAAATACTGTCAGAAAACTTCCCTGATATGGAGAAGAAAAAAAGTCACACAAAGCACAGAGTTCCAAACAAGATGAACCTGAAAAGACCCACACCAAGACATGTTGTAATTACGATGGCAAACATTCAGTACAAAGGGAGAATCTTAAAGCTGCAAGAGAGAGATAGAAAGTTATGTACAAGAGATCACCCATTAAATTATTAAATGATTTCTCCACAGAAACACATCAGGCCAGACAGGAATGGAAGAAAATTTACAAAGTGATGCAAAGCAAGGGACTGAATCCAAGAATACTCTATCCAGCAAGACTATCATTCAAAATTGAAGGGGAAATAAGGAGCTTCACAGGCAAAAAATGGGTAAAGGAGTTTATCACTACCAAGTGAACAATGCAAGAAATGCTAAAGGGACTGATGTAAAAACAAGAAATAAAAATACATGAACACAGGCACAAGAATTAAAAATGGCTACAAAGAAGAACCTATAAATAATAACATTAAACATAAAAAATATGACCCATGTATATATACAAGAGATGCACCTCAAAACAAGGAACTCACACAGACTGACAGTGGAGGAACAGAAAAATATATTTTAGAAAAATGGAAATAAAAAAAGAAGCTGGGGTAGCAATACTTCTATTTGACAAAATAGACCTCAAAGTGAATGCCATAACAAGAGATAAGGAAGGCCACTTCATAATACTAAAGGGAGAAATTCAACCACAGGATATAACTCTGGTAAGCATATATGCTCCCAATGCAGGAGCACACAAATACATAAAAAAAAATCTGGACGATATCAAGGGAGAAATTGACAAAAATACAATCATAATAGGGGACTTTAATACCCCACTGACACCACCAGATAAACCCTCTAAACAAAAAATCAATCCTAATTGACTCACTAAAGCAGATGGACTTAATTGACATCTTCAGAACATTTCACCCCAAAGCCATGGAACATATGTTATTCTCAAGTGCACATGGGATATTTTCAAAAATAGATCACATATTGGGTCACACGCAAAGTCTCCCCAAATTCAAGGAGATTGAAATCATATCAAGCATCTTCTCAGACAACAATGGCATACTATTAGAAATAAACTATAATTAAAAAAATAAAAAATTCAAACACTTAGAAGCTGAATAGCATGCTATTAAACAATGGTTGGGTTATCACAGAGGTCAAATAAGAAATTAAAAATATCCTGGAAACAAATGACAGTGAAAACACAATAATCCAAAATCCATGGGACACAGTGAAAGCAGTCCTGAGAGGGAAGTTTATAGCTCTACAGGTCTAGCTCAAAAAACAAGAAAACATGGTAATAAATTATCTAACTCTACAACTCAAAGAGTTAAAAAGAGAGCAACAACAGAAGCCCAGAGTGAGCAGAAGGAAGAAATAAATGACATAGGTATCCAAAACAACAATAAACAAACAAACAAATAAACAAAAAACCATACAAAAGATCAATGAAGCTGAGAGCTGGTTCTTTGAAAGGATAAACAAGATTGATGAACCTCTAGCAAGGCTCACCAAGAAGCAGAGAGGACCCAAATAAAATCAGAAACAAAAGAGACAGAATAAAAACAGACCCCACAGAAATACAAAGGATTATTTAAAAAAATACTATGAACAACCATATTCCAACAAACTAGACAACCTAAGGAAATGTACATATTCCTAGAAAAATACAACTTTTCAAAACTCAATCAGGAAGAATCTAAACATTTCAATAGTCTGATAACTATGGAGGAAATTGAAGAGTCATCAAAAAGCTTCCAGCCAACAAAAGCCCAGGGCTAGGCAGCTTCACAGGGGAGTTTTACCAAACATTCATGGAAGAACTAAAACCTATCCTGTTCAGACTATTCCAAAAAAATTCAAGAGGAATGCACACTTCCAAGTTCATTCTATGAAGCCAACATCACCCTAATACCAAAACCATATAAAGACAACACAATGAAAGAGAATTACAGGCCAATATCCCTCATGAACTTAGATGCCAAAATCCTCAACAAAATCCTAGCAAATAGATCTAGCATTACATCAGAAATCATTCACCATGACCAAGTAATGCAATGATGGTACAATATCTATAAATCAATAAACATGATACATCACATAAACAAATTGAGAGATAAAAATCACATAGTCATCAATAGATACATAAAAAGAATTTGACATAATTCAGCACCTTTGGTTGTTAAAAACCCTCAGCAAAATGGGAATAGAGGGATCAATATAATAAAATCCCTAAATGACAAATCTACAGCCATCATCATACTCAATGGGCCAAAACTAAAACCATTTCTTATAAGAACAGGAATAAGATAGGGATGCCCACTTTTACCACTCCTGTTCAACATAATACTGGAAATGCTAGCCATAGCAATTAGCCAAGAAGAAATAAGAGCTATCTAAATTGGAAAAGAATATGTAAAACTGTCATTATTCACAGATGACATGATACTGTACATAGAAAATCCTAAAGACTCCATCAAAGTTATTTGACTTATTAAATGAATGTGGCAATGTAGCAGGATAATGCCATGAAATTAATGCAAATAAATCAACGGCATTTTTATACACCAATAGTGAACTTACAGAAAGAGAGATTAAAAAACAACCCATTCACCATCGTACCAAAATAAAAAAAAAATTAAGATACTTAGGAATAAACTTAACTATGGTGGTAAACTTCACTAAGGTAGTACTCACAAAACTGCATGACACTGAAAAAAGAGATAGAGGAAGATATAAACAGATGGAAGAACATACCGTGTTCATGGATTGGTAGAAGCAATATAATTAAAATGTCCATACTACCCAAAGCAATCTATAGATTCAATGCATGCCCAATGGCATATTTTGCAGACCTAGAAAAACTCTCAAAAAATTCATCTGGAATAAAAATATCCCCAAATAGCCATAGCAATCCTGAGAAAGAAGAACAAAGTAGGAGGGATCTCAATACCAGTTATCAAGCTATATAATAAAGCTACTGTTCTCAAAACAGCCTGGTATTGGCACAAGAACAGACATATAGACCAATGGAATAGAATAGGGAACCCAGAAATAGACCCAAACTACTATGTCCATTAATATTTGACAAATAGGCAAGAAGATACAATTGAGTCAAGATAGTCTCTTCAGTAAATGGTGTTGGGAAAATTGGACAGATACATGCAAAAAACTTGAAACTAGATCACCAACTTACACCATACACAAAAAAATAAACTCAAAATGGATAAGGGACTAAAATTTAAGATAGGAAACCATAAAAATACTAAAGGAATCCACAGGCAGAAAAATCTCAGACATATGCCGAAGCAATATTTTTACCGATACCACTCCTAGGGCAACAGAAACGAAAGAGAAATTAAACAAATGGGACTACATAAAATAAAAGTTTCTGTACAGTTCTGTACAGCAAAAGCAAACATCAACAAAACAACAAGAAATCTCACTGCATGGAGAACATATTTGCCAATGTTATCTCAGATAAGGGTTTAATCTCCAACATTTACAGGAAACTCATACAGCTTAACAAAAGGAGGCTAAACAACCCAATAAAAAAAATGGGCAACTGATCTAAATAGATACTTTTTGAAAGAGGACATACAGAAGGCCAAGAGACATATGAAAACATGCTCAAAGTCACTAATCATTTCAGAGATGCAAATCAAAACAATGAGATACCATCTCACACCTGTCAGAATGGCTATCATCAACAAATCAACAAAGGACAAGTGCTGGAGAGGATGCAGAGAATAAGGAACCCTTCTTCACTGCTGGTGGGAATGCAGACTGGTGCAGCCACTGTGGTGAACAATATGGAGTTTCCTCAAAAAATTAAGAATAGAACTCTCATTTGACCCAGTGACCCCTCTTCTAGGAATATATCCCAAGAAATTAGAAACACCAATCAGAAAGGATATATGCACCCCTATGTTCATAGCAGCACAATTTATAATAGCTAAGATTTGGAAACAGCTTAAATGCCCATCAGCAGATGAATGGATTAAAAAATGGTACATCTATATAATGGATTACTATGCTGCAGTTAAAAGAAGGGATTCTTACCATTTGCAACAACATAGATGGAACTGGAGAGCATTATGCTAAATGAAATAAGCCAGTCAGAGGAAGATAAATATCACATGATCTCACTCATTTGTGGAATATAACGAACAACATAAACTGATCAATAAAAACAGATCCAGAGAAGGGGAAGCATTGATCAGGCTGTCAATCTTCAAAGAGAAGGTAGGAGAGTATGGGAGAAGGGGAGAGATCAACCAAAGGACTTATATGCATGCATAAAAGTCTATCGAATAGACACAGACACCAGGGGGGTGAGGGCAAGAGTAGGGAGTGGGTAATGGGGGAATAAGGACACATATATAATACCTTAATCAATAAAGAAAAAAAGAAGAAAGTTGGCAAAGCAAAGGAAAAAAAATAATGTTAAAAAAATTAAAATCTTAATTTTAATTGACTAAAATCTTAAATGGAAAGTGACTACATAGAAAATATCCTTTGTGTTCTGAGAGGTATAGCCTCTGAGTGAATTCTGATGAAATATTGATAGGAAATGAGGAAGTAAATAGCAAATTCAGTCAGCACAGCAGGGAACCAGAATTAAGAGACCTAAGGAAATGTCAGGGAAGGTTTGGAGAGACCTTATATTTCCTTTACACATAGGCCAGACCCTACTAGATCACCAATCAAGTCCAAATGGAGGTGGCTACACAAGTACATTGTTGAGTATAATTTGTTATTAGAAAAGGTTGTCTAAACTGTAAGGGATGACTAGGGAATAGTCTTTGCAATATTGTTTGATATAAGACCAGTTATTCCATCCTTAAAACAGTATATTACTTTTCTCACTATTAGTAGTGTTCAGGTCTGAACAGTCAACTCTTTAAATGTATATCAATCACTATATATTCTCCAGAAGACATTTCTGCTTCAAACTTCTCTATTGAGAATGCATTTTCTAGTTCACAATCATTAACACTGAAATGAAATGCAGTACTTAGGAAAATTAGATAATGAAAAGCATTATTTATTTTAAAAGTTTATATACTATCTAGATTTTTTCACTTTATTTTATTTTATTTTTCAAATTATTGAGTGATTTACATGAAGGGAAACATGAAATAATTTAAATAAATTAAGTCTAACCACAGATCTCTTCAAGTTAACTAAATTTGGCATATCAGAAGCTGTGGCTATTTTGTGGTATAAGCCTTCTTAGGTTTGCAAGACTGTGATCTAAAGTGCAATTTTTCAGTCTTGTCACTTAATCTATGGGTGTGTGATACTCCAGGGACTAATCAGTGCTCTGTTACTTAATCACAGTGCTAAATGTGATGTTAAATTGTTTTCATGCTACACAATCCCGATCACTGGTTTTAAGTAGTCTTCTATCATGCCAGAGTTCTTAGGAAGCTGATAGACTAATGAGATTACTAATTTTTCAGTGTGAAGGAAACTATCTTAGGAACCATGCTGTTGTATTTAAATAAGATCATTCTACAAATTGTGCTTTTACCCTTTTAAGAAAAGCTTTGTTGAATTTCTGACATGACAATAAGAGTAATAACTATTATTTATTGTCTTAGATTCAAAATCACAGGCCACAGATTTTAGGTATGTAACAATGTGACAATGCTTTTACGGAAAATATCTAATTTTGGTCAATTCCAGTTAAATTTGGTCACTCACTGCAGATTTATACAGTGTCAGTTCAGTATCTTTTCCTTTGGTGTTTTCTATATATTTTTTTTGTTATATTAGCAATTTTATTTGTCTTTTCAAAGAATTAGCTTTGTTTTTTATTTTTTTCTTGGTTTTAATTTCATTGATTTCTGCTCTTAATTGTTTTTATTCATTTGTTTGTTGTTGTTGTTGAAATATTGATAGGAAATGAGGAAGTAAATAGCAAATTTACTATAGTAAATTTACTAAATAGTAAATAGCAAAGGCTTACATTGCTTTCCTTTCTCTAGTATCCTACGGTTATTTATTTTATATGTTTCTTATTTTTTCATTTAAAAATTATTTTATTGTTTAAAGTATTACAAATAGTAGTACATATGTCTTTTTTTCCCCATTGACCTCTCCACCACCTCCCCTACCCTCTGGGACTTGCCATCACCACCCAAACCCCCAGTGTCTTGCATCTGTTGATTGTGCTGATATGCATGCATACAAGACCTTTGGTTGATCTCTTACCCCCTTAACCCTTCCCTGCCTTCCTACTATAGTTAGACAGCCTGTTCAATACTTTGCCTCTATTTTTTTTTGTTGTTGTTCAACAGTTTATAATGTTCTTTATACTCCACAAATGAGTGAGATCATGTGATATTTATCTTTCACTGAGCAACTGGTTTATTTCACTTAGCATAATGCTTTCCAGTTCCATCCCTGCTGTTGCAAATGGTACGAATTCCTTCTTTTTTTATGGCAGCATAGTATTCTATTGTGTAGATGTACACAGTTTCCTAATCCTAACAATAGATGTACCACTGTTTCCTAATCCACTCATCTGCTGATGGGCATTTAGACTGTTTCCAAATCTTAGCTATTGTAAATTGTGTTGCTATGAACATAGGGGTGGATATATCCTTTCTGATTGATGTTTCTGTTTATTCCTAGAAGTGGTATTCCTGGGTCAAATGGCAGTTCTATTTTTAATTTTTTGAGGAAACCCCATAGTGTTTTCCACAGTGGCTGCACCAGTCTGCATTTCAACTAGCAGTAAAGGAGGGTTCCCTTTTCTCAGCATCCTCACCAGCAGTTGTTTGTTGATTTGTTGATGATAGCCATTCTGAGAGGTGTGAGATGGTACCTCATTGTTGTTTTGATTTGCATCTCTCATATGATTAGTGACTTTGAGCATGTTTTCATATGTCTCTTGGCTTTCTGAATGTCCTTTTTTGAAAAGTGTCTATTTAGGTCCTTTGCCCATTTTTTTTAATGTTTCTCTTTCTTCTTTTATTGTTTAAAGTATTACAAATAGTAGTACATATGTCTCCCCAACCCCAACCCCCCTTTTTTTTTGACTGGGTTACCTTTATTTGTTAAATTGTATGAGTTCCCTGTAAATGTTGGAGATTAAATCCTTATGTGAAATAACATTGGCAAATATGTTCTCCCATGCAGTGGGCTTTCTTGTTGTTTTGTTGATCATTTCTTTTGCTGTGCAGAAGCTTTTTATTTTGGCATTGTCCCATTTGTTTATTTTCTCTTTAGTTTCCATTGCTATAGGAGCTGTATCAGTAAAGATATTGCCGTGACAAATATCTGCTATTTTGCTGCCTGTGGCTTCTTCTAAGAATTTTATGGTTTCCCATTTTACATTTAAGTCCTTTATTCATTTTGAGTTTATTTTTGTGTATAGTGTAAGTTGGTGGTCTAATTTCATTTTTTTTCAAGTATCTGTCCAATTTGCCAACTCTGTTTATTGAAGAGTCTTGTCTCCATTGTATGCTCTTGTCTCCTTTTTCAAATATTAATTGAGCATAATGGCTTGTGTGAATTTCTGGCTTCTCTGTTTTATTCCAGTGGCCTATATGTCTGTTCTTGTGCCAGTAGTAGGCAGTTTTGAGAATAGTGGCTTTGTAGTGTAGCTTGATATCTGGTATTGTGATCCCTCCAACTGAAGTATGGTAGCAATCAACTCAGGTAGAAACTGCTGTTTGAGTTCTGTTCTTATTTGTTTACTAAAACAATAGAAAGTTATTTTGATTTTCTGAACTTATGTATGATTAAATACTCCATTGATGATGGTTTGAATATCCCATTAATTGTGATTTCACTGGTCATCAAAGCACATTCCTCTGGGAACTAGGACAGGACAATTATCCTAAATTGCCTCAGTAGTTACAGATAGTGCATTCCTATTGACTCAGTGGCGCCAGGAGTTGGACTGTACTAGCTGCTTTCGCGAGATAGGTCCACATTCCCACGTGTAACAAAACTTATGGTTAGAGATAAGGAGCAGGCAACAGGAATTAATTATAGTCCACTGAAACCCCCCTATCCAGGATACAACCCTGAAGGCTATCCACAGAATTTAGAACAATGGAAATTTATGGTTAAGACCCTTTAAAAGGACTGCCTAAACCTGGGACAGGGCAGTCATGAGTGTCTGGAATCCATCGGTGTGTGGTGCCTGTCGACTGTCCTGGCCAGTTCAATAAATCCTTGCTTATTATCAACTTAGCCACCTCCGTGGTTATTTGCAACTGGTCATGGGAGTCTCCCCACAACAAAACATTGTTCTTCTTTCTCAAGGTTTCTGCAGCTATTCAGGGTCTTTTTTTTATTGCAGACGAATTTTTGGAAAATTTGTTCTAGGTCTTTGAAGTATTCCATTGGTATTTTAATGAGGTTGCATTGAATTTATAGATTTCTTTGGGTAGTGCGGACATTTTAATGATGTTCATTATTTTATATATTTTTTTCATTTCTAATATATGCATTTAATACTATAAATTTTCATTTAACAGTGGTCAGCAAACTCATTAGCCAACAGAGCCAAATATCAACAGTACAATGATTAAAAATTTTTTGAGAGCCTAATTTTTTAAACTTAAACTTCTTCTAACGCCACTTCAAAATAGACTTCGTCAGGGCTGTGGTATTTTGTGGCAGAGCCACACTCAAGGGCCCAAAAGGCTGCATTTGGCTTGCGAGCCACGATTTGCCGACCACTGCCCTATAATATCTGCTCTCCCCACATTCTATAAATTATATATTTTTATTTTCAACTAATTAAAATGTTTTAAATTTCTCATGATATTTCTTTAGTCAATGTTATTTTGCATCGCTTTGTTTATCTCCACATATTTGGGGGAATTTTAGCTATTTTTCTCTTATTGATTTCTACTTTAATTCCACCGTGGCCTGAAAAACACACTGTATGATTTCATCTTTTGTAGTTTGTGAGAAAAGGCTCCCAAATATGCTCAATAGAAGTAAATCATAGGAGTGAATGCTCTATCAGCTGTTTTTGGATTAAACAGTCTACAGAAGTTAGTTTGGTCTAGATGGTAGATCTATCAGTTACTAGAAGAGGGGAGTTTAAGTTTTTAACAAATAGTTTAAACAAATAGTTTTATCTATTCCTTTTCATCGTTTTTTGCCTCACATAGTTTCACTCTCTGTTGTTAGGCTGTTTTTTCTTTTTTGGTCTGCTTTATTTTTTGGCATTTCTTATAGGAAGGTTGACTGGTGATTGTTTTAATTTGTCTGAGAAAGTATTTTTTTTTCACTCTTTTCTTTTGAATGATACTACTGAAGCAGAAATTTGGGGGAACATAGGCAGGCTTAGGAATTTTTTAGAATTGGGGTCCATGGAAAAGCTTGGGCCTGCAGACTGGGGGAAGGTACATTTCCATAACACAAGAGAACTGGTGCAGTTACAGTACCCTAACACAAGAGGACTGGAATTAGCCAATAAAGGCCTATATTTACAAAACAAAGATAAGGAAGCCCTTCATTCTGAAGGTGAAGAAGAAAGCCTAAAGGGAATAGGAAAATAGTAAGAATGAGGGGAGCCCAGGAGTTACTATAGTAACCAGTCTAAGAGAATAGTAACCAATCAGAGGGAACATCAAGGCATCAGGATCTGCAGCCTTAATAAACCATAGGGAAAGGGAACCCAGTGGGACTCTTCCCCCTCCCTATGTGGGAGGATTTCTGTGGGACTCTTCCCTCTACCCACATGGGAGTCTGTATTTGTTCTTCAATAAATCTCCACCTTTGCTATACCACTTTCTGTCCGTGGACTCTTTCTTCTATTCCGGTAGACAAAGAATCTGAGTTCCAGTCCAAAAATTTGGTATCACTATCACTGCATAAAGAATTCTAGGTTGGTGGGAGTTTTTTTTTTTCTTTCAACAGTTTAAATATTTCACTTCAGTATCTTCTTCCTTGTGTGGTTTCTAGTAAGAAGTGGATGTAATTCTTATTCCTCTAGAGGTAAGATGTTCCCCCCGCCCCCCCCCCCCCCCCCAGGTTGCTTAAAAGATTTTTTTATTACCTTTGGTTTTTAAAGTTAAAATAAAAACAGATATTTTTAGAATTTTGCTATATATTCTGTTTGGTATTCCCTGAACTAGTTTCTTGTTTTGTGGTTTGGTGTTTACAATTAATTTTGGAAAATTTTCCTTCAGTATTGTCTCAAATATTGTTTCATCTTTGTTGTATCTTCTGGTATTACAATAACATATAGTTACATATTGGAAATTGTTCCACATTATTGGATTTTTAAAACTTATTTTCTTTCTTTTTAAAAAAATATATTTTATTGATTTTTTACAGAGAGGAAGGAAGAGGGATAGAAAGTCAAAAACATCAATGAGAAAGAAACTTCAATTGGCTGCCTCTTGCACACCCCTTACTGGGGATGTGCCCACAATAAAGGTACATGCCCTTGACCGGAATTGAACCTGGGACCTTTCAGTCCACAGACCTATGCTGTATCCACTGAGCCAAACTGGTTTTGGCTAAAACTTATTTTCTTCCTTTACATTTCAGTTTATGAAGTTTCTATTTACCCATTTTAAAGCTCATTGATACTTCCCTGGTGAGTTCATCAAAAGAATTGATTTTGATCACAAGGTATTTGATTTCTAGTATGTCTTCTGATTCTTTCTTTGGGCTTCCTTTCTTCAGCTTACATTACCTTTATGTTCTTGCAAATTGTCTACTTTTTCCACTATAACCCTTAGACTGTTAGTTATAATTATTTAAACTCCAGGTTTTATAGATCCAATATCTACATTTTGTCTAAATAGAATTTTGATTCTTGCTTTGTTTGTTTAGATTGTATCCACCCCCTCTCCCAATCCCCACAACCCTGGTCTTAGTAGTAGAGTTTTTTTTGCTGAAAGTCAAGCATAATATATCAGGTAATAAAAACTGAGGTAATAGGCTTCCTTTTTTATTTAGAAGAAACCAATGTTTCTTCTAAAACTTATCTTTATTGTTGAAAGTATTGCAAATGTCCCCTCTGTTGTTTTCCTCATTGACCCACTTTACACTGAACCCGCCCCTCCTAGACCTTCACCACACTATTATTGCCTGTGTCCAAGGGCCATGCATATGTGCATACAAGTTCCAGGGTTAATTTCTCCTGCCCCCTCCTCTCTCGACATTTATTACTATTCCATGCTTCTGTTCTTTTAGTGTGAGGTTTTATGTTATCTTACTAAGATGTTGGGTTGGGTTTAGTCTGCTTTAGCTTTAGGCTTCAAATCCTCCAGTGCCCTTGTTTTTTGTTTTATTTTGTGGGGTTTTTTTTGTGTTTTTTTTTTAAGTTGTCCCTGTGGGTTTTGAGTTTCCCTAAACACTCCTTCTTTAACAGAGTCTGAGCTCTGGGCTCTTTAAACTATATTCCAATGTTATACTTAAACCCTATTGTGAGAGGAGGAGGAAACATTCCATACTCATTCTTTTAGTCAGTCTATATCTCTGGTTTGTGATCTCAAGTGTTTCTCAGATTTTTCTTTTCTCCCTTAGGCAAGACAGAAAAGTAGATCAGCTATAGTAGGATAATTTCTCTTCACCCTGTCATATCAATCTCTGGTAAACTTTTTTTCTTGCTAGGCAAAAGTTTTTCTTTTAAAGTTAGAAAGAATACTCTGGGCATATATCAATGGTTTTCTTCTCCCATCCTTGCCAGAAACATGACTGCTTTTTTCTTTTCTTTTTTTTGTCTCTTCATCATGAGAATCTGGTTGCTTCCTAGGCATTAAAATTATGAAAAGGTTGGGGAGAAAAAGGAACCCTCATGCACTGCTGGTGGGAATGCAGGCTGGTGCAGCCACTGTGGAGAACAGTCTGGAGTTTCCTCAGAAAACTAAAAATGGAACTCCCATTTGACCCACTGATCCCACTTCTAGGGATATATCTGAAGAACCTAGAAACAGCAGTCAGAAAGAATATATACACCCCTATGTTCATAGCAGAACAATTTACCACAGCTCAGATTTGGAAACAGCCTAGGTGCCCATCAATAGATGAGTGGATTTAAAAACAGTGGTACATTTACACAATGGAATACTACACTTGGGTAAAAAAAGAAGGAATTCTTACTATTTACAACAGCATGGGATAGAATTGGAGAGCATTATGTTAAGTGAAATAAGCCAGTCAGAGAAAGGTAAGTATCAAATGATCTCACTCATTTATGGAATATAATGAACAACATAAACTGATGAACAAAAACATATCCAGAGACAGAGAAGCATTGATCAGACCCTCAAACCTCAGAGGGATGTAGGGGAGGGTGGGGTAAAGGGGAGAGATCAACTGAAGTACTTTTATGCACTCATATAAGCCTAACCAATGGACACAGATACCAGGGCGGTGAGGGCATGAGCAGCGGTGGGGTTGGGGGGTGGAAGGGGGTCATGGGGGAATAAGGACACACATGCAGTACTTTAATTAATAAAGAAAATATAGATAAAAAAGAAAAGATTGGGGAATCATCAGACTATGAAACCCAGAAATTTCTCATTCTTACACTAGCCTACACTTAGCCTGTAGCAATTTGTCAATATTAACTAAGTGTTTCTACCAATTGATAACCCTACTAGAGGCCCAGTGCACAACATTTGTGCATGGGGGTGGGGGTTGGGGGTCCCCTCAGCCCAGCCTGAACCTTCTTTATTCTGGGACTCCTCAGGGGATGGCCTGATCCCTAAACTGGCAGTCAGACATCCCTCATAATCTGGAACTGCTGGCTCCTAACTGCTCACCTATCTGCCTTCCTGGTTGCTCCTAACTGCCCTCTCCTATCAGCCTGGTTGCCACTAACTGCCCTCCCTAGCTGGCCTGGTCGCCCCTAACCACCTCTGCCTTGGACCCCCACCACTGTGGCTTTTTCCATGTGGGTGTGTGCATGAGCGTGGACCTGAGCGACACACACTCACACACCCACACAGAGTCCTTGGATGTCCAGAAGGATGTCCAGAAGATGTCTGATCTAATTAGAATATTACCCTTTTATTAGTATAGATAAGTATTTGTCATATGATTCTCTACTTTTCTATATGTACTTAAAATACTCCAGGATATTTTAAGCAAATAAAAAGTGGTCATGTTGCAGAAAAATGAAAGTTTTGAAATACAACCCGGTGGACTTGAAAGCAACAGCATTTGCATAAAAGGGCATAAGTTGCAGTTGGCAACAAAATTTGTTAGGATTGCTCGGTTAATATTCTTTTGTTGGAAAGGCATGGTTGACTAAAGGAGAAAAGGAAACCAGCCCAATAAAAGGGAATGTCTGATTGGGCCATTGCCACAGCAGAGAGGGGCAGATGTGGCAAAGGTTCAGGCTGTCCCACAGGCAAGGATGTCTGTGTGTATGGGACACCAAAGGACACCTGTCACACGTGAAACATAATTTGCTAACACAATTGCAGAGCTCAGGAAGAATCACTGGTTTTAAAACTATTATTTCCCTGACATGTAAAATAAACATACATATGAGTATGCATGCCCTCTTCTGATGTTCCCGTGCCCTCCACTTAATATTTGGCTATGGCCTTCTTTTCATGTCAACGAATTGGATGTACAGACATAATTTTTAACGGCTAAAATGTTATCCCTGATTGTTTGACATTACTATGGTTTACTTCACTAACCCTTTATTGTGGGCAGGTTGCTTCTGGTTTCCCCCGGCATCAATAATGACAGTAAACATAATTGCTTATTTGACTGTTTATTTAGGACACATTTACAGACATGGAACTCCTGGCCCAAAGCTAATTCACTTGAATTTTGATCCACATTTCCAAATTGACTTTCTAGTTTTGTTTATTGGTTTTAAGTCAGATTATACTCCCACAAATGGGTTAGGAGAAAACTGTTCAACGTGCCTTGGGCAAATTGCAAACTCTTGCTGAATTTAAGCCACCCCAGGGCGTAAGACCTGGAGGATCGGGCTGGAGGGTAAGTCCAGGGAGGCACAGGTGGCATGGCCGAGGGCCTTGTGTGGTTGCAGGCATGTGAGTATGTGTTGCTCAGGTCCACATTCATGCACACACCCACATGCCCTCACTCCTTCTCTGAACCCTCAGCCACCAGGAACCTCCGTGGAGCCTGTGAACTGGGATGCATCCAGTCCCAGCATCAAGCGAGTCTGAGAAAGTTTCCCCAGACTGACTCCCGCCCACACTGATAGGAGGTGGGACCAGGAGGATCCTGGCTGGAGGGTGAGATCCAGGGAGGCGTGGGTGGCATGCCAAGGACTCTGTGTGGGTGCTGGTGTGTGAGTGTGTGTCGCTCGGGTCCATGCTCATACACACACCCACATGCCCTCACTCCTGATCTGCACCCTCAGTCACCACGGCCCTGGCTGCCTCGGCCCCGCCCCCAACAGCCCTGGCCGCCTCAGCCACACCTCCCACAGCCCTAGCTGCCTCAGCCTCACCCCCAACAGCCCTGACCACCTCAGCCACACCTCCCACAGCCCTAGCTGCCTCAGCCCCACCCCCAACAGCCCTGACCACCTCAGCCGCACCACCCCCACGGCCATGGCCACCTCGGCCATGCCCCCAATGGCCCTGGCCACCTTGGCCCCACCTCCCATGGCCCTGGCCTCCTTGGCCCTGCCCCACTCCTGGGCTGGGTGCTCGCTGGCTGGCTCTGCCCTAGTTCCTGATTGGCTGGAGGGCATGGCTTGTGGGTGTAGAGAAGGTACGGTCAATTTGCATATTTTTTGGGGGAAAAAGAGCAAAAACAAAAACAAATAAACAAACAAACAAAAACCATACTATGCTGAGGCATGTAGCCTGATATTATAATTTAATATTCCTCTAAAATAGAATTCTTCCTTTAAAGGAACCAAAGTATGAAAGTGCAGCTGGGTCTGTGTAAACCTAATGCCTAGTCTGCAGAGACGTGTGGACATAGGTGTTTCAAAAGCAATTATGAAAAATACCTATACAGTTTATCATCCAAAGTTTACATATACTTTTAGATTGAATTTAAAATGGTATTTAGTATTTTTTAAAAATTGTAACAATACCTATATGTAACTGAATCATTCATTGATCAAGTTAGATTATTGTTTTTGTTAATAAACATGTAAAAATGCCCAACATTCATATATGTATATATTTAAAATATTTTTATTGATTTCAGAGAGGAAGGGAGAGGGAGAGAGAGAGAGAGAGAGAGAGAGAGAGAGAGAGAAGAGAGAGAAAGAAGAGAGAAACATCGATGATGAGAGAGAATTATTGATCAGCCTCTTCCTGCATGCCTCACACTGGGGTAGAGCCCACAACCTAGGCATGTGCTCTGACAGGGAATAGAACTGTGACCTCCTGGTTCATAGGTTGACACTCAGCCACTGAGCCACACTGGAGAGGCGGCCATTTTTATATTTTAAATGAAAATAGTGATTAAGCCCTAGCCTGTGGACTAAAGGGTCCCAGGTTTGATTCCAGGCAATGATTCTCTCTCATCACTGATGTTTCCATCTCTCTCTCTCCCTCTCCCTTCCTGAAATCATTAAAAATATATTTATTTTTAAAATAAAAATAATGATTAAGACATAGTTTAAACTTAATTTAAAATTCAACATTGAATTATTCATAATATAAAATAATTTTGTTATTAGTATTATACAGATGCCTATGTATAATCATATTATGCTTATTTATTCAATTAGTTAAAATTCTTTAACAAAGCATCTTTTCAGAGTTTTTTTATTATAAAATCATCAATTTATTAATTTTCACATTGTTATCTTTGAAAATCATTTTGCATTATATTTCATAGTATTATAGGGTATTTTTAATGTGAGACAGCTGAAAAAGTAATTGTGGTAAAGTTGGTAAAAAATCAGTTAAAATAAATGGAATTTAAATTACTTAGTAAGTCATTTGAAACTATTCCTCTTAAAGTTTTTGCATTTCAGATCTACCACTAGGTATCACTTCCAAATTATAAAACATATCACTATTTTATCAGAGAAAGAATTCAGCTGATGTATTTTCATTGCATAACTGATATGTCCAAGTTACCTGGTTGCCCAAAGTTCATTACTGGTGTAAGATAGATGGGTCCACATAGTGTTTTTCTGACCTAGATTGGAGTGTTTGTTTTTATGCTTATGATTGACTATACATTGAAATTATCATAGTGCTTTTATGTAAGCCCTCTTGAAATAGAGTGTCTTTTATTGTTGCACAATATAGTCAGTGATATTCACTGCAGTGTTGCTATATTAAGGTCTTGAAAGTTTCTTTTTAAAAATATTTTTCATTGATTTCATAGAGGAAGGGAGAGGGGGAGAGAGAAATAGAAACACCAATGATGAAAGAGAATCATTGATTATTTGCCTCCTGTATTGGATTGAACCCCAAACGAGGGCATGTGCCCGGAAGCAAATCGATCCAGGACCTACTAGTTCATAGGTTAGCGCTCAACCACGGGGCCACACTGGCTGGGTGAGAGCTTCCTTTTCAGAGTGAAGATAGGTCATAACAGTGAGCGTGACAGAACGGTGTGTTTTGCTTATAACATTCATTGAATGAAATCTAAAGTTAGAGAATAGCTATTATAACAAAAATGTTAAAAATAAGGCATAGATGTCTACTTTATTATAATGTGAAAGGAATCTAGTTGGATTGAAGAGAAAAAGCCTTCACAGGAGATTTGCTATACTTCTTTGTTTTAAGTATAAAGCCAAAGGAGACAGCGAGATAAAACAAGAGAAAGTTCTATCTAACACTTATAAGATATGCATTTTGCAATATAATATGACTAAATATCACACAAAGTAAGGTAATACATGACTGTGATATCAAGAGATTGGCAGTAGTCTATGGATTACAGTATTCTAGTAGGTTTACAGCTTCAGTATCAGTTCAAGAAAGCACAAATGAAAGAATGCTTCTGCAGTCCAACATCATAGACCATGTTAGAGGCTGAATAATGTGGGTCTCTTTTACACACACACACACACACACACACACACACACACACACACACACACAGACACACGGTTATTTATGTAACTATGTATAAGGAATTCTATAAACTTACCATTAAATTCATGCTATCCTTATTAACTAAATTATAGAGTTTATTAAAAAAATAATTATTGAGTGTTACCTATATTCTAGGTCGTAGGCTACCCTCATGGTGCTTATTTATACGTAGTGGGAGATGAGTAAATATTCAAGGAAACAAAAAATACAAAAGTTTATTTCAGCACTTTAAGGCAGGAGTGGTGAATGTCTGGCCCATAGGCGGCATAAGGTCTAAGAAGTCATTTGGTCTGACCCTACCAAGGGATTAGGGGTGAATTAATTAAATGTTTGACCAAATAAAACAGGCTATTTTTAAGTTGATGATTTTGTTTGGCTTGAGAATGATGTTATAAATATCTAAAAAGCCCTTGGCAGAAAAAGGTTCCCCACCCCTCCTTTAAGGGAAATGGAAAAGATAATGGTTTGAAGAGTTGGGTTTCTGCTAATGATTTACATGATCAAATGACTGGGTATTTTTGCATCAGCTCATGACCTCCCTCTTTTTGTTTGTATTTCCACTAATTTGGCATCCCTTCATCTTTGTACAACAGAATAGTATAAGTAGTCATGACTTATTTCAGTTCACAGGATTTGCCCAGTGTAGAAAGAAGTAGTTGTGCAAATGTAGCTATTTATGTTCTAAGTTTGAGAGGAATTCTTCCTTCCTTCCTTCCTTCCTTCTTCCTTCCTTCCTTCCTTCCTTCCTTCCTTCCTTCCTTCCTTCCTTCCTCCTTCCCTTCCCTTCCCTTCCCTTCCCTTCTTTCTTTCTTCCCTTCTTCCCTTCTTTCTTCCCTTCTTTCTTTCTTTCTTTCTTTCTTTCTTTCTTTCTTCCTTCCTTCCTTCTTCCTTCCTTCCTTCCTTCCTTCCTTCCTTCCTTCCTTCCTTCCTTTCTTTCTTCTCTCCTCTCCTCTCTCTCTCTCTCTTCCTTCTTCCTTCTTCCTTCCTTCCTTCTTTCTTTCTTTCTTTCTTTCTTTCTTTCTTTCTTTCTTTCTTTCTTTCTTTCTTTCTTTCTTTCTTTCTTTCTTTCTTTCTTTCTTTTCTCAGGTGCTTTCTTTTTCCTTACACTGCTTTTACTTTCACTTACATAACTTTGCTATTTATACAGTAAGGGGGGTGGGCCTGGAAGGAAATGACAGTTAATATTAGTCATCTCTACACTTTGCAAATGTTGATCTGCACATTCTAGGAAAGAATAGCAGTGACTTGGGGAAAATAATATTCCCACTAGGCAATGGTATGTTTATATATCATATCCCCTTGAAATTTTCTAAGTGATGGTGTGACAAAGTTATCTTTGGATCTCACCTAATAATTGGCTTGTTACCAGGGAACCAACCATGTGACTATATGTTGGAACTTTAGTTTCCACTTCCTGATTTTCAGGAAGGAGAGAGGGACTGGAAGTAGAATCAACTACCAAGGGCCAATAATTTAGTTAGCTATGCCTATGTTATGAAGCCTCCATAAAAACTCAAAAGGAGAAGGTTTGGAGAGCTTCCAGTTGGTGAACACATGGAAGTGCTAGGAGAGTGGCTCCTTAGAAGAGATAATGAGAGCTATGAGCCCCTTTTTCATACTTTGCACTATGCGTATTTTACATCTAGCTGTTCTTTTGATTAACTAACAAGTAAAATGTTTCTCTGAGTTCTGGGAGATGCTCTAGCAAATTAATGGACCTTCCAATCTATAGTTGGTAGGTAACAAGCAGAGGTGGTAACCTCAACTTATGACTGGCATCTGAAATGTGTGTGTGTGTGTGTGTGTGTGTGTGTGTGTGTGTGTGTGCGCGCGCAGTAAGGTGGTGGGAGCAGTCTTGCAGGATGAAACCCTTAATGTGTGGGATTTAATGTTATCTCCATGTAGGTCTGAATTTGAGTTGAATTATAGGATACTCAGCTGGTGTTTGAGAACCTCTAGACCAGTGGTCAGCAAACTCATTAGTCAACAGAACCAAATATCAACAGTATAATGATTGAAATTACTTTTGAGAGCCAATTTTTTTAAAACTTAAACTTCTTCTAACTCCACTTCTTCAAAATAGACTCACCCAGGCTGTGATATTTTGTGGAAGAGCTACACTCAAGGGGTCAAAGAGCTGCATGTGGCTCACGAGCTGCTGTTTGCCAACCACTGCTCTAGACATTGGAATTGAGTTCAGCATCTTTAATACCCTAAGTATATTTAATTCTCTGGATATTCTAGGAAGAATGTAATTGGAACACATAATCTAGAATTTTAAAAAAGGAAAGTACTTTAAAGTTTATTTGTATAATTCTTCTCACTCTAATTTAAAAATTATTAAAAGTGAGTCTTAAAGAGATTAACATGAAAGGTTACCCAAGGCTGATTTCCTGACCCTCAGTCTGTTACTATTTCCACCAAAACAGGTGCTTATTGCATTTGATTTTTTTTCCTTCTCAATATCTATATGTGTGTGGCTTATATCTTGTTTTCTCCACATCGCCTTTATCCACATTACTTTGTTTCTTTTATCCACAGTTTATTTTTACATTCTTCAGAAAGAAAGACCAGGATAGTCTAGTAATTCTTGGACCACTGCACTCAAACTAGTCCTTCTGTATAATAAAAGCCTAATATGCAAATGGACTGAATGGCAAAACAACCAGTGGAACAACTGGTTGCTATCACACATACTGACTACCAGGGGGCAGACACTCAACACAGGAGCTGCCCCCATTCTGCAGGCCCCAGGCCAGCCAAGGCATGTACCAGTCCCCCCCCCACCTCATCATCCTACTGGTCACCCACAGATTGGCCCTGATCACTGACCAGGCCTAGGGACCCTAACCAAGGAACCCTACCCTCTAGTTAGATATAAGAAAAAAGAAATAATTTCTTAATCATCTCTAGAGAGTATACATGATGGTGGTTAAAACTGAATGACAGCTATAATTATACTGAGTCTTTCAGTGTCTTACAGCTATAAAAGTGTGAATAGACATGTTAGTAAGTCTTCTTCTTTTAAGTAAGAATATATTAATGCAAGAGCCTGGTTCTAGATAACAGATTTACATTTTAAAAATCATATAAGTGAAAGAGTATCAAAAAATGCTGTTGTTATTTTTTACTTCATTCATATTTCTATTCATAATGCAAAACTCATTATATTACACTGACTTATCATAAATCATTAGATATTCCCTTTCCTACTATTTCATAACTATGTTTTTTTCCTTGCTTCATTTATCTACATGACTATACCAACATTTAAAGTTAGTTCTCAAAACTAATAGCATTGTTTCATTGCAAGAGCTCTTTCACTCCAGGGTAATTTTAAACAACACTACACTCTATAGCTCAGTTCATCTAAATGAGATATGTTGTTATGATGGAGGTAGTCAATAATCTTTCTAGAAATTTAAACACATTTCTCAAAAGACTCCTGAATCTATTATGAAGACCTGAGCATTTCTTATACTTATGCAACTTCAGAATGAATGGTTTAGTCATATTTTATATCCTTCTATGTAATAGTAAAACAGCTATGACTAGGATTTGAATACATTGAAAGCAACATAAAGCCTATGGCTATGTAAGTTTTATGTTATTACTATAGTGGAAAAACTGAAGTACATTTTTGTAGAAACATTCAAGCTGATAAAAGACTTTAAAATCATCTGGTTTAATGACTTCCAATCATTTCCTGACTTAGACACCTATTAAGAAAGTGGATATCCAATTTGTTAATGACCTCTTGTCACCTGTAGACAGCTAAAGAGTAAATGTACTTTAGGGATTGCCTAATGCAAGAATATTCTTTATATATATATCTTAGAAAGAACCATTTACCTAATGTTTTAAAAAAAAGGCTCAGGGACAGAGAACTCTTTTTTCAGTGTGGTCTATTCCATTGTTCTGGTTGGTTGAAAGTTCTTCATATCTTATTTATCTATACGTTCAAGCTAAGCTCAGGCCAGAGAAATAATGGTAATATTCAGTTGGTTGAAAGAGAGAATGATGCATTTCTTTTGAAAAAAGTTAGACTGAGTGAAAGTTATTGCTTTTTGATTTAGTGAAAGCTGAAATACATTTCATATTAATATCAAAATTGCTATAAAGATCTATTCATAACCTCTTAAATTTTTGAAATTTTGGCATGTTTATGCATATCTATACCCAGTTAGAAGTAAGCTTTGTTAGGCTAAAATTCAGATGTTAATAAAAATTAGGTTTCCATTATCAAATAAGTTAGGAAAACATAGATACTTTTGCTAATGAACCTTATACCCACAATTTATAAAGCACATCCTATATAATAAAAGCCTAAAATGCTAAGTGTCTGGTGGTTTGGTCATCTGTTCAGCCAATCAAAGTATAATATGCTAATGATATGCTAAGGTTGCTCAACCACTCACTATGATATGCATTGACCAACAGGGGCAGACACTCCGACTGATAGGTTAGCTTGCTTCTGAGGTGCGGCCGATTGGGAACTGAGCCAGATGGGCCCTGAAGCCCTCCGGCTGTCCCTCTGGGCTGGCCAACCTCCCACATCTTTCTCCAGCCCCAATAATGCACTGGTGGGGTCCCTTGGCCTGGCCTGTGCCCTCTTGCAATCTGGGACCTTTCAAGGGATATCAGAGAGCTGGTTTCAGCCCAATCCTACAGGCCAGGCTGAAGAACCCACTGCTGCACAAATTTGTGCACCAGGCTTCTAGTTAACATATAAAAGACTTTGAGAATTCATATGGACATGAAGCCTATCTAAATTTATTTAACCCAAGTTTCATAAATTTATGTGAACCAAAAACCTTTTAAATTTTTGAATAATTAGTAGCAGTTGGAGTAGCACTCAGTTCTATTTGAAAAATGCTGCTTTAAGCATCAATACTAACTTGGTTCCTTGGTCTGCCCAGTCTAGACACCAATATTACAACTTCAGTTGCCAGTTCTAATTGATTAGTTAAGATCTCTGCTAAATATAATATAAAGAGAGCTTGCTTAAATTAAAATAATGTAATAATTTACTTGCAAAAATTAGTTGAGCCCTAGCCAGTTTGGCTCAGTGAAAGATTATCGGTCTGTGGACTGATGGGTCCCATGTTCAATTATGGTCAAAGCACATACCTTGGTTGCAAGCTCAATCCCTGGTCCTGGCCTATGTGCATGCAGGAGAAAGCCAGTCGATGTGTCTCTTTCACATGGATGGATGTTTCTCTCTCTCTGTCTGTACCCCTCCCTTCCAATTTTTAAAAATCATTAGAAAAATATTCTTAGGTGTGAATTAACAACAAAAAATTAGTTGAGAATGATTGATTTTGCATAGTAGATGGAGAAGAGTGTATAATTGTTTGTTTTGTATGGGGATGTAAACAACAGCATGGAGAATATAGTCAATAATCCTATCTAATAACAGAGTATTATGCAAATTAACCATGCCTCTACTACACCCACAAGCCATGCCCACCAGCCAATTAGGAGCAGGTACGCAAATTAACTGAACCAAGATGACTGGAGAGACAGAGCAAGCAGGAAGCTTGGGTTTCCCCAGCAAAGGAGTAAGCCAAGCTTTCCACCTTCCCAGGCAGACCCAGCCCTCCACTCAAGGCTACAAAGTTTCAATTATATAAGTTAAATAAATCCCAACAAAAATGGTGGCAGCCACAGAGCTGGAGAGAGGAAGAGGCTTGAGTTGCCCCTGGTGATGGAGGAAGCCAAGCCCTGGCCTGTCTTAGCCTCCTCCACTCAAGGCTACAAAGTTTTAATTATAGAAGATAAATAAATCCCAGATACCAGGGCCTCTGCTGGGGTCACTGGAGGGCATGGTTGGCCTGCAAACCATTACAGGCCCCTTTCCCATGCCATCCTCTGCCCCAAGGGAATCCCAACCATCATCTGGGCCACCCTTCAGGGCAAACCAGCTGGCTCCCACCTATGCACCTGAGTAATATGCAAATTGACCATCACACCAACAAACAAGATGGCTGCCAGAAGTTGGCCAGCAGTGGAGGGCAGTTAGAAGGAAGTAGGTCTGCAAGGGAGGGCAGTTGTGGGTGATCAGGCCAGCAGGGGAAGACAGTTGGGAGGGACCAGACCTGAAATGGAGAGCAGTTGGGGGTGATTAAGCCTGCAGGGGAGGGCAGTTATGGGTGACCAAGCTAGCAGAGGAGGGAAGTTGAGGGCAACTGGGCCTGCAGGGAAGGGCAGTTGTGGGGCACCCAGGCCTACAGGGGAGAACAGTTGCGGGGGACCAGGGCTGAAGGGGAGGGCAGTTAGGGTGACCAGGCCTGCAGGGGAGGGCAGTTAGGGGCAAACAGGCTGGCAAGAGAGCAGTTAGGCATCAATAAAGCTGGCAGGGGAGTGATTATGGGGTGATCAATCTGGCAGGCAGAAGCAGTTAGGGGCAATCAGGAAGGCAGGCAGGTGAACTGTTGGGAGCCAACAGTCCTGGATTGTGGAAGGGATGTCTGACTGCGCACTAAGGCTTGATCTTGGGGTCAGGATTGAGGAGTCAAGATTGAAGAGGGTGCAGGTTGGGCTGAGGGACACACACCCCCATGCATGAATTTTGTGCACCAGGCCTCTAGTATTATAGTAATGATGTGTGGTGCCAGGTGGGTACTAGACTTATGTTCTATTTAGTTTACTTTAAATTTTTCATAGTATCTATATTATTTTGCCAGTAATGTATTCCCCAGTGTTCAAAGCAGGCTTTTGCTGTCACTTCTGATTTTCTTAATCCATCCAGTTAGATAAAAATAGCCCTCAATTTGAGAGGCACCAAGATGGCGGCATAGGTAAACACCTATTGTGCTGCGCCGCACAACAATTCCAAAACTACAACATAACAACAAAGCAAACATCATCCAGAATCACCGGAAAGCTGGCTGAGTGAAAATTCCACAAATAAAAGTAAAGGTGGGACACTGAGACTCAGAAGAGTGGTGGAACGCATCCTTGAAGATACATGCAGAATCAGAGGTTAGGAGCCTTGAGCGCGCGCAGGCTGTAGGGCTGGCAGCAGCAATCCTGGCTGGATCTCTCCAATGGGGAGGGTGGAGACATCCCACTGCACAGATTCCCAGTGCCAGGCGAGGTCCGAGGTCCAGGGCACGCACCCTAAAAGGGCATGGCAGAGGTCTCCTAGTTTGAGGAGAGTGCATGTAGCTTAGAACAGCAGATTGTGCGCGTAAAGTGCGCGAAAGCACAGATGTGCAACATGCTACCTCATTCGGGAGACCACCGGACAGCTTTGTTTTACAAACCTGGACGAGACTTTGGGTGTGCAGACTCATTTGGGGAGCAGCAGCATTGTCTGACAACGGTAGAGACTGGCGGCGGCTTTCTCTTGCAGGTGCCTGCAGCCATTACCACCCAACACAGAGACCCGTGTGACGCATAGGACTTACCTCACATTGACGCTGCCTGCTCATCTCAGAGACTCCGCCCATCCAACCTGAACACAGCTCACCTCCACACCCAATTGGCCTGGAGGTCAAACCCTCCTAGTGCTAACAACAATTAGCTGGGCTTAACTCCAACAATACTGTACAACCCATAAAGAATTGCAGTAAGAGTATCCACCTCAGGTAACTGGGGAGGCTGAGCCACTATCGCTTAGAGGACATCTACTGCACAAAGCTAATGGACCAACTCATGAAAGCAGCCAACATTCAGAGACATGGAAAGAAATAAGATGTGAAAGAAATGGAGGGAAAAAAACGATTGGACATAGAATTCAAAACCATGGTTATAAGGCTTTTCAAGAGGCTCCTAGAAAAGGCCAAGAACTACAAGGAAATAAACAAGACCTATGAGGAAATGAACAAGACCTACAAGGAAATGAATGAGACCTACAAGGAAATGAATAAGACCTACGAGGATATGAACAAGATCCTCAAGGATATGAAAAAAGACCAACTAGAAATCATGCATACACTGACTGAAATAAAAATATTACACAAAGTCCTAAAAGCAGTCCAAAGGGCCACAAGAACCAAGTCAAAGATTTGAAATACAAAGAAGCAAAATCCACTCGGGTGGAAAAGCAAGAAACAAAAAGAATCCAGATAATTGAAGATAGTGTAAGGGGCCTCTGGAACAACCTCAAGGATGCCAACATCAGAATTATTGGGGTGCCAGAAAAAGAGAGAGAGCAAGGTAATGAAAACCTACTTGAAGAAATAGTGACTAAAAACTTCCCCCACCTGGTGAAAGAAACTGACTTAAAAGCCCAAGAAGTACACAGAACCCCAAAATATAGGAATTTAAAGAGGACCACACCAAGACACATCATAATTAAAATGCCAAGAGCAAAAGATAAAGATAGAATATTAAAAGCAGCAAGAGAAAAACATTTAGTTACCTATAAGGGAGCACCCATACAAATGTCAGTGGATTTCTCAACAGAAACGATGCAGGCCAGAGGGGAGTGGCAAGAAATATTCAAAGTGATGAGTAGCAAGAATCTACAACCAAGATTACTCTATCAAGCAAAGCTATCATGCAGAATTGAAGGTCAGATAAAGTGCTTCACAGATAGGAAAAAGCTAAAGGAGTTCATCACTGCCAAACCAATATTATATGGAATGCTAAAAGATATTCTTTAAGAAGAGGAAGAAGAAAAAGGTAAAAATATAAATTATGAACAACGAATACACATCTATCAACAAACAAATCTATAAATCAAGGGAATTAATCTGATGAGCAGGATAAACTGCTGAATATAACAGAATCATGGACATAGAGAGGGAATGGACTGACAATTCTTGGGGAGAAAAGGTGTGTGGGAAGAGACTGGACAAAAATCTTGCAACAATGGGAGAGGAGAGTGTGTGGGGGGAATTGAGGGTGGAGAGTGGGATGGGTACAGAGTGGAGGAGAGCTATAGGGGGATAAAAAAAGAGGGAACAATGTAATTAATAAACTGAACAAAAAAGACACTTACATAACAGGAAAAAAATAGCCCTCAATTTGAAACTGTAATAATTTGTATTATATTTATAAAATATTATTATTCTGTTTACTTTTGTGAATTCCCCCATTTTCTTGTCCTCTTTGGATTATAAACTCCTTTATTGTTTTAAACTACACAATGATAGGGTTTCGTTTTCCACACAATTTATAATTTGATAGCAACTATCTGCTTTTTTATAATTGTGCCTCCTCATAAAAAAGTTTTTATTCTTTTAGTTGATATTAAATGCATGATAATCACTCTTCAAATTAAAGTATAGATTATTTATAATCCAGAAAATATGATCATTATTTTTCTTAATAATACAATTTTCAGACATGTTTTAGCTCTTTGTTATTCTTTCTTAATGCATCTCCTTTTGTCCTACCTAGAGAATGCTAAGATCATAGATTTGGTGTTTGTAATTCATATGGATCTCTTTGTACTTACCTATATATGCTTGAATTCCTAAGCAATCTGAAAAATTGCTTATTTTTATAAAAATGATATTTAATGAGTGCATTTTTCTTCAACCTACTGTTAGCATTATATGTGAAATGTATTCATGTTAATACATACAACTCTAATTAATTTGCATTTTCTATGCTATAGTATTAAATTATCTGTATGTGTCAAGATGTATTTTTCTCTATTCCTCTTGATAAACAGTAATGTTTATTAAGCCTTTTACTTTTTATTTATTTATATATAGTTTTGCTATTTAGAAAAAATGCAGATCTAATACTCTTGTGCCTATCTCCTTGTATGTATGTGTTTATAGAGTAAAATTTAAGGATTATACGGTGTGTATTTAAATTTACAACATATGGTCAAACTGCCAACATTATTAAATTATTCTCTGTGATTTTATTTTATATATCAAATCTATATTTGCCTCAGAAAGGGTTCATTGTATTCCTCTAATTCACTCCTTCTCCACTTTGGGCATATGTAGGAAAATTGAATGGTCTCAACCAGACTACAAAACCTGAAATAATTCATCATGATCAGATCTGCCCTTCAAGAAAAGTTAAGGGAAGTCCTTCACACAGAAGGAAAATGACACAGATGAAAAAATAGATTTTATTCTAAGGGATGTAGGGATACTGACTAAAATGAAGCATGAGATGAGTTCCTGTGGTTTTCTAGGATTTACCAACCCCCTAAAGGATTTTTTTAAAAAATACTTGATTTACTCTTTGTGCTATGAAATCCTGTGGGTTTTGACAAATGCATAATGCCATGTATTCACAATTACTGTATCATACAGAATACTTCCACCAAACTAAGAAATGTCCTTTCACCACTACCACCTCATACCCTTCACCATGATTATTTTATCCTCTCCATAATTTTTTCCCAGAATATCATATAAATGGAATCAAACAGTATGTAGCCATTTAAGACTGGTCTTTTTCCTATAGCAATATGAAATTAAGAATCATTAATGAAGTTGTAAGAATTGATAGGTAATTCCTTTCTACTTATGAATAGTAGTCTGCTGTATGAATATACCAAAGTTGTTTATCAGTTGGCCCTTTGAAGGGACATCTGGTGGCTTATAGATTTTGGTGACTATAAGTAAAGCTGCATTCACATGCAGGTTTTATTGTGTACCTAAGTTTTCAATCAGTTATGTAATTACCTAGGAGTGCAATTGTCGGATCATCTGATAAGATTATGCCTTGGTTTATGCCAAACTGTCTTCCACAGTGGCTGAGGACCACTTGCATTTCACCAGCAATGGATGACGTGTTCTGTTGCTTCCAGTTCTCATCAGTAATTGTTTTTACCTGTTTTGGGGTTTTAGCCATTCTAATTGGTTTAGAGTGGTATGCCTTTGTGATTTTAATTTCCCTAATGAAAAATTATGTTGAGTATCTTTTCATATACTTTGAATTAAAGTCAATTTTAGCTTCAGGCTGAAGAGAAATTTCCCTTTGCCTAGAACTTGAATCACTTACAATAAGAGGTTATCAGAGATAACGTCTTTTGATTATAGGGCAGGGCACACTTCTATTTACTAAATGTCTATTCTGCTTATTATCCTGCAATGACTGTTTGAAGCTCTCAAGGAGCACTACCTCATCCCTAGCTCTAGATAGCTTATATACTGATGTTCCCTTCTAGCTCTGAATCTCTGTGCATGTGGGGCTCTGACTGTCTTGTGTGGGTGGTGTTCCCATATATTTGTATGTATTAAATATCATTATTTTCTCTTGCTAATCTGCCTCATGTCTGATTGATTATTGGACTGGCCAGAACATGCTGATAGTAGAAGGAAGTTTGCTTCCCCTCCACAAAAGCATATGATAGGTTAAAAAATATACAATACCTCTTGAGGCCTAAGCACTATTGTTTCATCCCATATTCCATTAGTCAAAGCAAGTCAAATGGTCAGATCCATAGCCAGGTAATGGAGGATATGTACTGCCTAAGATGAGGCCATAGCCAGTTTGTCCATGAAGAAGAGGTGAAGAATCAGGACAAGAAAGTGCCATACTGCAGAAACCGGTTTGGCTCAGTGGTAGAGCCTCGGCCTTTGGACTGAAAGGTCCCGGGTTCGATTCCGGTCAAGGGCATGTACCTTGGCTGCGGGCACATCTCCAGTAGGGGGTGTGCAAGAGGCAGCTGATCGATGTTTCTCTCGCATCGATGTTTCTGACTCTCTATCCCTCTCTCTTCCTCTCTGTAAAAAATCAATAAAATATATTTAAAAAAATTTAAAAAAAGAAAGTGCCATACACTTTTATTTTTTTATTTTTATTTTCTATCCTGGATTTTTTAAAATTTCTTTATTGATTAAGGTGTTAGATAAGTGTACACCTTCCTTTGCATATGATGTTCTCTCTGCCTTTGTAATCTTCAGTCACTACCTTAATAATCTGGTAAACATTTGATCATTATTCATCATGCAGTTAAATACCATCGTTTTCTCTTTTTAAATGGGCAGATAAAATTTCCTCTTTTTCTTTGCTGACATAATTCTTTTTACATTTTTCTTTGATAGTTGTTTCATTAAATCATTAAAGTGCAGAAAGACTTGTGTCCAATTTACCTGAATCCTCCACTAAGCTCAAGTAGAGGATTCTTTAGATTACTGGAAGGATACATATTTCCTTTGCTGGACCCATGGTATTCATTCTTTCAAACTGTTGAAAGGTTAGATGAATTTAACTATAAATGGCTGGACAATATCTATGGTCATATCTCTGACGTATTAAACATTATTATGAATAAGAAGATTACAGGAAAAATAGAAGGGAACTATTTTGTGTTTTTTTCCATAAGACCCAAATTAGTTATATTGTTGCTTATGACTTTTAAGAATATAGTGTCTATAGGTCTGTTGACAAATTGATACACCAATCTTTGAGAAGAAGATGCATTGCACAAATGCAAAAAGAGAGGTTTTATAATTATGGAAGCTCCTCATCTATATACATAAAAGTCTAAGCAACCCTTATGATGAAACTGGAACAATCAGTCACTCTGATGTGCAATGACCACCAGGAGGCAGATGATCAATGCAGGAGCTGCCCCCAGCCTGCAGGCCCCAATTGCCAATGGGACCTGTCAGCAAACCTCCTGGTCCCTCCCCCTGGCTGGCAAGCACCAAGGCAGGGACAGGGAACCATGGGTGGGTAGTGGTGGACGTGGCCCCTTTACCAGGGGAGCTGAGGGCCGGCTCCCTCCTTGGAGCCAGTGGCCAACCTCCTAGGTCCCTCCCCTGTTTCTTTCCCCACTGCCTGCCGGTAGACCCTTTTCACCAGATCGGAGCTGGGCCAGGCTTGGACGAGGAACTGGGGTGGGTGGTAAGGGAAGGAGGAGGTGGGGAGGCAAGGAACCTGATTGGCCCTGATTACAGGCCAGGCCTAAGGACCCCACCCAGGCACGAATTTTGTGCACTGAGCCTCTAGTAGATGGATAGGATACTGGACAGTAAGACATTAAAATACAGGAGAGAGATGTCTGCTGAAGTTTATGTTGTGAGTACACCCTTATCTTCATTACTCAACAAGATAATTTTAATTCTTCTTGCTTCTCTTTAATCTTTATTCGACCATCAAAATAAGTCAGGAAGCAAAAATCAGAGAAAATCTCTGAACTAAAAAAAAATTAGCAATTTTATTTCATTTTGTTAAAATAGAGAACTGCATCTAGATGGTGTCCTTTGGAAAAATGATTATATCTGTGATAAGTGATGAAGCTGAAATGTATGGTGTGGTGGAATTATATTTATCACTGAAATCATCAACCAACTTGTAACTAAGGTGGATAGCTTAATCTCATGAGTAAAAACAAAAACTGAAAAGCAAATTACTAAATCACTAAACTACTATAAATACATATAGATACATATGTTGGTTTCTACTTGTGATTTTTACATAATTCAGTTTCATGCCTTAGGTACTTCACACTCAAATCAAAGTGATTTAAAAAGAATATGGAAGCTTCTAGACCCTTATTAGCAATTATAGTATTGAAGAGTATACAAAGTATTTTAAATTTATTCAAAATTTTTACATTATTTTGTTCTATTACCTTTCCTAATAAGGTAACCCTTTTTATATTTTTAAGTTTTAAGTTATAAATATAAAAACATTGACATCACATGAGGGTTTTTACTTGAATATTGAATCAATGACTATAACTAAGTAGATTTCAGTCAGGCTACAAATCTAACAGTAAGTAAAATTAATAAGAACCACTAAGTTACTGGAATTATGGTTCTAACTGATTTATAATGGTGCACAGGTATTAGTTGCTATTGTAAAGTATTAAATTTACTCATTAGAAGATGAATATATTACAATTTGTTTTTGATTTAAACATATATACATCATACAAATGAGTCCTATTATGATCTTTCTCTCTTCCCCAAACTCATGTTTTATTTTTAATCTTTAGCATATTGTTTCTTACACAATTTTTTTCAAAAATATTTTATTATATATAATTTAATATTAGCATTTATCAACATAATAAAACTGTCAAAGGACATTTTAGATATGGTTTATTGAGAAGCATATAAATATATCCTCAAGGAAAAAAGTACTACTTTATAATAATTTAGAAGCCCATCATTCTGAATGTTCTTTACATAGAACTAAGCATTGAAAATGTGCGCTAATTTGAAGATATAGACTAGTAAACAAAAATATATAAAATTATTTAGTTATTTATGAAACTATCTGGTAAAGGTCTCTGTCTTGAATTAGCCTGCATTAAAGACCACAAGGTAATTAATTGCAAAGCATCTTTAATATTAGCATTATGGTCATTGTCTCCATTACAATCATGATGCCTTTGAGTTGAATAATATATACTACATCACAGAATTACTCAGATCGCTCTGCCTCCTTCTTGGCCTGGTGAAGTGGAGTTACCAATTGGAGCAAGATTTAATTTAGGCCCATGAGAATAGGCTGGAGAAATAGTTTATAACAATGACTATCTCCAAATTTCCATCTTTAACATTACAGCCACTGAGCTCAATCACTCACTTCATTACTCCTTCCCACAGAACTTAGAGAGTCTCTACCCAACCTGAACAAATGCATCAGCAAAGGACCTGGAGTGGATGGCTTTGTTGTCCTGTTTGCTACTGATCTTGTGTTTTCTGTGTGTACAAAACACCTGGCTATGCTTCCCCAGAGCTCAACTGGGTGTGATGGCCTCCCCACAGAGCACAGTGTAGTCAGGTGATAATTAGAGCCGTTTATAAGAGTCACATGTATTTTTAAGCATTTGCTTATTTGCTTATTTAGAAAGTTGATCTAAAAGTTTTCTTCTGATATAAATAGTAAATATAGAAATTAAGTTGACTTTCACATATTTACCCAGAGAAATGAGATTAGAAATAAGTCAGATCATTCAATGACTCTTAGAATTTCTGATCAGATGTGGAGGCCATCACTTGCACTTACTTTCCACTGGTTAAAACTACATGGACAAGTACCACTTCACCGGGTCTGGGAAGAATCCTCCTTCCTCTATAAGTCACATGGATAGGAGTCAGAAAATGTGGCATGGTTCTGCTTGAGTTAAAATAGGTGCAAAAACACAAATATTTTTGGAATAAGACAATTTGGACATTTGTGAACATACCAAAAATTAATATATAGTCTTTGAGTTGGTAGCAGAAACTCTTGTTAAGGATAATAATTGAAATTATTTTTCGGAACAATCTTATAATAGAAAATATTTTAAGTCACATATTGCTTTTAGACTAGCACCAGATTCAGATTTTGCTTTGTTTTTATGGCAACACAATTATTTATATTATTGAAAAAAAAAAAAGATGAGCTGTGGATTGCAAATTGTACCCAAAGGTTATCACATGTGCTGGAATATTTAAAATGTATTCTGCAAGAGTCCCTGCTATTGCCACAGGCCCTCCCTAGGTGGGCAAGGCTCTGGTCTGGAAACCAGGCCATCTTGAAGGGAGAGTTGGCAGCTTCTAGGAGCAAAGCTTCACCACCACACAGACATGACCTCAGACCTGTGCAGTGAGTTGCAAACCAAAGGGACCTTTCATGCAACCCTGGCTGTGTGCTCCAGGATCTCACAGAAAGTTGCACACCGAGAGACTGTGCCAGGGCCCTCGCCAACTCTAAGCCCCTGCAGCTGACACCTGTGGGACCAGATCCATGGGAGAAGAGAGTACATCTCAGAACAGAGATAATCAAAGTGTGAGACTGAAGGGAGACCCAGCCTCTAGGCTAAGGAGTCCCTGACCACTGGACTACTAGAGGCTTCAACCACTTGAACCTCAATCTGGTTGCCCAGGGTCAAAAGGGGACAGTGACTCACATTCACCTGCACTAGAGCAGCTTCCAGGAGACTCAGGATATACACACCAAGGGACCAGATTCAACATCAGAGTTTATATATTTACTGGAATCCTGATGCAAAAACTCATGCACGGGTGGGGTCCTGCTGGCCCACCACAATGGGGGCAGGGGGCATGGGAGCTTGGCCAGCTGGGTCTACCTCAGATGATCAGGTAGGGCTGGCCGCGGGGAGGAGGTTGGGAGGGACAATTGAGGCCACAATTGTGCTGGTTGGCCACTGCAGTGTATGTCATAGCAACTGGTCCTTCCTGTCGTTCTGTTGATCTGGTTGCTTGGCTTTTATATATATAAATAGGCATAGTCCATGGACATGGGCAGTAGGGTAGGATAGGAGTCAAAAAATGTGGGTACATGAGGGGTAGGGACTGAGAGAATGGGGATAAAGAGAAGGGAGAGAGGAGATATCTGTAATACTATCAACAATAAAAAGTGTATTTTAAAAATATTCAGATAAATATTTACTGATTTTTTTTTAAAAAAAAAACCTTGATCTTTTGGAGCTTTTTATTGTTTTATTCTTTTGCTGTTTTTATTTTTTTAAAAAATCTTTATTGTAAAAAGTATTATATAGGGACCTCTTGGATCTTTGTATGGAAATCAGATGTTACAATAGTGACATTTAAACATCTTAGTGTTGGAAAGTGGGAGTCAGGCAGGAAGGCAAAACCTTAATTAAGCAATGCCTACTTAGTCTGAATCCTAAAGCAACAGGATACTCACTTCATTTCAGCACATGGGACAGAGAACAAAGACTAAGCATAAATTTCTATCAGGATTTACTCCTGCTCTGGTCTCAGCCTGTTTTTGTTCTGTCCTCATCTCCTGCCCTGGTCCAGGCTCCAAGTGAGGATCAGTGTATTGTCCATCATCAGAGTGCTCTGAAGAGCGTCCACAGATTTTGGGGACATCCTCAGTCAAACAGTGAAGACAATTCCCCATGGGGGGACATGGTGACCAGCCAGGTGAGGGGTGGCAACATTTGTATGCACTCGGATCAGGCAAATTTTAAGTGGCATGATTAAAAATATTAAGGTGACCCCCCTGAGTTTGAGAAGTGCATTCCTGTGAGTAAAACAATTTAAATAATTAAAATTTCAAATTGAGAAAAAACAAACAAAAATAAAACATATTATTTATATGTATCCCAATAGTTTCTTATTACTTGGTACTCTTATTAGTTGTTGTTGGTCAGATAATCTAAGAGCTAACTATTCCTAGCATCTTTATCAGGTTCTAATCTTGAAATATTAAGATAAAGTAATAAAACTAAATATATTCTCATGTAAGTTGCAGCTAAAGTTGTCCATGGTTACATTTCTAGCAGATTAGATGAAAATGTGAGGGGAAGTCAGCTTGAGAGTCTTATGTATATTTTTCTACAGACTTTTGATAAATGAGATAAAAGTCTCATTTATTTTTGACCTCACTCCATTCCTGCTTTTGAATGTCTCAAACAGTTTTCATACTAGGATCTGAAATCTTCTTCCAATCAGGGGAAAACAAGATATTGAAGAAAGCATAAAAAAATAGGATCTTGATGATATTGTTAAGAGGCTGTATAAATGCTTAGAATAATTTATTTTCATATTTCTTTTTATGTGAGAGAAATATCCTCCCCTCCCCATCTTGTTTAACTCATTGTTACTTTTATTCACAAGCATTGCTATCTGGTACATTTTTATCAGGAACTTATCAAATATTAAAACTATTTTTGGTTCTACCAAAATTAAAACTACCTCTGTAAGCATTTGGCTATTTTGCAGAAAAAGAATTATGATTTCCACCAATTTCTATGAAACTAAAATCTAGTTCATTTCCATGAATCAATGCCTTCCTTGAGGATCTCACTTTTCTCACAAATTTTCATCTATGTGAGATACATATATATATATATATTAATATACATCTTATAGTAATAGAAAGTCATTATTTTAGATAATATCAAGATAATATCAAAGCATTATCAATATAAAGTATATTAATTCAAAATACTATTTCTTTTTATTTTTTAAACATGGAACACTTCATGAATTTGCATGTCATCCTTGTGCAGGGGCCATGCTAATCTCTGTATAGTTCCAATTTCAGTATATGTGTTGCAAAGTAAGCACAAAAATACTGTTTATTTTTCTCACTAGTTTTATATAAACACTAGAGGCCCAATGCACAAAGATTTGTGCAAGAACAGGCCTTCCTTCCCCTGGCTGCCTGTACTGCCTTCCCTCTGGCAGGAGCTGCCTTTCTGCCTTCGCTCCGGCCTGTAGCTGCCTTCTGCCTCTCACCTTGTCATATCAATTTGCATATTTCTTCCTTTTTGGCGGTGGATGCTATCATCTTTGTCTCGGATTTATGGTCAATTTGCACATTCTGTCCTTATTAGATAGGATAATTAGATATACGCTTCTCTCCTAGAGAAATTGATCAACATGAATATAAGCACAACTTCATAAAAGCCTGGCATACTTTACAACTGCTTTCGTAATAATAAAATTCTCAAAAAATCCTAAAACACTTGATTTAGAGCATATTGATCTAGTGTTTATTCAAATGTTACTAAGTAATGTATTTTCTTTGCCTGTGGTGATGTACAAATTGTATCTTTTTAAAATGAATAATAGCTTTTTCAATTCAAAAAATGGCTTTCTTCATTTCTGCCAGTGTTTGGATTAAGCTGGGTTTATGAAGCAAAGCAAAGAGTGAACTAGCATGCTTAGTCCAGATGCTTAGTTCAAACTTCCAAAATATCTTTCTTTAAAAATATTTTATCTTATTTTAAAAACATTTTATATTTGTTAGAATATTCATTTCTTTTTTACTTTAAAGACATTTTAAATTTTCAATTATAGTTAAAATAAAATACTAGAGGCCTAGTGCACGAAATTTGTGCACGGGGGGCGGGGGGGAGGGTGTTGGTGAGAGGTGGTGTTCCTCAGCCCAGACTGCACCCTCTCCAATCTGGGATTGTTCTCCCAATCAAGGACTGTTGGCTCCCAACTGCTTGCCTGCCTGCCTTCCTGATTGCTCCTAACCACTTCTGCCTGCCAGCCTGATCACCCTCTAACCTTTATCCTGCCAGCCTGATTGATGCCTAACTGCTCCCTGCCAGATTGTTTGCCCCAAACTGCCCTACCCTGCAGGCCTGGTCACTCTTAACTGCCCTCTCCTGCAGACCTGGTCCCCCCAATTGCTCTCCCCTGCAGGCCTGGGTCTCCCCCAACTGCCCTTCCCTTCAGGCTCGGTTGTCCCCAACTTCCCTTCTCAGCCAGCCTGGCCACCCCTAACTGCCCTCCTCTGGAGGCTTGATCACCCCCAACTACCCTCCCTTGCAGGCCTGGTCCCTCCCAACTGCCCTCCCCTGCTGGCCATCTTGTGGCGACATGGGGGCAGGATCTTTGACCACATGGGCGCAGACCTCTTGTACGTTGGAGTGATGGTCAATTTGCATATTACTATTTTATTAGATAGGATATTTTTACATTTTTTTTATTGATTTTAGAGAGAGAGGATGGGAAAGGAATAGAAGAGATAAAAACATCAATAAGAGAGAAATTTCAGTTGTTTGCCTCCTGCACGCCTTCTACTGGGGATTGAGCGTTGCAACCTGAGCATGTGCCCCAACCAAGAACTGAACCAGGGATCACTTGGTTCCTGGGTCAACACTCAAGCACTGAGCCACACTGGGTGGGCTGATATACAATATTATATGTATTTCAGGCATACAACACAGTGATTAGACATTATATAACTTAGTAAACTTCTATGACTTAGTAAAGTGATCACCCCGACAAATCTAATACCCATCTGACATAGTTATTCCAATATTATTTAATCTATTTCCTATTTGTACTGTACATCCCTATGACTGTTCTATAACTGTATTAGGTAGTTAGATAGGCATGAGCAGACTAGAAAGGATATGCCAGGGGCAGGGGGGAGAGCCCTGGGTGCCTAGGTACAGGAGAAACTACAAGCCCTTACAGAACCACTCCCTTAAGCATGAACACCTGGAAATGACATCCAGGCCTCAGCTGTGTTTCAGCTCCATGTCCAGAGAAGCACCAAAATCAGACGGAACAATGCCATGGCTGACATCAGGACCAACTGCATTGACTAATGACCCTCAGTGGAGACCAAGACCCTCAGCGGTCATACCAGGGAAGCAGATTAATTTTTTATTTAGACCCTCCCCTAAGATTTCCAGATAAAAGCCTAATTGATAGGGAACCTAGGCATACTGTGTCTCATTTTCTGGAGTCCACCTGTGCCTTTCCGCTCACTTTTGTGTCTCAGGGCCCTTCTTTCGCTTCTGTAACTTGTTTCCTGAGCCCATTTCTTCTACAGCTCAATTCTTTTACCTCTGTGACTTTCTAAATATTTTTTTCTTATAGTTTGCGTCTTGCCTCTGAATTCTTTTTTAGCCAGAACTCAAGTACAGAGGCTGCTAAACCAAGGTCTAACACCTGGAGCTGGCTGCTAACATAACTAGTAACGTGTACTATTTAATTCCTTCACTTTTTCACCCAATCTCCCAACCCTATTCCCATCTGGCAAACCATGAAAATATTCTCTGTTTCTATGAGTTTGTTTCTGTTCTGCTTGCTTTTTTTTTTTAGAGTCTATAATATTTTCAAAACTTGTTACATATGAGTCTAAGAACAAATTTGTTTGTTAGAAATATTGATTTTGTTTAGTAGGTGAGGAAATTGGAATTCAAAGATGGCAGTTGATAAAACTCATCTAGCCATTATGAGGTGCAGAGTTAAATTTGAACTTTTGGATCTTAGCCCTGCGATCTTTTGAAGGTGAGAAGAGTTTTGTGAATAAATTATTTGTAAACATTTTCAAGATTTTATTCTTGTCTAACTTCTGGGATTTTCCTATGATATATTTGTTAGTAGGTACCTTTATATTTATCCTATGTGGAATTTATTGAGCTTCTTAGATGTATATGTTATAATTTTTCAAAATATCTGGGTATTTTTCAGTCATGATTTCTTCCAGGACTTTTTTTTTTCCTGCCTCTGCTCTGGACTCTCCTTCCAGTGGTCCCATTACATGCATATGTGTATGTTAGTGTTCTTAATTATTACTTCCAAGTCTTTTGCTGATAAATCTGACACACCTGGACTTTCTTATAAGGACTTTCTATTTGTTAGTGACTCACTAAATTATTTTGGTGAAATCTATCCCAGCCCCCTATCCTGAGTCCCCACCCCACACAATGTTCAGCCACTGATGTAGGAATGGGTATGCCAACAGTCACCGTGGAAAGAAAGCTGCATTGGGAAGAATCTGTCTTTTTTTTTTTGTGCTGGATATCCTTAGATTTTAAATTCTACTAGTTGCCAGCTGATTGATATATTATTTTCAACAATGTCCTGGGCCATAAATTGGTCCACATACTAATCCAATCAAAATCTAGGTTTTTTTTTTTTTTAAAGATATAGCTTTTGAGGTCAATGCTTGATTTTTGTTCTGACCCCAAAAGGATTCTTCCCATCCGTCTTATTTTCTGAAATACATTCTGAAACCCGGCCCACCTACAGTTTAGCCTGTTTCTTGAATCTCCTACCAATTGCTTTTCACTCTAAATCACTGCCATTATTCTTAAGGGAATCTTTAGGCTTTAACTTAACTCTCTGTTTCAAACAAAGTCAGTGTCTTTGGGAAGAGATTAGGAGTTTTTATGTTTTTTGCTCTGTTTCTCCCTTCAAGGGTGGTCTTGAGCCAGATCTCAGTAGCTAGAAATGGGGAGAACGGGAAACTTCTCTGTGAACAAGCAGAGCCCTAAGTCCTCTCTTGACTTAACACCAGGGTGATCAGGGTTCTAGTCTTCTCAGCAGGTCCACACATAAAGTAGAACTTCTATTCCAAAAGTGTCCCACTTTGCAACTGTGTTATCAGACAAAGGAGTCTGTTTGCCTGCAGACATCAACACCCAATAAGACATGGACAGGAGCTTGCAAGGAAGAAAGTAAGGGTTTATTTTTAGAAAGTGGCCCATTCCTGGAAACAGCTGATCTAATGCTCAAAAACACGGCTCTGTGATGGCTGTCAGGGCATGGCTACATGTGGGAAAATTATTAATCATGGTGACTAAGAAAATTAGGGTTGTGGTTGTGGCCTGTGCTAGGGTAGCGGTGGTTGATCAATGCTGTTTATCCTGATGTAGCTTCATCAACACTTTCCTGGGCTTGGAGCTGAAACACTACTAAAGAAATGCATGTTCTCTTCAGTTTGATAGAAACCCTGTCTGTGGTCAACAGACCCAAGGCTTTGTTCTTAAGATTATTTGGTGCTAATCAGAACCTCATTGTCCTTAGGGCTTGATGATTAAGGGAATGGACATGCTCGGGAGGCAGGTCAGGGAGGAGGCTGGATGAGGCCAGTTTGAATCAAAAGGGAAGAAAGCAGGAAAGGTATAGTAAAGAAGTGAAGTTTCTGTGGTTACAACTGCACACTTCCAGAATTAGCTCAGTAACAGACAGTTGAGGGGAGATGAGAAATACTAATATTCTGCTTCTCTATGGAAGGAAGTCCTCCATCTAGGTGCCAGGAAAGAGGGATCGCTGTGTTCTTGGCTGCAGCAGTCTGGAGCGTTGTCTCCACCTCACAGGGTTTGAAGGAGGGTGACAGGGCTCTTGGTTCAAATACCACAAAGACATTTTTTTCTTAACAGATGGTTAATGCTGTTATGAATAGATATCTCTCAATTTTTTTTATCACCCTTAGCATCAGGGCTTGCAAGTGGTTGTATCTGTTTCAGTTTTCACCAGTTTCACTCAGATCAACAGCACTCCTATAATATCAAGCTTAAAATTAATTTTCTTTACAACAATTTTGATGCTTATTTGTAGACGGAACTAAAGTGAAATGAGAATTACTAATCTGATTAAAGTTTAAAACTGAAATGAGTCACAGTTTTTCTTATAGTTCTGGTGTGAATGATGTAATTTGTTAACTTTTAGATATGTTTCTATGCTTTCAGTGCAATTGAAAATATAAATAGAGTTTGAATCTCTGATTATAAATATTAAGTATGCAAATTTCAGACTATTTGTGGAAATTTAAATCTGCTGTAATTTTTAAACATAGAATGATGACTAAATTAGGACAATTATGTTTAGATAAGATGAATTATTCTAAATTACATTAGATGTAAAGAACAGTTTTCTCATGTATAAATTTGATATTTTTATTTTTTCTCTAAACTTCTGTTAATTTTTAATCTTTAACTATGATAACTACAATACTAAAAAGCAATCATCAGCATAAATACCCTAGTCATAGTATGGATTAGCCAAAATAAAGTATAGGGTTTGGGTTACATCAGTTAGCTTTTGCTACATTACAAAGCACCCTAAAATTTAATGGCTTAACCAATAATAATTTATCAGCTCAGGATTCTTTGGTTTGGGAATTTGGTCTCAGCTTAGCTGCATATGCCTCTGCTGGGCTTGCCTAGCTTACTCATTCAGATATGGTGAGCTGTTAGGTAAGCTAGGGGGTTATTAGTTCAGGTGACACTCACTCATGTGCCTTATGATTGCTTTTAATTACTTCATATGGTGGTTACATTTCAGAAGACAAGCTGCAGCAGAAAATACTTTTCAAGTTTCTCTTTGTGTTATATTTGGTCTCTTGTCCAAAGCAAGTCATATAGCCAACATGAGTCTGGGAAGAGAAACCCAAGGACATAGATACAAGAAAAAGAATTATTATGGCCATCTGACAAACAGTTTGTGTCATTTATCTTGCTAGCTGAACTAATTTATACTCTTTAACATGGAAGATACCTTGTCCTCTTCCACAGTTGAGTTTTGTGATTTCAAAATTTAAATCAAGTCCAAATGTTGAAGAGATTTTTTGGATGAGGATTCTCAGTGAACTTTTTTGGTGTCTGCCCTTCACCTGATGGCCAGATTCAAGCAACTTTAAGATGTGGCAAGTTCCAATGTATAAGAACTCCTAAGTTTCCACTAATGTTAAGTTTGCTAAAGTTCCATTGCCCAAAGCAATCACATGACCAAATCCAGAATTAGTGTTGGGGATGACTGTCCAAAAATGAGGATGAGGTTGACTATTTTACAAACAATTTGCCACAGTGGTGGGAGAAAAACTTGGAAAAATCAATTAAGTAAAACCATGATTTGGGGAGATTATATTGTACAGATCTTATATGTATCACAATTTTAATAAATTTAAGATATTTTTATACATTTTTTATTTATATAATTAGCCTTAAAAAAAGAAAGAAATACATTTTTTGTTTGGTAAGAGAAATTTGTAGATGGGGAAAAATCCATTTTTGGTATTATGTGATAAGACAGATTTAGCTTTTTGGAATATTCTTTCTTTTCTTGGTGGCTAACTTCTTGAATCTTTGCATAGCATCACTGATATTGTATATTCCACATTTCGCACACATGAAAATTATCCCCAGTAGGTTTGGAATGCCTATCTGGTTATAGCTCCAGTACAGACCTTGAACTTCGTACTCACATTCTAGTGAGAAAACACAATAATTGCAGCATTTGCCTAAGTAAAATGAAAAGACAATCTATGAAATGGAGAACATGTTTTCAAATCACATATAAGATAAGGGGTTAATATCTCAAATATGAGATATTATATATGAGATAAGGGGTTAATATCTCAAATATATGAGGTAAGGGGTTAACATCTCAAAAGTCTATTCAGGTCCTCTGCCCAATTTTTAATTGAATAATTTATATATTTATTTTACCATTGAGTTATAAGAGTTAGAAAATTATATTTCCCCCACTTACCTATAAAGTGGATAAGGAACTCTTTGAGGAACTCTTATAACTCAATGGTAAAATAAATACATAAATTATTCAATTAAAAAATGGGCAGAGAACCTGAATAGACTTTTTTCAAAAGAAGACATCCAACTGGCAACAGGTACATGAAATGATGTTCAACATCACTAATTATTATAGAAATGCAAACCAAAACCAAAGTGACACATCACTTCATACTTGACAGTGTGAGTCGTCTTTGGGTTGGTTTCTGACCAGAAACTGGCCAGAGACAGTATTCTGTGCCCCCCAGTTCTTGTCTTGCTTGTAGGAATGAACTCAAATAAGAGACAAAAAATAGCAAAGTAGGCAAGGATTTTTTTGTAGGAAAGAAATATATCCAGACAGGACCTGAGTGAATAGCTCATCTGGAAGAAACCAAACCAAGTGCCCCAATATTTGGGTAGTTTATAAGGTTTAGATCCCTTGGCTGGAACACCCATACAAGGAGCAATTCACTCTCTCATGTCTCAGAAAATATCTCTTCAAGCTATAAGGCTCCTTTACCAAACAAAATCAATCAGATGGTATATGATTTTATGCGTCTGTTATCAGTTCAGAATATTCCTTTGAGCTCAGTTTCCAAAATCAATGAGCTTCTCTTCAGCTACTGCTAGACAGAGCTGTAACCAAAGTTGAATGTGAAGGGCCTGATTTACCTTGATTTCAGAAATGGCAAATAAGACCCAGATCCACATTGGTTTCATTTATCCTTGCTCTCTTCCTGGTGATCTCAAACCAACTCACTTTCAGGGTTTTGTCTGAAAGTGACAAGGTATTATTTATTTCAGCCCTATTAATTTCACAGTGTATGGTAAGCCATGCACTCAAAGTTGTGAGATGAATATCTTAAAATGGTATGTTCTGCTGTGGAAATGAGTACATGTATGTATTATACTAGTATAGACTGAATCAATGCTTGATTATGATATCTCAAAAATTTTAGAAGTTGGTATACTTAGTTAAAAAAATTAGTGATAAGTCAAGATTGGACTGATTTATATTTTATGCCATTATGTATCAGCCTTTTGATTCTTAGGGATCAGCAAACTTCCTAGAGGTAATTTTGGCATTCTGATTCTCTTTATTACACATTTTTAGGTAATTTATTTAAACTTGAGTTTAAATTTTTGTGGTCCATCAAAGAATTATTAATTCACTAAAATTGTACAGAACACTTTTTAATGCAATAAACTTACAAATATAAAATTTTGTCATCATTAGAAACAGTAGCTGAATACCATTTTATTGTGAGTTCACCAGTTTTTGGAGTCATTTCTATCCATCTAATTATGATTATAAATTTAGGCATAATAAATAGTATTAATACCATAGAATCTATCTACCTTAAATTTTATATACCCAAAGACACCTAGCATTTATTATATACTTGTAATTGCTCTAAGTACTTCATAAATGTTAATCTAGATAATTATAACACTAGTGGCCTGGTGCACAAAATTCGTGCATGGTGGGTAGGGGAGGGGGTATTCCTCAGCCTGGCTTGCACTCTCTTCAATCTGGGACCCCTCGAGGGGTGTCCTACTGGTAGTTTACAGGGATTAGGCCTAAACTGGCAGTCAGACATTCCTCTCACAATCTGGGACTGCTGGCTCCAGTTGCTCCCTGCCTGCCTGCCTACCTGACTGCCCCTAACCACTCTGCCTGCCAGCCTGCTTGTCCCCAACTGTCCCCCACCACCAGTCTGTTCTCCCCCGAATGTCCACCCCCACCAGCCTATTCACACTCAATTATCCCCCGCTGGCCTGCTTGCCCCCACCTTCCTTCCCACTGGCCTGCTCACTCCCAATTGCCCCCCTACTGGCCTGCTCACTCCAAACTGCCACCCCCACTGTCCTGATTACCTCCAACTGACTCCCACTGACTGCCTGCTCACCCCCAACAAGCCCCCCTGCTGGACTGCTTACCCCCAAAGGCCGCTGCCATCCCATCCTGGTCTGATCACCCTCTGGTGACCTAAGGTCCCAGCCCCTCCTTTTCTTCTTTTTTTTTTTTAGCACCTCCTTAAGCTGAGGCCAGGACCAGTCAGGGTGGGAGGAAAACTTGGCTTCCTCTATCACTGGGGCAACCCAAGCCTCCTGCTTGCTCCAGTTCCATGGCTGGCCGCCATCTTGGTTGGGCTAATTTGCATACTTGCTCCTGATTGGCTGGTGGGTGTGGCTTGTGTGTGTAGCAAAGTGATGGTTTATTTGAATTTTCTCTTTTATTAGTATAGATACCTCTGAGGTAATTTCTAGTGTCCTCATATTCCAATGAGAAAGCTGAGGCAGAGAATCGTGTACTTTGCTTAGTTCTCACTACACTGCCAGGTGGGCTATCCAAAATCTGCTCTTATACCTTGTCACACTATGCTACCTTTTATGCTGTTACACAAAATTTTAATATTAAGATATGTGCCCAAAATTCATACATCCTGATAAACTATCAATTATACTATTTTGCTTTACTAAAGAGTATCTACTTTCTTAATTTAAAAATGTTATAAAAGTTTATTTCACTATGTCTTTAGGGATAATTGCATTATCTATTGAATATTCAAGAGGTCACTAATTTTAAATTTAACATAAGTTTATAGTATCAACTTGGTAAGTTGAAATGTTGATTTAATATAATTGAGAAATATATAATACTAGAGGCCTGGTGCATGAAATTTGTGCACAGGGTGGTGGGTGTGGGACGTCTCTCAGCCCAGCCAGCACTTTCTCCAATCTGGGATTCTCAAGGGATGCTTGACTGCCCATTTAGACCCGATCCCAACAGCAGTTGGACATCCCTCTCATAATCTAGGCCTCCTGGCTTGCAACCAGTTGCTTGTGTGCCTGCCTGATTGCCCTTAATTGCTTCTGCCTGCCAGCCTGATCACCTCCTAACCACTCCTCTGCAAGCTTGTTTGACACCTAACTGCTACCCGACTGTTGCAATTGTCCCTAACTGTCCTCCCCTCCTGACCTGGTTGTCCCCAATTGCCCTCCCCTGGAGGCCTGGTTCCCCCAACTGCCCTCTCTGCAGGTATGGGCCCTCCCAACTACCCTACCCTGCTGGCCTGGTCACCCCCAACTGCCTTCCTCTGCTGGCTTGGTCACCCCTAAATGCCCTCCCTTGCAGGCCTGGTTTCTCTCAACTGCCTTCCCCTGCAGGCCTAGTCCCCTGCAACTGCCCTTCTCTGGCAGCCTAGTCACTCCTAAGTGCCCTACCCTGCAGGCCTGATTGCCCCAACTGCCCTCTCCTGCAGGCCTGGTTCTCCCCAACTGCCCTCCCCTGTTGGCCTGGTCCCCCCCCAACAGTCCTCCCCCGGAAGCCTGGTTGCCTCCAAATGCCCTCCTCTGCTGGCCCAGTCACCCCTAGTTGCCCTCCCTTGCAGGCCTGGTTCCTCCAAACTGCCCTCCCTACAGGCCTGGTCCCTCCCAAATGCCCTCCTCTGTAGGCCTGGTCTCCCATAACTGCCCTCCTCTGCCAGCTCAGTCACCCCCAACTTCCCTGCCCTGCAGGCCTGATTGCCCCAACTGCCTTCCCTTGCAGACCTGGTCCCTCTCAAATATCTTCCCCTGCTGTCCATCTTGTGGTGGCCATATTTGACCACATGGGGGCAGCCATCTTTGTGTGTTGGAGTGACAGTCCATTTGCATATTAGCCTTTTATTAGATAGGATACTATTTTTATCTCTTGAGTAAAAAGTTATATTGGGATAAACCAAGACAGTGGCATAGGTAAAAACATGAACTTGCTTTCTTACACAACCACTTCAAAACTACAACGAAAAGACAAAACATACATCATCCAAAAACACAGGAAGGCTGGCTGAGTGGAAATTCTACAATTAGAAGGAAAAAGAAAAGCACACTGAGACTCAGAGGAGGTGCGGAAGTAAAGTTTAGAAATATGGAGATGTGCATGCATGCGCAGAAAGGGGCTAGCAACTGAGGATGTGGTTGTCTTTTTCATTCGAGAGGAAGACACAAGCTCCTGATTGCTCTGAACTCAAGTTCTGAATGAGACTCTCAGGACCCAGACTCATATGGGGGAAATTGGACTGTCTGGCAGCATGCGGAACTCGAGGGCAGCTTTCTCTCAGAGGTGCTTGCTGGAATTACCATGGGACACTAAGTCCCAGGGGTCTCTTAAGGCAGGGTTGACAGTCAGCCATTGCTGTTTGCTCCACCCTGTTGATTCCCTGAGACCCCACCCCAGCCAATTTACAACCCCTCCCCAGCTGTGCACAGAGGCTTTTGCATAGGAATGTCCTGGCCCTTTGCAATCTAATATTACATAACAAACTGCAACTGGGTCAGAGAGCCCCAGAACTTCCAAAAGGAGGCCCAAGGCTCCACAGCAACTTGCATTTCCTCACAGCTGGGCTTTATCTTGGTGCCTCCAAACACCAAACAAAGAATAGGAATCTGCAGATCTCTCCATAGCTCCTGCTTGGTGGCCTCCCTGAAGATCCAAGAGCTAGTGTACCCAGTGATCAGAGTGAGGCCATCCAGATTACAACTCCTCAGATCCATAGGGATACACTCAAAGGACAGACTTAGTGAGCACCAAAGCCCCACTGAAGCAACTCTTGCCTCATAAGGGTGTCTCCAGCACAGAACTTCTCCCATCATAGACACAGCTGATCCTCACAGCCAATTGGCATGGAGGTCAATTCCTCAAGTGATACCAACAATAATCAAGGCTTAACTACAACAAGACTGTGCACACAGCCCACAAAGGGGTGCACCAAGAGTGTCCACTTCAGGTAATTTGGGAAGTTGAGCCACTATGCCCTATAGGACACCTAGCACACAAAGCCACTCTCTCAACACAAGGCAGCAGCCAAAATGCCAAGACAAAGAAACAGGTCACAAAGGAAAGAAATGGAGGGAAGAAATGACTAGATATAGAGTTCAAAATCATGGTTATAAGGTTATTCAAGAATCTTCTAGAAACTGTCAATAAATTTAGTGAGACCCTCAAGGATATGAAAAAGGACCAACTAGAAATTAAGCATACACTGACTGAAATAAAGACTAATATATAGAGATCCAGTGGCAGACTAGTAGATTGCAAGAATCAAATCAAAGATTTGAAATATGAAGAAGCAAAAAACATCCAACTGGAAAAGAAAAAGAATCCAAAAATATGAAGTTAGTGTAAGGAGCCTCTGGGCCAACTTTAGTAGTACCGACATAGGATTATGGGGGTACCAGAAGAAGAGAGAGAGCAAGATATTGAAAACATATTAGAAGAAATAGACTTACAAGTCCAGAAAACACAGAGAATCCCAAACAAAAGGAATACAAAGAGAACCACACCAAGACACATCATAATTAAAATGCCAAGAGCAAAGACAAAGAGAGAATATTAAAACAGCAAGAGAAAAACAGCTAGTTACCTACAAGGAATACCCATATGATTGTCAACTCATTTTTCAACAGAAACTATGCAGGCCAGAAATATTCAAAGTGATGAATAGCAAGAACCTACAACCAAAATTACTCTACCCAGCAAAGATATCATTCAGAATTGAAGGTCAGATAAAGAGCTTCATAGATAAGAAAAAACTAAAGGAGTTCATCACTGCCAAATCAGTATTATGTGAAACTAGAGACCCATTGCAGGAATATTCCTGTAAGAATAGGGCTTCTTGTGGCATGAGCAAAGCTCCCTCCTGTTTCTGCTGCCTCACTCCCTCCCATCTCTGCTGCCTCACTCCCTCCCGTTTCCATTGCCTCGCTGCATCCCTTCTCCTCCACTCTGCCTGCTTCCCTCCCTTCTCCTCCACCCCACTTGCTTGATTCTCTGCAACTTTGCTCCCTTCTGCAGAGCTTGGCTTCCTTCTATGCAGTCTTCTGTGCCTGGATATGCAAATTAACCATCATCTTGGCTACATTAATTTGCATACTCCTTCTGATTGGTGGGCATGGCTTTGTGAAGCAGAAGTATGGTCAATTTGCATATCACTCTTTTATTAGATAGAATGATTAAGGGTATACTTGAAGAAGAGGAAAAGGTAAAGATAAAAATTATGAACAACAAATACATATCTATCAACAAGCGAATCTAAAAATCAAGTGAATAAAAAATCTGATGAACAGAATAAACTGGTGAATATAATAGAATCAGGGGCATAGAAAGGGAGTGGACTGACAATTCTTGGGGGGAAAGGGGTGTGGGAGTGCAGAAAGAGACTGGACAAAAATCGTACACCTGTGAATGAGGACAGTGTGGGGGTGGTAAAGGTAGAGGGTGGGGTGGGAACCAGGTGGAAGGGAATTATGAGGGGAAAAAGAGGAACAATTATAATAATCTGAACAATAAAGATTTATTAAACATAAAAATAAGTTATATTATAGGGTGCTTTGAGAAATTTATTTTTATTTAATATTATTTTTTTTTCAGAATTTCTTTTACATATTTAACATGGTAAACTAAGTTTTAAACAGATGTTTCAAGTGCCATTCTTTTATAAGTCCAAATACAGATAATCTGCAGATATCAAATAATATATCTTTAAAAAAAACTTTCAAAAGAGCTAGCAACTGTCATGTTAAATGCTGAAATTAAATTGGAGAAAAGTGAGGCAAGTTAATTTTATTTTGTAAGTTTTATTCCAAAGATAAGACTTAAATTTTGTGGGCCTTCCCAGGATCAGAAAAGTGAAGTACAGACCACCACATAAGAAGTTCATTCTAGAACCCAATTTTTACTATAAACTGAAGGTATGTGTAAGGTTATTCATATAGCCGGAGTAAAAGACAATAAACACTGTGGGGAGAAACAGCAGAAAAACATATATTAGAATACTTTTTACTTTATCCTACTGAGGATAGGAAAGGTACAGAGAGTCTACATGTTGTGTGTGTAACAACTGTGATACTACACCTTGATAAATAATCTATTTTTCCTCTTGTGCTAGAATGAGATACTAAATGAAGAAAAATAGCAGAATAGAAGCAACCATGTGTTTAAGACCTTAGGGGGCAGAGATTGCTATAGAAAATGCTGTTGAAAAAGGGAGACATCTCATTGATCAAGAAGAAACATTGCTAAGTTTTATATAGTGCTTTACTGGAGAGGAAGGACGAAGATAAAAGCAAAGGAGGAGGTAGAAAACCAACAAGTATATTTTTGTCAACCATGGACATACCTAGAGAAGAAATGAAGTAAGCTTAGTCTTCCAGTCAATACGTTGCATCCACTAAAAGCTCACAATTAATTAGTTATAGTCTGAGTCGTGCATTGAAATACGTTATTAAGGTTTATGGCCAGCTACATAAATGAGAGATCCAGCGCAAAATGAAAACAGAGGGCTGTTTGTTAAAAGGAGGAAAACTTGCCATGTAAAACTTTTAAATTTCCTCTGCAGTTTCTCTCTCGACCTACATTGGTTCTTTTAATTTCTAACTAAAACCTTATAAATTATTAGTATAGATTTTTAGCATCAATCTTTATATTGTGGAATATGAGATTTAAATGCAAATATAGAGCATTGAATTCATTAAGTTACTGAAATTGCACAATTTGTGTTATTTGCCTTGCATATGCCTATGGATTGTGTTCTTATCAGAATAGTGGAAATGCTGCACAAAACTAACTGAATTGTTTTTATTTCCCTTTTGATATACACAGATTTTACTTAAAAATTCTACCTTCTATTAAGTAAGTAATGACTGAAAGTAAAAGAAAGTATGTAGTTGCCCTATCTTTCCCTTTACTTCTATGTGATCATTGTCATCATCCATAGTTGGCTAATACAGAGATATAACACAAGCAAGAAAGTAGATGAAAGGATTATTTTGGTATTTGTGTTCCTCAACATGCTACTGCTTTTCTATATTTAAGCAAGTTCTGATACTAATGAAAAGGGTGGCCTCTCTGGGTTGGCAATGCGTCTGCTTTCTCGCTAATAGAGAAAGCAAGCTTATCTTGTACTCACTTTGAGTCTCACTGATTTCCCATGCATCATGAATCCAGTGCAATTCTGTGCTGTGGGGACCTCAAATACTGTATAGAAACAAGGTGACCAAGAACAATGAAAGTGAATGTAGCAAGTAACTTCTCCACTCGTGTGCATGTTCCATTGTTTCATTGGACTCATGTCAAAAGGTTCAAGTTCAAGTATGAAATTATTAAGAATTCCAATATGGTGACAGTAAATCTTCAAGAAAAGCATGGAATACTTTCTCATCATGGGGCGCTGTGTGACTTCCCTGACTTCATGTGCATGAATCTAGCTGTGTTGAAGAGTGTTACCTTTTACATTAGTGGGTGAGACTGGGTTACATTAGTTTTGTAGAATACATATTTTATTGTTAGTGTACATTTTTCAGAAAATAATTAAAAATATTAAGACTCAATCACAAAGTGTGTACAAATCAAAATAAACACAAATGTAAATTACAAATCAGATACACTTAACGCCAAAGAAGGTGGCACAGTTATGATGAGTTATTAGAAGCACTAGTTAAGAGAAAAGAGAAAAACCGACAGTAGTAAGACAGCCATGAGGGAAAAGAGCACTCAGTATACGGTACAGAGAAGAAAGGGATGCACAACCTGGAATGAGTTAGGGCACAGAAGAGTTAATCATCAGTTGAAGTAACATGTGGAGGGAAAGTGAGTTCAGGTGTATCCCATTTAGGAGCAAAAGGTTTAGAGATGAAAATTACAAAATTTAGACAAAACTGAGACATTGAGGGAGCAAGGGTAGTGGGAGCTAATTGGAGAACATTAGACCTATATTTGGAGAGTAGTTGGAATACCCAGATTGACAACAGGGTGGCAGGGCCATCTATATTATAATTCACAAGAATGAGTGATGCGATAGAGTGTGGGATTCTGCAATTGGCATGTTGACTGGCACTCACGGAATGAGCACACATGGGTGTGGCTGGAACCAAATACATAGGGAGGTTTGAAGTAAATTGTGGTAGCCACTCAGGAGCTTTGGTCATAGCTAATTTACTGGCTTAGTTTTAGGAAGGGCACTTGAGTTACAAACCACAAGGTTGGTGTGTATGAGGCTTCCTTTTGCAGCTTGCTTAAGTTGTCTTAAGAGTGGTATTGCTGTGTTACATGAAGACACTCATAAGTGAAGTAGGGAGGACAGAAATGTTGGAGGAAAGATGGGACATTACCAAATATTGCTGTCAAATTCTCCTGGGAATAAATTATCCAGAATAATGCCTTCATGTTTTTCTTTTCTTGATTAAAGTACACTAGATCTGCGATTGAAGAATTGAAAAGAAGGAATAACCCATTCAATTACTAACCCTACCAAACATTAATTCTTCAGAAAATGCATATAAATGTGTTAGAAGTTTTATAATGCATTTAAAAAGTTATGTCTAAAAGTTATTAAGTAAAAATAAGTAAGGGACTTTGGTAAAGGAAAATGTCTTAATATACATCGACACTTATATTGTCAAGACATCTTTTTATTTTTATTATATTTTCATTGTTTAAAATATTACCTATAGTAGTACATATGTCCCCCTTTTCCCCCATTGACCTCCCCCTAGCCTCCCTTACCCCCAGCACATGCCCTCAGCTACCCCCCCCCAATGTCTTGTATCCATTGGTTATGCTTTTATGCATACATACAAGTCCTTTGATTGGTCTCTTGCAGCCCTCCCCTGCAACCTCCCCTTCCTTCCCAATGCAGATTGACAGTCTGTTCAATGCTTCTTTGCCTCTGTATCTATTTTTTCCCATTTCTTTTCTTTAAAAAAATCTTGCCTCTGCAGACAATAAATAAACATATGAGAACAAGAAATGTTTGAGTTCCAATTTCAATGTCCAACAGTTCTGAGTCCCAGTTTCAATGTCAAACAGTTTCTTATGTGTACATGTCAGCAAAGATATCTGGATGGTGGACAAATATTGGCAATGCAGGTCCAACCCTTTCTGGCTTGATCTTGGGGAACCTGCAGTGACAGCACAGCTGCTGACTGCTAGCATGGCAAGGCGTCTTCAGTATCTTCTATCTCTGCACTGTCTCTACTCTTGTCTTGTAGTTGGAGCAGACCTGTCAACTCCTCTCTGTTGCAGGAATCCACATGATCTTGGAGTTGTTTTCTGAAAATATACAAACATATTCTCAACCAAAAGTTAATAAAGGAATATTTTCTATAAATATGACTAGGGATTCTTTTTATTTTTGCCCAAACAATTTTCCTTTGGCTTATTTTGACACCATGTGTGTTTTTAATGGGTGTCTTGCTGTTAGCATTACAAATGAAAGTTAATTTTCTAAAGTAAAAATTTTCTAAATGTAATTTATTTACAGAATATTTTTCCTTACATAATATTCCCCAACTATCCCCCTCCCCCCCTTTTTTTTATTAATGGAGGCTTTTGGAAATTTTTAATGTAGTCTTGATAACTTTAAATTTTATTTTTTTTTGCACAAAAACATGACTGCTTTAGATTCATTGCATGTTAAGCAATTTTACCATTAGATAAACTACCAAGATAAATTTTAGTTAGTACTTTAGGAACAGCTTTTTGTCCCATACAATTAAATTTCCTTGAATATTCACTTATTTCAATTAGCCCATTTAAATTAATCTGAAAACTTGATTACTATTTTACTGTCAGATTTAATACTCTAACAACAATTTTAGTTTATCCTGTAAATATTAGTGGAAAGGATTATTTGCATTCTTGAGTAGGCCCTGAGCATTCTTGGTGCCAAGCTGGCTTTAAATATAGGGCAACTGCTGTCCGCCAAGTCTCTGTCAGTTACCTGGATCCCAATCTGTGCTGGGCATGGGAAGCAAATCAGCATAGGGATCGGAGACCTCCCTCAGAAGGAGTGAGAGTTCAGATCCTTGCAAAGTTGCGGGGGTGAGGTTCTGTTCCCCACCTCTGTTGACCCCCAAGTTCTCTCCTGATGGCCCCTCTGTGACTGTGCCTGTCTTAGGTTGTTCCTTCCCTGAGGAATCTTACCCATCTCTGGCTAACTAGCCATCCTCCAGGGCCTAGCAGGAGGATGTGAGGTTCAGTTTTGTCTCCTTGGTAGGCTATGCCTTCATGGTCTCCATGCCCAGAACCTGCCATGGGACCCCCTCGCCTGTTGGTGGGACCTCAGCACTGGTCAGATACCTCAGGGGACTCAGGTTTCTTCTCCAGGGAGGGCCCAGCTCATACCATTGGGCAAGAGACAGATCCATAGTACCATCCACCATGAGGCTTCAACCTCATCATGAACAGAAAGCTCAGGCAACAGCTGTGGGCAATTGGATTGTGAGAAGAGGATCCATCTTGGCAAAAAGCAAGCCATCTTGTGAGCTCCAAATTGAAGTTATAGCAAATTAAGTTATAGTACAGTAGGAAGTACTTACATTCTTAAAGATTCTGGTCATTCAAATAGAGACATTTGCATATTGTTATACATTTTCTAAACATTTTTCATCAAAGCTCAGTTGGTGTGGCTCAGTGATTGAGCTTCAACTCATGAACTAGGAGATCACTTTTCCAATCCCTTAATTCGTGGTCAGGGAACATGCCCAGGTTGTGGGCTCAATCCCCAGGAGGGGGCATGCAGGAGGTAGCCAATCAGTGATTCTCTCCTATCATTGATGGTTATATTTCTAGCTCCCTTTCCCTTCTTTTCTCTCTGAAATCAATAAAAATTATTTTTAAAATTTTTTTCATCAAGTGAAGCAATTACAATATATTAATTGAATAATATGTAAACCCTGTTGTAATAGCTGAGATAAAATTTATTTATATCTTATTTTATTTGAATATTGCAATTTACTAATAAGGAAACTGAAAATGTTACATAATTATTAAAAATCAGGAACAGGATTTATGTCCACTGATTTAAGAATCTAATGATTTTATAATATGACTGAAGGCCTGGTGCACAAATTTGTGCATGGGTGGTCCCCTTTAGGTGGCCTGCAGGGATTGGGCCCAAAACTGCAGTCCAACACCGCTTGCAGCTCCTACCTGCTGCTTCCACTCATCCGGGCCCCACTATGACTTCCGTGGGCTTGTGCTCAATCAGTCCCAATCACAAGAGGCTTGCACTGCTGTAGAAGTGCTCGCCAGCCATGAACCCTGCGTCTAGCACCCTCCCAAGGGGAGTGGGATCCAGCTGAAACCATCTCTCTGACATTGCCTGAGGGATCCTAGATTGCCAGAGGGCCCAGGCTGAGGGACCCACTGGTGTACGATCAGGCCAGGGAGGGATCTCGGGAGGGCTCCAGGGTCTTTCTGGCCCTTCTCACTCAGTCCCGATAGGCCAGACGCCAGCAGCAAGATAACCTACCAGTCGAAACATCTACCCTTTGGTGGTCAGTGCACATCATAGCAAGCAGTTGAGCAGCCTTAGCATATCATTAGCCTATTACACTTGAAATGGCTGTTTGATTGTTCTGCTGTTTTGTTTATTTTCATATTACCCTTTTATTATATAGGATACTTTCCCTATTTTATGATGATGTTTAAGGTTATATTACATGATTTTAAATGGATAAAAAATGTGCTCACATAGCAGAATATAGTCTCAGTGATGTAAGGTTCTATAAGGAAATATTCTCATCTGCCTTGTCTTTGCTAAACGGGAAAATATTGTAGCCATATTAAAGCAGAGTTCTGGGCTGCACCATTAAAACCCTTAGTTTACAGCCTTGTGCCATATTACCTGAGAAGATATTTCCATTCAGATACTTAGGCTATCCTAATAGTCTCTTCATTATTTAAGGTAGAGGACAACTATTTATAATGCAATTAATAGAATATTATGGGGCTTTTATTGGAATGTTTGTTTAGGACAATTGCTAAGACATTTTTTTGAATCAACTTCTGATTTTCAAGGCTCAGTGCCATTCATTTGAGGAACAGGCTGACCATTCTGATGTTTACATTACAGAAAGCCAATGTTTGGTGCGGAAACCTCTACTCCATATAATCAAAGAGAACAGTTTGGAAGAAGCATGTTCAGACATATTTCTCTAGCGGAACACATTCCATTTCCGATATACTTCTGCTCAGATACATATACATACTCAAATGTGTTTCCTTTAAAATATTTTCCAGTAGTACCATAGCAAGATAAATATCCTGATATCCAAAAGGCTTATCCATGTTAAAGAAACTTAAATTTTAATTCAACATCCTTACAACTTTATTTTCAGAATAAGAGGTCATACATCTCAGAGATAACCAAGGAGAAATTTGTAATTTTCCTGGAAGTTAGACAAAACTTAAGGAAAAGGAATCACAATTTCTTTTTTAGTTTTAATCCTCACCTTAGGATTTTTTCCCATTGGTTTTTAGAGAGAGTTGAAGAGAGAGGGAAAGACAGAGAGAAATATTGATGTGCGAGAAACACATAGATTCATGTCCTCCTGCATTTACCCTGACCAGAGCCCAGGCTGGGAAGGAGCCTGCAACCCAGGTAAATGCCCTTGACGGGAGTGGAACCTGGACCCTTCAGTCTGCAGGCCAATGTTCCATCCACTGAGCCAAACTGGCTAAGGCAGGAATCACAATTTCTTAGTTCTCAAATAACAATATGTGATAAAAAGCAATTTGTTTGATCTATTCCACATGCTGTTCCACATACATATTTTACACTATACTGAAGTAAATAATTTCCTAGATTACTTTGAGAGGTTTGGAAAGTCAATAATATATTCTAAAACATATTTATTGGGTAATTTTATATTTTATTATAGGCATACAATACTTAATGCTATAGCATACTAGTTATACATAAAAAATCCCATTTACAAAACAATGAGGAAGAAATGATAGGCAGGAAAAAAATATTTGAGTTCATGAGCATTATGATGATATTATTTGCCTTTAGGCTGTATTACAAGTATCAGATTTAATTCTTGGAAACTATCCACTCATTCTTACTCTCTAGGTGAATCAGTCTGAATCTTAAAAACCTGAACAACTTTAAAATTGGAATTTACAAGTACATTTTCTAGAATATGTCTACAATTATAAAATCCTTGAGGCAATTCTAAATTCCTCAAGCTTGTTCTGAAAATAATTGGCATTTTATAGACTATTGAATCAGATAAGCTATGCATTTTAATGCACAGAAAAATCTTGTTCACACAGAATGGTAAATTGGAATTAGTTTGGTTATTCAGCGTTATAATATAATTTATACATACATTATGAGTTTTCAAATAATTAGAAAATAGTGAAATATTATTTGACATGAAATCTATACTAGTATAATTTGCCATTTTGACTATTATTTTGCTTCTGTGATGATACATATATGATATTTGGCAAGACTAATATATGTTAGAGTATATGTTTCTTTTAAAAACAAAATTATGCAGCTTATTAGCTACACTAGGGGCCCAGTACACAAATTCATGCACTTTGAAGGGAACTATGGGCTACAAGGCTACTGTAGGTACAGGGGCAGGTCTCAACCCATCCTCTGTGCTCCAGCCCAGTCCCTCCTGCCATAGCCCCTATCCCCTGTCTGCCAGCAGCCCTGCTCCCACTACCACTGCTCCTGTGCACTGATGGCACCTTCCCTGCTTGCACCTGCTGATGGCATGGAGTGATTGGGGCCAGTGGCAGCAGCAGGTGCGAGCGAGGCTGGCAACATCAGCGGTTGCAAGCGGTGGCTGCTGCCCCGATTGCCCTTGAGATGCAGGAAGAGAAAGAGAAGCCTTCAGGGGTAATCAGGACTGGCACTGGGAGCCATCAGCAGATGCAAGTGGTGGCTCCAGCCCTAGCTGAAGTGCAAGTGGAGTTGGTGCTAGCAGTGGATGTGAGCACTGGGTGGGACCACAGTGTGCAGGAGCAAAGAATTTTTAGTAACCACCAGAGGCTTGCTCCAATAACAGCACCAGTGCCCCATCTTGTTCTGGTGTCCCTGCCTATCTGTTCCACCATCCCACCACAGTCTATGCCCACCATATTTCCACGCATGCCCCCTGGTGCTCAGTGCACATGATAGTGACTGGTTGTTCAGTTGTTCTGCTGTTCGGTCTATTTGCATATTAGCCTTTTATTATATAGGATTTTTTTATTATTAAAGATGTCCATGGAAAGTTATGTTTTGTAATTTTATGTAGGCCATCAAAAATGTTGACATTTCCCTACTCTGCTCTTTTTATACTACTTACTGTCTATTCTTCAAGTCTCATCTATCTCTAAAAATCTCTCAGACATATATTCACTTCTTGCATTAAATGTATGTGTGAATATGTGTATATGTATATATGCATATATCTCCTCATCTTTACTTCATTTGTCTTTTTCACATCTATCACTCTTCTCATTATTGAAAATGTATGAAATTTTCATTATCCACTCATTATTTCATCAATTTGGTCCTTCTTTCTCAGATATCATTAATTTTTCCTTCTATATTTGTCCATTCCTGTGGTCTTTAAAAGCTTTTAGTCATCCTTATTTTAAAAATAAAGATAAATCAATTTTTTTCATGATCCTTGCTTTCCTGACTGGTTAAATTCTTAGTTCTATCTCTCCATCACACAACATTTTGAAAGAAAGCCTCCCTGCACACAATATCAATTTCAATTCCTGGACTCTCTTCTATGACTCATTCTTACTTATTTACAGAAACTGCTTTCTTTCAGTTCACCTATGACTACCTATGGTCAAATCCAATAGCCTATTTTCAAAGAAAAAGAGGACTGAATAAGATCAGATGAAGCACCCCACTTCCATAAACAACTTTGTATTAGTCAAGTTGTCATTGCTGCAATAGTGAACAAACCTGAAGTTACATAATGACTTAAACATTATATAAGTTAACATGTCATTCTGTGAAGCCACAAATGAGAATTCTTTGGTGTGTAGCTCTCTTACAAGTCATGAGATAGGGAATCAGTCATTTCCATCATTATGCTGTACAATGTACGCTGCTCATCTATATAAAGTCATTCGAAATGTAAAGAGTGTGGGATATTATATATGAGAGGTTTATGTAGTCTGATCTAGAAGTGTGACCACTTATACTCATACTAGATGGACTAGAGCTTAACTTTTTGATACATCTTTTCTAATAAAACAGTAATATGCAAATTGACCATCACTCCAACACACAAGATGTCTGCCCCCATGTGGTCAAAGATGGCTGCCCCCATGTGGATACAAGATGACTGCCACAAGATGATTAGCAGGGGAGAGCAGTTGTGGGCAATCAGGCCAGCAGGAAGGAGAGTTGGGAGGGATCAGACCTGCAAGGGAGGGCAGTTGGGAGCCTTCAGGAAAGGGCAGTTAAGGGCAACCAGACCTGCAGGAGAGGACTTTTGGGTGGGACCCACGCTGCAGGAGAGGACAGTTGGGGGGGACCAGACCTGCAGGGGAGGGAAGTTGGAGGTGACCAGGCCTAGATGGGAGGGCAGTTGGGGGAATCCAGGCCTGCAGAGAAGGACAGTTAGGGGCAACCAAGTTGGCAGGGGAGGGCAGTTAGAGGCAACTGAGACAGCAGGGGAGCAGTTAGGTGTCAATAAGGTTGGCAGGGGAGTGATTAAGGGGTGATAAGGCTGGCAAGCAGAAGCAGTTTCTATAAATAATTAGTGGTAATTATGCAGGCAGGCAAGTGACTGGTTGGGAGCCAGCAGTCTCTGGATTGTGAGAGGGATGTCCAATTGCCTGTTTAGGCCCGATCTACCAGGATCGGGCCTAAACAGGCAGTCGAACATCCATCGAGGGGTTCCAGATTAGATAGTGTGCAGACTGGGCTAAGGGACACGCCCCCCCATGCACAAATTTCATACACCAGGCCTCTAGTTTTATTATGTAAGTGGGTCAGCAATGCAATCTAGCTGTGTCGAGAGAGAGTAGAAAATAAATTTGATAAATATGAGCCTAGTCCCTACCACATCAAAGTTTTCCTTCTGAGTTGTTTTTTTCTTTCATCCAACTGCTTAATTTTTTAATTATCCTATATAATAAAAAGCAATCACCTTGAATTAACTACTTCATTTAGCATTCCTAGTTTCAAGCATTAGAGAACAAAATAAAAAACACATTTTTAATGATTAATTATATTTTTAAAAGTTTTGAGTGGTTTCATTTCAATTGAATGATAACATTTTCCCAAAAGTTTTCAATTCACTGTCTGTTGTAACTGATCCATATTAGCACTAAATAAGGAATGAGTCTGAGATAAATTTAAGGGCAGTTCTTATTGCATCAGGAATACAAATATGAATTTGTGAAAAGTATTCTCATTGAGTTAAATAATCCTATAACTTTAGTACTACTGAAATTATGTAGACATACATTATATTTTATTGAACACAAAAAGAATATACCTTGCTGAAACCGATTTGGCTCAGTGGAAAAAGCATCAGCCTGCAGACTGAAAGGTCCCAGGTTCGATTCTGGTCAAGGGCATGTGTCTTGGTTGCAGGCACATCCCCCAGTAGGGGATGTGTAAGAGGTGGCTGATTGATGTTTCTCTCCCATCAATGTTTCTGACTTTTTATCCCTCTCCCTTCCTCTCTGTAAAAAATCAATAAAATATATTTTTTAAAAAAGAATATACTTTATTACCTTTTCATTAAATTCAGCTTAGTGGCAGATTTCGATATGGAACCAGTAGGATATGCTCATTTATATTAAAGGTACCAGTTTCCATGAGACCACATTATTCAGTGAATTTTCAACCTTTTTTCATCTCATGCAACACATAAACTAATTACCAAAATATATAATTTTTGCTGATCTGACAAAAGTAGGTATAGTTTTTATTTATCCACATTGGATGGCTATTGTGCTGGCTATTGTCATTTTTTAATTGACAATCTTTTCTAAGGAAAAGAAAGTCAGTGCTCCTCACTAAATAGTCAGGTATTGCATTTTAAAAAAATTCTTGTGGCATACCAGTTGAAAATCACTGACATAATTCAATTTAGCTGTGTAAAATTCATGATAAAAAGTTTATTGTGGATAGAGTAATCACACAACTTGCTTTACTTTGGAAAGTGCAAAATTATACCATGACAGTACTGGCATAACCATTAATAAATTCTTCCTTTTATTCGCAGAAGGTCTCAACTTGAATAAATCATACACTTATTATTGGATGATACATTACATAGATATCCTACTTATAAATTTTTTTAAAAAGTTCTAAATATTATAGTTTATATTTCACTAGTTATTAAAAGTTAATGATATATACTTTATTTTTATGGATAATATACCGTATCTCACTTTAAAATGAATTGCTAATACTTCTTATAAACTTTTGTTTTTTATGTGCAAACTACATCATATCATTTTATTCACATAATAGTTATTTTATGCAGGTACTGTAAGTATCCCATTTTTATAGCAGATACAACTGAAGCTGTAGGAGTGTGATGTTCTCATGGTTCCCCAGTTGGTAAATAGTGGAGAGGAACGTAAATTTATTCTTCTGACATCACAAAGAGCTTCTCCATGTCTACTGACTTCCCTAAGAGATTAAATGTAATTCTCATTTTTAAAAAAATATATTTTATTGACTTTTTACAAGGAGGAAAGGAGAGGATAGAGAGTTAGAAACATTGATGAGAGGGAAACATCAATTAGCTGCTTCCTGCACACTCCCTGCTGGGGATGTGCACGCAACCAAGGTACATACCCTTGACTGGAATTAAACCTGGGACTCTTCATTCTTCAGGCCAATGCTCTGTCCACTGAGCCAATCCAGTTAGGGCTGTAATTCTCACTTTTATGTAGTGTTTAGTAATACTATGAAGAATTTGCCATTAATATCATTAAATTTGAAAATGTTCTTATTTATTTTTATAATAAAGAAAAATATCTTTTTAAAACACTATATCCAACTTTTAGAGTAAAGTAAAATTTTTAAATCCTATTTTGAATATCTGTTTTTTAAATCTGAAAATAATGTATTTTTCATTTCTGGAAAATACTGATTTTTCTTTAAACATGTACTTTCCTTCATTTTTTCTTTCCTTTTGAAAATTCTATTAGTTATTTATATGTCTATCTCTTAGAGTTTCTTTTCACCTATTTTTCATGTCTTCATATCTCTGTATTTCTTTCTTTATTCTTACTTTTCTGTAATCCTCTTTCTTAACTTGTCCTTTTTTTTTTAGTGTGTAACATTTTATTTTATATATTTTGTTTTCTGTAATAATATTCTATTATTTTATGTATTCTACTAGAGGCCCAGTGTACAAATTTGTGCAGGGGAGGGGGGAGGCGGTGGTCTGCTGGCTGTGGGAGATTAGCCAGCTAGCCCCATTCCTGATCAGAATAGGTGGCTATTAGGGTGGGGTAAGCCATGGGGAGGGGCCTCCAGCAGTTGGTGTACATCCCACCCAGTCCCCCAAGACCAGGAACTGCACAGTCGCCCCCAGAGCACCAGCACTGTGTGTTCTTTCCTGTGCTCCCTCAGTCTTCTCTGAGAGCTTCAGGACTGCAGGAGGTGTGGTGCTTCCTGGGAGTTGTAGTGCGCTTCCTCCAGAAAGAGCTCTCCTGTAGGCTGAGCTCTGGATTTCCGAGAACTATGTCTCCTGGTTTACCCTATGTGAGGGCACCAGGCCTGTGCCCAGGTCAGCCTTATCTGTCAGTGCAGAGTGGAGGACCCAGGAAGCCCTGCTGTGGTGGGAGGATGGAATGCGCTTGTGCGCTGGGTCAGTTTGTTCTGTTCGTCCCAATTACTGTAAACAGACGGAGGAAGGGTGGGGTGAGAATGGGGTGCCTGAGGCTGGCCAGGGGCACAGCACAGAAGGAGGCTTCAGTGGCTGAGGCAGCAGTGTGAGCATGAGGAGGCGGTGGCGGTGGTGCAGGTGGGTGGTCATGCAAAGGCAGGCACAGGTTAGTGAAAGGCAGTGGTGTCATGCTGTGGTGTTGCTGTGCACCTCCTTCATATGCCAGGGATCCCTCTCCATACCCACCTTGCAGGAGCATTTGTCAGGCAGCCTGCAGGGCTGGATTGGAATTGGGGATGGGAGTCATGGCTGCTCCTGGTACAGGTTCTTCCCGGCAGGCCTTTCCTCAGTTCTCACACTTTTTGCTGTGTATTCCTCCCACTTCCTGGCTGAGCCTCCCTCCCAGCATCTACATTTGTAATTTGGTGCTCTCGAGGTCTGGAAGAGCACAGCAAGGAACAGAGTCCCACCACCCTGAGGCTTCAGGCCTCAGGGCAGCTCTTGGGCACCTCAGAATGGGAGAGAGGGTTAGGGGGCCGATTAGGGACAGAGTGGGCTGGGGGAGGGGTCGTAAGAGGTTGGGGGGGTGATTGGGGGCCCAGATCAGGCTAGTTAGCTGCCACAGTGCATGTCATAGCCACTAGTTATTTGGTCGTTCCACCATAATCGTCACTGGGCTTCTATATATATAGACTAGAGACCGGTGCATGGATTCGTGCACTGGTGGGGTCCCTCAGCCTGGCCTGCAGAGATTAGTGGACCTCCGTGCTCCACAGCCTGGCTTTACTTGCCAGCTTGTTGGGCTTTAGCCCGCTCTCCATGTTGATCCCGCACAGCACAAAGTGGTGCACGAAGAGGCAGGTGGCTGGGGAGGAGCCTGAGCCCAGGCGTGGCGCCATGCCACTCCCGCTCATCTCAAACCACTGCACCTGCTGCCACTGCCTGCACACGGCAGGGTTCTTGGCCACAGCTGTGCTTTTCAGCCATGAGCCTGGTGTCTGGTGTCTGGTGGTCAGTTGAGTGGCGCTACTGCTGTGGGAACACACTGACCACCAGAGGGCAGCTCCTGTGTTGAGCGTCTTCCCCCTGGTGGTCAGTGCATGTCATAGTGTCCAGTGGTTGTCTGGTAGTCCAGTTTCTTAGGCTTTTATAGTCTTCCTCTGATCTCTTTGAACCTTTGTTGGCTCAGATTTTTAAATTTGTACTTTGGCCTGAATTCCTCACAACTTGAGGTGCTGCCTTTGATACCAAGATGCTAGGCAAATGCCTGAAGACATTCAGAGATATAATAGAATTACTCAGGCTCTTCATTTTTAATGAAGAATTAAGTTTTCAGTACTATAAACATCAAATTATGACTCTAGTCTTTGGAGCATATTTCTCATCCTGATACATATTTGAACTGTGCAGCTTTAACTTCTAATTACATGGGACAAGGGATTTCTTCATCCAGTCCCTGAAAAAGGAGGGGGGGTATATTTTTCTTCTTGTCTTTCAAATTCAACCTTGCATTTTTAAAAAGTTTTTTTAACTACTAATTTATATGATTTATATAGTTGGAATGTGTGTATATGAAGTATATAAATGTGTGCTGTGACCGATGTGTGAATGATACTATTTCTTATGCCTGCTTCATCTGCCATTTTACTTGGAAGGGCCAAGAATTTAACTTAGGTAATTTGAGTTTAAATATAAGATATTCAGGTTGACAAATCAAGTAATTCATTAGAATGATCATTAATAAGTTCAATGTATAATTTATTATGGGGCCTTAAATTTGTGGCCATAATAGTCAAAGCAAGTAAATAAAACTCAATAATTGAAGAGATTGTCAATTAAAGAGAGAGTTTACTAGAACATTTGTACCTTGATGACAAGCAGAGGAAAGGAAACTATTAAAAGTTATGAAGAAGAGAGTCAAAAAATTAAGGGGAGAAAGAAGGGAATGTGGAGGAAGAGTGAGAAGGAGAACTAGATGTAGAGGTTGGGGGAGATAGAGATAGAGATAGCAATAGAGATAGATAAGGGAGAGAGATTATAAAAAAGAAACAAAGGGATAAGAGATTTAACAAAGAAAGAAGTGGTTGATTTTATGAAGAAATGAAGCAGGCTGAGGACTGAGAGCAAATTTTTCTTGTTCTTTTTATGGTTGGTTATATCTGTTATTTTATAAAGAAGTTTGTTATTTATATTTGAATGAGTTGGTAGCATGGAAGCTGTTTGGTAGTAGATTGATTCTATTACAGTTGTTTTTCATTCATTCATTCCACAAATATATATTAATGCCTATTTGTTCAATATTAATCTAAATTATTGGGAATAAAAAGTTAAAGTGCTTTCCCTTAATGAGCTTAGATTCTAGGTGCAGAGGCAAATGATAAGCAGATATAGCAAAACTATTTAACCTATTGCAAAATGTTTTTAATATATACTGTGGTCACACTTCATAACATACTGTGTTGGTATAAAGATAGGAAGAAAAAGTGAGATACAATTGTAATAAAGAGGTGGGATAAATGACCCCTCCCCTTTAACTGGGCTTTGATATTACTTTGTATATGGTAGAAGTAATGCTCTGCCTCTTTCTGGTCCTCAGCCTTCAGAGATTTACAGCTACTATTTATTGTTTTTTAATACTTCATCTTGGAGTACTGAGTTACCACTTACAAAGTCCTGCTACCCTGATGGAGAGACAAGATGGAGAGGGCCACAGACTACATGTGGAGGAATAAAGGTCCAGTTGAGCTCAGTCACTCAGCCATATCAGCAAAATGTGCTGGTACCATGTGATTCCAGTCAATACCATGTACAGTCCCTGAAATATCAGCCAAGTTCTGCTTGATTTCCTGGCCACAAATATCTTGAAATATAGTGAAATGATTATTTTAAGCCATTAATTGGTAAAGTAGTTTGTTACACAATAATAGGTAACTGGAATAGCAAGTGTTCCAAAAGGGGGTTCCAGTGGAACATCTTCAAGATTAGAAAAGTTACAAAGATATGGAAAACAAACTTCAGTTATTAGGAGGGAATGCAACCTGATAAAAATAAAGGGAAGTTTCCAGTGAAAAGAACCAATGGGTTAGGTTGTTGAAATATGGAATGGTAAATAATAAAAACTCCAGTTAGCAGCTTTAATAAAAAGTAAAGGAATAAAAGAGAAGTCCCTTTGGAAAGCAATACAGAGTTGGCACAAAAATAAAAAAAATGGAACTGTTTTGTGACCCAGTGATTCCACTTCTGAGAATATTTCCAAAGAAATCTGAAACACTAATCCAAAACACTATGTGTCCTTATGTTCATTGTAGCATTACTTACAATATCAAGATTTTTGAAACATCCCAAGTGTGTATTAGTAAACAAGTGTTTAAAATGCTGTAATATATTCACAGAATGAAATACTACTTGGCCACATAAAAGGAGGAAATTTTATCTTTTTTGACAGCATTGGTGGACCTGGAGAGTGTTATGCTAAGTGAAATAAGTCAATCAGGGAAAGACAATACGATATGGTTTCACTATATGTGGAATCTAATGAATAAAATAAACTAATAAACAAAATAGTAACAGGCTCATAGAGACCAGACTGACGGCTGTCAGAGGGGTTGGGTGTTGGGGAACTAGGTAAAGAGGTGAAGGGATTAAGCAAAAACAAATAAACAAACAAAAAACCTCAAACACAAACAACAGTACAGTGATTATCAGAGGGAAAGGGTGCGAGGGGAGGTAGAAGAGGGTAAATGATGATGCAAGGAGATTTGATTTGGAGTGATAAACACACAATACAATATACATATGTGTATTATAAGATTGTACACATGAAAACTAATTAATTTTATTAACCAACTAGAGGCCCAGTGTATAAAATTTGTGCAGGGGGTAGGGGTGTGTCCCTCACTCCAGCCTGCACTCTCTCCAATGTGGGACCCCTTGAGAGATGTCCACCAGCCCCTTTATGGGATCGGGTCTAAATGGGCAGTCAGACTCGATCCAGAACTGCTGGCTATCAACTGCTTGCCTGCTGCCTGCCTGATTGCCCCTAACCATTTCTGCCTACTAGCCTGATCATCCCCTAACCACTCCCCTGCCAGCCTGATTGATGCCTAACTTCTGTCCTCCCCTGCCCCTAACTGTTCTCCCCTGCTGGCCTGGTCATCCCTAACTACCCTCCTTTGCCAGCCTGGTCTCCCTTAACTGCCCTCTGCTGCCAGCTTGGTCACCCCAACTGCCCTTCCCTACAGACCTGGTCCTCCGCAAATGCCCTTACCTGCATTTTTGGTCACCTCCAACTGCCCTCCCCTACAGACCTGGTAACACATAATTGCCATCCCCTGCTGACCTGGTCACCCCCAACTGCCCTCCCCTGTAGGCCTGATGACCCCCAACAACCCTCCTCTGCCAGCTCAGGCAACCCAACTGCCCTCCTCTGTAGGCCTGGTCTCTCCCAACTGCACTCCCCTGCAGGTCTGGTCACCCCTAAATGTCCTCCCCTGCTGGCCTGAATGCTCACAACTGCCCTCCCCTGCTGGCCATCTTTTGGCAGACATCTTTGACCACGTGGGGGTGGCTATCTTGTGTGTTGGAGTGATGGTCAATTTGCATATTAGCTCTTTATTATATAGGATGTCATCCCAATAAATTGTATATTTCTATATCTATGTCTATGTAAATGTGAGGCCCAAATGTGAGATAGGGGCCTATCTCAAAATTAACATCTAACTTCAGACTTTTGGTGTGGGGCGAGAAAGCAATGTTTTAAGGACATTCAGATAACTAGGATCAAATTAAAATTATTTTTTGTAAGATCAATGAAGTACACCTACTGTTGACTTTGCATAGGAACATGGTGTAAAATAGGAACTAAGAATGAATACTATAATAAATAGGGGACATAAATTTAAAAGTTAGTCACATATTACTGGAAAGATGATATTTTAAGCCACAAGAGTTTCCTTAATTCCAGAAAATACTGCATTTGTGGGAGTGTGACAAAAATATCCCTTTGTTAATCATGGAGATATAAGAACTAGGATCTTAGTGAACATCAAATTCTATTTCAAAAACCTGGTTTGCCTCACCAAATTTTCTTGATGTAATTTATATTAAAGAAACTTAAATGTAGTGTGTATTGGAGACTAAAAAAGGTGGTATCTCAGATTGCTATGTCTTTGAAATGACTATTATAGTAAAGTAGGTATCTCACTCATTTCTCTAACAGAAGCCAGTAAGGTTCATTTCATTTTTGATCAACACTAAGGCTATAAGTTATTACAATTAACTGGCTGAGCCCTGGATTGTTTGGGCCAGTAGATAAAGTGTCGGCCTGTGAACCAAAGGGACCCAGGTTTGATTCTGGTCAGAGGCACGTAACCTGATTCCAGGTTCCTCCTGATTAGGGCTCCTGCAGAAGGCAACCAATAGACGTTTCTCTCTGTCTCTCCCTCTCTCCTCCACTCTCCATGAAAATCAATGGAAAAATATCCTCCTGTGATGATTAATAAAAATTACAATTCACTAGCTCATAATCATAATATAGCACAGAGGATTCAGGAAATTTTTATTATCTTGCCTTTTTAACAAGTATTTCCAGACAGAAGGAATGAAGGCAACAATGAAACTCCTAAGTGGTATGTCCTTGCTCAGCCATACTTCTTAAAATATTGAAGTATTTCAGTATTAACTTCAAGTCATGTGACCCCTATCAAAGAACTGCCCCCCTATCCACCAGTGAAGTCATTAATGCCAGGCATCTCTAGAACCCTGCTCTATCTCTATAGGTTGACTCCCTTTTGTGTGGTCAGTACCTATGTGGGTTTTTAAATACTTTTAATATCTACATATTTCAATGTCTCTGGAAATCTGTGAATATAATTTTAGCAAACTCCTCTAAGGAATCCTAATTTGGAGTGATGAAAGTTGGAATCTATGAGCTTTGGAGTGTATGTAATTTGACCAATTTTGAGTCAATTTCTTAGTCAAAGAAAAGCATCATTTCAAGTTCATAAGTGACCACAAAGTTAGTATTAAAAATCTAATAATTTTTTATCTTAGAATGAAATAATTTGCATGTTGCTTATTTTTTTAATTTTGATGTTGCTATTATTGATGTTTTACTTTTATGAGTAGGCACATTAAATGTCAACTCAAATTAGTAGAGATAGAAACATGATTGTTTTATTTAACCTCACTTTATTCTGTAATCTGGAATGCCATCATTTGAATTAGAGCAAAAATGCATTGAACACATAAACTTTAACCTTTATTGGATTAATAGTTGTTGGATTTGCTTATATTGGACTCTGATAGAAAAGTTATAGTAATACAAGTAAAATTTGTACTTAAATTATGCTTACATTTTACTTCTTGTAAAATACCTGGTAAAATGTAAGATAATCATTATAACTTTATAACCAGAGTGATTCTTATTTAAATATATTCATTTGATTGAAACTAATAACAAAACATTAATTCATGAAATTAGGTTTATTCAAAGGCAAAAATACGTAACAATTCTTTGTTCAAAATGGTAGGACATCCACAAATAATGAATATGTATAAAGAAAAGTAATTAAAAATATATTAGTATCTCTGTAGATAATCTTTAATAAAAATGGAGACTTGCTTATCCTTGTTTTTGATATATTTTTTCCTGGGAGACTTGCTTATCCTTGTTTTTGATATATATTTACATTTAGTTCACATCATCGTTCCCTGGTCTCATATATTTTCAATTATGTTCATAATATTGAACTTAAGTGAATAATATTTTGTAAGCACAGGAGAGGGTTAGAAAGTTATGATATTCTGAACTGAGAATATATTAGGTTTTTCTGCAAAATTTCAGTCAGGAAAAGATGTCAGAAGAGAAAACACTAGAGAGATCTTGTATTAAAAACCACTAGAAAACTAATCTTTAATAAAATTTACTCAAGAACTATTCTTCAGGGCCCATTTATTCAAATGCCATAGGGGTAAAAGTGATGGTTTGACTTGTTAGACTATAATAGTAACCTTAGCTCAATATAGATTCAACCATAGAATTTACCATTGGATTTTGTCTATTTTCCACTATGGGCTACTAAAAATTTAAGTATATATTGCAAGGAGATACAAAGAATAATTATTCTTCCAAATTTTGCTATATCTAGAAAAATGCTGCTAACTTTTGGACAAATCACCCTAAATTAGTATTGGAATGAAAATCATAGCTATTGGAAACTCTACATATATTCTTATTATGAAGTAATTTTATTGTGTAGTCCTGGCATTTCACTTATTTATTTATTCTAGAATATTTCCCAGTCTTAAATATTTTAGAAGAATTTTACCTCTCCATTTCTGTTTCTCTCTACCCACTAATAAAGATGTGGGTTCCCTAACTTCAGATATGTCCTTATTATGATTTTAAACTGCTTTCAGCAAGCAGTCACTCTAAGCAGTTACTCTGTTAATCACTAGTTGTGATTAATTTTGTGTTATACCTATTGAGAACTGGCAATATTAAATGATCTCAATACATCTACACTAATAACAGGGTGATATGCAGTCACAGTAAGGACAGATCAGCAGGCTGTGTGCGCAGCAGGTGCGGGTGGGCAAGAACGTACAGTGCCAGGGACAGGGCCGGGGCTGCAGTCTCCGCCCCAGCCTGGGGTTACAGTCACGGGGAGAGGCCTCCACCTTAGGGGTGGCTCCCGGGTGAGTGCTGTGGCCTTGGCAAAGCAGCCGGCTAGGAGGCAGGTTCCTCAAGGGGTGCAGATCAGTACAGAGGTGGGTTGCTCTGGAGGGGGCTCGGGCCATAGCAGGGGGTCAAGTGCATGGGGATCTGCCTCGCCTTCGGAGAGCTAGGTTCTGTAGTGGCCCCAAGACATGGGTAAGCCCAGCAGGGAAAAAGGGGCAAGGACTGTCGGTATGGAAGGACACCCAGGCTGAGGGGCATGGACCCACAGCCCTGAGGCAGGGGTTGAGGGGCTGCACCACCTTAGTGGAGGGGCACCAGCTGCCACATACCTGACTGTGATGGTTCAGCGAAGCTCCCAGTGCTAACCAGGCCTTGCCCTAGCAGCCATTGCCCCTCATGGCAAAGGCTGCTTCACTGCTCACCTTTCTGCTTCATGGTGACACCAGTAACCACCAGGCACCTGTGCTCTGGAGAGGTGTTGACTCCTGTTCCTGCCTCAGCCCCAAAGCAAGCCCATGGTCACCCCACCCCCAGTTCTTATTCTGCCCCACCCCATGGCAGCACGTGCTTGCACAGTGAGTACAAAGCCCACCACCTGCCTCTAGAAATTGGTGAAGGCATTAAATAATGGAGGCAGGGGTAGGGGAGAAGAAAAAGTATGGAGTGTCTGTGATGAAGAGGTGCTTGAGGAGAACAAAGTTTGGAAGCCTGACAGGGAGGTTTGTTTTGTTTGCTGTGCAGCTGCCCCCTAGGAAGGGCAGAGAGCATGGCTGTGAGGCCTTCCTGCATGCTGAGTCCAGTTCCATAGCCATCTGGAATTGGCCTCAGGTTCCTGGTCTGTAAAATGGATTAAGAGTGTCCCAGTGCCTTCACTGACCTTTGAGGGCCGATTGAGATGCTACATAAAGGAAATAAGGGAAGAAGTGAGAAAGAAAAGAAAGATTGGAAGGAGCCTGTAAATCCATTGTCACTGGAATAGGGAATATAGTCAATAGTGTTGTAATGGTGGTATGATGCCAGGTGGGTGCTGGAAATATCGGGGAACATTTTGTAAAGTATATGCTTGTCTAACCACTATTCTGTAACCAATATAAAACCTGAAACCAATACAATATAATATTGAATGTAAAGGAATGAAAATAGGAGTGAAATTTTTATAAATTTCAAAGTTTAAATAAGTCTGTAAAGGAAGGAAGGGGAAAAATAAAAATAGGGTTTTCCATGTTACTACTTTATTGTCTTTTCAGTACATGAAAAAGCAGTTGTCTTTATATGGTGCTTTTATGCTATTCTAAGTCATTATCTCATTTGATGTTCAGGGCAACTTAAAGACAAGATAATTATTCCCTCCACCATTCAAAGAAAGGAAATCTTGGTATCTGGCCTCAATGATTTAATTGTCAATCCCTTATTATAAAGAAGGGTTAGTGAAATTTTTTGTGGAGTGTCATAGCTATACTAATAAAAGCCTTGGGTCAATCAGGCCTGCAGGGGAGGGCAATTGGGGACAATCAGGCAGGCAGGGAAGTGGTTAGGGAGTAATCAGGCTGGCAGGCAGAAGCAGTTAGGGGAAATAATGCAAGCAGGCAGGTGAGTGATTAGGAGCCATTGGTCCCTGATTGTGAGAGGGATGTCCCTAGGATCGGGCTTAAACCAGCAGTCAGACATCCCCTGAGGAGTCCCAGATTGGAGAGGGTGCAGGTCATCAGGCCATACTGAGGGAAGCAGCCTCTGTACATGAACTTCATGCACCGGGCCACTAGTATATTCATAAGTTCAATCCTTGTGTTTTCCTCTTGATAACTAAAAGCACAATTTAATATTTAATTGATCTTATTTTTTCTTGTTAACTATATTGGTTAGGAATGTAAAACTAGAATACAGAATAATTTTAAGTTTCAGTCATCATTCTTACACTAATTCAGAAATGAGTGATATCATTTTCTATGTTAGGCTATCCTATATAATAAAGAGGGGTTATGCAAATTGACCATCACACCCTCACACAAGATGGCCAGCAAGGGAGAGCAGTTAGGGGTGACAAAGCCAGCAAGGGAGGGCAGTTGGGGGTGACCAGCCTAGCAGGGAAGAGCAGTTGGGTGTGACTGGGCCAGCAGGGGAGGACAGTTAGGTTACAACTGGGCCTTCAGGGGAGGGAGGACAGTTGGGGGAACTGGGCCAGCAGGTGAGGGCAGTTGGAGGCAATCGGGTAAGCAGGGGAGTGGTTAGGGGGTGATCAGTTTGGCAGGCAAAAATGGTTAGGGGCAATCAGGTAGACAGGCAGGCGAGGGGTTGGGAGCCAGCAGTTCTGGATTGTGAGAGGGATGTCCAACTGCCCATTTAGGCCTGATCCCACCAGTGGGATCACCTGGTGAGATTGGGCCTAAACGGGCAGTTGGACATCCCTTGAGGGGTCCCAGATTGTTGAAGGTGCAGGCTGAGCTGAGGGACACCCCTCCTCTTGCATGAATTTTGTGCACCAGGCCTCTAGTTTTTGTTAAACAGCTAATAATTTAAGGTAAATGTGCATCTATAATCCTAGCTAATAAAAGAGTAATATGCAAATTAACCATCACTTGGCTACACCCACAAGCCATGCCCACCAGCCAATCAGGAGCAAGTATGCAAATTAACCCAACCAATATGGCTGCAGCCACAGAGAGAACAGGAGGGAGGCTTGGGGTTGCCCAGCAATGGAGGAAGCCACACTTTTTACAAACCCTGGCCAGGCCCAGGCCTCCACTCAAGGCTACAGAGTTTCAATTATAGAAGAGAAATAAATTCCAGCAAAATTGGAGGCAGCCATGGAACTGGAGAGAGCAAGAGGCTAAGGTTGCCCCAAGAGATGGAGGAAGCCAAGCTTCTGTAACCCTGGCCTGACTTGGCCTCTTCTTAAGGCTACAACGTTTCAATTGTAGAAGTTAAATAAATATCAGATACCTGGGCCTTCGTTTGGGTTGCCAGGGGTGTGGCCGGCCTGCAAACCATCCCAGGCCCCTCGCCCAGGCTGCCGCCTGCCCCAAGAGAACCCCCACCCTGATCCAGGACACCCTTCAGGGCATACCAGCTGGCCCCCACCCATGCACCAGCCTCTATTCTACCTAATAAAAGAGTAATTTGCAGATTGACTACTCCAGCACACAAGATGGCTGCCTCCATGTGGACACAAAATGGCCACCACAAGATGGCCAGCAGGGAGAGCAGTTGGGAGGGAATAGGCCTGCAAGGGAGGGCAGTTGGTGGCAATAAGCCTGCAGGAGAAGGGAGTTAAGGTGACCAGGCTGGCAGGGAGGGAAGGTGGCTTGACAGACTTGCAGGGAAAGGCAATTGGGGCAGACTTGGCCTGCAGGGGAGGGCAGTTAGGGGTGACTAGGCCTGCAACGGTGGGGCAGTGAGGGGCAACCAGGTTGGCAGGGGGGGCAGCTAGGAGTGACCAGGCTGGCAGGGGGGACAGTTAGGGTGACCAGGGTAGCAGGCAAGGGCAGTTATGGGCGACCAGGTTGGCAGGCAGGTGAGTGGTTAGTAGTCAGTGCTGTAGGATTGTGAGAGGGTTGTCTGACTGTCGATTTAGGCCTGATCCTGAGGAGTCCCAGATTGGAGAGGGTTCAGGCTGGGCTGATGGGACCCCTGCCTCTCCATGAATGAATTTCATGCACCAGTCTTCTAGTTAAAGCAATAAATACATATCTGAGTCATGTAGAGGATTCTGTGTTATTTATGTTCCATTTTTTGCTTGTTTTTATTTATATTTTTCAACCTTATATTGAATTAGTTTAATACTAAGGGAGATTTAATGTATAAATAAATACTTGTTAATCAAGAAAGAAGGCAAATGTTCATTTTGAAGTCCAACTAAAAATGTTAGCTTACTTTTCTACTGCATGAAATTAGTGTCACCGATTTTTTTCCCAACACAGCAAAACAAAATCCATTTATTTTCCTTTTCCTATAAACCTTCTCTAGATAAAAATGTATACTATTCTTTGCATATATGTAACACAGAGAGGGAAACAAAACTTCTGTACGTTTGAGAGAAAATTGGAAAATAATTAGTAAAACATCTTTTTATAGGTGACAAAATTGAGTCCAAGAGACTTACCCAAATAGTTTGACTTCAAACAAATGTATTAATTCAAATTCTCTGGGTTACACAAAAAGTAAAACAGACTACCTTACATTTAAATTAGCAACACATTAGAAGGACACTGCAGAGTCACAGAAATGAGGGGAGCCTAGAAAAACTATGGTAGTGTGAAAGACCTTCCTGGATGGTGAGGATTAACTTGACACATTTCTTACAGTTTTTCACCAATAATTATAGGATCAAAATTTCTAATTCTACAAAGGTAGTAGCAATATAAGTTAAAGATTCATTTTGGAGACATGTTATCTTTATGATTTTTTTCTACATATGAATATAGTTTGTCACTCCATTTATTTACTGAACTATTTTCATACATATCAGTTATTCTCTAAAAATAATTTTATTTGTAACGATCTTATATGTATTTAGTTATATTTATTAGTATATACCATATGGGCTATTGTTTCTGTGAATTGAGTTTTGAAATTAGTTTTGCTAAGCATAAAAATATTGATATTTATATTGATTTTATAAATTTTAATTTTGCTTATTCACCTTATTATCTTGCCTGTAGATTTTATTGTGTTATGTTTTCCATATAAGCAATCTCTGCAGAAAATTATGATGACATTTAAAATGATTCTTTTCTAATTTATTCCTATGATTCACTTCTTTTTTTTAACTTTTACAATTTGGATTAAACTTCTAGTAAATATGCTACTGAATAGTGTCTATGGGGTAATTTTGTTTTATTTTTCACTGTGAGATAATATTTTTGTAGCTCTTTTATCACACTGGTATCTGCATCATATATTTTTGATAGGTAGCTTTTATTAAGTTTTTCCCCTTATAATTCTGTTTTACTAAAACACTTGTCATAAATGGAATTAGTTTTTTTCTAACACTTTTTCTTCTATCTACTGTTAGAGACGGAGGGACAAAAGGCTTTCTTGTACACATGTCAGCATGTGATTAATTCAACTGTGGACCTGGAAGTAAACATTTCATCCAAAAATAGAATAATTAAAAATTAGGATGATTAAAAATTGAGCCAGGACAAAGAACAACTCTCTGCTACTTCATAACTGTAATTTTGGAACTGTTATGAATCATGATGTAAATATCTGTGTTTTTCAATGTCGTAGGTGACCCTGCTAGTAGTTCTCAACCTGTGGTTGAGAGCCGCTGCTGTAGAGTGTAAGACCATCAGAAAACACAGATATTTACATCATGATTCATTAACAGAAGCAAAATTACAGTTATGAAGTAGCAACGAAAATAATTTATGGTTGGGAGTCACCATACCATGAGGAACTGTATTAAAGTGTCTCGGCATTAGAAAGGTTGAGAACCACTGCTCTAGAGCATGCTCTTGCCCCTTCCTGGGCATGAACTTTTTATTTCTAAGTGTTCCCATGAGACTTGCAGCCAGGGGAGCAGTGGGCAGGGGCAGCTTAGGCTGGACTCACACAGGATCTTGTCTTCCAAAACCATTTTTTCTCTGATTTCCCACTGAGCTAACAGCAGTCCCACCCTGGCTGGGACTAATTTGTAAGAAACACCTCTGCTTCATCTTCATCTTCATGTCAATTTCTGTAACATTTCTAGAAAGCCAAAGCAGAACACTGCCTGGGCTCTCCCCTGTTGCTTCGTCCTTTGTTTCATTGTCCCCAGCATTAATAAACACTCTTAAATCGATCTGGACTCCTGTTGTGAAATCTTTCCTACACACAGTCAAGAACCACACACTGCAGGCCAGTCTGAGGCAGACCTGCTCCAGGCCTGTCCATGTCCACTGACAGTAGGGTCAGCCTTTTTGTTGTATTTAGGCCTTCAAATAATTGGATGAGGGCCACCCACATTAGGGCATGTAATCTGCTTTATTCAGACTCCTGATTTAAATGTTAATCTCATCCATAAGCTCCCTCACAGACACACTTAGAATGGTGTTTGACTAAATGTCTGACTGTTTGATTTGATCAAATAATTGAATCATAGTCCCTCCCCTGGGAACTGCCCTTTAGGCCACTTCACAATGGACATTCCCTTTCGCTTAGACCACATTCCACTTGCTAAAACCACATTCCACTTTCTAAGGCCATTATCTCTCCCCTGCAGACCCTTCCAGGATCCAGACCCATCCAGACAATTCTCTGCCCAGAAAAAGCCCACCTGGAGTCCTTTAAAAACCTCTGGCTCCCTCTCTCTGGGTGTGGGCACCATTTGGGTGCTCAGCCCATCTGGTATCCAGATGACCTAATAAATTTATAATCTCTTACCACTTTGGCCTTATGAATTTCTCCTTTGGTGACCCTAACACTGACTACCCTGTGGCCCTATCAAGTTTATATAGGAACTTTTCCCCACAAATGCCTTCCTCTATTATTGTTATTGCATTAAACTAGCTACATAAAGATACCTGTAATTTTCTCTATTTTTAAACTAGTAATCAATATTTTGCATTAGGTTTTAACCATTTCTTAAACTTTCAAAGTTATCTCTAAAGTATATTATTTAGTTGTTGTGTTTCCTTTGGGAATAGATTTTTTACTAATGCTCCATTTTCTGTGATTTATTTTTGTCTGTTTTCTTCCTTGACTAAATGTAAATTAACTAGTAGCCCTGCGCACAAATCCACGCGCCAATAGGTCTTTGCGGAGCCTGGCTGCTCCACGTCTGCTGTCCAGAGGCTCTCCGCAGCACAGAGGCCCGTCTGTGGCCAGATGCAGAATGATTGTCTTTTCATAGAGGCGATGACACAAGTGCTCCTCCCTACCCCTGGCCATCCCATGCCCGCTGCCCAGGGCTCTTCACAGCTTGGGTGGAACACTTGCCTCGTCACCACAGCGAAGAAGCAAGCATTCTGCCAGGCTGCTCACTCTGTTCACTCTCAGTAGCCACCCCGCCTGGGACTGGGGGACTCCAGCAGGGCTGAGAGGACTAGGGTTGCTGTCTTGTGGCTATGAGTACCACCATCTTTGTGATGGAGTGGTGGTTAATTTGCATATTAAACTTTTATTAGATAGGATTTATTAGTCTTCTAAAAAAATAATAAGTAACATTTTATTTAGTTGATATTGTTGAAATAAATGTATAGACCCAAGATAGAGCTACTCCTGCATATGGGGTCAGGTCAGCAAACCAAAACTTGGCTGACGTTTGTGTCCCTGTCAGTGCTCCACTTGACTAGAAATGCAGTCACTCAATCTCTAAATGCCAAGCCAACTCTTGGCCTTCTCACCCAAAAGAAGGTTAAATATATGGCCCCAGCCAATCAATATATTTTTGTTTGTTTTTTTATTGTCTAAAGTTTTACCTGATTGACCCCTCCCTTCACCTAGTCCCTCGCCCGAGGGCAAACCCCCACTGCCCCAGTATCTGTGGTGCATTGGTTATGCATGCATATAAGTCCTTTGGTTTATCTCTAACCCCCTACCTCCCTTGCCATTTGTCTCTGGATCTATTTTTGTTATTTGCCTTTTTCTTGCCCCTTTTAAAAAAAAATATTTTCTTGATTTTTTACAGAGCGGAAGGGAGAGGGATAGAAAGTCAGAAACATTGATGGGAGAGAAACATCGATCAGCTGCCTCTTGCACACCCCCTACTGGGTTGTGCCCGCAGACAAGGTACATGCCCTTGACCGGAGTCAAACCCAGGACCCTTCAGTCCGCAGGCTGACGCTCTATCCACTGAGCCAAACTGGTCTCGGCACCCTTTTTCTTGCCCTTTATTCTTTACCCTGAAAAAACTTACTAACCCATTTTGCTGTTGTCCTAAATGAGAATGATAGATGAAGCGTTAAATACGTTTGTTTACCTAAATTGTCATATTTAATAAGTTTTAAGCAATAGTATCTCTTATTTCTTCACTATTTCATCAGTTTCTGCTTGTATAATTTGTAAGAAACACCTCTGCTTCATCTTCATAGAAAAGAAACAGCTCTGCCTGGTTTGGCTCAGTGGATAGAGCATTGCCCTGCAGACTGGAGGGTTCGGGGTTCGATTCCAGTCAAGGGCACATGCTCGGGTTGTGGGCTCGATCCTCAGTAGGGGGCATGCCAGAGGCAGCCAATTAATAATTCTCTCTCCTCATTGATGTTTCTATCTCTATCTCCCACTCCTTTCCTCTCTGAAATCAATAAAAATATATATTTTAAAAGAAACAGCATGTGGCCAGGTGGTTACTGAATTTCCCCAGGGCAAACAGGATGTGGGGGTGGGGAAAGGTTAAGAGAGCTGTGCATGTGGCTGATAGCACATTTTCCAGGAAGAGTCCCCTAAACAAAAGGGGGGTGGAGTCAGCTATAAAGGTCTCAGCCTAATATTTTAATGGCCCAATGGGAAACATAAGAGGAATCAGCTGACCAAATAGTACTTAGCTAGTGAAGAACCAGAGGAGGGATTAAATAAGTAAACTGTTTCCTGCCCTGTGTGTGTTCTTGTACAGTGGATGCCCGCTCTCAAGAGTGTTATTAAAAGTCTCATTTCGCCATGCCTCTGTTTTGTGTTGTTCTGAGACTAAACACTTAGCTTACTGATAGACCCTCCCTTTCCCCAACTGATGGACAGAGTATGACGTAACCTGCACCTGTGGCCTGGACATTCCTGAGCACCTAACCAAGGCACCTTATATGGACTATACATTGAACCACCAATCAGCACCTGCTAAATACCCTAAGCTCTTGATTCTAAGTACCTAAGTACCTAATCATGTACCTTATATGAAACCACCAATCAGCCTGTGCCGAATACCCTAAGTCCCATCCCCTCCCATTCCTCCCCTCAAAAGGTGTTTTCTCTCTGCATGTGCTGCTACTCTCCCCTCCAGAGACAGCCCAGCAGGGTCCTTCTCCTCTAATAAAGCCTGTAGTCCTGGTTTTTCGGCTTCTCTCTCTCATTCTTTCACTTACTAATTCAAAATCTTTTTCTCTCCTCCCCATAAATATTAAGGCTATTATGCTCTGAGTACCTTTGCTGCATTTCTCCAGTTTTTATAGCTTTTCATTTTCATTAAGATTTGAATATTTAATGACTTACATTATGATATTTCTGTGTCTTTTGAATTATTTAGCATTATTTAGAAACCTAGTTTTAAATTACAAACATAAGGCTCTTTTTCTGTTATTTGTATGAGAGAAAGCTAAACTGCAGTACACAGAAGTCAGAATTTAGGGTTCCATCCAACGGCAGCTTATTTCTTACTCAGTGGGGATCAGTAAACCCTCCTTCACATGGTGATCATCTGAGCAGTTCTTCCATCTTCTGCCTGCACTGTCCTTTAGAGCCACATCCTAATCTGCATACAGCCAGCAGAAGCAATGGAAGCATGGTGAAATGTTCATGGCCAGGCCTCTATATGTATGAAAGGAGTTTTGGGGAGTGAAATAGGCTGGTTTAGGAAATTCAAAAAAATTAAGGGGTCCAAGGAAAAAAACACACAGGGCTACAGAGTTGCAAAAGGGTATATTTCTATAAGACAAGGGAGCTGGGAATAGTAAAAGGTACACATTTGCATAATAAAGGGAATGAGGAAGAAAAGCACAGAGGGAATAGAAAACAACAAGGGAGAAGAAAGAGGGAACCTCACATACTTCAATACTTCAGGAGACACTTGAGCTCAGGAGTTCCTATAGTGACCAAATCAAAGGGGAATAGTGATCAGAGGGGATATTGAGACACAAAATATGCCAGCCTTTATAAACCATGGGAAAAGGGAGTTGGAGAGACTTTTTCCCCTCCCCATGTGGGAGTCTGTGCTTGTTTTTCAATAAATTTCCACCTTTGCTATACTACTTTCATCCGTGGTTCATTCTTTGACTCCACAGGACAAGAGCCTGGGAATCACCCTGCCCAGGGGACTATCACGAGTTCCAGTCCAATTTTCCCATTTTACTTATTCTTCCATTTCATTGCACACTAGTTAGATGACTGGGTATATCTAACTGTAAGTGTTAGTAATGGACTTTCTTCGAGTATCCAATGAAGGGGAGAAATTTTAAATGGAAGTCTAGCTAGCAGTATCCACGTATGTATGGCTTTTTGTTTTATTTTTCTCCAGAGCATATGGTCTGTATGATTTAAATAATTTGGTACTTGTTAACAATTGTTTCATAGTATAATGAAGTTCAAAATTTGTAAATGTTCTACATTTGTTTCTTGAAAATAATATTATTTTTTAATATAATAATATTATTATAACATTATTATAATAATAATGTTATGCAGGGTTCTTTAGACCTATATGAAATGTAGTTTACTGTGTTATCTGAATCTTCTATGTACTTAGTTAAAAATATATATCCTCCAATGAATGTGGGTTTTAACAATTTATTCTTGGTATTTCCTTAATGTATACTTTTTCTTTTTATTAAAACTCACGTGTTAGGAGCAAATGTGTTTTACTACATTTGGTCATTCTGAAAAAATACTTTTAATATAAATTTATTGATCTCTTTATCTGTATTTTACTTTTCTTAAATTCTCTTTTGTCAAATATTGATAATGCTACTTCAGATTTGTTTCAGTGAGTAATGTTTGCTTTACGCTAGTATTGTTCACCCTTTGTTTTCAAAATTTGTTTCATTCTGCTGATGTATTAAATAGATAACAAGTTTTTATTTCAATACAATTTAAGGATTTATGCTTTTTTCAAAATGACTTTCATTAATTTAATAAAACATTTTTGATTATTATTTCATGTGGATTACTACCATCTTATATGCTTATTTTGTGTTTTTAAATATTATTTTCTCTTTGCTTCCAATTATAATGGTTGTCTATTTTTTATTTTTTTTGCTCTCTGCACTTGGGTTTTGTGTATTTACATTTTACTTAAATGATTCGCATGTGTATACTTACATTTTAACATGTTTACTTGACTTTTAAAATCTAAAATTAATCATTTTCATGATCTTTCCTTTCAGCTAATAAAAATTCCCTAGAAAAGTTGAAATTTGTATCATGTTCCTCTCATCTTACATAAAAAATGGTCCACTGTTTGGTTTTCACCTGTTTCCCACCTACAGCAACATCATTTAAAAATTCTCAACATTACCTTTTATTGTTTATTTATCCAGTTGATTCATATTTAATTTAATAACATTTTTATAAATTTTCTAGAAATCATGCTTTTAGGAGGTTATTTCTTCTTCCTGGGTATAAGTTTCTTTTTATTAAATACTAGAGTGCCTGTGCATGAATTCATGTACCAGTGACAGCCCTGGGCATGGCCTGTGGGGAAGAGGCTGAAACTGGCATCAACCAGCTCCTGGGGGATGTAGTAGTGCACAAAGTGGGAGGTGGCTGGGGAGGAGCTGCTCCTGCTCATCCTGGCCCTGCTCAGGCTGGCCAGCAGAGCATCTGCCCCCATTTTCCACTGCCCACCCTCACATCTCCCGGTCTGTGGTACCCAGCTATGGGCAAGTAGGTCCCTAGGGCAGAGCTCCCACTGCCTCATTTGGAGGGCAGATTGAGGCTCAGAAAAGTGGGGTGAGTGTCCAAGGGGTGCCTGGGGTGGAGGGGGAGTTGCAGTAGATGCACGATGAGGCTGCCCACTTCATGTGTCATCCTGCAAGTCCTGGGTTGACTCCTGTCTGATAGGAGGAGGCAGGTATTAAGGACAGAGTTCGTGATCTCCTTTTTTTCTCCCTCCAGTTCTCAGTCCCAGCTGCCTCGGGAGGACACAGCCAGAGGTATTGATGGTGGTCTGGACACCATGACTCCAGAGTGGTGCTTGAGAGCTGTGGAATTTGGGCTGGGCTGATAGCCCAGCCTCCCAATGAGAACTGAAGCTCAGCCCCACTGCTTGTGATCTTTCATAGACTCAATTACCTATTTTTTTCAACTGTTCAAGTTGACTGCCCCTGGTGGTCAATGCACATCATAGCAACTGGTCAACCAGTTGCTAAACTTTGCTCCTGCTAACCGTTTTTGTCCTTAAATCCATTCTTCAGTTTTTTGAGACAACAAACTCAGACTTAAACACCACATTTTGGTTTCAGTAAAAGTTGTTACATTTATTTTGCTCGTTTTCTTTCTAGCTATTTCAATGCTTCTCTATTTTGCAAGTGATTCCACAGTTAATTTTGTTTTTTAGGGCCTTTGAGGGTTCCTGGCTCCAGCACTGTTTTTTTATTTAGTTTTATATCATAATTCTGAAGGTTGATGGGTCACAGATTTCTTACTTCTCTGATGTCTTATTTCTCTCCCCTCCCCTTGCAATTTATGAATTGTTTTGTAGTGTTAAGAGAAAAGAATTTCAAATTTTAACATGGCTGTTGGTGTCCCTCGTTGGGACACCATAATGCCAGGTTCTTTTCCCAGACTTACAAAGGGTTCAGCATTCTGGAGAAAGGGGCTGTGCATAGGTAATTAAATAGTCCAAGGATGAAAGATATTTTTGAAAGGCATTGGGAGACAGAAGAGCTTCAGCTACAGGGAACTGAAGACTCCCCTTTGACAAAGAACCCATGCTTTTTTTTAAAACATAATGTATCCTAAGGCAAGGTGGAAATATACACTTCAACGGGTAAGGTATCAAAGGATATTATACAGTAGAATTATCAGTTTGGGGTATAGCCTACAGGTATTCAGGTGTTTGGCCAACAGGAGGCAATAAAATGCCTTGAGCTGTCTAGCGGCAAACAATCCTATTCAGGTTTGGGGTAAGTGCTATTTAGCCATTTCCAAAAGGTAAACTGGTTATATGGCTCACCCTTGTTGAGCCATCCAAGTCCCATCAACCTTTTGATGAAAGTATCGTAATTATTACATGCTGAAATTGGTTCTCGGCACCTGGTGCAAATTTTCATTTGGCATTTAAGGGATAGAGAGGGTGGAAAGGCTAGACAACCAACTGCCACAAGTCTCCTGTTAATCCTTCATATATTTTCTTTTTTCACGGTAAAGAACAAAGCACCATTCAAATGATGCAACCCAACTTTCTGAATTTTCCTGGGCCTGTATTGAGCCCTCATATCAGCAAATCCTTTTCTAGACCTATTGGGCTTCCATGCCCTATATCCAATCTGAATACCTTTCCAGTTTTTCACAGGCTAGGATCTGCCCCTGTATGTTATCACCTTGGCTCTCATGTACGTGCCTAATAGTTCTATTATGTCATTTGGTTTTTACTGTGCATATGCTCAACAGAGGAATTCCCCCTCCTTATTCCTCCAGGAATTCAGTACTGGACTAGCAGCACCTATAGGGAGATTTTCCTATCTTTTCTGAGGATCAAAACCCCTCAGCAACAGTCCCCTGTAGAATGTGAATGAGTCTGTTTATGCTATAGATTCCCAGAAAACTGGACGGAATGCTGTCTTGATATTTACTTCAGCTTCCAAGTTTACTATTTAATTCCTTTTTTCTTTTTTCCTTATATAAAACTAGCTGCCTATGCTAACACACTTACCAAGGCTAGTGGGTCTGGAAGTTCTTACTACTTTTCCTTGAAAGCATAGCCCATTCATAATTCTGTCTTTATGGGTAGCTACTGATTCTCACTCCATCATTCATCCAGACCCAGGCCCATGTCTTCTGTTTCCACATGGTTGTCAGAACCAAAGTCCTTGCAGCTCACTCGTTATATCAAGAACTCTTCACGGTCTCTGTGGCACTTTGTTTACTGCTTTGTCTTTGAATTTCTACTTCACTTCTGGCATAAAAGAAATGTATTTTCTTCTGTTTGATATTGAAGTTAGCACTATCCAACATATTCCAAATTCTACATTGATTTTTAAGGTAAAATAATAACTTCTGTGGGTTTTTTTTTTTTTGCCATTGTTATTAAGCAGTTTTTAATAACAGGAAAGGAGCAAGGGAAGGCCAGACATTATAGGCATGTTACCTACAAACAATAGGGTGTCCCAATTTCTCCTTCAGAGACTTAAACACAGGTGACCAAGGGTGCCTCAGCCAGTCTCTAAACAGACACTGACAAGTATAAGCCAAGGTACTTACTTAATATTAACTGAGCATAAATTACACAGGAGACAGACATGCAATGCACAAGTCACACACCGTTTATTTACCAGAGTCCTGGTGGTTTCCAGACCTCCGCAGGCCACCTGGGGATTCGCGCTGACAGACACAAACACACACTGGACATTGGACAATGCAGCTGCAGCTTGGAGTCTTGTTTGAGGCCTTGGTTTCATAGCTCATGGTTCGGACTCACGGTCCACTGCAGAGCCCAGGCAGATGCTGAACCCTCTCCCTTTGGGCAGGGGAGTGAAGAGCGACCATCTGTGGAGGAGCAGAATGAACATCTCTGATCTCCTCTGGGTCTTGCTCTTTTTATGTGCTCAGATGGGCATCTTCAGTGTGTCTTATCAGCAGGTCCTAGGAACCTTGCTATCTGGTCTTACATATGGGGTACAGATCACTTTGTCTGTTTTCTACATACAGGCCACTCAAGAGTGCTTATCAATTTGGTTACATTACATTCCATACTTTCAGATTTCATACTTTAATAACACACTTTAATACTTATTATATATTATATTTTATCCTTATTATTATTACTATTACATAGGGGAGAGTTCCCAAAAGAGAAGATAGACACATGCCCAGTAAAGTTGGGGGATGACAGGAGGAAGGTACTTGTGAGGGGACAGAAGGGACAGGACCTTAGAAGAAGATGAACAGGATACAGCTTGCTGACTGCACCACAGACATAAAAAAAAAATTATAAAAAAAAGGAATCTAGAACTTCTAGAACTGAACCCAGCTAGGTGGAATTGCTAAGACAACCCAACTGGGTTGGGAAGAAGGAAATATGAGCTTTTAAAATGTATGGATGTTGCTAAGGCAGGCAGCTTGCAGATAACTAATCGCAAGACAGTGAGGCATGTAACCATTCCCAAGAACATTGTTAAGGCAGAATTCTTTGAAGGGACCAATCAGGAGTTAGCAAGGCGTGTATACACTAAGTGGCCAGATTATTATGATCTCTGAACACATAATAATATGGCCACTCAGTGTGTGTGTGTGTGTGTGTGTGTGTGTGTGTATTTCAGAGGCCTGGTGCATGAATTTGTGCATGGGTGGGGTCCTGCCAGCCTGGCCAGGGGGAGGGGACATGGGTGGTTGGTCAGCTGATTGAACTCCTGGTGTAGGGGACAATTTGCATATTAGCCTTTTATTATAGAGGATATACATTGAGTGGCCAGATTATTATGCATTCAGAGATCATAATAATCTGGCTACTCAGTGTATACTGCTAGACAAAGAAACACTCACTCTTCTCTCTCTGGCACACTGGGTTCCTAAAGAGGATAATATACTCCCCCTTGAGTTCGTGTGTCTTATTGCCATGTAGGACTCCACATATGGACTAATATTAGCTCCCACTAACATTTTTTTGTCTGCAAATTCATTCATCACTTGACAACAAACTTGGATCTGACATCACAATTTGCTTGTCAGTCACACTTGGGAATGGAGGTCATTTGTCATAATGGGTATGGCCACTGCCAGTGCATGAAGATTTTAAATACTTTACCTCCCAAACATGTACGTTCTCTCTCCTGGCTCCTCTTGGCATGTTTGGCCCATGGCTCACTCTTGGCTTCCCGTATTAGACCTGGCGGCAATGCGGAACAGTAACTTTATGACTGGAATAAGGGGAATGGGACTTTGTAAACCCAGGTATGTGATTCCATGAAAATAAATCTTTCTGAAAAGGGAATTGTAGAGATAAAATAGGACAGGTTTAGGAAATTTTACAAATTTTGGAAATTGAGAGGCCCATGGAGGAAGCACAGGGCTGCAGAGCAGTAGAAGGTGTATTTCCATAGAATAGGGAAGCTGAAAAGCTGCAACAAGTACATTTCCATACAATTAGAGAGCTGGAAACAGCAAAAGGTCTATATTTACAAAATAGAGAAGGCCTTCATCTAGAAGGAGAAGAAGAAAGCTCAAAGGGATTAAGAAACCAATAGGGGGAGTGGTTGGGAGGGAGAACCTCACATGTCCAGTGTGAGGTTCAACCTTTGAGCCCAGGAGTTACTATAGTAACCAGTCTAAGGGAATAGTGACCAATCAGAGGGAATAGCAAGGCACCAGGATCTGCAGCCTTTATAAGCCATAGGGAAAGGGAATTCAGTAGGATCTTTCCCCCCTCCCTACTTGGGAAACCATTCTGTGGGACTCTTCCCCTCTCCCCACATGGGAGTCTGTACTTATTGTTCAATAAACCTCTATCTTTGCTATACTACCTTCTGTCCATGGATTCATTCCTCAACTCTGGAGGACAAAGAATCTGGGTTACAGTCCAAAAATTCCGTTTTATTTCTACCACATTGAAGTATCCTGTTAGGGTCTCAGAAAATTCCTTTTCTTGAGATATCATGAGGACCCCACTTCCTCTAGCAACCAGGGGAGACAAGATACATTTTTTCTGCAGTAACACTTTAATGTTGTATGGAGACTTAAATGATTTTCCTCCCACATTCTAAGTTTATCAAGTTGGACTAATGAACAGAAACAGGTTAAATAGAGAAAATGTTCAAGATTCATTATGGATGTACATGTGGGAGGGATGGGGGTAGAAAGAAATATGAGACCCAGAACACATTGGTACAGTTGAGGCTTATATGCCATTCTGAAAAAAAAGGGGAAGGGGAACAGGAGTCTGGGATTTCAGAGGGAAAGTAGGCATTTTGCAGGTAGCTGAGAGCAGACAAGGGTTAACAAATGTTTGCTGGGCCATCCAGAAACAATGAGACACAGAGGGAGATAGGTTTTGCTAGACTTATGCTAAGATAAATATGCTAATATTCCCTTCCTAAAGCAGGTTTTTTAGTCTGAATTCCTTAAAGCTGAAAGGGGGAGAGTCAGAAGTTCTTTCTAAGTCTTTTGTTTCTTTATAACCACCTTAAAATCAGAATCCTAAAAGGCAAATTATGGGGTGGCGAATATTTGGTCCTCCTCAGCAATAAGCATTTCATTCTTTAACCTACTTGATCTAAACTCAGCTATTTATAAGCCTTTGAATCAAGCCACTTACTCTAATGGCTTTAAAATTAGCTAAACATTAGCGGCACCCTCCCCCTTATCTGTTCCCTATTCTCATTTAATTGTCTTGCATAGAATGGGGGAACTGGTGTTTTTAAAAGCTCCTGATGAGTTTCTAATGGGAAACCTGTCTTAGAATCAGTGATTTTACCATTTTCAATCTTATGTTGCTTGTGTATTGTTTTTATAATGGGGATACTATCTAATTCTCGGTGTAATCATCATGAAGAAATAAAATTATGTAGCAAAATTTGTTTGAAGACTATAATGGGCTACTTCCCAATGTATTACATATTACACACTGTAGGCTATGAAAATTATACTCTGAGGAGAAAGAAAGCAAAAATTATTTGCGACTATGGGTTCTTTCTGTTGGATATTTCACTAATATGTGTTCCTATATTTAGTTCCTATATTTATATTCTTAAGTGTGCTATTTTTAGTCAAATCTTACCCAAAATTTTCTCTTGTAACCAGTGGCATTATAAATATCATTTTACTTGTATTCATTAGTGAATATTTATTTTTCTAGATTTGTAAAGATGTGACTGCTCAATGAATATTTGTTTTGAAATTTGAATAGACATGGCTGATAAATTTTTATCAACAATAAATATGAGCATGTATTTTACTTTAACTCTTATCATTGTAATTAGCTAATTGACATTAGCTAATTAAAAGAGAAAAGAGCATAAGAAAAGAGCAAAGGGGAGGCTAGACGTTATAACTCTGGTCATCTGGACAGCTTCATCAGCAAGCCACCACTTCACATTCCCCAGGGAACACTAGTCCTTTCCCTTTAGTTCACTGGGGGAAGGGATTGAACAAAAGGAGAGGTAAGCAAGTGCTCAGTGAAGACAGGCAGATGTAGGGAAGATGCTTATCTGTTAGTCTAGCTTGGGGAACAATGGATTGGATAGGGGATATGGGTAAAAAGGGCCAAACGCTAACCTGACAAGCTCAGTGGAGGCTTCCATGGTGGTCTTGCAAACTCAGAGACCTAAATTAACTACAAAGGATGGTCTGAAATTAACCTTTAACTAAACACAGTCCAGAAAGGGCTCTATGGGAAGTCAATTTTAGCAGAAAACAGAAAAATTTAATGGTTTTAAGACAATACAATTAGACATCATTATAGCTGAAATAAACTGAGCAAAACAGAAATGGAGGAGGAAATTAGACCAGGTTCGATTCCAGTCTGCTAGAGACACAAGTGTCCTCTGAAAGGGCTAGTGGAGCAGTGTTGCCTCAGGAGAATCTGGGGTTTGTGGCTCTGGGAAGAGAGCTGGTGGGACAGCTACCAGGATCCCTATGTTGTGTTATTATTCTCTCATACTGTAGATGTCACCATTCTTGGGTGGAACATTTCCTTTTAAAGCAGAAGCCTGAGGGTAAGTAATAGCCGTACCCTCTGGATTCCCTTTCACCCCTCTCTGCAGAGCTTGCATCCTCCTGGGGAGTAGGAGCCTTGGCCAGGGTGAAGAAGTATGGGCAGACTCAGGGGTGTTAATGACTGAGTTGTATGACTTCGAGACAAGGGCCACAATCCTACCTTTCCAAGTTCTGACCAGCAACTCCTCCTCATGGGAGATTTACTCACACCCACCTGAGCAGAGCATTTTGTTTACACAGCCAAATTTGGTCTTTTTGGTCCTGATAAACAATGCTGGCCTCATCTTGGTGAATTCCTGAGATGCTGCCCCAAAAATAATGGTAAGGTGTTTGAGCACCCAGTAGGTGGCAACTTGGTATACCCTGGGATATTTGCTGAGTGGCCTCAGACCCAACAGTAGCACCAAGTTTATACCTGTGTCATTCGTGAATACTACTCACCTCTACCAGGTGACTCACTGAGAACCTACCTCATATAACTCAGGTATATCCAGAGACTCTTTCAATGACTCTTTCAATAACAGGCAGCCAGGAGGTGGAGGCAGATATTAGGGTGCCTTGATACTCTTGCTAGTATGTCCTGGGACTGATGCTGGTAAATTCCAGTTTTTGTATGCAGCTTGACTCTTCCTTTGTGGATCCAGGCCCAATAAAGGCAGCCACAAACTGTGGGTTGTTTAAAGCTTTAAAAAGTGTGCCCAGGGCTAGTAACAGGGTGTCTAACATTGACCTGTACCAGAGTCCTTCTGAAGAGGTCCAGAAACAATAAACCTAGTGGCCAGCTTCAGACACCATCAGAGCAGGATTTGATAAGCTTTACAACAGGCATACACAAAGGGAGGTTTCAGCTGGCACGAACTCTGCTAAGGCAAATTACAATTCATATGGTCAGCACCTGCACAACAGCTCACAAACCATGGTTGTAGTTGAACCTCACAGCCAGCATGAATTTTGTCCCCTGCATAAATGAGATAATAGAAATCAAGACTAAATTACAACTGGAGGGCCCAAATAACTCACACAAAGAACATTCCTGAAACACTCAGCTTAGGTGAACAAGGAGACTGCTCCACTGGATCCCACAGAACCTCTACTACATAAGGCCACTCCATCAATACCTGAAGTCATAACATATTGATCTAATACATAGAAACAAACACCAAGAGACAGTCAAAATGGAAAGACAAATAAACTTGCCCCAAATGAAAGGACATTAAAAAAAATCTCCAGAAAAAGAGCTAAATGAAATGGAGACAAGCAATTTATCTGATAAAGAGTTAAAATCAAAGGCTATAAGCATATTTAACAGCATCAAAAAGGAAATAGAAGCCATAAAAAAGAACCATCAGAAATTAAGAATACAATGCCTGAAATAAAGAATACACTGGAAGAAATAAACAGTAGGTAGATGAATCAGAGGATTGAATCAGCAATTTGGAAGACAAGGTAGAAAAAACATCCAATGAAAGAAGCAAAAAGAAAAAAGAATTTTAAAAATGAGGATAGTTTAAAGGATCTTTGGGAAAACATGAAATGTAACAACATTCACATCATAGGGGTACCAGGAGAAGAGATAAAGCAAGGGATAGAAAACCCATTGGAAAAAAAATTACTAAAATATTCCCTAAACTGGTGAAGGAAAAGACCACAGAAATTCAGGAAATGCAGAGAATCCCAATCATACCCAAAGAGGCTTACACAACACACATCATAATTAAATTTGAAATGTTACAGACAATGAGAGAATTTAGCTTTGGGTGCCGTGGCTCAGTTGGTTGGAAATTGAAAGGTCAGGGGTTTGATTGCCAGTCACACTACATATCAAGGTTGCAGATTCAATCCCTTTTCAGGATGCATATGGGAGCCAACCAGTCAATGTTTCTCTTTCACATCAGTGTTTCTCTCTGTCTGTCTCATTCCCTTCCTCTTTGTATAAAATCAATAAACATTCTCAGATGAGGATTTACAAAAGAAAGACAATGAGAAAATCTTAAAAGCAGCAAGAGAAAGACAGTTATCTACAGGGGAAGTCCCATAAGACTGTCTACTGATTTCTCATCAGAAACATTTTAGGCCAGATTGAGTTGCAAAATATATTTAAAACTAGGGATCCAGTGCATGAATTCATGCACCTTGAAAGGAACTGTGGGCTGCGAGGCCATTGTGGGCAGAGGGGTAGGTCTCAGGCCATCCTTCACGCCCTCCACCTGGCCCCTCCCACTGTGGCCCTCAGTCACCTGTCTGCCTGCAGCCTCACTTGGGACATGTGCTGGGCACTGGCAGTGGGTGCGAGTGGTGGCTCCGGCACCAGGAGAAGGTGTAAGTGGGGCCATTGCTGGGAGCAGGTGAGAGTGGTGGCTGCTGGCCCTGATTGCTCCTCAAGGAGAAGGGAGAGGTAGATAAGCCCTGAGAGGGGATTAGGGCCAACAGCTGTCACTTGGCTTGCATCCACTGATGGCACTGAATAATTGGGACCAGTGCTGGACACTGACAGCAGGTGTGAGTGCCAGGTGGGACCATGGTACTCAGGAGCAAAGAATTTTCAGTAACCACCAGAGGCTTGCCCCAATGACAGTGACCAGTGCCCTGCCTTGGTCTGGTTCCCCCACTCATCTGCTCCACCATCCTGCTGTGGCTGACACTTGTCATATTCTGTGCTCTGAGGCCTGCTGCTGAAGCCCGCTATGTTCTGCATGTGCCCTCTGGTGGTCAGCACATGTCATAGAGACTGGTTGTTCTGCTGTTCCACCATTCAGTCTATTTTCATATTAGCCTTTTGTTATATAGGATAGAGATTCGCTGCATGAATTCACATATGGATGGGGTCCCTCTGGGTGACCTTCAGGGTTTAGGTTGAAACCCACAGTCCAATGTTGCTTGTATCTCCTACCTGCTGCTCCCACTCATCCTGTCCCCACTGTGCCTGCTGCAGGCTTGTGCCCAATCAGTCCCAATCAGGAGAGGATTACACTGTGGCAGCAGTGCTCACCAGCCATGAGCCTTGCATCTACACCCTCTCAAGGGGAGTGATCTGTGGAATTGGGCTGAAACTGCCTTTCCAACATCCCCTGAGGGATCCCAGATTGTGAGAGAATGCAGGCCAGGCTGAAGGACCCCACCAGTGCATGATCAGGCTGGGGAGAACCACAGGAGGGCTCTAGGGCTTTTTCAGCCTATCAGGATCAGTCCCAATTGTCCAGACCCAGCAGCAAGCTAAACTACCTGTTGTAGCATCTGCCCCCTAGTGATCAGTGCACGTCATAGTGACTGGCCAATCAGTTGACTGTCTGACCCCTGGTGGTCAGTGCCCATCATAATAAGCAATTGAACAGCCTTAGCATATCATTAGCATATTATACTTTGATTGGTTGTTTGGTTGTTCTGCCATTGAGTCTATTTGCATACTACCCCTTTATTATATAGGACTAGAGGCCCAGGGTGTGAAATTGCATGGCCCCACCCACCCACACATGCCTCGCTGTGCTTGCAGGCCCACCCACTGCCCCACCCCATTTGCAGCCCTGCCCACCTTTGTGAGTCTTGCTGCGCCCTCCTCCCTGTGTCCACCTGCTCTCCATCCCGCCCACCTGCCACTCCACCTATCCACCAGCCACCAGCCTTGATACAATTGGAGTCTGTAGGAGAGGGATCAAGAGGTGAAAAGAATATGCATTCTTTTCAATACACATGGAACATATTAAAAAATAATCCACATGTTTGGGCACAAAACAAGTCTCAATAAACTTAAAAGGCTTAAAAATATATCAAGCTTCTTCTCTAACCATAATGGTATGAAACTAGAAATCAATCACAAGAAAAATACTAAACACACACACAGAGACATGGAGACTAAATAACATGTTACTAAAGGATGGATGGGTTAACAATTAGATCAGGAAGAAATCAAAAGCTACCTTGAAACAAATGAAAATGAGAACATAACAGCCCAACATCTATAAGGCACAGGGAAGCAGTCTAAGAGGGAAATGTATAGCGTTATATACCTACCTCAAGAAACAAGAGAAATCTCACTTTACATTAAATAAACCAGAAAAAGAACAACAAATAACGAACAAAGTGAGTAGAGAAAAGAAAGTAATAAATATTAGAACAGAAGTAAGCAAAATAGGGTGTAAATAAACAATGAAATATATTAATAAAACAAAGAGCTGATTCTTTGAATATATAAACAAGATGGAAAACCTTTAACCAGACTCATCAAAAAGAGAGATAAAGAGAGAGGACTCAAATATATAAAATCAGAAATGAAAGAGAAGTAACAATTGACACTAAAGAAATTCAAAGTATTGTAACAACTAACTATATGCCAACAAATTGGACAATCTGGATGAAATGGATTAATTCCTAGAAATATACACTTTCAAAACTGAATCAGGAAAAATGAGGGAATTTAGACAGACAGATCACAACTAATGGAAATTGAAGCAGTAATAAAAAACAACTCCCAAAAAACACAAGTCCTGTACTGGATGTCTTTACAGGTGAATTTTAGCAAACATTCAAAGAACTAACATTTACCCTTCTTCAACTGTTTCAAAAATTTAAGAGGATGGATGACTCCCAAGATCATTTTATGAGGCCAGCATTATTCTTATTCTAAAATCAGGGAAGGACACTACAAAGAAAGAAAATTATAGGCCAATATTCCTGATCAACCTAGATGTTAAAATCCTCAACAAAATATTAGCAAACTAAATCCAGAAATACATTAAAAATATCATACACCAGTGTGGGGAAGCACGGAACTTGGTTGGAAGTCTGTAAGGAAGATTTTCCAAAAGGTGGAAGGCCTCAAGGGGGACCTTGCCAAAGGCAGCAGCCTCTGCCTGGACTTTTCCAAACAAGTAGGAGCACCCGGTTGTTTTATTGGAATCTCTATGTTTAGTCTTTAGACACAACCTTGTAGAAGCATGTGCTTTCTCAAGGATACTTACCCTGCTGATAGTATCTAACAGTTAATTTTAGTGTAAGCTATCTACACTAATAAAAGAGAAATATGCAAATTGACCACCACTCTGCTATGCCCACCAGCCAATCAGAATAAGTATTCAAATTAACCCAACTAAGATGGCAGGCGCTACAGAGCTGGAATGAGCAGGAAGCTTGAGTCGTTCCTGGCAATGGGGGAAGCCAAGCTTCCTGCCACCCTGGCCAGTCCTGGCCTCAGCTCAAGGCTGCAAAGTTTCAATTATAAAAGATAAATAAATCCCAACAAATATGGTGGCAGCCATGAGCTTGAGCCAGCCAGAGGCTTGGGTTGCCCCCAGCAATGGAAGAAGCCAAGCTTCCTGCTGCCCTGGCCTTCCCTGGCCTCCGCTCATGGCTACAAAGTTTGAATTATAGAAGATAAATAAATCCCAGATACCTGCTTCCAGCTGGCCCTGGCCTATGCTTGGGTCACCAGGGGGTGTGGCCAGCCTGCAAACCACCACAGTCCCCTCACCCCAAAGGAGCTCCCACCTTGATCTGGGACACCCTTCAGGGCAAACCAGCCAGCCCCCTCCTGTGTACCAGATATTACTCCTATCTACTAAAAGAGTAATATGCAAATTGACTGTCACTCAAACACACAAGTTGGCTGCCCCATGTGGTCAAAGTTGGCTGCCCCATGTGGACACAAGATGGCTGCCACAAGATAGCCAGCAGGGGAGGGCAGTTAGGAGGGACCAGGTCTGGAGGGGAGAGCAGTTGCGGGGGAAAAGGCCTGCAGGGGAGGGCAGTTGGGAGGACCAGACCACCAGGGGAGAGCAATTAGGGGAGATGAGGCTGGCAGGGGAGGGTAGTTAGGGGTGACTGGATTGGCAGGGAAGGGCAGTTAGGGTCAATCTGGCTGACGGGGGTAGTTAGGCATCAATCAGACTGGCAGAGGAGTGGTTAGGGGATGACAAGGCTGGCAGGCAGAAGCAGTTAGGGTCATTCAGGAAGGCAGGGAGGCGAGCATTTGGAAGCCAGCAGTTCTGGACTGTGAGAGGGATGTCCCAGATTGGAGAGTGTACAGGCTGTGCTGAAGGACAGGCCCCACCCCCACAATACATAAATTTCATGCACCGGGCCTCAAATTATACAATAAAACCCTAAAGAGGCAGGCAAACATGGCTGCTTGGTCCCTATAGCCAAACATTCCCTTAGCATCTCTTTCATAGAAACGCGTATCAGAGTAATTCATCCATTACTCAGGGTCTGCTGATTAGTTCCATCACACAAGTATCAAGTGGAATTTATTCTGGATATGCAATGTTGGTACATTATCCACAAACCAATAAATGTGATACACCAAATAAAGAAAATGAAGGATAAAAAAACCACATGATCATATCAACAGATTCAGAATACATTTTTATAATATCTAAACCCCATTTATGATAAAAACTCTCAGTAAAGTGGGTATAGAGGGAACATATCTCTACATAATAAAGAACACATATGACAAACTCACAACCGACGTTAAACTCAGTGGGTAAAAACTACAAACATTTTCCTTATTTTCAGGAACAAGACAGGGATATCTATTTTCATCCCTCATATTTAACATAGTACTGGAACCACAGCAATCAGACAACAAGAAGTAATAAATATCATCCTAATTGAAAAGGTAAAGTAATTATTATTTACAGATACTGTATATAAAGGACCCTAAAGGTTCCACCAAAAACCCACTAGAACTGATAAATGAATTCAGCAAAGTAGCAGTACATAAAATAAATTCCAGATATCAGTTATATTTTTATACATAAAAATGAACTATCAGAAAGGGATACTAAGAAAACAATTCCATTTACAGTGGCATAAAAATAATACCTATGAATAAATATAATTAACGATGTAAAAGACCTGTACATGGAAATTATAAGATCCAAAAGGAAGAAAGTGTAGAAGATACACATAAATGGAAGCATGTACTATGTTCATAAATAGGAAGAATTAACATCATTAAGATATTCATACCACCCAAATCTGTAAGTTCAACACAATTCCTGCCAAGATACCAATTACATTTTTTTTTCACAGAAGTAGAACAAATATTCCAAAATTTATATGGAACTTTAAAAGACTCTGTATATCCACAACAATCATGAGAAATATTATTAAAGGTGGAGGAATAATGCTACCTGATATCAAACTATATTATAAGATCATAATAATTGAAATAGCATCATCTAGAAAAAAAATAGACATGTGTATCTGACAAAATATAGAACCCAGAAATAAAGACATAACTTTCTGATCAATTAATATTTGGCAAAGGAGGCAAAAATATACAATGCAGTAATGATACTCTATTGAATAAGTGCTGTTTAGAAAATTGGGCCGGTGCATGCAAAAAGTGAAACTAGACCACCTTACACCATACACAAGAATAAACTCACAATGGATTCGATACTTAAATTTTAGATTCAAAACCATAATTCTAGAAAAAAACATACGCTGTAAGATCTCAGTCATTTATTGTATAATATTTTTTTTCTGATACATCTCCTTAGGCAAGGCAAATATAAGAAAAAATAAACAAATGGGACTACATCAAACTAAAATTTCTTTACACAGCAATAGAAACCATGAACAAAATGAAAAGACAACCCATTGAATGAGGAAATATATTAATAATACATTTGATAATGGGTTCGTATAAAAATTTATATAAAGAACCTATAAAACTAAACACCAAAAACCCAACAGTCCAGCTAAAAATGGGCAAAGGATCTGAACAGATACCTTTTTAAAAGAAGACATATAGATGGCCAATAGACATATGAAAAGATGAACAACATCACTAATCATCAGAGAAATGCAAATCAAAACCACAATGACATATTATATCACAATTTTCAGAATGGCAATCATCAATAAATCAACAAACAAGTGATGGTTGTGGATTTGGAGAAAAGGGAACCCTTGTCCACTTTTGGGAGGATGCAGATTGGTACAGCCTCTGTGAAAAGCAGTATGAAGATGCCTTAAAAAATAAAATGGAACTGCCTTATGACCCAGTGATTCCACTTTATGGAATATATTCACAAAACCCTGAAGTGCTGATTCAAAAGAATATATGCAACCCTATGTTCATTGCAGCTTTATTTATAATAGTCAAAATACGGAAGCAGCCCAACTATTTGTCCATCAGTTGATGAGTGGATAAATAAACCTGTGGTACATTTACACAATAAAACACTACTTAGCTATAAAAAAGGGAAATCTTATCCTTTGCATCTGCAAAGCATAGACTTGTAGATCATTATACTAAGTGAAATAAGCCAGAGAAAGACAAGTACCATGTGATTTTAGTCATGTGAAATCTAATGAATAAAATAAACCAACAATTAAAATAGAAACAGACTCATAGATAGGGAATAGACTGACAGCTCTCAGAGTGGAGGAGGCTTCAAGGCTGGGTGAAAAAGGTGAAGGGTTAAGCAAAAACCCAAAACCAAACAAAACTCATAGACACAGACAATAGTATGGTGATTACTAGGGAGAAAGGGATGTAGGAAGACTTAGAAAAGGGTGTAGGGGCCATAAATAGTGATAGAAGGAGACTTGACTTGGGGTGGTGAACACATAATACAATGTAGAGATGATGTATTATAGAATTGTATGTCTGGAACCTATTGAGTTTTATTAACCAACGTCACCCCAATAAATTCAATTAAAAATACAATAAATGAAAAAAGATTTTCTCAAATGCCTTACTAAAGACAAATGGACATATATGAATTTATGTAAGGTAGAGAAGGTAAGTAATGAAGAATAATTTTACAGAGTTTGGAATAAGTGATCATATTAGAAGATGAATAAAGAAAGCACTTTTAGTTAATAGTTTGGCCTTATCTTTTGCACAGAAAACTAATTATTAATTACTTGTGCTTAAATGAGCAAAAGATAACATAATACTGCTTGTATTCCCTGATTTTTCTACCTAGTTTCCACTCATACCCCACAGCTAATCAATTTGTTTTATTTCTTCTTTTTTTGTTTTTTTCTCTTTGTCTTTGTGTGTGTATGTGTGTTTTTTTTTGCATTAGTGAGCAGATGCGTATGTAATTCCTAATCTGTTCCTTCTTTCTTATATGAAAACCAGTACACCGTATGAAGAAATTTGTACTTTGATTTTTCATTTAAGCATGTATTTTTTATGTCACTCCATATTTTTACATAAGGATCTTCCTCAATCTTTTTATAGATATCTAATGCCTCATCTAATTGGATTGTATAGCTTATTCAACTTTTCTTTTAGGTATTGACATTTTTTTCTAAAATTTTGCAATTATAAATAATGCAGTAAGGAATAGCCCTGCTCATAAACATTTTTTTTTTCTTGTTGGAGGCGTGCATAATTATAGCAAATCTCTAGACATGGGAATTCAGGATCAAAAGATAAACATACATGTAATGGCGTTATTTTATTGGAAACTTCCCTCCAGAAGGCTCTGGAGTTTTCTTCCCAGCAGCAAAGGGTGAGTGTGCCAGGTGTCCCATAGCCTCAATGTCAGAATGTGATGTTACTTTTTCTCATTTTCACCAACCTGAAAAATAAGAAATGTTATCTTGATAAGGTTTTTAAATTTTTTTCTGTATTAATTAAGGTATTACATATGTGTCCTTATCCTTAATAAAGTTTTAATTCATCTTTCCCTAATTATGAGTAAGGATGAATATATTTACACATAATTAAAGGGTTACTTTTATACCTTTAATTTGAATTGTTTTTGTGTCTCATTTTATATTTTTATATTGAGTTTTTGGTCCTGCATCTCTAATTTATGAGTTACTTACACATTAGGAATTTTTGGTAATTTTGGGGTTGTAATATTTGCTGTTACTTTTAGGTAAAGTTATCAATAGTAGTATAGTGCCTCTGATTTTTGAAATAGTGTAAGACTTTTTTTCTAACACTAAACTTAAGGAAGAATTCATATATGTTTTTTTTATAATATTTGTATGGCTCTCTTTCCCTCTATTTTTTTACATTTAAATTGATGATCCATTTGGAATTAAGTTCCTGAGTATGGTGGTGAACTATGGATCTAATTTTATCTTTTTCCAACCAGTTGTCCCTGTACCATTTATTAAAATGTCTTTCTTTGCCTTATTAATTTGAAATGCCATCTTTATCATATAATACTTGATAAATTTCTATATGTACTTACAGCTATTTCTGGATCTTTACTTTAGTCAATGATTTGCTTGTCTATCCATGTGCTAGTACAGTTTTAGTTAGGAAAGCACTTGGCATAATATTTTTATATTGACCTTGTTTGTTGCATGTACTAATAGTTACTTGTTATTTTTATTCCTCATAATTTTCCATTGTAAAACTTTATTATAGTTATTAAGCCGTTTTCCTGCTGATGGACACCTGGAATGTTTAGTTTAGCTTTAATTGTCATTTAAAAAAGTATTAAAAGAATTTGCCAGACTTTTTCCAAACGTTATTTGACAATTTATAATTCTACTAATGATGTCGGAGAATCCTGATTGCTCCACATTCTTGTCAATATTTAATGAGGTTTGATTGTTTTTATCTTTTGCCTTTTTAATGGGTGTGGAATGAGATTTCATTGTGAGTTTATTTTTTTAATTTCTCTCAAAATGTTAGAGACCATTTTTCAGATGTTTATCAACAATTGTTTGTCCTCCTTTATGAACTATTTATTAAAATATGTTCCTTTTAAAAAAACAGTTGACCTCTGTATATATTCTGGATAGTAATCTGTTGTCAGCTATATATCTTGTGAATATTTTTGTAGTCTTTAAATTATTTTTCATTTTATTGTTATCTTTTGATGTCATCATTTGAGTTCTTTCTCATAGACATTTGCCTATACAAAATAACTAAGACATTCTCATAGGATCCCTTCTAAAAGCTTTATAGATTTAATTTGTAGGTATATGATTCACTTAAAATTAACTGTTGTTATGGTCTTAAAAAGGAGTCAAGGATAACATTTATTTTACCAATATTTATTACTTCTAGCACTGTTAATTGTAAACTCTTTTCTTCAACCATTGGATTATTTTGACTACTTTGTTAAAAACCAAATGACTGGGGAAATGGGGAGATTTTGGTCCAAGTGTATAAACTTCCAGCTATAAGATGACTAGGATTTGGGGATCTAATGTGCAACATATTGATTGTAGTTAATAATACAGTATTGTATACTTGAAAGTAGCTAGGGGAGTAAATCTCCTAAGGTAATAATTATATGATGTGTTGGGAGTGTTAACGCTCTGGTTGTAATCATTTCACAATATATGTGCATCAAATCAATGAGTACAAAAACATATGATGTATACGTTAATTATATCTCAACAAAGCTTAAATAAACCCCAAATAACTATAAAAATTTGGGTATAAATTCTCATATATCTATTCTATTGTTCTAGTATATTTGCCTTGATTACAATAATCTTTACAAATAAACTTTGAATCCAGGTAATAAAAATTCGCCAGCTTTATGCTTATTTCCATAATTATTACTTAGTATCCATGCAATATTTAGGATCAGCTTATGAAATTGGTGGTATAGCCAAAACCAGTTTGGTTCAGTAGGTAGAGCCAAAACCAGTTTGGTTTCAAGTGGCTTGTGGACTGAAAGGTCCCAGGTTTGATTCTGGTCAAGGGCATGTATCTTGGTTGCGGGCACATCCTCGGTGGGGTGGGGGGTGCAGGGGGCAGCTGGCCTATGTTTCTCTTTCATTGATGTTTCTGACTTTCTATCCCTCTCCCTTCCTCTCTGTAAGAAATCAATAATATATATATATATATATATATATATATATATATATATATATATATATATAAATAAATTGGTGGTATAATTCAGTTGAGATTGTGTTGTATCTATAGATCAATTTGTGGAATTTATATTATATATATTGCATCTACTTGTTTTCAAACATAACATACCTTTCCATTTGTTGATCTTCATTAATTTCACTTAGGAATGTCTTATGGTTTGGAGATTTCAAATATGTTTGATTAAATTTATTTCTAAATATTTTACATTTCTTGGATACTATTGAAAATGTAAATTTAAGAATTATTTTCCAATGTTTTGATATGAAAATGTACAATTTTGTTTTTCAAAATGAAAATATATCTTGTGAAAATCCTCAGCAAAATAACTGACTTTCAACAATATTACTTTAAAATCATATTGTAAATTATTACTTTAAAATAATTTTCAGCAATATTACTTTAAAATAGGAATTGCCAGAACAGGGTAATTTTTGTGTGTGTATGTATATGGGCAAATGTATATTGTAGAATGTTTAGTAGCATCATTGACGTATACTTAGAAAATGTCTATAATTTTCCATCTGGTTGTAAGAATGAAGTGTTGTCAAGTGTCCCCTCAGAAGCAAAATAACCTCTAGTATTTTGGAAGCACAATCTCTTAAAATGAAGTTTCTATGGACACAGAAATCCCCAACAGTTTTTATGAGTTGGCTACCAATGACAACCTGAAATTTAGGCAAATATCCTAAAACAGAGAATGTCCTAATTTAGGTTTCCCTGAAGCAAATTTGAGACAAAAATTTGAGTGCAAGTAGTTTACCTGGGATGTGATCATACAATACACTGATACTGGCATAGTCAAATGAGAAAAAGCAGGGAGGACTATACTGAGTAGATCAATGAACAGGTTCTGATCATGAACAAATTTGACTTATTCTGGTTGGGGAACTTTGGGAGGTTTTAAACTATGAATTCTTCTACCTGAGGGCAAAAATGCTGAGGTACTTTTTCTCCATCTCTTCTTGTTTGGTAGATGTTTTCTGAGGCATGACATTTCCTGGCATTTCGACTCAGCCTGCCTTATGCATAAAGACTGAAGTCTGCAGAATGTTCACAACATACTATGTATAGGTTTTTACAGTAGAAAGCCATTAAAGAGCAAGGGTATAATGAATGCCAAAATAATATGGGCATTAGCATTAATATCAGAAAAAGAAAACTCTGAGAAAATAGACAAATTGAATATATACAAGACCTTTAATTTTTCTACTTGATATGCTCAGAAAAATCGCAGATGCTATTAAAAAAATTCTTCTCAAAGAACAAGAAGGACTTCTGCAATTAAACTATAATTGTTGATGTGTTAAATAGGAATATTAAAAGAGAAATTCAAGAAAAAATTTCAAAGAATAGGACCAGTGTATCAAATTCATGAAAGAATTTAAGAAATAATAGAAACCAAAAAGTCTTGGTAACATGTATCTGTAGGATTTTTTGGAGGAAAAAGATAGTTCAGCCAATGAGAAACAATTAACTCAAATACAGATGATAGGGGATCAGAATGACATAAGTAAAGTTCATAAGCAGCACTTGATTTTAGGACACATAAAGACATCACTTCAAAATTTCAAAGTAATATGGCTTAAATATTAAGACCTATCCCCAATAACATTATATATTAAGTGTAAGGTGAGAATGATGATATATTTAAATCCACTAAAAGTTATGATATATATGCTATATGAGATTCTATCCACTGTTGTTTATCAGTAGAGCAGTATGTCTACTCAGAAATGGAGAAATGCACTGAGTGGCCAAATTATTATGGCCACCTGACGTTTGTAGGCAAATTAGCTATAATTTTGTGCTGAAGTTGCTAGAGGGCCAGACCATTATAAATAGGGAAGCAGGTTGTTTACTACACACTGTAAGTTGCATTATGCAGATGGCAGAGTGAGAATTTGGCAGAAACAGCATGAAAGCATGCATGTGTACAACCCTTCAAGCTGGTGGGGGCAATGTTATGGTTTGGGGCATGTTTTCATGGCATGATTTGGGCCCTTTAATTTGTACGGAACAATGTCTGAATAGCCTAACATACCTAAGTATCATTGCTGATTAAGTTCATCCTATTATGTTGATAGCATATCCCAATGGAGATGGCTTCTTCCAACAAGGCAATGTACCATGCCATGGTGCTTATATTGTGGAGGAGTGGTTTCAAGAACATGAGGGAAACTTTACCTTGCTTAGGTAGCCCCCACAATCACCAGATCTCAACCCAATTGAACATTTGTGGGATAAAGTTAAAAGAGCCATCAGGCAGCTGGTTCCACAACCATCAAATCTCACAGAACAGGATAGTGCTATTCATCAGGCATGGTGTCAGACTCCTTGCAACACCTTTTAACATCTTGTAGAGTCAATGCCAAGAATTGCTGCAGTATTGAAGGCAAAAGGTGGCCCAACAAAGTACTGATGAGGTGGTCATAATAATCTGGTCACTCAGCATAGATCAATTAAAGTATTAAGCCCAAGAGAGCTGAGAAGGGAAGTTTAAGGCAGTATTTTACCTACCTAAAAATTATTTATTTTATATGAAAGTAATAGGACAGAAGGCTCTTCCTGGAAGCTATCTATACTAATAAAAGAGGAACATGCAAATTGACCGTCACTCTGCTACACCCATCAGCCAATCAGGATCGAGTATGCAAATTAACACAACAAAGATGGTGGTGGCCACAAAGCTGGAGCCAGCAGGAGGCTTGGGTTGTCTCTGGCAATGGAGGAAGCCAAGCTTCCTGCCCATCCTGGCCAGCCTTGGCCTCTACTCAAGACTACAAAGTTTCAATTATAGAAGATAAATAAATCCCAGATAACTGCTTCCAGCCGGCTCTGGCCTCTGCTCAAGGAGGCACTGAAAAAAAGAAAAAAAAGAGAAAAAGGAAAGTTGGGAGCTTGGATTGCCTGGATGCCCAGGGCTGGCTCAAGGATCAACCAAATTACTGAACAAGCCAGCTTCATGGGGGGATCAGGCTAGCAGAGGGGTTAGTGAGGGACGACCAGATAATGAACAAGCAGGCTATGTGGGTTGACCAGGCCAGCAGAGGGGCCATGAGGGGCAGCCAGTTTGGCAAGGAGGGCAGTTGGGGGTGCCCAGGCCAGCAGGGGGGCTGTTGGGAGTTACCGGGCAGGCAGGGGGGCAGATGGGCATGGATAAGACAGTAAGGGGGCACTAAGAGGCAACCAGGCTGGTGGGGTTGGGGGTGCAGTTGGGGGCAATCAGGCTGGCAGGGGAGGCAGTGAGGGGTGACCAGGACAGCAAGGGGTGCAGTTGGGAGAAATCAGGCCAGCAAGAGGGGCTAGTTAGGGAGATTAGGCTAGCAAGGAGGACAGTGAGGGGTTACTGGGCCACTAGTGTATATTAAAAGGCTAAGTGACTGGCCGTATGTCTGTCTGACCATCCAATCAACCAAATGGCTGGTGCATATGATACACACTGGCAGTTTAAAAATAAAAGTTGACTAGTGCATGCATGATACATATAAAGATCTCACCAGTGCCAATTGCACTTGTGTTTTTCAATCTGTCATTGCTGATTGTGAATTTGGTTGCTTTTGTTGACATTTTGAAGGTGAAAGAAAGCGGCATCTTAGACAGAATTTGTATGAAGACCAACTATTGGCACAACTGTCCCCATCTGACACTGGCCTCCCATTTAAATTAACTTGAAGACAGTTTGCCATGATGCCAGCATTTGTGATGACTATTAAATAAATCACAAGATCAAACTTTAGACAGATTAGGAATATTCCTACCTAAACCCCTGCTTGGTTATGTTGATTTCTCTCAAGTTCGAAGAGCAGGTGAGGTTAAAGATAAAGTTGTAAATTCTTCATCACAAGGGAAATTTAGTCAAGCACTTTGAAAGTGTTTTCACTCTTAATATGGTGTACAAGGAGATATTAGAATAAGTTTAATCAATTTATCAGTCATTGTTTTTATATCATGTTTTTGTTATTTTTATATCATGTTTTCATTGTTGTTTTTTTATCATGTCTTTGTTGTTAAGTCATATTGTTTTTTAATCAATTTATATATTATCTTCATATACATTTTACTAGTTTTCTTTCATCTCTGACACTTCTATTATTAGAAATGGCAAATAGTGATATTAAAATATTTCTTGTAATGAATTGCCTTTTAATGTGCATGAATCCATACACCAGGCCACTAGTTTGACCTATAATGGCTACGTAAGAATGATTAAATAGTAAAATTTTATGTATATTTAAACTCTCCTATATAATGATCATCATCCTATCTAATAAAAGATTAATATGAAAATTGACAATACCTCTACCACTCCCACCAGCCATGCCCACCAGCCAAACCCACCAGCCAATCAGCAGCAGTTATGCAAATAAAACTAACTAAGATGGCTGTGGGCCACAGAGAGCAGGAAGGGAGGCTTGGGTTTCCCTGACAATGGAGGAAGCCAAGCTTTCTGCCTGCCCTTGCTGGCTCAGGCCTCCACTCAATGCTATAAAGTTACAATTATAGAAAATAATGATGGCAGCTGCAGAACTGGAGAGAGTAGGAGGCTTGAGTTGCACCCACAGATGGAGGAAGCCAAGGTTTCCACTGGCTGGCCCAGGACTCTGCTTAAGACCAAAAAGATTCAATTATGAAGGTAAATATATTAAACAAAAATGGCTGCTGCCATAGAGCAAGCAGAAGACTTGGCTCCGCTCAAGGCTACAATGTTTCAATTATAGAAAGAAAAAATCCCAGATACCAGGGCCTCCAATTGGGTCACTGGTGGGCTTGGCCAGCCTGCAAACCACTACAGACCTCATGCCCAGGTCGCCCCATGCCCCAAGGGAACCCCCACCTGATCTGGGACACCTTTCAGGCAAACCTGCTGGCCCTCACCCATGCACCAGGCCTCTCTCCTATTTAATCCTCCCATCTAATAAAAGGGTAATATGCAAATTGACCATCACTCCAACACACAGGATGGCTGCCCCCATGTGGTCAAAGATGATAAACCCCATGTGGACTCAAGATGGCCAGCAGGGCAGGGCAATTGAGAGGGACGAGATCTGCAAGGGAAGGCAGTTGGGGGCAATCAGGCCAGCAGGGGAGGGAAGTTGGGAGGGTCAGGCCTGCAAGGAAAGGTATTTGGGGGTGATCAAGCCTGCAGGGGAGAGCAGTTACAGGTGACCAGGCTGACAGAGGAAGGAAGTTGGGGGCAACTGGGCCTGCAGGGAAGACCAGTTGGGAGGGACCAGGCCTGCAGGGCAATTAGGGGCAATCAGGATGGCAGGGGAGCAGTTAGGCATCAATCAGGCTGGCTGGGGAGTGGTTAGTGGGTGGTCAGGCTGGCAGGCAGAAACTGTTAGGGGCAATCAAGAAGTCAGGCAGGTGAGCAGTTGGGAGCCAGCAGTCCTGGATTGTAAGAGGGATGTCCTACTGCCCATTTAGACCTGATCCTACTGGGCAGTCAGACATCCCTCAAGGAGTCCCATATTAGAGAGAGTACAGGCTGGACTGAGGGACACCCTCCACCCCTCCATGCATGAATTTCATGCACTGGGACTTTAGTCTATATATATAAAAGCCTAACTGATCATTATTACTGAATGACCAGAATGACTGAACGATCAGTCAACCAGTTGCTATGACATGCACTGACCACCAGGGGGCAGACTCTCAATGCAAAAGCTTCCCGCTGGTGGTCAGTGCACTCCCACAGCCAACCTCCCACAGTACCCCCCTCTCACCAGCCAAACTCCTGCAGTCCCTTCCCCCAGGTAGCTGGCCCCCCAATAGGCCTTGATTGCCAGCCAGCCTGAGGGAACCCACCTATGCACAATTTTGTGCACTGGGCCTGTAGTCCTATATAATGAAGAGGTAATACGCAAATTACCCATCATTCCAACACTCAAGATGGCCAACTCCATGTGGTCAAAAGTGGCCACCCCAGGTGGACACAGAATGGCCACCACAAGATGGCCAACAGGGGAGGGCAATTAGGGGTGTTCTGGCCTGCAAGGAAGAGCAGTTATGGATGTCCAGACTGGCAGAGGAGGGCAGTTGGAGGTGACCAGGCCTGAAGGGGAGGGCAGTTAGGAATGACAGGGTCAGCAGGGGAGGCTAGTTAGGGGCAATTAGGCCAGTAGGGCCTAAACGGGCAGGCAGACATTCCTTGAGGGGTCCCAGATTGGAGAGGGTGCAGGCTGGGCTGAGGGACCCCCCCACCTGGAACACAAATTTTGTGCACCAGGTCTCTAGTCCTATATAATAAAAGAGAAACATGCAAATTTGACTGTACCTTGACTCCTGATTGGCTATGCCACCAGCCAATCAGGAGTGGGGGCGAGGCCAAGTGGCTCGAGCGCCAGGCCCCAGGGGTGGAAATGAAACAGTGGTGGCAGCAAGTGCCCAGCCCCCAGGCGCTGTGAGGGGAAGCGGTGGCAACAGCAGTGGTGGTGGCCATGGCAGGGAGCACCCGGCCCCCGGGTGCTGTGAGCGGAAGTGGAGGCAAGCCCCAGCCCCCGGGCCGGGTGGTCGCAGACAGTGAGGGCTGAGCTGAGCAGGGCGATGGCTGGGTGCCCAAGGCTTTAGGCCTTGTGCAGGCTGGGGGTGAGTCATCAGTTGGACATCCCCTGAGGGCTCCCAGTATGTGAGAGGAGGCAGTTGGGTTGAGGGACCATTCACTCCCAGTGCACGAATTTCGTGCACCAGGCTGCTAGTATATAATAAAAAGCTAATATGCAAATTGTGCACTGAGGAGTTTGACCAGGAGATGAGGAGTTTGATTGCTTGCTATGACATGTGCAGACCACCAGGAAGTGGTGTGGAACATGGTGGGTGACCAGGGGTGATGATGGGTTGTTGAGAGAGTGAGGGAAGGTGAGGTGAGGAGGTGGGGAGGCAGGGAACCTGATTGGCCCTGATCGCTGGCCAGACCTAAGGACCTTACCTGTACATATCATGTACCTGGCCTTCAATTAACATTCTTTAATTGAAGTATCTTAAAATTGTTATGATCATGGACACAGAAAAAAAGTTTTTCTTCCATATTTTATTTTCTTATAAACCAAAAACCTTGGTTATTTAGGCTTCAATGTCTTATATTATTACTAGAGGCCTGGTGCACAAAATTCGTGCTCAGGGGTCGGGGCAGGGATGTCCCTCAACCCAGCCTGCACACTCTCTAATCTAGGACCCCTTGAGGGATGTCCAACTGCCCGTTTAGGCCCAATCCAACCAGGCCTGGTAGGATTGGGCCTAAACAGACAGTCGGGCATCCTTCTCACAATCCAAGACTACTGACTCCAAACTGCTCACCTGCCTGCCTCCCTGATTGCCCCTAACTACTTCTGCCTGTCAGCCTGATCACCCCCTAACCACTCCCCTGCCAGCCTAATTGATGTCTAACTGCTCCCCTGCCAGCCTGTTTGCCCCCAACTTCCCTCTGCTGCTGGCCTGGTCACCCCTAACTGCCCTCTCCTGTAGGCTTGATATTCCCCAAGTGCCCTTCCTTTGCCAGCCTGCTCCCTTTCAACTGCCCTCCCCTGCTGGCCTGATTGCCCCAGAACTGCCCTCTCTTGTGGGCCTGGAACCTCCCAATGGCTCTCCCCTCCTGGCCATTTTGTGTCCACATGGGGCAGGATGTTTGACCACATGGGGCGGCCCTCTTTTGTGTTAGAGTGATGGTCAATCTGCATATTACTCTTTTATTAGATAGGATAGAGGCCTGGTGCATGGGTGGGGGCCAGCTGGTTTGCCCTGAAGGGTATCCCGGATCATGGTGGGGGTTCCCTTGAGACGTAGGATGACCTGGATGAGGGGCCTGTGGGGTCTGCAGGCCAGCCAAGCCCCTCAGCGACACAAGCAGAGACACTGGGATCTGGGATTAATTTATGTTCTACAATTGAAACTTTGTAGCCTGGAGTGGAGCCAAGCCTTCTGTTTGATCCGTGGTGACCACCATTTCTGTTTAAATTTTATAATTGAAACTTTGTAGCCTAGAGTGGAGGCCTAGGCTGGCAATGGCAGGAGGAAAGCTTGGCTTCCTCTATTGCCGAGGTAACAGAAGCCTCCCTCCTGCTCTCAGTGGCCACAGCCATCTTGGTTGGGGTTTACTTGCATAATTTGCTCCTGATTGGATGATGGGTGTGGCTTATGGGTGTGGTCTGATTGGAGGCACGGTGAATTTGCATATTACTCTTTTATGAGATAGGATAATAATCTCATAATATTTTAAACATAATATTAAGAGTGAATGAAATCTCTTTTCTTAATGAATCTATTTTTTTCCAAAATTGCAATATATAATATCTTATGATTATAATTTTTTTCTAATATTACACATTTCCCTTGACATATAATCTGTACTCTGAATAATAAAGCAAGTACTATCCCCTGAAACACTTTTCTCTACTAATCATAAGTTGCTGTGACAGGTCCAGGTTTCATGAGTTCAGCTGAGGCCACAGTGCACCCGGATCTATAAAGAAAAGCATTTTCTGCGGGATTCATGTATTTCACATAATAGTGACATAATTTATTCGTTTCATTGTGAAAAGATATCCTGGCACAATTACTAACCAATGTATAAAACACTGAAACAGGCATGTTGACATTTTTACTCGAGTTCTATGATACCATAAATTTTTTCCTTGGCAGTACTTTCTTTCACTGAGATCTTTAAAAGGCCTATTTTTTTTTCTTACATATAGCTTCCCCTATTACTAATACTGGGGCATAAAATAATGTATTAATAATTTTTCCTTTTTTTTTCAAGGTCTGGCAGGACTTAGCAAGCTGTCCTAGAGTTAATAGTATTACAACATTTCTTTTTTACAAAGTGGTAAATAGGAGCACTCTATTTCTAAAACTTCTACATTTGGGATGACTGGAAGAGCTATGAAAAATAACTTTTTTTTTGGTCTGGAACAGTAGCTTATTATAATTTTAGTAAATGATATTATTACAAAAATTATCATTGAGAAATACTTTAAAATTGGAAATATGCCACTAATACCATTATTTCTCTAATTATCATTGTTAAAATTATATACTATAGAATATTGAAGACATTATTTAACATGTATTCTGGTACCTTTTGCTGCTGGCGTCACATTTTCTCTTTCATTTTTAAGTGGTATAGTTAGAGAATTCATTCCAGCTCAGAATGTGTACACATACCTAACAAGAGCAAGGCATTATTGTTTCCTGCCTTCAAGCAGATAAATATGTGGTGAAGATAATAAAATAAGCAAGTAAGACAGTGTAATACTGGATAGAGTAGTTATAATCCAAATAGATTCTGAATAATTTAACACTCCATTTGGTTAAGACTAGAAGGGCAGTGAAAGGCTGAGCTGGTGGCTGCATGCAGTGATGTAGGCTGCATCTAGAGAAGGGCATTAAGAGGGGAACTATAGTGCATAGAAAGTAATGACATTACAGTAAGCTATAGCAGTGAGATAATTCCCAACTCTGATGACTTACAGTGAATTTCAACTCATCAAATATAGAAAATTATACATAACAAAAAGTTAGCAACAACAAATTGATTCGAAACCAGCTTGACTGGAAAAACAGTGGTGCTCAGCAGTTAGGAAGAGAAAGAGAGATGATCCCAAAAGTGTTCAACTCAGAAATTTTAATCTGGGATTTGAGAGAGACCAGAAATTGATTTATTAATTTCTACAAAGTACATATTTAAATTAATGAGAATTGTTGGGATTAATATTTATAGAGAAAGCATATGTGTCTATATTTTTAGGTTTCAAACTAGAAGAGTTCCCTTTTGTTCATTTCCTATATAAATTTGTACCACGGTTACTGCACCTGTCATTGTTTTGTTCCATAATTATTTGCCAATTTAATTCACCATTCTATTTGTCTGAATATTCCTTGGGGGAAGAAACATTTAAACTTTCTATTTCCTTCAGTGCCTTTTAGTAATGATTTGCACATTGAAAGGAGCAACAAATATTTACAATAAAACAAAACACATTCCAAACTAGAAATACAAAGTGCTTGAATCTGGTTCACCTTAAGCTCATCAATAATCTTATTTGATTGCAACAAAATGAGTAGGACTGCTTAAAATTTTAATAAAAGTATAAATAGAAGAGGCTTAAAATATGTGTAACTGTAATTTCTCCATTCTTCACCAGCGTATTTTCATGAATAAGTCTAGTGTGCTGGTTATCGTGGTTCACAGTCTAGTCATTAGAGTTTTTCTTTGATGAGCGGCTCTGCTGCTACCGAATAGGGCAGTCTCCCTTTCTCCTGACCATAAGGCTATTCCAGTGGAGCTCAGTTGTTACTCAGGGGGTGCTCAATTTTTTACGTTAAGATTTCCTGCTGCCCCCAGAAGTACTTTAGGAAACCACCACCTTTTGGGAAATACTGCTCACACCTGAACAACTAATGTCAAAAATAGACATTACTCTGCATCAAAGTGACGCTTTGTGAGTCTAGGCTTCACCAAACCCTGTTTCCTTTTCTTTCTTTCTTTTTCCAGGTGTATACTCATAGGAACTATTGATTTCCCAGTTTCCTCTTGTGGGGATTGAATTATAGGATTCAGTTATGAATGGAGGGGACATATGCACTTCTGGACCAAGGAAGAGCTTGTGTGTCTTCCTCAGGCTTTTCATCTCTAATAGGAGAGTATGCGATCCAAATGTCCTAGCTGAAAATTGGAGAAAGACATCTCCAACTCATGTCAAACTAATTTCTGTGTTTATCCTGAGAGATAGATATATAGAGAATAATAATTTTCCATTTTTATTATGTTAATAGAGATATTTCACAAAAGTTCTATGGGTACCCAAAGATTGAGTTCAATACATAATTTTTTTTCAGCTTTTCGTTTCTGTTCTCTGCCTGCCATAGGACTGAGAGATAAATTCATTGAGGGCTAATCCAAATATTACATCTTTATGATAATTATTGTATTGTATGCAAAATTTATCTTTAACTCAGAAGTCTAAGATAATAGGTCAAGTTTGTTGTGTCTGTCTCTCCTACCCTCAGACCACTATATAAACAGAACTTTTCTAGAAGTTAGTAAGAACATGTCCAGGAATGCCTAGATCTTAGCAGCAAACGAAGACTGGGCACAGTTCATCATCCTGTCACAAAGAGATACTCATTTAGAGATATGAACCCTGGTAAATGAAAAGTTTGAATAAATTCAATAATAGCTAGATTTTGAAGATCTTATTACATACTAGTAGCCCTGCACAGTGACCTGTGTGCCAATAGGTCACTGCCACCCTCCTATAACTCTCTGCATGCTGCCCCACCCTCCTGTGGCTCCCTCTGACCCCCCTCATAGCTTTCTGCCTTGCCCCCTCCTGTAGCTCTCCAGCGCCTGCTTGTAGTTTGCTGCCCCACCCTCCTGTGGATTCGTGATCAGGCCATTACAGTCATATGTGGTCAGTTGTTATGCCTCATGGTGTAATAGATGATTAGCATATTCCTCTCTTACTATATAGGACTAGAGGTCTGATGCACAAAATTTGTGCACAAGGGGGGAGGGGTGCATGTCCCTCAGTCCAGTCTGCACCCTCTCCAATCTGGGACCCCTTGAGGAATGTCTGATTATCCGTATAGGCCCGATCCCACTGGGCAGTTGGACATCCCTCTCAAAATCCAAATGGTCCCCTGCCTGCCTTCCTGGTTGACCCTAACCACTTCTGCCTGCCAGCCTGATCACCCCGTAACCTCTCTCCTGCCAGCCTGATTGATGCCTAACTGCTCCCCTGCCAGCCTGTTTGCTCCTAACTGCCCTCCCTTGCAGGCCTGGTACTGTACAACTGCTCTCCCCTGCAGGCCTGGGTCCCCTCCAACTGCCCTTCCCTGCAGGCCTGGTCACCCCCAACTTCCCTTCTCTGTCAGCTTAGTCACCCCTAACTGCCCTCCCTTGTAGGCCTGGTTCCTCCCAACTGCCCTCTCCTCCTGGCTATCTTGTGGTGGCCATCTTGTGTCCACATGGGGGCAGGATCTTTGACTAGATGGGTGCAGCCATCTTGTGTGTTGGAGGAATGGTTAATTTGCATATTACTCTTTTATTAGCTAGGATAGAGGCCTGGTGCATGAGTGGGGGCTAGCTGGTTTGCCCTGAAGGGTGTCCTGGATCAGGGGGATGGTTCCTTTGGGGCTTGGAGTGGCCTGGGTGAGAGGCCTGTTGTGGTTTGCAGGCTGGCCACGCCCCCCTACAACCTAAGCAGAGGCCCTGGTATCTGGGACTTATTTATTTTCTACAATTGCAGCCTGGAGCAGAGTCAAGCCTTCTGCTCACTCAGTGGCAGCAGCCATTTCTGTTGGGATTCATTTACCTTCTATAATTGAAATTTTGTAGTCTGGAGTGGAGGCCTAGGCTGTCCAGGGCTGCAGAAGCTTGGCTTCCTCCATCACTGGAGGCAACCCTATCCTCCTGCTCACTCCAGCTCCATGGGTGCTGCCATTTCTGTTGGGATTCTATAATTGAAACTTTGTAGCCTGGTGTGGAGGCCTGAATGGCAAGGGCAGGTGGAAAGCTTGGCTTCCTCCATTGCCAGGGAAACCTAAGCCTCCCATCTGCTCTCTGTGGCTGCAGCCATCTTGGTTGGATTTATTTGCATATTCACTCCTGATTGGCTAGTGGGCATGACTGATGGGTGTAGTGGAGGCATGGTCAATTTGCATATTATTCTTTTATTAGTTAGGATGATGTTAGAAACTGAGTGTTAAAGTATTCATTATTTCTTGGCTGGATTAACATGTAAAATATTTTTCTATCACTCTGTGAATAACACATTAAATGGAAATATTGCAAATAAAGAGTATTTTATATGTTCTTGAATTATATGGATTATTATACTAATTTTTATAATGTATGAGGATTTAAGTTTGAATTCAATTTATGTTCCTACATTTAATCATATAATTCTCCTTATTTATTTTTGAGACTATAAAAATACATTATATTTAATATTAAAATGTTTATAGTACTGTATCACATATCTTCTTATTAATAATCATTTGGATATTATGTTAACCGAAGCAGTTGAAGCAATTTTCCTGGTTAAGATAGTTGTCAGATAGTCAAACTATTTCTCTATTATTAAGAGGATTATGGGTTAAACCTTTATTTTTTAAAATATGGTTTTATTGATTATTTTGGAGAGAGAGGAAGGGAGGAGAGCGAAGTATTAATTGACTGCACCCTACTGGGGATTGAGCCCCCAACCCAGGCATGTGATTTAACCAGAAATCTAACCAGCAACCTTTTGGTTCATGGGAGAACACTCAACCAACTGAGCCGCACCAGCCACGGCATTAATTGGCAGTATTAAAACACATTGTTAAAAGATTTATCTGGAATTAAAAAAATGTATTTCTCCCCATTTACTTTAGAAAGTGCAGCTCTCCTCTGCTATCTCTTTCCCAGCTTCAAATCTTTCATCTTTAGCCCTTTGTGTTTCCTGTCTTCTTTCATGACACAAGTAATACGCACTTTGTTCTTTAAGTCAGAGACCATGTCATGCTATTCTTTATACCCCTCATGGAAATAACAATTTCCTGACAAATAGAGGTCCTTAATACAATTAAAAAATGAATGGGTGCATTATTCCATACATGAATGAAACTTTAAACACTGGTTAGGGATCCTTGTGTCATCAACAATGCTTCCACAATAGAGGCCTGGTTCATGAATTCGAGCATGGGCGGGGTCCAGCCAGCCCACCCCAAAGGGGGATGATCAGAGCTGAGCCAGTTGAGGGGGGGAAGGGCAATGGGAAGCTGGTTGGTCTCGCTCTTGATCAAAGTGGAGGGAGATTGGAGAAGGGGCCGGCCAGGGGAAGGGGCTGCAGGCAGTTTGGAGGGGCTGATCATTGCCTTGATTGGATTGGTTGGCCACCACAGTGCATGTCATAGCAACTGGTCATTCTGGTCATTCCATTGTTCCAGTTGCTTGGCTATTATATATAGAGAGATTTTCTCATCACACAAAGTGTGAGGAATCTAGGATTAGCCCAAATTGTCTGACCAATAATCATTATAACATTAGTTAAACTTGGATTAGCCTAGAAAAGACAGAGGAAAACTTTCATGAATTCCGGTTAAATTTGAATGATCTTTACTTAGATGTCACTTTAGCAACCTCATTCTCTTGGTCACAATCCAGATTTTATTTCTTGAAATTCTTTTCAGCTGTGAAATCCATATTTTATTCTTTGAACGTAGTCTCCTATTTTTTATTTTCTATTACACTTTCAATATCAGTAGCCATTTTCAGTTTCATCAAATCCTCCAATTCCTTTTCAATGTATTATGTCACTTCCAACTTCTTTTTCTTTTCTATCCAGCTTAGATTTCATCACATTGACTTGTGACTATCTGTTGCTGTTATACTCAGATTTTTATTAAACCCCAGTCACAGAAGTATACTGTCTATTCCAAGTGTCACTTTAAATTACTTTAAATAAAATAATGTAACTGTGTGCTTAGATGCAACTAAAATTTTTGTTCTCTAATTTTAAAGGATTGTCAATTCTATCTTCTATTGACATGGATTCTCATTACTTTTCACTCTTTAAGCTTTTAATCTCATCATTTTCTCTTTATTTCCATCATGTAATCTTTCTTTCTGATTAGGTCATTAGGCAAATATTCATTCTGCTTCCAACCATCAACATTTCTTTATATTTATCCACTACTTTATTATTAACAGAAAAAAATGTCCCTTACTTTTAATTAAAACATGTATATTCACCTTCATTTTGGATTCCATTTCTTCCTGCATTACATTATATAATTCTACAATATCCTATATAATATAGAAGTAGTATGCAAATTGACCCTCATGCCTTGTGTCACAAGATGGTTGTCCCACATCATCACAAGATGGCCACTTCCATGTCATCACAAGATGGCTGCCCCCACATTGTCACAAGATGGCCAGCACGGGAGGGTAGTTGGGGGAGATCAGGCCAGCAGGGGAGCAGGTAGGTATTAATCAGGCTGGCAGGGGAGTGGTTAGAGGGCTATCAATCAGGCAGGTGAGTAGATAGGAGCCAGCAGTCCTGGACTGTGAGAGGGATGTCCAACTGCTATTTATACCCAATCCCATAGTCAAATATCCCTCAAGGGATCCCAGATTAGAGAAGGTGCAGGCTGGGCTAAGGGACATCTCTCCAGTGAATGAATTTCATGCACCAGACCTCTAGTTTTCTTTATTAAAAAATGCAGGCTTTTATTTATTTAATAACCTATATTTATAAAAGCCTAAGTGACCACCTGACCATTTGACTAGCCAACTGGTAGCTATGATTCACATTTACCACCAGAGGACACATGGTCAATGCAGGAGCTGCTGAGCTGCAATGACTTGGCAGCTGAAGTTCTCAGGTTATGCACCTGGAACCAGAGAAAGGGAGCCTGATTCCAGGGTGCATCACCTGAGAAACCCCCTCTTGCAATCCGGGACCCCTCGAGGAATATCTGTTGGAGAGTTGGTTTTGGCCTAATCCACCCAGGTCAGGCCGAGGGAGCCCATCAGTGTATGCATCCATGTACTGGGCCTCTAGTTAAATAATAAAAATAAACTTGAAAATTAGAATGTGTGAATTTTAAAGCTAGATGGGTATCATTTATAGAGGTAAAAATTATGTTAGACAACAGTCATATGGGAAATACTTAAATAATCTGCATTAGTTAAAGTAAAACTCTACCTTCAAACTGTATCTATAGAACAAATGAAACAGGCTTCAGTTAACTAACACATTGATTTGTTTTGATTGCTATTTGATAAAAAAGGAATAGATACAAAAGCTGTGGTATATTTTACAATGGAATACTATTATGCTGTAAAAAGGAAGAAAATTTTGCCCTTTATGACAGCATGGATGAACCTGGAGAACATTATGCTAAGTGAAATAAGCCAGTAAGAGAAATATAAAGTACCATATGATTTCACTCATCTACCAAGCAAAATAGAGACAGGCTCACAGAGGGTTGGGAGATAGCTCAGGGGTGGGATTGGGGTTGGAGGAGTAGAGGGATTAAGCAAAAAATGAAAAAAAAAAGAGAGAGAGAACTCATGGTCATGGAAAACAGTGTGGTTATTGTGGGGGTGAATGAAAGGTGGAGGTGGAAGAAGGCATAGAGGGGGTAAATGATAATGGAAAAATAAAATAAAAATTTAAAAACAGAAATATTTTGCCAAATATTTTTTGCTAAATATTCAGGGGAAAAAAATCCTTGTGATTTTTCAGCTGAACTTAAATAAGAAAGAATGTAGGATATTGTACTACAATGTCTATTTTAAAAGTATGAATGGAAAATTGGCTGCATATAGAAACTTTTGGGAGGAGACAGGAAATATGAGAGAGAAAAAGTCTATTACCGATAGCATAAGATATAGCTTGAGCATCTTTAAAACCCTGCCTTAACTCAGTCTTAAACTTTTGCTTGAATCATTTTGAACCAGTCGTTTGGAGCTAAAAATAATTCACTTCTACAGTTTTCAGTATGTAATAAATACTCATTTATACTAGAGATTGATTGCAGAATTTTTCTAAATATTAACCATTATCACCCAATTTAATTACTGTAACTACATAATACTTTAATATCTATTATAATATAATCCTTTTGAACATTTAAAAAATAAATTTTATAGATACACACAGATGTTTATTTTACTAGTTAAAATTCATGCTAATTGTTTTCAAAATCTAAAAAACAGTAACAAAAGTGAAAGTAAACTAAGCAAAATAAGAAAATAAACTGAATTTTGACAAGGATCACAATGTATGTATTCCCCTATTAATTTTTATATCAAATAAATTAGAAATTTATCTTTCTATTTCTAAAATATTTTACAGTATGATTTTTATATACTTTTTAGTCTTGATGTCTCTCAGTAGATTTTTATGATATCTCTTCATGTAGGTATTCATATTTCTAGTTTATTTTATCTTTTTCATATTTCTGTTATTATAAATAAAATAAAAGTGAATTTATTTATTAAGTTATAGAATGTGGGAAAACTTGGACTGGGAGGGGGAATATATGAAGATATGAGAGTAGGGGGATAGGAGGTTGCAGTGTATTTACACAGTTGAGAGTTCATGAGTGAGAGGGCCTAAGAATATAGTTGCAGCTTGTAATGTAGAGTTATGTTCAAATACAACAGATTCTTTCATGAATTTCATCCTCATATTAATAAGATTATATTAAGCAAAACTACTCATTACTCAAAGAAATGAAATGAGTCAATCATGGCTGATTTACTTTGGGCAGGATTGGGATGGATGAGGTGTTGCATTGCTTTTTCATTGGAAAAGGATGGCAAGAAATGGGAATGGACATGAGTTGTAGATAATTGGGATTATACCAATTTTGTGAGTTTGAAGATTAAGGGGTACAGCAGAACTCTTGTTCCTCTCATTTATGTTTTTAACGTTTCTGCAAATAAAAGAGGTTCTAATAATTTCATGTTTACTTTCTTGCCTTTTGTTTCTGTCATGTGAAAGTAATTTCTCATAAATTTTTGATTTTTTAGAGTTATTTTGTGTATATCATTTTCAAGTAGTCAGTGTTTCTATAGTTATAGATATTAGAAAATTTAAAAAATATTATCATAATTTTTGTAAAATTATGTGATTGATTGTAACATAGTGTAGTAACATATGATCAACATACATTTCACATATCAGACTAATTTTTATCCCCATATATATTGTTAACTAATTTTATCCTAATTTTCTAAAAATTAAAAGGAATAAACTAAAAGTTAATGTAAAAAAGCGTGTCTAATCTTTAAGGAAACTCAAATTTACATTGGTCAAATATCAATGATTGACGATGCCTAATATTTTTAATAAAATGGTTATACAGTTTTGTATTTAAGTTTGGCCATATTGATACTGATTTTTAAAAAACAATCTGATTGATGAAAATAGTTTGTGGGGAAAAAGTAGGTTTACAGTTGTTCATATAAAAATAATGAAATAATAACACAAGAATTGATTCAGTTTTGGGTTCTCACAACTTTAAACATAATTTGCCCCACCCTCTAATAAATCTAGTAAATTAGTAAGAAGTTATTTTATTTCTACTCATTGAAGTAAAAATATGACATTTTTATGGCATAAAGACCTTTTAAAAATTACTAATCATTAGACAAAATAATATTAAAATATTTCAAGTGTTTTATAAAAGGAAAAGTATAATAAGGTTATAATATCATGAGGAGACAGAGGACATAATATATTAATCATTTGAATTATCTTTTGGTTTGCAGTATAAATAACCTTTATACAGTGCTATTTAATGTGAGGAATATTATAATAATTTGTATTAATAGTTTTAAAAGTTTTTTTTCTTTTAAATCTTGTCTTTATCATTTTTGATGGTTTCTACATTCAGATAATTTCCTTTTTCTTCAATTTTGAGTACAAGAAATATCTTGTTGCAAATGAAAATGTATTTTTTTACTTTTTCACATACAATAACTAATTTTGCTCTAAATTCTCAATACTTCACCTTTTGTTTTTTTCTGAATGAGTGAGCCTCAGGAATTTTTCTTAGCAAATATACAAGAACATAAAAGAAAGAATATAGGGAGAAAAACATTTCATCATGGAATCTAACCTTTAGAATTTCACATAATGTAGTAATGTATCGCAGAGACAATTTATAGATTTTAAGATAGTATATGTAAAAGAAATTTTAGTGACTAGAAGAAATTTTAGTGAAACTAGAATTGTAATGTCCTTATGTTTATAATTTCTTGAGTTTTATTCATAAATATAATTACCTAAAATAAATAGAATTTATAATGTATGTGGTGTTAGTTTCATTTTTAAAAAATTAAAATTTGCATGGTATTTTTTTCATCATTTTATTTATTTTAATAAGACACATTTGGGGACAGTTTTAAATTTACAGAAAAATTCAGAAGATAGTACAGAGTTCTCATATATTCCACTGCTAGTTTTCCTTATTAACTGTTTTGTATTAATATGGCATATTTGTTATAATTAATGAACCAATTTTGGTATAATATTATTAATTACTAGATGCCTGGTGCACAAATTCATGTACTCATGGAGTCCAGCCAGCCCACCCTGTTGGGGGCCGTTGAGGGTGGGCCAGCTGGGGCAGGGGTGGGGCCAGCTAGGGCGAGGAGCCACAGGCATTCTGGTCATTCCACCATTGGATCTATTTGCCTATTACCCTTTTATTATATAGCATAACTGGTACTTTATTAAGATTACCTTAGTTTTTATCTAATGCCCCTCTGTCTGTTCTAAGGTTCCATTCAGTCTACAATATTACATTTAGTTTCCATAAATTATTTGGAGTTATTCTGCATGGGGAATTTGTTCGGCCCATTTTTTTCTATCATTTATGTATATCAATTCATTATGGACTTATGGATATTTGTTTTAGACTTTGGGCTATAGCTCAATGTTACTTTATTTTGTTGTTCAAATTGTTCCACCTTTGGCCATTGTTTCTATTGGCTTTTGTTATCTTTTTTGCACCCCATCAATACAGGTTATGGTTATTTATTCTTTCTTACTTTCTACTCTCTGACGTAATAAGATGCTTTAGTCTCATTATGTGTATTTTCTGCTCATCTTAGATCTGTCTTTTTCCAAGAAACGTAGTATCTTCTATAAAAGAATATTATAAGCAAAGATATTGGTATTAGCTGCTTTTCTCTTGCTGCTTTTAATATTCTCTCTTTGTTTTTAACCTTTTGCATTTTAATTATGATGTATCTTGGTGTGAGCTCTTTAGGATCATCTTGTTTGGGACTCTGCACTTGCTGGACTTGTATGTCTATTTTCTTCACCAGGTGAGGAAAGTTTATGTCATTTTTTAAAACAAGTTGTCATTGTGGATTATGAGTTGTATACTCTAGTTATAATGAGACCCACTGGGGGCTGCGGCACACTGTTGCTGCTCAGCATCAGAAGAGAGTATAGTATCGCTTATTACTAGCCCAGGAAAATATCAAAATTTAAATTCAAAGTGCAGTTTCTACTGAATTCATATCTCTTTCATACCATCATAAAGTAGAGGAATTATAAGTGGAACCATAGTTAGTTGGGACCATCTGTTGAATACAGTGTTTATTTATGGTGCCTTTCCTTTTTACTCTAATGCTCTCCACTAGTTTTCAAAGTTACTTAGATCAGCACATGCCCTTCCTTTCCCCACCAGCCACCCCAGTGAGGTTTCTTCACACATGTGCAGTACACTTAGATCATTGTGTCACATTCTGCATTCCATTCTTGGATGCCTCTACATTCTATATAATTCCATATTAAGGTTTATTGTTTACATTGTAAAGCTTCATAGGTTTTGACAAATACATAATGTCATGTGTTCACCATTAAAGTATCCTATAGCATTGTTTCATATCCCAAAAGTCCCAAGTATTTTACCTCTTCATCTCTTCCCTTCTCCCATTCCCAAACCCTAGGAACCACTGATTTCTTTTTAACTTTATCTATAGTTTTGTCTTTTCCATAAATTAACATAATTGGAATTACAAACAATGCTGTCTTTTATGGTTGGCTTTTTTCAGTTAGTAAAATGCATTTCATTCATATATGTTTTCATGACTTGATAGCTCATTTTTTTCTGTATTTCTATTTTATTTTAATTGTTAAATCATTTTTTTTTCAATTTCTTTTAAAATATTACATGAATTTCAGGTGTACACTCAGTGATTAGACATTATGTAACTTGGTAAGTGGTCATCCAGATAAATCTCATACCCCTCTGATTCCATGCATAGTTATTAGAATCTTATTAACTATACTAGAGACCCAGTGCACAAAATTTGTATACTGAGGGAGCGGGGGAGGGAGGACTATGCTTAACTTTTTGTGTCACTCAGCCTAGCCTGCACCCTCTCGGGGGATGTCTGACTGCCAGTTTAGGGATAGAGCATAAACCAGCAATCAGACCTCCTTTTCACAATTTGGGGCTGCTGGCTCCCAACCGCTTACCTGCCTGCCGGCCTAATTACCCCTTAACCACTCAGCTGCCAGCTTGATTGATGCCTAACTTCTCCCCTGCCAGCTCAGTTGCTGGTAACTGCCCTCTACTGCTGGCCTGGCCACTCCCAACTGCCCTCCCCTGCAGTCCTGGTCACCCCCAACTGCCCTACCCTGCTGGCTCGGTCATCCCTAACTTCCCTCCCTTGCCAGCCTGGTCACCCCTAACTGCCCTCCCTTGTAGGCCTGGTTGTCCCCAACTGCGCTCACCTGCAGACCTGGTTGCCCCCAACTGTCCTTCTGTGCTTGGCTGATCACCCCCAACTGATTACCCTCTGCTGCCAACCATCTTGTAGTGGCCATCTTGTGTCCACATGGGGGCAGCTATATTTAACTACATGTGGGTGGCCATCTTGTGTTTGGAGTGACAGTCAATATGCATATTAGGGTGTTGTTATAAATATTCACATTCAGGTTCGTGTGAAGTAAGTTTTTAATTCAATTGGTTAAATACCAAAATGCTTATTGGTTGGTTGTATGGTAAGACTATGCTTAACTTTTTGAGAAACTCTGAAACTGTTTTTCAAGTTGACTGTACCATTTTGTAATTTGACCAGCAGTGAATGAGAGTTACTGTTGTTCCACATCCTCACACACATTTGGTATCATCAATTTTTGTGTTTTTTTTAAATTTTAAACATTCTAATAGATATGAAGTAGAATCACATTGTTTTAATTTGCTATTTCCCATTGATGATTAATGTTAAATTTGTTTTTAAATACATATTTGCCATGATGTATATATTACTTTCTGAGGCACCTATTCAGCTATTTTTCCCATTTAAGTAACTGAGTTATATGCTTTCTTATTATTGAATTTTAAGTGTTCTTTTTATATTTTGAATATAAGTTCTTTATGGAAGATGTGTTTTACAATTACTTTTTTGGCTTGTATTTTTACTGGTACTCTCTTAACTGTGTCTTGGCAAAGCAGAAGTTTGTACTTTTAATTCAGTTCAACTTACCAATTTTTAAAAATGAATTATGCTTTTGAAATTGCATCTAAAAACTCATTGCCAAAATCAAGGTCACTTATTTTTCCTCTATGTTATCTCAAGAAAAATATATTTTGCATCTTATATTTAGCTCTTTGGTCCAATTTGAGTTAATTTCATAAAGTTATAAGAAATGTGTTTGGATTCATTTTTTTCTCCTTAATGTTCCAGCACCGTTTGTTGAAAGGAGTATCTTCTCTCCATTGAATTGCCTATTTGTTTTTTCAAAGAGCACTTAACCATATTTATATGAGTCTATTTATGGGCTCTCTCTCAAGTTTGTTGATCTATATGGTTAGCCTTTCACCTATACTAAACTCTGTGGATTACTAATAACCTTATAATAGCTCTTAAGTCATATAACATCAGTTTTTCAACATCATTTTTAGTAATACATTGGGTATTCTGAGTCTTTTGCTTTTCTATATAAACTTTATAATGAGTTTTTCAATATTTACAAACTGTGTTGTTTAGGTTTGGATTGGGATTGTATTGAATATACTAAATTGGCAAGACTGATAACCTTAACAACATTGTGTTCGTCAATATATAATCATGAATTTTTCTTCATTTACTTAGATCTTCTTTGAATCTTTTTATCAAAGTTTTGTAATTCTCCCTAGCTGGTTTGGCTTGGTGGATGGAGTGTTGACCTGCGGACTGAAGGGTCCCAGGTTCAATTCCAGTAAAGGACACATGACTGGATGCGGGCTCGATCCCCAGTGGGGAGTGTGCAGGAGGCAGCTAATCAATGATTCTCTTTCATCATTGATGTTTCTATCTCTCTCTCCCTCTTCCTTCCTCTCTGAAATCAATAAAAAAAATAAAGTTTTGCAATTCTCTGCATATAGATCCTGTATATGTTGTATTTAAGAATTTTATTTTGGGGTTTCTTATAAATCCATTTTAAAAAATAAAATCCAGTTTTTATTGGTGATATATAGTGATATATTGGTGATAAATATAGTTGACATTTGTATATTATTCTTGACATAATCACTTATAAGTTTTAGGAGTTCTGTCACAGATTTTGGGAGGTTTTCTACATAGGCATGTAGAAAACAAAAATACTTTTATTTCTTCCTTTCAAATCTATATATTTTATATTATTTCCTTGCCTTACTACAATAGCTAGGACTTCCAATATAATGGTGAATAAGGGCAGTAAAAAGGGGGAAAGTGTCTAGTTTCTCATCATTAAATATGATGTTACCTTAGATTTATTGCAAATGTTCTTTACCAAGTTGATAAAGTTCCCCTCTAGTCTTCTGAGTTTTAGTGTGAATGGGCAATAGATATTTTCATATATTTTCCCTAAATTAATTGCTATGCACATATAATTTTCTTCTTTAGTTTTTTAGTTTGGTGGATTATACTAATTTATTTTTGAATGTTGAATCATTCTTGCCTATGTTGAAGAAATTTTACATTTTGTGGTATAAAGTTCTTTTCATACTTTGCTGAATGTGATTTGTTATATTTTTTGGTAGAGTTTTACATTTGTGTTTATGAGAGATACTGACTTTAGTTTTTCTTTCTTATAATGCCTTTATCTGGCTTGGTATTAGAGTTATGCTGCCTTCAGAGAATGCATTGGAAATCTCTCTGCTACTATGTTCTGGAGAGATTGTGGAGAATTGGTGTCATTATTTTTTAAAATATTTGGTACAATTCATAATTAAAACCATCTGAGCCTAGTGAAATCTTATTTGGAAGTTTGTCAATATTAATTCAATTTCTTTAACATATTTATTTAGACCTATACAGTTCAAGAGCAGTCTGAAAATCCATTGCAATTCATTTTTTGCACTTTGTTCATTTCTGTTTCTCTTTTTTTTTCATCCACACACAACAAACCAATGCACATATTCATGTATATATGAACAAACAAGCAAACAAACAAACAAAAACAACTTACTTCCTGCCCTGCATGGGTGGCTCTGTTGGAGTGTCGTCCTGAACACCAAAAGATTGCTGGTTCAATTCCCAGTCAGGGCACATACCTAGGTTGTGGGTTTGATCTCCTTCCTCTTTCTCTGAAAACCAATAAAAACATATCCTTGGGTAAGGACTTTAAAAAAAAAAATCAACAACTCACTTTCTGTACATTGAAAGAAGCTTCTACAGAACAATGCATCTGCTCCATGTATCTTATATGTATTCATCCCATTCCAAATATGTGTCAGACTATTACACTTTGGCTGTTGGGCCAAAGTTTTCTGAACCTAGAATTTCAACGTTTTTCTGCTTTGGCTTTAGTTACTTGTGATTGTTTCTATGTTGTAAATTTTGATGATTATATTTTTCAAGTCCAATGTTTCCTTTTGTTTTTTTCTTTCTGTATATTTCCTATCTCTTTATTGATAGTCTCTATTTGATAAGGCATTGTCATACTTTGCTTTAATTCTTTAAAAAATTGTTTCTTTAAGTTCTCTGAAAGTATTTATAATACATATTTTGAAGATTTTGTCCACTGAGTCCAATAGCTGGGCTTCTAAAGGCAGTTTATATTACCTGCTTATATTTTCTGTGATTGGGTCATACTTTTTTTCTTGCGTATCTCATGAGTTTTTTTTTAAACAGAACATTTTAGATGATATATTAGTAGTATATACTGACACCACCCCCTCCCAACATGGGGCTTGTTATTGTTTTCCTGTTTATTTTAAAAAATTAGTTGACTGGACTACTTTATTAAAGTTAATTTCCCCCAGAATTTAGCCTCTGTTATTACTCCTTAGAATGTATAATATTAGCATAGGCACAATTTTACTAAGTTTCAGGAATTGTGTGGATTTAGCCAGGCTTTTTTTGTCTCTTCTTCCAGTCTTTCAAAGTTTCTTGATGATCTGCCCTATTGGTATCAGACCTAGATAATAAATAGACTATGCTCATTGATATCTAATTGATCTATGTTTTCAATAATTACCTGGGCATTAATTTCTCTACAGTCTGTTATAAGTAAGCTAGGACCATGTTCAGATAGAGTTTTGTAAGTTTCAGGCTTTGTTGACCCCAAGAAGACATGTCTTTCCCTGGCAGCCTTGTTAAACTTCTAGCTTGTCTATCACCTCTCTTACTGCTACTAATTCCTTAGAACTACTGATCTTTTCTTAATTTCTCATTGCCATGATTATCATTTTTAAAAATAATATTTTATTTATCAATTACAGTTGAGATAGAATATTACTAGTTTTAGGTATACAACATCATGATTAGATATTCATATAAGTTATGAAATTATCACCTGGATAAATCTTCTTATCTATCTGACAAAATACATAGTTATTAAAATATTATTGATTATGGTCCTTATGCTACATTTTACATCTCCATGACTATTTATTTTGTAACTTCTTTTTTTTAAATGTATTTTATTGATTTTTCACAGAGAGGAAGGGAGAGGGATAGAAAGTCAGAAACATCAATGAGAGAGAAACATCGATCAGCTGCCTCTTTCACACCCCCTGCTTGGGATGTGCCCACAGCCACGGTACATGCCTTTGACCGGAATCAAACCTGGGACCTTTCAGTCCGCAGGCCGACACTCTATCCACTGAGCCAAACCGGTTTTGGCATAACTTTTAAATTTGTACATTTTAATACCTCTCCCTTTTATTTTCATCCCCCCACCCTTCTCCCCTCTGGTCCATTGTTTTTAAAACAACCCATTGGTGAATGCATTTCACTAAGTTCTGAAAAAATTCAAAATATTGCAATTTAAATAAATATTTTTTGTTGCAAGGAATCCAAGGAAATTGACACAGAAATATGATAGCTAAATGTACCTCTATTCACTCTTAATATCTTACTAAATGAATATTTAAATGTAGTTCAGAGATTCTGAGTCAATCTAACAAAATGAAAGCATATCAAGAAAATAACTTAGGAAGATCAAAGTGTTAAACAGAGATTTATGAGGGATATCTGTATGTTCTGAGACATAGATAGCCACATTTAAAGTATTACCAAAAGGATATTTCTACAAGAGATAGAACTCTGTATGACTATAAATAATATCTTTATTCCTAATATGTAAACGATAATTATGTATTTATTTATTTTTATTTCATTTCTAATACATTTTTATTGATTTCAGAGAGGAAGGAAGAAGGAGAAAAAGATAGGAACATCAGTGATGAGAGAGAATCATTGCTCGGCTGCCTCCTGCACACCCCCCCACCCCCCACCACTGAGGATCCAGCCAGCAACTCAGGCCTGCGCCCTTGACTGGAATCAAATCTGGGACCCTTCTGTCCATAGGCCGACACTCTATCCACCAAGCCAAACCAGCTAGGGCATGTATATTTTTTAATGCAGAATATGCTATGTTAGGTTGAGCAAGTCTTTGTAAAGGATGATCAAAGAATATTTCCAATTTCTAAATAGCTGAACATTTTCTAGGGTCATATCATTATGATAACAGCAGATATGTACAACAAAACATATATATATACACACACATATATATATACACATATATATGTGTGTGTGTATACATATATATGAGTACAAATTATGAAAAATGTTCAAACTACCATAATTTCAAAATTTTATAAAATAAAATTTAATAAAAGCCACATTAGAATTAACCAGAATATAAAAAAACAATTGCTTTCCTTCATAAAAAAAAGAACTATAGCGCTGAAGATTTTATACTGAAAATTAATATTTTAACACCATATAGCTTATTTAAGTGACATTGTCTAGGACCTTCTTTGTTATATAATGTTTCAACAAAGGCTGTAATTTTACTTTGTATGGATCAAAATTATTCCTCACCTCCTCCCTGGAGGTCTAGTAGTTATGATTCAACTCTCTCAAAATTATTCCTTATTAATTAACAACATTGTTCATGTGCATATGATGCATCATATTAGAACTATACTAAATAATAAGTTGATAAATGAAAAACCTTAGTCAATTTACACTTGAATAAAAGATGATAATGAGTTATTAACATGGAATGACACATCACACATTTTAAATTAATATTAAATCAGTCTAATTTTGGTTGAATATTGACAATGTAAAATTAAATTCTTGTTATTGCAGATATATTAATATAAAATGTAATAAACTTTTATAAAGAAAAAGAAGCACATAGTAAGGGGATCAATGAGAGGCAATGGATTATAATGTTTAAAAGCCAAACTCTCTATCTGGTACCAACACTCTTCAACTATGTGACATATACTTAACTTACATGTGCCTTAGGATTAACTACTCTTTGTGCTGTTAAAGTACTTACTGAGACATAATAAGAACTGTGTTTGTGTTTCTTAAATGAAAAAAAAAATAGGAAGGAGAGAAGAGAATGAGAAACAACTGGATTCAGGTTTGGAGTTAGGTTTACTGCTTTTTTATATAACAACTAGAGGCCAGATGCATGAAATTCATGCACAGAGTGGAGGTTTCCCTCAGTCCAGCCTGTACCCACTCTAATTGGACACCCCTTGGGGGATGTCCAACAGCCAGTTTAGGCCCAATCCCATGGTGGTTGGATACCCCTCTCACAATCTGGGACCCCTGGCTCCTAATCATTCATATCCTGCCTGCCTGCCTTGTTGCCCCTAACCCCTCTGCTTGCTTGCTTGATCACCCCTAACCTCTCTGCTTGCCTGATAGCCCCTAACTTCCCCTACCTGCCTGATTGCTATTAACTGACCTCTCTTGCCATCCTGATCTTGCCCCTAACTGCTTCTCCCCTCCCTTACTGGCCTGATCTTGCCCCCACCTGCCCTTCCCTGCCAGCCTGATCTAGCCCCTAACTTCTGTCTTCTGCTGGCCTGATTGCCCCTAAATGCCTCTCCCTGACTGATCACCCCTAACTTACCTCCGCTGATGGCCTTATATCACTCCCAACTGCCCTCCTTCTCCTGGCCAATTTGGTTCTGATTGGTCAGTTTCTATGCCAGTCAGCATCAAAAGCTCTTCCTCCTAGGCAGCCATTGGCTTTTCACAGTTGATCCAGATTTGGTTCTGATTGGTCAGTTTCTATGCCAGTCAGTGTCTCTGGCCCTATCAATGGGGCCTGATCAGAAAGAAAGGGCTGATCAGTATCCCTGGTGGAATCCTGGAGAGAAATGGAGGCCTGGCTGTTGGCTAGGCTGGGAGAAAAAGAGAGGCAAGTTCTGATCAACAGCTGCCACAGAGACTATGGTTCAGACTCTGGCTCTCTCTCTGTAGGCCTCTCTCCAGGCCTGATCACCAGCCCCTAAGCAGCCAGTGCTGGGTTGGGGCTGGTAGAGGTTTGGGTTGTAACAGTCATTATGTGCCTGGCTCTTTATTATATAGACAGAAAGATGAAAAGGAATTAGAAGGGATGTTTCTCCTTTTTATTCACTCTAGGCCTTTAACCTGGGGGTTTCACCATCTCCTAGGGTACTGGAGTCTCAGCTAAATTCTCTAAATCTGGCTGGTGGTCATGAGGAGCAGGAAGTAAAGGAGAATGAAACAGAAGACTTTTAAAAGCCAGGCCAGGAGGTGGTATTGATTATTTCCACCCACATTCATAGGCCAAACTCTTTTGGCAAAATTTAGATAATAAGAATCAAAATATGTTAGAACTATAAGAAAATAATTGAAAACAGAGGAAAACTGTATCATAATTTTGAAATCTGAATTAAATATCCCAAGTATTTATACTTTCAAAAAGAAAAATAAACGTAAAATGAATACACACACACACACACACACACACAAACAGACACACACTGAGAGAGAAATAGATGAAAAGAAAAAAACATGTAAAATTGAACACTGTACTAAATTTCCATGTGTCCGAATGAGAATAGATTTAAGTGGAAAATCCAATAGAAGAATTTAGGACATGAGTAAATATAGTCAACAGAGTGACTGTGTTGAAAAACATAACTTAGGAGGTAAAATGACTCAAATAAAATTACGTGTCTGGTGATAGCATAAGAGGATTCGACATATGTATCTGGGAAACATTAAACAAAAAAAAGGGCAAAAGGCTAATTTTCAATGTAAAATATTAAAAAGTTTCTAGAAACAGTATCTGAATCTAAATTTTTGAAATAGTTCTCCTTGCTCCTGGAAGTTTATTTTGGAGTTGTCTACATAAATATATATATAAGCTATATTTGAGACCTAAAAGTAAAGTTTAATTCTAGAGGTGTCAAGGTCAAGTGTTTTATTAATTTACAAAGGAGAGAAAATCAGGTTGTTATCAGAATTTTGACAGCAATATCTATAAGGCAAAAACAGAGATGCATTTTCAAAAACTCAAGGAGTAAAAAAAAAAAAGTAATTCAAGAATTTAATAGCCATCTAAGATGTCTTCAGTTTAACCAGAAAACTTTTTTGTTTGTTTTTTGAAAATAAGAACAAGAATTACTCCATTCTCTACTCCTTTTAAAGGAATCTTAAATAAATATGAGCTTTATTCAATTGATAAGTAACCTGAAAAAAGAGTAGCTAATAAATAGCTACTGTAAAATTGTTAGTTTTTATCTTAGTACTTGGCTATCTGGAATAAGGACCATATCTCTTATCTTCCTTTATGCATAGTGGTGACTCTGTTCATTCCATTTGGATATAAAGAGGTGGTGTGTGCCAATTCTGTCATATGCCTTTAAAGTGATGGGTTGTGGCTATCTTCTTTATTTCTTCTTCTTTTTGCCTGGAATGCCAATGTAAAAGCTAGAACTGCAGAAAAGCCTTTTGGAACTAGGTGGGCAAAGAGGCCATGCATTAGAAGCGAGTCAGAAGAAGCCTAGTTACCTGACAATACAGAATGCTACATGTAGATTCTAGAATGCCACATAAATATGAGAGTTATATACATTTATAAGTTTTTTAAAGACATTGTTATTCTGGGATTTTGAAACTAGAAGTAAAAAATAATTCTAATTATGACAGAGCCAGTCCATACACTCAAGATTATTCTAAATGTCAGCATAAAGTTGCATAGCTTTAAAGGAGGGAAGAGCCATTTATTAAGTCAGGGAACATTGGAAGTGGATCAAAATAATTGCAGTTCAATTCACATTTTTGTTTTGGGGGTCCCTGAAGACCCCAATTATACTGAGTTTGTTTTCAAAGCAGGGCCACAAGTTGGTCTACATTGCAATTGACATTTGAGCATGGAGCTTGGTCAGAAAAGAAATATTGTACTGTCAAATAATTATAGTGGTATTGTTGCTATAGGAAATAGGATTCTTTCATGGTATCATAGGGAAATGCATTTCAAGGACACATGCATGAGAGATTTTGAGGTGTAGTGTTTGCCACTACTTGTTTGAATGTTGTCTTCTGTGCTTCTCCAAGTGTGGTGGTAAAGTGTACTAAACTACCAATAAAATTTTTAATGAAAGAATAAAAATTACAATGAATTTAGGCAAATTGATATATATTGTTTCTAATCTTAAGAAGATAACAGTATAATTAGAAACAGTAAGTTTCTGATCTTAAGAAGGTAACAGTCAGATTGAGGTTTTAAGTAAAGCCTACCAGAAAGCAGTTTATTTTTCCTGATACCCTGGTTTGGTAAAGCATATACAGCCAAACTCTAGAACAGGAGTGATAACCTTACCATGAACCTCCAGTAGACAGATGGTTGTTGGAGACATTCTAAGAAAGAGTTACATTTTTATTTATTGATTTTTTCCCCTATTTTGTGTAACTCTAGAAACAAATACTTATATCAAATATTAAGATAGGATTTTAAACCAACAAGGTGACATGCTTTGGTCCTGTATAATCCCTATGACTGTCATTTAATGTTTGGAATGTTTTTCAATTGGTGCCCTTTTGAAAATCATGCTTTGCAGTTATAATTGTAGACCTTTGTTCAAATAGGTTAAGCCAGGCATAAATTGCATCATAAATTCTCAATAAAATATTGCATTCTGTCCTACTCCCTCCCCTCTCCAAATTTTTATGCCATCTCTGCCTTTGTAAATGCCTTTATCATGTAAGGAACCAACTGCACTTCCATTCTATGAAACTTGTATGTTAAGTACTTTGGCGAGAAGTTTGCTTTGTTATTGTTTCCTGTTAATGTGCGTGGTTGAGCTCTAAGAGGGAGTGCCAGGTCCTAATGTTTTCTTGGCAATAAAATAAAGTGTACTTTTTTCTTTTAAAGTGCAATTTAACACTGGAAAATGATGCTTCATATTATGGGAATAAAACATTGATGCACGTTCAAAATTATTTATTAAATTATACATTCATAAGAATTTTTATTTTATTATTTTAAATATATATATATATATATATATATATATATATATAATTGTTTAAAGTATTACAAATAGCAGTAATGTTTCTCCCCTTTCCCCCCATTGACCTCTTCCCAGCCTTCTCTACTCCCCAGCACATGCCCTCACCTGCCCCCCTCCCCCACCAGTGTCTTGTATCCATTGGCATGCATACAAGTCCTTCGGTTGATCTCCCACAGCCCTTTCCCCCCACCCTCCCCTGCCTTCCCACTGTAGTTTGACAGTCTGTTCAATGCTTCCTTGCCTATGTATCTATTTTCCCCCGTTTCTTTTCTTTTCTTTTCTTTTTTTTTTTTTTTAAAACTTGCATTTGCATACTAGAAATAAACACATAAGAACAAAAAAATATTTGAGTCTCAGGTTCAATGTACAACAGTTCTGAGTCCCAGTTTCAATGTCAAATAGTTCCTTATGTGTACATGTCAGCAATGGTGTCTGGATGGTGGAGAAAAGGTGGCAATGCAGTTCCACCCTCTCTGGTTTGGTCCTGGGCCGCCTGTAGTGATGCACAGCTGCTGACTGCTAGCATGGCAAGGTGTCCTCAGCATCTTTCATCTCTGGACTGTCTTCATGGTTGGAACAGACCTGTCAGTTCCTTTCTGTTGCAAGAATCCATATGGTATTGGAGTTTATTTCTGAAAGTATACAAACACATTCTTGACCAAAAGTTAATAGAGGAATCTTTTATATAAATTAGACTTGGGATTCTTTTTATTTTTGTCCAAATAATTTTCCTTTGGCTTATTTTGACACCATGTGTGTTTTTCATGGGTGTCCTGCTGTTAGCATTACAAGTGGAAAATGAAGTATGAATTTTCTAGATGTAATTTACTTATAGGATATTTTTCCTTACATGATATTACTCCACTACTCCCCCCCCCCTTTTTTTTTATTAATGGAGGCTTTGGGAAATTTTATGTTGCAGTCTTGATAACTTTAAATTTTAATTTTTGCACAAAAATATGACTGCTTTAGGTCCTTTGCATGTTAAGCAACTTTAGAATGAGATGAACTACTAATAGAAATTTTATTTTAGGAACTATTTTAGTTACTATTTTAGGAACAGCTTTTTGTTCAGTACACTTAAATTTTCTTGGGTATTCCCTTATTTCAATTGGCCAATTTAAATTAATCTGAAAACTTGATTACTATTTTACTGTCAAATTTAATACTCAAACAATAATCTTAGTTTACCCTGTAAATATTAGTGGAAAAGATTATTTGCATTCTTGAGTAGGTCCTGAACATTCCTGGTGCTAGATTGGATTTAGATATAGGGCAGCTGTTGCTGGCCAAGTCTCTATCTGTAACCTAGGTCCTGATCTGATCTGGCCATGGGAGGCAAAGCAGCCATGGGCGCAGGAGACCTCCCTCAGAAGGGATGAGAGTTCAGGCCTCTTCAAGGTTAGGGGGGGTGAGGGTCTGTGCCCCACCTCTGTTGACATTCAAGTTCTCTCCTGATGGCCCCTCTGTGATTGCGCCTATCTTAGGTTGTTCCTTCCCTGAGGAATCTTACCCTTTTCTGGTTAACCAGCCATCCTCCGGGACCAAGCAGGGTGATGTGAGGTTCAGTTCTGTCTCTTTGGTAGTGTATGCCCCATGGCCTCCATGCCCAGCACCTCCCTTGGGATGGCCTCACCTGCTGACGGGGTCCCGGTACTGATTACATATCTCAGGGGACTCAGGATTTTTCTCCAGGGAGGGCCCAGCTCATGCCATTGAGAGAGAGACTGACCCCTGGTGCCAGCCACCCAGAGGCTTCAACCTCAGCTTGAACTGAAAGCTCAGCCAATAGCTTTGTGCACTTGGATTGTGAGAAGTGGGTCCCTCTTGGCAAAAATGGCAAGAGGGGCCAATATAGAATGCTCAAGTGCCACCCCAGTGCCTTAATTCCTTCTGAAAAAGATTAATTCCTTTCCTGTCCTTTTTTTATAAAAATTGCTGCCAAACATTCCAAGAATTAGTTTGTAAGTTTCTTTGGAATAATTTTACAATATGCTGTTGTAAAATATCAAAAATTATAATGACATTGTAGAATAATATAATGTAAGGATATTCTTTGCTCTAGGCCATATCAATTCAATTTCAAACTAGCTGCCAATTTTTTTTATAACTTTATATAAACTTTGTCAGGGAGATAAAAACACAAATTACTTACCTTAGTTCAAGAGGTGAAATATATTGACTTTCCCCCTTTCTCCTGCCACCCCACACTTACCCCGAGGTTTGACATTCTGATGGATGTTTCTCATTCTCTGGATCTGTTTTTGTTCATTCATCTATGCCGTTCATTATATTCCACAAATGAGTGAGATCATGTGATATTTATCTTTCTCTGTCTGGCTAATTTCACTTAGCATAATGCTTTGCAGCTCTGTCCATGTTGTTGCAAATGGTAAGAGCTTCTTTTTTTTACTGCAGTGTAGTATTCCATTGTGTAGATGTACCACAGTTTTTTAATCCGCTCATCTGCTGATGGGCACTTAGGCTGTTTCCAAATCTTAGCTATGGTGAATTGTGCTGCTATGAACATAGGGGTGCATATATCCTTTCTAATTTGTCTTTCTAGTTTCTTGGGATATATTCCTAGAATTGGAATCACTGGGTCAAATGGGAGTTCCATTTTAAATTTTTTGAGGAAACTCCATACTGTTCTCCACAGTGGCTGCACCAGTCTACATTCCCACCAGCAGTGCACGAGGGTTTCTTTTCCTCTGCATCCTCACCAGCACTTGTTTATTTGTTGATGATAGCCATTCTGACAGGTGTGAGATGGTACTGCATTGTTGTTTGGATTTGCATCTCTCAGATAATTAGTGACTTTGAGCAGGTTTTCATATGTCTCTGTGCATTTCTTTTGTCTTCTTTCAAAAAGATTCTATTTAGGTCTGTTGCCCATTTTTTTAATTGGATCATTTGTCTTCATTTTATTGAGTTGTATAAGTTGTGTGTAGATGCTTGAGATTAAACCTTTATCAGTGATAACACTTGCAAATATATTCTCCCATACAGTGGGTTTTCTTGTTGTTTTGTTGATGGTTTCTTTCTTTTTATTATTAACATATTTTATTAATTTTTTACAGAGCAGAAGGGAGAGGGATAGAAAGTCAGAAACAATCGATGAGAGAGAGACATCGATCAGCTACCTCTTGCATGCCCCCTACTGGGGATGTGCCTGCAGCCAAGGTACATGCCCTTGCTGGAATCGAACCCGGGACCCTTCAGTCTGCAGTCTGACGCTCTATCCACTGAGCCAAACCAGTCTCGGCTGTTGATGGTTTCTTTTGCTGTGCAAAAGTTTTTATTTTGATGTAATCCCATTTTATTTTCTCTTTAGTTTCCATTGCCCTAGGAGCAGTATCAGTGAAGACGTTCCTTTAACATATGTCCAAGATTATGCTTCCTGTAGCTTCCTCTAGTATTTTTATGGTTTCCCGCCTTATGTTTAAGTCCTGTATCCATTTTGAGTTTATTTTTGTGAATGATGTAAGTTGGTGATCAAGAATCAATTTTTCGCATGTATCTGTCCAATTTTCCCAACAACATTTGTTGAAGAGACTGTGTTGACTTCATTGTATGTTCATCCCTCCATTGTCAAATATTAACTGAGCATAGTGGTTTGGGTCGATTTCTGGGTTCTCTATTCTACTCCATTGGTGTATATGTCTGTTCTGTGCCAGTACTAGGCTGTTTTAAGAACAATGGCTTTGTAATACATCTTGAAATCTGGTATTGAGATCCCACCTACTTTGTTCTTCTTTTTCAGGATTGCTGGAGCTATTCGGGGTCTTTTTTTATTTCAGATTAATTTTTTGGAAAGTTCATTCTAAGTCTGTGAAATATGCTGTTGGTATTTTAATGGAAAGTGCATTGAATTTATAGATTGCTTTAAGTAGTTTGGACACTTTAATAATGTTGATTCTCCGAATCCATGAACATGGTATGTTCTTCCATCTGTTTATGTCCTCCTCTATCTCTTTTTTCAGTGTCGTGTAGTTTTCCACGTATAGATCTTTTACCTTCTTAGTTAAGTTTATTCTACTTATCTTAATTTTCTTGGTGTGATGGTAAATGGGATTTCTTTTTTAGTCTCTTTTTTTCTGTAAGTTCATTAATGGTGTATAGAAATACCACAGATTTCTTGGCATTAATTTTGTATCCTGCTACATTGCAGAATTAATTTATTAAGTCTAGTAATTTTTTGACGTATACTTTCTCCCTGACCTTCTGAGTACAGAGGTCCAGCAATTCTACTGCTTAGATTTTTTATTTTACCTTTTTCCAGGGGATCTCTGCACTTTCCAGCTGTAAGCTATCTCACCAGCTGTGTCTCCTTGGCAATTCGGGCTGGATTCCACTCATTTCAGCTGCTCCCTCTATTTGCTCCGGGACAAGGCTCAGGGCACATCTGTATATTCTGCTGCCATTTTCTCTCTTTCCAAGAATTTTTATTTTACTCATATTTTCAAAATATCTGGAGTGCACACACCTGATTATACAGTGCAACTCCGTTGATTTTTAAAATATGTATACAGATATTCCATATATATACTACAACATATAGCATTGAGTATTTTCCAGAAAACATGTGTTATCTCTAAAATAGAAGATCTCATTTGAAAACAGAAACTTTTTCACACATTAAGATTAATCATTCTAAAAGCCCACACCTATAAAATAGCTAATTTTGTATCATGTGCAAAGTATACTTAAAACAAGTTCATATATTTTACAATATAAGAACTACACTAAAGTATTTGTAAAATAAAATTGTACTGCTCTTCTGCCATATTGGCACTTATAGAATGCTAACCTAAGCCATACCTAAAATCCTCTATAGTTTTGTAACACACCGTAAAACAGATAGTGTTAGTTTATGCACATTATACAGTTAAGAAAGGGAAAACTTACCATAATTTTTTTTCTAACAGGTTATTTTAATATACTCTGATTGTATTTGAATTTTTAAAGCCATTTGGGGTAAAAATAAAATGAAAGCTAGAAATCCTAAACATTTCTTCTTTATGCTTTAGTATTCAATTGTTTATTACAATAGAGCATTTGAAATGATTATTCAGTGAATGCACATTTGGGAGAAAACCATTTTGTTCAAATTGCACAAGAAAAACATAAAAGTTTGAAGGCTGTGTACTACAATTATATCTAAAATGTACAGGGAGTTTATACAATTATTTCCTCTCACTTGCACATAATGGAAGTTGACTATCTTAAAACATGTAAAAGACCCTTGTTTATGCTACTCTACTACACAAGGAAAAATAACTTATATTTTGTTTATTGGCATAAACAATAATTAACATTCACCTATCCCTGCCCCAGCCATGAGGAGAAGCTCTTTCTCAGATGTTTACTGTGATAGCCTGCCGGGGTAATTGGAGATGAAACTATGAAAGTTGAGAAATTCCGTGGCTGGTCTAAATGATTTTCTCAGTTTTATGCCTCCAGTAATTCACCAAAGTTTTCTTTTAACAGTTCCTATCAGTTTATGGCTCCAAAGGCTTCTATTTCTGATCTCAGTTGTGATTCTCTGCATTTCCTGTCTCCTCAAATTTCAGAGTGATGATTTGTTTTTGCAAGTCCAGTTCCTTGATGAGCCTAAGTAATGTTGATTTTCACTCTGCTCATTGTTTTCTTCTAAGAATGGCTATGGCAACTTCCAAAGTTTTCTCATCCTATCTAATAAAAGAGTAATATGTAAATTGACTATACCTTTGCTACACCCAATAAGCCACATCCACAAGCCAATCAGGAGGAATATGCAAATTAACACTCAACCAAGATGGCTGCTGCCCATGGCAGGTCGGGGCTGGGGGGGGGAGGGAGCCAACCAGGGATGGTGGGCCCTGATAGCAGGGCAATCGTTGGATGCCCAGGGCTGGAAAAAGCCTCTCACTGGCCCTGGGCAGGCTGGGCTGGGCTGGGAGCAGAGCCAGTCAGTGATCAGCCTGATAGCAGGGCAATCACTGTCTGGGGCTCCCTGGCCAGGGTCCCCTGGCCAAGGTCCCCTGCCCAAGGATGGAAATCATTGGCCAGAGGCTTTTGTCTTTGGGTAGGCTGGGGGTGAGCTATCAGTAGGACATCTCCTGAGAGCTCCCAGTATGTGAGAGGGGACAAATTGGGCGGAGGGTCCACCCATCCCTAGTGCACAAATTTTGTGCACCGGGCCCCTAGTACTATCTAATAAAAGAATAATATGCAAATGGACCATACCTATGCTATAACCACAAGCCACACCCATGAGACAATCAGGAGCAAATATGCAAATAAACCCCAATCAAGATGGCTGCAGCCACTGAGAGCAGGAAGGAGGCGTGGGTTTCCCTGGCAGTGGAGGAAGCCAAGCTTCCCACCTGCCCTTGCCAGCCTAGGCCTCCACTTAATGTTACAAACTTTCAATTATAAAAGATAAATCCCAGCACAGTGAAAATCAACATTACCTACGCTCATCAAGGAACTAGACTTGCGAAAAGTAAATCCCAGCAGAAATGATGGCAGCCACGGAGCTGGAGATAGCAGAGACTAGGGTTGCCCCTGGCATTGGAGGAAGCCAAGCTTCTGAAGCCCTGGCTGACCTGGACCTCCATTCCGGGCTACAAAGTTTCAATTATAGAAGGTAAATCAATTGCAACAGAAATGGCTGCTGCCACTGAGCGAGCAGAAGGTTTGGCTCTGCTCCAGGCTACAAAGTTTTAATTATAGAAGATAAAAAAATCCCAGATATCAGGGCCTCAGCTTGGGTCACTGGAGGGCATGGCCAGCCTGCAAACCATCACAGGCCCCTCCCCCAGGCCAACCCACACCCCAAGGGAACCCCACCCTGACCCGGGACATCCTTCAGGGCAAACCAGCTGGCCCCTACCCATGTACCAGGCCTCTAACCCATCTAATGAAAGAGTAATATGCAGATTGACCATCACTCCAATACACAAGAGGGCCACCTCCATGTGGTCAAAGATCCTGCCCCCAAGTGGACACAAGATGGCCACAACAAGATGGCCAGCAAGGGAGGGGGTTGGGAGGGACCAGGCCTGCAAGGGAGGGCAGTTAGGGGTGATCAAGCCTCAGGGGAGGGCATTTAGGGGTGACCAGGACAGCAGAGGAGGGAAGTTGATGGTGACCTGGCCTGCAGAAAAGGGCAATTGGTGGGAACCAGGACTGCAGGGAAGGGCAGTTAGGGGCGACCAGGCCTGCAGGGGAGTGCTGTTGGGGGGACCAGGCCTGCAAGGGAGGGCAGTTGGGGATGATAAAACCTGCAAGGGAGGGACATTAGGGTGACCAGGCCAGCAGAGGAGGGAAGTTGGGGGCAAACAAGCTGGCAGATGAATGGTTAGGGGGTGATCAGGCTGGCAGGCAGAAGCAGTTAGGGGCAACCAGGAAGGCAGGCAGGTGAGCAATTAGGAACCAGCAGTCCTGGATTGTGAGAGGGATGTCTGACTGCCTAGTGGGATTGGACCTAAGGAAGCAGTCAGACATCCCCTGAGGGTTCCCAGATTGGAGAGGGTGCAGGCTGGGCTGAGAAACACCCCACCACATACATGAATTTTGTCACCAAGCCTTTAGTCCTATGTAATAAAAGAGTAATATGTAAACTGATTATCACTCCAATACACAAGATGGCCATCCCATATGGTCAAAGATCCTGCCCCCATGTGGAAACAAGATAGCCACCACAAAATGGCCAGCAGGGGAGGGCAGTTAGGGGAGACCAGGCCTGCAAGGGAGTGGTTAGGGGGCAATCAGGCAGGCAGGCAGATGAGTGGTTGGGACCTAGCAGTCCTGGATTTTGGCCCACTCAGATTGGGCCTAAATGCGTAGTCGGACATCCCCTGAGGGGTTCCAGACTGGAGAGGGTGCAGGCTGGGCTGAGTGACTCACATACCCCCCATGCACAAATTTCATGTACTGGGCCTCTAATTTTCTTATAATAATAATAAAAATTCTTTGACTTAAGTGTAACTTAACATTTACCTGTGATGAATTCTCTAGGCTTTTTTTTTTCTTTCTGAAACCATATTTATTTCATTTTCTCAATTTTGAAAGTTATTTTTGCTGTATATAGCATTTTATCTTCATTTTCATATTTGTCCTTTGGTACTTTAATGGTGGTTTATTTTTCATGTCTCTTTAATTTCTAATAAAGATCCTTGGGCTTATCTAATATTTTTCTCTGTGTATAGAATATGACTGTTACGGGGGTGTTTTTTTTTCAGATTTTTCATTATCATTGGTGCTCAAAAGAATTTTGATGTGCTCTAGTGATGTTTCTTTTATTATTGTTGTGGTTTGTTTTTCCTGCTTGGGTTTTACTGACATTCTTGGATGTTTTGATCTAAGATTTTTCTCAAATATGAAACATTTGTGAGAAATTTTCAAAATATTCTTTTCTGTCCACATATCTTTCATTTTTTTACTCTGATTGCATCTATTCTAAGTGACTCATATTGTCACACAAGACATTGAGATTTTTTTCTCAGTTTCTGTCTCTCTGTTTCCAGATAATGTCTAGTTCTATGGTCACGGTTACTGATTTTTATTCTCTAATATGTAATCTGCTCTTAAGTCACCCAATAATCTTATTTTTTATTTGAAAGTTTATATTTCACAGATGTAAAATCACCATATGATTCCATTTGTCTTTTATTTCTCCCACATTGTTCTCTTTTCTTTAAATTTTTTTTTTAGGTATAATAGATGCTTTAAAGTCCTTTTCTACAAATTTTATCATCTCTGCTTTTATTGAGTTTGTTTCTAATGGTTGATTTTCTCCTGATTATGGGCCATATTTTCTCATTTCTTCACACATCAATAATTATTTCTATTTTTTAAATCCTCACTCAAGGGACCTTTACTATTGATTTTTAGAGAGAGTAGAAAGGAGGGGTGGGGAGAGAGAGAGAGAGAGAGAGAGAGAGAGAGAGAGAGAGATCGACCCTTTGGTGCACTGGCTAAGTTCTACCTTGGAGCCACACCAGCAAGGGCTAGTAATTATTTAATTGCATCCTAATATTGTGAATGTTAGGTTTTCTGGTATCTAGATTTTTTAAAAAATATCACTTTAAGGAATCTTGAAGTTCTTCTTGGAAAGTATGCTTGTTACTTGCATATTCACTTGATTCTTTTGGGACCCAAATTTTGTATAGCAGATTTAGAGTAGCCTTTAATCCGGGGTTTCTATTATGTTTGATCTTTTAGGTATCTCTGAGTTGTCAATGGAATTTTTTTACTTTAGTTGATGGGATCACAAATGTCTCACAGATATAAGCTCTAAAATAAACTCAGTTTACAGTTCAGGGTAGTTCTTTGACTGGCCTTGAGGACTTTTACACTATGAATAAGCACTTTAGATTCACTGATGAGTGAATTCAAGGGAAGCAGAGGCACTTTTCTGAAAATCTTTTTCTGTATTACTCCTTCTCTCTGTTATTGTGTGTCATGAATTCTAGCTGCATCAGTTATTCTAAACTGATTTGTATCTCTTTAGCTCAGGGGATCCATTGTATGCTGCTTAGTATCTATTCTCCTCCCTGGTGTTTATGTCCTCACTAGAGGCCCAGTGCATGGATTCATGGACTGTAGGGTCCCTTGATGTGGCCTGTGGAGATCTGCCATCTGCCACTGCTCCCTGCCACTGCTGCCCATCCTAGCCCCGCTGCACTTGCCACCACACCTGCTTAGTAGGCTCGCTGACACTCCACTGTGGTCTCTGGGCTGCAGTGGCCAGCCTTGATCTCTGTGTCTGGTGCCTGCTGGTCAGCTGAGTAGTGCTCTCACTGTGGGAGTGCACTGACCACCAGGGGGCAGCTCCCTTGTTGAGTGTCAGGTCCCTGGTGGTCAGTGTGCATTATAGCAACTATTCAACAGGTTAAACAGTCAGTTGCTTAGACTTTTATACATATAAATTCTGAAAAATGCCACCAACCTGAAATCATAGGCAAACACATGTTTCTGTCACTTGTGTCCACACCTCCCCCTTCTTTACCCCTACTAGGGATCACAGCTGTCTGTGATCCATTGCTACATTACTACCAAAAATTAATGATATTCTAAAATCTTATCTATTTGTGGTAAAAGCTAACTTCAAATTTTAGCTATTTATGAAATGGTAAATCTTGTGATATCTCATTAAGATTTTAATTTGAATTTTCTTGATAATTTAATGATGTGAAGAAAGTTTTCCCATCAGTCTTTGACTATTCTTGTTTCTTGTGAAGCATTTATTTAAAAATGCCCATTTTTATTGATTTTTTGTCTTTTTATTATTGAGTTCCAATAGTTTTTAATATATTGTAGATAAGCAGATTTTTAAAAACTCAATAATACCCAATTTATCAATTTCTCTTTTATATTTATTGCTTTCTGTGATCTTAAAAAAGTTTTCAGTCTCTTAAGTAAGAAATATATTTTATGTTTTCTTTCATAAGTTCACCAGAGGCCCGATGCATGAAATTCGTGCAAGAGTCTCAGCCCAGCTGCCTTGGTCCTCGCAGCCAGACTTGGCTTTATCAGGAAGGTCATCTGGAAGGTCGTCCAGACAGTTGTTCTGCTGTTTTAGCTGTTCAGTCAATTTGCATATTATGCTTTTATTATTATAGATGGCTTCAGCTTTTATGTGTAGATAAAGCTGATCTTAAATTAAATTTGATGTAAAATATGAGAAAGATGTACAGATAAAATATTTTCAAATAAACATTCTGCTAAGATTATTTTGGAATTATTTTTAATAGATACAGAAATTTGCAAAGAACTGATGGCTTAACAATATTGAATTTTCTATATGATGAACATATACATATATCCATTTTCTCGGTCTTCTTTATTTTTATTCAGTAATATTTTGTAGTTTAGTGCAGTTGTTGCACATGTAAAAATAATTCTTAATTACTTCATCTTTGATGCTATTGTAAATGGATTTTTAAAAATATTCATAATTCAGTTTTTCTTGTAGGTATGAAGAAAATGCAATAGATTTACATAGTTTAAATTTGTGTGCTGCTCTTTTACAAATCCTCTCAGTACTTCTATACATGTACATGAAAATAATGCACACAAATGATCACTAAAATAATGTATAAGAATGTTCATAAATATCATACTTTCTAATAGCCAAAAGTGAAACCATCTAAATGTTCATCTACAGAAGAATAGATAAACATATTGTTTTATAATAAATGAGAGGCCTAGTGCATGGATTCTGGGGATTGGGTCTAAACCAGCAGTCAGACATCCCTCTCACAATCCGGGACCTCTGGCTCCTAACTGCTCATCTGCCTGCCTGTCTGATCACCTCTAACTACCCGCCTCTACACGCCCCCTCCCCCGCTGCCTGCCTGATCACCCCTATCTGCCTCTGTCTGCTGGCCTAATCATCCCTAACTGCCACCTTGCCAGCCTGGTTGTCCCCAATCCCCCCTCCCCCCACTAGCCTGGTCTCCCCTACCTGCCCTCCACCCGCCAGCCTAGTTATCCCTTACTGCCCCTCCTGCTGGCCTGGTCATCCCCAATAGCCCTCCCAGCCAGCCTGGTCACCCCCAACTGCCACCCAGCCAGCCTGGTTGCCTCCCACTGCCCCCCGATGTCCTGGTCACCCTCAACTGCCCCCCTGCTGGCCTGGTCGCCGCACGCAGCCTGCTATTCAGTCATTTGGTCATCCCTCACTAACACTCCTGTTGGACTTGTTGCCCCACAGAGCCAGCCAGCTGTTCAGTCATCCTTCCAGTTGTTTCAGTTGTGATAGCACCTGGCTTTTTATATATTAAGATGTGATAGGATATAGCAATAAATGTGAATAGAGAAACCTCCAAAATTTTGGGGTGGAAGTACCCAGGCACAAATAATTTTACTTTTATAAAACTAAAAAGTAGATAAAACAAGCTTCTGATGTTAGAAGTCAGAATATGTTAAACTCTGAAAAGGGATGCTGGCAATTGCAAAGCTTCTGAGATATAAGTAATGATTAATTGTCTATCATGTTTAAGGGTTTACTGGCTGTATTAGTTTGTCATAATTTAGGTATATGTATTCTTATTATTTATGTACTTTTTAGGTATATCTCAATATCAATATTTACCTTTTTAAACATATAACTACACAGATTTTATAAGCCAAAGTGTTAGAATTCAGTATTGTTTTGGAGAAACTATATTCAGTCACTTATTGATGAAGACTAAAACTGTAGTGATGAAATGATGAACGACTCTAATATAAAAACTGCTGAACCAAAAAGTTTAAAAAACCATACCCTATAAATGAAGGGAAATTCACCTTAAAATTACTTAATCAAGTTCTTACTTGTGTTTACTGGATTACTAAATACCCTGTTTCCCCAAAAGTAAGATATCCCCTGAAAATAAGACCTACTCGCTGTAATATAAGACATCCCTCCAAAAATAAGATCTAGAGCATCTTTGGGAGCAAAAATTAATATAAGACACTGTCTTATTTTCAGGGAAAATAAGTGATATAAATTTATATTTAGGATAGTGATAAATTTATATTTAATAGTGATATAAATTTTTAAGTAACACATACTTTCCTAATAAAATTTTCAACAGTTGGATACATCTATAAAAATAATTGAGTGGACACATGAGCAATTGTAGAGTAAAAAGTATTGCCTTTACAGTTTTGCATTTTCTTTTAAAAAATTTTAAGCCATTTAATCCAGAGACTAATGATTGGGCATAACAGACAGGTAAGTGCCTAGGTTGATTAATAATAAAGGATTTTAAAACATCAATGGAATAGATTAAAATATAGTGCCATTTAACTGTAGTTTTTAGAAGCAATTCTTTAACTAGCAAAAAAGCAAACTGAAAATGGTTCAGCTTAAATAAAAATACATCTCCACACTTGCTAAAAGGAATAATTAGGTATTACAAAAAATTGCAAAATGTTTACTCATTTTTTAATATTTTCTATGAGTCAATCATGAGTTAATATTTTAATATATTTCTAAATATAATTTTTGTACATATTGAGTTCCTTTCATTATTATATAATATTGGATATAGTCAATATAATATTTAAAGATATTTAGAGAATATCTATTTTACAATAAACTTCATTATCAGCCTGTCCATGGCATGGATCAACAAGTTTTCATATCACAGTTTTTTAAAATTTCTTTATAGATTAAGGTATTACATATCTGTCCTTATTCACCCATTACCCCCCCACCTCCCTTTTATGCTCCCACCCCCCTTTTGTCTGTGTCCATTGATTAGGTTTATATGCATACATATAAGCCCTTTGGTTGATGTCTTCCCCTTACCCCTACCATCCCCTACCTTCCCTGAGATTTGATGTTGTGATTGATGTTTCTCTGTCTCTGGATCTATTTTTGTTCATTAGTTTATGTTGTTCATTATATTCCACAAATGAATGGGATCATGTGACATTTATATTTCTCTGCCTGACTTATTTCACTTACCATAATGTTCTCCATCTCCATCCATGTTGTTGCAAATGGTAAGAACTACCCCCCCCTTTTTTTTTTTACCACAGCACAGTATTCCATTGTGTAGATGTACCACAGTTTTTTAATCCATTCATATGCTGATGGGCACTTAGGCTGTTTCCAAATCTTAGCTATGGTGAATTGTGCTGCTATGAACATAGGGTGCATATATCCTTTCTAATTCGTGTTTCTAGTTTCTTGGGATACATTCCTAGAATTGGGATCACTGGGTCTAATGGAACTTCCATTTTTAGTTTTTTGAGGAAACTCCATACTGTTCTCCACAGTGGCTGCACCAGTCTGCATTCCCATCAGCAGTGCACAAGGGTTCCTTTTTCTCTGCATCCTCTCCAACACTTGTCATTTCTTTGATTTGTGGATAATAGCCATTCTCACAGGTGTGATATGGTAAAGCATTGTTGTTTTAATTTGCATCTCTTTGATGATTAGTGACTTTGAGCAGGTTTTCATATGTCTCTTGGCCTCCCTTATATCTACTTTTGAAAAGTGTCTATTTAGATCAGTTGCCCATTTTTTGATTGGTTGACATATCATAGTTTTAATACAGGTTGATATGTATTCTCTTTGGGTACTTGGCTCTGGGCACAGCATGCAGAGAGATGAAATGGAGTATTAATTAACTTCAGAACCATGAGTAACTTTCCAAGCTCGTGATATTAGCCGAGCCTTTATTTAGAGAGCTATTGTCATTGCATGAACAAGAAAGACATTTCTATTAACAACATTGTTTATAATTAAGATTCAGATGGTTTAGAGAAGACATAGGCTCAGTAGAACATAAGGGATGATAATTCTCCAGCAGAGGGTAATAAAAAGATCACACGGGAATGATAATATCAGCAGTGGTCTCTGTTCTCATGGGATATATTAAACAGAAACCTTGTACATCAGATCAGTAGCAGCCTATATGGGTGATATTAGGATGTCTGGCTCATAAATATAAACAATGCATTCATTTTACCACATTAAAGCCAGTAAAAGTCAGGCATACATACCAGAAGACTGCTGATTCAGGAATGTAACAGGTATGCATAGGCAAAACAGGCCACAGAGATGGCATTTTAAACTTGAGGAGGATCAAAACAGAGACCCAATTCTAAAGTGTTACAGGGCTTTAAGGATTACAATTGCAGATAATGAAGTGTGGGTGACTTTCTCAGAAACCAAAGCATGGGTATTCTAGGAATTTGAATTGGGGGGTTCTTGCCAGGTTATTAAATCCTGTGTCACAAAGAGGGTTGGTAAACTCTCACATCAACAGTTTTACATTAGGCCACCCATGTTCTGGATGACTCATGATCCACTCAGGCATATGCTCCTGGCTTCTGTTGGTACTTCCAGAACCTGCAGCTTGCAGAGTTTATAATATCTCTTCCTGTCTACCAGGATCAGTTCCCCAGGCAAGCCATGGCAGTGACTGGTTTCGTGCCAGTAGGAAAGATGAGAGCAGATCCTGAATAGGTAGTTGGTAAGACTTTGTGCATTTAAAGTTTTACAATGATCTTCAAGAAGTGTAAAGTGCTTTACTACTACTACTACTACTACTACTACTACTACTACTACTACTAGGGGCCCGGTGCATGAACTCGTGCACAGGTGGAATCCGGCTGGCTTGCCCCAATCAGGGACAGTCAAGCTGGGACAGCCTAGGGGAGAGGCCACAGGTGGATGGCCAGCCTACCCTGCCCCCTGGTCCAACTCCTGGTGGAAGTTCTGGTCAAGGGGACAATTTGCATATTAGTCTTTTATTATATAGAATTATTTCTTATGAGAAATATTTAGCCATTTCTACACCCTAAACAGCTCAGGAAAATCTTAAGAGCATCTACACAGAAATTCCAGTCCCAAGGTTTCCATTCCTTCCTTATCAGGGTACTAATATCACAACTTGCCAAAACCCCATTTCAGCATTATCTGAATTTCTGCTGCTCTTAGAATTGGGTCCTGATCTTGGTCACACTTTGGCTGCCCTCAGGCTATACTTTGTCAAGGTAACCTCATATGCTTCTACAAGGCCCTCTGGCTCTCACACTTTTCATTGATTTCTAACTGCTTAAATGGCAATTTTCTTTCTTCAAAACATCAATAACACTCAATAGGAGTACTCAGTTCATCAGTCCTTATAATTATTATTTACCTTGCCCTTCTCTGATGTCAGAGATAAGAGAGTCCAATTCATTTCAGTCCCATTTTACTGCAAGTAAAAGTATTAGCAATACATCCCAGAGGATGGTAAGAAACATCAACATCCCACTGTGACGATGGGACACTCTCACTGTTCACTAGCTGGTGAGTGATCCAACTCCAGAATCCTTAGTCTGCTCCTTAGAGCAATTCTTGGAACCAAAGTCTTACATTGAGTTACCTAGAAGCAGGACTGACACAAAGATTTACCAAGGTTTTACTCTCAGGAGAAAAGGTTTACATAAAGAAAGCAGGAAGAAGCAATGAGGATCTCAGTGACCTACACAAACATGTGGTCTCCACTTGAGCCGACATTGCACCAATTGCCACATAAAGTTCACATCTTGAGGCCAGTGGACCAGAATTTTGTTTCCCCTACTCCCTCCTTTAGTCAATCCTGGGCTATGGGCTTCCCCTATGCATAAAGCCTCTCAGGAAAAGCAGCTTCTATTTGCCAAGGGCAGTTTTCCCAAAGGGGGAATCTATGAGCTATTAGCAGGCAATACTCACAAGAACTGGGGAATGGGTACACTGGCTCAGAAAGGGGGACTGGTCACTCTGCTACAAGTGGGTCATGACAAGAGTGAACAGTTAAATTTTGAAATTGATATAATTTCATGACTTTCAACATATCTGGTAGTTGATATTTTAACATTTCATTTTATCAAAAAGTGACACAAATATCTATACTGGATATGTTCTATTATCTCTCAATTAAAATACATTGAATAGTATTAGATAAAATTTTCCTAAACAAATATTATTTATGACCTCTATTATAATTAGCAATAAGAGACTATCTAACTAATTATAGTAAGTGGTTAAATCACTGGTGATAACACTTGAAATAATCTATCTTGTGTACAAAACCAAATATGCTACATAATAAAAAGTAATAATGTGGATGCAAGAAAAAATAGTCTTATTATAAAGTCATATTTTTATAATTCTTGTTTCTTACTTGAAAATAATATTCCCTCATGTCTGAGGTTTATGCTAAGATAATCCACCTATAAAACAATATATCAATGAGGTTAAATTTTTTGAAAAATGTTCTGGAATAACTAATAAAGTAGCAGCATAGAGGATGGACTTTTATAAACTCATCAATCAGGCTCAGCTGTCTGTAGGCAGAAGTTCTTAATAACAGCTTCTGTCAGTATTCTGATGGATTTCACTGGGTTTTACTTGTAATGAGAGACTGACAAGATGCTCGACTGTGAATGAAGGTCCTTCTTTTCTACTAGATTTATCAAGTTGGCACTCATATCCCAAATCACACCACTCATTATTTTATTCAACACTGTTCACTGATGTGTCCCCAGAAGAGAATGAGCAATTTCTAACAATAAAAGAAATCCCCTGAAATGTGATAAAAATGTACATTTTTATAGCCCTGTACAGTGTGTCAACCACTGTCACATTTTTACTGTCATTTTTTTCAACTCTACTATGAAGTTGGCAGGACACACGGAGTCTGGATTTTTGGTTTGTTTCTGTTACGTTTTTTTTAATTGTTTTTGATAACAAAACACAGGCATCCAATCATATTCAAGGTAATATAAAAAAGAAAATATTAGCTCCAAAACAAGATCTAGTCCTTTCTCTGGTATCTCCAAAGCATTTTAACATTTACAATGTTATAGTGTTTTCTCTTCATAGACAACAAACCTTTTATAAATATGTGTTTGTAAAAAATATATAGCATTATTTTCACATTATAAATGAAATATGTCAATCAAGTAATTCTACAGATTTAATAACACAATGTTAGGGAGGGACCATTTGATAATTTCCTTTTATTTGGAGAGTGACAAGTGTACTATTTACTATATTTTCTTTTCTTTTTAATGATAAATTCAATTGTACTAAGAGTAAATATTCCTGACAGGTAAAACCAAAAATTACTAAGTTAAAAGGCAAACATCATTCAGGGAAATATTTTCTATGTTCAGCAAATTGTTGCTGTTTTTCAATGTAGAGGTTTTTTTTAAAAATCAATTAAAAAACACAAGGAGCAACTTCTTAGCTCATAAAAGAGCACATTTAAATATGAAATGGAAAACAACACAATTGTTAGACTTGGCTGAGGATTTTAGCAATGGAAAAATGCCTAGTAAAGTAGTCCAAATGTAGGAAACAAGCTAAAAGAGTGCGGCAGTAAAATTCAAAATACCTTCCCAACAGGAAACAGTTTAACATGGTTGCTCTGTTGTGTCAGCTGCTTAAGTCAAAGATCACCAAGTGCTTCTCCCCTCCCCTCTAACAAGGAGGCAGCAGGTGCAAAGATCAAGTTCCTTTCCTGATGTGAAAACATGGCATTTAGCAGAGCAGGCAGGGCCTCAAATCAAACAATGGTTGCCAAGAGCATCAGCCCTGCAGAAACTCCCGCACTCTTCGGATTCCAACCTCTTCACCTCCAGCTTGCTTCCTCTTCATGTTCAATTTGATCTTTAGGGATGATTTCCACAGTGAAGAATAAACAGCAACGGGTTCAAGAAAATAGAGAATGAGTTATTTTCACTATCCACTTAGAAATCTGTATGGTCTTAAAAGTGTTATTTTCAGGCAGTCACCACAAGGTAAAAAGCAGAAATCTGAAGGAGTTAACACCGGCTTCATTATGTGGCAGCTGGTTTATATCTGAGGCTTTGTGCTCTTGCATCTAGGGCCTCAGTAATTTATAATAGCCTCAAGTTCCAGTATAAAAAGCACATAGCTGCAGGGAGACATGTCAGCGTCTCTTACACAGCCTGTCATTTCCTTTCCTGGGAAACATAATAATTAAGATGTCTCATAGAACTGCTTCTGCAAAAATATTTTTAGATTTCAGCCCATTTCAAGAAACTCTGCACCCAAGGAGAGAATTATTAAATACTGCATGACAAACTAAGGAAAGTACTCTTGCAGGTTTGTTCTGTCAAAAGGAACAGATACTTCATCTAAATCTCTTGACAGTAAGTACAGAAATATCTAGACTTGAATTAAAAATAAAAGGATCGGCATCAGTTTGATTAGAATAAAAGCAGATGAAATGGGAGAGAAATATGCACTGTCAATCAACAGCAGTTTTTCAATCTAAAAGGCTGACACAGTTTTTAAGATAGAATGACATTATCCCCATCTTCAAATTAATGCAATCGCCTATTCTGATTACCCATATTATTCATAAACCAACTACATATCATAACACAAGGGCACTAGTGAGGGTGCTATTCAGTATACGTTTTCTTTTAACTATGGGAGGAAGCAATGCTTGGCATTTGTATGGTGAATTAACTTCCTGGGAGTATAATAAAACTATGTCTACCGCTTAAAATAATTTACTTTGTAATATATTTAATTTAAAGAGGAATATTATTATATAGTAAAAAGGAAGATTTAAATTCAATAGGTTAATGTAATGAACAATGAATTTGATATTTCTGACTTTTTTTCCATTTTCCTCAATAAAAGCTTTTATTGTGGAGGGAGGTGGGCCATGCATTCAATTCAATTACAATAAAATTGTCCATAGTTATATGATGACTAGAGGCCTGGGGCATGGATTTGTACAATGGTGAGGTCCCTCAGCCTGGGCTGTGGGGATAGGGCCAAAACTGGCTCTCCAACTTCCCCCGAAGGGTCCTGAATTGCAAGAGGGTGCAGGCCAGGCCAAGGGATACCACTGGTGCATGATTAGGGCCAGGTAGGGACCATGGAAGAGCCCCAGGGCATGTCCAGCCGTCTTGCCAGTCCTGATCAGTTGGATCCCAGCAGCAAGCTAACCTATCATTTGGAGCATTTGCCCCCTGGTGGTCAGTGCACATCATAGCGACTGGTCAAATGGACACAGCAATTTAGGCTTTTATTATATAGAATAGCAAAGATTATATTACATTTTTATTATAGACTAGTGGCCCACTGCACAAAATTTGTGCACAGAGTGGGAGGTTCCCTCAACCCAGCATACACCTTTTCCAATTGGGGACCCGCTTTGGGGATGTCTGACTGCCAGTTTAGGCCCAATCCCTGTGCTGGCACCCAGGACTGCAAAGTGGGCGGCTTGTCCCTCTCCTGGGCTGCAACTTGTCTTGTCCCCATTCCTCTCTCCCCAGTATTGAGTGTGTGAGCTGTTATGGAGTGATGGCATGAGGGCGTGGTGACCATTTGCATATTATCTCTTTATTATATAGAATTTTAACTTATCACGATCTTTCTTCAAGTGTATATTATATGACTTCACATCTTGTCTAGAAACTTCACTGTAACAAGATTTCATTTTTCCCAGGCAATCTTTGTGCTATTGTTGTCATGTATTTTACTTTCACAGATGTTATAAAACTGACATCACATTATTATTTGTTTACATAGTTAATTATCTTTAAATATATTTAAATAATAAGAAACTTCTATTATGTTTTTTTCCTATGCATGTACTGCCTTTGGTGTTTTCTATTTCTTGGCATAGATCATTATTTGTATCTGGCAAAATTTTACTTCTGCTTGCAGGATTTATTCTAACATTTCTTACACTAAAAATCTGATGATGATTGAAAAAATTCAATCTTTTATATATGAAAAATATATTTTAACTATTTTAAAAAATATTTTCACTCAGTCTAGAATTATAAATTGAGATTCCCACCCCCCTTGTGAGTACTTTAATGACCTTGTTCTACTGTCTTCTTTCCTTACACTGTTTCTGATGAGAACTCTTTTGTAATCCTTATGTTTATTCCTATGTATAGTATGTCTCTGTTCTTCTGACTACTTAAAAGATTTTTCTTTTCATTAATGGTGTTGAGCAATGTGATTTTTATGTGTCTTCATGTAGCTTTCTTTATGTCCTGTGCTTGCTATTCACTGAGCTTCTTTGATCTGTGGGTTTATATTTTTACCATATTTTACTATATTTTGGAAGTTTTTGAATCATTCTTTCTTCAGACGATTATATATATGTAAGTCTGGGTCTCTAGAGGGGGCTGGGGATGAAGAGGGGTGAACTAAACCCAAACCGTAGGGTCAGAACCTCGGCAGACAATTGAGTGTTGGGATGGCCAGCAGGGCCTGTTCATGACCAGCTGCCTGAGACTGGCTCTCTCCTGGGCTGGGTGGTTTCATGCATCTGCTCTGTGCTGCCCAGCAGTGCAGTGCCCATCGGGGCTGTGAGTAGCTTACCGGGAAGACACAGCCTGGGAGTCGGAGCCTTGATCCCACCCAGGAACCAGATCTGGGCATTGGGGATGTGGCCAGTTCTCTGCATCCTGAGTCACCCCACTGTTGCATCCCTGCAGCAGTCATGGTACCTTTTTCCATCACAGTTCCTAAGCTCGCAGCGCTGGAGGCATGGTGAAGGGAACGTGGAAGACCCGTGGGTGACAGCAGGGTCCGGGTGCTGGCTGGGGAGGCAGTCGTGTGGATTTGCCTGAAGCGCTCAGCCACAGCTTTGGAAGCCCCTTTCTTAGTTCCTCAGAGAGCTCCGTGGTGAGCAAATGCAGGTCTCCTCCTGCGTGGCTGTTTCCCTGGGAAACCTCTCCCTCGGGGTGTCAGAGGGGTTGGCTGGGAACTTGACTGCACGTACGGCAGAGAGACACCCTTCTCCCGGAACCAGAGAGACACCCTTCTCCCGGAACCTCTTCGCAGGCGGGCTGGTCGGCAGATGCTCAGGAACTGCTCCGCGGACCCCTGCTGGTTCACAGAGTCCTCCCAGCAGCCGTCCATCTCCTGCGGAAGAAAGGTGTCCTGGGCCGGGGGAGGCACCCGCCCGGACGTGTTCTCCTGAGGGGTTCGCAGAGGTCGGACATTGTCCAGAAGTCCCTTGTTTAACAGAGAACGTCCAGTTCCCAGGGAGGCCCCCGGTTAGAAAGGGAGGGGATTGGGGGAAGGAGGAGGAGCCCAGCTGCCTCTTCCCCGCCGGTGGAAGCCAGAGGCACGGTCTCCAGCCCACTCACCTGCCCCAGGGGCTGCTTCCAGAGACCGTGCAGGCGGGGCTCTGCTCCTGCGCCCTGGTGGGTCTGAAAAGCAGGGGCCGTAGCCGTGCCTCACCTGGGCCTCCGGGCAGCGGCCTCCTGGTTCTTGCCAGAGACGTGGCTTGGGCTCTGATGGCTCCTCAGCAGTAGGAAGTAAGTGGAGGAGATGCCCATGCAGGTGCACCCCTGGAAGGCAGACACAGTGGGTCAACCGTGGGACCTGGCTGCCCAGGCCATGAAGCCAGCATCCCGCCCCAGAACCTGCCGCTTGGCACCTGCCCATACTCTCCCCCCCTGATTGGCTGATAGCTTAGTGGAGTGATGGCAATTTGCATGTTTCTCTTTTATTGGTGTAGATATTAGGAGAAACTTAAGAGACATTTAGATTTAATTAATTTTGTTTGAAACCTAGGTTGTTCTAGATAATTTCCACCACCGTTTATCCTCCTCTGCCCACTTCCACTCAACCCCTTTCCCTCTGGCAGTCACCATCTGTTGTCTGTGTCTGTCTATTTTTCTTAATCCTTTCACCTTTTTCACCCAGCCACCCAGTTCCCCTTTCCTATGATAGCTATCAGTCTGTTCCATGTTTCCATGCCTTTGTATTTTGTTTGTTAATTTATTTTGTTCATTAGATTCCACATATAAGTGAAATCATATGGTACTTGTCTCTGACTGGCTTATTTCATTTAGATTATACCCTCCAGGTCCACTCAAGCTGTCCCAAAAGTTAAGACTTCCTTCTTTTTATGGATGAGTATTTCATTGTGTATAAAATGTACCACAGCTATTTTTTCTTAATTAAATTTTTTCTTTAATTATTTTATATCTATCTGTTTTCATGGAGAAGTGTTAAAATAGCATAGTATTTTTTCCTTTTTCAAAAATAATATTAAAAATTATAACTCTAAAGTGAAATAAGCCAGTCAGAGCAAGACAATCATTACATAACTAGAAGCCTGATGCATGAAGATTCATGCTAGAATGGGCTTTCCTCTCCCTGGCTGCCAGCACCGCCTTTCCATTCCAGCCCAGCCCTTTCTGCTCAGGCCCCAGAGCCACCTCTTTCCACTCCAGCCCCGCCTTCCCACACTGCCCAGAGGCCCTTAGAGACTGGGGGGTGGGGCAGAACACCTGCGTCATTGCCATTGCAATGATGCAAGTGTCCCACCCCCATCACTCAGCACCTGTGTATGCAAATTAACTGCTATATTTGTTCGGTTAGTTTGTATATCACTCCTGATTGGCTGGTGGCATAGTGGAGGTACAGTCAATTTACATGTTTGTCTATTATTAGGTAAGACTAGAGGTCTGGTGCACGGATTCATGCATTGTGGGATCTGGCCAACCTGCCCTCATGGAAGCTGATTGGGCTGGGCCAGCTGCCGGGAAGGGCCAAGGGTGGTTGGCCAGCTGACCCCGACCCAGTTGGGGGGCTGATTGAAGGCAGGGCTCAATGGTGGAAGGAACTGTGGGAGGTTGGCTGGTTGGTCCTGCCCCTTGGTTGAACTCCCAGTCAATTGGACAATTTGCATATTAGCCTTTTATAATATAGGATTTCACTCATATATGGAATCTAATGAACAAAATAAATAGATGAACAAAATAGATCCAGAGACATGGAATATGGAACAGACTGATGAATCTCAGAGGGAAGGCAGAGAAGGGTGGGTTGGAAGAGATTAACTAAAGATCTTACATACATCTACACATAATCCATGGACACAGACAATAGTGTTGTCAAGGCTGGGGTAAGGCGGACACTTGAGAGTGTCAATGGGGAAAAGGTGGGACATCTGTAATTATAAATAGAAAAATAAAATTTTATATGTATACTAGAGGCCTGGTGCAAGAAATTCATGCATGGAGGGGGTGTATATCCCTCAGCCTAGCCTGCACACTCTCCAATCTGGGGCACCTCAAGGGATTGAGCCTAAACAGGCAGTCAGACATCCCTCTCACAATCCGGGACTGCTGGATCCAACCACTCACTTGGCTGCCTTCCTGATTGCCCCTAATGGCTTCTTCCTGCCAGCCAGATCACCCTCTAACCACTTCCCTGCTAGCCTGATCGATGTCTAACTGCATCTCTGCTGGCCCAATTGCTCCTAACTGCCCTCCCCTACATTCCTGGTCCCCCCCAACAGCCCACCCCTGCAGGCCTGGTCCCCCCCTGCTAGCCTGGTTAGCCCTAACTGCTCTCCCCTGCAGCCCTGATTATACCCAACTGCCTTCCCTTGCAGGCCTGGTACTTCCAAATTGTCCTCCCCTGCAGGCCTGGTCACCCCAACCCTGCCGGCCATCTTGTGGCAGCCATCTGTGTCCACATGGGGGCATCCATCTTTGACCACATGGGAGCAGCCATCTTGTGTGTTGGAGTGATGGTCAATTTGCATATTACTCTTTTATTAGATAAAATATATAAATAAAGAGGTAATATGCAAATTAGGCCAGGACCCTGTAATGGGTCATGACCAGACAGGAGGAGGTTGCATGGTGGCTCTGGCAGCACTGGAGTGGACACAGGCAGGAGGCCGGGGAGACTGTGAGTCAGGTGCAGGTCCCGGACGCCCACGGGCTGCCTCCTTGCAAGGTGGAAGGTGGGAAGCCTCCTTGGACAATTTCAGTTGTGCTCTGGGCTTCTACTAACTCTGTAAAATATCTATTCTAACTCATATAAAAAAAGTCTTCTGAGAATGAAAAAAATTCATTTTGAGAATTCATTTAAATTAGAATACTACTAAGTTAAATTGACCCATATTTAAAATATTCCTTAATAACTTAGATTTGATACTACAAATCATGAAAGTAGAACTCTGATGATGTAGCAACTTTCCCTTTCCTTCTCTTGCCCTTTTCTCTTTATTACACTCCTCACCTCTCTGTCTTTAGTTCCACTTCTATTTGTATACATTCATACTTATGTACCCATTCTTGTAGCTATAATCTATCTATCTATCCATTTATCTATATACCTATCTATCATTTATCTATATTTGCAATACTTCTTCCACACATCAGTAAAAAAGTGATCAGTAACTTATTTGCTCGTTTCATTGGTATTTTCCTCCGTCCAATTCATAGTAAGCTCAATAAATATTTGTTGGATGAAGAAATCATACACTTATTGACTCTCTTATAGGAATATCTGATTTATAGGTGTAGTGGTTAAAGTATCCTCCAAAATTTTTGTCCACCTGGAACCTCACAATGTGATCATATTTGGAAATAGAGCCTTTTTTAAAAGAGGAAAGGACACACACACAACAGGCCACATGAAGATGGAGGCAGACATTGTAGTTCTGCTGCCATAAACCAAGGAACGCCCGGGGCCAACAGAAGCTAGAAGATGCAAGGGAGGATTTTTTCTTTGGCCCTTATGAGGGAGCATGGCCCAGCTGACACCTTGATTTCAGACTTCTAGCCTCTAGAGAGAATAAAATTCTGTGTTTAAGTCAATTAGTTTGTTTTACTTTGCTCTAGTCGGCCTTAGGAAACTAGTACTAGAGGGAAGTTTTTTTTGTTTTATTTGTTTGTTTGTTTTTTTATCTGACTCCAATTGGCCAAGTTTAGCAATGAGTAGGTGGGCAGTTAGGAGCAAGGGGTCCCAGATTGCAATAGGGTGCAGGCCAGGCTGAAGGAACCCCTCCCCTCCATACACGAATTTTGTGCATCAGGTCTCAAATATGAATATGAAAATAGAGGCAGATCACTTAGAATGCCTGGCCTAAAATAAAGGTTAGAGCAGTGGTTCTCACCTTTCCAATGCCGTGATCCTTCAATACAGTTCCTCATGTTGTGGTGACTCCCAACCATAACATTATTGTCATTGCCGATGGTCTGAGGCGACCCTGCTAGCGGTTCTTAACCTGTGGGTTGCAACCCACAGGTTGAGAACCACTGCTGTAGAGCCTAAGACCATATGAAAACACAGATATTTACATTACGATTCATTAACAGTAGCAAAATTACGATTATGAAGTAGCAAAAAAATATAATTTTATAGTTGGGGGTCACCACAACCTGAGGAACTGTATTAAAAGGTAGCAGCATTAGAAAGGTTGAGAACCACTGTGTTAGAGAGTTGTTTCTTTGTCCTGACTCAATTTTTAACCATCCTAATTTTTAATTATTCTATTTTTGGATGAAATGTTTACTTCCAGGTCCACAGTTGAATTAATCACATGCTGACATGTGTACAAGAAGTCTTTTTTCCCTCCGTCTCTAACTTGCAATAATCAGTCTTAAAACGATTACATAAGCACATAATAATTATCTTCTTTTTAATTCACTATTTTTATTTTCTGAGTTCGGCTGAATAATTTTTTGCAAGGCACCAAAACAGTCTTGTCAATTTTACCACTCTACAGTTGCTGGCAGGTCCGTCCCCCTGCTTGGTTGACACTAGAGTGTGCTTTCTCAACTTTTATGGCCTCCAGCACCGAGGTTATCATATTCTGGCTTGACTGCTGTTTTGAAGACTATTTCCGAAAACAGCTGTCTTTTGTGGTGTTTTATCTTCCCTTACCAACTGCTATAAATTTCCTGTATTTGGGCTTGAGTTTAGATTCTTATGGTTTTATGAGGCTTGTCTTGCCAAATATATATCACCCTTTTGCACACAGGCAGAGAACAGTGCATGCTCAATTTGAACAGGTAAAAGCAGGTAGCCTTATTCTGAAGGGCTGAATCCCTCAGTAATTATCCTCATGGAAATCTTTTCATTCTTTCATCAAAGGTTATTTCAAATACCCTTGACATGAGAGGCACAAAATTAAGAAGAGATGCAGCCGAGACCGGCTTGGCCAAGTGGATAGAGCGTCGGACTGCGGACTGAAGGGTCCTAGGTTCGATTCCGGCAAGGGCATGTACCTTGGCTGTGGGCACATCCCCAGTAGAGGACGTGCAAGAGGCAGCTGATCGATGTCTCTCTCTCATCGATGTTTCTGACTTTCTATCCCTCTCCCTTCCGCTCTGTAAAAAATCAATAAAATATATTTTAAAAAAAAAGAAGAGACGCAGTAATTAATTAGAATCAGAATGCTTGCCTTTCTAGTCTTGAGAATGTACTTCTGATGAACATCCTTGGTTCTTCAGATTCAATTCACATTATTTCTGTCCAGAGAAAAAAAATAGTCACCTCTGAGACCATACACTGGAGCACCTTGATAGTAGTTGGGATAATATTATATCAGTATCTCCAAACAGGTAAAAATTAAAAATATTTTTAATCAATACTGCTGCATTAGCGCCAATGTTTACATGTTTTACCATTTTCACCATGTAAAACTAAAACCTTCCACCATGATAATTACTTACATTTAAATTTTTTATTAGAGCTGGTGATGCTGGAAAAAAAAATACTTATAACTCTTGTTGGAAGCTATTGAATCAAGAAGGCCTTAAAATACAGTATTTGATATGTTTTTTAGTTAAAATTTCAGCTATAATATATACTATTGCTTAATTATAACTTACTAAATTATTTCTGTGGGGCATCATGTCTAGGTTTCAAAGGTTCACTGATATAATCCCTTGACAGTCAGTCACTGGCTCAGTACAAAGTCAGTGCTTTCTGTATTCACCCACACTGTTGCCAGCTATGACTCACAATACCCTTTGGATCATGTTTTACTTACTTTCTGCCAGTTCAAATCATGTTCACCATTTAGCAACTCATTTACCTGTAATTTTTAAAATAACTTTTTTTATTGTAAAGTATAAACACATTTTCTGTATTTTAAAAAGTAGGATTGCTTGACAAAACCCAGAATCTTGATGATGCTTTACCTTAATGATGAAATCTTTTTTTTTAAAATTGATATATATTTTTTTAGAGAGACAGGAAGCGAGAGGGGAAAAAAAAAAGAGAAAGAAATATTGATGTGAGAGAGAAACATAAATTGGTTGCCTACTGTAGGAGCCCCAACTAGAAATCGAACCCACACCATCAGTATGTGCTCTGACTGGGAATCAAACCGGTGAGCCTTCGGTACATAGGACAATGCTTAACTAGCTGAGCCACGCTGATCAGGGTATTAGTGAAGTCATTTTAATGAACTAGTTGCATAATGGTTTAACTCTTCCTAATGTAATTGTTAAACATATACTAATCACCACTTCAATAGGTAGTACGATATCTATCTATCTATCTATCTATCTATCTATCTATCATCTATCTCTCTATGATCTTTTTATCTATCTATCTATATATGCCCATAAAGATATAGCATGATGATCATATCTAGAATATTAGTGTGTATATTTAAGAGGACCATTGCTGAAAAGAGCTATTTCAAATTTTAATTGCATATGTTTTGAAACATGTAGCCAATTTGCAATCAATTTGTCATAAGAGACAAAAATATTATCAATATTTTTTGAAATTTGGAAAGCACTTATGCTTCACTCTATGGATTCTTATACAGACTTTCAAAATTGGAAATCCTCTTCCTCTTTGATTTCACAACTCCTTGCTTATACTTTTAGCTTAGACTACAAAATTAGTTGCATATCTTTCATTCTGTCAGCTATAAACAGAATCAGGAAAAAAATCTGATTTATCTTTGAGTCCCTACTAACTGGTATAGCTGTAGAGTTCAACTAAACAATGCTTGCATTTTTAAAATAAGAATTTTTTCTTATAAAGAGGTTTTGTGATTTTCCTGGAAAACAAAACAGCCTCTTGATAGGAAACTAGACCTTTGCTTTTTTTCTTCTAAATGAAAGTTGATAGTAAATACATTTACAGAAAACTTTGCGCGATTTTTCACTTACTAATGTTGATCTTTTGCCTAACTTAATGTTACAAAACAGTATTTAACAAAATTTGTATGTGCCACTATAAGATCCACACTGTGGGTTATCCATACTAGTCTCCTAAAAATTCTGTATCCTAATCATAGTTCATCTGTCATCAATTGCTATTTTAGAAGTAAAATTGATTAATTTTAATTATAGAACATACTAAATCTAGTTATGCATTCCTTTCCTTAAATTTCACATTTACATAGGGATGAATGTTGAAGGAAGCTGCATTCCAGTTATGAATAGGTGGATTGTTATATAATATTTTTCTTTGAAATATGTATGAGCAGTAATAGTATTTTGCTGCCTCTCTGAAATGTTTAAATCTGATTTATCCATGGTTATTTTATGCAAAAGTTTCAGCTAAGACAATTCTCAAGGCCCAAATTTTCTTTTCGCTTTTTCCCAGCTGGCAGCATCCAATTCAGAAAGTAATCCTTGATGCCATTTACCTATAAAAACTTTGATGTTATGCATTAGTTTTATTTAGTTATACTTTCCTAGTCCTCACCAAGCAAGGAAATATGAAAGTGGATAAATTTGATTTGGCAAAGTGTAAGTATGACTGTTCTCCAAAGTGTTCTGTACCATTTCTTAGAAGGATTCCAGGACTGGGGAAGAAATTATGAAGGCAACATACAGGCCATCTCAAAATTCAGTTTACTTTATAATCCACGTCTTGTCTAGTTATATCTCTGAGGAGGGTATTGTATGCCTTTAAGAAAAAGACACTTTATTTCTCATTTTGACAGTAGGACTAGAAACTGCACTATCTTTTATGGGGTTGTCTCTTGTTCTGCCCTTCCCCCTGTACCTGCACAAACTTGAGTGAACATGCTGATTAACTTCCTTCAAACTTTGTCATTAAAAACCCATCAATGAAATAGTTTACAAAGTTTTATTTGTCACTCATGATTTACCCATAGGGCTTTTCAATAAAAAGGAAGAAATCTCATTTTAAAAGGTTGTAAAATTTTCTCAAGTTTCAATGCCCTGAGAAGTTTAATCTAAATAAAGACCACAGCTATACTATTTCAATAAGATATCTGAGAAGGACCAAGAGAAAACAAAATTTGAAGTAGAATTTCTGGTCATAAATATATTCATAAAACCGATTCCTTCAATGGAAAACTCAGGGTATTACTATTTCAGCTGTGCCAATAAGAATAGAAATATGAATTGGTTTAGATTTATCTTTACATTGTCAGAAACTATTTGGCAAGACATGAGCTTTGCAGCTTTTCCAAGAACTTACAAATATCAATAATACATTTAAGTAAATAAATATTTCTTAAAAACAAGGCTTTAATTATTCTATTCATTAGAAATTCATATTTTGACATTACTTGACAATGTTGAAAAATAAAATATGCTTTAATAATCAATAATCTCAAGAATAAGAAATGTTCTGAAATAGAACTAATATAATTTTATTAAAAGAAAAGCAAATGTTGATGTGCCTTTCTTTGTCATAGATTTCTATGAAATTTTGAAGCTAGATTTATAGAAAGTTAACTAGTTCAATCAATATGATTCTGGCTACAAATTTGAAAGGTCCCCAGTATATAAAGTAAGAAAGTTACCAGGAAATTTCAATAGGACCAAACATCGTTCTGTTTAAACATGCATAATATGGGATAAGCTCTGACTCTAGGAAATCAACTGGATATGATATAAAAGTAAAATCTCAAGGTAAGTTCTTTCCTCATTACCAGAGAGTTTTGTCCTTCATTATGTTTCCTACACACAGGTGTTAATTAGTAATTTAAAATTATATGTCTATATTAGCCATAATTAGTTATCTATGTTTATTATATACTAGAGGCCTGGTGCACAAAATTCATGCACTGGGAGGGGTTCCTCAGCCCACCCTGCCCCCTCTCACAGACTAGGAGCCCTCAGGGATGTTATACTGATAGCTTAGGCCTGCTCCATTGGGGCCTAAGCCGCCATTAGGCCTCCCTCAGCAGGAGGCTACTTGGCTGATCAGAGAAAAGTGCCACCTCCATCACCTTGCTGCTGTTGCCATTGCCATTCACCACAACTGCCAAGGTGTTTTCATCAACACAGACTCCAGTCCCTTCATCATGAAAAATGACAACTTTATTTAGGCATTTTTAAGATGTCTCTTTCATAGGATATAACATTTCTTTCATTTTATCCTCACCTGAGGATCTTTTTCCATTGATTTTTAGAGAGCATGGAATAGAGAGGGAAAGACAGAGAGAAACATCAATGTGAGAGGAACACTTTGATTGGTTGCCTCCTGCATGAGCCCTGATGCAGGCCCCAGCCAGGGGGAAGCCTGCAACCTAAGTACATGCCCTTGACCAGAATCGAACCTGGACTCTGCGGTCTGTAGGCCAAGGCTCTATCCACTGAGCCAAACCAGCTAGGGCAGGATATAATATTTCTTAGGCCCTCTAGCAGCAGACCTTCATTTTTTTCTTCAGGAGTGTGGTGGAAAAACCCCAGAACACCTTCTTGGATTCTTTTTCTTTTTAAAATCTTTATTGTTCAGTTTATTAATTACATTGTTCCCCCTTTTTTGCTCCTATAGCTCCTCTCCACCCTGTACCCATCCCACCCTCTGCCCTCACCTCCCACTCCCCACTGTCCTCTCCCATAGTTGCATGATTTTTGTCCAGTCTTCTTGCTGCACTTCCCAAACCCCTTTTCTCCCCAAGAATTGTCAGTCTATTCCCTCTCTATGTACATGATTCTGTTATATTCACCAGTTTATCCTGTTCATCAGCTTATTAATTCACTTGATTTTTAGATTCATTTGTTGATAGATGTGCATTTGTTGTTCATAATTTATATTTTTACCTTTTTCTTCTTCCTCTTCTTAAAAAATATCTTGCAGCATTTCATATAATATTGGTTTGGCGGTGACGAACTCCTTGAGCTTTTTCCTATCTGTGAAGCACTTTATCTGACCTTAAATTCTGAATGATAGCTTTGCTGGATAGAGTAATCTTGGTTGTTGATTCTTGCTATTCATCACTTTGAATATTTCTTGCCACTCCCATCTGGCCTGCATCGTTTCTGTTGAGAAATCTGCTGACAATCATATGGGTGTTCCCTTATAGGTAACTAACTGTTTTTCTCTTGCCGCTTTTAATATTCTCTCTTTATCTTTTGCTCTTGGCATTTTAATTATGATGTGTCTTGGTGTGTTCCTCTTTAGATTCCTATATTTTGGGGTTCTTTGCACTTCTTGGGTTTTTAAGTCAATTTCTATCACCGGTGGGGTAAGTTTTCGGTCACTATTTCTTCAAGTAGGTTTTCATTATCTTGCTCTGTCTCTTTTTCTGGCACCCCAATAATTCTGACATTGGTATGCTTGAGGTTGTCCCAGAGGCCCCTTACACCATCTTCAATTATTTGGATTCTTTTGGCTTCTTGCTTTTCCGGCTGAGTGGATTTTGCTTCTTTGTATTTCAAATCTTTGACTTGGTTCTTGCGATTGTCTGGACTGCTTTTAGGTTTTTGTATAATATTTTTTGTTTCAGTCAGTGTATGGTTAATTTCTATTTGGTCCTTTTTCATTTCCTCATAGGTGTTGTTCATTTCCTTGTAGTTCTCATTAAGTTCATCGGCCTTTTCTAGGAGCCTCTTGAAAAACCTTATTACTGTGGTTCTGAACTCTATGTCTAGTCGTCTTTTTTTTTTTTTTTTGCTCCATTTCTTTCACACCTGATTTCTTTCCATGTCTCTGCATGGTGACTGCTTTTCTGAGTTGGTCGATCAGCTTTGTGTGGTAGATGTCCTCTAAGGGACAGTGGCTCAGCCATCCCAATTACCTGAGGTGGATACTCTTACTGCAATCCTTTATGGGTTGTACAGTATTTTTGAAATTAAGCCCAGCTTGTTGTTGTTAGCCCCAGAAGGGTTTGACCTCCAGGCCAATTGGCTGTGAAGGGAAACTGTGTTCAGGTTGGATGGGTGGAGTCTCTGAGCTGAGCAGGCAACGTCAGCGTCAGCTACGCTCTATGCGGCATGAGGGCCTCTGTGTTGGGTGGTAATGGCTGCAGGTACCTTCAAGAGAAAGACACTGCTGGTCTCCACCCATTGCCAGACAACCCTGCTTCTCCCCAAGTGAGTCTGCACACCCAAAGTTTCACCCAGGGTTATAAAACAAAGCAGTCCGGTGGTCTCCTGAATGAGGGACAAAGTCACGAGTCCTCTCTGTGCGGTCGCGCACTTCTGTCCCTAAGTTTACACACAAACTGCTGTTCCAAGCTACCTGCACTCTCTTCAGACTCAGAGACCTCAGCCGTGTCCAGGTTTTAACTTGCCTTTCCCGGACCCTGGACCTCGCGTGGAACTGAGGGATCAGTGCAGTGGGACGTCTCCGCCCTCCCCTTTGGAGAAAAACAGTCGGTTTTGCTGCTGCCCGCCCCTTACCACTCACGCCCACAAGGCTCCAAACCTCTCTCTGTGCATATCTTCAAGGCTGCGCACTGCTGCTCTGCTGAATCACAGTGTCCTATCTTTACTTTTATCTGTGGGATTTTCACTCAGCCAGCTTTCCAGTGATTCTGGATGATGTTTATTTTGTTGTTAAGTTGTAGTTTTGGGATTGTTGTGTGGGGCAGCAAAATAGGTGTTTACCTATGCTGCCATCTTGGTTCCTCCCCCCTTCTTGGATTCTTATTAAGCAAGTTACCAAGAATATTACTAGTGGAATAGAGGGAACTTAACCAATGAGCAGTTGAAAAGGTGTTTCCTCTGCAGCTCTCATGCACAGGCAGGACTGCTGGTGAGGGCCTGCCCTCGGCCATGAGTGGGCTTTCTCCCTCTCCCTCTCCTCCTCCCACTCCCTCTCCCTCTCCTTCTCCCACTCCCTCTTCCTCTTATTCTCTCCTTCCAGTCCACTCTCTAAAAAGCAGTGAGAGAATATCCTGGTGAGTATTAAAAAACAAACCAAACCAAACACAACACAGAACAACAGGCCTCCTCCTTGGAGATCCTGAATATGTAGGCTAAAAGAGAATTCTTGGCTCTGGGAAGATTCCTACATGAATTTTATTAATAATATTTGGAAAATTAGCCTAAGCCACACCAATGATTCAAGTTTGTGCTTTTCTGTGTTCCAGGGAAGAATCAAATAATCTTTTGTTTTATTGTGTCAAAACAAAATTTTGCATGTGTTAAATACATAATTCTTATTCAAATACATAATAGCAGATGCAAAAGTTCTGTTTACTCAGTGAAGGGACTGGCAGGATGATAATGCTGTTCAAAGGAGATTGCCAAGATGAAAGCCTGAAGTAAAACCGCTAATTTGGATACAATCTGGCTAATGTCCTATAGGACAATAAAACCATCACTTTTTGAATCAGTTTGTCTTTTACACAGAAATCAGTTACATCTTTAAAAGCCTAAAATTTCTTTTCAACTTACCACTTTGCTGATCATTATATGTAACTTTCCAGGGCTGTAAAATGTCAAAATATATGGAACTTATTTAATTGTAAATAGTGTGTCAAAGTTATGTGTTTCATAGAAAAGGAAATGATCATTTTGTGGGCCTCTAATGCCCCAAGTATAGTGAAAGGACTTGCTGTCAACATTTTACTCCAGGCCTGTGCTCCACTGCAAAAGCTACAGGTGAGTTTGCTCTCTCCTCTCTGGGCCTGCGCTTGGCCTCAGAGGCTGTGGGCCAGCACCTCTGTCCCTGTCCATGTCTGCTCTGGCTTCTGGGGGCCTGCCCAAGCTGCAGTGCAGCGGCTCAGGCTGACCTCCCGTCTCTGTTTCCCTCTTCGCTCCAGGCCTCACCTGTGCACCCAACCTCCTCCTGTCTGGTTGTGACTGTTAAGGCTTGGAGTCAGTTGTGATTGTTAAGGTATGCTGGAAAAATTTGCGTATTACCTCTCTCTCTCTCTCTCTCTCTCTCTCTCTCTCTCTCTCCCCTACCTTGCTGTGTATTCTTTTATAAACAATAAATAAAATTAAATGTTAATTACATTTTTAGGACTTGGAAAAAAAACTTTTTTTACTTTCAATTACAAATGTTGAATATGGAACTGGATTTCCTCATTTGTATTTTCTGACATTTGTATTTTCACTAAATGCCATCATCTGAGCTGTCACAGATGTATGATTTATTTTAGATGAAAATTCATTTAAGAAAGCAACTTTGATGGCAAATTGGCAAAATCAAGGAATGGAGTAACAAGTATCTAAAGCATTTTCTTTTAAGCACAAAAGTTAACATTTATTTTAACAGAGGCATTTTTCTAAAATTGATTGTACTTTTTTGTGCCTTCATAGAAAGAATTTTCTAATGAAACCCTCATCTTGATGCTTGAGGATTATAATTAGGGATGTTATTCTATTCTTTTAAATAGACTACCATAAAATTACTGGGGTATATAAAACTGTCGACTACATTAAAAGGCCCTACACATCTATGATTTGCAATTACTGTCCTAGTTTTTCAGAATCTCTTCAATTTCCTTAGTAAGTCAATGCCTAAGTAATTTCTTTCTTGTAACTGAAAGTGAATATCCAGAAGTCATTAATACAACACAAGCTTTGCTTCTGAAAAACAAAACAAAACAAACAAACAAACAAACAAACAAAATGCGGTTTGAAGCACAGGGTATATACCATGGAACTTGGCTAAATTAATCCTATCTAATAAAATAATAGTATGCAAATTAATTATCACACCATGACAAAAGATGACCATGCCCATAGCCACAAAGATGGCAGCATAGGCGGGAGCTACCAGCAGAGCAGGTGGGAGGCTTGGCTTCCTTTGTCACAGGGCAATGAAGGAAGCCAAGCCCCCTGCATAATCAGGCTGGCCACTGAGGGAGACATGCAGGGAGTGCAGTGGGGAAACATGCAGGGAGTGAGGGAGGTTCCCTGTGTGGGAGTTCCAGATCTGCCATTGGTTCCTTTCACTGCTGATTCCCCTCCTTACAGGTATTCTTCACACAAAAGCTGTTCCATACAAATATGTCATGTCCTAATGGGTGAATCCTAAACCAAATGAGTGTCATATCTGGGCAACCTAACTCCTGTTAGAAAAAGAACCTGAGAGGAGGGATTTAGGAATCATGAACCCATCATGACCTGCTCGGTCTCCAGAACTGCTGTCAAACACAGGCAGTCTGAGACTCTCCCAAACACCATCTGAGCTAAACCTGAGGACCAAGATATTTTCAAGGCCCAAAGTTGACAGGGGTAAAGGGGCAGGGGAGCAAAGCAAGCAGAACACCCAACTCAACCTAAGATGCAAGAACCTAAGATAACTCAGAGAAATGTCCTGGACACTGATGCTCTCCCACAGACATGGTGCTCACACCCAGGTGGGGAGCAGGGGTGTGTATGTGCAGATTTTAAGGCCACCAGCAAGAGGGAAAGTTGAAGCATGCCTAAGGATTTTTTGTACATGTCTCACAATTGAGAAGCAAAGTCAGAATCAAGAAGCAAAGTCTTACCTCAGTTCTGAGGGGTTTAAACATATCTAAAAATAGCTATTACATCCCCGAGTCCACTGTCATGTTTTCTACAGACAGAGGCATGCTGAGGACTTTCAGGACAGACCTATAATCTCAGGGGCGACAGCGGCTCTTGAGAGGGAGAGACTAAAGCACTTACGGTGTTCAAAGAGCTAGCCCTGCAAACCTTGGACTATCTGGAAGCTCAGTGCTGCTGGAAGTTGTTGGCCCCACCTTCTCCAGCATGGAGAGGAAAGGTGGATATGGTGGCTCTAGTGGTTCAAAACCTGTTTTGTCTCCGTTACTTAGCTCTTGAGCACTCCAGGACAGCCTCAGTACCAGTGCAGAGGAAGCTTTGGAGAGGGTAGTGGTGAGGAGAATGCTTCTGACTCTGGACACCAGGGAAACCGCTGTCAAGAGCCTTTCTAGGGCTGGCAGGAAAATGCAGCAATGAAGGAAGAAAAATGTCTCAAAACGAAGAGTTTTTTTTCCCCTCATCAGCAAAATATGAATATTATCTAAACCACAGACTTTGTGAGCATTAATTGAAATAAAATTCCAGAAATTGAATAACAGCCAGGCTGAAGTGGATAGGTTGGTTGAGCATGAATGTGGTCCTGTGCACTGACAGGTTGCAGGTTCAATTCAGGGAACATGCCTGGCACATACCTGGGTTTCAAGTTGGATCCCTGGTCAGGGCTCCTAAGGAAGGCAATTGAAGGAATGTTTCTTACTTTTATGTTTTTTTCTATTCCTCTCCCTTCCACTCTCTCTAAAAATCAATGGGAAATGAATTAATGCCATATATACAAATGTAGATAATCTATAAAAAAGAAAAAGAAGTGGGGGTGCCCTAACCAGTTTGGCTCAGTGGATAGAGCATTGGCCTGTGTACTGAAAGGTACCAGGTTTGATTCTGATCAAGGGCATGTACCTTGGTTGTGTGTACATCCCCAATTGAGGGTGTGCAAGAGGCAGCTGATTGATATTTCTCTGTCATCGATGTTTCTAACTCTCTATTCCTCTCTGTGAAAAAAATCAATAGGATATATTTAGAAAATGAAACAAAAAAAAACACAGGATAAAAGAGGTTGAATGAACTGTATAATTTAAAGTGTGTAAAATAATATAACTTTTTAGGGGCATATATATTATCTATACTAATAAAAAGGTAATATGCTAATTAGACCAGACATTTTTGGACATCCATCTGGATATCTTTTGGGACAAAGCCACGGTGGTGTGGGCCGAGGCAGAAGCTGTTAGGGGCAACCAGGCTGGCAGGGGACGGTACTTAGAAGTGACCAGGTCAGCAGAGAAACAGTTAGGTCTCAATCAGGCTGGCTGGGGAGAGGTTAGGGGGTGATCAGGCTGGCAGGCAGGCAGGCAAGCATTTGGGAGCCAACATCCTGGATTGTGAGAGGGTGTCTGACTGCCAGTTTAGGGTCCCAGATTGGAGCGGATTCAGGTTGGGCTGAGGTGCACGGGAATTTTGTGCACCGGGCTCTAGAAGTTTAATATAACATCAGTTTTATCACCAGTAAAATGACAACAATAAGAGAAGTTAACGTATAGTGATGTACTGAATGTAATTAAAACAGAGCACATGAAACTACTGAGAAGTCTAAAAGGGGCTAATTCCAATGTAACCTTGATATTTGGAGGATAGTGCTTTGAATCCATGACAGCAAGATCAGTGTACATTCTTGATAACCTTACTACCGTCTTCCCAGATACTGGTCTTGCAGAAGTGCACTGCCCCAGAGAGAGGGTTTGTTAACACTGGCACCAGGCCAGACCATCAGACCCCTAACACCTGGGGGCCTTCTTGCAAGGCCCATGCAAATGACTGGAAGCATAATCCATATTTGTGGGTCAAAAAACCACAGGGAGATATAAAGGAAAGGCCCATGCATGTTTCTTCACTCAGATTTGAAAGGCTGTTCCCTGAGTCCACTGGTGTATTAAACAGTGTCCCTCCTCTTCTTTGAAGCGTCCTTGCTTTTCTTTGGTCTTCTGCAACACTACTAGAGTAATAATTGGCAGTCAATAAATGTCATCTATTCCTAATACTATGACTTTAAGAACAGTGTTTATTAGATTGCATATTTGAGCTGCAATCTGATTTTAAAAGTCTACTATGCAAAGACTGATGTAAAAAATGTCTGAAAAAGGTTGCAACTAAGAAATCCTTGAGTTAACAAGAACATTTTTTAGACACAGAGATGAATTCAGTCAAAGTCTGAGATAACTTTGGAGATTTAATATGAGGATCATTCATGTAGGGCCTGTAGAACATGGTAGGAAAATTGCCCCCCACCCCCGCCCTTAGTGTGACAAGAAACCATTACATGAATTTTAAGTAGTGAAATGGTCATGATTTGTTTTAGGTTATTTTTTAAATTACTCTCATGCTCTTTGCATAAGTGAAAGTAGTTTTTAGGGGTAAAATAGGCAGGTTTAGGGAGTTTGAGGAATTAGGAGGTCCATGGGGGAGAACTATAGGGCTGAGGGGCTGGAAACTGCCAAAAGGCATACTTTCACAAAGAACTAAAGGCACCACAGCCTAAAGAGAGAGGAAGATGCCTATTTACAGAAGATAAGGGGAAAGCCACCAGGAGTAGAAAAACAAAAGGGAGAAAGAGGAAAACAGATTTTTATAGGGAATAGAGAATTCTACCACAGGAGGAGAAGAAAAAGAGGGAAACCCCACATGGAGTTAGAACTCTAAAGCTGCTACAGTGACCAATCAGAGGGGATATCATGACACAAAGAACTGCAGCCTTTATAAATCTTAGGAAAGAGGGACTTAGTGGGTCTTTCCCTCTCCCCTCGTGGGAGTCTGTGCGTATTTGTCAATAAATTTCCACCTTTTCCTATACCACCTTTTCTCTGTGGCTTCATTCTTTGAATCCACCTGGACAAGGACCCAGGAAGGAAACCACCTTTGCATCCAGCCCAGAGGAAAACCATGCATTTTATAAGAAACTGTACGTAGTTAAGAATGTTAGGTCACCACAGGAGGAATGCACGCATGAGGCCAGAATGCTGAGGGATTACGAATTTATTCGCTCATCCACACACCAGGTGGCTGAGCCTGGATTTCTCCAGTACCCAGGGATGGAAGTCAGTAGCTTTTAAAGGACTTTTGGCTGTTTTTTGGGTTTTTTTTCTGGGCCGAGAATTCTTTGTTCAAATCTGGAGGGGAGATAATGGAATGTGGTCGCAGCAAGTGAAATATGGTCTCAGCAAAGGGAATGTCCATAGTGAAATGGCCTGAAAAGCCAGTTCCCAGAGACGTGAGGGTGGGGGAGGGGTTGATTTAATTATTTGAGCAGACCTAACAAAGAACAGAGAGTAAAAATAGGAAGACAACAAGAGGTGCAGTATAGGCAAAAAATAAAAATAGTGGCAATGCATTTTAGAATACATTTCATAGAGACTAAGAGAAACAGATGTTTTCCTCTTATATTTTATTGCTTGGATTCCATAGATTTGATTTCTGAGTCTCTATGGGAGGTATAGTCTTGCCTGTATTTTCATGGTTGGGAGATTTCCATGTGCCCTTGTTTTCCTATATAAATATATCTATTTATATATCATTACTTCATGATTATAATATCTCCATGCATTTATTTTACCTCCTCTAAATTTCTAGGTTAAAATTCTAACCTTCAGTACTTCAGATGATGACCTTATTTGCAAACAGCTTCCTAACATAAATTGACAAAATTGATGAGATCATTCTGGAGTAGGATTTGGCTCCTAGTTCAATATGGATGCTGTCTTCATTTAAAAAAGCCATGTGAAGAGACATACATGGTCACAGGGTGAATGCCACGTGGAGATTAGAGTTTCTGCCCCAAGGCAAAGAGCTACAAGAAGCTATCACAGAGGCCTGGAGCAGACTCATCCCTAGTACCTTCTCAGATAGGCTTGCCAGTGACACCTTGATTTCAATTTCTAGTCTACAGAATCATGAGACAATGAATGTCTGTTATCCTAAGCCACCTGATATGTGTTATTTTATTTGGCAGAGAGGTTATATAATTAATCTAAGATCACATAGTAGTGAATAAGAGAGCTGAGGCTTAACTCAGCCATATGATTTGAGACTGAACTGTTAAGAATGATGCAGCAATTTCTGAGGAAGGTGGGGAAAATAGTAGACAAGGTGCTGGGGTTCTATAGCTACCTTTGAGAAAGCTAATTCCAATATAACCCTGACATTTTGGCGGCGGGGGTGGGGTAGCTAGCAATCTGAAACTGTGCCAGCAAGTCCAGTGTACTTTCTGGATAACCTATAAGTAAGTCATTGCCTCTTTCCCAGAAACTGGTCCTGCAGAACCTGTTATCTAAATGCTCACATTTCACATAGGCCATAAACTGTGAACAGTGCACAGCCCCTGGAGGGGAGAGAAGGGGAAGGTTATTAGTGCTGGCACCAGGCCAGACCATTAGACATGGCCTGGGACCCCCAATACCTGTGGCCTTTTTGCAAAGCCGGCGAAAAGGACCAGAAGCATAATCCATATCTGAGGACAAAGACACCAGAAAGATATAAAAGAGAAGTCCCCTGCATGTTACTTTGCTCAGACTTGGGAAGTTATTCTGTTGAGTTCACTGGTGTAAAATAAACATTGTAACTCCTTTTCTCTAAAGCATTGCTTGGTTTTTTTCTGGTCTTCTGTAATACCTTGTTCTTAAGCAAATATTTGTATTAATTAGAAGATAAAATATTTGAAGCAAAAAAAAAAGAATGATGCAAAACTGTCTCATATAACATTAAGATATTCCTCAAGTGTAATGAATTATTTTCTGCTTCTACTTTTAAAATAATGATGCATAGAAATAATGACTCTTGCCGAAACCGGTTTGGCTCAGTGGATAGAGCGTCAGACTACAGACTGAAAGGTCCCAGGTTCGATTCCAGTCAAGGGCATGTACCTTGGCTGCAGGCACATCCCCAGTAGGGGGCGTGCAAGAGGCAGCTAATCGATGTTTCTCTCTCATCGATGTTTCTGACTTTCTATCCCTCTCCCTTCCACTCTAAAAAAAAAAAAAAAAAAAATCAATAAAATATATTTTAAAAAAAGAGAAATAATGACTCTTCAGATAACACTGGAAATATTTATAAGAAACTTTTATTTGAGTTGATTATTTCGGCTTTAAATATAACTAAAAATTCATTAGTTGGAATGTATAATCTTTACACCTATGATAAATTTTACATTTTATGAAAAAGTATATGACAAATAAGTTTTTTAGTAAAATATTTCAGGGTAGACTATCATTTATTAAATGTTAGGCACTCTAAAAACTTGAGAAATTGGTTACTCTCAATCTATTTGTAAAGATTTTTGACAAACTATGAAATTTAGAAGAAAGCCTTTTGTGTCCTAATACAATTGTCAACTCATCTTTAATATGACATACATATACATATTTCCATCTGTATTGCTTGAAAGATGTAGGGTCTAAATGAAATTTAAAACTTGAAGGGACATTACAGTGACCTTGTGCAAAATGTTCTTGTTTTCAGGGCTGTCTTGATTGTTAAGTTTCTTCTCACACTGTAGATTTAGCTAAAACATAATGATCATATTATATTAATGCTGAATTGTATTTTATAATTACTCAAGTTTGAAACTATTTTTCCAATGAATTCACAAGTGACCTTAATATTAGCTTAATCAGAGAAATAAAGTGTTCTTATGTTAGTGACAAAAACAGGCATCCATAAATAAAATAATCTCAGAGGTCATGAAATGGTCTACTCCCACCATCTTATGGTGTGAGAGGAGGCATTGGGGCTCAAAAAAACAAAATTCTGGGCTAAATTTTCAGAATAAGTTAGTGGCAAAACCTATAATAATGGTAAACTTATTTCTTAACATTCAGGTTTTGCACTATCCACTGCATTATGCTGCCTGTCATGACTTCACTATATTAGGAAATTTTTAAAAAAATCTTTTCTATATCCTATGTATGTGTATCACACCTTCCTTACTATTTGAAGATTTCCAATGGTTAGCATTGCTACTTAAAAAATTCAATTTAAAAAAAACATTGTTTTTGCTTCTACACTGCCTTCTGCATTTTTTAGTTTTATTTTTCTTGAGAATATATTTTATATGATAAATTTACCTTAAAATATAAAAAAAAACCTTTCCTTTCCCCCCATTTCTATATCCATTGCTCTCCAGATATGCTCCCTAATTAGTCAAATGGTTGTCACCAAATTAGGTGAACTCTAATTCTGATCTGTCTGCTCATTATCTTCACCTTCAGTGAGACAAGCCCTCAGGATATGAAAGCTTGTCATCATGGTTTCAGACTGTGAAGGGTTATAGTTCACATAATCATGAACTTTTTATTTGTCATTCAGCCTTTTTCTTGCTTTTTTGCTAGGATAATACCACTTGCTGCAAAAATATATTTATCTGTCTTAACCTTTCTGACTCAAGCCAGCTCACAATTGCCCAAACTAGATCTCAGGTGCAGTTTCTAACTTTAAAGAAAACAGATATTATAATTTTAAACACTCTATATTGACTACATTTTTTTAAAGGAATAAATGACAAAGGAGTTATTAGCATATCGCCTCTTCATACATATATTTAAAAAATTATTCCAACTTTAGTGGTAAAAATATATGTAAGAAGTTGGATAATTGGGTTAGAATCAGATGGTTGGACAAGTAAGTACAGTGTTGGGGCCATCTAAATTTCAACCATGCTGTCCATTTTCTGGACATATTTCTCATTATTTAATTTGAGAAATATAATCACTTTTATCATAGTGTCTCTCAACAGCAACATGGTTCCTCATTCTTTGTCAGGCTGTGCAAAATCATAACCAGAAGTAGACCAATTAAGTTTTCAGTTACATGTCATCTGAACATGGATAGTGACCCTGAAAAAGCAAATTGCATTTAGCTAAATAATTATATGTTTTTGTAAGTCTTTATAGTTATTCATATGCTTCACTGAATGCTTCTTTATAGTTATTCATATGCTTCACAACCACATGCATAGGCAGCCATCCCTTACTAAGAGGTAGGAGAGAGAGAGAGAGAGAGAGAGAGAGAGAGAGAGAGAGAGAGAGAGAGAGAGAGAGAGAGAGAGAGCTGCTTCACTGGTCCACCTTATCTTTTTTCAGAACATATCTGGTATCATCTAAGGAAAAGAAGATAATATATCTGAATAAAAGTTCTTTAAACATATGGTTATTCTGCAGAATTATACACTTAAATCATAGAGAATATTTTCACAATTGAAGGAAATATTATTTAATGCACACTAATGTACAACTTAGGGAAAATAATCATTGCAGGCCATACTTCCTTTAAAACAGAATGCTTATTGGAAGCAGTAGTAGTTTGACATCTTTTCATACTGCATTTTACCAAAGTCTTATTAACACAAGCAATTTTTAGCAACCTCAGATATGCCTTTTCTCAGATTTCAGAAAAAGTTATATTTACATCACTAAGTAATGAACCTCTACTAAGCATTCAGAAAACTCTTCCTACTTGATTATCTGATCAGTCTTGATGAGTTCTATTCCTTTATTCATTAATATATTTGATCAAATTTTTCCTAGAAAATGAAAGAAACTGTTTTTGCTAAATAAGGTATTAGCTAATTATGTAGTTAAATAAAGCCCAAAAGACAGAGTCAAATTAAGGTCTTCAATGAGTGCATAAAAATTTACTACAAAAAAAATCCAAAATTTTTGTTGCCACATCTTCTCTTTAGCTGGCTAGGATTCATAAAATTGAGGAGACAAGTATCTGGCTTTGTGTGAATATTTACTCTTCTCCTTACCTTACATAATTTTACCCAAGATATATTCATTCCACTAAAAATAAATCAGGAATTACAGATAAGAAAAACAAAAAGAAAAAGAGAAAGAAAAGAACATAATCCTAAATCCAACTATACAAAGTTGAACTCAATAATTTTGTGTAAATAGTTTCAGATATCTTTCCATTATTTTATCTAGATATACTATTGGCATCACAGCACACACTGTTTAACATCTGCATTTTAACTAAATATTTAAACTATTTTTCTCTATCAAGGAACATATAACTACATAATAACTCTGAAAGGATGTATATACTTCAATAGTCTTAATACTCCATAATTTTGATAACCATACTCCTATTGTGGACATTTAGTTGTTGCCAAATCTATAATACTACAAATATATTTACAAATAGTCTCTCTCTCTCTCTCTCTCTCTCTCTCTCTCTCTCTCTATATATATATATATATATATATATATGAACTGATTTATGTAAAATTTAATCTTTATAATATACTCTATTAGTTTTGTAAAATTAAATTTTGACCCATTTTATTATTATTGTCACATGTAAAATACCATTTCTCAAAATATTCAAAACCAAATAAGTAATTTGTCAGTCATTTCAAGAACAATGGCATTCCAAGAAAAGCTTACGTATTTTATACATGCTTCAGAATTCACCAGAGAATATTTTAAAAGATTTGTATTTGGTATCTAAATTATTAAAATTAATGATGCCATTATTTCATCATGGACATTTAAAAAGTGAAACTGGAATTTTATTTTCCTGTGAGTACATGGATTTGAATAATACAGTGATTATGAATACAGTTTGGTGACATTGCCCTAATTTTTACTCATTATTGCTTTTAGACAATCAATGAAAAAGTTAGCATAGTGATAAAACCAAATAATACCAGTGTTATTATGAAAATTGTTTTCAGTTTGAGTCTCCCCAAAATAAACTCAGAGTCATCTATCAGTCACCAAACAACACTTTGTTTACCACTGACTGAGTGGGAAAATTTTAATAATGTAGTCCATGTAGTCTGAAGAATCACTGCCTCATTAAATACTTATTGGGCACATTTTCAGTCTGGGGAGGGGCATCAGTAACAAAACAGTGGGTCAAACTGGTGGCTGCCTTTTAAAAGGCATGGGTAGTCAATTATTCATAGGAGATGGGTGACCAGGCTGCCTGTCCACATGATCTCTGCTGCTCTTAGACCTGGACTCAACCACAGGCCCAGGCAGCCACCCCTTACTAAGAGGTAGGGAGAAAGAGAGAGAGAGAGAGAGAGAGAGAGAGAGAGAGAGAGAGCGAGAGAGAGAGAGAGAGAGGTTGCACAGGTCTAGGCAGGGACAGTGCCACACATTGGCTTGTACCAGAGAATTTCCCAGGAGGATCAGGACCAAAACACCAAGGGTCTAGATTCAACAACATTGCAGCAAAATCCATAAACTCCACAAATAACAGATCCAAAGGTCTTTATTTTTTCTATTTTCTTTTCATTTTTCTTTTATATCTCTTACTTTTTCCCTTTTCTTTAATTCTATGTTTTTTTCTATTTTGTTTTTATTTTAAAACTTTTACTTTTACATTTATCTTTTTCTATTCTATATTTTATTTTATTAATTATTATTATTTAACGATTTTTTAATTTTTGCTTCATTTATTTTTTTTCTCCTTTAAACCTATTTTTTCTCTCTTTTCTTTCATATTTTTTTCCTTTTTTCTTCTTCTCTCATTCTCTTGGTCTCCTATCTTTTTAGTATTCTTTCTCTCTCTTTTTTTGTATATTATGTTGTTCCATTTTGCTTTCAGTTTGTCTTTTTTTGTCTTTTGTTGTTGTTCTGTCAACACCTGTAAAACAGTTGGCATGACATGGTCAGGCTTGAGCCTCATAGTCAGCAAACTTGAGGGCTGAGCCCACCCCACCACAGGACAGTAGTGATCAAGACCAAAATACAACCAGAGGGCCCACATAAACTACACAATGGGTATTCCTAGAACAACCAGCTCAGAAGACCAATAAGACTACACCACTGAGTCCCACAAGAGGCCATCCCAGCTAGCCTGGGGGGCATAACAGTCTTATCCAAAACACAGAAAAAAAGCACAAAAAAATAGAAAAAACATGGAAACAGAAACAGGACTAAATGAAAAAAAGAGAAGGGATCTCTAGAAAAAGAGCTAAATGAAATGGAGGCAAGAAATTTATGAAAAACAGAATATAGAGTAATTATTTTTAGAATGCTTAAAACCACAAGAAAGGACCTAAAGGCCTTAAAAAAACAATAAACTAGAAATAAAGGATGTCATAGCTCAAATAAAGAATACAATGGAAGGAATTATGAGTTGGTTAGAAGAAGTAGAGGCATGAATCAGTGAATTAGAAAACATGGTGGAAAAAATCACTCAATCATAGCAGCAAAAAGAAAATCAGTTACAACGCTTGAGGACAGTTTAAGAAACCTTTGGGACAACATGAAATGGACAACTTACACATCATTTGGTGACAGAGGGAGAGGAAAGTGATCAAGATATGAAGAACCCATTTGAAGAAATCACGACAGAAGACATCCCTAACCTGGTGAAGAAAAATGTCACAGAAGTTTAGGAAACACAGAGTTCCAATCAAGAGGAACCCAAATAGGACCTCATCAATAGACACCATAATTAAAATGGCAAACATTGAAGACAATGAGAGAATCTTAAGGGTAGCAAGAAGAGAGTTACCTATAAGAGCCCTCCATAAGGCTGTCAGCACATTTCTCAACAGAAATACTACAGGCCAGAAGAGAATGAAATTAAGTATTCAAAGTAATGAAAACAAGGATATGAAACCAATACTATTCTATCCAGCAAAAATATCATTCAAAATTGAATATGAAATAAAGAGCTTCTAATACTAAGAATAAAGGAGTTTATTATCAGCAAACCCACATTGCAAGAAAAGTTAAAAGGACTACTTTAAGAAAAAGAAAAATTAGAAAGAGAGAAAGATAGGCATAAAGAATAAAATGGCAATAAATCACTACCTATCAATAATAACCTTAATTGAAAATAAATTAAATGCTCCAATGAAAAGATATAGCATAGTTGAGTGGATAAGAAAACATGACCCATATACAAGCTATCTACAAGAGATTCACTTCAGAACAAGAGACTAACACAGGATGAAACTGACAGGTGGAAAAGAAATATTTTATTCAAATGGGAATGAAAACAAAAAATCTGGGGTAGCAATACTCATATCTGATAAAATAGACTTAAAAACAAAAACTAAGAGAGACAAAGAAAGTCACTACTTAATACTAAAAGCATTAATCCAACAAGAAAATATAACCCTGTTAACATATATGCACCCACTACAGGAACACTTAAACTCTTGACGGACTTTAAGAGAGAGCTCAATCACAATACAGTCATAACAGGGTATTCTAACACTTCACCATCTTCACTGGATATATTTTCCCAATTAAAAAACCAACAAGGAAATAGTGACCTTAAACTACACTCTAAAAAAGATGGATTTAATTGAAATTTACAGAACATTTTATTCAAAAAGCTACAGAATATACATTCTTCTCAAGTGCACATGGGTTGTTCTCAAAGATAGACCACATTTTAGGATACAAAATAAGTCTTTACAAGTTCAATAAAATTGAAATAAAATCAAGCATGTTCTCTTTTGGATCAAAATGAAATGAAATTAGAAATCAACTACAATAAAACAAAAACATTCAAACACATGGAGAGTAATAGCATGTTATTAAATAATGAATGGTTACAGTGAGATCAAGAAAATATTAAAAGCTTACTGGAAACAATGAAAATGAACATATACCAACCCAAGTTTTATAAGACACAGCAAAGCAGTCTTAAGATGGAAATTAATAGCATTACAGGAATACTTAAAAGAAGCACGAAAAATCTCAAAAAATATAACCCAGCAAATAAAGGAACTAGAAACATAACAATGTGAAAAGCACATCTTAAGTAGAGGGAATCCTATATAATCCTATATAATAAAAGGATAATATACAAATACACCAAAGAGCAGAAAAACCAAGCAACCAATCAAAGCATAATATGCTAATGATATGCTAAGGCTGCTCAACTGCTAGCTATGACATACACTAACCACTAGGGAGTAGACGCTCTGACAGGTAAGTTAGCTTGCTTCTGGGATCTGGCCAATTGGGACTGAGCAAGATGGGCTGGACATGTCCTAGAGCCCTCCAGGGGTCCCTCCCCGGCCTGATCATGCTCTGGTGGGATCCCTCAGCCTGGCCTGCATCCTATTGGAATCAGGGATCCCTTGGGAGATATCAGAGAGCCAGTTTCAGCATGATCTTGCAGGCCACTCTCGTTGGGAAGGTGCCAGAAGCAGGGCTCATGGCTGGCAAGCCCTGCTGTGGCAGCACAAGTCTCTCCCAATCAGGATTGATTGGGTGCTAGCGAGTGGCAGTAACCGTGGGACCAGGATGAACACCTCAGCTTTTCCACACTTGTGCAGGTCCCAGTGCTCCTCACTCTTTCCTTCTAGTTGCAGAACTTCCACACGGCCAGCTTTCCTGTGGTTCTGGGTGATAGACATTTTGTTGTGCAAGGCAGCCGTTTAGGTGTTTACCTATGCTGCCATTTTTTTTTCAGCAACCCATAGTAGGGGACTTTAATATCCCACTATCACCAATGAACAAATGCTCTAAACAAAAAATCAGCAAAGAAACATCAACCCTAAATCACTAGATCAGATGGAATTAATTAACATCATCAGAACATTTCACCCCAAAGCCACAGAATATACATTCTTCTCAAGTGCACATGGGTCATTTTCAAAGATAGAAGATATATTGGGTCACAAGCAAAGTCTCCATAAATTCAAAAAGATTGAAATCATATCATGCATCTTCTAAGACCACAATGGCATAATATTAGAAGTAAACTATAATAATACAACCGAACACACTCAAACACTTGGAAGTTGAATAGCATGTTATTAAATATTGGTTGGATTATCAAAGAGATCAAAGAAGAAATTAAAAACATTCTGAATACCAATGACAATAAAAACACAACAATCTAAAACCGATGGGACACAATGAAAGCAGTCCTGAGAGGGAAGTTCAGAGCTCTGCAGGCCTACCCTAAAAAAACAAGAAAAAGTGGTAGTAAATCATCTAATGGTACCAGTCAAAGAATTAGAAAGAGAGCAACAAGAAAAGCTCAGAGGAAGCAGAAGAAAGGAGATAATAAAGATTAGAACAGAAATAAATCACATAGAGACCAAAAACAAAAAAACAAAAACACCCAAAAATAAAAACAAAAAAAACACATGAAAGATCAATGAAACCAAGAGCTGGTTCTTTGAAAAGATAACCAAGATTGATGAACCTCTAGCCAGGCTCACCAAGAAGCAAAAAGAGAGGACCCAAATAACAAAATCATAAATGATAGAGGCAAAATAACAACAGACTTTACAGAAATACAAAGGATTGCTCAAAAAATGCTATGGACAACTCTATTCCAACAAACTAGACAATGTGGTGGAAATGGACATATTCCTAGAAAAATACAACCTTCCAGGGAGAACTCAGATGGCGGCAAAGGCAAAACACCTATCTTGCCGTAATAATCAGCAATTTTAATACTACAACTTAACGAAAGAACAAACACCTTCCAGAATCACCAGAAAGCTCGCCAAGTGAAAATTCCACAAATAAAAGTGAAGATAAGACACTGTGACTCGGAGGAGCGGTGGCGAACAGCGTTGAAAGATTCGCACAGAGAGAGGTTTGGAGTGCGCGTCGCGGAGAGGGCGGGTGGCCGAAAACCGGCCAGTTTTCTCAAACGGGGAGACAAAGGCGTCCCACTGGACTGATTCTCCAGCTCTGGGCGAAGTCCAGAGAACCCACTATCACACGGGGTGAAAACTGGACAGTGGGAGGGCACGCCGAAGCTCGGGTGCTGCCGGGTCTCCCCGCTTGTGGAGAAGGCAGCTTGCACGAACAGCTCGGCTGCATGACGGCGCAGAGAGGGCTCCGCGACTTGCCTCTCATTCGGAAAACCGTCAGACTGCTTTGTTTTACGACCCTGGGTGAGACATTGCGCATGCAGACTCATTTTGGGAAAGTCTGAATTCCCCGGTGACCAGCAGCCCGTGGAGCTCCTCAGCGGCTCTCTCTCAGAGGTGCTGGCGGCCATTGCCCCCAGCACAGAGTCCCTGGGGCTGCATAGGGTGGAGCTAACGCTGTCTGCTTGGCCCGGAGACTCCGCCCACCCAACCTGAGCACAGCTGAGCTTCACAGACAATTGGCCTGGAGGTCAACCCTCCAAGTGCTAACAACGATTAACTGAGCTTAACTTCAGCAAGACTGTGCAGCCCATATCCACCTCAGGTAACCGGGGAGGCTGAGCCACTATCCCTAGTAGGAAGTCTAGCACACAAAGCTAATTGACCAACTCAGGGAAGCAGCCACCATGCAGCAACATGGAAAGAAATCAGATGTGAAAGAAATGGAGGAAAAAAAATGACTGGACATGGAATTCAGAACCACGGTTATAGGGTTTTTTAAGAGGCTCCAACAAAAGATCGAGGCCTATAAGGAAATAAGCAAGACCACAAAGGAAATGAATGAGTCCTACAAGAAAATGAACAACACCCTCCAGGATATAAACGAGAGCTGCAAAGAAATGATCAAGACCAACGTGGAAATGATCAAGACCAACATGGAAATGAATGAGTCCTACAAGGAAATGAAAGAAACCCTCAAGGATATAAAGCAGACTCTCAAGGATATGAAAAAGGACCAACCAGAAATTAAGCATACACTGACTGAAACAAAAAATATTATACAAAGACCTGAAAGTGCCCTGGAGCACCCCAAGAACCAAGTTAAAGATTTGAAATACAAAGAGGTAAAATCCACTCAGCTGAAAAAGCAAGAAACCAAAAGAATCCAAAAAATTGAAGATAGTGTAAGGGGCCTCTGGGACAACCTCAAGCATACCAACATCCAAATTATAGGCTTGCCAGAAAAAGAGAGAGAACAAGACCATAAAAACCTATTTGAAGAAATAGTGACTGAAAACTTCCCACACATGGTGAAAGAAATTGACTTAGGAGTCCAAGAAGCGCACCGAACCCCAATATATAGGAACCCTAAGAGGACCACACCAAGGCACATCATAATTAAAATGCCAAGAGCAAAAGACAAAGAGAGAATATTAAAAGCAGCAAGAGAGAAACAGTTGGTTACCTATAAGGGAGCACCCATACGACTGTCGGGTTTCTCAACAGAAACGATGCAGGCCAGATGGGAGTGGCAAGAAATATTCAAAGTGATGAACAGCGAGAATCTACAACCAAGATTACTCTATCCAGCAAAGATATCATTCAGAATTGAAGGTCAGATGAAGTGCTTCGCAGATAAGAAAAAGCTAAAGGAGTTCATCACCATCAAACCAACATTATATGAAACGCTGAAAGATATTCTTTAAGAAGAGGAAGAAGAAAAAGGTAAAGATGAAAATTATGAACAACAAATACACATCTATCAACAAATGAACATAAAAATCAAGTGAATTGATAGGCTGTTGAACAGGATAGACTGGTGAATATAACAGAGACATGGACATAGAGAGGGAATGGACTGACAATTCGTGGGGAGAAAAGGGTTGTGGGAAGTGCAGCAAGAGACTGGACAAAAATCTAGCAACAATGGGAGAGGACAGTGGGGAGGGGGAGGTGAGGGTGGAGGGTGGGATAGGTACAGGGTGGAGGGGAACTATAGGGGGATAAAAAGGGGAAACAATGTAATTAATAAACTGAACAATAAAGATTAAAAAAAAAGAAAAGAAAAAAAAAGAAAAATACAACCTTCCAAAACTCAATCAGGAAGATTCTAAAAATCTCAATAGGCCAATAACTATGGAAGAAATTGAAGCAGTTATGAAAAAGCTCCCAGCAAACAAAAGCTCAGGGCCAGACAGCTTCTCAGAGGAGTTTTACCAAACATTCAAGGTAGAACTAAAACCGAGACTATTCCAAAATGTTCAAGAGGAAGAAATACTTCCAAGCACATTTTATGAAGCCAGCATAACCCTAATACCAAAGCCAGATAAAGACAACACAATAAAAGAGAATTATAAGTCAATATCCCTCATGAATATAGATATTAAAACCCTCAACAAAATTCTAGCAAATCACATCCAACAGTACATCAGAAGGATCATACACTATGACCAAGCAGGATTTATCCTGGGGATGCAAGAATAGTACAATATCTGCAAATTAATAAATGTGATACATCATATAAACAAACTGAGAGAGAAAAATCACATAGTCATATCAATTGATGCAGAAAAAGCATTTGACAAAATCCAATACCCTTTCTTGATAAAAATTCTCAGCAAGGTGGAAATAGAAGGATCATACCTCAACATCATAAATGACAAACCCACAGCCAGCATCACACTCAATGGGCAAAAACTAAAACCATGTCCCCTACACGACAGGGATGCCCACTCTTACCACTCCTGTTCAACTGGAAGTACTAACTGGAAGTACGTGCCATTGCTATCAGACAAGTAGAAGAAATAAAATGCATCCAACTGGAAAGGAAGAAGTAAAACTGTCCTTATTCTCAGATGACATGATACTGTACATGGAAAACCCTAAAGACTCCATTAAAAATTATTAGACTTAATATATGAATTTGGCAATGCAGTAGGATACAAAATTAACACCAAGAAATCTATGAAATTTATGTACACCAACAGTGATTTTATAGAAAGAGAGACTAAGAAAATAATTCCACTTACTATCACACCGAAAAATTAAGTTACCTAGGAATAAACTTAACTAAAGAGGTAAAAGACCTATATGCAAAAAACTACAGGACACTGTAAAAAGAGATAGAGGAAAATATAAACAGATGGAAGAGCATACCATGTTCATGGATAGGTAGAATCAACATCATTAAAATGTCCATGCTATTCAAAGCAATCTATAGATTCAATGCACTCCCCATTAAAATTTCAGCAGGGTATTTCACAGATCTAGAAAGAACTCTTCAAAAATTCATCTGGAATAAAAAAAAAAGACCCCAAATAACCACAGCAATCTTGAGAAAGAAGAACAAAGTAGGTGGGACCTTAATACCAGATTTCAAGCTATATTACAAATCCACTGTTCTCAAAACTGCCTGGTACTGGCACAAGAACAGACATATAGATCAATGGAATAGAATAGAGAACCCAGAAATTGACCCAAACCACTGTGTCCAATTAATATTCAACAAAGGAGGCATGAACATACAATGGAGTCAAGGCAGTCTCTTCAATAAGTGGTGTTGGGAAAATTGGACAGATACATGCAAAAAAAAAAAAAAAAAGAAAGAAACTAGACACCAACTTACACCATACACAAAAATAAACTCAAAATGGGTAAAAGACTTAAACATAAGACAGGAAACCATAAATATACTATAATAATCCTCAGGCAGAGAAATCTAAGACCTATGCAGAAGCAGTTTCTTCTCTGATACCTTTCCTAGGCCAATGGAAACTAAAGAGAAAACAAACAAATGGGACTACACCCAAATAAAAAGCTTTTGCACAGCAAAAGAAACCATCAACAAAACAACAAGAAATCCCACTGCATGAGAGAATATATTTGCCAATGTTATCACCCATAAGGGTTTAATCTCCAACATTTACAGGGAACTCATACAAAATGAGCTTAACAAAATGAAGATAACCTATCCAATCAAGAAATGGGCAATGGACCTAAATAAAAACTTTTTGAAAGAAGACAGAAGGAAGGCCCAAAAACATGAAAATATGCTCAAAGCCATTAATTTTCTTATCTGAGAGATATAAATCAAAATGGTACCATCTGACACCTGTCAGAATGGCAATGATCAATAAATCAATAAAGGACAAATGTTGGTGAGGATGCAGAGAAAAAGGAATCCTGGTGCATTGCTGGTGGCAATGCAGATTGGTGCAGCCACGTTGGAGAAAAGTATGGAGTTTCCTCAAAATCTTGATAAAAATTTGATCCAGTAATACTACTTCTAGGAATATATTCCAAGAAGCTAGAAACATCTATCAGAAAGGATATATACACCCTTATGTTCATAGCAGCAGAATTTACCATATATAAGATTTGGAAACAGCCTAGGTGCCCATCAGCAGATGAGTGGATTAAAAACCTGTGGTACATATACATAATAGAATACAATGCTGCACTAAAACTGAAAGAATTCCTTCCATTTGCAACAATATGGATGGAACTGGAGAGCATTATGTTAAGTGAAAGAAGCCAGTCAGAGAAAGATAAATGACACATGATCTCATTCATCTATGGGAAATAATGAACAACATAAACTGATGAACAAAAGCAGGTCCAGATATATGGAAGCATCGATCAGACTGCCAAACCTCAGAGGGAAGGTAGGGAAGGGTTAAAGGGGAGAAATTAATCATATAAGCCTAACCAGTAAACAAAGACAGCAGGGTGGTGAGGGCATGAGTGGGGTGGGGGGTGGGAAGGTAATGGAGGTATTGGAGGGATGAGGACAAATATGTAATACCTAAATCAATAAAGAAATGAAAAATGAAAATAAAATTACTAAAAAAAATCATAAATAAAACAAAATATCCCAGTGGTGCCTGACCGGCATGGCTTAATGGTAATGGTTGAGCATTGACCTATGAGCCAGAAGATCATTTTTCTATTCCCAGTCAGGGCACGTGCCTGGGTTGCGGGCTCAATCTTCAGTGTGGGTTATGCAGGAGGCAGCTGATCAATGATTATCTCTCATCATTGATGTTTCTGTATCTTTATCCCTCTCTCTTCCTCTCTGAAATCAATAAGAATATATATAATTTCTTGCCCTAACAAGTTTGGCTCAGTGGATAGGGTGTCGACCGGTGGACTGAAAGGTCCCAGGTTTCAACTCTGGTCAGGGGCATGTACCTTGGTTGTGGGCACATGCCCAGTATGAGGTGTGCAGGAGGCAGCTGATAAATGTTTCTCTCTCTTTGATGTTTCTAACTCTCTATCCCTCTCTCTTCCTCTCTGTAAAAAAATCAATAATATATATTTAAAAAAGACACTACAAAGAAAGCAAATTGCAGGTCAATATACCTAATAAACATAGATGCTAAAATTATTAACTAAATATTAGCAAATCATGTACAGCAAGACATTACACTGATCATACACCATGTCCAAGTGGGATTTATTCTTGGGTCGCTAAGCTGGTACAATATTTGGAAATCAATATGTGTGATACATCACATGAGAAAATGATTATAGCAATAGATGCAGAAGAAGATCTATTTGACAAAATCTAGCACCCGTTTAAAAAAAAAACAAAACTCAACTCTCAGAATAGTGTGAATAGAGGGATCATACTGCAACAAAATAAAGACCATATATGATAAACCTATAGCCAACACCATTTTCAATGGAACAAAACTAAAAGTGTTTCCCTTAAGAACAGGAATAAGACAGGGATGTCCACTTTCACCACCTTTATTTAACACTAGAGGTTTGTTGTATGAAATTTGTGCATGGGTAAGGACCCTAGGTCTGGCTGGGGATCAAGGCCGATATGCAGGGTGACTGGTGGTGATTAGGGAGCCCCTACTGGCACCTGCCTTGGCTGGTCTTGGGCCTGTGGGTGGGGGGGCAGCTCCAGCATTAAGCATCTGCCCCCTGGTGGTCAGTGCGCATCATAGTAAATGGTCATTTCATTGGTTGTTCTGTCATTCAGTTGATTTGCATATTAGGCTTTTATTATATAACTAGAGGTCCAGTGCACAAAATTCGTGCACCGGGGGAAGGGAAGTCCTTTAGCCCAGCCTGAACCCTCTCTAATCTGGGACTCCTTGTGGGATGTCCAACAGGATCAGGCCTAAATGAGCAGTCAGACATTCAAGACTCACAATCCAGGACTGCTGGCTCCAAATGGCTCACCTACCTGCCTCCCTGGTTACCCCTAACCACTTCTGCCTGCCAGCCTGATCACCCACTAACCACTACCCTGCAGCCTAATTGATATTTAACTGCTCCCCTGCCAACCTGTTTGCCCCCAACTTCCCTCCTCTGCTGGCCTGGTCACCCCTAACTGCCCTCCCTTGCAAGCCTGGTCCCTCCCAACTGCCATCCCCTGCTGGTCTGATTGCCCACAACTGCCCTTCTTTGCAGGGCCTGGAACCTCCCAACGGCCCTCTCCTACTGGCCATCTTGTGGTGGCCATCTTGTGTCCACATGGGGGCAGGATCTTTGACCACCTTGGGGCAGCCCTCTTGTGTGTTGGAGTGATGGTCAACCTGCAAATTACTCTTTTATTAGATAGGAGAGAGGCCTGGTACATGGGTGGTGGACAGCTGGTTTGCCCTGAAGTGTATTTCAGATCAGGGTGGAGGTTCCCCTCGGGTGAGGGGCAGCCTGGCAAGGGGCCTGTGGAGGTTTGCCAGGCTAGCCATGCCCCCCAGTGACCCAAGTGGAGGCCCTGGGATCTGGGATTAATCTATGTCTACAACTGAAACTTTGTAGCCTGGAGCAGAGCCAAGCCTTCTTCTCGCTCCCCTACGGAAGCCATTTCTGTTTGAAACATTGTAACCTAGAGTGGAAGCTTAGGCCTCAGCAGACTGAAAGCTTGGCTTCCTCCTCTGTTGCCAGGGAAACCCAAGCCTCTGTTCTCTCCAGCTCAGTGGCTGCTGCCATTTCTGTATCTTTTATAATTGAAACTTTGTAGCATTGAGTGGAGGCCTAGGCCGGCAATGGCAGGTGGAAAGCTTGGCTACCTCTGTTGCTGAGGAAACCCAAGCCTCCCTCCTGCTCTAAGTAGTGGCAGCCATCTTGGTTGGGGTTTATTTGCATAATGTGCTCCTGATTGGCTGTAGGGTATGGCTGTGGGAATGGCTTGTAGGTATAGCAAAGGTACTGTCAAATTTGCATATTACTCTTTTATTAGGTAGGATATGGTACTGGAAGTCCTAGATGTAGTGATAGTAAAAAAAATAACAACCCAAAAAACAAAAAACAAAAGTTATCCAAATTAGAAAGCAGGAAGTAAAATTGTCATTATTCTCAGGTGATATGATACTGCACGTAGAAAATCCTAAAAGTCCACCAAAAATAAAAACCTACAAGATTTAATAAATTAATTTTGCAAAGTAGTAGAATACAAAATTAATATCCAGAAATTAATGGGACTTTTATACACCAATAACAAACTCTTAGAAGTTGAAGCAAAATAATCCCATTTACCATTGCAAGAAAAAAAAGGTGCAGAGGAATAAACTTAACTAAGAGGGTGAAAGATCTGTACTTGAAAAACTATAGGACATAGGGAAAAAATAGTGGAAGATACAAACAAGTGGAAGCATATACCATGTTCATGGATTGTAAGAATTAACATTATTTTAATGTCCATACTACCCAAGGCAATCAATATATTCAATGTAAACCCTATTAAAATACCAACAGCATATTTCACAGAACTAGAACAAACATTCCAAAAATTTATATGGAACCAACAAACATCATGAATAGCCACAGCAATCTTAAGAAAGAAGAACAAGGTTGGAGGGATCACAATATCAGATTTTAAACTATAATACAAAGTCATTGTAATCAAAACAGCCTGATACTTGCACAAGAAAAGGAATATACATAAATGAAACAGAACAGAGACCCCAGATTCCACATATACCATTATGGCCAATTAATATTTGACAAAGGAGTCAAGAACATACAGTGGATGAAAGAGTGTAGTTAATATATGGTGTTGAGAAAATTATACAGGTACATGGAAAAAAATGGGACTAGACCTCCAACTTACAGCATACACAAGAATAAACTAAAAATGTATTAACACACGTAAATGTAAGATGGAAAACCATCAAAATTCTGGAAGCAAACATACACAACAAAAAATCTCAAGACATTTCATGTAGCAGAATTTTCACTGATATACCTCCTAGGGCAAGAGGAACTAAGGGGAAAAAAAAGAAAGAATTGGGAGTACATCAAACTAAAAGCTTCTTCACAGCAAAGAACAAACAAACAAAAAGCAAAACAACCCCCCCCCCCAAAAAAAAACAACATCAAAATAAGAAGGGAACCTACTGTATGGGAGACTATATTCAATAATGATACATCTGGCAAGAACTTATGCAACTCAACAAATGGAAGAAAAATAACACAATGAAAATATGGGTAAATAGAAAAAAGTCCAAGATGGTGGCCTTGAGTGAATGAGAGAACAAAAGGGGAGTGTGTGGCTGTGTGTGTGGCTCTGTGTGTGTGTGTGTGTGTGTGTGTGTGTGTGTGTGTAAATGAGGGACACTTATATTCCACAGGTCTGTTGGGGGCTGGCAGACCAGGTTCTCCTAGCCCAGCAGCCTTTACTACCTCTGCAAACTCTCCCAGGGTGGCCAGCTCTTCCACAGAGACCATGCCATCTTGAAGGGAAGAGCGGCTATGACTGGGAATCAACCTTATTTCTGCCTGAGTTGCACCAAATCCATGTCCTTTGGGAACACACAGAATACTCAACTATGGAAGGGGGTCCACAGGGCTGCTGGGAGCAGGGGACACTAGATCTCAGTCCACAGCCCTAGGAGACTGCATTCAGGAAGGAGCCTGAAGCCCTACACTGGCCACGCAGTGCCAGGGAGAGAGAAGCACACAGCGGCGTGGGTGCTCGGTCTTTGTATTTTCCTTGCTTTTACCCGCTAAACCCAGTATATAGGATCTTTCAATTACAAACACTCACTGAGGCTGCAATGCAGGGGAAGGTGATTTAGTAGAAGCTGGGGAGCAAAATTGGGAGAGGCGACTAGGGAGCCATTTTTCTCCTGAAGAACCAGCCCTTCCTGGCAGCGCAGCTGCACCCAGCCTTGAGCTCAGCAGGGTAACAAGAATTCTGAATGCCCCCAAAGAGCCCTCAGAGACTGGGTTGAGGGGCCATTTGGTCCCAGAAACTGATATAGCAACACCACCACCTAGAACTGTTGTCAGAAATAGACGCTTGTGTAAGTACAACTGAAAGTGGGCAGGTTGATCCCACCTGCCTGAAACCAAGTCTGTGGAGTCCGACACAGAGGAGTGGTGGATCCCTGGGAACTTGAACATGGTAATGACTACCTAACAAGAAGCTGGGAGGTGGCAGGCAGGACAGTAGAGAGGGGTTTTAAATCAGCCCCTCAGGGGACATTAAAACTCAGCTGAAGCAAATAACCCTTCATTACTTAACTTTTTTATTTTTTATCTTTTACTTAAAAAATTAAAATATTTCTCTTTATAATTTTTTATTCTTTATTATTATTTTAGACCCTTATTTTTTGGATTAGTATTCTATATTCTTTTTTATTTTTTTTACTAGAGACCCATTGCAGGAAGATTCCTGCAAGAATAGGGCTTCCTGTGGCCTGAGCAAAGTTCCCTCCCTTTTCCACTACCTTGCTCCCTCAGGTCTCCACTGCCTCCCTCCCTCCCTTCTCTTCCCTTCTCTGCTGTGTCACTCCCTCCCATCTCCTTTGCCTCACTCCCTCCCTTTTCGCTCACCCCTCCTGCTTCCCTTCTTTCTCCACAGCCTGCCTGCTTCCCTCCCTTTTCTCCCACCCAGATTGCTTACTTCTCCTCAGATTTGCTCCTTTTGCAGTTGTTGGCTTCCTTCTATGCAGTCTTCTGTGCTCGGATGTGCCAATTTAATGCCATCTTGGTTGGGTTAATTTGCATACTCGCTCTGACTGGCTAGTGTTCATGGCTTGTGGGTGTATGCTCAATTTGCATATTATTCTATTATTAGATAGGATTATTATTTTACTTTACTTCACTTTTTTCCATTTTGCCAACCTTTTCTTCTATACTTCACCCTTTCATACTGTTTCCCTTCTGTTCCTGCTTTTCTTTTTCTCCCTCCTTTATTTTTACTCCTTGTTAAAAATTGATCTTCTTTATCTGCTTTATTGATGCATTCCTATTATAGTAGTCTCTATTGGCTTACTCATTTATCCAATTTCCTCTCCCCTGTTCTACGCCCATGCATGCTTCTGTTTTCCTGTGCCAGCCAATTATTTTTGTTGTATGTTTGATTATTTTTGTTTTGTTTTTATTTTATGCTTTTGTTTTTCATCTCCTCACTTGCTCTCTTCTTCTACTAATAGCTTAATTAGTTTCACTCACCAAAACCAGGACTATATGCTCCCTTATCTAGTCTCATTTTCTAAAAACAGATGCATATACAGATAGATAGATTAAAGAAAGAGGAAAATGTATATGTATTTAATTTTTTATTGAATATTTTGTATTTTACTTTTCTTCTTATACTTCATTCTCTTTATATCCTCTATACTGAATAGTGGCCACTCCCTCATTCATTAAATTTATTTACTTTATCTTCTGGAAATAAGCTCTGCCTCTTCAGATTCAGCCCCCCCCCCCTCCTTTTTTTGAGGGGGGGGTGTTTGTTTTTTGCATTTTTAAATTATTATTATTTTTTATTTTGTGGAGTTTTATCCCATATACATATATTTCCCCCTTCTTTTTTCTCTTCTCTATTATCTTTTTTTCTTTTCTCAATATCTTCTTTGCACTCTTTTCTCTCCCCTAATTATATTTTCTCTGATGGTCACTTTTATTTGGGTTATTGGTGTCATAAATACATTTGTGTTTTGTTCCCTCTGTGTTGTGTCTTGTTAAGTTGTATTTTGTGCTTTTTGGTCAACGTGGTAGAGAGTGAGCCACATAACCATACACTCTGAGAGGAGGAAAAATGGGAGACAAACAAACAGCCCCCATATGAAAGGAAAGGAGAAATCATGAGGAAAAGGTCATAAATGAAATGGAGGTAAGCAATTTGTCAGAGAACAATTTCAGAGCAATGGTCACAAGGATGCTGAAAAGAAGGAAAGACAAATTCAACAACATGTGTAAGAATCAAGAGAAAATGAAGAAGAACCAAGAAGAAATGAAGAATAACAGAGTTGCAATAAATAACACAATAGAAAACATCAACAGTAGACTAAAAGAAACTGAGGACTGCATTAGTGAGCTAGAAGACAAGGGAGGAAAAAACACCTAACCAGAGCAGCAACTGAAAATAAAACAACTTGAAAAGCAGGAGGAGAGCCTAAGGGAACTTTGGGACAATACAAATGAAACAATATTTGCATAATAGGGGTGCTAGAAGTGGAGGAAACTGAGAAAAGACTAGAAAACATCTTTGAAGAAATAATAACAAAAAAGTTCCCTGATATTGGGAAGAAAAACTCACACAAGTTCAAGAATCTCACAGAGTCCCAAACAAGATGAACCCAAAAAGACTGCCACCAAGACACATCATAATTAAATTGGTAAATAGCAATGACAAAGCAAGAATTTTAAAGGCTGCTAGAGAGACAAAAAGTTACCTATAAGGAATCTTCCATCAGACTATCAACTGATTTCTCAACAGAAACACATCAGGTCAGAAGGAATGGAGTGAAATATACAAACTGATGCAAAGCAAGGGACTGAATCCAAGAATACACTATACCCAGAAAGTCTATCATTCAAAATTGAAGGTGAAATCAGGAGCTTTACAGACAAAAAAGGACTAAGGGAGTTCATTACTATCAACCCAGCAATGCAAGAAATGCTAAAGAGATTGCTGTAAAAAAAAAAAAAGAAGAAATAGGAAGGGAAGAAGGAACATAGGCATAAAGAATAAAAGTGGTGACAAAGAAGTTCCTATCAATAATAACTTTAAATAGAAATAGATTTAATGCTCCAATAAAAAGAAATAGTGTAGTTGAATAGATAAGAAAACATGACCCCTATATATGTTGTCTATAAGAGACCCACCTCAGAACAAAGGACTCACACAGACTGATAGTGAAGGGATGAAAAAAAAATTTCAGGTGAATGGAAATGAAACAGAGCTGGTAAGTATTGCTCTAATAACTGACAAATTAGATCTCAAAGTGAAGGCCATGATAAGAGATAAGAAAGGCCACTTCAAAATATTAAAGGGAACAATTCAACAGAGGATATAACTCTGGAAAACATATATGCACCCAATGCAGGAGCACCCAAATACATAAAAAAAGAAGAAAAAACAACATCAAAAACTTCTGGATGATATCAAGAGAGAGATCAACAACAATACAGTCATAGTAGGGGACTTTAAAACCCCACTAACAACACTGGGTAAATCCTCTAAAAAATCAGCAAAGAAACTTCTATCCTAAATGACTCACTAGATCATATAGAATTAATTGTCATCTTTAGAACATTTAACCCTAAAAGTAAAGAATATACATTTTTCTCAAGTGCACAAGGTACACTTTTTCAGATATAGACCACATATTGGGACACAAGCAAAATCTATTCAAATTAAAAAAAGGTAGAAATCATATCAAGCATTTTCTCAAATCACAATGGCATAAAATAAGAAATAACTACAATAAAAACAATGAAAAATAATCAAACATTTGGAGGCTAAATATAATGCTATTAAATAATGATTGGGTTACCAAAGAGATCAAAGAAGAAGAAAAAGAAAGCCTCCTGGTAACAAACAACAATGAAAACACAACAATCCAAAATCTATGGAACACAGTGAAAGCAATCTTGAGAGGGAAGTTCATAGCTCTACCAGGCCTACCTCAAAAAAAAAAAAAAAGAAAAGAAAAAATGATAATAAATTATCTAACCCTACAACTCAAATAATTAGAAAGAGAGCAAGAAGAAAAGCCCAGAGTAAACAGAAGGAAGGAAATAATGAAAATCATAGCAGAAATAAATGACATAGAGACAAAAAAAAAAAAACCCCACACAAAAACAAAACAAGACAAAAACACACAGTACAAAAGATCAATAAAACTAAGAGCTGTATCTTTGAAAGGATAAACAAGATTGCGGAACTTCTAGCCAAGCTCAGAAGCAAAGGGAGAGGATCCAAATAAGCAAACTCAGAAATAAAAGAGGTAAAGTAACAACCAACTTCACAAAGGTTTATGAAAAAATACTATGAACAACTTTATTCTAACAAACTGGACAACCTAGATGAAATGGACATATTCTTAGAAAAATACAAGCTTTGAAAACTCAATCAGGAAGAATAAAAAAAGCAGAACAGGCTGATAACTACCAAAGAAATTGACACAACAATAAAAAATCTTCTAGTAAACAGAAGCACTGGTCCAGATGGCTTTACAGGGGATTTCTAACAAACATTCAAAAAAGAATTAAACCTATACTCCTTACACTATTCCAAAAAATTCAAGAGGAAGGCACACTTCCAAGCTCTTTCAATGAAGCCAGCATTACCCTAATTCCAAAACAAGATCAAGACACCACAAAGAGAGAGAACTACAAGTCAATATTCTTGATTAACATAGATGCTAAAATCCTCAACAAAATTCTAGCAAATCAGATCTAACATTACATTAGAAAGATCATACACCAGGACCAAGTGGAATTTATTCCAGGAATGCAAGGATGGTACAATATCCACAAATCAATAAGTGTGATATATCATGTAAACAAATTGAGAGACAAAAATCACATAATCATATCATTGGATTCAGAAAAAGCATTTGACAAAGTCCAACATCCTTTCTTGATTAAAACTCTCATCAAGTGGGATTAGAGAGATCATACCTCAACATAACATCATGCTAAATGGGTAAAAATTATATCCATTTCCCTAAGAACAGGAACAAGACAGGGATGCCCACTTTCACCACTTCTATTTGACAGACACAGTACTGGAAGTGTTAGCCATAGCTATCAGACAAGAAGAAGAAATAAAAGGCATCCAAATTGGAAAAGAAATAAAATTCTCATTATTTGCAGATGACATGATAGTGTACATAGAAAATCCCAAAGACTCCATAAAAAAACTATTAGACTTAATAAATGAATTCAGGAAGGTAGTAGGATACAAAATAATATCCAGAAATCTATGGCTTTGTGGACACCAATAATGAACTCATAGAAAGTGAAACTAAAAAAACAATCCCATTTACCATTGCAACAAAAAAAATTAAGATACCTAGAAATAAACTTAACTAAAGAGGTAAAAGACCTGTACTCAGAAAACTACAGGACACCGAAAAAAGAGATAGAGAAAGACATAAACAAATGGAAGAATATACTATGTTCATGGATTGGTAGAATCAACATCATTAAAATGTCCATACTATCCAAACAATTCATAGATTCAATACAATCCCCATTAAAATGTCAATGACATATTTCAAAAATCTAGAACAACCTCTCCAAAAATTCACCTGGAATTAAAAAAAAAAAGGACCCCAAATAACCACAGCAATACCGAGAAAGAAGAATAAAGTTGGAGGGACCACAATACCAGATATCAAGTTATATTACAAAGCCACAGTTCTCAAAGCTGCCTGGTAATGGCACAAGTTCAGACATATAGACCAATGGAACAGAGCAGAGAACCCAGAAATCAACCCAAGGCATTATCCAATTAATATTTGACAAAGGAGGCAAGAGCATACAATGAAGTCAAGACAGTCTTTTGAATAAATGGTGCTGGAAAATTTGGTCAGATACATGCAAAAAATGAAACTAGATCGCCAACTTACACCATACATAAAAAATAAACTCAAAATGGCTAAAGGTCTTGAATGTAAGATGGGAAACCATAAAAATCCTATAAAACTCCATAGGCAGCAAAATAGGAGACATATGTCATGGCAGTATCTTTGCAGACAAAGCTCCTAGGGCAATGGAGACTAAGGAGAAAATAAACACGTGGGACTACATCAAAATAAAAAGCTTCTGCAAAAGAACTATCAACAAAACAACATGATGACACAATGCATGGGAGAACATTTTTGTCAATGATATTTCCAATAAAGATTTAATCTCCAAAATTTACAGAGAACTGATAGAACTTAACAAAAGGAAGATAAACAATCCAATCCAAAAATGGGCAAAGGCCCTTAGTAGATACTTACAAGGACATACAAAAGGCCCAGAGCAAATGAAAACATGCTCAAAGTCATTAATTATCTGAGAGATACAAATCGAAAAACAATGAGATACCATCTCACACATGTGGCTATCATCAACAAATCTACAAACAACAAGTGCTGGAGAGGATGTGGAGAAAAAGAAACCTGTGTGCACTGCTGGTGGGAATGTAGACTGGTGCAGCCACAGTGGAAGACAGTATGGGTTTTCCTCAAAGAGCTAAAAATGGAACTCCCATTTGACCCAGTAATCCTATTTCTAGAAATATGTCCCAAGAAAACAGAAACACCAAGCGGAAAGGATATATGCACACCCATGTTCATAGCGGCACAATTTACCATAGCTATGATTTGGTAAATGCCCATCACCAGATAAGTAGCTTAGAAAACTGTGGTACATCTATACAATGGAATACTATGCTGATATAAAAAAGAAGGAACTTTTACCATTTGTAACAGCTTGGATGGAATTGGAGAGCATTGTGCTAAGTGAAATAAGCCAGTGGGAGAAAGATAAATATCACATGATCTTACTCATATCTGGGATATAATGCACAACATAAACTGATAAACAAAAATAGATCCATTGACAAGGTAACACTGAATCGACCATCCAATCTCAGAGAGAAGGTAGGAGGTGTGTTTTGAGATCACACTCCCTGCATATTAGCATATTCAATGGACACAGACACTGGGGTGGTGGGGGCTTGTCTTGGGGAGTGGGGATGGCAGGGGGGGGTGTCAACTGGGGGAAAAAGGAGACATATGTAATACTTATACAATGAGAAAAAAAGAAAAAATATGGGCAAGTGACCTGAATAGACACTTCTCCAAAGGGGGCATATAAATGGACAAAAGACATATGAAAAAATGCTCAACATCACTAATCACCAGAGAGGTGCAATTTAAACTACAATAAGCTATCAACTCACACCTACCAGAATATCTATCATCAATAAATCAACAAACAATCAGTGTTGGCCAGAATGTAGAGAAAAGGGACCCTAGCTGGTACACTGTTGGTGGGAATGAGACTGTGTAGCCACTATGGAAAGCTATGAATTTCCTTAAAAAAAAATACAAATATTGAACTGTCATTTTACTCAGTGGTCTCCCTTCTTGGAATATATCCTAAGAATCCAAAAACACCAATCAGAAAGAATTTATGCAGCTCCATGTTCATAGCAGTGCAATTTATAATAGCTATGATCTGGAAACAGCCTAAGTGTCCATCAAGGGATGAGTAGATAAAAAATTGTGCAGTGCATTTACATAATGGAATTCTTCATGGCTGTAAAAAGGAAGGATCTCTACCTCTTTCTCTATTGATATAAAATGAATTGTAACTGGCTTAATCAAATACTACAAAAGATATACTCAGTGAAATTTTCAGAAAATGAAGCTTAATATGTTTGCTGTTTTCCCATTTATCTCTGATGAGATCTTTCTATTCTGTTCTAGTAGATGACAGTGAATTGCAAGATTTTTATCTTCTGAGGCCTCTCAGTTTTGAGCCTCTGTTGCTTCTGGAGGGTTCTACTGCTTCTGCTGCTAGGGGTGAGGTTTGTTTTTCACTCACAGTAATGGCTACCCCTGACCTCCACAGCTCCAGCCAAATACCCCTGCTGGAGTTAATCACAGAGGAAAATGGTGTTTCTACTGCAACAGCTCTTGGCCTATAGCTAACAGACTCTTGAAGCCAACTCCAGGGGCAACAGGAAGTGAAATTTGGGGAGTCTAATCAGTGGGAGGGCTCTGCAATTTATTTTCATTCATTAATATGTGAAATATAAAACGAAACTTATGAACACAAACAGCAGTGTGGTAGTTGCCAGAGGGAGGGAAAGGAGGGAGAAAGGCATCCTAATGTGAGGTTACAGGAGAAGATTTGACTTTGGTGGTGGGCACATGGTTCTTTATACAGATTTTGTGACTTGGTAATCCATATAAGAAACCTATATATTCATGTTGACTAATATCTCCCCAATAAAATTTAATAAAAAAATAAAAAAATGAAGCTTAATTAGTGGATTGCAGTGTATTCTTATGATTCCTTTCTATTTTTCATTAGTCCAATAAAATTTTTAGTTTGCAGGAAAAATAGAGCATGACTGAAAATAATATAGTTAAATAAGTGACAACTAAGACTTATGACCAACCCATTTCTGAAATCAGATGATTTTTATTAAGTAGAAGTGAGAAATGTATGTTAGGGGAGCATTGTTTGCCTGGTGGTGGGCTCAAACCTTCCCAAAAGATTATTGCTTTCTGGGTTAGAGACGCATTATTTTACCAACTATAGATCCTGGGCAACAAGAAATGAATTATGCTTTTCATCCTTATCAGTTTTTTACCTTTGCAAAAACTTTCTGAGATTTCCTCACTCATATTCTGTCTGTCAGAATGCTGAGTAGGGACTGCTAGCCAGGTTTTTATATGGAAGTTATAGCTCTAACATATACAATTTATAGGAAAAGCAAAATCAGACTGAGCCATAGGCAATATTTTTCAAATTAAAATATCTAGAAGGCAGGCTAGTGAAGCAACAGCACCCAGACCTGGGGAGGTGTCCTGTGTAAATTTATTAAAGACGTCAGACTTTATATTAAGAGATGCATTAATGTCTGTAGATGCATTAATGTCTGGAGAGCAGGGTGCTACAAGCACATAGATGAATAGTGGCAATAGTAAAGAAATGGTGACATATTTCCTTTCTTGGCAAAGGTTGGTTCTTTTGGGACATATATTTTAGCAAAGATAAGTAAGCAAGAATATATAAAAATCCAAAATCTGGTATACTAGTATATTTTGCAAAATAAGAGAATGAAAGTATTATATTAATGACTTGTAGGAAAAGCTGCCCAAATTAATCAAATAAAGGGAAAGTATTTAGATTAGATTTATGTTAATAAGAGATGGAAAATAACACTCCTATGAAAGGAATGTGAGACATCATAAGACAATATCCAGAAGAATGACAGCAGACCAAAGATTCATAACATCTTTTTGCGATGCAAACACTCAAATGGGATAGCAAGCTTTAGTTGGTTTTCTCCGTTGTTAGAGCGTCAGCCCCCAGACTAAAGGATCATGAGTTAGATTCTGCTCAAGGGCATGTACCTGGGTTACAGTCTAGATTCCCGATGGCATGAGGGACACAACCAATCGATGTGCCTCTCCTACATTGATGTTTCTCTCTCTGGGTCTCTTCCCTTCCCTTCCACCCTCTCTCAAAAAATCAGTGGAAAAATATCTTCAGGTGAGGATTAACATTAACAACAACAAAAAAAATGTAACAGAAAAATTATGATCCATTCACTAGAAAAAATTGCAACAATGATTCTCTGGGCATTTTAAAAAATTAGAATAATAAGTGTAAGGCCTGTAAAACAAACCTTCTGAGAATGAGATGGCTGCCATTGAAGATAAAGAAAAAAATTGATATGAACTTATAATGTTAGCTTATTGGCATAAAGAAAAACAATAATCAAACATATAATAGAAAAAAGACAACTAATTGGTTTGATAAATTAACTGGGTAGCCATCCCAAAAGTGCTCACTGAATCTAGAGGAAATTAGTGAAAAGAGGATCATGCAATATATTCTGAGTGGCAATGCAAGAGAAAGAGTAACCAACATATACCCATGCAAAAACTACCAGATTACTTACAAAAAAACATACAAAAACGACAACAAAAATATATCAGATTATATTCAGGCTTCATTTCTGAAAGACTGAATGTGAGGAAAATTCTGGTTAATACTTAAAGATTGAAAATTTAATTATATTAGTTGTTTGTCTCCCAGTAATTTTGATTCTAGACACAACATTGGGTACATAGAATGATATCAACTTCATAGTCAATAATCACAGGATATAAAAGGCCAAATTTATAAATACAAAATGTGTGCCAAGAATGTTGTGTCCTGGACCAAGAACTTGACCTATTTATTTGCTATGGCAAATATGATTTTTCCTTAATATTTGTAAGCCTGATTATACTAAACTTTCAGATTATTTTACTATCTCCATTTATTTAGGTTATGTTCTACCAAACACATTTGTTTGCTAATTGGCTGCCAATGTAAGATAACTACAAAGAGAAAAATTTCTAACTGATAAAATTTCTGTCCAGATTTCCTTTTAAGTCATAAATTGTCGTTCTTGAATGTGGATAATTTGGTACATGACTTATAAATCAATCTAGAATATATTTTAAACAGGAATTCCATACCAAGAGACCAGAAATATTCTTAGTTTGTGAGAAAAGTCTGTGTCCATAAGACTTAGAACAAAAATTTGAGTTGTGAAATATTTACTGATGGATGTAAGGCCACTGTGGACCCAACTAACTGGTTTTACCTTTTATATTTTATATTCTGCTGTAGATATTAGGTTACAAACATTAGTTTCCTTCATTTTCATAGTAACTTCAGTGGAAAATTCTACCTTTTCTTCATTTTATGTGAGATAATTGAACCTCAATACAGAAAGGAAAATTGAGATTATTCATAATTTGTTGTCTTGAAAGTCTCCTTAATTAGCATATTTTATAGATATTTGTGCAATATGCAGGCAATAGAAATTCATTTTCATGTAAATTTCACCACTGCTTTTAAAATCTTAATTTGGAAAGTTGAAATTCATTGTGCTCATTCTAATTCATGCCATTTGCCTATAAAGCAAATAATATACTAGTAAACATGTTTAAAAAACGTTATATCTTGGAGCAAATAATATGAAGGTTTCTTAAATTTGATGTATAATGAAATCTCATGAAAACTAGATCGTCGCAGCAACACTTTCATTGCCTTAATTTTTCCTAGACATACTCAGTGAACACAACTGAAAATAATGGAAGTTGCTGTTTTCTAACTAATATCATCAGTGAAGTATCTATCATGTATAAAAAATATGATAAGCTCATATTTCTTAAATAGGAATGCATGGTTGGTTTTGGGCATACTATAACAATGAAAAGGATAAGATAGGAAAACTCTGAAAACAGAATTTTGAAAATGCCAGTTCATTGATTAGGGCTCAAAGTCTAGGACTGATACACTGTGGCACTTGTATCTGGCATCAGAGTAATTTTTCCTTTTTTGAGAAATACAACCCTAGTTTCTCTAAAAGTGGGTTTCTGTACAGGGCTTTTTTGAAGCCCATATGACATGTTGAATGGCTGCTCCCAGAGCAAGTAACATGGGTGATAAAGGCAGAAGTTTTAATGTATTTTTGGACCTAACCTCAGAAGTCATATAGCATCATGTTCAGAAACTCCAATAGGCCTGCAAATCATCCTTGTTCAATGTGGGAGAAAGTTACAGAAGTAAATACATAACAAGGTGAGAATCACTAGAGGCCATCTTGAAGAATGGTTAGCCCAGTCCACTTTCCAATAATTCATGTCTACCCCCTTATGTAAAATCTACTTCTTCTCTCCAAATTCTCATCAATTTTCAACTTCAGCTCAAATGCAGAATCTGCCTTTGAAGATAGGTTTAAGTGTGTGTACAACATCTCCGGTATTGTGCCTGGAATGCAGATCCTTCTTACCTGAGAACCTGTGACTTAAAGCCACAAGCTGTAAAAGCCATTCCCTCCGCCAAACCCCCAAACTCAGTATATAACAATGAAATAGTGATAGAATTACTGACATAGACCTTCTTATTCATAAAGGGGAAAATAGAAAACACACAGTAGTCTCTATTCCATTGATATAATTCTGAAATCTATAATTTCTGAAATCAAGAGTGGCATATATTACCAATTCATAGATTAGGGCTTAAAGTCTAAGGTACACTGTGGTTCTTGGACCTGCCCTCTGAGAAATTTTCTCCTGTTTCATGAAATATAGCCCACTTTTGCTGAGTGGCTTTTTTTTCTTCAGCCTGACTACTGCCTGTAGAATTTTGTTGTCTAATAGACTTTTTTTTCTGTTTCTTCATTGCTTTTTAAAAATTGAGTTATAGTTGACATATAACATTGTATAAATTTAAAGTATACAATATATTGATTTCATAGATTTATATATCAACATGAATAAAAGAGAAATATGCAAATTGATCATATCTCTGTGATGCCCATAAGCCAATCAGGAGTGAGTAAGCAAATTAACCCAACAACGATGGAGGGTTAATTTGCATACACAGGGCAGGATGTCTGCTATCAGGGAAAGGGGGGGAGCAGAGGAAGCTACAGGAGTGGTGCTCTGATGGGAGCAAGGACTTGCAGGCTCCCAGGCAGCTGGGATTGAAGACTTGCAGGCTCCTGGACAGCTGGGAGTAAAGTCAGGGGAAGAAAGGCCTATTCTTGCACGAATCTTCGTGCAACAGGCCTCTAGTTGCAATATAATCATCATAGCATTAGCTAATGCGTCTGTAAAATCATAGAATTATAGAATTATCATACTTAGCATAATCAGTCCTCAAGGTCCCTCTATGTTGTTGCAAATAGCAGGATTTTCTTTTTCTTACTGCTGAACAATATTTCAGTGTGTGTGTGTGTGTGTGTGTGTGTGTGTGTGTGTAATATATCTTCTTTATCAATTCATCCATTGACGATAGGCATTTAGGTTGATTCCATATCTCAGCTTTAGTGAAAAATGTTACAATAAAAATGGGAATGCAGATTTCTTTTTGATATTTGTTTTCATTTCCAGACATAAGTGGGGTTACTAGATCATGTTAGTTGGTAGTTTTATTTTTATTGTTTTGAGCAACCTTCATAATGATTATAAAATTTCTACAAGAAAATATAGCGAAAAGTCTCCTTGACATTGGTCATGGCAATAATTTTTTGGATATGACATTAAAACACAATAACAAGAAGCAACAAAAGCAAAAACAAATCATGGGACTACATAGAAGTAAAAATCCTTTGTACATCAAAGGAAACAATCAAGAAAGTAAAGAGGCAACTGAAAAAAATGAGAAAAATATTTTCTAACTACATATTGAATATGTGTTTAATATTCAAAATATATAAATAACTCATACAACTCAATAACACAAAACTCAAATAATTTGATTAAAAATGGGCAGAGAAACTGAATATACATTTTATGAAATGTCAACAGATACATAAAAAGATACTCAGCATCACTAAGTATCGGAGAAATGCAAACCATAACCACAATGAAATATCACTTCAGACCTGGTAGAATGACTATTATCAATAAGAAAAGCTACATCCAATGTTCACAAGGATGTAGAAAAAGGGATCATTTGTGCATTGTTGCCTGGTAAACATGTGTCATCAAATGAATAGTTTCAGTGTAAAATATAATTTTTAATAAAACTATGAATTTAAATGAAGCTTAAAAATCCCTGTACATATTCTGATTATTTTTCTAGGAAAATTTATACTAATCCTTTTCTTTGCTATGTTTCTCATATAATTCATCTCACCACTGACAGGCTATCTATCCAAAAAGTAGAACTTACAAATTATCCTTTTGGAGCAGACACATAATGGAGCATGATGATATTTTACTGGCCACTATTATGTATATGTACACTCAGCAAACACCTACCTGATGTAGTTTCTACATTCTCAAAAAGCCAAACTGCTACAGTTAATCTCAATTGCTATATTGACATTCTGTCCTCATTTCTTGCTCTAATCATCATCCTGTAAGACTAATTATTTTGTCACTGAATACGTGAAGAGAGATACAAGAATTATATTGAGACTTTAACACATTTAGCCATTAGCAACAATGGGTGTACTTTCCTGAATTAGTTGATTATGAAGGGGTCAGGACCTGAATTAATGTAAGACTGACCAGTGCAATGACTATGGCAGTTCGTTATAACCCAGAAATTGCTGACTTGCATGAACACCAGGACAGAGGTCAGAGTGAGGACACTGAGTTCTTCAAGTTGGATCCAGGAATGCTGGAAGGGAGGTGAGAGGGCACTGAAAACAAACTTGGCCTATGTCAAAATTTTGCCTACAGGTGTAATGTACCACTGTAAATATCTCCATCACTGTGTTGTACCTGTCACACCTGTCATTGTGGCTAATCATTATTACAGTCTATATCTTTTTGTGTGTGAGAGAAATCTGGTTGCTGCTAACTGCCTATTTCTATGCTCTTTAAAAATCTCCTTGCATTTCCTTCTTCATCTCTGATTTTGGTCTTTAATTACCCTTCTGTAACTCCTCTGCTTAAATGCATTAACACTTGACTTTATAATTGACTTCTATCTCCTCTCATTTCTCCCTTGTTGATATCCCACTTAAAATTAAATATCTGTTGGCATGTGTGATTTCTCCCTACTTAAAAAAGAAAAAAATAATATTCTAATGGTAAATGTAAAATTTTAAGAGAAATACAAATATCAGTAATCAATGGAAAGAACCATGTGATTGCTGGGTATCAAGTATAAAATAATTGACTGTGTAACTGAAAAGACAGATAGATTTACATAATTTTATATAGATATGTTTGTTTTCTAACTAACTCAAATGTGCCAATCCTGATATGAAAATTCCATTGGAACAAACTAGCCATAAATAATAATTAGAACATGAGTATCATCACATCTGATCATGTTATTCTAGTCCTGATCATTTTAGAATATCGAGAAATATTTTGTTCACAAAATTTATATTTTACCTGTTCAATTTTTATTTAAAGACATGTCAAGAAAACTTATTTTCCTTTTCTAGCATTAAGAGTAAATTTTAAATAGGACTCATAATGTGCGGTAAAAATACCGCATAAGTGTGACCGTACAACTCCTCACAACAAAAGGCTATGTATGAATCACCCTAGCTGGTTTGGCTCAGTGGATAGCGGCTTGGCCTGTGTACTGAAGTGTAGCAGGTTTGATTCTGGTCAAGGAAAAATGCCCAGCTTGCAGGCTTAATGCCCAGTGTGGGGCATGCAGGAGGCAACCAATCAATGATTCTCTCTCATCATTGATGTTTCTATCTCTCTCTCTCTCCCTTCTTCTCTGAAATCAATAAAAATATATTTTTAAAAAGTCTATGAGTGGTACATCTACACATTGGAATACTACATTGCAGTAAAAGAGTTTCTACCATTTGCCACAACATGGATGGAGATGGAGAGCATTATACTAAGCGAAATAAGCCAGGCAGAGAAAGATAAATATCATATGATCTCACTCATTTGTGTAATATAATGAACAGAATAGGCTGAGGAACAAGAACAGACCCAGAGACTGAGAAGTGTTGATCATAATGTCATACCTCAGAGAAGGTAGGGGAGGTTGGGGGTAAGGTATAGAGATCAACCAAGGGACATGTGTGCATACATATGAGCCTAATCAATAGACACAGATAACAGAGGGGTGGGGGTATACGTGGAAGGAGGGGTGTTATGGGGAAATAAGGACACATATGTAAAAAGAAAAATTAAAAACAGAAGTCTATGAGTTATACTTGATTTTCCCCTCACCTTCATATTCAACCCACTAGCAAGTGCTTTGACATTACTTCTTTAAATTTTAAATCTACCAATTTATGTCTAATTATAGTGCTACCACCTTAGGCCAAAATATCATTATCTCATTTCTGATGTTCTATAGTAACTGGTTAGTTTATTTTTGTTTTACTCCTTCCATGCATTATGTGTCTCCAAACTCCTAATTCACTTAGGCAGTCTTAACATTTCTCTTGAAGTTTTGTGAGGTCTATGGGCCATATCACAGAATAATTAATTCTAAAAATAAAGTATTTTGAATTACACGAAAAACAATTACATTTAAATATCCCCAAATTATTTGTAAATCAGTTCAGGTCAATGTCCTATTCACAGAATTCTGATTGAATTAAAATAAAAACCTAAAGTACTTATCATGACCAATTAGTTTCAACTCCCTATCTCTCCAATATCTACCATCTAGTCCCTTGCTTACCAGTCTCAAGCTAAATAACTTTTATTTTCCATAAATACTTAAACTATTTTTGTAATTATGGTATTTCAACTCAATGTTTCCTATTTCTGTCTTATATGCCATCTGAAATCTGTTACCAATAAGTACTTCTTTTAATGATATACTTGGTTTCCATAAAACACTGGTTTGTAAAGTGTTGGTTGTAATTTTATTGATCACGTTGGTAACAATACATTTAAAATAGTTATTGCTTTCAAAAGTTGAAAACTTTATTCCAAGTACCTTTAGATTTTTTTAAATTGTGATATTTTAATACCATATGTCATACAGTTGGATATGATAAAAAAGCAATATAGTTAGTTTCTTGAAAAGAGTTACTGAAAAATCTAAATAGAAGAGAATGAAGTTTTTTATTAGTCATTAGAAATTGCTTTATTTATAGTCATCAAAATATAAAATCATAGACATACTAATAGCCATGTTTTTAGTATGTGTGGGAAACCCTTAAACTTTAATATTACTTTGTGGTAAAATCAAGTATATAATAAGCAAGTTTATCCTTTAGTGTGTGCTCTGGTTGAAATTATAAATTCATGAAAATATATCATTATTTAATTGGCTAAGCTCAACAGTACGTACTAATCATCAATGTCAGTGCACATCATAACATGTGATTGAATGGCCATAGCATATCATTAGCATATTACGCTTTGATTGGTTGAACAGCTGACCAGACATTTAGCATATTAGGCTTTTATTATATAGTACTAGAGGCCTAATGCACAAAATTTGTGCATGGGGGAGTTCCCTGAGTCAACCTTGCCTCCTCTCACAGTCCTGGAGCCCTCATGGGATGTCCTCCTGATGGCTTAGGCCTGCTCCCTGCAGGCCTAAGCTTTCAGTAAGCCTCTCTCTGCAGGAGGCAATCTGGCTGATCAGGGGAAACCACCGCCCCATCACCCCACTGCTGCAGCCACTGCCTGCTGCTACAGCCGCCAAGGTTTTTTTTTGTCAACACAATCTCCAGTCCCTTCACCACAAAAAAAATGACAACTTTCTTTAGGCATTTTCAAGATATCTTTTTCATAAGCTATGACTTCTTTCTTTATTTCTCCTTTTTTCTTTCCTCTTTCTTTCTTTCTTTCTTTCTTTCTTTCTTTCTTTCTTTCTTTCTTTCTTTCTTTCTTTCTTTCTTTCTTTCTTTCTTTCTCTCTTTCCTTCATCCTCACCTGAGGATATTTTTCCATTGATTCTTAGAGAGTGTGGAATAGAGAGGGAAAGATAGAGTTATGAGAGGGACACTTCAATTGGATGCATCCTGCAGGAGCCCTGACCTGGGGGCCAGCCAGGGAGAAACCCGCAACCTAGGTACATGCCCTTGATCAGAATCAAACCTGGACCCTGTGGTCAGTAGTCCGAGGCTCTCTCCACTGAGCCAAAGCAGCTAGGGCAAAATGTGTCATTTCTTAGACCCTCCAGCAGTGGATCTTCATTTTTTACTCCAGGAGTGAAGTGGAAAAACCCTTGATCACCTTCTTGGATTCTTATTGCCCAAGTTACCAAGAACACTGTGAGTGGCATACTGTGAGCTTAGCCGATGAGTGGTCAGAAAAGGTGTTTCCTCTGCAGCTCAGGCACAGAGGTGGGACCTGCCCTTGGCCGTGAGTGGGTCCTATCTTTCTTCTTCTCCTTCTCCCTCTCCCTTGTCCTCTCCCTCCAGTCCACTTTCTAAAAATCAGTGAAAAAATGTCCTCTGGTGAGTATTAAAAAATAAAACAAAACACAGAATAACAGGCCTCCTACTTGGAGACACTGAATATGTAGTCTGAAAGAGAGAATTCTTGGTTCTGTGAAGATTCCTACATGGACTTTTTAATAATATTTGGAAAATTAGCCTGAGCCATACCAATGATTCAAGCTTGTCTTTTTTATGTTCCAGGGAAGACTAAAATGATCTTTTGTTTTATTGTGTCAAAACAAAATTTTGCATGTGTTAAATACATAATTCTTATTCAAATACATAATAGCAGATGCAAAAGTTCTGTTTACTCAGTGAAGGGACTGGCAGGATGATAATGCTGTTCAAAGGAGGTTGCCAAAGATGAAAGCCTGAAGTAAAACTGCTAATTTAGAGACAGTCTGGCTAATGTCCTATAGGACAATAAAACCATCACTTTTTGAATCAGTTTGTCTTCTACACAGAAATTAGTTGCATCTTTAAAAGCCTAAATATTATTTTCGTTTTCCCACTTTGCTGATCATTATTTATAAACTTCCAGGGCTGTAAAATGTTAAAATATATGGAGCTTATTTAATTGTAAATAGTGTGTCAGAGTTATGTGTTCCATAGAAAACGAAATGATCATTCTGTGGGCCTCTAGAGACCCAAGTAGAGTGAAAGGACTCGCTGTCAACACTTCACTCTGGGCCTGCGCTCTGGAGGCTGCAGTCTGCTAGCCTGTCCCTGTCCGTGTCTGCACCAGCTCTTGGGGGCCAGCCCAAGCTGTGGCATGGCAGCTCCGACTGGCCCCCCGTTTCTGTTTTCATCTTTGCTCTGGGCCTCACCTGCATGGGCAACCTCCTCCTGTCCAGTCAAGTCTGTTACGGCATCCTAGCTTAATTTGCATATTACCTCTCTCTCTCTCTCTCTTTCTCTCTCTCTCTCTCTCTACATATATATATATATACAGATTTTTAAAATATATATATGTGCAGATTGGCCATCACTCCAACGCACAAGAGGGCTGCCCCCATGTGGTCAAAGATACTGCCTCCATGTGGACACAAGACGGCCACCACAAGATAGCCAGCAGGGGAGGACAGTGGGAGGTTCCAGGCCTGCAAGGGAGAGCAGTTGAGGGTGATCAAGCCTGCAGGGGAGAGCAGTTAGGAGTGACCAGGCTGGCAGAGGAGAGAAGTTGGGGGCAAACAGGCTGGCAGGAGAGCAGTTAGACATCAATTAGGCTGGCAGGGTAGTGGTTAGGGAGTGATCACCCTGGCAAGCAGAAGTGGTTAGGGGCAATCAGGGAGGCAGTCAGGCAAGCAGTTTGGAGCCAGCAGTCCTGATTTGTGAGAAGGATGTCCGACTGCCCATTTAGGCCCGATCCTACTGGGATGGGGCCTAAACGGGCAGTCAGACATCCCTCAAGGGGTCCCAGATTGAAGAGGGTGCAGGGTGGGCTGAGGGACAACCCCCCATCCCTCCTTCCATGCATGAATTTCATGCACCAGTCCTCTAGTCTTGTGTGTGTGTGTGTGTGTGTGTGTGTGTGTGTATAATTTAGCTCAGGTAAAATGACATTAATATGTGAAATTCAACATTTTCTTGTGTTTATCAGTCCTGCATTAGTAATTTACAAAGATGTTTAAGAAAATCTCTATATTTGCTAAAGAGGCATTGGGTTATATAACTAAAAGTAAACTGTGTTGGTTTTATGTGCTAGGGAGAGAGGCAGGATAGGAGCTAGTTTTATTTTTGAAAGGTCCTGGTCACAACATGTAGTGATTTTTTAATGTGTGTGTTATCAAAGCAGAGTTGATAATCAGAATTTAAACAATTTGAAAACTAATGAAATATTTCAGGGCTGAATCTATGCACTACCAAGCAGACTCTGAAATTTCATAGCGTAGGTTTTTAAAATTAGGAGATTATTGGAAATACTCTGTATATATTTTTAATAGCATTTTATTTTGTGATTATATCCCCAGGATTCTAAAATTTGGCTGTTTTCACACAATTCGTTGAAATCCTCAAAAAGTTATAAATAAATAAATTTATAATAATAAAAACATAGTATACTAATTAGACTGGACAGCAAAATGACCTTTGGAATATCATTCTTTGCTCTTTCTTCTCTTTTTTGAGGAACCCAGTGACACAAATGTTAGATCTTTTGTTGTAATTTTATAGATCCCTGTGTCTCTGCTTGTTCCTGTATTTTATCTTTGTTGTTCAGATTGGGTAAATTCCTTTGTTGTATTTTACAATTTACTTATTATTTATTTTGTTATCTCTATTCTGGCATTGAATCCATCTTTTAAGGTTTTTTATTTTATTTGTTTTACTGTTCATTATTTAAATTGATTCTTTTTTATATCATCTACTTCCTTGCTGAGACTTCTATTCCCTCATTTCTTTCAAGAAGTTTCATAGTTGCTTGTTGAATCATTTTTATGATATCTACTTAAAAAACTTGAACAGATAATTCTAACCTTGTTGTCTTAGTGTTTATATATAATTGATGGGTTGTATTTTTATATGACTCCTTGTTACAGCTGGTAAGTAGGCAAGCTTAGGCTGCCTCTTTGGTCTTTGGTGGTATGGCTAAGAAGTCTAGGTACAGTTTTTCTCTTCTCTGGTGGTTAGCTAGCTAGGACAGTTCTTCCTGAAAGTTTTCTGTCTTTCTACACTGGGTTGTCTCTTCCCAGGTCCATTGGCTTTAAAAAACACACAAAACAAACTTGTGCTCAATTCTGTGTTTCTAGTTTCTTCTTTCATTTTTTTTTTTTTTTGAGACATAAGATCCTTAGCTGATTGCTGACTTCTTTCCATATGCCTGTGTCTATATATTCATCTTATATGTAACATCCAGAAGTTTAATTTGTATTTAGAGGTCAGGTAGACAAAAGTATATCTGTTCCTTCTTTTTGGAAATGAAAACCCTAATTCTATTGTTTTTAACTTTTGATGTCTGTTCCTAATTTCTAAGAATTCTTTTAGACTTTCTGTATATTGTTTTATTTGAGCATCACTGATCTTGTGTAGTTATATATTTATTTATAATTTTGTTTTCCTTTCTCTTAGCTCTATTTAGTTAGAATATCATTGTTTTGTTCTTTCTTTTATCTTAGAACTATTCTGCAGACAATTGATTATCCTTGTCTGTGTACTTTCATTTATGTTTCCATTAAAAGCTAATTAGAAGTTCTAATAGAGTGCAAAGGGCTTGTTAGCTGATTGGATTAAACACAGCGTGATCAGGCAGGGACTCATATATTTTTCTAGAGTCCTCTAAATACAATGATTTGTAATTTTCCTGTTTGGTCATATGACACAGAAGTAGTTGGGCTATTATATTAGGAAAATTTACAGGTAAGAATATAAAGAGAAAAAGAGAGAGAAAGGAGGGGAGGCAAAATATATATTTGGAGAACAATGTGAATATGTTTATTTGTTAATTCAGATTAAAATAAAAACAAAATGATAAAAATGATTAGAGAAGAGGAAATTATAGAAAGTAGAGAGCATTCATGGAAAAGAAAGGCAAAATAAGTTATATTTTTTATTATCATAATGGACCAATAACAAGAAATATAGATATAGTAGAAATGTACAGATAATAATTATTAATTCTATTAAATAAGAAAATAATGAAAATAAATCCAATCCACATAAATTAGAAATAAATATATTAATATAAAAATAAACAATATATTCCTTTTTATCAAAATTAAAATGTGTGATGCATGGATATTATTTTATTTTTTAATAGTTTTTTGGACAATAACTATCGTATGGGTTGGAATATAATGCATTTACATTTAATTAAATATACTAGTCACCTTTTGGTTGAACAGAAATCATATATTGGATACATTAGTGATTGTGTCTGTTTATCAAGAGTCCATGTATTTAAAGAAAAATCACTTTAGAATTTAGGTATCTAGAAAAATAATTTATTTAGTTTGAATCTAATTTTTAGTATACATTTATTTATTTTTAACAGTTTTAGGTCCACAGCAAAATTAAGCCGAACTGTCATATACCTCCTGACTTCACCTATTCAGAGCCTCCCCCATTAGCAGCATGCTACACTCAAGTGGACTTTAGCCATAATTGATGAGCCTACACTGGCTTATCATTAACTCCCAAAGTCTATAGTTCCCATTAGAGTTCATGCTTCATATTGTACATTTTGTGGGTTTTGACATGCTTATAACAAGTTATATCCAACTTTACACCATACTGTAATATCACACAGAGTATTTTCACTGCTCTAAAAGTACTCTGGGTTCTGCCTATTCATCCCTACCTCCCTCTCAGCCTGGAAACCACCACTATAACTGTTTCCATAGTTTTGTCTTTTCCGGAAAGTCATATAGCTGAAATCATATAGTTTCTTTCACTTAATATTATATATTTAAGGTGCCTCCATATTTTTTTCACAGATTGGTATTTCACTTTTTTAACACTGAATAAATTCCATTCTCTGTATGCACTACAGTTTGTTTATCCATTCACTTATTGAAGGGGATATTGGTCACTTTTAAGTTTTGAAAATCCTATATAATAAAAGCTTAATATACCAAGTGTCCAGTCATCTGGTTAGCCATTCAACCAATCGAAGTATAATATGATAAAGATATGTTAAGTCTGCTCAACCACTTGTTATGGTGTGTGGTGACCACCAGGGGGCAGACAGTTTACTGGTAGGTTAGCTTGCTGCTGGGTTATGGCAGATTGAGCCTGAGCAAGACTGGCTGGACACTCCTTGGAGCCCTCCTGCAGTCCCTCCCTGGCTGGCCAACCTCCTGCATCCTTCCCCAGTCCTGATTGTGCACCAGTGGGGTCCCTCAGCCTGGCCTGCCCCCTCTTGCAATCCATGCTGAGGGACCCTCCCTGCCTGAGTGTGCAAATTTCATGCACTGGGCCTCTAGTTATGAATAAAGCTACTATAAATATCGCATGCAGGTTTTTGTATCTACATGTTTCTGATTCACTTGAATAAATACCAAGGTGCCAGATTGCTGAATCATGTGGTAAAATATGTTTTATTTTGTAAGAAAATGCCTAAATGGTTGCACTATTTTGCATTCCCATCAACAATGTATGCTAGTTCCTGTTGCTACATACCCCTATTATCACTTGGTGTTATAATATTTCAATTTGTAGCCTTTCTATTGCTGGGTATATGTATCTAAGTGTTGTTTTAATTTGTTATTCCTAAATCACATATGATGCTGAGCATCTTTTCATTTGTTTACTTGCTATCTGTATATATTCTTTGGTCAGGTATCTGTTCAGATCTTTTGACCATTTTTTAAATAGAGGTCTTCATTTACTAAGTATTTATTTTAATAGCTATTTTTATATTTTGGGTAATAGTATTTTATTAGACTAGGGACCCAGTGCATGAAATTCGTGCACTGAGGGTGGGTGATCCCTCAACCCAACCTACCCCCTCTCACATACTGGGAGCCCTCAGGGGATGTCCAACTGATGGCTCATGCCCAGCCTGCACAAAGCCTAAAGCCTTGGGCACCCAGCCATCGCCCTGCTCAGCTCAGCCCCAGCTGCCTGCGACCACCCGGCCCCGGGGGCTGGGCACTCACCGCCACTTCCGCTCACAGTGCCCTGGGGCCAGACGCTCCCTACAGCAGCCACAACCACAGCTGCTGCTGCCACCACTTCCCCCACAGCGCCCAGGGGCTGGGTGCTCGCCTCCACCACAGTTTCATCTCCACCCCTGGCCTGGTGCTTGCACAACTTGGCCCCACCCTTGCTCCTGACTGGCTGGTAGCATAGCCAATCAGGAGCCAAGGTATGATCAAATTTGCATGTTTCTCTTTAATATATAGGATATGTCTTTCACAAATATTTTCTTCCTTTTGTGCTTTGTCTTCTCATTCTCTTAACAATGTATTTCACACAGTAGAAGTTTCTAATTTTAATGAAGCCCAACTCAATTATTTCTTTTATCACCAAACCTAAAATCATCTGTACATTTTAAAACATATTTGTGAGGCAAATTGATAATATATATCAACAGGTAATTTTTTAATTGGCTTCTCACAGTCCAATCAAAGATTGACTCATAACAGTGATATTTTACAGAAAGTGAATGGTTACATAATATTTTTAGATTAGTTACAAAAATAAAGGAATTATTGGTTAAATGCCACTTAGCTTTTTGGGTGATGGAGAAGGTACTTCCTTATGTAACTGGTTGCCAGTTAGGTTTTAACTCCATGTTTTTGAATATATATCCCTCCCCCAAACACACATACACACACACACACACACACACACACACACACACACACACACACATTTTTTTTTAATTTAGAACTGATTTTCTTCCTTTGATAATTGTGAATCTTGCTTCCTTTTGGAGAAAGAAAGAAATAATTTTTTCTCTTTTGTTCTTTGTACTTCTTGACAGCATACAGGCTATACACTGTCTTTCAGTTACTTTCTATTATTTTATAGTACTTTCATACTACTTCATATATGTAATTATTTTCTCATTTTCCAGATACAGATTTCTTCAGAGTAGTGCAAGAAAACTATATTTTACTAATTTTTGCATTTTGTTGCAGCCATCACTGAGTTAAGTAAGATGTGACATTTGAGCATGGTATAACCAGCAGGCGGTGGGTTCCCTGCAGGGAAAGACAGGATGGAGGGAAGGCTGACTTCTGCATGTCTCACCAAGGCCACTACTGTAAAGGCTTATCAAAAGGTAAGGAGAAACAGAGTATATAGAACTGAAACAATTGTTTCCTCTGGTAGAGATCACTGAAAATGAGTACTTGTTATGTGGTAATTGTGGAGCAATGAATGCTCTCTGTGAAGACTTGATTTTAAGAAGAATAACATGAATCTAGAGAGGTAGTCAGGATGGTAAGTATTCAAATAAACTTCAGGTAATGTGTTTGGGAAAATATCCTCCAACCAATAAGAAAGTTTAAAAACTTATTAATCAAGAAATGTAAATATCTGATTAATATTAATATATCTAATTAATCATCAGATTTCCTAATATCAAATAATTTCATTCAACTGTCAGAAAAATAGATGTTTCAATGACATGTTAGTCTTTCATAAAATGCTATGTAATAAAAGGGTAATATGCAAGTAGACTGAACAGTGGAACAACTGATGGCTGTGATGCGCACTGTACAGGCAGGCAGGTGAATAGTTAGTGTCGATCAGGCAGGCAGTCAAGCAGAGTGGTTACGGGTGATCAGGCAGTCAGGCCAGTGGTTAGGGGCAAGCACGCAGGTGAGTTGTTAGGAGCCAGTGGTTCTAGATTGTGAGAGGGATGTCCAATAGCAGTCAGATATCCTTGGAGGGGTCCCAGATTGCGAGAGTGCTGGGCTGAGGGGTCCCCCTACACCATGCACAAATTTCATGCACAGGGCCTCTAGTATTTTATAAAAAGTTTTCCTGGAGTCTCTAAAATTATCTAAATTACCAAAATATATTATAAGTATTTTCAATATTATAATTTAACAAAAGCAAATTATTTCTTTTCAAATATTGATAGATTTGGTCTTAGATTAAACTTTGGATTTCTATTATAAGACTTTCATATCTCAGGAGTGTCTAAACCTTTTGTATAAGGAGAAGGTTGTTATAGAATAACAATTATTTTGCTGCCCATCTGGACTTAAATATCTCTAATAAATAATTTAATCTAGAAAACATTAAGCCTGGAAGATGATATTTCCAATTTAATTTATTTTGTGTGATCATTATGGATTACTAGGTGTTTTTAAAATACATTTTTATTTATTTCCGAAAGGAAGGGAGAGGGAGAGAGAGATAGAAACATCAATGATGAGAGAGAATCATTGATTGGCTGCTTCCTGCATGCCCCCTACTAGGGATTTAACCTGCAAGTGGGCATGCCCTTGACCAGAATTGAATTAGGGACCCTTCAGTCGGTAAGCTAATGTACTATCCACTGAGCCAAACTGGCTAGGGCATGAATTATCAGGTTTTGCTATACAATTTTATTTACAAGGAGCTTTCTTATTAGAGTCATGGGTGTGTCTTCTAATCACTGTTGTAAGGATTCTAAGAATTCACTGTTTATAAATAACATCTAGTTAAATCTGTTTTTGTTTTTTTTTGCATCCATGCTATTCAAACAGTTTTGTTTGCAAAATTGCTTTTTTGAACTTCAAGCCTGAGTGCCTTTTTCCCAATGCAAGTTTAATATTTAAGGTTTTGGTCATTGACAATAAGAAGCTTCCTAGCCAAGCCAAATTCTATCACATTTTTCATTTCATTTCCTAATTTGCCTTCTGCATATAGTTAACATGTAGCAGTTATTTATTATATGTAGTTTTTATTGATAAAATATACTAGTAGAATTTTTTAAATTTTAACTGTCTATGAATCCTTTCAAAATAGGTAACTTAGAATGCTAGCTTTAGCACCTTTTAATTCTATTTATAGATATTTATTTAAATAAAGCAACAATACCATAGAACAACACTTATGATATTACAACTCTGTGTGATGTATGACTTATCAGTTCATTATATAAATATATGCTATTTTTTTCAGTATTCACTCACTCATTAATTTATAAAACATTTATCTTGATAAAGCAATTTATAAACTGAGGAATAGACTTTTAAAAAGAGGAAGAAATATTCAAAAATTTTATTATGTTTTAACTTGAAACACACAAAGTGCTCCTTTGTAATCAAGGGACAGTGAGGGAAAGGACAATTAGTTAATAAATATATAACCTGATTTACTGCCAGACAAAATAATTCAGAAGTAGAGCAAAAATAATGTTTATGTACTTACATCTGGTAATTGTTTTGTTTTTCATGTGAAGGAAGAACTAAAAAATACCAAAAGTATATGGTGAGGCCACTATTAAATAAGCAACAGGACTGTGATGGTTAATTTTGTGTGCCAAATTGGCTGGGCCACTAGATACCAAGTGTTTTTAGATGACGTTACATTTCAATTTTTAAATTGACTAAAGCAGGGGAAGATGGAAGATGGTGACGAGCAGGAAGGCAGGGAGGGAGGGAGTGTGAGAGAGTGAGGGACCCATAGGACAGAGTGTAGACGTGTGGTGTGTGTGCAGGAGTTAGGGACAGTTAGACTCTGCAGGTCCCCCAAGGGGCTGCCAAAATGGGCATTCCTGGACAGTGGGGCCCCGTGAACAAGGTGGATACTCCTGGGGCGCTGACAGACACGGCCCGAGACCATGCCATCTTGAGAAGCGGAGCTGCCTTGGACTGGTATCCTGCTCTCACCCAGTCACATGTCAGACACAGGCCGGCGTCCTACAGCCGCTGGGGACAGAGAACCGCAGCCACAGCTTCAAACCGACAGACCACAGGTGTCCAGACTGCCCGGCAGCAGATTTCTGTGAGTCAAGGAGCCTATTCGAATCCCTCCCTGCAGGATTGCAGGTAGCTCCATAGCAACCAATAGACCCGCCCCTCGCTGGAGCACAACTCCCCTGGCCCCTACCGGAAACCGTGTGTGCTTGGAGCTTGAGAACTCGGTTTCCCAGCTACCCCAAGGGGAATTTGAGTTTTAGAACATGCTGCCTGCTCACACGCATGCCTGTGGTCAAAACTTCCAGATGGGGAATCAGAGTTTGGAGCTTGAGAACTCACTCAGGGGCTTCAGGACTGCTAAGGGAATTCGAGAAACTGGAGGTTGCTTCCTGCAATGCAATCGCAAGCTGGTGACAAAACCCGCAGGGCGGCAGTGCCACCTGACTTGGTTACAGGGCAAACACACACAGAAGTCAGTTTTCCACAGTGCAGGCACACCACAGAGCTATTGTGCAACCCAGTCCCCCATGGTGATCGGGACCCAGATTCTCGAGGCAAGAGGCAGCACTGAGCACCACTGACTTTGTTTCTTACCTTATGTGCCTGGGATCCCTGACTCACAGCGCATTCACACTAAGCGCCAGAGACTCCAATTCTTGGTGCATGCACACATGGGGACCCTGATTCTCAAGGAGAAACTACGTGAGGCAACAGACTATGATACTTGATTCTTGGCACCATTTTCAACACATGCCTAGAGTGTGGTGCAGGCGGGGTCCTTGATTCTAGGTGTGCACACCAGACCACACATAATGCTGGGAACACTGACTCTGGGCAAGCCTGGTTCCCACAAACCCACAGCAGTCACACGCCCAAGTGTCAGAGCACTTCAGTGACACTCAGGATGGTGCAAAGTCCCCACGGCCCATGGCCCAGGTCCATGCAACTCAAGTGTGAACCTTCTGGTGATCGTCAGAATGGGTATATGACACAATACCCACAGGAAAGAAAATGAGGAGTCTCAAAGAAAGGAAATTAGTGAAATTGAAGCTTGCAACATGGCAGAAAAAGAATTCAGAGTAATGGTCGTGGAATTTATACATCAGATGGATGAGAAAATCGACAACCTATGCAAGAATCAGGAAGAAATGAAAAATGATATAGCTACAATCAAAAACACCATGGAGGGTTTCAACCGTAGACTAGAAGAAGCAGAGGACCAAATTAGTGAGTTAGAATATCAGGTATAGAAACAAGCTCAAACTAGATGGTAATTTGAGAAAACAAATTAAAAAGCAGGAGGAAAGCCTAAAGGAGCTTTTAGACAATATGAAATGAAATAACTTATGTATTATAGGGCTGCCCAAAGGACAAGAAGAGCAGCAAGAATTAGAAAATCTATTTGAAGAAATAATGACCAAAAACTTCCTGGATATGGGGAAGAAAAAAATTACATAAGTACAGACAATCCCAAGCAGGATCAACCCCAAAAGACCCATACCAAGACACATCATATTTTCAATGGCAAATATTAACGACAAAGAGAGAATCTTAAAGGCAGCAAGAGAGAGACAAAGAGTTACCTACAAAGGAACCCCCATCAGATTATCAAATGATTTCTCAACAGAAACACATTAAGCTAGAAGGGAATAGAAGGAGGTATACAAAGTGTTGCAAAGCAAAGGACTGAATCAAATAATACTCTATCCAGCAAGACTATCAATCAAAATTGAAGGGGAAATCGGGAGCTTCACAGACAAAAAAAAAGGGGGGGGGGCGCTAAGGGAGTTTATTGCCAGGAACCAGCCATTACCTCACCAATAGAAAGGTGTGGACAAGGAATCCAAAAGGCTTAGTCAACCCTGAAGCTCTGAAAGGTCAGAGCTAAACCACTCCCTATCTAATTGAGATAAAGGTGGCAAGAGCAACTTCCCCACCAGATAATCGTGTAAATCCTTCCTGACAAGATAGTCTGCTTATTTCCTGCCTAAAGGCAATGGGTGTATTCCCAGAATCTAAATAAAAGGAATGGCAAGGCCAAGGCAAGGGGTAGTCCTTCCACTAGAGATAGGCTGCCACCTGGCCCCCCATTTTTCCAAATTAATGTTTTTCTGAGTCTTTGTTCATTTGCGTGTGGACTTCTCCAGAACCTGAACCCTGAATTGGAACCCTGAACATGTGGGAAGTGAAAAGGATTCCAACAGTTTATCATCACCAAACCAGCAATGCAAGAAATGCTAAAGGGAATACTATAAAAAGAAGAAATAAACAAGTAAGAAGAAACGCAGACACAAAAATAGATATGACTATATACAAATACCTTTCAGTAATAATTTTAAACATAAACGGACTAAATGCCCCAACCAAAAGACATCGGATGGCTGAATGGACAAACATACACAACCCATATACATGCTGTGTACAAGAGAGCCACCTCAGAACAAGAGACTCACATAGATTGAAAGTGAAGGGATGGAAAAATATCTTTCAGGCAAATAAAAAAAAAAAAGCTGGGGCAGCAATACTTATATCTGACAAAATAGACCTCAAAGTAAATGCCATAACAAGAGATAAGGAAGGCCACTTTATAATGCTAAAAGGATCAATACAACAAGAGGATGTAACCCTGATAAACATATATGCACCCAACGCCGGCTCACCCAAATACACAATAAAACTCCTAGAAGATATCAAGGGAGAGTTCAACAATAATACAATCATTGTAGGGGACTTTAATACACAACTGCCATCACTGGATAAATCCTCTAGACAAAAATTCAGCAAAAACATAGCAATCCTAAATGACTCATTAGAACAGATGGACTTAACTGACATCTTCAGAAGAGTTCACCCAAAAGCCACGGAATATATGTTCTTCCCAAGTGCACATAGGACATTTTCAGAAATAGACCACATATTGGGTCACATGCAAAGTCTCCCAAAATTCAAGAATATTGAAATCATAGCAAGCATCTTCTCAGACCAAAATGCCATAAAATTAGAAATAAACTACAATAAAAATAATTTAAAAATCTCAAACACCTGGAAACTGAATAGCATGCTATTAAACAATGACTGGGTTATCACTGAGATCAAAGAAGAAATTAAAATCATCTTGGAAACTAATGAAAAAAAACACAAATAACAATTCAAAATCTATGGGACACAATGAAAGCAGTCTTCAGAGGGAAGTTTATAGCTCTAAAAGCCTACCTCAAAAATCAGGAAAAAATGGTAGTAAATAATTTAACTCTACAACTAAAGAATTAGAAAGAGAGCAACAAGAAAATCCCAGAGTGAGCAAAAAGAAGGAGATAATAAAGATTAGAGCAGAAATAAATGACATAGAGACCAAAAAAACAAAAAAACAAAAAAACAAAAGATCAATGAAACCAAGAGCTGGTTCTTCGAAAGGATAAACAAGATTGATAAACCTCTAGCCAGGCTCACCAAGAAGCGAAGAGAGAGGACTCAAATAAACAAAATAAGAAATGAGAGAGGTGAAATAACAACAGACCCCACAGAAATACAAAGGATTGTTAAAAAATACTATGAATAACTCTACTGAAACAAACTAGACAACCTAGAGGAAAAGGACATATTTCTAGAAAAATACAACATTCTAATCTTGATAGGAAAGATTCTAAAAATCTCAATAGGCCAATAACTATGAAAGAAATTAAAGCAGTCATCAAAAAGCTCCCAGCAAACAAAGGCCCAGGGCCAGACAGCTTCACTGGGGAGTTTTATCAAACATTCAAGGAAGAACTTAAAACTATCCTCCTCAGACTACTCCAAAAAAATTCAAGAGGAAGGAATACTCCCTAGATCATTCTATGAAGCCAGCCTCACCCTAATACCAAAACCAGATAAAGACAACACAATGAAAGAGAGTTATAGGCCAATATCCCTCATGAACATAGATGCCAAAATCCTCAACAAAATTCTAGCAAATAGAATCTAGCAGTATATCAGAAAGATCATACACCATAACCAAGTAGGATTTATCCCAGGAATGCCAGGATGGTTCAATATCCACAAATCAATAAGTGTGATACATCACATAAATAAATTGAGAGATAAAAATCACATAATCATGTCAATTGACACAGAAAAAGCATTTGACAAAATCCAAAACCCCTTCTTGATCAAAACAATCAACAAGGTGGGAATAGAAGGATCATATTTCAACATAATAAAATTCATATATGACAAACCCACAGTCAATATCATACTCAATGGGCAAAAACTAAAACCATTTCCCCTAAGAACAGGAACAAGACAGGGATGCCACTCTCACCACTGCTGTTAGACATAGTACTAGAAGTACTAGGCATTGCTATCAGACAAGAAGAAGAAATAAAAGGCATCCAAATTGGAAAAGAAGAAGTAAAAATGTCTTTATTTGCAGAGGACATGATAATGTACATAGAAAACCCTAAAGACTCCATCAAAAAATTATTAGACTTAATAAATGAATTTGGCAATGTAGCAGGATATAATATTAATACCAACAAATCTATGGCATTCCTTTACACCAATAGCGAACTTATAGAAAGAGAGACTAAAAAAGAAATCCCATTTACCATCCCACAAAAAAAATTAAGATACCCAGAAATAAACTTAACTAAGGAGGTAAAAGATCTATTTGCTGAAAACTACAGGATACTGAAAAAAGAGATAGAGGAAGATATAAATAGATGTAAGAACATACTGTCTTCATGGATTGCTAGAATCAACATAATCAAAATGTTCATACTACCCAAAACAATCTACAGAATCAATGCAATCGCCATTAAAATACCAATGGCTTATTTCACTGACCTGAAATTTTCCAAAAATTCATCTGGAATAAAAAAAAATTTCCCCAAATAGCTGCAGCAATCCTGAGAAAGAAGAACAAAGTAGGTGGGATCTCAATACCAGATTTCAAGCTGTATTACAAACCCACTGTTGTTAAGACAACCTGGTACTGGCACAAGAACAGATATATAGATCAATGGAATAAAATAGAGAACCCAGAAATTGACCTAAACCACTATGTCCAATTAATATTTGACAAAGGAAGCATGAACATAAAATGGAGTCAAGATAGTCTCTTCAACAAATGGTGATGAAAAAACTGGATAGATACATGCAAAAAAAAAAATGGAACTAGACTACCAACATATACCATATACAAAAATAAACTCAAAGTAGATCAAAAACTTAAACATAAGAGGGGAAACCATAAAAATACTAGAGGAATCTACAGGCAGAAAAATCTCAGACATATGCTGAAGGGACTTCTTCACTGATACTGCTCCCAGAGCAATGGAAACTAAAGAGAAAATTACCAAATGGGACTACATCAAAATAAAAAGCTTTTGCACAGCAAAAGAAACCATCAACAAAACAACAAAGAATCCCACTGCATGGGAGAACATATTTGCCAATGTCACCACAGACAAGGATTTAATCTCCAACATTTACAGGGAACTCATACGACTTAACAAAAGGAAGATAAACAATCCAATAAAAAAAATGGACAACTGACCTAAATAGACACTTTTCGAAGGAGGAAAGAAGGAAGGCTAAGAGACATATGAAAACATGCTCAAAGTCACTAATTATCTGAGAAATGCAAATCAAAACAACAATGAGGTATCATCTCATACCTGTCAGAATGGCAATCATCAACAAATCAACAAACGACAAGTGTTGGTGACAAAGAAACTCTTTTGCACTGTTGGTGGGAATGCAGACTGGTGCAGCCACTGTGGAGAACACTATGGAGTTTCCTCAAGAAACTAAAAATGGAACTCCCATTTGACCTAGTGATCCCACTTCTAGGAATATATCTCAAGAAACTAGAAACACGAATCAGAAAGGATATATGCACCCCTATGTTCATTGCAGCACAATTCACCATAGCTAAGATTTGGAAACAGCCTAAGTGCCCATCAGCAGATAATTGGATTAAAAAACTGTGGTATATCTACACAATGGAATACTATGCTATAGTAAAAAAGAAGGAGTTCTTACCATTTGCAACAGCATGGATGGAACTGGAAAGTATTATGCTAAGTGAAATAAGCCAGGCAGAGAAAGACAACTACCACATGATCTCACTCATTTGTGGAATATAATGAACAACATAATTTGATGAACAGGGACAGATCCAGAGGCAGAGAAGCATCGACCAGACTGCTGGACCTCGGAGGGAAAGAAGGGGAGGGTGGGAGAGGAAGGAGGAGAGATCAACCAAAGGAGTTGTATGCATGAATATAAGCCTAACCAAACGACATGAACACCAGGGGGGTGAGGGTATGAGTTGGGGGAAGGTTGGGGTGGTTAATAGAGGGATAAAGACACATATGTAATACCTTAATCAATAAAGAAATTAAAAATAAATTGACTAAAGCAGATTTCCCTTCCTAAGGTGAGTGGGCCTTACACTAGCAGTTGAAGGCTTGAATAGAGCAGGATAGCTGACTCTCCCTCAATAAGAGATAATTCTTTCTTCCTGCCTAATTGTCTTCAACTAGGACATCAGCTTTTTCCTAACTTTGGACACAAACAGAAACATCAGCTCTTCCTGTGTTTTGAGCCTGCAGTCCATCAGCTTTCCTGCTTCTCAAGTTGTCAGGTTCTTACAGGAACTATACCATTAATTCTACTGGATCTGCAGCTTGCCAATTCACCCTGAAGATCTTGGGAATTATCACCCTCCATAATAATATGTGTTTGTATATATATGTGTGCATATATATATATATAATACATGTATATACAATATGTATGTATACATGCATCATATATATCTTATGCTCACACACCATTAGATATGCATGTATGCAATCCTGAGAACTTTGATTTATACAAAGCTATCTTCATCTCTATGCTAGAAACGCAAAGGGAGCTTGCAGAGTTAGCAGAGACCAGGAGCTGGGAACATACAACTGAAGTTGGAAACTTGGTTGGCAGAAGCTGGTCGGAGTTGCTGAACATAAGAAACCAAAGGTGTGGAGAAGACTCAGTCACTGCCAAATATGCTCCCCGATGCAGAGAGTGAGAATATCTGAGTTTCTTCCTTCTTCATGTCCTCTAATAACCCATCTGGACCTCCATTGGCTGAGCAGAGCTGAAAGATAGATAGCAAAAGAATCAGGAAAGGTATTTCCTAGCACCATACAACACAGAAAGTGAGAGGTCGTGAAGATGAACCGCTAACCTATTAAAATGGCAAAGCACTGCTATAGAAGATTTACATTTGCATTGAAATTCATGAGCATAAAGAAAGAAAGAATGCTGAAAACATTTGGAGCTCTTTTCAAAGTACTATACAGTTCAATCTTTTGAATAATATATACCTTGCTATTTTACATTATTTTATAACATATACCCTATACTACCATATTACGTTATAAAGAACCAGGGGAAAATATTGCAGAGTAAAAGCATCTGCAAAGATACATAATGAGTGTGGCTAAATGGGAAAGCAAGTGGCTGTTGAGTAGTGATTAAGTAGCATTAGATGAAGCATGAGATTTTATGCAGGAGTCAGATTATGCAAGTCCACATTAAAGATGATGAAATATATCCAAAACGCAATTGCAAGCTGTTAAAATGTTTTAAGCAGAGAATATGATCATATTTTTCTTTAATGAGATCAATTGTGGTCACCATGTGGGAAATGAATTGGAAGAGTGTGTAATGGTAATCAAAAATCACTCAGGAAGTCATTTCAGGAAAAGGGGATGATGTCTTGGCAAGAGTAAGAAAGAAGAAAGAAGAGGGAAGGTTAGGGGAATGTTTTAGAGGACACAGTAGTAGCCTGAATAATGGTCCTCCAAGCTGTTCATATCCAAATTCCTGAAACCTGCGAATATCATAGTTTACATAGCAAATGATGTGGTTAAATTAAGGATTTTGAGATGAGGACTTATCTAGGATTATCTGAGTGGCCCAACAGAATCATAAGAGTCCTTATAAAGAAAAGAGGGAGGCAGGTGAATCAGAGCCAAAGAAGGAAAGATGAGGATAAAAAAAACAGGAGAGAGAAAAAGAAAGAGAGAAAGAGGAGAGAGAGAGAGAGAGAGAGAGAGAGAGAGAGAGAGAGAGAGAGAGAGAGAGAGGTGAAATGTTACACTGATGTCCTTGAAGGTTCAAGTAGGGGCCACAGGCCAAGAGAGATAAGCAGCCTCTTAAAGCTGAAAAAGGCAAGGATATTAATTCTCCTATGAAGTCTTCAGAGAGAACCTGCTAACACCTCGATTTTAGACCTCCAGAACTGTAACAGAATAAATTACTTTTGTTTTAAACTATTAATTTTAGGGTAATTTGCTATCACACCAATAGGGAACTAATATAGAAACTTGGAAGATGTTGGTGTTGCTTTGTATGTAATGGATGAAGGAGAAGAGAAGTGCCTTGAAAATGCTTTACTGGCGAGTTAGTACATGGAGTGTCTATACGAGTATGGGAGACTGGAGGAGAAGCATTTTTAAATATGCACATGTTAAGTTCGGGATGCTCATAAGATGACCAAGTGGTGATGCCACTGTCTTTGTGGGTATGGAGCCCAGATGGGAAGATAATCTGGCTAGATACATGTTAGAATTATGCTGTAGATGAAATTTAGATTCCTTATGAAGATAGTGATGTGTGAGAAGAGGAGGTCCACTGTTGAACTCTGAGACCTTTCAACCTTTAGAAATTAGAGAATATAGGACTAGCACAAAATATACTAAGCAAAATAAGCCAATCAAAGAAAGACAAATAACATAAGATATCACTAATATGTAGAATTTAATAAACAAAATAAATAGGTGAACAACATGTAATCAGAAGCATAGATACCTAGAACAGACTGGCAGGTACCAGAGGAGCAGGAGGTGAGGGGTGACCGAACAAAGAAGGTGAAGGGATTAGCTAATGAACATATATGAGTATCTCATGAACATGGACAGTAATGTGGAGAAGGCCAAGATAGGGGAGTCTGTGTGGGTAGAGGTGGGCAAAGCGGAGGCAATGGGGACATCTGCAATAATATCAACTTTAGAGACTTTTAATAAAAAATCAGAAAGGAAGAAGAAAAAAATATCTGGTTTAATGGAAAGCAACATGAAAGCTTAAGGGAAAACATACATTGTGGAAAGATCATTAAGATGTAGAGAAAAAATAAATACCTAAATCTTTAAGAAGTTTGTGTATAAATGGAGGCACATTACTTTATCTTCCCAGTTTATCTTGCACAATAAAGTGAAGACAAATGGAAGTCAAAGTGTGATCTGAAGAAAAAGGAAATATCCAGGGTTGTCCTGATGTCCCTTCCCTTCCAGTGGTGCTTGTACGACTGCAAATACCTGGGAACTACTTTTAGCTTTCTACTTTTACATCCTTGGGGGCTTGAGTTAAAATACATTTTCTTAGAAGAGTAATTTTTAATTATATCCTAAATCTGCTAAATAATAGATCAAATTCCTATATACATATAACTAGCTATGATTCTGAAAGATACATGTGAATAAGTTAAGTGTGATGGTTAATTTTATCTGTCAACTTGGCTGGGGAACTTTGTTCAGATACTAGGTTAAACGTTATTCTGGACATTTCTGTAAGGTGTTTTTTGGATGAGATTAACATTTGAACCTGTGTAGATTACACACCATAATGTGGGTGGATCTCAACCAAACGTCTGTAATAGTACCAACAATAAGTGATAACCCTATATAATAAAAGCCTAATATGGTAAGTGTCTGGTCATCCATGCTACCAATCAAAGCATAATATGCTAATGATATGCTAAGGCTCCTCAACTGCTCGCTATGAAGTGCACTGACTGCCAGGGGGCAGACAGTCGACTGGTTGACCAGTCACTATGATGGGCCCATCCCCTGAGGGCTCCCAGACTACAAGAAGATGCAGGCTGGGCTGAGGGACCCTTCTTCAAGTGAACAAATTTCATGCACTGGCATCTAGTAATAATAATAAAAAGAAATGAAGCATTGGCTCTCTTTTTCATCTTCAGCTTGATAATCAATCCTATACATTGTGACTGGACAGTCTCCACAATTATATGAGTCACCTTAAAATAAATATTTTTTTTTCATTGTCTCTCTTTTCTGCCCCTACCCCAATTCCCTCCACTTGTCCCTGGAGTGGGCAGAGCACAGTCTTCTGTTGAGAGAAAATTGCTCTTCCTCAATGAGTGACTTTTTTTTTTTTTTCAATTTAATAGTTTTTTTTTAGGGCAAAATAAGTTTTTATTTTTCCACTTTTAAAGGGAAAAATGAACAAGGTATACAATTCAGAACCAAAATCCAACTTGGTTCTATTTTTCTTTTCTTAATTCTGATTTCAAGTTAAACTGTGTTTCTCAGTGTTATAGTACAATAACATGTATTAAGTTAAACCAAACTCTTCCTTCCTATATATCCCCTGAACTTCCACTAAACATGCTTGGGCTTCTTGATCTTTTAAGATAAAAATGTGCTTAGCCAGTGTGGCTCAGTGACTGACCTTTGAACCATGAATCAGGAGATTATGATTAGATTTCTGGTAAGGGCACATGCCCAGGATGTGGGCTCCAATCCCAATGTGGGGGCTTACAGGAGGCAGCATATGGATAATTCTCTCCCATCATTGATTGGCAGGACTGACCAGCAGGCCCTGAGTTATGGATGAATAGATTACTCCAACACAACATTTTCTGTGAAAGAGAGGCTAAAGGACTGCCTGACTAAAGGAACCAGACAGCCTCAATTGCCTGCCTCATTAGGTTTTTATTGTAGCAGCAGGTTAAGATAAAGTTTATCTTTTAGATACAGTCAGCATGGTAAAGTAATATTGGGAGGACACGTGTGTTTGTAATATCCTTAAAGCAAGGACGTTCAAAAGATTAAGCTTAAGGATTCCAGTAAACACCTAGGGGGTCTGTTTCTGCACAGACTTGCTTGGAAAGCTCAAGAAATAAGTAGGGGCCACCTTCAGCACTCCTCTAAGTTGAAATTCTGATAATCAGGGCAGGAAACCTTCCACATACTTCCCTTTTCTCAGAATGTCCTCCTTGCAAACTTTTCAACCAAGTCTCATGCTTCCCCACAATTGATGTTTCTCTCTCTCTCTCCCTCTCCCTTTCTCTCTGAAATCAATGAAAATATATTTAAAAAACCCAACATTTATCTTTTATTTCTATAGATATTGAAATTCCACAAGCTTAGATTGTGTGTCAAAGAATCTCCATATCTTACATTTATTAGTTAAATGACTGGTTAATCTACTTTATTATTTAGCAAAAGAAGATTGAATCCTAGTGTTTCAAATTGCCATTAAAAAGGTATAAAGAAGTCACTATTTAACAAGAAAACTGTTTCGGTAAGGTAAACCATGCCTTGGAGTCATTGCCAGTGTAGTAAGGAATGAACCTTGAGGCCTCACTAGGTTTGCTGAGTTTCCATGTCCATATCTGTTTACTCTTAGCATTGTCATTTATGACAACCACTGGTAAATCTACATACTGCTCAGTATCCCTAAAGAAAAGATACTTATTCAGTGACCTAGATTTTCCCCCAAATAATAAATGTAGGCTACCTGACTGTTTTTGGTTTTTGTTTTGTTTTTTTGTATACCTGTTTGATTTTTTTTTCCTTTACCCACTTCCGTCATATCTCTTAGGAGCTATTCAGTTTGTGAATTTAAGAGAAGTTGACATTTGAATGGCTCTTTCTGAATGCCAATATAAATGAATTATTGCCACTGGAAAGGCATTCAAATTGATGACTTGTATAAATGGGATTATATATGTACCATTTCCATACCTTAAAGTATGTATTATTATATATGTTCTCCAATAATCATATATTGATTTTGATAAGTTCACTTCCACATAAAGTGAAAAATAATTTATAAAACAAAAATAAAGCTGTTTGACATAAATTTTTATATATAAATAATAAACTAGCAAATATCTATTACATGGGAAACAAGAAACAGAGTTCTATGAGTGAATCATATAATTTTTAATAAAACATTAGAATCTAGATAGTAAAGAGATTATAATAATTAGGCATAAAATGATGTGTTGGGATTACAATTAATAAATATAAACTTACTCTTTTATAAATGTGTCATACCTATGAAGGTAGACTTAAATTTTGAGTTATGTATGCATTTTAATGAACAACTTAATACATAATATTAAAATTTACATGAACTTTCATTAAAGATATAATATCACCTGTTAAAGTATATTATACAAATGTGAAGATTGATGTATATTCTACTATATTTTCAGGTTATCATATATGCAGTTTTAGATACTATAGGCACCTTTCCATGCTTCTTTTTTTTTTTTTACAGGCTTTCAAAATATACTACTTTATTCATCTGAATAACACATTTTAGAACAATCTTTTTTAATGGTTTATAAACAGTACAAGTATTTAGTATAGTTGCTTTTTATGAACAGATTTTTCTCTGGCTAGGAAATGTAACAGGTTTAATGGTGGTTATTTCTCAAAAAAAAAAAAAAGATGACCAATTATTATAAATCTTGATCTTTGTAAATCAAAAAACATATACTCAGCTTGAAAAGAAATTTACTTTTAATGAAATCATAATGCTATTTGGTGTTTTTCCCCTATTGCTAATCACCCAATATATTTTTATTTTTATTTTATTTATTTATTTTTTTAATTATTTTTTATTGATTTTTTGCAGTATAATAGTAGTACATGTTTTCCTTTCCCCCACCCCCTTATCCTCCCCCCAGCCTCCCCCACCCCCCAGCACATATCCCCAGCTTCCCCCCTCCCCGCCCCAGTGTCTTTCATTCATTGGTTATGTTCATATGCATGCATACAAGTCCTTCCGTTGATCTCCCCCCGCATCTGCCTCCCATCCACCCAAGCCTCCCCCTGTAGCTTGACAGCCTGTTCAAGGCCATCCTGTTTCTTTTCTTCAAAAATATCTTGCCTCTGCATACTAGAAATAAATGTATAAGAACAAAAAGTGTTTCAGTCTCGGTTTCAATGTCCAACTTTTCTGAGTCCCAGTTTCAGTGTCAAATAATTCATTATGTGTATAAGTCAGCAATGGTATCCAGATGGTGGACATATCGTGTCAATGCATGATCCATCCTCTCTGGTTTGGTCCTGGGCTGCCTGCAGACATGCACAGCTGCTGACTGCTAGCATGGCAAGGTGTCGTCAGTGTCCCCCATCTCTAGACCGTCCTCGTGACTGGAACAGATCCATCAGTTCCTCACCGTCGCAGGAACCCACATGGTCTTGGAGTTGTTCTCTGAAAACACACAAACACATTCTCGACCAAAAGTTAACAAAGGGATCCTCTATGCAAAATAGACTTGGGATTCTTTTTAATTTTTGCCTAAATGATTTTCCTTTGGCTTATTTTAACACCATGTGTGTTTTTTCATGGGTGTCCTGCTATTGTTTTTACAAATGGAATTTACTTTACTGGAGTAAGAATTTTCTAGATGTATTTTACTTACTCGATATTTGTTTTTTGTCCCTTACATGATATTACCCCGCTGTCCCCTCCCCTTTTTTGATTAATGGGGACTTTTGGAAATTTTCTATTGCAGTCTTGATAATTTTAAATTTTAAGTTTTGCACACAAAGTGACTGCTTTAGGTTCTTTGGATGTTAGGCAAATTTACAGTGAGATGAACTACTACTAGATTTTTCAGTTAATGTTTTAGGAAAAGCTTTTTGTCCAGTACACTATAATTTTCTTGAGTATTCTCGTATTTCACTTGGCTAATTTAAATTAATCTGAAAACTTGATTACTATTTTCCTGTCAATTTTAATACTCAAGCAGAAATCTTAGTTTACCCTGTGAATACTAGTGGAAAGGAATATTTGCAATTTTGAGTAGGTCCCGAGCATTCCTGGTAATAGACTGAATTTAGATATACAGCAGCTATTGCTGGCCGAGTCTCTGTCTGCCGCCTGGGTCCCCGTATGAGTTGTGTGTGGGAGGCGAAGCAGCCGTGGGGTTAGGAGACCTCCCTTAGGAGGGTTGAGAATTCAAACCCCTGCAAGGTTTGTGGATGAGGGTCTGTGCCCCACCTCTGTTGACCTTTTAGTTCTCTCCTGTTGGCCCCTCTGCGACTGTGCCTGTCTTAGGTTGTTCCTTCCCTGAGGAATCTTAACCGTCTCTGGCTAACCAGCCATCCTCCGGGGCCAAACAGGGTGATGTGAGGTTCAGTTCTGTCTCCTTTGTAGTCTATGCCCCCCTGTGGCCTCCACGTCCGGTACCTGGCTTGGGGTCCCCTCGCCTGCTGGCGGGGTCCCAGTACTGATCACATATCTCGGGGGACCCAGGTTTCTTCTCCAGAGAGGGCCCAGCTCACACCATTGGTCGAGATACAGATCCATGGTGCCAGCTGCCCAAAGGCTTCAGCCACAGCTCGAACTGAAAACTCTGGCATCAGCTGTGTGTATTTGGATAGTAACAAGAAGGTCCCTCTTGGCAGAAAGGGCAAGAAGGGCCAATATAGAATGCTCGGATGCCTTCCCAGTGCCTTAATTCCTTCTGAAAGGGATTAATTTCTTTCCTATCCTTTTTTAAAGTTGCTGCCCAACATTCAAAGAATTAGTTTGTAAGTTTATTTGGGATAATTGTATAATATGCTGTTGTCAAATATCAAATATTATAATGACATTGTAGAATAATATCATGTAAGGGTATTATGGTGTCATGGGAGGTTAAGCAGGGCCTAGCCTAAGGACTGGTCTCCATCGGATATGACAAGCTCTAGGCCATGTCAATTCAATGTCAGACTAGCTGCCATTTTCTTATAATTTTATATAAACTTTGTCAGGGATGTAAAAACACGAATCACTTACCTCAGTTCAAGAGTTCAAGTATATTGACTTTTCCACTTACTCTCACCACCTGCCACTTACCCTGAGGTTTGACATTCTGATGGACTTTTCTCAGTCTCTGGATCCATTCTTGTTCATCAGTCTATGTCATTGATTGTATTCCTCAAATGAGTGAGATCATGTGATATTTGTCTTTCTCTGCCTGGCTAATTTCACTTAGCATAATGCTCTCCAAATCCATCCATGTTGTTACAAATGGTAGGAGCTCCTTCTTTTTTTCCACGGCATAGTATTCCATTGTGTAAATGTACCATAGTTTTTTAATCCACTCATCTGCTGATGGGCACTTCGGCTGTTTCCAAATCTTAGCTATGGTAAATTGTGCTGCTATGAACATAGGGGTACATATATCCTTTCTAATTCGCCTTTCTAATTTCTTGGGGTATATTCCTAGAAGTGGGATCACTGGGTCAAATGGGAGCTCCATTTTTAGTTTTTTGAGGAATCTCCATACTGTTCTCCACAGTGGCTGTACTAGACTACAATCCCACCAGTAGTGCACGAGAGTTTCTTTTTCTCCGCATCCTCGCCAGCACTTGTCGTTTGTTGATTTGTTGATGTAAGCCATTTTGATAGGTGTGAGATGGTACCGCATAGTCGTTTTGATTTGCATCTCTCGGATAATTAGTGACTTTGAGCAAGTTTTCATGTGTCTCTGGGCCTTCCTTTTGTCTTCTTTCGTGAAGATTCTATTTAGGTCTGTTGCCCATTTTTTTATTGGATCATTTGTCCTCCTTTTATTGAGTTGGGTGAGTTGCCTGTAGATGCTTGAGATTAAACCTTTATCACTAATAACATTTGCAAATATGTTCTCCCATACAGTGGGTTTTCTTGTTGTTTTGTTGATGGTTTCTTTAACTGTGCAAAAGCTTTTGATTTTGATGTAATCCCATTTGTTTATTTTCTCTTTAGCTTCCATTGCCCTCGGAGCGGTATCATCAAAGAAGTTCTTTTGGCATATGTCTGAGATTTTTCTTTCTGTAGATTCCTCTAATATTTTTATGGTTTCCTGTCTTACGTTTAAGTCCTGTATCCATTTTGAGTTTATTTTTGTGTATGGTGTAAGTTGGTGCTCTAGTTTCATTTTTTTGCATGTATCTGTCCAATTTTCCCAACACCATTTATTGAAGAGACTGTCTTGACTCCATTTTATGTTCCTGCCTCCTTTGTCAAATATTAATTGAGCATAGTGGATTGGGTTGATATCCGGATTCTCTATTCTATTCCATTGATCTATATGCCTGTTCTTGTGCCAGTCCCAGGCTGTTTTAAGAACAGTAGCCTTGTAATACAGCTTGAAATCTGGTATGGAAATCCCACCGACTTTGTGCTTCTTTCTCAGGATTGCTGTGGCTATTCGGGGCCTTTTTTTGTTCCAGATGAATTTTTGGAGAGTTCTTTCTAGGTCTGTGAAATATGCCATTGGTATTTTAATGGGGAGTGCATTAAATTTATAGATTGCTTTGGGTAGTATGGACATTTTAATTATGTTGATTCTCCCAATCCATGAACATGGAATGTTCTTCCACCTGTTTACATCTTCCTCTATCTCTTTTTTCAGTGTCCTGTAGTTTTCCACAAATAGATCTTTTACCTCCTTAGTTAAGTTTATTCCTAGGTATCTTAATTTTTTTGGTGTGATGGTAAATGGGATTGCTTTTTTAGTCTCTCTTTCTGTAAGTTCACTATTAGTGTATAGAAATGCCATAGATTTCTTGGCATTAATTTTGTAGCCTGCTACATTGCTGAACTCATTTATTAAGTCTACTAACTTTTTTATGGAGTCTTTCGGGGTTTTTATGTACAATATCATGTCATCTGCAAATAAGGATAGCTTAACTTGTTCTTTTCCAATTTGGATGCCTTTTATCTCTTCTTCTTGTCTAATTGCAATGGCTAATACTTCCAGTACTATGTTGAACAGGAGTGGTGAAAGTGGGCAACCCTGTCTTGTTCCTGTTCTTAGGGGAAATGGTTGTAGTTTTTGCCCATTGAGTATGATGTATGCTGTGGGTTTATCGTATATGGCTTTTATTATGTTGAGGTATGATCCTTCTATTCCTACCTTATTGAGAGTTTTTATTAAGAAAGGATGTTGGATTTTGTCAAATGCTTTTTCTGCATCAATTGATATGACTATGTGATTTTTATCTCTCAATTTGTTTATGTGATGTATCACATTTATTGATTTGCGGATATTGTACCATCCTTGCATTCCTGGGATAAATCCTACTTGGTCGTGGTGTATAATCTTTCTGATGTACTGCTGGATCCGATTTGCTAGAATTTTATTGAGGATTTTGGCATTTATATTCATGAGGGATATTGGCCTGTAATTCTCTTTCATTGTGTTGTCTTTATCTGGTTTTGGTATTAGGGTGATGCTAGCTTCATAGAAGGAGTTTGGAAGTTTTCCATCCTCTTGAATTTTCTGGAATAGTCTGAGGAGTATAGGTTTTAGTTCTTCCTTGAATGTTCGGTAAAACTCCCCTGTGAAGCCGTCTGGCCCTGGGCTTTTGTTTGCTGGAAGCTTTATGATGACTGCTTCAATTTCTTCCACAGTTATTGGTCTATTGAGTTGTTTAGATTCTTCTTGATTGAGTTTTGGGAGGTTATATTTTTCTAGAAACATATCCATTTCCTCCAGGTTGTCCAGTTTGTTGGAGTAGAGTTGTTCATAGTATTTTTTAACAATCCTTTGTATTTCAATGGGGTCTGTTGTTATTTCACCTCTTTCATTTCTGATTTTATTTATTAGGGTCCTCTCTCTTTGCTTCTTGGTGAGTCTGGCTAGAGGTTCATCAATCTTGTTTATCCTTTCAAAGAACCAGCTCTTGGTTTTTTTGATCTTCTGTATTGTTTCTTTGGTCTCTATGTCATTTATTTCTGCTCTGATCTTTACTATTTCCTTCCTTCTGCTTACACTGGGCTTTTCTTGTTGATTTCTTTCTAACTCTTTGAGTTGTTGGGTTAGATAATTTATTGCCGCTGTTCCTAGTTTTTTGCAGTAGGATTGTAGAGCTATGAACTTCCCTCTCAGAACTGCTTTCACTGTGTCCCATAGATTTTGGATTGTTGTGCTATCATTGTCATTTGTTTCCATGATGTTTTCTATCTCTTCCTTAATCTGTCTAGTAACCCAGTCATAGTTTAATAGCATGCTGTTTAGTCTCCATGTGTTCGATTTCTTTGGATTGTTTCTATTGTAGTTGATTTCCAGCTTTATGCCACTGTGATCTGAGAATATACTTGATATGATTTCTATCTTCTTGAATTTTGAGAGACTTTGCCTATGACCTAATACATGGTCTATCTTTGAGAATGACCCATGGGCACTTGAAAAGAATGTATATTCTGTGGCTTTGGGGTGAAATGATCTGAAGATGTCAATTAATTCCATCTGGTCCAGTGAGTCATTGAGAATTGATGTTTCTTTACTGATTTTTTGTTTAGAGGATCTGTCCAATGGTGATAATGGGGTATTAAAGTCTCCTACTATGATTGTATTGCTGTCTATCTCTCCTTGATGTCATCTAGGAGTTTTTGTATATATTTGGGTGCTCCTGTATTGGGTGCGTATATGTTTACAAGAGTTATTTCTTCTTGTTGAATTGCTCCCTTTAGTATTATGAAGTGGCCTTCTTTATCTCTTGTTATGTCCTTCACTTTGAGATCTAATTTGTCAGATATAAGTATGGCTACCCCAGCTTTTTTTTCATTTCCATTCGCCTGAATAACTTTTTTCCAACCTTTCATCCTCAGTCTGTGTGCGTCTTTTTTTCGGAGGTGGGTTTCTTGTAGACAGCAGATACATGGGCTGTGTTTTCTTATCAAGTCTATTACCCTATGTCTTTTGATTGGAGCATTTAACCCGTTTACATTTAAAGTTATTATTGATAGGTGCTTATATGTTGCCATTTTTGTTCTTTGCCCCTGTGATCCTTCTTCGCTTCCTATTTCTTTTTACAGCAGATCCTTTAGCATTTCTTGCATTGCTGGTTTGGTGGTGACGAATTCCCTTAGTCCTTTTTTATCTGTGAAGGTCCTGATTTGACCTTCAATTTTGATTGAGAGCCTTGCTGGGTACAGTATTCTAGGATTCAGACCCTTCCTTTGCATGACTTTGTAGATTTCATTCCACTGCCTTCTGGCCTGATAGGTTTCTGTTGATAGATCACTTGTTAGTCTGATGGGTGTTCCTTTGTAGGTGACTTTTTGTCTCTCTCTGGCAGCTTTTAAGATTCTTACTTTGTCATTGGTGTTTGCCAATTTAATTATAATGTGCCTTGGCGTAGGTCTTTTGGGGTTTATTTTGCTTGGGACTCTGTGAGCTTCTTGGATTTGTGTGGGTTTTTCCTTTCCTATACCAGGAAAGTTTTCTGTCATTATTTCTTCCAACAGGTTTTCTATTCCTTGCTCAGTTTCCTGTCCTTCTGGAAGCCCAATTATACGGATGTTGTTTTGTTTCATGTTGTCCCAAAGTTCTCTTAGGCTCTCCTCCTGCTTTTTAATTTTTTTTTCTAGTAGCTGCTCTACTTGGTTATTTTTTCCTACCTGGTCTTCTAGCTCACTGATGCGATCCTCTGCTTCTTCTAGTCTACTCTTAATACTTTCTATTGAGTTCTTTACTTCAGCAATGTCACTTTTCATTTCTTCTTGGCTCCTCTTCATTTCTTCATGGCTCTTCATCATTTCTTCCTGGGTCTTCCTCATTTCCTCTTGGTTCTTACTCATATTATCAAATTTGTCTTCCATTCTTTTCAGCCACCTTATGACCATTTCTCTGAATTCTTTCTCTGACAGGTTGTTAACTTCCATTTCGTTTACCTCCTTTTCTGGTGAGCCTTGCTTTTCTTTCATATGTGGGCTATTTCTTTGTCTTCCCATGGTCTCTCTTCTCTGTGTATGTGGTTATGTAGTTCTCACTCTCCTGCGTTGATTTAAAGTCACAAAATACAACACAACCAGGTGCAACGCACCAGGCACTGAACCGGAATGTAGTCAAAGTAATTGTAATTCCAAATAAAGGTGACCGCTAGAGAAAGGCAAATTCGGTGATAGGTGGGAAAAAAGAAAGAGAACCTCCCCCAGACCCACACAGACACTCACACACCCACACTCAGACAAAAAAGAAAGAGACCCCCCCACACACATACACTCACAAAAAAGAAAGACAGGAATGCCAAAATGATAATGGGACAAGGGGGAGAAGAAAAAAAAGAAATAAACGGAGTAAATTATAAATGTGGGGTGAAAACTCCTATAGGACAGCCCTTAATCTGAACCAAACCTGCAACAAGTACTTGGAGATTGATACAAATTACACACAACTACTAATATCAAGAGAGGTGAGGGAACACAGAAGCAAAAATCTATCTCAAAAACAATGCAGATGAGGACAACAAAACAAGAAACAACACCAAAAATAAAAATAACCCCCCCTACAAGACAAACCAAAATAACAGAATAAGCAAATCAATCTCATAAACCTGCTTAAAAAATCAATATAATCAACAGTCAAGTAAACAACAACAACAGGACAGGGCTAAAACACTTTAAGATAGTGAAGTCAGAGAAGCTGGAGGTATATATGCACTTGGATTAGGTGGTTAGAGATTAGATATATCAGTGGGGTGAAATTTTAACAGGGGGTAAGGGGAAAGAATTAGGTAAATCTAAACCGGGAAAAGTGTAAGGGAAACAAGGCACTAAATAGGGAAAGGTTAGCCAGAGAGTGGTGGTATAAAGGTGAAGTTGAGGTAGAGTAAAAGATACTAAAGTGTAGATGAAAATAGACTGTATTCCCAAGGTCGAAGAGAAAATATAATCAATTCCCTGTCACATAAGAGTCAATTTGTGATTTGGCCCCTGGGTGGCAGTGTTTCTAGATTGACTTCTGGGTCTATTGGTCCTCTCTATCCTGAACTAGACAATACTGCCTCTCTAATGGTGACTGCTGTTTTAGCAGCCAGAACCCTCCCAAAATCTTCCGGGCTTCCCCCCTCTGTCAGTTCCAAACCGATTGCGCTCCAGGGATCAACTCTGCCACCAGCTCCAAGGGCCCTCTCCCAAGTTCACCCGCTTCAACAGCCACAGATTCTATTTCAGGTGCAGATCTCCAGGTTTTGAGTTCCAAGGTGCAGATCTCCCAGACTGCCAGCCCCCTCAGTTTCGCGCCCAAAGTACCCCCAGGGAAATCTGACCTTTCAGAGCTGGAGTTTAGCGGTCCCTGGGCTCTGCGCGCCTCCGCGCCACCTGGGCACCGGTGATCCGGGAGCCCCAGCGGTGGAGCCGGTACCAAGTACGGCAGCTGTATGTTTTCCGGCTCCTCTCGTTCAAGATGTCGTGGTCCGCCTCCGCGCGCCTCCTGGCGCAGTTGGCTCAGGGAGAGAACCCAGCAGTACTGGGGCCGCTCAGGCTGGGGAGGCCAGCCCAGCAGTCCTCTATCTTCTCCTGGAGCACAGCTGTCCCCCTAGTCGTGGACAAATGCTCCCTGCGCGACTTTCAGCTGCTCCCTCCCTCTGCCCTGTGAGCAGATTCAGATCGAATCCCTCCGTTCCGCCGCCATTTTCCTCTCCCCCCTTTCCATGCTTCTTGATCAGATTATCCAATCTAATAAAGAAGGACTATGCTAATTGATTGCCACACACTCAAAGATGGTGGCACCCACAGCCAATAAGGAGGGGGTATGCTAATTGACTGCCATTCTTTCAAAGATGGCGGCTCCCAGTCCCATCAGCCCCTCAGCTGCCCAGAGCTGGCCTGAGGCAAAGGCAAGTTTTGCATGGGGGCTGCCTAGCTGCCCCGGGCCACCCGTGGCTCAGGTAACCAGGGCTGGCCGAGGCTCATGGTGCTGGCAGTGGCAACAACAGAGGTGTGATGGGGGCATCGCCTTCCCCTGATCTCCAGTTAATCTCCCACCCCTAAGGGCTCCTGGTCTGTGAGAGGATGCAGGCCAGGTTGAGGGACCCCCAATCCAGTGCATGACTTATCATGCACTGAACCTCTAGTCTGTAATATATGTGTGAGTCTCTTAGATTTGTTTAGACAAGGTGACACCTTGATAAAAAAAAAAAAAACACATTGTTCTTCTGAATTCCAAATTCTTGATCTTCCATTTAAACTATAAAAGTGTGGTTTTTTTAGATATTGTTCTGAATTTCAGTTTATACAGCTTTTTAATATGAATGATACCTATTCACTTTACTTTGCAACTGCTGGGTTAGGCCTGATTTGGGACCACTGGCTCCTAAATGCTTACCTGCCTGCCAGCCTGATCAGCCAAAACTGACCTCCCATGATAGCCTGGTCACCCCCAAATGCCCCTCCAGTTGGCCTGGTCGCCCTCAACTACTCCCTCACCAGCCTGGTTGCCCCTAACTCTCTTCTCCCCACTGGCCTGATTGTCCCTTGCTTTCCCTGCTGCTGGCCTGGTCGCCCCTACTGCTCCCCTGCCAGTCTGGTTGCTCCTCACTGCCCGCCTGCTGGCTGGGTTGCCCTATACAGCCCACTGCTCAGTCATCCCTCACTAAACCCATGCCAGCCTGGTTGTCCCATGAAGCCCGCTGCTTAGTCCTTTGGTCATCCCTCACTAACCTCCCTTCTGGCCTGGTCACTTCACATAACCTGTTTGATCGTCATTCAGTTAATTCTGTTGCAACGGTTACTTAGGCTTTTATATTGATGACTAGTGGCCCAGTTCACAAAATTCATGTACATTAAAAGGGTATTAATTAGAGGAAATAATTTAATATTGCTATTTGCTCTTTCTTTATAAAAAAAGTATCAGAGAATAAAGAAAATTAGTAAAATGTATATGAAAACCTTACTCCTGTCAGAGTCTGGGTGCACCATGGGGCCCAGAGTCAAGTCCCCACTCACTCACTTGTACCTCAAAATCATGTGAGACCCAGACCCAGCCTCACACTTCCCCCCCGCCCCCTGCATTGGGGTAGATCCAGACCCCATCCAGTCCTACTCTTGTCAAGCCATCCAGGGCAGGGTGTATCCTCAGGTCCCTTGGCCCAGCACCAGGATGGGGTGCATGGCCTGAGGTCCCCCGTCAAGCCCCACCAGGCAGAGGAGCACAGCCTCAAGTCCCCCAGCCCAGCACCGGAAGGGAGGTGCAGCCTCAGGTTTCCCATCAATCCTCACTGGCACAGGGGCACAGGCTCAGGTCCCCTGTCAAGCCCAGCCAGGCAGGAGGGGCACAGCCTCAGGACCCCTGGCCTGGTGCTGGGGCAGAGGATATGGTCTGAGGTCCCCCAGCCTGGTGCCGTGGTGGGGATGCAGCTGGAGGTCCCCTGTCAAGCCCTGCCAGGTGGGGATGCAGCCTGAGGTCCTCTGTCAAGCCCTGGCGGGTGGAGAGAACAGTCTGAGGTCCCCTAACCCAGCAACAGGATGGGAAGCGCACCTTGAGGTCCCCTGTCAAGCCCTGCCGGGTTGGGAGTGTGGCCTGTCAAGCTGTACCAGGTGGGAGGCATGGCCTGAGGTTCCCCAGGCTGGAGCTGGGGTGGGGGGAGCAGCCTGAGGTACCCTAGCCCAGCACCAGGGCAGGGAGCACACCTTGAGGTTCCCTGTCAAGCCCTGCCATGTGGGGGGCATAGCCTGTGGTCCCCTGTCAAGCCCCTCTGGATTGGGGGAGGGTGTAGGCTTCCCTTCCCTCGTGCTGTGGCCACGCCCCCCACTGGCCTCCCATCCAGCTGCCATGACCACCTCACGCTCTCTGTGAGCAGGTATGCATAGGGAAGGCTGGACCAGGATGATTGGGAGGGGGTGATGGGAGCCAGCATCCTAGGTGAGCTGGGCCTCACAGCCTCTCTGTTTCAGCTCCCAGCACCCCGGACCTAAGGAGTAGTGCTTTCACAGGGGCCTGGCAGGCACTGGATATGGCGATACCTTAAAAACAGAAGAAGCCCCCTTTAACTCTGGCTGGAAGTGCTTTGGGAACTTATGGTCGGAGGAAGCAGCCCAACATCAGGGCTGAAATAAGACCTTGGGTAGCCTCCGGAGGGGGCAAACCAACAGTAAAAGCCATCTTTGAAACAAAGACATTTGAATGTACAGTGGATATTAGGTCATATTAAGGAATTATCTTAACTTTTAAAAGTGTGACAATGGCTGAATATTTACTTCTTTTTTAAAGATACTCATCAGAGGATATTTAAGTGGGAAACAACTTTCTTTGAAAGTATGATGTTGTCCAGGCCCAGTCCTCCCTGCACCACGGATGCCTCAAGGACCAAGCCTCTCCTGCTTGCTCGCTAGGCCCTCGAAAACACCTTGTGCAGAGGCATGGTCCCTGCTTCGTTCCCCGCCCCCGCCAGCATGAAGTGAAGCTCTTTGTTCCCCGCCTGCGCTGGTGTGAAGTGAAGTGTTCCCCACAGGCGTGAAGCAAAGTGTTCATGAAGGGAAGTGTTCACTAGCGTCCAGGCAAGCCGAGCCCACACCCCCCAGTCATGCACCCCGCTCCTGATTGGCTGGTACCATAGCCAATCAGGAGCCAAGGTATGGTCACATTTGCATGTTACTCTTTTATTAGATAAGATAATATCCAGGGAAATAAAAGCTAAAGACAGTATGTTTTTAAAAATATCTAGCTGACATTCATAAAATAACTGCTTTCTCTGTTAACATTACTCCTTTTTTATTTTTATTTTATTTTTTACTTATGGCTACTGCTGATTTAATTAGTATATTTTGATAATAACTTTTCCTATTTTGCTTAAGGCTTAAGCTAAGACAAATTCACAAGAACTTCTACCCTCATTGCTCTCTCTTTATTATAGAAAATTTTGGTTCTAAGAATACTTCCATCTTTAAGATTCAATGTAAATATTCCAGTCTTATATCATCTATAATAGTGAATAAATAGTTTAATTGAATAGGTTTTTACAAAACTTACTTGTCTAAGTTTTATAGACAATGTATTGACATGTCATAGAATTATAGAATGCCCAGAATGAAATAAAGTATAAAGCTGTAGAGATTATTGGACTTCTGTTTTATAATAGCTTCCATTTTTATCTTCAGTGTCTAATGAATTTCTTTATTTGTAGTACCAGAAGGTCACTATAGAGAAAGTGTACACTATAATCAGCAAATCCTATCTAATAAAAGAGTAATATGCAAATTTGACCATACCTTCACTACACCCACCAGCCACGCCCACCAGCCATGCCCACCAGCTAATCAGGAGTGTGGGGCGTGGCCCAGGCAGGCCAGGCCTGGGGGTGTGGCAGAGGTAGCTGGGCCTGGGGCAGCCTGGGCCTAGGGGAGACTGTCCAAGGTAGCCTAGGCTGCGAGGCACGTGGCTGAGGTGGCCCAGGCCATGGGGGTGTGTGGTTGAGGCGGCCTGGGTCTGGGGGTGCTGGGGGGGCATTTATGAGGTGCCCTGGCCTGGGGGGGGGGCTAGGGGTTGTGTCCGAGGGGGCCTGGGCCTGGGGTGGCATGTCCAAGGCAGCCTGGGCCTGGGCAGGTGGGGCTGAGGCCCATGCTAGCTGGGCTGAGTTGGCTGGGGCTAAGGCCCTGGCTGGAGGGGTGGGGGGGGCAGGGCTAGGATGGAGCCAGCTACCTGCCCCATTGCAGGGCAATGGCTGGGTGCCCAAGACCTAAAGCCTTGGCCAGAGGGCTCACAGTATGTATGAGGGGGCAGGTTGGGTTGAGGGATCACCTACCCCCAGTGCACGAGTTTAGTGCACCAGGCCCCTAGTCCTATATAATAAAAGAGAAACATGCAAATGTGACCATATCTTCACTATGCTACCAGCCAATCCGGAGCGGGGGGGGGGGGGGGGCGCATGGGCATGGGACAGGAGGCCGGTGAAGGGCATGGCCTCGGCATGTGGGATGGGAGGCCAGTGAGGGGTGTGGCTGTGGCACATGGGATGGGAGGCCAGCAGAGAGCTGGGTGCAAAATATGGAATGTTTCACAAATTTGTGTGTTTTCCTTGTGCAGGGGCCATGCTAATCTTCTGTGTATTGGTCCAATTTTAGCATATGTGCTATTGAAGTGAGTCTGCTATAAGCTCAGCCTGCATGGTATTTAAGGGCTAGCGATATTCCTCCTTTTCAGTTATGGTGACTGAGTCGCATTATTTCACTGTGAGCTTGGGACGCTTAGGTTAATTTGATGCCATGGGTTCCCCTCACGAGGCTCGCATGTTGGTTCTTCTGATAGTTAGGCTGCGACTGAGCTGCGGGGTTTACCTGTCATGTGGCACATGCAATGAGCACCTGGGGCACCTTGGGTAATGAGTGTGAGGCAGGGCTGTGAGTCATCAGGCCCAGGCACTGGGTCAGCGGAGCAGGCAGGTGGCAGTGAGCATGGACCACGCTTCTGCGCACAGCGCTTTCGAGGGCCTAGCGAGTGGGCGAGACTCAGTCCTTGAGGAGTCTGTGGTGCGGGGAGGGCTGGGCCAGGACGACACCATACTTTCAAAGCAAGTTGCTTCCCACTTAAATATCCTCGGATGAGTAGCTTTAAAAAAGAAGTAAATATTCAGCCATTGTCACACCTTGAAAAGTTAAGGTAATTCCTTAATATCACCTAATAGCCACTGTATGTTCAAATGTTTTTGTTTCAAAGATGCCTTTTACTGTTGGTTTGCCAAGGATCCAAGCGAAGTCCCATTGACCACGTTGCATTTAGTTACTTGGTCTTTAGGTCTCTCTTATTATCATCGCCCTTCCCCATTTCTCTTGTGGCCGTAGTGGGGAAACTGGATATTTGCACTGTGGAACATCACAATTCTTGCATTTGGCCCATTTCTTGCTGATAATGTCATTTAACTTCTCTGTCATAGATGTTCCTTGGAAAGTCATAGAGCCAGATGTCCAGTAAGCCTGCAGTCATTGCATCCCAGTGTGATGCCGGCGGATTCCTGCTGAACCAGTGGGCTCCTGGGGGTCACCCGTTGGACCCTCCATTATAAAGTCTGGAACAACAACCCTGAGCGACCTCAATAACTTCCCATTTCAAGAGGGAAAGAGGGAGCTGGAAAAGTACAGGCGCTGCGCTTTGGCAGAGGCATGGGAAGAGGTGCCTAAGGGGTCCTGGGTCTGTGGGGGAGCATCTCTGGGCACGGCAGGGAAGGCAGGAGAACAGGAGCCGGGGATATGGGGAGGCACTATGTGTGCCCTCCAAAGGGCAGCCTTCGTGGGGAGAGGTGGACATACAGCCCAAAGGTCCAGAAGGTGAGAGACCCCTGCGCCCTCCACTCAAATCCCGCCGATCTCCACAGTCAAGGTTGGGCACACCCAGTTCTGGTGGGCTGAGAGCTCTGCATCAGGCGCCTGCACCCCCAGTGGTGGGGGCAAGTTGGGGCCAAGCAGGCTGGCAAAGGGGACCAGTTGGGGCAACCAGGCCAGCAAGCAGAATGGTTAAGGGTGATCAAGCAGTCAGGCAGGTGAGCAGTTAGGAGCGGATTGTGAGGGGTTGTCCAAGTGCTAGTTTAGGCCCAATCCCACAGGGGTCTCAGATTGGAGAGGATGCAGGCTGGACTGAGAGACAACCCCCACATGCACGAATATTATGCACCAGGCCACTAGTGTTTAATAAAAGTCAACTTAATACTAAATGGCATTTCTTTAAATACTGCTTCTATTGAGATTAATACTAAAAGTTTAGAAAAAAGCTAACTCCAGCTTTAGTTATTATTGTTAACCATTAAAAAATTAATATTAGGGATGATATTTTAAATTATGTTAATGTGTTATTATGGCTACATTGTGTCCCCCAAAATGTATATGTTGAAGCCCTAACCCCATTACTTGAGAATAAGATTGTGTTTGGAGATAAGGCCTTTAAAAGAGGTAATTAAGTTAAAATGAGATATCTTGGGTGAACCCAAATTCAACCTGACTGATGTCCTTGTAGGAAGAGGAAATAGGATACGTGGAGTGACACTGGAGGTGTGTGTGCCCAGAGAATGAAGCTGTGAAGACTCAGCAAGGTGGCCCTCCTCTGTAAGCCCAGGGAAGAGGCCTCAGAGGAAACCAACTGTGCTGGCACCTTGATCTTGGACCTTCAGCCTCCAGAAATAAATTTTTGTTTTTTAAGCCACCCAGTCAGTGGTATTTTAATATGGCAGTCATAGAAAACTGATATATGTGTGTGTGTGTATGTATATATATATTATATATATAATTCTTTAAAGTGCCTTGGAAAGAAAGCAGGTGAAAGGAGAATAAAGAGTCAGCTTCTTTTAGAAGCAATCTTGACCTCTCTTATCACTTAACTTTTATAATAAAAAGGACATCTTTAAAAGACAGCATGAAAATAGAGGTTTAATAAAAAGTTATATGGCTCTTCTTTGAGAGAGAATATAATGAAAAAATGACTCTTCTTTGGTGTAGGAGTAATGCAGATGAAGTTGCCATAAAGTACAGCTTAGGGATTCTGTTGGTTATCAGTGTCTTTGGGGCAAAAGTTCAGACAACTTAGAAAACTGTTAATATCATGTGTTAGTTTTAGTCTCTTTGGAAAGTAAAAACAAAACAAAACACAACTCTTATGAAAGCAAGGACTTAAAACAAATTATTCTTAATAATTTGTGGACCATATTCCCAATTTACTTTATAAAAGTATTAAGACTGATTAATACTTTCAGCTAGAATCTATTTCCAAGCCTCTCTTGTGGCATTTTTTTAGTCTATGAGATCTAATAATAAATTTTGTGTCCAAATTCTAGATCAATTCATTAAAAACAAAGAGGCTAAACTACAACTTCTAATTAGCAGATAGAAGCTTACAAGAGATTACTTCTGCCACCCTAAACACTACACAAAACTGAATAAATTAAAAAATGGACCTGGAGAGCATTATGCTAAGTTGGAGAAAGATAAATATTACATGATCTCACTCATTTGTGGAATATAATGAACAACATAAACTGATGAACAAAAATTGGTCTAGAGACATAGAAGCATCGAACAGACTGTCCAACTTCAGAGGAAAGGCAGAGGACGGGTAAGAGAGCAACCAAAGGACTTGTATGCATGCATATAGGCATAACCCAAGGACACAGACAATAGGGGGACAAAGGTATGTGCTCAGGTGGGACTGGCCAGGTAGAGGTCAATGAGGGAAAATGGAGACACATGAAATAGTTTAAATAAACAACAACAACAGTGTAAGCTTTTAATTTTGTCAGATAGCTGAACATGAAAAGCTTATAAACTGAACTCCAGAATGTAAGTTATCATTCCTAAGAGAGAAGTGATCCACTTGTGCTTTCATTCTTGTTGGAACAGTGGGGCAGAGAAGAATATGCTGTAGATGGGATTAAGGAGAACCTAATCAAAATTTAATCATGTTTAACTGACCCCCACTGGCTGGCATGAAAGACTAAACCCTCTAGGAACCTCAGTCACTGAGTGCTCCAGTAGCCACCGGCAACATTTTCCTATGAACCTTTAATAAGTGCACAAAGATAGTGGACCAAAATCTGGAATCAGGGTAGAAGAGCTGAGAGAGGAATCCTCAGAGCCTGACCAGATCCTCTGTAAGTGGAAGGCAATGGCCTGCTATAAGCTGCTGTCAGGAAGAGATTCATAGCAGCCTTATAAGAAATGTTGGGCCCTCACTATAGAAGGCAAGGTTATGAAGGGGGCAGTGCCCTTCTATTCTTCTAGGGAATAGAAAGCATTTGATGGGCTAGTAGAACAAAAGAAAGCTAGAGTAACCCCCAAATTCCATAGAGGAGAGCTCTCCCATACTTAGAAAAATTAGTATTTATTGACTTCTTCTCTCCATGGTGTCTTAAATGAAGATCATGTACAGATGCTCCTTGATTTATAATAAGGTAATTTCCAGATAATCCCATTGTAAATTGAAATTACTGTAAATTGAATATACATCTAATATACCTAACCCAGTGGTCGGCAAACTCATTAGTCAACAGAGTCAAATATCAACAGTACAATGATGGAAATTTATTTGGAGAGCCAAATTTTTTAAACTTAAATTTCTTCTAACACTACTTCTTTAAAATAGACTTGCCCAGCCCATGTATTTTGTGGAAGAGCCACACTCAAGGGGCAAAAGAGCCGCATGTGGCTTGCAAGCCACGCTTTGCCAACCACTCACCAAACCTACTGAACTTATCTATGTTAAATGTACTCGGAACACTCACATTAACCTACAGGTGGGAAAAGTCATCTAACACAGTATATACACTGTAGAGTATTGGTTGTTTACCTTCAATATTGTATGGCTGACTGGAAGCTGTGGCTCACTGCCACTGCCCGGCATCACAAGAGAGTATGTACCACATATCACTAGCCCAGATAAAAAACAAAATTTAAAATTCAAAGTTCAGTTTCTACTGACTACATATTACTTTTGCATCATTGTAAAGTCAAAAACTCATCAATTAAGCCATCATGAGTTGCAGACACATCTGTAGTGAACACCCAGAGCTTCATTGTGCTCAGATCTGCGCTCTACTGGAGGAATACGTTCTGATGCAGCTTTCACAATATTTGAAACAAGTGGTGGGCAGAATCCAAACCAAGGCAATTACAAAGCCAAACTCAGCTCAAGTGCAGATTTGATTTACTCAATTAATCATACTAGCTACCTGAAAGAAACAGGGGCATGACTTTTCCTGAGAATAAATAATATTTACTGCAATTTCTACATTTTTAAAGAAAAGTCTCTAGCATGTGATAAAAGCAAATAAATAAAGAGAATTCAACCTATTGTTAAGAAAGAATAAAGTTAACAGAGGCATACTGAGAGATGATCTAAACAAATGAATCATCAGTAACAGAAATAGACAAAAATATTTGAAAAAAAATCTTCATTCTTCTCTTGATTCATACAAAATTAGATCCTTGTGAATTGTATAAATCTTTATGTTAGTATTAACTGTGGAAGAAAGTATCTATTATTCATATAATTCTATCACTCTGGATAGAATTTCAATAGCTTTATTGCATTGTGACTAATCAAAATTTGCTTATAGGAGATACCAGTTATTTAAACATGGCCAGAAACCAACACATCCTATCTAATAAAGAGGGAATACGCTAATTGAACATCATGGTCATGCCCTCACAAGATGGCAGAGACCATAGCCAATAAAAAAGGAATATACTAATTGACTGCCACACCCTCACAAGATGGCAGTGCCTACAGCCACAAGATGGTGGAGTCTGGGCCTCTCAGCCCCACCTCATCCATCCTCAGTCGCCTAGTCCCCTCAGCCCCACTTTATCCAGCCATTTTATATATTTAATTTTTTTCTTAATAAATGTACAACAAAAGAGTGTAATACATTATTTTCTTCAAGGAACTATGGCTTATTGCAGTAATAAGCTTTAAATAAATAAAAGCAATGACAAAATAGTGCAACAGAGTCTAGTGGCAACCACAGTTAATCTTGTAATTGATGGACTACTGATATACAAATGGTAAAAAAGATTAATGACTTTCTGTTTCCATTGTAAATTAAATATATTATTATCTTAGAATTCATAGAAAATGTGCATAAGTATTCTAGTTAAGAGCATTTGTGTTTTATAGTGTAATAAATACTTCTAAATATATTTTAGTCATGTATATAATTTATAGTATTTGTAAAACACGTTTTGTGTGTTTTTTAATTATAAAAACTATATGGATTTATATTTAACTTATAAACTATGTCAAGAACTATGTTTAGAGGCTAGATTACTGTGAGAGATCCAAATACTAATTTCAAAGAAATTCTATCTATTCTTAGTTGAAAATTTAATTTAAAAAATGCACCCACCCAGCAAAAAAGCAACAAAACTTATATTACAATAGACGACTACTAAATAGAATGACTATTGTGGATAATAAGTGAAAGAATGGCAAAAACAACATGATGTAAATATACTAGTGTGCATCATTACTTGAGAAGCCATCATGAATGGTTTTCATAAAATTCAAGACACAAAAAATGAAACAGAATAATTCAAAAATTAAGTAAGAATTGTTACTTTATCTGAATTTATTTTATATTCCCAACTTTCTCTGTGTTCAGAACTAGCATACAATGTTTTGAAAAGAAAATAAGGTTTTAGAGATCACAGACAACCAATTTCACACTGCAAGCAGTCATAAACGGAGCTATTCCCTTTAGTAATAAACTATTTATCTTTTTGCTTCATTGAGTTAAAAGAAAAGCATGTTTTTTAGTTTAAGCAATTAGCTTCTCACACTTTTTTCTATTCTAGAAGGAAAGTTATCAGAAAAACATGAAATTGCTATAGAGCTATCAGAGTTAGTCTTATTGTATAAAATTTCAATTTAGCAAAACATGTAAAACCCTAAAGACAGTTAAGACCCAATATAGGGAAACCATTATGTTTTCACAGTATATTTATTTTGCATTGTTACTCACCCAACTGATTTTCTGCTGAAATTAAACAAGTGGGTATTAGTTCCAGAAATTATACTGTGCTATATATTCATTACCAAATCAATGTTATGGTTTACATAGAAAATTCCCTGAAAAATCCTATCAAACTCACAAAGTAGACATTTTCTAAGTGTGACGTCTATATTTTATTTTCAAAAGAAGCTGAAATATATAATGGTAGAAGTTTTGAATTTTATGGGGTATTTTGCCAAGTACTGAAATAAAAATGACTTCACCATTTTAACCACAAAAAAAAGTTTAATAAATATATACCTCATCTCCTAGGAAAGGTTAGACATTGATTTGTTATAAAATGACTACCTATTAGAATAACTATACTTTTTTGCCTTACACTTATTAAAATATATGTCTATTTTAATACCTGTAGTTTATAATATAGTTTATAAAATAAGTCATAGATGCATAAAAGTCATTTATATAAAATGGGGATAAAAATAGTTTCAAGAAGAGTTTGGAGAAGATGGTGATCTCATGGTGATAGTTATTGCCCCCCCCCCTTTAATTATATTTTTATTGATTTCAGAGGAGAAGGGAGAGAGGAAGAGATAAAACATCAATAATGAGGGAGAATCATTGATCAGTTGCCTCCTGCATGTCCCCTAGTGGGGATTGAGCCTGCAACCTGGGCATGTGCCCAGACCAGGAATCATACCATGGCCTTGTGATTCATAGGAGGATACTCAAACACTAAGCCTCACCAGTGGGGCTATTGTCCTTTTTTATCTCCCAGATTCTTCAATTACAAAATCACTAGAATAGTAAAACTAAATAACTTTACAAATTTAACAAAACTTGGTGCCTGAACATCCCTACAGACCCATAAATAGATGGGGGTGGGGACAAAACACTGGTAACTACAAGACTTCAAAAGTTTCAATATGTGTATGGGAAGAAGCACAAGGAATTAAACTTGGCTTCTGCTGGAATTTCTAGTTACTGAAAAATATACTGAGCTAGTTTGAAAGACTAATGAAAACTAGACTAAGTTACTCAACATTGTTTTTATGAGTAATGCTGTACTTACAAGTACAGTGCTGGAGCATTTTGAATTTTATAAACACTCTAACACAACTCAATGTCTTGGCAAGATGAAACTCCACACTATGGGAACATTGTAGCAAATAGAATCCAAATTGAGTAAGACAGGGTCAATCAGGCAAAAGAACAATAAATTCCCTATAAAAGGCAGACAGGAAAACAGATGTGACAGATTTCATAAAGTGCAAAGTTTATATATATATATATATATATATATATATATATATATATATATAATTTCATTTTGAAACCATAAAAGAAGGATCTGACATGAGAATAGAGTTTTAGGAAAATATGTTAGGATGCAAGTAAAAGAGTGATTAGAGAAAATTAGAGATAGGAATGTTCTAAAATCAATGACATGAAATTCCACTTTGAGATATAATAAACAAGAAAAAAAGCTAATACAAAAAAAAGTGGAAGGAAGAAAAAGTAAAGATAATACCAGGAACCAATGAATAAGTTAAAGACTGAAAATTAAAACAAACATGGTTCTTCAAAAATACCAATACACTTGACAATCTCTCCCCTTACCCTGGTTAAAAAGAGAGAAAGAGAGAGAACATGAATAAACAAAAACAGGAATAAAACCAAGAAATTGTCAGCAAAGATCCTACAGACATTAAAATAATGATCAGAGGATAATGTAAGCAACTTTCTACCAACAATTTAACAATTTAGGAAATATATTTAAATTTGTTGAAAATATAATTTACAAAAAGTTATGTAAGACAATAAAACCTGCATAGATTTGTAGCTATTAAACAAATTTAATTTATTGTTAAAAACCTCTACAAAAGAAAAATTCAGGCCCAGAGGCTTCCACTAATTAATCCTATTTAACATTCAAGTAAGAAATGGCATTAATCTTACATCATTTTTTTTCTGCAAGTAGAAAAGGAGGGAATATTTTCCTACTCTGTTATAAAGCTAGCATAACCATAACAAAAAAATCTAACAAATCATTACAAAATAAAATTACAGACCAATAATTTCCTAGATTAAAAGCATAATTGTCTTTAAAATATTAACAAATCAAACTACTAGTTGTAACAGTTAAATAATGTAGATATTTTAAAGAGGTGGAGTTACTCATATGTTGATATATATGAGATTTGATATGTATGTTATTTTGTTATATTGACAGCAAGCTTCAAAACTTCATATGTCAAATTTGCTGAAGGTGTTAACATCATAGATATTTTTATGCTTAAAAATGTCAAATTTCATGCATTTGTGGGAAGTTTTAATTCATTACTTTTTTTGAAGAAAAAGTTATTGTATACTTTGGGAAGCTTATGGTGAACATGCTCCATCTCAAGATACTTGTGAACGCTGGTTTAAATGCTTCAAAAGTGATGATTTTGATGTGAAAGACAAAGAACGTCTAGTAAACCAAAAAGTTTGAAGACCAACAATTATAAGCATTATTGGATGAAGATGTGTGTCAAACCCAAAAACAACTTGCAGAAAGATTAAACATTGCTCAGCAAACAATTTCTGTTCATTTAGAAGTAATGGGAAAGATTTTAAAGGAAGGAAAATGGGTGCCACATCAACTGAAGGAAAGACAAATGGAAAACCTAAAAGTCATCAGTAAAATGTTGCTTCAATGGCACGAAAGAAAGTGTCTCTCTCTCTCTCTGTCTTTTTTTTTTTTTTTTTGCATCGAATTGTGACTGGTGATGACAAGTGGATTTATTTTGAGAATCCCAAATGCACAAAATCATGGGTTGATCCAGGTCAACCATCAACATCAACTGGAAGGTCAAATCGCTTCAGAAAGAAGACAATGCATTTGATGAGATCAGGAAGGTGTAGTGTATTATGAGCTTCAAAAACCAGGTGAAATTGTTAATTCTGGTCGCTACCAACAACAAATAATCAATTTTAACCACAAATTTGATCGTGAAATGACCAGAATGTTCCAGAAGACACAGGAAAGTAATTTTGCTTCATGATGATACACCATCACACATTTCAAAACCAGTTAAAGACACATTAAAACATCTTGCCTGGTAAATATTAAAACCCAATGTATTCACCAGACCTAGATCCTTCATATTCCCACTTGTTCAGATCAATGGTACATGCACTTTCTGAACAGCACTTCAAAACGTACCAAGAAGTGGATAATTGGGTCTCTGAATGATTTGCCTTAAAATAAGAAAAGTTCTATTAGGATGGTATCCACAAATTATCTGAAATATGGGGAAAATGTAGCTAGTGATGGACATTACTTTGAATAAAACACTTTTGATGTTTCTCTTGAAATTACCGTGTTTTCTTTGATTACAAAATCCACCATTATTAACCAGTACACCTAGTACATAAAGGATAATATATCATGCCCAAGTAGACTTGCTATGTCAGTCCCTTCCTGCCCCTCAAACCCTTGGAAGCAACCACATCATGTCTTAGCTCTGTACTGTAGTGACAAATACAAGGGGCAATTAGGGACATTAAAACATTATTTTTCCTATATTTTCAAGATTGGTATAATAAAAGACCAATAAAAGTTATTAAATACTTATCATGTTTTCAGGCAATATTATAAGTTCTTCACATTTATCAACTATCACAATAAATATTGAGAAAATTGAGATATAATTAATAAGTGACAGAAGAGTAAGTAAATGGAGAGATGTTTCCTCCAGAATCCATATTCATAATCACTATATTATGTTGTAACCAAATTGGGCAAAATATACACTGAATGGCCAGATTATTATGATTTCTGAATGCATAATAATCTGGCCACTTAGTGTATATCCTATATAATAAAAGGCTAATATGCAAATTGTCCCCTGGACCAGGAGTTCAACCAGCAGGCAGACTGGCCAACTGCCCATGTTCTCTCTCTGACTAGGCTGGCTGGACCTCATCCATGCACAAATTTATGTACCGAGCCTCTAATACACTGAGTGGCCAGATTATTATGTGTTCAGAGATCATAATAATCTCTGGCCACTCAGTATATATCTTTTCTTTTATTTAGGTCTTCATATATGTTGTTTAATAAAGTGTTATAATTTAAATAAAGTATATTCCATAATACCACAATAATTTTTAGTTATATTGAAACTGTATCTTTCTAAAAGTATATACTCAAAGGGCACCTTGAGGGATTCTTACAATGAGGTAATATTTCTATACCTCGAGTGTAATAGTGGATTCTTGATTTTGGACCCCATGTTAACATACCATCTGAGATGACTATCATGAAGTCTAATACAGCACACCACAGTGTCTAGTGGGCCATAAGCATCATCATCAAATGGGTGTTTATATATGAATTTGGTTCAAGCAAGAGTTGAAGGCGCAAGATGTCTGACCATGTTGCCCAGTAACCAATGATTTATATTCCTGCCACAGTGTCTATTTCCACTCCACTGCCTCTGTGGATTCATGGGGAGGAATGGTTCTGAATGATTTATTGGTAACATATAAAAGTGGACAGCTAAAGCAATGCAGATGGCACTGAGGTGGCTCTGGAAAAGCAAACTTTTCTCAGTGAGTAGAATATCAAGTAGTACGAGTTGTTTATTTTCCATGGAAGATGAGATGTCAGACCTTCACTGACTCATATGTGGTGGCTAATGTTTTGACTGAATGATAAGGTGTGCAGAGGGAACAAACGTGGAGAATTGGGGAAGTGGGATTTGGACAGAACTCTCCAAAAGGCACAGAGTATGCAGATATTTGTCTTATGTGAATAATATCTGTAGGATAACCCATTCTGTAGGTATCAGTAAGTCAACCATGCTTATGCTCAATACATAAATGAAAAAAGGGCAATAGGAATAGAGTATGCATATGGGTTCAACAGCATGGACTTTTAGTCATTCAGGTTCATAAGCTTAGAACAACTGCTGATTGTCCAACCTGTCAACAGCACAGATCAACAATTACTTCCCAATGTGGCACAACTGTGGTGTAACCTGGCTTCAGACTAATTACAAATGAACACCTCCATCCTCACCAAATACTAGTAGATCCTATGTGATATGGATTTGCCTTCTTACTTTCAGTGCTTCTGTCCAAACTGCAACCTACAGATCCCTACATGTCTTACTCATAATCATGGTATCCAACAGTATTACTTCTCACCAGAGAATTTATTGTATTGCAAATGAACTGTTTCACTGGCCTTATATGCTCCCGCTTGTTTCACTGGTCTTATATGCTTCCTGTCACTGTGAATTAGCAGTCTGGTAGAACCACAGAAGGGCTACTTTTTAAAATTAAGCCTTTTATTAGAAATATCTTAGATTTATAGAAAATTGCAAAAATAGTATAGAATTCGCATATGTCCTTCACACAGTTTTGGTTTAGTAAACATAAGAGTCAGTAAGGTTGTATTACATTACTAGGGTACATTTTTCAAAACTACAAAGAAAAACTAATTTGGATACATTACAATGAACTAAACTTCAGACTTTTTCATTAGTTTTTCCTTTTCCAGGATACCACACTGCAATTAGTTGTCTTGTCTTCTTAACCTTCTCTAGCCTGTGACCATGTTTCAATTTTCCTACGTTTCATAACTTCCTAAAGTACTCATGAAGAGTATTGGTCATAAAGAATACTTTGTAGAATTTTTCTCAGTTTGTGTTTGTCTGATGTTCATGTCATGACCAGAGTGAAGTTTTATGGGTTTTAGTAAAGACTGTTCTTGCATCAGGGACATGTGATATCAGTGGTGATATTAAACTTGATCTTTTCATTAAGTTAGTACTTTCCAGATTTCTCTACTGTAAAGTTACTATTTTTCCTTTCCTATATTCTATCTTGTATCCAGCCCACTCTAACAGGTTTTAGGGAGATAATATTCACCTTCTGGATGAGAAAGTATTTACATATATTATTTGTAATTCTTCTGTAAATAAGAGTTGTCTTTTCTCCACTTGTATTTATTTACGCACTCATTTAACCATTTATTTAGAACAGTATGAACTCATGTATATTGATATTATACTATGAGCTATAACCTAGCACTATGTTTTTCGTTTTGTTGTTTAAATGATTACGGTTGTGGCCATTGGTTGTGGCCATGCTAGTTCCTGTCCTTTTTAGACATACCCTCATCCTTTTTTATTTTTAGCACTTTCTCTTGTTTTCATACTACAAGATACACCAAACTCATCTTTTAGTTTGGATGACCCACCTTCATTTTTAGCCATGAAATAACCTTTTAAAAACTCAGTTGTAGCACCAGCCATGTGGCAAAACCTTGAGAGGCTGGGTTAATAAACATCACCAAATGGGTTTTGAATGTTCTTTTGAGGGTAAAGTTATCTTATATTTAGGTATGCCACAGATAATTGTATCAATGTTACCTTGAAGTGTGATTTCATTGTTGGGTTTATTGAGAAGTTAAAGGATGTTTTAGACTCATAGAGAGAGATCTGATGGTTGATTGCCAGAAGGCAGAGGGAATGGGGACTAGATAAAAGATGTGAAGGGGCCCTAACCAGTTTGGCTCAGTGGATAGAGAGTCGACTTGCAAATTGAAGGGTCCCAGGTTCGATTCTGGTCAAGGGCATGTATCTTGGTTTCAGGCACCTCTCCAGTAGGGGTATACAGGAGGCAGCTGATCCTGTTTCTCTCTTATCAATGTTTCTAACTCTCCCTCTCCCTTCTCTGTAAAAACACAACTAAATGTATTTTTTAAAAAGGAGGTGAAGGGATTAAGTACAAATTGATAGTTATAGAATAATTCCCAGGGGTATAAAGTATAGCACAGTTGTAAGAAGGTCAATAATATTGCAATAATCATGTATGGTGCCACATGGTTACCAGAAATATCTGGGGGAACACATTGTAAAGTATATGATTGTCTAATTACTACTAGACAGTATGCTGTACACCTGAAACCAATGTAAAATAATACTGAAAGAAAACTATAAATGAAAAATTAAAAATAAATTAATTAAAAATAATAGTTCATTAAAAGGGTATGTACTACAAATAATTAGGCAGAAATAAAGTTTGATTGCCATTTTTTGTATGTAAGTGAATGCATTACAGTCATGCTCAAAATAGATAAAATTGTATGACTTTATAGCTACCTTTCTTGTAACGAGAACTAAATGAACTGATGACAGTGCCACAAAACTAGCAGAAGTGAAGAAATTGACTGAAAGCTCACAAAGCACCCCTTTGACAGGCAACTGTTACATGAGAACTACATATTAATGAATTGCTTGTATTTTATTCAGACAACAGATTACTAAAAGTTATATACAAAATTGTTATTTCTCAAGTAATAATAATAGTGTAAAGTGAAATGATGCAGTAATACCCTTTGTGTAGCTAAGAATTTTCTGGGATAATCATAAATTTGATACATATATGTGTTTTCTGGGGGTGCCTGAAAAAATTCTCAAGGTGCCTGATAAAATTTTTTAAGGAATACCACATTTATTTAATAAATGCATTCTATTCTAACAGGAGCTAAAAGTCAAAAATGAATTGTTATGGGTTGAATTGTGTGCTCCTTCCCAACTCTTATGCTAAAACTCTAGTACTTCAGAATACTACCTAATTTAAAGACACAGTCTTTACAGAAGTAATCAAATTAAAAGGAGATCATTAAAGTGATCCCTAATACAATATGAGAGATGTTCTAAGAAGATTTAGACACACATAAGTGTAGAGCGAAGATGGTGTAAAGAGCCAGGGATGGGGATGAAAAAGATGCTCCATCGTAAATCTTACTGAAAGTAGCCTCACTGGATGATCAGGTCATAAATTCCTAACTGCAGGTCATGGTGGATAGTCACACCTCAAACCTGTAAGAAAGTTTATCTTTGTCTTAGGCAAGCCTTGTCCATTGTTTTTGTACATCTAGTAAACACACCTTTGAAATGCCAGAGTGAAACTCATTTTTAGAAAACTCTGACAAGTAGCCAAACCATCTTGTTGACTCTGCTCTACCTACCTTCATGTACTCTTCCTTACAGTCACTCCAAATGTATAAGAGAAACTAAAAATGTTATCTCTCTCTGAAACATTTGAGATCTTTCTTTTTGGCATGTCCTCAGTTTAGTTTAAATAAACTCAACATTTTTTAAGTTAAGTGTGTTTTTAATGAGTATATAGAAATAGAGTGGGCTTGAAATGTGTCAACTAGTTTTCCAGAAATAATCTTTGCTGCATAGCTCCAGGGTAGGATTGCCCACAACAGGTGTTCTCTGCAACATTAAAAATATAAAGGATGACTACAATCTTTTTATGCTTGGAAGTTTGGTTCAGGGTACTGTGTGTGGTTACAGCTCATGTAAATTGTCACTGATCTGTTTACTCAGTTCATTGTTCTGGGGTTCAGCATCTTGTGTTACAGCTTTTGCAGGTCCAAATGGATTTATTCTTTTAGCATTTCCAAGTCCTAGGCCAGAGCATGCAACTCTGAGGCAGCAATAGCCAGGATCTGAGCTTCTCCTTGTTATTTGGATGTATTCTTTCATTTCCTTTGGATCCTGGTACAGGTGCTTATCTTTGTGATGAAAGCTTATCCTGCAAGTTACCTGAAACCTGAGGATGGGGGCTGGTAGGCAATGAGATACTGACACAGATTCCTCCTTGAAAGTTCCATTTGCCCTTTTCTCTTCTCAGCTTTGCATTCATCTTTCCTTCATAGCTATTTGCTCTATTGACCTCGGCCCCACCACATGGTGAAGAACAATGACTATGTATAGTCTGTGAAAAGATATGTAATGGCCTGTAGGTTGGAATGTTCATTTGGTTAGAGCACTGTCCCATACAGTAAAAGGTGGGGAGTTCAATTTCCTGTTAGGGCATATTAGAAGGTTGCAGGTTTGATCCCTGAGTAAGTGTGGGAGGCAACCAACTGATGTTTCTCTCTCACAGTAAAGTTTCTCTCTCTCATATTAATGATTTTTCCCTCTCTCATAATAATCTCTCTCTTGTTCTGTCATCAATTAGACCTTTGTAAGGTCTAATCTCTATAGTTAACTCTCTATTTTATATCATTTCTCATAATTCTATTTCTATAATCAAGTCCTCACTGATGAACTACATATGGAATATGCAGTTATCTAGATATGCGTATATTTTCAGCAGCAATATGAGCCTTCCTCACTACTGTGTCATGGAAGCTCTGAATCAAAATAGTAAGTAGGAAAAATAATTCAAATCTATGCTATTTCACTACAAAGCTTATATCCTTAACTATTGTGTTAGAATCAACAAATATTTTTAAATAAGTGAATTAATAATTTAACAAATATATTAAGGAAAATTATAATTTATTGATTTAATTACCATAATCAGAATTTTTACTAGAATTTAAACATCTAAAACATCAACCTATAATCTTAATATTAAACAGGTAGCTTATTTTCAATAATGACTATTTTATGAAGCAAGATTTAATGGATAGAGATAAATATTAAGTTTTCGGATAATTGTTGGAAGACATAAAACTAATCCTTAGATATCTAACTGCCATACATAATAATGTAAATATTAACTCTTTTGTGAGGATGGTTGGTTATAGTCATTTAAAAATATTTATTATCTCCAATATAGTTTAAACTGTAATATTTCTGAGGCATCCATGAGTATATGCACAAGTGTGTGTGTGTGTGTGTGTGTGTGTGTGTGTGTGTGCATGTGCATGTGTGAAGTTATCCTGTTGAACAATAGAAAGCAAAGACATGTAGCTATAGATCAGCCTGGTAAAAAGAACCCCAAAGGAATAAATCTTGGAATTTCTATTACCATATTCCCACTGTGGACATATGTCCCAGTTGGAACTCTTCTGCTAAATATACAATACCAAAGTGCCCTTCATTCTCCCTCATCCTCCCAACAGTGTGTATATATATCTTACCTAATAATAGACAAGCTATAAATTGGCCATACCTCCGCTATACCACCAGCCAATCAGGAGTTATATGCAAATTAACTCAACAAAGATGGCAGTTAATTTGCATGCACAGGCTCCAAGAGACAGGGCGGGTGGGTTGCTTGTGTTATCGCCATGGTGATGACACAGGCATTCTGCTTCATCCCCAGTTTCTCAGGGCTTCTGGGCAGCATGGGAAGGTGGGGCTGGAATGTAAAGACGTGGCTCTGGGGCCTGAGCAGAAAGGGGCTGGGCCGGAGTGGAAAGGCAGTGTCAGCTGCCAGGAAGAGGAAAGCCCATTCTAGCACAAATCTTCATGCATCAGGCTTCTAGTATATATATTTATATAAAATTACAGGCCCAGTGCATTGAATTCATGCATGAAGGGGGGTGGCCTTTTAGCTTTGCTTGTACCCTCTCACAATTTGGGACTCTTGCCTGCCAGCCTTCCTGATTACCCCTAACCACTCTGCCTGCCTGCCTGATTGCCCCAACTGCTCACCTGCCTGTTTGATTGCCCCTAACCACCTCTGCCTTTGCCCTGCCATCATAGTTATGTCTGTAAGGACATTTGGAATGATTTCTGGAAAGTCATTTGGCTATCTGGTCTAATTAGCATATTACACTTTTATTATTATAGATAGTTGCCTTGCTACAAGCTGTAAGGATCTGCTTGTCATAGAGCTAGAAAATTTTTAATTTTTACTCTTGATTATGGCATTTAACTAACACAGATGGCCACCAAAAAGGTGACTTACCAAAGGGTGCATAGCAAATGGTGGTGTTAAGTCTTCTTCTATGAAAACATGCATGTTGTGCATTTTATCTGCCTGGCTACATAACAGAGTAAAGTTTCTGTCTGTTTCTGCACTCATATGAGCAAATTGTGTGACACTACAGCCCAGTTTGATTTGTTGCTCACAGAATAATAGAGGTCTTTTTTTCCCCCTTTGCTCCATTGGTGAAGATTTCCTAGAAGTTGCAGAATATCTTCCCTTTAATTTTTCCTTGACACTGTGACTTTACTTATGTCTCTCATCTTTGCTCTCCCTCCATCCCCCACTCACAACAGTAAATTGCTCCAGGCTCACTTTGCTCCAGTGTCTAAGAGAACATGCAAGGTGTCTGCCACCAGAACTATGGTTCCCAGCATTCTTAGTGCTCCACACACTCTTGGTTTCTGCTTCTGGTCCAGGGGCTGCAGAAACTAAAAGGACTGGGAACTCCAGCCTGTTTTGTCGCTCTGCTCTCCGTCCAGGCTTGATGCCAAACCTTCCCTCCTGTTCTCTGGCTGGCTCCATGGCTCTGGCTGGTGCGACCATCTTTGTTACATCAATTTGCATATTCCCTCCTAATTGGCTTTGGGCGCTGCCATATTTATTATGAAATAACAATTAATTTGCATATTACTCTTTTATTAGATAGGATTTTTTTTCTCACTCTGGAAACATGGGATCAATAATTATTCTGTGTTTGATGATAGATTCAAGACCATGGGGTTTGAAAGTCACACTGAGGTTAAAGAAAAATAAACTTCTTCAGATGGTTGTAGATCTTAGAGACAGTGTATAAGGTTAGTATCTGCAGAGTGGCTGAATACAACAGTTTTTTTTTTTTTGAGGTTTTCTTTTTTGATCATTTTCACCTTAAATTATGAGGGTAACCTCATGAAAACCTAACTTTTTTCCAATGACATCTCACATTTTATATAGAATGTAAATTCTTTTTTATCTATGAATTAAATGTAATATATGAAATCTGAACACCTGAATAAGTTTGCATATGGAAGTAAGAAATGTAGTCATAAAAGGAGGTATGGGCTGCTCTAGTATTTTCTTCTCCAACCTTAGGGGCCTCATGTGTAAGTAGTGCCATTGAGCCTAATAGGTCTTTAGTTCCTATGTCTAAGCCATAATAAACATCAGAGTCACCAATGATCTCTTGTAGGGGCAGAAAGTTTAGAAAACTGTCTAGGAGATGGAGGCATTTGGGGCCTCCTCTCTTTCCAGATATATTAAATGGAGGTGGCCTTTGATATGTATTTAGGTTGTATATAGAACACAGGAAAACAATACATAAAGCCAAGTTCAGCTAGGACTTTCTGAAAGAACATGTATAATCATAATATATGTCAATTATTCACTGTGAATATACAATATTTTAAATAAGAAATTTAATGAAAATTATGGTCTAAAATGTATAGTTGACTCATGCAGTTTGATTTTTACAATGATGAAAGCAGAAAAGGAAGGATTGTAATTTGCAAAATAGAGATAGGAATGATTATTTCCTATCAACAGCACACAAATGTGTGGATCATTAGAGATTGATTTCACTTGAGAGATAAAATCTGTAGAGTTTTGAGCTTCTCGATATGTTCTAGATGACCTTTAAGTCACTTTCTTACCTTCCGATTCTATTGTCATTATTTTATCCTGGAGATTAGCTGTATTCTATAAAGGCTTTGGTTAGAAAAATAATCTGCTTTTGAAGTAATAAAATTTTATATAATCTAAGGAAGACATAAAATTTTTGTCTTACTAAAAACTGTAAAATGTATTAGAATATGTTTCTCTTAAAATTAACAAACTCAGGAGGAAAAAATTTTACAATATCAATTATATTCATACAAATAAATTAAAGTAATTAAATTATCTTAAGTCCCAGGGATGTTTTGCATAAGGGGTATGTCAAAATCTTTTAGCTTTCATATTAAAACAACCCTGACATGTAATTTTTGGTGAAACTGTGCAAATGGTAAAACAACCCATTCTGCATTTAACTAATGTTCACAGCTTTTACTTTACATGCAATATGGAAAGCAGTATGGAAATAAAAGCAAATTAATTTAAAGTGTTTTTTCAGTACAAGGTAAGTGATAACTCTAGAATCATTCTAAAATTACAATAAAAAAATTTAAAATTCTCCCCAAAATTAATTTTTTCATTTGCTAATGGTCATTTTAATCAAAGTTTATATTTAGGGACATGTAACATTAAATAAATTAATATTATGACATAATATTGCATATAAATAATCCTAAAATTTTCACACAAAAAAATATGTAATACTGATGATTCTAAAACATATAAAAGTATATTTCTACTTCTTTGCATACTAGAGTCTGGAATATTTTATACAAATTGTTGATGTGCAAATGTCATTAGTTTATTAATGACATAAATTAATATAATTTTAGTTTGAAAAGAATAGGCTTGACATTTAGAGAGATCTTTGCACATTTGTTTCATATCGACTTCCAACATTCACCTAGTAGCCTGTTTCTAAAATTCAAATTACATATGAGTCAACAGATTTCCTTTTAGCCTGTTATAATAGAGGCCTGGTGCATGACATCATGCACTGGTGGGAGGGGTCCCTCAGCCCAGCCCGTAACCTATCACAGTCTGACAACCCTTGGGGGATATCCACCTGCTGTGGAGGTGGGAGAGGCTCCTGCCACCACCACAGTACTTGCCAGCCATGAACCCAGCTTCTGGCTGAGCGGTGCTCCCCCTGTGGGAGCACACTGACCACCAGGGGGCAAACTCCTGCATCGAGTGTCTGCCCCCTAGTGGTCAGTGCACTTCATAGCCGTTTGGGGATACATTATATATTACAGAAGATATATAGTCATTCTGCCATTTGGTCAATTTGCATATTAGCCTTTTATCATACAGGATATTATGAACTGTATATTGTGTTTGCAAAGGCTCATTTTCAAGCCTTCAGATTTCAGTTATAGCTTAAGGATTTCAAGATCTTTTTTGTTTGTTTTCTATTACTCCTAAAATAATTTGAGATGGTCAATAATTAAACTTTAACATAAGCATAATCTAGGAAAATGGATAAATAAGAAGGTCATTTAATAAAGAAAAATATTTAAAAGCGGTTTTGAGATTTACTTATTATTTAAAATATAGAATACCTTATAGAGAATTTTGATAATTAAAATCCAATATACAAGTAATATAAATATGACACTATATATGTTTCTTGTAAAGCCTTCAAACACAAGAAGACACATGTGCATATTAAACATCTGTACATGGAGGAACACTTGCAACTCAAGTTGAAGTACATTCTTATGTTGTACTTCAAATTTTATACGAGAAATGACAATAAGAAGTTTTATAACTGTAGATGTATGCTTTACAAAAAAAAAAGGCAAATAGAGGCAACTATTTTCAACTATCCTAATAGCAAACATTTCTAATAACATAGTGACAAATGATATTGTTATTATTTATATACTAAAGGTTCAGCACATAAAATCGTGCAACTCGAGTACCATCAGAGGCTCTAATATCCTCAACCAAATTAACCAATTGGATACAGCAATACATTAAAAAGAACATAAACCACGACCAAGTGAGTTTTTTTTCAGAGTTGAAAGCATGGTACAATATTTGCAAATCAATAAACATGCTACACCACATAAACAAAATGAAGGAAAAAATAACATGATTATATCAATATTTTCAGAAAAAGCATTTAAAAAAGTCCAGCACCCATTTATGATAAAAGCTCTCAGCAAAGTGGGAATAGAGGGAACATAACTCAATGTAATAAAGTCCATATATGACAAACTCATAGTCAACATCATACTCAATGGGCAAAAGCTAAAAGTGTTTCCCTGAAGAACAGGAACAAGACAGGGATATTTGTTTTCACCTCTAATTCAACATAGAACTGGAAGTCTTAGCCATGGCAATCAGATAAGAATAAAAAAAAAATAAAAAGCATCCAAATTGCAAAAGGAGAAGTAAAACTATCATCATTTGCAGATGACATAATATTGCATATAAATAATTCTAAAATCTTCACACACAAAAACAAAAAACAAAACAAGACAAAAACAACAACAACCCCACTAGAACTGGTAAGTGAATTCAGTAAATTAGCAGGATATAAATAAATATCTAAAATCAGTTGCATTTTTATGCACTAATAATTAACTACCAAAAAGTGATACTAAGAAAACAATCCCACTTAGAAATGCATAAAAATACCTTGCAATAAATTTAACCAAGGATGTAAAAGTCCTGTACTTTATGATACTGAAGAAAAATATTTAAGAGAAGAGGATACAAATAAGTGTAAGAATATACTGTGTTCACGGATAGGAAGAATTAACATCATTAAAATGTCTACACTACCCAAAGCAATTTATAGATTCAAGGAAATTCCTGTCAAGATGCAAATAACATATTTCACATAACTAGACCAAATATTTAAAAAAATTTACCTGGAACCACTAAAGACCCTGAATAGCGACAGCAATCTTAAAGGAAAAATAGTTGGAATGTTCACACTACCTGATATCAAACAATACTACAAGGTCATATTAATCAAAACAGCATGGTATAGGCATAAAAACAGACATAAAGATACATGGAACAGAACAGAGAGCTTAGAAATAAATCATTGCTTTTAAGATCTTTTAATATTCTAAAAAGGAAGCAAGAACATACAGTGGAATAAAAATAGTCTATTAAATAAATGGTGCTGGGAAAATTAGACAGATACATGCCAAAAAAAAATTAGTTCACCTTCTTACACCATACAAAAGAATAAAATCAAAATGGATTGAAGACTTACATGTAAAACTCAAAACCATAAAAATCCCAGAAGAAAAGATAGGCAGTTTAAGCTGGGACATTTCTCATAACAATATGTTTTTTCTGATATATCTCATTGGGCAATGGAAACAGAAGAAAAAATAAATGGGACTACATCAAATTAACAAGTTTTTACACAGCAAACTATCAACAAGCTGAAAAAACAACTCACTGAATGGGAAAACATAGTCACCAATGATACATCTGATAAGGAGTTAATATTCAAAATTTGAAAAGAATTTATACAACTCAACACCAGAAACAAACAAACAAACAAAACAATCTAATTAAAAAATGGGCAAATGGCCTGAATAGACACTTCTCTAAAGAGAACATAAAGATGATCAATAAACATATGGAAAGTCGCTGAATGTCATGAATCATCAGAGAAGAACAAATTAAAACCACAATTAGATATCACCTATACCTGTCAGATGGCTATAATAAATAAATCAACAAACAATATGTATTGGTGAGGATGTGAAGAAAAGGAAATCCTATCATACTGTTGATGGGAATGTGGATTCATGCATCCACTGTGGAAAAAAAATATAGACTTTCTTTAAAAAATATTAAAAATAGAACCACCTTATGACCCAGTGATTCCACTACTGGGCATATATCCAAAAAAAAAAAAAAAAAAAAAAAAGAAAGAAAGAAAGAAAGAAAGAAAGAAAGAAAGAAAAGAAAAGAAACAGTAATTTGAAAACTATAGCACCCCTATGTTTATTGCAGTATTATTTAGTCAAGATTTGGAAGCAGTCCAAATGTCCATCAGTAGACGAGTGAATAAAAAAGATGTGGTATATTTTTACAATTGAATACTACTCAGCCATAAAAAAGAAGAAAATCTTACCTTTTGCAACTGCATGGATTGACTTTGAAAACCTTATCCTAGGTGAAATGAGCCAGAAAGAGGGAGACAAATACTAATTGATTCAACTTATGTGTGGAATCTAACGAACAAAATAGAAAAACAAAATAAAAACTGACTAATAGATGCAGAAAATAGACTAAGTGCTCTTAGAGTGAGGGGTTGAGGTTATGGGTGAAAATGGGAAAGGGATTAAGCAAAAAAAATAAATAAATAAAATAAAGCAAAAATAAACAACAAAAATCTCATAGACACAAACAACAGTATAGTGTTTATCAGAGAGAAAGGGGGTGGGAGGATGTGAAAGAGGATAAAGGGGGGATAAATGGTTAGGGAAGGAGACTTGATTTTGGTTGGTGAATACACAATACAATATACAGATGATGTATTATAGAATTGTATACCTGAAACCTATATAATTTTATTAACCAATATCATCTTAATCCTATATAATAAAAGCGTAATATCCAAATCGAACATTGGAATGACCCGTTGGGGCAGGGCTGGTGAGCAGGCCGTGCTAGGCCAGCTAAGGAGCATGCCAGTGAGCAGAGGGAGGGGACAGTGATGGGAGGGCAGGGGCAGCGGCAACCAGCATGGTGGAGGTGCGATGGGGGGGGGGGGGGGCAGGGCCAGCTGCTTGCTGGCCAGTGCCATCCCCTGATTGGGATGCCCAGTCGCCTCCCACAGAGGGAAGCCAGACTGCAGCTTAGGGCCCCAGGAGTGGTCCTAAGCCATTAGTCAGATATCCCCTGAGAGCTCCCGGACTGCGAGAGGATGCAGGACAGGCTGAGGGACCCCTCGGAGTGCATGATTTTCATGCACCGGGCCTCTAGTAAATTCAATAAAAATTAAAAAAAAATTTCAATTAGTTTGCCTTTATTTTTGAATTTGGTTTGCTAATATTATTGAGGATTTTTGCATAATGCATCAGGGATATGAGTGGGTAATTTTCCTTTTTTGTGGTTTCTTTTTCTGGACTTGGTACCAGGATTATGCTGGCTTTTTTTTAAATAATGAGGTTTTTTTTTTTTCTGAATATATCTAGGTTACATGGTGATCTGTTCTTTAAGGTCAATGTTTTCTTAATGTTATTCTACAGATGATGCACTTATTGATATAATTGAGTATTGATGTTCCTTACTATTATTGTAATTGTGTTATTTTCTGTTATTATATATATTAATATTTGTTTTATATATTTAAGTGATTTTTTGTTGGGTGCACAAATATTTATATATTACTAGAGGCCTGGTGCATGAAATTTGTGTATGGTGGTGGGAGAAGGTTGTCCCTCAGCCCAGCCTGCACCCTTTCCAATCTGGGACCCCTCGAAGGATGTCTGATGGCCCATTTAGGACAACTTCTCTCCTGCCTGCCTTCTTGCCTGGTCCCTAACCGCTTCTGCCTGCCAGCCGGATCACTCCCTAACCTCTCCCATGCCAGCCTAATTGATGTCTAACTGCTCCCCTGCCAGCCTGTTTACCCCTAACTGCCCTCACCTGCAGGCCTGGTCACCCCTAACTGCCCTCCCCTGCAGGTCTGGTCACTCCCAACTGCTCTTTCTTGCAGGCCCAGTTGCCCCTAACTTTCCTCTTCTACTGGCCTGGTCACCCCTAACTGCCCTCCCCTGCAGGCTTGATCACCCCCAGCTGCCCTTCCTTGCAAGCCTGGTCCCTCCCAATTTTCCTCCTCTGCTGGTCATCTTGTGTCCACATAGGGGCAGCCATCTTGTATGTTGGAATGATGGTTAATTTGCATATTACTCTTTTATTAGATAGGCTATCTTCTTTTTGGATTAACAAGTTTATCAATATATACACCTTTTTTTTGTTTCTTGTTACAGTCTTTGTTTTAAAAAATATTTTGTTGTACTAGTATTGCTACTCCAGTTTTCTTTTTCATTGTATCTGCATGTAACAAAGCATATAGCCAAACTAACTATTGGTTTTGATGCATTTTCCTTTAAGAGCCACAGAACTTCTCTATATTCCATTTCCTTGTAATGAATCATTTGATATCTTGGATATCTAGGGTATTAGGACTCAGCCCAACACCCTAGATATCCAATATCATTTTAGATGAAGACATTTTCTTGTTATATATTTGGTTGTTTCTATAATTATCCTCAGTTAGCCATCAGCTTTAAATTCTCTGCTTTATCTTGTGCTTTGCTTAAGGGCTGGTTGCTTGAGAGTTTTACTTAATTTTCTCATTTTATTTTTTTGCTTTCGTCTTTCCCTATGAGCCTGCTTTTATATTTTCTCTTTATTTTCTGTCCTTGCCATTAATGATAGACTACTGTTGTATTCCTGGTGTTTGCTGGGCATTTTGAGGTAAGATGCGGATAACAGAATGCTTTCTATTTTCATTCTGCCTAAATTACATCCAAAGCCTGTGTCTATGTTTTGATGATGGTTTGTTTTCTATTTATTCTATATATGTACAGTGTTTGCATACCTCCAATTATCTGGTGCAAAAAGGGTTTGTTGCTTCTTCGCAAGGAGTAGAAGTGTTTTTATATTTTTCTCACAATAGTACTTACCCTCCTGCATTTAGAGTAACAGAATTTGCTGCCTCATGGTTTAAGGCTCTGTATGGTAGAAAGGGGTGAAGAATATGGTTAGAGCTATTTCTTACCCACTCTCAGTGGCTGAAGTTCTGTTCTTCCAAGTCTGCACCAAGAGGGATGATTTATTTCTCTTCTGCCCTCAATTTTCTTGTGAGCAAGTGGTGACATTAGCTGGGAAGAGCTTGTGAGTGTGTGTGAATTTTCCTCTTGCCTATGGATCTCAAGATTTCTACACTATCTTCCTAGCTTGCTTTGGGCCCTTAGCAATTTGTTAACAATTTTAATTGCATTATTTTTACTAGAGTTTATGGTGCCTGTCATTTCTTTCTCCAATTTACTGTCCCTGATGGGTAAGGGCTTGCATCCCATCTATCTTTAAGAAGATATTAATTTCAGTTTAAGGACAAATTGCTTTATATGACCTTAACTTTCTAACGTGTTAAAGAAATGTCATTATTTTGTTTATTATCTAACTTTCCTTGTATGTGATAAGAGAACTGTATTTTCCAGAGCTCGATTATTATTTTAATAACATATTAGCTGAAAAATTTAAGTCTTCTGCAAAACTTATTGAAAATAATGCATAACATCATTTGATTTAAGAAAGTATTTTAATCCATCATTAGCTATTCATATAATCATTTCTTAGTATAAACACCAGTATTTTGAAATATTCTGTTTATAAACCATTGTAGAATTAATGATCAGTGAAAAAAAATCTGCCTTTTTCCTTAATATGCTAAAAGACTACTGTGAAAGAGGCAAGAAGATAGAGGGAGAATCACAAACACAGATGTTTAAAGAAATATTGGTTTTCGGGTATATTACATTTGAAAATTACGTACCTGGAATCAGTCCTTTAAAATTATGCAAGACACAGTTTCTTTAGAAATGTTTCTGTGCCTCCAGAGATGGAATAGCCTATTTTTGAGAGTCATGAATTAAGTTAATGCCAAGAATGAAAAGAATATATGGCACATCATTAATTTTCAATAAATATTTGCTATTTTATTATTAATAAGACCAATCTAATGGTGGATTAGAATGTTGAGGATGGAGAATGTGAAAACAGTGAAATAACATAGCAATAGTTTACAGATTATTTGAATTAATTCAGCTACACAGTTAAACACAACTGGAGATAATTGTTTCCATTGTATATCTTTGCTAAGTATGAAGAATAGGCTTATGGCAGATAATTCATACCTGATGTTACCAGAGATATCAAAACCAAAGATATTTAATGTTGCTCATTAAGTGATCTTTATATTCTCTAATAGGTGGTAGAAAAATAAATAAATCAATGATCCTGAATTATATACTTGTTTTACTAAAAGACTATTTAAATTATTCATAAATATGGTACATATGGCTACTTTCAAAGGATTAAAATATTTTAAAGTTTCTCTTTATTCATGAATATGTTAAAGCAGGTACTTGACTATATCTCTAAAATAATAACCATAAACAATGAAGAATTTGACCTTGAGGTGGAGGATGTTGTGAACAACTTTGAAACTGTTTTTCACTTTTATATGACTTTTATAATTGAATCAATTTTGAGGAAGACTATACCTCATGAATAAATGTTCATGAATAAATTAACTGTAAAATATGCATTCAAATTAAATAATAATATATAATTGATAGAACTGTGAAGTACTCTCTATCTAAATGTTCACATAAGCCTTTCAGATATAGTAATTTTAATATGGACGTAATACATTTATGATTCAGTTCACTTGTTTAATGAGATAATTTCTGGAATATGTGATTAGGGATGCATCAGTGGTATTTAAAGATTGCTTATCGTTTCCAAATGCTTAATGACCCAATGGTCTTTCCATAAATACCTATATGACCCTCAACTGTATGATGGTTAATAATCAACTACTTGTACCTCTTCTCATATTGTAATCTGCTTTTATGAAAACCCAGGTCTTTAAGTCGTCTCAGTTATAGTTCTTTGACCACTACTATCCTTCATCATTGTTCCATGCATGTCCAAAAGGGCATTGACTTTTATTAATGTTTACCACCTGAAAGTTTTTTAAATGTATTCATTATTCCTTGTAGACTCAACATTGAATTAAATTATTCCTATAACAATTTTATTTGGCATATTGAAACAGATATGTTTGCTCTGTTTTCTTCTTGAACCAGAATTTATTATTCAGCAAATAGAACAAACATGATTGCATTTTTATGCCTTTGAATTATGTGATAGGAAGAAAATGCATAATCCCACCATGGGTATAACTTGTCTTATAAGCATTCTACCCTCCAAGATTAATACAATTCCTATATTTTTTGTGATATTTAGTATACATTTTTTAAAAATATATTTTATTGATTTTTTACAGAGCGGGAGGGAGAGGGATAGAAAGTCAGAAACATCGATAAGAGAGAGACATCTATCAGCTGCCTCTTGCACGCCCCCTACTGGGAATGTGCCCGCAGGCAAGGTACATGCCCTTGTCTGAATCGAACCCAGGACCCTTCAGTCCGCAGTTGGACGCTCTATCCACTGAGCCAAACCAGTCTCGGCTTTAGTATACATTTTTATTTTAACTTTTTTTCTAGTTTTATATTACTCTTAGAATATAAGGTCTTGGGAAATAAACTTTATTTGTTTTAATTCTCAGTGCAGTAAAAAATAGCTGATCCAAAATAAGCATTCCATAATTGCTGGTTGAATTAATTATTTAATAAAATCAGAATTTTGATTTAGAATTTATCACTTTCAACACAAATATGATTTTTTCTTAAATTACTTGATTTCAATCTTGTTATAACATTTAATATTCAAAACCATGTGGTATTGGTATACAAAGGATCCAAAGGAAAAGAATGTGAGTAAAGAAATGAACTCACACAACTGAGTATTGATAAAGTTCTGAGGAAAAAAGGTAGTCATTTCAGTAAATGATACATTAAGCAATATGCACCCATAAGAAAGACAACAAATCGTGACCCTAACTCACAACAAGACAAGAATTACCAAGGTGGCTCAGTGATGGAGGATTGATCTATGAACCAGGAGGTCATGGTTTAATTCCCAATCAGGGCACGTGCCCTGGTTGCAGGCTTGCTCCTCAGTTGGGGGCATGCACGAGGCTGCTGATCAATGATTTTCTCTTATCATTATGTTTTTATCTCTCCCTCTTCCTTCCTCTCTGAAATAAATAAAAATATATTTTAAAAAACTTGTCTTGGAATGGCACATAGATCTAAACATAAAAGCTAAAATTAAAAACCAACAACAAAAGAACTTACCAAAATCTTATGAAGATACAATAACATTTCAAAAGAAGCATAGACAATCATTACCTGGTAGATGGAGATGGGAGGTCAATGAACAAAGCTGAATAAGAAAATTGCTGAGGGTGATGGAAATTTCTGATATCACAATGATTGTGGCTTCATGGGATTAATAACTTACTGAGACTCATTGATCTGTAAACTAAAAATGGATGCATTTCATTATAAGAGATGCTTCAAAAAAGTTGGTTTTTCACCTAAACATAATATACTTTAAATATGTACAATTGTTTTCTATATATTATTAGATAATACATTTGTTTAAATTTTATTGTGAGATACCCACACATACTGCAAAAGTAAAAGGAAGAAATATGGAACTACGCAAAGACTGATGTATTTCAGAAGGGGAAGAGAGAACAGAAAGAGACTAAACAAAGAACTTATGTGCATATATGCATAGCCCATGGACCAAGATTAATGTTGGTAAGACATGGGGAGGGGGTAGAAGTGAGTGGAGAGGATTAATGGGGGAAGAAAAGGGGACATCTGTAATACCTTAGAGCAATAAAGTTTTTTAAAAATGACTGGTGATATCAATTGTATGTGAGCATTTAGAGCAAGTTTAACACCTCATACTTTTATGATTGAAGTATGAAATGAAAATTGTTTGACAGTTTCTTAAAAATAAGCATATATTAAAATACGACTAGTAATTCAATCCCACATTCACATATCCATCTAATACAAAACACACATGCACACACATACACACATCCTCATTATTCATTGATTTCATATTCACTAATCTACCTACTCACTCACAGTAAAATTTATTTTATTTCAAGAAGCATACTTGCAGCACAGTATGTTCATTCACGGATATATATAGAATAGCGAAAATATAAGCATATATTTGGCAGCTTCAGTTGCCATGACAAATATCATATACCAGGCACCTTAAACAACAGGAATTTATTAACCACACCTTTGGAGTCTGGAAGTCCAAGATCAAGGTGGCAATAGGGTCAGAGTCTGGTGATTGTTTTCTCCTTAAGTTACAGCCTTCTTCTTGCTGTGCCCTAACTTATCCTTTCTTGGCTGCAGGGAAAGAAAGCAAGCTCTCTGAAATATTCTATCTAATAAAAGGGTAATATGTAAATTAAGCATCACTCAGGCACAAGGATTGCGGCACTCATAGCAGCCAGAGTGGGACACTGGTGTTATCACCCTGGTAATGCCAGCCTAGGGTGCGGGATGCTGGTGTAGTTGCAGGCTGGGTTGAGGGACCCCCCACCACTCACCCCTGTGCATGAATTTTATGCCCCATGCCTTTAGTGTTCTTATAAAGTGATAATCCCATCAGGTGGTCTGGCCAGCACTATCCCAGATGAGGTTGGACAAGATGTTTTACCTCTTATTTCAGGTCTCATCTATAATAATAGAAGTGTAATATGCTAATTAGAGCAGATGACCTTCCAGATGAAGCCAGGGCTGCGAGGGAAGCCCAAGTTCCGGGTTCCAGAGGGAAGGTGATGCTGGCAGTTGGGAGAAGGGAGGTCTACTCTTGCACAAATTTTGTGCATCGGGCCTCTACTACTTTAAATAAGTATGCTTTTTAATGTTTTATTTAATATCACATTCTTTGATTTTTGCTGGTGATTTCATTTTTAAGTGACCACCAAAGCAGTGCTGAAGCATTGTCTAGGCTTCCTAGGTCCCACAATGATTTGAACACAGGTAGTATTTATGATAGCTTTATTCATAGTAGCCTGAAACTGGAAACTACCCATGTTTTTATTAAGATATAATAAAAAACAAATTCTGTTATAATGCAAAATGCTAAACACAATATCAATACACACAACAGCTATAGTAAATCACTAAAACATTAAGATAAATTAAAAAACTGAACACAGATGAGTATTTTTTGTATAAATCACTTATATGATATTAGGGGAGAAACAAACTAAATGTAATGATAGAATATAAATTAATAACTGCCTGGGTTGAGAGTTGGAAGATGGCATTCATTGTAAAATGTCAATAGGGAACTTTTTAGGATGCCTGTGGTAATTTCAAGAGCATATACTTTTATCAAAATTCATAAACCTGTATATTCCAAATGGGAACATTTCATTGTATACAAATTAAAATTATATAAAGTTGATTTTCAACTAAAAACAAGTTGAAGACTGAAATATGATGGTCAGAGGGAAGATATATTCAATAATATAGATGAAAGAAAATCTTAAATTAAGTAAGATCAGCAAGTGTATGGATGAGGAAGCTTAAATTTTTAGTCTCATCATTCTCCAAGATTCTGCATAAGTATAACTCAGAAAAGTAGTAAAAGGGCCTTTCACTATTTTTCTCTTTTGATGAAACAGTGTTACTTTTAAAAACACTGTTCATTATACTGAAATGTAGGCTTTAGGGAACACACAGGCATACATGTACACGCAAACATCTGCACATGCACAGACACACAGACGTACACTATTTTATACCCTAGTGTCTAACAGAGCACTTTATAGTGTTTGCTGAAATTAATTTTCTTAAACTCCAGCCACTACCAGCAAGATTTTGTAAAATATCTTTTTTTTTTTTTTTAATGATCTGAAAAACTTATTTCCTGGTAAACATCTTAAAAGATTTTCTGCATAGGTTTGGAGTCCACTGCTTTTGATATAGCCTTGGGATCCTTGAAGATTTGCTTTGAGGATTAAAAGTCATAGGAATTATAGGTCTGGAGTTGATTCAAATTTCTTGAAAACATTTTAGTTTTTTTATCTAATTAGTATCCAGTTATTTCCACATGAAAGTAACCACAAACAAAGGCCCTTGTCAGATAAATTTTTTTAATCAGAAATGCCATGTATTTATTGAATCTAATACCCTATTACTCAGTTTTGCACTTCTTCATTGAGTTAATTGTGGTCTACCTCAACTGGGTTGTTTCCAGATTCAATAAAAACACCTTCAATCTGATCTCTCCTGCTTTGTCTGACCAAATGTCTTAATGAGAGATGTTTCAAAGAAGTACAATTTACAATAGCTAAGATTTGGAAACAGCCTAAATTCCCACCAGCATATGAGTGGATTAGAAAACTATGATACATCTACACAATGAAATACTACGCTGCTGTGAAAAAGAAGGAATTCATACCATTTGCAACAGCATGGATGGAACTGGAGAGCATTATGCTAAGTGAATTAAGCCAGTTGGAGAAAGACAAATATCACATGATCTCATTCATTTGTGGAATATAATGAACAACATAAACTGATAAACAAAAATAGAACCAGAATCATCTAACAGACTGTCCAAACTATGATGGAAGGTGTGTGGTGAGGGGATAAAAGATCAACCTATGGACTTGTATGCGTACATATGTGGTGGAAACTAAGAATAGTAATTAGCATGATAAATGGGAGAAGTTCCTCAGAAAGCTGATTGACAGGCAGAGCTGAAGATTTGCATATTATTACCAGCTGCCAAACAGCTGAGGGCAATTCCCCTAACCTGATAATCCTTTATTGTTTACCGAACCTTACCTTTGATATGTGTGTCTGCTTTGCTAAAGGGCAAAATGTGTGAATAAAAAGCTGTGGGTCTGGACACTCAGATAGCCACCCTACAAGAGGGTGAAGCCCTACCTGGTTCTCCCAAATGCCTTCCAAATTTATATTTCTTGTGTGGTCTACATTCATTAATGTGCAGCTCTTTTCCAGATTCCTAAACCCTTGCTGCAGATAAGAGTATAATCAATGGACACAGATGGAGGGCAGGGAGGGGTCAGAGGGGGAGGTGAGGGCATGTACTAGTGCAGTGGTCAGCAAACTATGGCTTTTGAGCCACATGTGGCTCTTTGGCCCCTTGAGTGTGGCTCTTCCACAAAATACCATGGCCTACGTGAGTCTATTTTGAAGAAGTGGCATTATAAAAAGTTTAAATTTAAAAAAATTTGGCTGTCAAAAGAAAATCCAATCATTATCTTTAATATTTGGCTTTGTTGACTAATGAGTTTGCCGCTCACTGTACTGGTGGGTGAGGGTGGGTAGAGGGAGGTCAAGAGGGAAAAATGCGACATATGTAATACTTTAAACAATAAATAATTTAAATTAAGAAAAAAAGAAAAAGGCTTAAAACTCTATCTATGTGAAGGCTGTTCTTCAGCCACTTTGTTTACATTTATCGCTCCTTTTAGAGTTTGTTAAAACCTTCACTCAACATCCAACCAAATCAATATTCACTCTTCCCCAACCATTTTGAACATTGTTATGAAGTCTGTTGACATGAATCTCTTTATTTTATCACAGGTTATTGATTTCAAAATATGTTATGATGACATAAAAAAAGTAAACAAAGGTCAGGGTTCACTGCTGGGGACTGAAATCATTCTTGATATTAATGGAAAGAGGTAAGTTAATAAAATATTATATTGTTGGAAGTCCTGGAAGTGATACTCAGTAGGAGGTCAAAAGGGAGAATGGATGTATGTAAACCGAGTCTAATTTTGTATGTTCATACCTATGTTCATTTATTTTCTTTTAAAACCCCACCATTTGTATCTAGTGGTTAAAAAAACACAGCCAGTTTTTTTTTAAATTATATTCTGAGGTTAATTCACATCACATTGAGCTATGCCCCATCTCTGTTAGGTGAACTGCCCCATCTTTGTTAGGTGAACTATATGTCAGCTCTCTCATTTTTAGAAAGAAAAATACTGTATAGGTAAAGAAAATATCTAACTCACTTAAGAATTTTATTACTTTGGACAAATTCATAACATTTAAGTGGAAAAACTATCAAATATAAAAAAATTTGAGAACTAAAATTTCCCTTTTTATCAAACTGATGATTTTTTCTTCCCACTTATCTTTTCTGAAAAAAATGAAATACAAATATTGTTATAAATAGTAATTTTCAATAAATGTCAAAATATTAATGCTTCATAACTGAGTAATTTTGAGGTTAATAAACATTAATGTAAATATATATAATTATTAATACAAATATATTTATCATGCATGCTTATTTTAGTCTGTTATTATTAAATAATATTTCTTAAAATATATTTTATTGATTTTTTACAGAGAAGAAGGGAGAGGGGTAGAAAGCTAGAAACATCGATGATAGAGAAACATTGATCAGCTACCTCCTGAACACCCCCCACTGGGGATGGGCCCGCAACCAGGGTACATGCCCTTGACCAGAATCGAACCTGGGACCTTTCTGTCCACAGGCCAACACTTTATCCACTGAGCCAAATTGGTTTCAGCTAAATAATATTTTTATTTCACACCATAAACTTCACTATTATTTGCATCTATTCATACTGTAAGACAGTGTCAACAAACTAGAACCAATAGGCCCCATAGAACTTACCTCCTATTTTGTAAATAAAGTTTTATTAGAACACAGGCTTTGCTTTCATGCTACAATGGCAATGGTGAGTAGTACAACAGAGACCAGTGACTCAAAGCCTAAAAACAGTTGGCCTTTTAAAAAAAAAAATGTTCTGAACCTTAATTTAAATTTTCTCTGGAATCTAAGGCGAAAAACTGGTTGGGTACTTCCTTTAGAATATCCTATATAATAAATAGATAACATGCAAATTGAGCATCACTCCAACATACAAGATGACTGCTCCCATGTGGTCAAAGATCCTATGCCCATGTGGACACAAGATGGCTACCAAAAGATGGCCAGCAGGGGAGGGCCATTGTGGGTGACCAGGTCAGCAGGGGAGGGCAGTTGGGGGTGACCAGGCCAGCAGGGGAGGGCAGTTGGGGGTGACCAGGCCAGCAGGGGAGGGCAGTTAAAGGCAATCGGGCCTGCAAGGGAGCAGTTAGGTATTGGTCAGGCTGGCAGGCAGAAGCAGTTAGGGGTAATCAGGCAGGTAGGCAGGGGAGTGTTTGGGAGCCAGCAGTCCTAGATTGTGAGAGGAGTCCCAGATTGGAGAGGGTGCAGGCTGGGCTGAGGGATACCACCTCCTCCCCCTGTGCATGAATTTCATCCACCAGGCCCTTAGTGTTAAATAATTATAAAAGAAGCCATTTAAAAAATAACTTCTTAATAGTCACTTTCAGCTAGAATTTTCAAGGAAGATGAAACATATTAAACACAACTTTAATTAGTTGGTATTTTATTTTAGGAGAGTTTAAGCATTGTCCATTATTGTTCCTGAATGCACTCAAGGGATTCCAAAGAGGAGATAAATCTAATATGTCATCATTTAATATTATAGTGAGAAAATTAATTTCTAGAGAATGATAAGTTATAGATACATTTGCATGCATATACATGCACAGCCATATGTGCTTACTCATACATGCACTCACACATACACATACAAACATTCAGGCACATTGTTTTTACTTATCAATAATGAGCCCTAAGCTAGTGATCCCTGTCTTGCTCTTTACTCAGTTATTCATGACATCCCACAAAAACATAGCATGCCGGAGAAAAGAAATAAAGAAGCTAAATCAATCTTGATACAAAACCAATGATCTCTATTCATAGAGCACTGAATTTTGAAGACCAAAAGAAAAATGTTTTATCATTTCTTTGTGAGATTCAGAGACAACACCCTCCCCATATGAATTCGACTCCAATCTTTCAAGTTTAGTGCAAATGTGGGTATCTAAAATGCTATGACTTTAAGTGGTTTTGCATTCGGTAATGAAAAGTTCGAACACTGTTCTCAGGTGAAACACTTCCTGGCAGAGCTTCAAGGAGAGAATATGTGATTGTGGGGAGATTAAAAATTCTGACTGCATTAGGTTGTCCTCCTTCTGCGGGATAGGCTTGCTGTCAGTACTGCATCAGGAAGAGTGACAGATCCGTTTCCACAGCTTGTGGAAACCTGAGATAGATGAGGCTATACACTTTTAACATAGGATGTTATTTTCTTAGGCACCAGATAGCAATATTGAAAGGACATTATTTACCTATTTTATATTCTGCTATAGTTAAAATACATGGTGCTTTTATTTATTATCAATTAAGAAATTTTAAATGATGATAGAATTATTGTGTTTTTTTAAAAAACATATATTTATTGACTTCAGAGGGAAAAGGAGAGGGAGAGAGAGAAAGAAGCATCAATGATGAGAAAGAACCATTGAACAAGCATGTGCCCTTGACCAGAATTGAACCTGGGACCCTTCAGTCCACAGGCCAGCACTCTATCCACTAAGCCAAACCAGCTAGGGCTCATTTTTGTTAGAGAAGTTGCTGAGTATAAATAGAATACCAAGCTCTCTGTCTTGGAAAAAGAAGTATTGTCAGAGCACGCAGCAGGAGCTCTGCACAAGCTCTGGTGCTCTGAGTTGTTCTGAGTGGCTGTGAGTCCTTGTATTCTTCTAAATTCTCCTATCTGACTATGCCAGGCTGGTTCTTTTTAATCCTGCACACTGTACTACCTGTTGGGAACTTAGTCCAAGTTCCTCCTTCATCATCTGCTCACTAGTAATAGATGTTGGGTCGGAGCCCCTATGAGAGGTTGTGGGTGTATAAGAATGAGTCTGTTGCAGAATACAGTGACCATATAGCCATCAGACAAGAATAGTCCTCACAGCAAAGTCCAAATAGGCAGGCAGCCAGACACTTGCTGGTGTACATGTATCTTTCCCATAAAGCAGCATCAGTCTCTGTATCCATAGCTATTATCTGAACAGCCACATGCTGCCTCCCAGACTCACCATCACATCAGAGTGGTACCTGAGCTCTCTGGCTCAGCAGCTTCTCCTGTCTCTCCTGCCCAGCTGCCCTCTCCAGCAGACTTCTTCACACACTCCATCCTAGCTGCTCTCTCTCCATACTCCAACAGACTTCTTCTCACTCCAGCCTACTCCAGCTAACTAACTGGTCAGTAACCTACTTTTATACCATTTAGACAAAGAAGGCTTCGTGCCAATAGTTACATCAATCATATCAGCTATTGAAGTGCACAGTGTACTGTGTGTCCTTGTACCCGCTCATGGTATTTTGGCCTGATTAGGATTCCCAGGCTCAGAGTACTTAAACATCCCATTTAGGCACATGCCCAGAGTGGCCTTTGGCCATTCTGGTGTATTGATAACAAGGCCTTTGGGCTCCCACTGGCCTTGAATATCCAGGTATATTTTCACTAGTGTTTTTATTTTAAGAAAATATTTTTAATTAATCAGTTAGAAAATAGGAGAATATACAGAGTGCTGTGGGAACCCCTTTTCATGTCCAGTGCGATTCAGGGTCCCAGGTTCAGGGTTCGGGTTACTGGAGGAGGCCACATACAAATGAATAAAGAGACTCAGAAAAATACTAATTCGGAAAATGGGGGCCAGGCGGTAGTTCAACTCTAGTGGCAGAATTCCACTCGCTCTGGCTTCACCACTCCTTTTATTAAGATTAAAATCATAAGATACAGCTGTATCCCCCAGACTGGAAACACCAGTAAAAGTCAATCAGTAGATCTTCTTAGGATTAACAGGTGGGGGCTGCTTCAACCACCAACATCCCAGTAACCAGCTCTGACCACTCAGAGCAATAAAGGTTGACCAGCCCTCCAATCTCCCTGTCCAGAGCTCTCTACCATCACAACGATTGGCTTCTGGCAGAGTGCAATGATATTCTGTGCCTATTTTCCTGTCTGACATGAGAGAACCTAAATTGAAAGTATATAGTCCATGCTTTCACAATGAATGGAAATATTTTTGTACATAAGCAAGAATGGTTTCCTTAGCATACAACTTCATTAACAATTATTCTATCCATTCTTATGAAGAGAAACACAATCTGTGGTTTTAAATATTACCTTGTAAAAAGGTAATATTTAATATATTTAATCTGCATAAATAATTTTCTTCATATTTATATTTCATTAGTTTTAAAGGTTTCCAGTTTATGGAACAAATACCCCCATGGTAAAGAGATCACTTTTGTGAACATAATGTATTTTTTGAACTTGAATAAAGTTTACCAGTAAAGAGCGCACAAAGATACTATGGGCATTTAATTTCAATATTAAGAAATGAAGAATCTTGGAAAATGCTGCAGATGGGAGAACTGTGTGTAAAGAGAAAAAATAGAGTGTCTTGTGAAGCCATAGTCCATGTGGCCTCAGACTCAAAGACTTGGAGAACAGGCTGACGTAAAATTAATACACAGACAAGAAATATAAATTTGGAAATTATAGGGGAAGCAGGTTGTGATATTGGTACAAGGGATCAAGTTCCACTGAGTCTCTGCTCCCATCTGCTTTTATTTACTACAATACACAGTTGCCTTTTAAGAATGCAAACAGATATACCAATGGTGATGTTTAGTAAACAGTAGGATTGTCAGGTTGGGGGAGTTTGCTTTAGGCCATTGAGTCATCAGCAGTAGGTAATATAACGCACATATTCAGACCTGCGAATATTAAAGAGCCCCATTCAGTCTTCACACAATTTATTTTTGTGTGTGATTTAAAACAAATGCTAGACTGATGACATTTTTTTTAATGAGATGCCTTGGAAACTAGTATTCAATAAAAAGTTAAATCTAGATAATATTTAAAGAGAAGTTTTCAGTACCATTTTTGGTGTATTATTTTCTCCCTATTTTTAGATAATTTTGGTAAGTATCTACAATTAGCTGCATTGAGGATTACTGGGCAGTTTTATAAAAGGAAACACTAGAGGAAGTTAATAAATACTTTGATAATGCTTATATATCCCTTCTAAAATTAGGAAACATTTATGTAATAAATATCTTTTCCTTTTGCAAAGACCTTTGCCTCCATTATGCCTATGATTGCATTATTTTAAATATTATTTTAAAAATAATAGATACTATTAAAAGGATAATTGCTAATTAGACTGGATAGACTGGATATGTCTTCTGACATCATTCTGGACATTCTTCCTGACAAAACTGGGGGTGTGGCCCTGCAAACTGCCTGAGGCCCCTCAACCAGGTCAGCTCTACCCCTTGCTGGGACCCCCCACCCTGATTCGGGGCTCCCTTCAGGGCAGGCCAGCCAGCTCCCACCCATGCACCAAGCCTTAATCCTATGTAATAAAAGGGTAATATGCAAATTGCCTCTAATGGCGAAATGATCAGAATGATCATTGGACCAGTCACTATGAGGCACACTGACCACCTCTTGGTCCCCTTCCCTGGCCTGCAGGCTCCAATCGACTGATGGCCACCCATGGCAGGGGCGGGCCAGTGAGCGGTGGGAACAGTCAACCTCTTGGTTCCTTCCCCTGCTATCAGGCACAGATCACCAGATGGGAAATGGGGACCTGGGAGTGGGTGGTGGTAGGGGACAGGGCCATCTGCTGGAAGCTGGGGAAGATGGCCTTGATCTCAGGACAGGCTTAGGGACCATATCTGTGCATGAATTTCATGTGCCATGCCTCTATTAGTTTGAAAATAAACCTCTATTATATGCATTGATGTTAAGGTTTCTGACAGAAAACAGTCTACAGTACAGGGATATTGCATGATGAGAAATTGAAAGGAATTTTGAGGTAATTCCTGAACATGTAATAAATGTTATATATATTTTTTACTAACATAACAAAGACATAATAGATTTTGAGACTTAATATGAACAATATAATTCAAATATTTGGATTAGTTTGAGCATATTCACATTTTTATTTGCAAGTAATATAAAACTTGTTTTATATTTCAACAAATTCTACTCTTGGAATAAGTCATTACTTATTTAAAAAATTATTTAGCCCAGAGTGGCTCAATTGATTGCCAGTTCCATTCCCAGTCAGGGCACATATCTTGATTACAGGCTTGATTCCAGGTTGGGATAGGGTATATACAGAAGGTAACTGATCACTGTTTCTCTCTCACCTTGATCTCTGTCTCTCTCTTTCTCTCTCTCTTTCTATCTCTCCTTCTCTTTCTCCCCTTTTCTCTCTAAGCATGTCGTTGGGTGAATTTTTTTTAAATAAAGAAAGGCCCAGGCTCAGTGATTGGGCATTGACCTATGAACTAGAGTTTGATTCCTGGACAGAGCACTTGCCTAGATTGCAAGCTTGATCCCCAATATGTGGTGTGTAGGAGGCAGCCAATCAATGATTCTCATCACTGATGTTTCTATCTCTCTCTCCCTCTCCCTTCCTCTCTGAAATCAATAAAAAAATAAAAATAAAAAATAAGAAAAGGAATAAATTTACTTTAAAAATAATTATTCTTTATATTTTCTTTTATAAATATACATTTGAAGTTAATTCTGGATTTATTTTTGTAACGGCCTTTTTTTTGATTGTGCATTCAAATAAGATTTATTCACATTTGTGTAATACTTAGAATGGTGGTCAGGACTCATCTAAGCATTAAGGAAGAAATCTATTTATATGCCTCCATGGACTAGTTAGGTATACAGTAAATATTTATATTTCAATCTTATACATTTTTATGCGCTTTTATTGGATTATTGACATTATCTTTCTTTTAACAGAAAAGAAACACAACCAAAGGATCATTGCTTTGGCATTTATAAAGAGTACAGGATGATTTGGAGAATACAGAGACACCTTTGGTGAGTTTTCATCATGCTTAAACACCATCTTTAAATACAGTATCTTATGCATACCAGAAACTGTATTGACCATTACTTTTTGTCTTTATATGAAAGGACACATATAAATGAGTGTTATCACTCATTTGTGAATCTGTGTTTACTTTTAAAGTCAAATCACATTTGTCTTCTGAAATTTTCATTTTTTTTAGTAATATAATATTACTAACCCATGATCAAAACCCCAATTCAGGACATGTTTTAAAATGTTTTATTTTCTTTAATCCTAAAAAATTAATTTGGATCCTGTTCAAAAATCACCTTTAGGATTTCACAATCCCACATTGGAAGTTTAAGAACAGCCTCATATTCTCTAATTATTACTGTCCTCTCATCTCTTACAGTTTTGGAGGGCCAAAGTCCCAAATGGATCAGCAGGATTCTATTTATTCCATAGGCCAGAGGGGAGAATATATTAATTCCATTAGCTTTTCTAGCTTCTAGAGGCTTCCTGTTCTCCTTGGTTTGTGGCCCATCCTCCATCTTCAAATTAATCTGCATAACATGTTCTAATCTCTTTGTCTCTCTCTCTGTTGTCATATGATCTTTCCTCTAATTCTGACCCTTTCTCCTCTTATAATAGCTTTAAATATTTTTATTGATTTTTTTAGAAAGGAAGAGAGAGAGGGGGAGAGAGAGAGAGAGAGAGAGAGAGAGAGAGAGAGAGAGAGAGAGAGAGACATTGATGTGTTGCCTCCCAAAAGTGCCCCAACCAGGGATTTAACCTGCAACCTAGGTTTGTGCCCTAACTGAGGAATCAAACTCACCATCTTTCAGTATATGGGATGATGCACCAACCAGCAGTGCTGTGCTAGCCAGGGCTTATAAGGACTCTTGCTATCACTTTAAGCCCTCCCCAATAATCTTAGATAATTTCCTAATCTCAATAACTTTAATTAAGCATACCTATATGTGAAATCCTTTTGCCATATAAGGTAACATTTGGGACATCTTTCAGGACATCTTTTTGGAATAGGGGTTTTATACAACCTACAACAAAGAGCCATTTCTTACCTACAAGATCAAAACTAATCTCTTTAATATAGTGCAACTGTGTTACATAATATTATTTTCATTGTGTAATTCTATGTATATTTTAGTAACATATTGCCTTATTTTCTCTTGCTTTTATACTAAGAAATATTATTTATTTTTAAGAAATAAGAACTTGAAGGATCTATTAATCTTAGTGCCAGAAAAATAGACCTATCAGTAAAATCATATCCCCATTTTGGATATTTAAATAAGGTATTTCTTAAAAAGTAGATAAGAGGAACTAAAATTGCTAAGTAAAATAAGTGGGAGAGGGAGGAATAAAAGCAAAGATATCCCAAGGACAAAGGAATGTAAATTGGCACAGCCACCCTGGAAAAAAGTATGTTGGTTCCTCAAAAATTAAAAACAGAGTTATCATATGACCCAGCAACCCCTATTTGGGGTATCTAGCCAAAAACTGAAAAACATTTATTTGCAAACATATATGCACCTTTATGTTCATTGCAGCTTATTTACGGAAGCCAAGACATGAAACAACTGAAGCATCCTTGGATAGATGATTGAATAAAGAAGATGTTGTTCAAACAGATGATGGTGACCAGCAAGAAAGTAGGGAGGGAGAGTGTATGAGAGAGTGAGGGAGTGATAGAGGAGGGTGTGGACATGTGGCGTGTGTGTGTGTGTGTGTGTGTGTGTGTGTGTGTGTGTGTGTGATAGGGACAGTTAGATCCTGCCAGTCTTCCAAGGGCTGCCAAACCAGGTAGTCTTAGATGACAAAACCTGCTGCCACCACGGACACTCTAGGGATGGCCAGCATGGGCACAGAGACCATGCCATCTTGAAAAACAGAAATGCTTGAGACTAGGATCCTAACCTCGCACTCACCCAATCTGGTCTCAGTCACAAACTGGGACCCTATAGCCAATAGGGACAAAGAGCTGTGACTGAAGCTGGTGGCCCTCAGACACCAAAAATCCAGACATCTTGGCCACAGATATCTGTGAGTCACGGAGTCCATCTCCCTCCCAACAGGCTCCCTGCAGCACCATAGGAACTGCTGGACCAGCCGCACACAAGAAGACCTCCTTCCCACATAGTACGGCTCCAGTTCCACTGCCTGAATCTGAGCCTGGGTGCAGTGACACTGGGAATCTGTCTCCCGCAGCATCACATGACCAGACCCCATGCCCATGCAGGGCGGTTCTGGCTCTGCTGTCTGAACTGAGCCTCCGCATGCAGACACTGGGAATCTGTTTCCCATAGAGTGCACTCTTGCAACCAGACCCCATCCCCACAGAGGGCAGCAGTGCCACCTGACTTTGATTCTGGAAAGCACACATGAAAGTCTGTGCGACCAGTCCCCCAAGTAGAGCAGGGGCCCTGATTCTCTGCATGAGAGGCAGCACTGAGCACCAGTCACTTGACTCTGTTTCTTGTCACAGGTGCCTGGGATCCCTGATTCCCAGTGCATGCACACTGAGAGCCAATGACTCCAGTTCTCGGCACATGGCCACACAGCAATCCTAATTCTGAGCTCCAGGCCACAACAAGTAACAGAAACTTCAATACTAGATTCTCAGCACAGTCGCAGGGGACTCTGATTTTTGGCACACACCAGTGGGGTCTCTTTTTATGCACAGTGCAGGCCGGATTCCTGATACTTGGTCTGTGCACAGGCTGTACTGAGTGACAGTGACTCGGATCCGGGGCAAGCATGGCTCCCACCAGTCCACAGCAGCCACATGTCCTGGTGCCAGAGCTCTTCAGTGACACTCAGGTGGTGTGAAACTCCCACTTCACACAGCCCAGGTCCCTACAAGTCAGCATTTGAATCTTCTGGTGATAGCTAAAATGGGGAGACAGTGTAACCATCCCCAGAAGAAAGAAAAAGAGGAATCACCAATAAAGAAAATAAGTGAAATAGAAACATGCAACATGACAGAAAAAGAATTCAGAATAATGGTTGTACAGTTCATACACTAGATGGATGAGAAAATCAACAACCTATGCAAAAATATGGAGGAAATAAAAAGTTATATAGCTACTATCAAAAACACCATGGAAGGTTTCAACAGTAGACTAGAAGAAGCAGAGGACCAAATTAGTGTGTTAGAAAATAAGGTACAGAAATAAGCCCAATCTGAACAGCAACTGGGGAAAAAAATTAAAAAGAAGGAGGAGAGCCTAAGAGAGCTTTGAGAAAACATGAAGTAACATATGTATAATAATGGTGCCAGAGGACAAGAAGAGCAGCAAGGAATAGAAAACCTATTTAAAGAAATAATGACAGAAAAGTTTCCTGATATGGGTAAGAAAAAATATTATACAAGTACAGAGAATCCCAAGCAAGATGAATTCTAAAAGACCCACACCAAGGCATGTCAGAATTGCAATGGCAAATTTCAGTGACAAAGAGAAACTTAAAGTCTGCAAGAGAGAGACAGTTACCTACAAAGGATCCCCCGTCAGATTATCAAATGATTTATCAACAGAAACACATCAAGCAAGAAGGGAATGGAAGTAAGTATACAAAGTGATGCAAAGCAAAGGACTGAGTCCAAAAATATTCTATCCAGCAAGACTATCAATCAAAATTAAAGGGGAAATCAGGAGCTTTGCAGACAAAGAAAGTAAGGAAGTTTATCATTACCAAGCCAGCAATGCAAGAAATGCTAAAGGGAATGCTATAAAAAGAAGAAATAGAAAGGCAGGAAGGAACACAGGCATGAAGTACAGAAATGGCTAAAAACAAGTTCCTATCAATAATAACATTAAATGTAAATGGATTGAATGCTCCAATTAAAAGACATTGAGTGACTAAATGAATAAGAAAACACGACTGATATACAAGCTGTCTGCAGGATACTCACCTTAGAACAAGGGACTCACACAGATTGAAAGTGATCAGGTGGAAAAATATCTACCAGGCAAATGGAAATGAAAAAAAAAAAAAAGCTGGGGTAGCAATACTTATATCTGACAAAATAGACCTCAAAGATTTGGCTGGTTTGGCTCAGGGGGTAGAGTGTCAGCCTGTGGACTGAAGCATCCCTGGTCAAGGGCACATGCACAGGTTGCAGGATCAATCCCCAGTGGGGGAAATGCAGGAGGCAGCCAATCAATAATTCTCTCTCATCATTGGTGCTTTTATCTCTCTCTTACTCTCCCTTCCTGTCTGAAATTAATAAAAATATCTTAAAAAATAAAAAAGTGTACTTACAAAAAGAAAACACTGGAAGGAATAATAAGTAGGTTGGATGAAGCCGAAGATTGAATCAGAGATTTGGAAGACAAGATAGAAAAAAACACATAATCAGAGCAGCAAAAAAAGGAGAATATAAAAGAATGAAGATAGTTTAAAGAAACACTGGGGCAATCTGAAACATAACAAAATTCACATACAAAAGTTCTGGAAGGAGAAGAAAGATAACAAGTGATCAAAAACATATTTGAAGAAGTAATGACCAAAAACTTCCCTAACTTAATAAAAGAAAAAAACACCAAAACTAATTCTACCTATGTTGTTATATATTGATCTTTTTATTCTGCAATTTTGCTGAACTTGCTTATTAGTTCTAGTAGGTTTTTTTTAGTGGATTCCTGACTTATAAATAAGGTCATGTTATCAGCAAATGGAGATAGTTTTACCTCTTCTTTTCCAAATACAAGTCTAGGATGTGCAGAGAGTCTCATACAAGATGAACCCACTGTGGCCCACACCAAGACACATCATAATTAAAATGTCAAAGGTTAAAGATAAAGAGAGAATCATAAAAACAGCAAGAGTAAAACTGTAATTACTTAAAAGAGAGCTCCCATAAGACTGTCAGCTGATTTCTTAACAGAAATATTTCAGGCCAGAAGGAAATTTCATGAAATATTCAAAGTGATGAAAAGTAAGTACTTACAACCAGTACTATTTTATCCAGAAAGGCTATCATTTAAAATTGAAGGAAAAATAAAGAGGTTCCCAGACAACAAAAAGCTAAAGATATTTATTACTACCAAACCAGTATTACTAGAAATATTAAAGGGTCCTCTAGAAGAAGAAGAAGAAGAAGAAGAAGAAGAAGAAGAAGAAGAAGAAGAAGAAGAAGAAGAAGAAGAAGAAGAAGGAGGAGGAGAGAGAGAGGAGGAGGAGGAGGAGAGAGGAGGAGGAGGAGGGGAGGAGGAGGAGGAGGGGGAGGAGGAGGAGGAGGAGGAGGAGAAGGAGGGAAAGGGGAAGGGGAAGGGAAGGAGAAGGAGAAGGAGAAGGAGAAGGAGAAGGAGAAGGAGAAAGAAGAAGGAGAAGAAGGAGGAGGAGGAGGAGGAAGAGGAGGAGGAGGAGGAGAAGAAAAAGAAAGAGGAAGAGGAGGGGAGGACAAAAGAAAGGCAAAAAGAAAGGTAAAATAATGAAATTATAATAAATAAGTACATATCTATAACCACCTTAAATGCAAATGGCTTAAATTCTCCAACAAAAAGATATAGGGTAGTTGAATGGATAAGAAACCAAGACCCATATATATGCTATCAATAAGAGACCCAGCCCTAGCCAGTTCTGCTCAGTGAACTGAGGGTCAGCCTGTGGACTGAAGGGTCTCAGATTCAATTCTCATCAAGAGCACATGCCCAGGTTGCCAGCTTGATCCCCAGCAGCGGGCATGCAGGAGGCAGCCAATCATTGATTTTTCTCTTATCATTGATGTTTCTATCTCTTTCCCCCTTTCCCTTCCTCTCTGAAGTAAATAAAAATATATTGAGAAAAAGAGATCCACCTCAGAAAAGAGATATACACTGACTGAAAGTAAAGGGATGGAAATATATATTTTATGCAAATGGAAATGAAATAAAAAGCTGGGCAACAAAACTTACATCTGAAAAAAATAAATTCTAAAACAAAGGTTATAAGAAGAACAAAGAAGGATACTACATAATGATAAAAGCAATCCAAAGAGATAACTCCGGCAAACATTTATGCTCCCAACATAGGAGCACCTAAATATAAAAAGTAAATCTTTATGGATATAAAGAGAGAGACTGACAGTTATAGGGTCACAGTAGGGGATTTTAGCACCAACTTGACATCAATGGATAGATCTTCTAGACACAAAATCAACAAGGAAATGGTGGCCTTAAATGACACACTAAATCAGATGCATTTCATTGTTATCTTCAGAGTATTGCAACCCAAAGCAACAGAATACACATTCTTTTCAAGAACACATGGAACATTTTCTATATTTTAGGACATCAAACAAGTCTCCATAAATTTAAGATTGAAATAATATCAAGAATCTTCTCTGACAATAATAGGTGGTGGGAGCTAGGTGGAGGTGGTTAACCGGGAGGAAAATGGGGACTGTGAGAAACTTTGCTTGGGGCAATGGGCTCATGATGCAGGGTGCAGGTGATGTTTTATTGAATTATACACATGAAACCTGTATGATTTTGCAAACCAATATCACTTTAATAAATTAAATTAAGAAGAAGAAAAAAGAAATGATGCCACTGCTGGCTCCTCTACCCCAAGCAGCTCCTCAGGCAAGAGCAGTGATCTTACTTCCTGACAATAGAGCCAAACAGAACTTGGAACCCTGGTAACCAGGCAGCCACACACCAAAACTGCCCCTAACCAGTTCATTTTGCTAGAAACAATTGGACTGACAAGATGTTTTCTTGCTGCATGCCCATACCCCAAGGGGTGGTTGTATACTCCACCATGGCTATCCCTCGGTCTGCCCAGATGTCTTTGACCCGTTTCATAGTGGGACCCAGAAGTAACACAGGGAGGCCCAAGGTTGTTTGCTTCTGGACAGGCCATTACTCTGATCCCATCTGAGCAGTCCTATGTCCCCTCTGTGTGTGTGTGTGTGTGTGTGTGTGTGTGTGTGTGTGTGTGTGTGTGTGTGTTTGTGGTGTAAGAGGTTTCACATGGGGAGTATCTGCCCTGAGCAAGAACAGGCTAAGGGGGAAATTGGTTTAGTCATTTTCAAACCCCAGGTCAAAGCTGGCTATATAGATATGGAGTGTGGGTGGCACCCTCTGCCTGAGGTTTATCGCCCGGGTGGAGGTCTGTGCAGACACAGTGCTGGGCCTCATATGGGAGTACAAGATTCAGTGAGCAATAACATCAGCATCTAGGACTGGTCAGGGCTTGATGCCTGTTGACTGGATGCAGGTCACTTTCATTGCAAAGTTCAACCCAGGACATTAAGATGCAACAGCTGGGTAACAAAGACAGTTGTCTCATCTCCACTAGTAAGGGGCGAGTGAGGCCCACTACAGAAAGCCAGTGCAGGCCTGAAGAGGGTGTGGCCACATGGGGGTCTAGGGAATCAAGGGCCATGGATGGATGGAAGACTCCTTCCTTGAATTCACCCGGTATCTCAGGAAGCTCACGATTTCTGACTTCAACCTGGAGCACCCTGCCCATGTTAAGCAAAGCAGGCCAGATGCCCTAGAGCCCAGGGAGCAGAGTTCAAATGAGGTAGGGGGGTATGGTTGAATGGGGGTAGAGATGCATGTGGCTTATGTGAAAGAATTTGTGCCAGACACAAGCACACCCAGTGGCTGGCCAGGAGCAAACACTGGCCTCAGACCACCCTGCAGGGAGGATATCATGTGGTGGATCTTGGGCTGTGGCTGTGTTCTGTCTTTGAGGGACAAGTGGGAATGCAGGCATGTGGGTGAAACTTTCTTCTCTCACAAATCCAGCACCAGCCAATGAGGCAAAGCCAGCTCTTGCTTCAATGCCTGTTGTATATCCCTAGAAGCCTGATGCAGGGCCAGACTTGTAGGCCGAAGCAGATCTGTAGGAGCATCCACCTACAGCAGTGTTGCCAGAAGCCAGGCAGGCAATGGCTGGCTGCTCCTGGCCCAAAACAAAAATGAGAAAAATGCAAAAATCTAGAAAGCATTCTTCACACCCCAAAACCAGAGAAAGGTTTAACATCTCTGTTGTGCAGAAAACTCTCAAAAGTCCATGTTTTCTAAAGGGCAAAAGGCAAACGCATGCACTTTCAATTAGAGGCAATGCACATGCCTCTGTATGTCAAAGGTGCTTGCTTTCCCAATGGGGCCACAGGCCCTATCAACACTGGGGAGAGAGCACCGCCACCATCAGACTGGTAGACTTCTGGTCTGGTGGTGATCAGGCTTGGAGACAAAGTGAGGAAGCAGAGGCCTCAGTAGATGCCCTGGAGAGAAGTTGAGTAAGGCCCCTTTTCTGAGAGAACAGTGTGCAGGACCTGTCAAAGTTCCATAGGGCACGCCTGTACAAACAGTGCTCATCCCAGGAGGTTACTCCACTTAAATTCCCGCACCATTTTTCCAAGTTGTATTTTTGAGACTATCCATCACAACACTGGTATAATAGCTGATAATTACAAAAAACAATAATGTCTCTGGAGAGGAGATGGGATTCACCAATCTCAGTCCACATGGACTAGGGGAGCTGAGCAGCTGCTAAAGGTGGTGCAGCGGACTCTATGTGCCTCAGGGGTCCCCTCATGTTAGACACTGTACAAAATCTGCATCCAGGATCTCCCCTGATATACCATTTACATGTGATTTCAATAAGCATACATGCACATGTAAAAATGTGTCTGCATGTGGCAGAGGCAGACAAATAATAAGAGAAATAGTCTGAGAGATACCCAGCAAGTCAAACATGGTGGTCACCTCTGGGGTGGGACTTTCAAATCTCTTAAAGAATTTATAAGAAAAATAAAGGATGACTTGTGTTTTTTTTTATTGTTGCTTGCACTTTGGCCCACCAATTCATTGTTTTAAAAAATAGATTGGTCTGGATTAATGGATACAGTAATTATAATTGTTTCTGAAACAAGGTTAGGGTTTTTAAATAACTTATGTATACATGAGTTATACTGATTGCAGACCATGGTGGAATTAGACTAATCTTTGGGGAATTTTCCTGTGAAAAAAATAATGATGGGCAGTATTATAGATACAGTATCATTCAAGGTACTTAGATCAACACACTTTCTTATTTTATGCCCCAATCAAAGTACAATGGTACTCTCTGTTAAGGACCACTTATAATGATGGAGAAGTAATTAATAGTAATGGTAATTTGATTGCAGTGATGGCTGAATGAATTAGAAGAGATCCAATTACAAAAAAGTATTAAAGTTAAAAATAATACATCTTTAAAAATGAAATAACGCTAAATAATAAAAAGGCATAGTTTGCTTTTTATTATAACTTCATTCATATTGTTATTTTTATTTCCAGATATATATATGTGTGTGTGTGTATGTGTGTGTATATATATATATATATATATATATGTTTAAAAATCATCTCAGTGCTAATTATACTATAAAATAATATCTAGAATCTTTACATTAGAAAATTGTATGCATAAAACTAGCTACCATTAAGTCATTTATAAAGGTAGGCAATTTGTAAACATTAAGTGGATGAAATAAATAGTTCAAACATATTTCACACATGCTTATAAGTTAGTTGATAAACAAATAGTGATGTGAAATGTGTTATTTCCAAGGAGAACATTAGATAAATGAGAACAAATTCTATAAAATACCTAGAAATGAAAATATCACACTGGTTAAGTTTTTAAAAAAATCAATAACATTTATATTTAAACAAATTTTTAGTTTTATCATCTTAGAAAGTCAGGATTTGTTTGTGAAAAACTGTATTTTAAGAACCACATATTTAAAACATGATTATTAGGTCAATGCATAGCAAAAATACCTTACTTTATAAGCTACTTATTTAAATTGTGTTTGGAATAAAGAACAAACTTATTTTTGTTATTTTGACAATGATAACAATGCTATTATTAAGTATATATTGAACTATAAAATTTTATAGAAAGTAAAGCTTCAGAAGATGATTTTATAGCATTTAAAATAGGATAAGATGTATTTTATTTGCATAAATCTTGCCATGATTATGTTTGAGTAATTTCTTTATAATGCTGCTCTTTTTAAATTTTATGTTTTCCTAATTTTTATCTTTGTTTAAAATGTATCTGGAGATGATGCATGAAATAAATGTATCTGAGAGGGTCTTTTGAATTTTAAATTAATATATTTATGATTTTGTAACAATTAGCTCTCAATTTTTCAGTAAGTTTCACATCTAAAACAAAACCTAAAGAAATTGGAAATTTCTAAAAACAAAGCTATGTCTATTAGTTATCTAGAGTTTTGGATAGAGCTGGTGAGAAACAAGAATATTCTCCTCTTATTATACCATCCCTCATGTCATGACTATCACAAGTAAATTTGTTCCATGCCTGAAATATCTATTACTGACTTTGCAGTATTCATTTTCAAGAAACTATTTTTTTCCAAAAATCACTGATGACAATATACAGTTATTGAATCACTTAACATAAAATGCTGAAAAGCTTATATTGTTTTTGTTTGGAGATTTTCTCTAGTCAATACAATACAAAGTAGTAAATCATAACTGATACATGGAGACTCAATAAACAGAAAATATTATGGACTTTTTTGACACTAGAAATGAATACAGAAGAAATATCATACTTCAGTATACAATTTAATAAATTAGAAACTAAGAGCTTTAGGTTTTCTTCATCCAAGAAAAACAAATTCAGAAGAAAGATAGACATTTTCTCATCCAAAGGAAATAAAATTTGTCTAAAAACAAAAATTTCAGTTACTAGAAAATGGCAAGTATTAGAATCTCTGGAATCTCTCATTTATAATCTATAATTAGATTTTTTTGATATTATCATAAGGGTATTGGTTGTGTATATTATGTATATGTATTATATATATATGCATGTATGTATGTGCATATATGTATCTATCTAAAGGTTAGTTTTTTTAACCACAAATTTTCTACATTTCATCAATAGTCATAAACTTATTTTTTCAAAAGATTGCTTGTTGGCATGCTTTGTTATTAAAATATCTGTAAATGGTCAAGTTATATCTTTATAACTACAATATTTAATTTTGTGGTCATGTATGCTGAAATGTCATATTGATCCTTTATGTAAATAAAGAGAGGAAATGATATCTTCAATTGATTTTTAAATATATATATATCTTACCTACTAATAGACAAATGTGGAAATTGACCATACCTCTGCTATGCTATTAGCCAATCAGAGTGAGTATGCAAATTAACCCAACAAATATGGCAGTTAACTTGCATACATAGGGGCCCAGTGACTATGTCCCAGGAACATCCTGGCACCCGAGTCATTGTGAGGTAAGCCATCAGAGCCGAGGGGCCAAGGACAGAGCCAGCGATCGCAGGGAGCTGGAGGTCCTCTGGCCTAGATCCCCTGCCCAAGGCTGAAAGTAAGCCCTCAGTAGGATATCCCCTGAAAGCTCCCAGTATGTGAGAGGGGGCAGGTTGAGCTGAGCGACCACCCAGCCCCAGTGCATGAATTTTGTGCACTGGGCCCCCAATGATTTTATATATATAATCATTGACCATTCTGTAAAGGAGAGAAAAGAAATTCTGAACAGCCTTTGTGGCTCACAAGTTTTCATTTATTTAAAATTAATAATACAATTGCATTATAAAAATCAAGCAAATGAATTTAAGTTTATAAAGGGTACAATAGGGAGACATAAACTAGAAGAGAAATTCACTAAGAAATTACATTCTGAAGGACCATTAAGCTCCTTATTATTAGGGTTAGTAGGCAATTGATGAAATCTTCAATAAAATTGAAATAGCTAAGGGCTTCAGGGAATTCAGTTAGTGTGAAATTCTATTCCTACTTCTATATTTTCCTGTCTAATCTACATATCAAATGAATGCTTTTTAGATTTAAATGATACTAAATCTCCAGTTCTTGAATTTGATTCTCAGGATGTACCCAGAGTTTAAAATAGCACAAAATGTTGCATATTTTATTTTTCATAAGTTGAATCTCATAGTGAAAAATGGATCTGGATCTGAATTTTTGTTTTATCATCAACCTTTCAAGCAATTGCTGTGTTGTTAGACAGGAAAGATAATTGACTTTATTGCTATTTAAATTGGTAAATTTAGCTATTATTTGTTACACAATAAAAAATGTATAAGCACTTTTCTTAGATCAAGGCATATTTCTTGTTTTAAATGATTCTATAAATTTTACTTAAATATTTAAACAGTACATTGTATCAGTATATTAAAAGTATGATATTTATCAAGATGTTCTCAGAAGAAAAAAGTTTTGAGATCTGTATAAATAGCTTCAAGTGGTTTGACAGTATTAAAAAAAGTAGTAGTAACATTCTTCTCTTTAGGCTTATTTCACAAATTTAAAAATACTAATTTTATATAATCATATCATGTTGTTTCTTAAAAATATGTTTTTATTCTTTTTAGAGAGAGAGAAAGGAAGAGGAATAGAGAGATAGAAACATCGATGAAAGAGAAGCAGCATCCATCAGCTGCCTCTTGCATACCTCCTACCAGTTATCAAAGCCCCAACCAGGGCATGTACCTGACCAAGAAGGGAACTGGTGACCTCTTGCTTCCTAGGTTGATGTCCAACCCTGAGTCACACTGGATGGGCATGTTCTTTTAATCAATACATGTAAATTTGTTTTCTGGTTCCAAAAAAGCCATAATCCATTGTTCAATTTTGTCAACAGAAGGGAGCTAATTTAAAACAATATATTTTTCATAATTTTTTTTAGATTGCATATTTTGGTTTGTAATCATCTATTCCAGTGGTCGGCAAACTCATTAGTCAACAGAGCTAAATATCAACAGTACAACGATTGAAATTTCTTTTGAGAGCCAAATTTTTAAAAATTAAACTTCTTCTAATGCCACCTTTTCAAAATAGACTCGCCCAAGCTGTAGTATTTTGTGGTGAGCCACACTCAAGGACCAAAGAGCCACATGTGGCTTGTGAGCCACAGTTTACAAACCATGGATCTATACTAATAAAAGGGTAATATGCTAATTAGACTAGATAGCCTGAATGACTTCTGGTAGTCATTTCAGACATCCTTCCTGACCAAGCGGGGGGTGTGGCCAGCCTACAAACTGCCCGCAGCCCCTCATCAAGGCCAGCCCTGCCCTCCCAGCAGGTACCCCCCACTCCATGGGGGAATGGGTGGCCTGCAAACAACCTGAAGCCGCTCGCCCAGGCTGGCCCCCACCCCCAGCAGGGACCCCCACTCTGATCGGGGTCGGGGCTGGTCCCCTCACCCTGGCTGGCCTTGACCCTGGTGGATACCTTCTACTCCAATCTGGGGCCCACTTCATGGCAGGCCAACTGGCCCCCACCCGTGCACCAGGCTTTTATTCTATAAATAAAAGAAGGGTAATATACAAATTGACCCTAATGGCAGAACAACCAGTACGACTGCTGGACTAATCATTATGAGGTATACTGACCACCTCTTGGACCCTTTATCTAGCTGGCAGCTACAATTGCCTGATGGACATCTATGGTGGAGGCAGGGTGGGTGAGTGGGCAGGAATAGGCACCAATCACCTGATGGCGAATGGGGAACTGGGGATCAGTGGCGGAGCCAGTTGTGGGTAACTGGGGAAGATGGCTCTGATCACAGGCCAGACCTAAGGACCATACCCACACATGAATTTCATGTGCCAGGCCTCTAGTATATAATAAAAGGCTAATATGCTAAATGTCTGGTCTTCTGGTCATCCTTTCAATCAATCAAAACATAATCCTATCTAATAAAAGAGTAATATGCAAATTGACTGTCACTCCAAGAAACAAGATGGCTGCCCCCATGTGGACACAAGATGCCCACAACAAGATGGCCGGCAGGGGAGGGCAATTGTGGGCGGTTGGGGGAGACCAGGCCAGCAAGGGAGGACAGTTGGGGGGGGGGGGGACCCAGGCCTGCAGGGGAAGGCAGTTGGAAGGGACCAGGCCAGCAGATGAGAGCAGTTAGAGAAGACCAGGCAGTTGGAGGGCAATTGGAGTGGACCAAGCTAGCAGGGAATAGCAGTTGGGGAGACCAGGTCTACAGGAGAGAGCAGTTGGAGGGGACCAGGCTTGTAGGGGAGGGCAATTAGGGATGACCAAGCCAGCAGGGAAGGGAAGTTGGGGCGACTAGGCCTGCAGGGGAGTGCAGTTGATGGTGACCAGGCCTGCAAGGACGGATAGTTAAAGGTGACCAGACTGAAGGGGAGAGCAGTTAGGGGAAATTGGGCTGGCCAGGGAGCAGTTAGGCATCGATCAGGTTGGCAGGGGAATGGTTACAGGGTGATCAATTTGGCAGGCAGAAGTGGTTAGGGGCAATCAGGCAGAGGTAGCTGAGCAGCTGGGGGCCAGGAGTGCTGGATTGTGAGAGGGATGTATGACTGCCCATTTAAATGAGTGGTCAGACATCCCTCAAGAGGTCCCAGATTGGAGAGGGTGCAGGCTGGGCTGAGGAACAACCTGCCCCCCTTTTCATGAATTTCGTGCACCAGGCCTATAGTATGCTAATGATATACTAAGGGTGCTCAACTGTTTGCTATGGCATGCACTGACCACCAAGGTAGTTTGGTGCTGGAGTCTGGATGATCAGGACTGCGCGAGACAGGCCAGACATGCCCTGGAGACCTTCCACGGTCCCTCCTGCTGGCCAACCTCCCGTGTCTCTCCCTGGTCTCGATTGTGCATTGATGGGGTTCTTGAGGCTTGCCTGTGCACTCTTGAAATCTGGGACCCCTCAGGGGATGTCAGAGAGCTGGTTTCAGCCTGATCCTGTAGGGCAGGCTGCTGCTTGGCTTCATGCATGGTGGCTCTAGTAATTTATAAAGCATCATGTCCAATAACCTAAAAATATATAGTTTTCTCAGAACTGTGTACTAGAACATGAAAGTAGACATAATCTAGTACCATGAATGCCAAATTTGTAAATTTCTAATGAAAGGTAAACTAAAACATAAAAAGCAATACCCCAGATAGTCTAAAAATCAAGGAATATACAAAAATATATTAGGCAAATGAACCAAATAATTAAACAGCAACAGCAATTCTGGAATTAATCAAAGAAAAATCAATATCTGAACATATTAAACTTGAAAAGGAAGTGATATTTTTAAAACTAAAATCACAATTTATAATGAAGATGAGGCATGAATATCTCTATACATCAAATAGCATAGGAACTACTTTAATGAAGGAACAGTTAAAGGAAATGTAAGGAGCTAACTTACAAAGACACTGAAATGCATGTCTTAAACTAGACTCAATAGTTTGAAGAGGTAGCTACAAAATATGTAAGCACAACTAGAGTAAAATTCTACTGCCTTTAGCCAATGTCCTCTAATTTTACAAGGCACACTCACATAAACCTCTTTCTTGTATCCTCTACCAAAGCAAGGCTTTATGAAAATAAAATAAAATCTTGAAAATCAATGTCCCAGTAGTCTAGCTACTAATTGAATAGCTGTGATGTGAACCATTTGGCTCTCCATATGTACTCAGTAAGGTACTTAGTATATTTGAAAGAGAAAACTTTATTTTTCATAAGCCACTTTTTATTTATTATGATGTTATTGAATTTTATTAAAACTATCTTGTCAAATTATCTTATGAGACAATTAATGTAATCAATTATTCTGAGATATTAGTGCAAGAAATAAATATTTCCCTTTGAATAATTAGAATACCCTTTATTAGACAGTTTACATTTAGTACTGTAATATATTTGCCTCCTACCTTGTCTTGTAGAAATGTTGAATTTATGGTAGATTTTCTGGCAAAATACCCTCCCAACACATTTATCTGTTCCATTTGTTTCAGCATACACTTTAGCTTAATAAACCTATAGTGTCTGAATTTTATTTTTGTAAGTTAACTCAAATTTTATTTGGAGCTATTTGTAGGATAAATAAATGCTTTAAATGACATTAAAAAACAAAAAGAACATTTTATAGTACAAACATTAATTAAAATTAATCCTATCTAATAAAAGAGTAATATGCAAATGGACTGTACCTCCAATCAAGCCATGCCCACAAGCCATGCCCATAAGCCACACCCACACGCTAATCAGGAGCTGGCTTCTGGGGTTGGGGGTATGGGAGGCTAAGGCCAAGGCCAGCGGGGCAGGGCTGGGGTGGAGCCAGCCATCTGTCCAATTGCAGGGTGATGGCTGGGTGCCCAAGCCCTAAAGTTCCGACCAGAGGCTTTAGGTCTTGGGCAGGCCAGGGGTGAGCAGTCAGTAGAACATCCCCTGAGGGCTCCCAATATGTGGAGGGGGGGCAGGTTGGGCTGTGGGATCACCCACCCTCAGTGCATGAATTTCATGCACCAGTCTCCTAGTATAAATATAATTTCATTTATATTGTGTCTGTCCCCTTCCTCATTTGAGGACTATTTTCTTTACTGTACCCTTTTTCAACTTCATACTACCTTTGTCTATTACCACATGATGTAAATAGCCACTTTTGATGTGTATTCTCTCTTTTACACAGTTATCTTCTCATTTTCTTGCTTCTCTTCTACATATAAAACTTATTTTATGTAAATATTTTACCCACTCTTAACAATTAACATAGATATCTTTTTCTGATTGGCTTATTTCACTTAATATAAGACTCTCCAGGTCCATCCAAGCTGACACAAAGGGTAAACTTTCCTTTTATACAGCCCAGTAGTTTTCTATTGTGTAAATGTACCACAGCTTTTATATCCACTCACTGACCAAATGATGAAAACTTGGGCAGCTTCCAAATATTGGCTATTGTAAATAACACTGCAATGAAGATGAGAGTGTAACTATTATTTTGAATTAGTGTTTTGAGTTTCTTCAGATATTATTTCCAAACATGGAAACACTGACTCATAGGCAGTTACTTTTATAAAAATATATTTTATTGATTTATGGTAGATTTTATTGAATTTAAAGAGAGGAGAGGAGAGGGATATAAAGCCAGAAATATCTATGAGAGAGAAACATTGATCAGCTGCCTCCTGCACACCCCCTACTGGAGGTGTGCCTGCAACCAATGTACATGCCCTTGACCGAAATTGAACCTGAGAACTTTCAGTCTACAGGCTGACACTCTAAACACTGAGCCAAACCAGTTTTGGCAGCAGTTTCTTTTTCAGTTTTTTGAGGGAATAACATAATGCTTTTCATAATGGCTGTACCGTTCTGCAGTCCCACCAACAGTACATGAGGGATTTATTTCTACCACATCCTAGCCAAAACTTGTTTATTGATTTATTAATAGCCATTGTGAAGGGTGTAAGGTGATATATCATGATTTCACTTATATGTGGAACCTTGTGGACAAAATAAGCTGTCAAACAAAACAGAAGCAGACACAGATACAGAGAACTGACTACATGAGAAAACACACACACATACACACCTCATAGACATGCAACAGTATGGTGATTACCAGAGGAAAAAGGGGTTGCCAGAGGTAGGAAAGGTTAAAGGGGGATAAATGGTGATGGAAAGACACTTAACTTGGGGTGACGAATGTACACTATAATATTTAGATGATGTATTAAAGAATTGTACCTATATAATTTTATTAAACAAATTCATTCTAGTGAGTTCAATCCTATCTGATAAAGAGGTAATATGTAAATTGACCATCACTCCAAAACATAAGATGGCTGCTCCCATATGGACACAAGATAGCTGCCACAAGATGGCTTGCAGGTGAGGGCAGTTGGGAGGGACCAGGCCTATAAGGGAAGGCAGTTATGGGGGGGCAATCAGGCCTGCAGGGGAGGGCAGTAAGGGGCAAACAGGCTGTAAGGGGAAGGCAGTTGGAGGGGACCAGGCTGGGAAGGGAGGGCAATTAGAGGCAATTGGGCTTCAGGGAAGGGCATTTAGGGGGGACTGGACTGGCAAAAGAGGGAAGTTAGGGGGTGACTGGCCAGCAGGAGAGGGCAGTTGGGGGCAACCAGGCTGGCAAGGGAGGGCAATTAGGGGAAATTAGGCTGGCAAGGGAGCAGTTAGGCATCAATCAGTTTGGCAGAGGAGTGGTTAGGGGGTGATCAGGTTGGCAGGCAGAAGAGGTTAGAAGAAATCTGGCAGGCAGGCAGGTGAGTAGTCTGGGATTGTGAGAGGATTGTCCCAGATTGGAGAGGATGCAGGCTGAGTGAGAAGAGCACAGCCCCTCTTCCTGTGCATGAATTGTGTGCACTGAGCCTCTAGTAACAAATAATAAAGTTAAAATATTTAAAATGAATCCTATCCAATAAAAGAGCAATATGCAAACTTGACCATACCTTCACTACACCCACAAGCCACACCCACAGTCACGCCCACCAGCCAATTAGGAGCAGATTAGGCAAATAAACCCCAACCAAGATGGCTGCCGCCACTGAGAGCAAGAGGAAGGCTTAGGTTTCCCCGGCAACAGAGAAAGCCAAGCTTTCTGCCTACCATTGCTGGCCTAGGCCTCCACTCTAGGTTACAAAGTTTCAAACAGAAATGGCTGCCTCCCCACAGTGAGCAAAAGGCTTGGCTCTGCTCCAGGCTACAAAGTTTCAATTGTAGACATAAATTAATCTCAGATCCCAAAGCCTCCACTTGGGTCTTTGGGGGGTGTGGCTGGCCTGCAAACCTCCATAGGCCCCTTGCCCTGGCTGCCCCTTGCCCCAAGGGAACATCCACTCTGATCCAGGACACCCTTCAGGGAAAACCAGCTGGCCTCCACCCATGTACCAGGCCTCTATCCTATCTAATAAAAGAGTAATTTGCAGATTGACCATCACTCCAACACACAAGAGGGATGCCCCAAGGTGGTCAAAGATCCTGCCCCCATGTGGACACAAGATGGCCAGCAGGGGAGGGCCATTGGATGTTCCAGGCCCTGCAAGGGAGGGCAGTTATGGGTGAATAGGCCAGCATGGGAGGGCAGTTGGGAGGGACCAGGCCTGCAAGGGAGGAAAGTTGGGGGCAATCAAGCCTATAGGGGAGGGCAGTTAGGGGTTACCAGGCTGGCAGAGGAGGGAAGTTGGGGGCAAACAGGTTGGCAGGGGAGCAGTTAGACATCAATTAGGCTGACAGGGTAGTGGTTAGTGGGTGATCAGGCTGGCAGGCAGAAGTGGTTAGGGGCAATCAGGGATGCAGGCAGGTGCGCAGTTTGGAGTCAGTAGTCCTGGATTGTGAGAAGGATGTCCGACTGCCTGTTTAGGCCCAATCCTACTGGGATTGGACTTACACGTAGTTGAACATCCCTTGAGATGTCCCAGATTGGAGAGGGTGCAGGCTGGGCTAAGGGACATCCCCCACCCCTGTCCATGAATTTTGTGCACTGGGCCTCTAGTAAAATTATAAAAATTATCCTTAAATTAGAAAAACTAATCCTTCTCTATCATCATTTTCACACAACTGGAACTACTTTTAAATGTCTTCAATAATAAATTTTAAGTGTCAATGCAGTGCTATTTTCTCCACTTTTACCTTTTAAATATCTAAATTCATGGTTTAATTTCTTAACTTATTTTTCTCTCTTCAGTCTATAATTGAAAGTGTTTGATATGCATGAGAGAGAGAGAGACAAAGAGAGAGAGAGAGAGAGAAACATCAGTGAGAGAGAATCATTGATCAGTTGCTCCCTGCATATCCGGCATATCTCCCACTGGGGATTGAGCCAGCAATCCAGGCATGTGCCCTGACTAGGAATGGAACCTTGACCGTCCTCCTGGTACACAAGTTGACACTCAATCACTGAGTCATCCTGGCTGGGCTAGCCTAGTTTAATTTTTTATATATTTACTGTTAGTATAGAACTGTTTTTCCAATTACTAAGTATTGAGGTTCTTTTATTTGGTGTTTCTATTCAGGTTTAGTCAACAAACTCTATCTAATATCATGTATAACAACCCCCTAGCTTGTCTTTCTATTCCATTTCTTCTTTCTAAAGCAAATCTTAATGGTATTGACTTGAATTAATTTGATAATCAAATTTCTGATTTCTAGTTACAATTTTTAAATGTTTTAATCCAAAGTGTTCTTATAAATTTACTGAATTTTTTCCCTAACATCAATTCAAATTATAACATTTGCCTAGCCTAAAATATTTATGATTAGTAGTGGTCATACAAAAATCCCAAAATCTACAACTGAAGATGTTTATGATTTGCCTTCATAAAATATAGCTAAGATGTCATTTCTTTAGTTCTTATGCAACCCATGTCCTCTATAGCTTGAAGTATTAAAATTAATTGAGTATTCACACTGTAGCAGATGTAATTATGGGCTCTTAAGTGATAAATCTCTAATCATATCTAGAATTGATGAGTAAGCTTTGGCATAGAACATTTAAGTTACTTGCCCAAGGTCACACAACTATTTAATTGTAAAATTGCAGTATGATTCCTGGCATCTGGCTGGAAACACTGCACCTTTTATCACTAATTCAGGTTTATAGGTACCATTAGGCAGATGCAAATTGTATTGAGACTATAGAACAAAACACCTCCATAAAAAAGGAAATATATAATTTTATATACTTCCTGAAACACCTTGTTTTATTAGTTGTACAATTTTGCCTATTACCTTACATGATAAAGACCTTAAATGCAATCTATTTTAGGTTTTAAAATAAATTATTGTCTGATGTTAAGTTTTAAACATATGCTCTTGCTAAGATTGTATGTATAATGACTCAGGACACCTGGCTAAATGAGTAAAATAAAAAAAGTTGAGGCTGCATCATTATGCACATATCTATTAGACTGAAGTTTTTCAATTTTCAGATAATTGTAATGTGTTAATATGATATCTTGTCACTCTGCCATTATGTTTAATATTACCACAAACATGATGATACCTCTAGAATTATCATGCCACTATCCTATTTCTCTAATCTTAATATTAATCAAGGTGTTCCAGTTTCTATTCCTTCCTTATCCCATAAGGTGAAAGTGAAACAGCTGTTGTCAATTCATAGCATATGGGCTTATCTTTGTTATTGCAATATCTTTCCATCTGAGTTCTTAAGAAGCTCTCACAAGAAAGTGTGTTTCTTCATAATCTAAATAACTAGAACATGAAAAGGCCTACTAAAAGATGCATAATTTGTCAATTGCATTCCCTTAAAATGTTCTGGAATTTAAAGATGCCTAAAAATCTAGAATCACTACTGCATGTTTTCCTTGAGGATTTAGTGAAAAAATGTCAATTATATATTTGCATGGGGAAGCCATATGTTTCATAGCTGACTTTTGTCATCAGAAGGAAGCCTTTGATATCAGAGATTGCTTTGTGGAGGTTTGGAAAATACCTGCACTAAAATGGCTAAAAAAAAACCAGTGATAAGTTCTTCACAGTGAAATAATTTTTCTTTAGCTTTATTTTGTCAAATCTGTGTTGCAAAATAGAGCAAAATTTATTTTGGTTAAGTAATCAATATTTTTTATAATTAAAATTTAAACCTAATATACTCCATTAAATTGCAGTCACTATAGTTTAACAAATTATTAGTGAATGCTAGTAATATTAGTGATTAGTCATAATCCTTCATGACTACATACAAAGATTGTTTGACATAGTCTTACAAATAATTATATCTATTATGTTATTTCAAACTAAATCACTAAGTTAATATTACACAACGCCAGAATAAGAATTGCTTGAGAGTATTTACTGCTATATTTAATATCTAGAATTAATAGATAACATTTCAAGGATATATCTATTTGTTGCATGATTTAATAAAGTAGCAGGAATATTATTAAGAAAATTTAGATCATGATTGGCAATATTTTTTTTCTTCAATACCTGCAGCATATCATTCATTAAATTAAACAAAAAGTTTCCCTTAATGGGTATATTTATTGGGTGTGAAATTTGTAATTTATTAATAAAATCATTACAATTATGAAGACATTTTAGAATAATTATTTATCTTTCTAGTTATTATGATGCATTTTAAATAATTTCAAAGTATTTTTCAATTATCTCAGTCAGAAAAACTAACTATGGTTATTTCTGAAATAATTAAATTGAAAAAAGTGGTAATTTGAATTTTGGCAGTCAGATGATGAGAAAAAAGTAAATGTAGAATATTTCTGGGTAAAAATAGAAGTCAATAGAAAAATATAATGTTTTTCAATAGCAAGCAAAGTCACAAAAGATAAAAATTAACCTAAAATGCCACAATAAGAACAAAAATCAAAATAGCATACCTTTTTCCTGTTTTAAATTTTGGACCATAGCCAAGAGCTGGCAAGACACATGCTTCTATTGTATTGATATTGTATTTCTAGAAGAGGAAAATCTAACAGTTCTAAACATGAACAAATGGGGCAGCAATCAGAATGCAAGAAAAAGGACATGCTTTTCTTGGAAAGCTAAGATGTTATGGCCTGAAAAGGAAACATGAACAACTTCTGAAGTCTTCCACATCAGCCAGAAAATAGAAGCACACAGTGGTGTTGGTGAGATGAGTAGCTTCTAAAAAGTAGAGGTCTTTAAGAAATCCTATATAGTAATCCTATATAATAAAAGGCTGATATGCAAATTGACCTAATAGCAGAAAACAGGTCGCTATGATGTGCACTGACCATTAGGGGGCAGATACTAAATGCAGGAGCTTCCTTAGAGGGAGCGTCGCTCAGCCAGAAGCCAGCTTGTGGCTGGTGAGTGCAGAGGCGGTGGCAGGAGACCCTCTGCCTGCCAGCTTAGGCCTGCTCTCCACAGGCTCTCATACTGTGAGAGCATGCAGGCTGGGCTGAGGGCCCCCCGAAAGCATGAATTTCATGCACTGGGCCTCTAGTCCTAAATAATAAAGAGGTAATATGCTAATTGATTGGATGGTGGAATGACCTTCTGAAATGGCCTTCCAGAAGGACCAGTGGGCAGGGAACAGATCCACGGAGCCAAGAGGCAACGGGGCAGTGAGAGCCAAGGCAGATGGGGCTGTGAGAACCGAAGCAGCCAGGGCTGTGAGGGCCAAGCCCTTTGCTCTAAACTCTTGCATCTGGCCTCTAGTTCATTATAAACATGTCCTAAAATATATACTGTCAATATATAGTTTCATACTATTTTTCTGTGATGTCTCTTTATTTTAATACTAGAGGCCTGGTGTAAAAATTCATGCATGTGAGAGGTCCCTCAGCCCAGCCTGCACCCATTTGCCATCCAGGACCCCTTGGGGGATGTCTGACATCCCTCTGGCTAGCTGGGATCTCTAGCTCCTAACCAATCACCTACCTGCCTGCTTGATGGCCTTTAACCATTTTGCCTCCTGCCTGATTGCCCTTAACTCCCTCTGCCTTGGCCCCCGTCACTGCGGCTTCATACAGAAAGATGTTGGAATGACATCCAGAAGGTCATTCAGCTGTCTGGTCTAATTAGCATATTATACTTTTATTATCCTATCTAATAAAAGAGTAATATGCAAATTGACCATATTTCGCTACACCCACCAGCCAATCAGGAGCTGGGGTGGAGCCAGCCAATGAGCGTGTGGCCTGGGCTGAGGGCCCTGGGAGGACCATGGGGTTTGGGTCCAAGGGGGCCAGGGCCCTGGGGGGTGGGGCCTAGGTGGCCAGAGCCCTGGGCGCAGGGCTAAGATGGGCAGGGCTGGGAGGGATGGGGCCAAGGTGGCCTGGGCCAGGGCAGCGGGGCTGAGGTGGTCAGGGCTGTGGGGGGCAGAGCCGAATTGGCCAGGGGCACGGGGGGTGGGGCTGAGGCAGCCAGGGGCTTGGGGGCAGGGCTGAGGTGGCCAGGGCCGTGGGGGGATGGGTTTGAGCTGGCCAGCGTCTGCTGACCAGGGAGAAGGCATAGTCTGGGGTGGGAGGCGGTGCTGCAAGGGAGCCAGCCATTGACCCCATTGCAGGGCGATGGCTGGGTGCCCAAGGCCTAAAGCCTCAGCCCGAGGCTTTAAGCCTTGGGCAGACTGGGGGTGAGTGGTTAGTAGGACATCCCTTGAGGGCTCCCAGTATATGTGAGGGAGCAGGTTGGTCTGAGGGACCACCCACCCCCAGTGCACGAATTTTATGCACTGGGCCCCTAGTTATAATTGATCTGTTGATAATTACTTTTGTTATTGTAGTTTTTTTTCAAGAAAAAATGGTGTAATATGATGTCAAGCTGGCACTTTTTTTGAAAATAGTAATGGGGTTGAATTAATGTGGAAAAATTCAAATATATAGACATACTAAGTAATTGTGTATTTTAAAATTAAAGTAATACTTTAACAACTATATTAAATAACTAGGAGCCCAGTGTGGGATTCAAAATTGCGTGGTGCTGCTCACTCTCGAGTCGCCAGTCTGGCCCTGCCTCCCTCCCTGGGCCCTGCAGCCACAGCCACTGCTGGTCTGGCCCTGCCTCCCCCTCTCTGGCCCTTGAAGCAGCTATGGCTACTGCTGATCAAGTTCTCCCCCAGCACAGGCGTTAGGAGGCCCCTGCCATTCCACCCTTGACACTGCACATGCAACCTCCTCTTGTCTGGGTGATCCGTTACAGTGTCTTGGTTATTTGGCATATTACTCTATTATATATAGACTAGGGGCCTGGTGCACAAAATTTGTGCACTGGGGGTGGGTGGTCCCTCAACCCAACCTGCCCCCTCTCACATACTGGGAGCCCTCAGGGGATGTCCAACTGATGGCTCACCCCCAGCCTGCCCAAGGCCTAAAGCCTCTGGCCTTGGGCACCCAGCCATCGCCCTGCTCAGCTCAGCCCCGGCTGCCTGCAACCACCCAGCCCCGGGGGCTGGGCGCTCACTGCCACTTCCGCTCATAGCACCCAGGGGCCAGGCACTCCCTGCCGCTGCCACCACCGCTGCTACTGCCACAGCTTCCCCTCACAGCTCTCAGGAACTGGGGGCTCGAAGCCACTGCTGTTTCATCTCCATCCCCAGGCCCAGTGCTCATGTCACTTGGCCCCACCCCTGCTCCTGATTGGCTGGTAGCATAGCCAATCAGGAGCAAAGGTACAGTCAAATTTGCATGTTTCTCTTTTATTATATAGGATACCATTATACTAAATAATACTGTTATTATAATAAGCATCTATATGTTATAGGTATGTGTTTAGACGTAAACTAAGCTTATATTTGTTTCTTGTCTAACAATAGAAAAATTTCAAGTTTTCAACCTTGTATAAACAGATTATGTATAATGTATTGTAGACATGGTTTATATTTTAATTGAATTCGAGGCCATTTCTAAATAATATCAATTTGTAAGAGAACAAAAAGCTTAAATACAGGGATATAGTCTAATATAATTTTCAAATTTTGTCCATCTGAATTCATTAAACAGACATGCTTATTGGATTTTCCATTGTTAAAAAACACAGACCTCCAGTTAAATCACCTTTATTTCTGTCTCATTCTCAAATCCTCTAAACCACAACTTGGAAAAAAAAAGTATAAAAATATACATTGAGAAAGAAGAACACCAGAGGAGGCATTGGCATCGCTGGACAGGAGTTATCAAACATGATTTGGAAGATCAAACAAATGAGGAGAAATGGCTGATGTAGCAGCATGGGGTGATTTGAATTGTAAATGTATTCAGAGAGATTCTGAAGAGAAGGAAACTGATTCTACCTACAGAAAAAGAATATTTTCAAGAATTGGAGATAACTAGGCTCTCTGGTTTCTCTGTGCTATAAGGCAGCGGGATGTGCAAGATTCATATAAGTGAGTGTGAGGAACAATCAGTTTGCTCTGTATTATCTGGCTTGTAGTTCAGACATTTCACTTCTGGCTTATATATTTTTCTTCTTCACTAGATTGTAAATCATAGGGAATGCAGTCCTGTACTTTTTATAACCTTCCTTCATTGTAATTTGGACATAGCATTTATTGATTTCATAGGAAATATATTTAAAATGGTATAGATAAATGTGTTTATTTTTTGTTCATTTTGAGATAATACTAATAAAGTGTATGAATAGAAGTAATATGTAACTCCAGATACTCCCATAAAAATAAAACTAGAGAGGGATTATTAGAAGGCAAATATGTATTTAGATAAAGTAGCTTCAGAAATAGTAATAAGCAATGAAACTAGGCAAGGGAACAATGAGCCAGAAGCTAATTCCCCATTCCCAGTTTCCCGCCCAAACCCATGAGCAGTGCAAGGCTCAGTGTTCATGAATGCCTGAAGCAGCAGAGAAGTGGAGCAGATCGGGAATTGATGTTTATTTTTTAAATGTATAGGTGTGTGGAAATCCTTTTCACGTCCTGCGTGTCCAGGGTTCCCAAATCAGGGTTCAGCGTCTGGAGAAGGCCGCACGCAATGAACAAAGACTCAGAAAAACATTAATTTTGAAAAATGGGGGGCCAGGTGGCAGCCTATCTCTAGTGGAAGGACTGCCCCTTGCCTTGGCCTTGTCATTCCTTTTATTTAGGTTCTGGGAATACACCCATTGCCCTTAGGCAGGAAATAAGCCGATTATTTTGTCAGGAAGGATTTACACGATTATCTGGTGGGGAAGTTGCCCTTGCCACCCTTATTTCAATTAGATAGGGAGTGGTAAGCTCTGACCTTTCAGAGCTTCAGGGTTGACTAAGCCTTTTGGATTCCTTGTCCACACCTCCCTATTGCTGAGGTAATGGCTGGTTCCCCGCATAGGTGGAATAATAGATTTCTAAAAATCTTTTATGTGATTTGCACAGGACACTAGCAAAATAAGAGAAATAAAAGCTTATACAGAATAAAAAGCTTCGTGACATTCTTAAATTTGAGGGTTTCTCAGGCTGTCTTGATCTTGAATCACCGAAAAGCACATTCCTAACAGTTGAAAACACTTGTTTTTAACCTCTGTCATTTAAAAATATATATTTTATTGATTTTTTACAGAGAGGTAAGGAGAGGGATAGAAAGTTAGAAACATTGATGAGAGAGAAACATCAATCAGTTGCCTCCTGCACAATCCCCACTGGGGGTTGTGCCTGCAACTAAGGTACATGGAATCGAACCCGGGACCCTTCAGTCTGCAAGCCAACACTCTATATCCACTGAGCCAAACCGATTAGAGCTAATCTCTGTCATTTTAATTGTTAGCATTCTACTGCTAAATATTTATGAACAGTCAATGATTGCTAGACATTTCAAAAATATCCCTAGTGTGAAAAAATACTGATCATAAAATATACTGCAAGAAACAAAATATAAAGTTAAAAATCACTATATTTCATAACACATCTATGAAATAAAAACACAACAGAAAAACTATCAATGTTTGAAAGTATTTCTTAAACATTTATGATATGTTTGATAAAATTTAAAAAATGAATCAATATACCAATAGAATAAATAAAGTTGTGGGAACAGGACTAGTCCATCAAATTTGTATTGGGGAGGGGGCAAAAGGATTTCTACTTTATATTACTTTGTCAATGTTATCAAGAGCATACATAAAGTAAATATAATACATTTTTAAAATGGCAATTCTAGGTGTTGGATCCATGTCTTTTACATTATTTATTATAGTTTTTCTTTAATAAAGCAAAAACTTTTAAATAAATGATAAAGCAAAAATGCCTTTTTTGTATAGTACAACATTGTTATTATAGGTTTGAAGTACTACTTATGTGCTGATCACTTCTTTCATCGTTAGAAAAATCCTCTCTTGTAAATTGTAAACTCCTGTACCAGTTACCTAAATATATTATAGGCATTTCAAACTTTATATGTCCAACATTGATTCCATGAACCCAAACCTGGTTCCTCTGTTGTATGCCTTATTTCAGACTAGAGGCCTGGTGCACAGATTTGTGCACAGGTGGGGTCCCTGGGCCTGGCCTGAGCCCTCTTTTAACCCAAGACCCCTCAGCAGATATCAGAGAGCAGGCTTTGGCCTAATCCATATAGGCCAGTCCAAGGGACCCCACCAGTGCACGAATCCATGTATCAGTCCTCTAGTATGCATATAAAATCTTTGGTTAATCTCTTCCTACCCTTCCCCTCTCACATCTCCTCTGAGATTCATCAGTCTGTTCCATGTTATCATGCCTATGGTTTCAGCTCCAGCATTGAGCATCTGCCCTATGGTGGTCACTGAGTGTCATAGCTACTGGCCGGTTGCCAATCACATAGGCTTTTATATATATAGATAATGACTACTACCATTTTCCATATGTTCAAGAATCTTAGATAGAAAAATTTATTCATTCTTGATCTTTTTTCATTATTTTATAGTCCATATACATTTCATCAGAAAATCTTATTGGTTTTATTTCCAGGAAAAAATAGTAGAAATCTGTCCTCATCATCCCAAATGCCACAAACTTAGTTAAAGCCACAGTTACCTCTGGCTTGGGACATTGTAATAGATTCCTAACTGGCATCCTATCTCCCTCTTTCCATTCTTCTGTGTTTGATCTACACAATAGCCAGAATGGTCTGCTAAAACCAAGTGAGCACATATCACACAGGTTCACAGCCTTTAAATAGCTTTTTGAATTATTTAAAGTAAAAGCAAAAATTTTCAACAGGACCTAGCCCTGTATGATTTGCTTCCCATTACAGCTCTATGTCTTCAACCCTTTCCCCCCCATTGACAGCTCCAGCCACTACAGTTTCCCCATGTTCCCAGACATACCAGTCAGGCTCTGCCTCCAGATTTCATACTTGCTAATCTCTCTGACATAAGTGATCTTCTCAGACAGAATTACTATGGCTAGCCAGCTCCCTTTCACATGTCTTCTCAAAGTTGCCTTTTCAGTGAGAATCTATGAGACCACCCACTTTCATTCCATGTCACTCTCTCATATTATCAGTTTTCCCATTAAAATAAAGACTATATTAGGGAAAACTTTATGATTTGTGCCACTGCTCTTAATTCAGCATCTAAAACTGCTAGAACTTGGCATATTTTTAACATAGCTGTGATGAGTAAAGGATGTTTTAAAGTGTAATTAGGTATGTTAATTATCTGATGATAAATATTGGGAAGTTTTTTTGTGTGTGTATGTGTGGTATTCTTTATATCATTTTTCCAGAATTTTTATAATTACTTGATGTTGGGAATTTCCCAATGCCTTTGTGGTTCAACACCAGCTTTAAAAAACCAATTCAGATCTGCTGAATGTTCATCTTAATTCTGTCCTCTACTCCCCACAGACAGACGTAGTGGATTGTTTTTAAGGAGCTGGATTATCCGTTCAGTTATGCCCAACTTCCACAGAATATTTTGTATTCAAAGGCTCCAGAGCAACTTAACACTAGTTAGTGGGCGTTAGGCATTTGATTTTTGTTATTCTTTTCTGGTAAATACATAATTTCTAACGATCAACTTTATTATTTGACATAGAAAGTCAAAACAAATGGCTTTTTAATGTAGACAGAAATTAAGTAGTACAAAAAAGAAAATATGCATTGACTTTATACTTAAGAAATACTTTATTAAAAACTTCCTAGACCGAGACCGGTTTGGCTCAGTGGATAGAGCGTCAGACTGCGGACTGAAGGGTCCCAGGTTCGATTCTGGCAAGGGCATGTACCTTGGCTGCGGGCGCATCCCCAGGAGGGGGCGTGCAAGAGGCAGCTGATCGATGTCTCTCTCTCATCGATGTTTCTGACTTTCTATCCCTCTCCCTTCCGCTCTGTAAAAAATCAATAAAATATATTAAAAAAAAAAACTTCCTAGAACAGAGAATAAGTAGAAAGACATTAAAATAGTCTCCTAACATTATAGTCAGACAGTCATTCTCATATATAAGCAAATAAAATGTCTGCCCTAAAAAAATACAAAAAGAAATCATAAAGCTGCCAGCATAATTGTGTCCTAATCAAGAATACAAGAAAAAAGTGCTTAAGGACACACAAAAAGTGAAAAACAATGAAGCCGTTATTAAAAATGATTGCTCAAAAAAAAAAAAAAGCCACAATTTTATTGCAATGTCTTAGCACACTAGCATGCCTCTGTTATCTAATTAACAGTCTACATATATAAGTAGAACATATCAAGCTGGTTTTTATCGGTGCTATTACCAAATTTTTTTCAATTCAGTATTTATTATGCAGTATCCTTTGAAGTGTACTTGTTTGTCAGGGAATTTAACATTTTCTGTACATTGTTTTGCTATATTTTTAAATACCCTTAAAGTGTTGCTGTCAATGGGAAACATTTTTCATGAAAGATAATATGCTTTATTTTAAGACACTTGTTTTCTTCTTTTGGGATTTCAAAGCAAAGAAGAAAAAAGAAGTTTCAGGTTAAAAAAAGAAAGGAAGGTGAAAATAAGACAAAATGAGAAGAAAAACAAAAACCAAAACCCCTGAACTAGTTAATGCTTTCACTATTGCTTGCATCTATAAGTATAAAGAACTTGAGTTAATTTCAACATAATTCCTATTTATTTCATTTGTTGTAAGTTTAAAGTAAATGTACCTTAATGTAGTCACAACATCTTTTTAAGATTCTAAAATTGTTGAGCTAATAAAAACTTTCCTCCTTTTTTATTCTACTCACTGTCTTATTTCTAAATATATTCTGTTCCTATTCCTTTTGCAATTAAACACAAACTCTAGAACTCACCTCTGAGTGAAAGAATGCAAAAATACCCACCATTGTGATAATTTTTTATTTTATCTAACACTTCACAATTTCAATTGGAAACCTTTTGTTTAATATTTTAGAATTTAGATGTGGTGAGGCAAATAATCCAGAATTAAAATATTATAAAAATGATCACTTCTTTTTTTCACCAATGCCCTAAAAAGAACAGGTGAGAACAGGAGTGAGAAAAGCAGCAGATGGGAGGTTAAGAAGTTATGGAATAAGGTGTTTTCAGAAGTCTTGCTGACCATGGTGATTTCTGGAATGTAATTTGTGTTACTGAGGCTGCTCACACTTGAGACAGAGCTATGGGCACATATACTTCCATCCAAGTCAGTTATAGCCTATGGAGTTGTGCGGTGAGTGTAGTGGGGTGAGTGCAGCATAAATCCCAAGACACATGACTAGGCAGCTTCCACAACCAAAGAGAATTATCCAGAAAGGTTGCACTTGTGAGACTTTTAGTATCTGCATTAGCAGCAGCAGAGGGAGAGAGACACCAACATACATGATGACCTGTTTGGGGTACAGTATTACTTTTATTGTGGCGTTGCAACGATTTTTTTTTAAACATCAGTGTCTTAAATAATACAAATGTATTATCTTACAGTTCTCGGGTCAGAAGTCAAAATGGGTTTTACTGACAGTTAAGGTGTTGGTAGTATTGTTTCTTTCTAGAGGCTATAGGAGAGCATCTGTTTCCTAGCCTTTTCCAGCTTTTAGAGGTTCTGCGTTTTTTTTGGCTCATGGCTACTTCCTTCATCTTCTCAGTCAGAGTAACATTTTCCAATATTTCTTTGAATCTGACTCTTCTGCCTTCTACTTATGAGGGAATTTTGTGATTATATTATTCCACATGAATAACACAGAATAATTCTTCATTTCATAAAAAACAATACTTAATTACATGTGCAAAATCCATTTTGTCATGTAAGGCGACATAGTCACAGGTTCTAGACATCATTGGGGATATTTTTCTGGCTACTGTAGACACCAAGAGAATAAGCTATTACAACTTTTCAATAACAAGTTATTATAGTCAGACCAAGATGTACTCTTCGAAGTTCAAAATTTTGCAAAAATTATGCATAAATTTAGAACAATATGCATAAAGGTACAAAAAGGATGAAGGCTTATATATGACTGTTTTTTTCTTGGCAGCAATGGACCTGTGGAGCGGAGGGGTGGGGTCGCAAGGGAGCGGAGGTCTCAGGGGGGTCCGGGTGGCCCTGGCGGTCTCAGGCGGCTGTTCTTCCGCTGCGCGGGGCCCAAGAAGCCGAGGAGAAGGTGAAGGAGAAGCTGCCACAGAAGCTGCCCAAAGAGATGAAGGTGCTGGGGAGGAACAAGCAACCAAAAATAAAGATTGAGCCCCCCTTTCCTTAATTATTTCAGGAATAATCCTCCCAATAATCAACCTCATCACCATCCAAGCAGTTGAGTCCCCAATGGTATATGAATTAAAATCATACATTAAATGTTATGCTATGACTTTTCTCCTTGTACCGAGTATCAGTTTGCTTGCAGAGTGGCTTCCTGGCATGCTGCCAGCCTGTGCATGGTCCACGCTTATGAGTTCAGGATCTATGACAATGTGAATAATTCAGATGTTTACAATAAAAACACATGAACACACAAATTCACTAATGTTAATGTTAAAATTCATGGAAAAATAGTCCTTTGAATCTTCGGTGGTTAGAAATTAAAGACCTCAAATCATGTGCAATAAACAGTAAATAAAGTTATACTAAATGGCAAAAAAAAAAAAAAAGAAAATAATACATTAGGGGCCAGGAAATGATCAAAGACCTGGGAACCATTCCCAGATCAGGAAGAGAAGTCACAGGGTGTATATTATTGCTACAAATACTGTATTTCCTACTACTTACAACATATACAATATAATGTATTAGATGCCTTCCTGTCTCATGAAGTACATATCCTCATAGGTAGTATTGGTAGATATGTTATAGTTATGGCAGTATGTCATATCCTATTTATATTAATAAAAGGTAATATTCTAATTAGACCATGAGACATTCCAGATGTCTTTCCGGATAAAGCCATGGTGGTGGAGCCAAGGCAGATGCGGTTATGGGTGATCAGGCCAGGAGGGGAGGGCAGTTGGGGGTGATCAGGTTGGCATGGGGGTGCAGTTGGGGGCAACAGGCCAGCAGGCAGAGTGGTTAGGGGAGATCAAGCAGGCAGGCAGGTGAGCAGTTAGGAGCCAGTAAGCCCGGATTGTGAGCGTGTTGTCTGACTGCCAGTTTAGGCCTGATCTCACAGGGCTCCCAGATTAGAGAAGATGCAGGCCAGGCTAAGGGAAACAATCCCCTCCACTTCCTCCCCCAGTACACGGATTTCATGCACTGGGCCACTAGTCCTATATAACAAAAGAGTAATATGCAAATTGGCTGTAACTCCTATCAAGCCATGCCCACCAGCTAATCAGGAGCACATAAACCCCAACCAAGACTGCGGCCACTGAGAGTAGGAGGGAGGCTTGGGTTTCCTGAGCAATGGAGGAAGCCAAGCTTTTCACCTGCCATTGCTGGCCTAGGCCTCCACTCAATGCTACCAAGTTTCAATTTTAGAAGATATATCCCATCAGAAATGGCGGCAGCCATGGAGCTGGAGAGAGCAGAGGCTAAGGTTGCCCGAGTGATAGAGGAAGCCAAGCTTCTCCAGCACTGGCTGGCCTAGGCCTCCACTCCAGGCTACAAAGTTTCACTTATATAATTTAAATAAAGCCCAAGAGAAATGGCTGTTGCCATGGAGCATGCAGAAGGCTTGGCTCCACTCCAGGCTACAAAGTTTCATTTGTAGAATATAAATTAATCCCAGATACCAGGGTCTCTGCTTGGGTCGCTAGGAGGCATGGTGGGCCTGCAAACCACCACAGGTCTCTCGCCCAGGCTGTCCCATGCCCTAAGGGAATCCTGACCCTGATCCAGGACACCATTCAGGGCAAACCAGCTGATCCCCACCCATGCACCAGGCCTCTATCCTAGCTAATAAAAGAGTAATATGCAGATTGACCATCACTCCAACACCTATGGCCACCACAATATGGCCAGCAGGAGAGGGTAGTTGGGAGGGACCAGGCTTGCAAGGGAGGGCAGTTGGGGACAATCAAGCCTGCAGGGCAGGGCAGTTAGGGTTGACCAGGCTGGCAGAGGAGGGAAGTTGGGGGCAAACAGGCTGGCAGGGGAGCAGTTAGACTTCAATCAGGCTGGCAGGTGAGTTGTTAGGGGATTATCAGGCTGGCAGGCAAAAGCAGTTAGGGGCAACCAGGAAGGCAGGCAGGCAAGCAATTGGGAGCCAGCAGTCCTGGATTGTGAGAAGAATGTCCAGTGTGATCGGGCCTAAATGGGCAGTCGGATATCCCTCAAGGGGTCCCAGATTGGAGAGGTTGCAGGCTGGGCTGAGGAACAACCCCCCCCCCCCCCAACCCTGGGCACAAATTTTGTATACCGGGCCTCTAGTAATGGAGATAAATACCCTGCTCTCCACATTCATGCCTTCTGTATTTACTAGAGACTGAATACTGGTGTACTTACTTTGTTCCTAAGCATAGAAGTTAGACGATAGTACATTTATTGAACCACATTTTCTTTATTTCTTCTTATGTCAGTAGACTACTAAAGAGAGAAAATTGGGGAGAAAGGCAACCTTATTAATTATTTGTGTTTGGGAGCCTATATTTGGATGTCACATTGTTTCTGTATGGTTTCTGGATGGTATATACCAATCCTCAAAAAACAACACATTGGGAATATTTGTTTGGAAATGTTAGGAGTAGTGTGATATCTACTAATATGTTTATATTCAAATTGAAATTGGTTTAAATAAGGACAACAGCCACTTCAATAAATAGGTATTTAGGAAATTTCATCCTAAAAAGTCAAGAGGGCTACGGTTAATTCAGATGTGGCAGGATACAGGCACTAAAATGATGTTACCAGTTCTCAAGCTTGTTTTCTTCTGTCCCTCAATTAATAGATGAATTGTATTCCCTTTCAGACTCTCTTCTAATAGTGGCAAGTCAGGTATAAGCAGTATTTTTTCATCTTCCAATCATTCCTAAATACTTACAAACATAACCCATCTACCCAAACATTAAAAAATAAAAAACTTGAAATTGGTCACTGTGATAGTCTGAAAAATAGCCCTCTGAAATGTGTGTATTTTAATTTCTGGGAATTGTGAATATTACCAAATGATCTGATGAAGGATTTTGAGATGCAAAGGATATCTTGGGTTATATGGATAGGCACTAAATGCAACTGTAAATACTTTTATAAGAGAGTGGCAGAAGGAAATCTAAGACAGAGAGGAGGCAATGAGACCACAGAGGCATGATTGGAGTGAGGCAGCCACAGCCACAGAACACCGGCAGCTCTCAGCAGCTGGCAACGCATGGAATTAATTTGCTTTAGAGTTTTGGGAGAGAGCATGAGCCAGCAGAAACTTTGATTTTTAGCTGATTTTGGATTTTTGCCCTTTGAATTTTGAATGAATAAATTTCTTTTGCTTAGAGCCATTAATTTTGTGGTAGTTTGTTATAGCAGTTATAGGGAACTACTACAATAAGTTTGACCTCACTTGGTCCAAATACTTATTTTTGAATTGATCATTGTAACTCACTAATAAATTGCATTAATTGAGTTATATGTGCATACCTTGAGCTGAAATATCAGTTGGACTGAAGTACAATAGACTGAAAGTCAAAGGAATATTTTTAAATTGAATTTATTAGGTGTCATCCTATCTAATAAAGAAGTAATATGCAAATTGATCATCCCTTTGATCAAGCCACACCCAGCAGCTATGCCCAATAGCCACGCCCACCAGCTACACCCAATAGCCAAGTCCATCAGCCAATCAGGAGCTGGGGTGGAGCCAGCGGCCAGCAAGCAGCCTTGCTGGCGGCTGGTGCTAAGGCCTGGGCCAGGGGTCGGGTCTAAGGTGTGCACGAGGCAGCCAGTGAGCTTGGGGCCTCCGAGACTGGCTATTCGCTGGCAGGCTGCAGCCTGGGCTGAGGTGGCTGGCGAGCATGCAAGGCGGGGGGCAGGGCCAAGGCGGGGCTGAGGCAGCCAGCGAGCACTGGGCCCCCAGGGCCTGGCAGTCGCTGGCTGAATCAGAGCCAACCATCGGCCCCATTGTATGGCGATGGCTGGGTGCCCAAGGCCTAAAGCCTCAGCTGGAGCCTGGGGGTGAGTGGTCAGTGGACATTCCCTGAGTGCTCTCAGTGTGTGTGAGGAGTTAGGTTGTGCTGAGGGATCACCCACCCCCAGTGCACGAATTTCATGCACCGGGCCCCTAGTTGGTTAATAAAATTATATAGGTTTCAGGTATACAGTTCTATAATACATGATCAGTATATTCCATTGTATGTTTAGCACTCTAAGTCATGTCTCCTTCCATCACCTTTTATTGCCCCCTTTACTTTCTTCTACCTCTTCCCATATAATTCTCTCTGGCAACCACCATATTGTTGTATGTGACAATGAGTTTTTTTTTTTTTTTAATTTCTTTTGCTTAATCTCTTTTACTTTCTGACCTAGCCTCGGGATCCCTCCCCTTTAATAGCTGTCAGTTGTTCTCAGTATCCCTGGGTCAAGCAGCCCAGGTGTCCATCAGTAGATGAGTGAACACAAAAAGCTCTGGTACCATGGGATGCCACTCAGATGTCACAAAGAACATCTCACTTTTTGCAAAGGCATGGCTGGACCTGGAAAGTACTATGTTAAATAAAATAAGCCAACCAGAGAAAGACAAGCACTGTATGATTTCACTTATATGTGTAATTTAATGAACACATATGGCTTTCCACAGTAAACAAGGTGCTGGTTTCAGTTTTTGGGTGAGTGGAGTTTGGGCATTTATAAATAGCAGATATATGTAGCACCAAATATGGCTAGTATAATCCAGTGCTCTATATGGCTACCTATGGTTTCAAACGTGTTGCTGTGGAGACAAAGTTTGTTCTTAGGGAACATAATACTGCAAAATGATTGAAGAAAGGTAAAGAAATATCCATTATTACTTTTCCTTAACATCATCCTTCCTCCTCTCTCTCTCTCCTAACCCATTTTCAACAGATACACTGCTTTTCACAGAGGTGACTTAAAATTAATCTGAAGAAAAAAGAGAGAGAGATAAAGTAGAAGTCAATTTATTTATTTAAAACCAGTTTTTCATCTTGGTATTTGGATTCTTCTGGTAATGGATATTACTTTTTACTCTGTCTTTAATCCTATTTCTTTTTCCAAACTATAAAATGCATCTACATATTTTACTGGACTACTCCACTTGGAAATAAAAATATGTCTAAAACATAGGACCCATGAAACTGGGCCCAGTTTTTTTTTTTCCTCTGTTGAGCAACACATTAAATTTTATAAACTTTAAATCAAAAGTTAGTATCTACCTTTTTTTCCCCCATTCTATACCTAAAGTCTTATTAATTTTGATCACCTCTTCAATCACAATGATGTTTCTGTTTCTCTTTACCCCTAACCAATGAAGATTATCAGTAGTCCATAACTCAATTTAATTACTGTCCTGATTTCCTAACTTATCTTTCTGACCTTACTCTTGTCCTTACCCAAACAGAAAAGTATTAACACATTAATTTAAAAACATATATAAATCCCTATGTTTATTGCAGCACTATTTATAATTGCTAATGAATGAAAGCAACCTAAGTGTCCAATGACAGTCAATTGTATAAAAAAGTGATACATATATACAATGGAATATTACTCAGCCATAAAAAATAAAATCTTATTTGGGGCAATTTGGATGGACCCAGAGGGTGTTTTGCTGAGTGAAATAAGTCATTCAAAGACCAATATCATAAGTTAATGATTTAACTTATATTTGGAATCTAAAAAACAAAATAGTTGAACAAACAGAACAGAAACAATCTCACAGATGCAGAGAACAGGCTGATGGTTGCCAAATGGGAGGGGGGCTGGGTGGCTAGATGAAAAGGGTGAAAGAATTAAGAAGTACAAATTGGCAGATACATGCTAGTTGCAGGGATGTAAAAACAGCATAGGGAATATAGTCGATGATATTGTGATAACTATGTATGGTATCAAGGGGGTACTAGACTTATTGGGTGGATCACTTTATAAGTTATATAAATATCTAACCTCTATGCTATACATCTGAAACAAGTATAATATTAAATGTCAACTGTAATTAAAACTTTAAAAAATTTAAAAATACATAAAATACATCTTGTGTAACAATTTACTTACTGAAATAAAATAGATTTTCATTAGTATAGAATTTAGTTCAACATACTTAGATTGGCATTCAAGACACTTCAAATCCAGACTATGCTGTCAAACAATTATTATGTGAACAAATTTAGAGTATTGAAAAAAATAAAAAAATAATTTTCTATACTTGAATTACTATTATATTCAAAATGCTTAACATTATTTACACCTACCTCATATGAATCCTATGTTATATTTTTCTATGTTAATTTTATTTATCTTTTAGATCAGTATTCTCAACGTGTAGACTGCTTCATCTGCTTCAAAATCATCCTTAATGCTCTTAGAACACTCTGATTTCTGTTCTAAATCTCAGGTACTATGAGAAGTTCTGATCCTTGCCAAGCTTTCTCAATCCTTTTACAGGCTATGGTTTCTGTTTCAGAAGTTGACTCAAGCTTAATTTCCCTCTGAAAGACTTCCCCAGTCATCACAGCTCACCTTGATGTGCTCTTTAAATATTTTAGTCCCATGTGGCATATATATTTTAAAACATGCATATTTTTTGTTTCCAACATTTTAAAGAACATAGCCAAGTAATTGCTCATTTAAGATTCTAACATAACCAAAAACATGTGGACATTTCATCAAATTCTCTAAATCATAAAAAAAACCTCTTTAAACAATATACATCTTCTAGGATACTTATTAAAAATATTACACTTAGTAAACTTCAAAGAAAGTACTGACCATAGTTTAATGATTTTGAACTTAAATTAAGTATACATTTATTCTGATGTCTTTTCTATGGTTATTTTCTAAGAGGATATTATTAGTATCTCCATTTTATCAATTAAGAAACTGAGCCCTCACAAGTCCCCTCGTTTAAAATTACTTATGTTTTCCCAATGTCAGTCATAAAATTGATAAGTGTGCCTCTGACTGGACTTATCCTAATATATCTAACTCTAAACTTCATGCACTTTGCCATTAGGAGACATTGTCTGTGTCATTCTATGTTGAACTAGCTTAAGGGATTGGCTAGCAAAGCAGATGTCCAGAGCATAGATTTAATAGGAATGCTAAAATTATTATTGTAAACATATTGGTGTTATTTTACCACTTAACTGAGGTTTGCACATGGAAACTTCTATATACATTGTTGAATGTACATTGACAAATTTTGACAGATTCAGACAGTATAACAAAAAGAAAGTATTTTTTTTTACATGTGGCAAAAGAACTAGATTTTTTTTTTGACAGAATGACTGTGAGCACAGAGAGTAGACTAATACATATGAGAATCCTATCTAATAAAAGATAAATATGCAAATTGACAATACCTACGATCAAGCCACACCCATCAGCCAATCAGGAGCAAATTATGCAAATAAACCCCAACCAAGATGGCTGCCACCACTGAGAGCAGGAAGGAGTCTTGGGTTTCCCAGGCAACAGCGGAAGCCAAGCTTTCAGCCTGCCCTTGCCTGCCTAGGCCTCCACTCAATGCTACAAAGTTTCAATTATAGAAGATACATAATCCCAACAGAAATGGCAGCAGCCACGGAGCTGGAGAGAGAAGAGGCTAGGTTTGCTGGGGCAATGGAGGAAGTCAAACTTCTACAGTGCTAGCCTAGGCCTCCACTCCAGGCTACAAAGTTTCAAACAGAAATGGTTTTCGCCATGGAGTGAGCAGAAGGCTTGGCTTCACTCCAGGCTTCAAAGTTTCAATTGTAGAACATAAATTAATCCCAGAATCCAGGGCCTCCACTTGGGTCGCTGGGAGATATGACCAGCCTGCAAACCACTATAGGCTCATCGCCTAGGCCACCGAACACCCCAAGGAAACCTCCACGCCAATCCAGGACACCCTCAGGGCAAACCAGCTGGCCCCCACCCAGGCACCAGGCCTCTATCCTATCTAATAAAAGAATAATATGCAGATTGACCATCACTCCAACACACAAGAGGGCTGCCCCCATGTGGTCAAAGATCCTGCCGCATGTGGACACAAGATGGCCACCACAAGATGGCCAGCAAGGGAGGGCAGTTGGAAGGGACCAGGCCTGCAAGGGAGGAAAGTTGGGGGCAATTAAGCCTGTAGGGGAGGGCAGCTAGGGGTGACCAGGCCAGCAGAGGAAGGAAGTTGGGGGCAAACAGGCTGGCAGGGGAGCAGCTAGACATCAATTAGGCTGGCAGGGTAGTAGTTAGGGGGTATTCAGGCTGGCAGGAAGAAGCGGTTAGGAGCAATCAAGAAGGCAGGCAGGCAAGCAGTTTGGAGCTAGCAGTCCTGGATTGTGAGGATACCCAACTGCCCATTTAGGCCCGGGCAGTCAGACATCCCTACAGGGGTACCAGATTGGAGAGGGTGCAGGCTGGGCTCAGGGACACCCCCCCCCCCCGCACTGTGCATGAATTTCATGCACTGGGCCTCTAGTAATTTATAACAACTAGTCATCATCTGAAGTCAGAATTCAGTTTAAAACCAAATAATATGCATATATCATGTTACTTAAGGGGAATGGTCAGCTTTGCTACCTAAATTTTAAACAGGTTAAGTAATGTTTCTAACATAGTTACTTGACAAAAAAAAATCACATACAAATATTATAATAAATATTTTTTAAATATAAGACAGAATTATGTATTTTGTATTTAATAAAAATATTTCATTTTGCTGCCATTATCTAAATATCATACATAGATTGATAGAATATAACTTGAATCAAGAGCTACACAACTGATCATTCAAGGATCCCACATATTTCAATCCATCCCCAAAGAATATGTGCTTATCTTTGAAACTATTATTATGTTTGTTTGTTTATTTATTTATTTTTAAATTTCTTTTTTTTAAATTTTTTTCTTTATTGTTCAGTTTATTAATTACATTGTTTCCCCCTTTTTTATCCCCCTATATCTCCCCTCCACCCTGTATCTATCCCACCCTCCACCCTCACCTCCCCCTCCCCAATGTCCTCTCCCATTGTTGCAAGATTTTTGTCCAATCTCTTGCTGCACTTCCCACAACCCTTTTCTCCCCAAGAATTGTCAGTCCATTCCCTCTCTATGTCCATGTTTCTGTTATATTCACCAGTTTATCTTGTTCATCAGCCTATCAATTCACTTGATTTTTATGTTCATTTGTTGATGGATGTGTATTTGTTGTTCATAATTTATATTTTTACCTCTTTCTTCTTCCTCTTCTTAAAGAATATCTTTCAGCATTTCGTATAATACTGGTTTGGTGGTGATGAACTCCTTTAGCTTTTTCTTATCTGCGAAGCACTTTATCTGATCCTCAATTCTGAATGATAGCTTTGCTGGATAGAGTAATCTTGGTTGTAGATTCTTGCTATTCATTATTTTGAATATTTCTTGCCACTTGCATCTGGCCTGCATCGTTTCCTTTGAGAAATCCGCTGACAATCGGATGGGTGCTCCCCTGTAGGTAACCAACTGTTTTTCTCTTGCTGCTTTTAATATTCTCTCTTTATCTTTTGCTCTTGGCATTTTAATTATGATATGTCTTGGTGTGGTCCTCTTTAGATTCCTATATTTTGGGGTTCTGTGTACTTCTTGGGCTTTTAAGTCAGTTTCTTTCACCAGGTGGGGGAAGTTTTCAGTCACTGTTTCTTCAAGTAGGTTTTCATTAACTTGCTCTCTCTCTTTTTCTGGCACCCCCATAATTCGGATGTTGGCATGCTTGAGGTTGTCCCAGAGGCCCCTTACACTATCTTCAATTATCTGAATTCTTTTTGTTTCTTGCTTTTCCAACTGAGTGGATTTTGGTTCTTTGTATTTCAAATCTTTGACTTGGTTCTTGTGGCCCTCTGGACTGCTTTTAGGACTTTGTGTAATATTTTTTATTTCAGTCTGTGTATGCTTGATTTCTAGTTGGTCCTTTTTTTTTATCCGTGAGGGTCTGGTTCGTCTCCTCAGAGTTCTTGTTCATTTCCTTGAGGGTCTCATTTATTTCCTTGTAAGTATCGTTCATTTCCTTGTACTGCTCATTCATTTCCTGGTTGGTCTTGTTTATTTCCTGGTAATTCTCATTAAGTTGATCGGCCTTTTGTAGGAGCCTCTTGAAAAGCCTTATAACCGTGGTTTTGAACTCTATATCTTGTCGTCTTTTCTCCTCCATTTCTTTCACACCTGATTTCTTTCCATATCTCTGCATGGTGGCTGCTTTATGTGGTAGATATCCTCAAAGGGACAGTGGCTCAGCCTCCCCAGTTACCCGAGGTGGATACTCTTACTGCAATCCTTTATGGGTTGTATTCAGTATTTTTGAATTTAAACCCAGTTTGTTGTTGTTAGCCCTAGGAGGGTTTGACCTCCAGGCCAATTGGCTGCGAAGGGAGACTGTGTTCAGGTTGGATGGGAGGTGTCTCTGAGCTGCGCAGGCAGCGTCACCGTCAGCTGCGTCCTATGTGGCGCTCGCGCGCGTGGGTCTGTGTTGGATGGGGATGGCTGCAGACACCTCCACGAGACAGCCGCTAGTCTCTTCCCCTTGCCAGACAACTCTGCCTTTCCCCAAATGTGCCTGCACAACAAAAGTCTAGTCCAGGGTTGTAAAATAAATGGTTTCCGGAACCAAGAGACAAGTTTCCAGGGGGCAAGTCTTGGGTTTGCGCAACCCTTGCGACTAGGAGCCTCTGCCGCGCCCCGCTTCCAGGGTGAGTCCCCCGGACCTCGGACCTCGCCTGGCACTGGGGAATCTGTGCAGTGGGACGCCTCCATGTACCCCGGATCTCGGACCTCTCCTGGCGCTGGGGAGTCCTTGTAGTGGGTTGTCTCCCGTCTCCGCCCTCCCCGTAGGAGAAATCCGGTAGGGATTGCTGGTCCAGCCCCAGCCCGCGCGCGCGCGACCAGGATGGCTCCTAACCTGTTTCCGTCTGAAAGGCTGCGCTCCCGCTCCTGAGTCTCAGCGTCCCACTTTTACTCTTATTAGTGGAGTTTTCATTCAGCCAGCTTTCTGGAGATTCTGGGTGCTGTCTGTTCTGCTGTTATGTTGTAGTTCTTAAATCGTTGTGCGGGGCAGAACAATAGGTGTTCACCTATGCCGCCATCTTGGTGCTCTGAAACTATTATTATGTTTAAATGTGACATTTGTTGCTATACTAAATTGCCAATGGAAATGTTATTTTTTTTAGCCTCTGTGGTCTTCACTCCTTCCTCACTGTAAAGGTATCAGCTGTCACTTTCTTGAATATTCATAGTGACTTTAGCAGCCACATAAAATAGATAAATGGATACTTAGATGCCATGTACTCAGGCTCTTGACAATGCTTGTTTATCATATAATGTATTGTTGAATCCAGATAAGTCAAATTTGTATATATATATACCTAAGTGACCATTGGACCATTCAACTGGTAGCTATGATATGCAATGACCACCAGGGGGAAGATGCTCTGATCAGTAGGTTAGGTTGTTGTTGGGGCCTTGTTGGCCCCAAATCTAGTTCACTCGCACCCTGGACCCACAGAGAGAGAAAAGTGGGGTCTCTTGGCCTGGCCAGCAGGGATCTGGCTGAAACTGGCTCTCCAAGATCCCTTGAGAGGTCCCAGATTGCAAGAGCATGCAGGCCAGGTCAAAGGGTCCCACTGGTGCACAAATCCATGCACCAGCCTTTAGTAATAATTATAAACATATTCAACTAAAATAAGCACTGAGAGAAATTATCTTTAAAAATTTCATGAATGTAAGTATATAATTATTATATATCTACTTTGTGTCCTCAGAAGATTTGTTTTGTTTATTTATTTGTAATTTTTGTTGTTTTATAGAGTGCTGTGTGTGCATTTGGTTTACCTTGGCAATGGAAAAATACTGTATATGTACACATTACACTATCTAGCATATATAGGGTTCAATATTATTGCTTAATAAATTGTTGAATAGATAAATGAATGGATTATTTTATTATAAATTTCTTTAGTTAACTCAATTTTGCCTATAAGTGAGAAGATATTGCCCACATTTGATAGGTAGAGGATCCAAAAAACATAGAAAATAAATAGATTTTAAAGGTCATAATCCATATAAATGGCATACATTTGAAGTACTTTTGCATACAAGTTTCTCAATTCACAATTTCTCAATTAGGGCTATGGGTAGCCTTAATGCATAACCAACAGGGAAAAAAAACTGTTCAGGAAACAATATATGGAAGGTAACAATACGAAGTTTAGGCAAATTTTATGTCTTGTAACTTTAAGAATACCTGACAAGAAAGAGTGCAACCTGTATAACTCATGTACTGAGACAATATGAGACCAGTTACAAGGTTCTAAAGGGAAAGATAATAGGCTCAACCTAATGCATAGGCATGCACCTTTTCCTATTTAATAATGTTTTCTTCTTACAATTTATTTAAAAAGTGCTTTGGAAAAATATTATAATATTTTACTATATATTCAATGCATGATAAGAATAAAAACTCTTCTGAAGTGTGTATATATCATCTTATAAATCACTCTCTTAGAAGAATATATACATTCTGAGAAAACAAAGCACACATAGATATAACTTTGAATATAGATTCACAATAATAATAAATAATTCATGTTTTATATGCAAGTCCTTTTTATTCAAAGTATTCTTGATGATATTGCGGTATTTATAGATCAACCTACTTACACATAACTAAAATAGCAATATTCAAATAAATAGTAATTCTCCCCACTTCATCATAATAAAATATATCATTATTATTTCTCCCTAGAATTTCAATTACATTTAAAAAGAAATATACATTACAGAATAATGTCATTAAAGGAACTTACTTCCTCTTTAATGATTGAAAACAGTTGCAGTTTTGACCTGCATATCAATATATAATTTAATTAAAATTATCATAAGTTATGAACAGTGGACTATTTATAGAAATGTAATTTGGCTTTAAAAGATTAAAGGTATAAATGTAAGCTAGCATCATAAGCCAGTATATTAAATCTCAGTAGTATGTGTGTTTTAGTCCTTTTGAAATAATTGATTTTAGAGAGAGGAAGAGAAATACTGATGTGAAAGAGATACAGCAATTGGCTGCCTTCCAGATGGACGACGCATTCCAAGTAAGCATTAAATCCCCAATCTAGGTATGTGCACTGACTGGGAATTGAACTCACCATCTTTTGTTACTCTACCAACTGAGCCAGGCTATTTTAGAGAACATTGCAAAAGAGGGTCAGGATCTGTTCCAGAGTCGGAGAAGCATCAGTCAGATGCTCAAACATCAGAGGGAAGGTAGGGGACGGTGGGGGTTAGGGGGAAAGATCAACCAAAGGAGTTGTATGCATGCATATAAGCATAACCAATGGACATAGACACCATGGGGGAACATGGAGGGGTGAGAGGCAATGAGGAGATAAGGATGTAATACCTTAATTTATAAAGAAAAAAAATACACACACAAAAAGAATATCTTTGGAAAACAAAAAACAAACCACTACAAAAGCATGTGTGTGTTCTAACTGCTCTAAGATGTGCAATAAAGAATTAATTAGTGTTTGCCCCGCCCTCCCCCCAAAAAAACCCAAAACCGAAAACAGAGGATCATACTGGAAAGGTGCACACTTGAATAAAAACTGTGACATTAGCTCAAAGACATAGACATGACTGGGCTCATGATGTGTTTTAATTTGTTTTGATGACTAGAATAAAAATGCAATTTTCCTTTAGAACTGTTAGTGATGCAACTTACAGGAATCCTTAGTTTAAAATTAAAGATTATTTTATTAAGTAAAACAAACTTTACCCCATAGGACTGAGTCAGTAATACCAAGCTCTGTATCTGCAATGTACTTAGTTCCCAGGATTGTTACAAAGAGTAAATGAGGTAATTTATATGATCTGAATTTTATCTACTTTCATGCAGATAATATTTAAGAAATTTTAGCAATAATCATTATTATTGTGAATCAAATTAATTTTAATTTTAATTCCATGTCTTTCAATCTAATCAAATAAAAAATAGTCTGTTTGTAAGAGACTTGAAGTTGCTTATCCATTATCCATTCTATTTTTATTTTTTGTTAACAAAAATACATTTTATGTTGTAGTGCTATGTTCAGCTAAATAGTAACAAGTCTATTACAGATTAAGAAAACTAACAAAATATAACAAAACCTTTTTGTGAGGATAAAGGAAAAGTTCCTTAGAGACAATTTAGCCTTTTGCTCTTTATCCTTCTTTTTCCTTTCTGTTATACTAGTTTGTGATCACAGGGACAGAAGCAGATATTTAACACTATGAGAAAAAAAGACCTTGAGGATATCTAAGATCACAAACTGCTTACCTTAGACTTGTAATTATATAAGAAAACTAAATCATTTAATTCAGTATAATCAACTCTGTTATTTGCAAATGCATACAATGACTCATTAATTATTTGCCTTATGGAGGCAAAAACAAAAAAAACACACAACCCACACAACTTAATATGTTTATCATCTGCAATTACCAAAACATTTTTTAGGAAAACTCCCTTTTCCTCTTCTTCACATAATATTATCTATTTTAGCAACATGATGTTTCAGAAGCAGTATGAAATCCATCTTGTCATTTCAGGAAAAGTAGGTCTCTACTTTTTTAAATTTATTTATTAACACTAGGAAAAAATACAATGAACTCTCATGCATACTGATGGTTTAAGATTCTAGGGGCAGGGATCTAAGCCTCTGCTATAAATAAATACCAAAAACTACCATTAATTTTCAAAGGAAACCAAAGATAATTCCACTGGGATATCATCATACTCTGCAATGAGAACACAGAATTATTGGATGTATCCTTTTTCAACTTTCACAGCTGTTAAGAAGAGTAGCCAATGGTACATTGACTTCCCATTAGAGTTAGTAACCTCCAGAGAGACTATGAAGGCAGAGAGCATTCTACAAAGTTGCTATTTGATAAGGGTCATTGGTGAGTATATTAAGTTTTTTCTCTGTGATTTCAGATGGAGAACTTGCAAAATGTTATGATTGCTTATTTGCCATTGAGAGGCTGTGCTGTAGGTTTCATTTATGAATGTGTTATGAGCTCATATTGCTTCATGGGAGCTAATATACTTTAAAATTTAAGAAAGAAACAGACCAAGATGCAAACCCAACTCTACTCAGGGGAGGAGTACCAATTGTTTAGGTTCATTACCTGAGTGAATAACAGGAAATTGCTGAGCTTCTGTGCTAATGTTGATAAGGCAGCCCATTTATTTTGAAAGTTTACATGCAGAAGATATGCTACAACTTCTATTAATACTACCAAAAGCAAGCACCCTGGGACATTCAGCTTTGAAGTATATACTATCTACACATTTGATATAGCATTTTAAATGCAAAATTGAATTGCACAATCATATATATACCAACAGAAACCTTAGCCTTCAATCTCAACAGAATTTTCTTTGTGTGCTGTATCTTACTCTGCAATAGAGAAAAAAAATGTCTTAGCTTAAGACTGTGAACAGTACCTTGGAAGGGCATCCACAGTTCTTATATTAAAATATATGCGTTAGGGAGGAACCAAGATGGTGGCATAGGTAAACACCTATTGTGCTGCCCCGTGCAACAATTCCAAAACTACAACAAAACAACAAAACGAACATCATCCAGAATCACCGGAAAGCTGCCTGAGTGAAAACTCCACAAATAAGAGTGAAGGTGGGACACTGAGACTCAGAAGAGCGGTGGAGTGCAGCCTTGACGATATGCCCGGAGACAGGTTTGGAGCGCTCGCAGGCCGTAGAGCGGGCATCAGCAACCCCAGCTGTATTTCTACAACAGGGAGGGCGGAGACATCCCACTGCACAGATTCCCCAGTGCCAGGTGAGGTCCGAGGTCCAAGGTCCGGGGTGTGCACGCTAAAAGCCAGGCGCGGCGAGGTCTGTGAGTTTGAGGACAGTGTGCTAAACTTGGAACAGCAGCTTGCTTGTAAACTTGGGGACAGAACTTCGTGACTGCCCAGAGCTGACTTGTGACTTGCTCCCTCATTCAGGAGACCACCGGACTGCTTTGTTTTACAACCCTGGGCGAGACTTTGGGGGTGCAGACTCATTTGGGGAGAGGCAGAGTTGTCTGGCAATGCGTGGGGACTGGTGGCGGCTTTCTCTCGGAGGTTCATAGCCATTACCACCCGGCACAGAAATCCTTGCACGCTGCATAGGGCAGAGCTGATGCTGCGTGCTCAGCCCGGAGACTCCGCCCATCCAATCTGAATACAGCTTTCCTTCACAGTCCATTGGCCTGGAGGTCAAACCCTCCTAGTGCTAACAACAAATAGCTGGGCTTAACTCCAACAACACTGTACAATCCATAAAGGATTGCAGCAAGAGTATGCACCTCAGGTAACTGAGGAGGCTGAGCCACTGTCCCTTAGAGGACATCTACCACACAAAGCTAATGGACCAACTAAGGAAAGCAGCCACAATGCAGAGAAATGGAAAGAAATCAGGTGTGAAAGAAATGGAGGAAAAAAGATGACTAGACATAGATTTCAAAACCACAGTAATTAGGTTTTTCAAGATGCCGCTAGAAAAGGCCAATGAAATTAATGAGAACTATGAGGAATTAAACAAGATGTACGAGGAAATAAACAAGACCAACGAGGATATGAAAAAGGACCAACTAGAAATTAAGCATACCCTGACTTAAATAAAAAATATTACACAAAGTTCTAAAAGCAGTCCAGAGGGCCACAAGAATCAAGTCAAAGATTTGAAATACAAAGGAGCAAAACCCACTCAGCTGGAAAAGCAAGAAGCAAAAAGAATCTAGATAATTGAAGATAGTGTAAGGGGCCTCTGGGACAACCTTAAGCATGCCAACATCCAAATTATGGGGTGCCAGAAAAAGAGAGAGAGCAAGATAATGAAAACCTACTTGAAGAAATAGTGACTGAAAACTTCCCCCACATGGTGAAAGAAATTGACTTAAAAGCCCAAGAAGTACACAGAACCCCAAAATATAAGAATCTAAAGAGGACCACATGAAGACACATCATAATTAAAATGCCAAGAGCAAAAGATAAAGAGAGAATATTAAAAGCAGTAAGAGAAAAACAGTTAGTTACCTATAAGGGAGCACCCATACGATTGTCAGCGGATTTCTCAACACAAAAGATGTAGGCCAGACTGGAGTGGCAAGAAATATTCAAAGTGATGAATAGCAAGAATCTACAACCAAGATTACTCTATCCAGCAAAGCTATCATTCGGAATTGAAGGTTGGATAAAGTGCTTCACAGATAGGAAAAAGCTAAAGGAGTTCATCACTGCCAAACCAATATTATATGAAATCCTGGAAGATATTCCTTTAAGAAGAGGAAGAAGAAAAAGGTAAAAATATAAATTAGAAACAACAAATACACATCTATCAACAAATGAATCTAAAAGTCAAGTGAATTAATAATTTGATGAACAGGATAAACTGGTACATATAACAGAATCAAAGACATAGAGAGGGAATGGACTGACAATTCTTGGGGAGAAAAGAGGTGTGGGAAGTTCAGCAAGAGACTGGACAAAAATCATGCAACTATGGGAGAGGACAGTGGAGGGAGTTGAGGGCAGAGGGTGGGATGGGTACTGGGTGGAGGAGAGCAATAGGGGCATAAAAACAGGGGAACAATGTAATTAATAAACAGAACAATAATGATAAAATATATATATATGCGTTAGGATCCACAGAATGCCGAGAATTTGGCAACTATTTTATGCTACTTTAAAGCTCAGAAATAGAAGAGATTGCATTCCTATCTTATTCAAGACATTGTTACAAGATGCAAAACATAAAGTTGTAAACTGTTGTTAATATAATTAAAGATTGAAAATCTCTTTTTTGAATCATTTGAAATATGTAGCCAACCTTATTTTTCAATCAAATTTAATTTGGTAGACTGAAGATAATTGACTAGATTAGGGCAGATTCATTAAACCAAAGTTGTAGAGCCCCTAAAAATTCATATTTGGGTTTTGGCATTAAGAAATCACTTGAATTAGTTTATGAATTAGAATTTATAACTGCATATACATTTTTTTTTGCAGGAAGCGAGTCCAAAGCTTCTAATTGAATGCCCAACATATAACCTACCTCTTATCTAGATTTTGTGTAAAATCATTGGTGTAAAATAATCTACTTCAGAATTTTTCTCTAGTATATATTACTTTTGTTATTGCCATTGAGCCATTGGTAGTGCTACTCCATGAGAATGAGCAAGAGGTGAGAAGTAAAGCCCCCTGGGAAAACTTTGAAGAATAATTTTAAAATAATAAATATTAACAAATATATAATATTTGTAGTCTCAAAGACTTTATAGATGGATTTTGAAGTATTCATACATACATACCAAGTGCCCTTTTCCCCCAAAGACTTTTACCTGTGAATATATTTATCTGTCTGCTTAATTATCTTAAATATTTTAGAATTTAATTGGAATGGGAATTATTGCAAGAGCTGTTGGAGAGACATTTCAAGGGATAAAGGAATGAAAAGTATTATGGAAAACAGTGGGACTTAATAACTCAAATAAACCATGACTATGTTTACAGACCAAGTGAAGGTCTGAGTATGAGGAGGCTGATAAAGGAGGCTAGTGGTTGTTGCAGGAATTAGCAAAAAAGACTGTAAGAACTTAAGCTTTAGTTCCTATTATTAAGCTTAACTAAATTTGAGTTACAGAAACTATTTGTAAAGTTATTTTACTTAAAAAGTATATAATTATTTCAACTATTAATGTAAAGCATGGTAACTGAGATACATTATTAGATCCTAGTCCTATATAATAAAGAGGTAATATGCAACTTGACCCTCATGCCCACACAAAGATGGCTGCCTACAACCAGACCATCAGGTGGGTTAGTGAGGGACAATCAAACGACTGAACAGCAGATTGTGTGGGGTGACCAGGCCAGCAGGGGGGCAGTAAGGGACAACTAGTCTGGCAAGGGGGACACTTGGGGGCAATTAGGCTGGCAGGGAGGGCCGTGAGGTGTGACTAGGTTAGCAGGGGTCAGTTGAGGGCCACTAGATCAGCAAGGGGGGTGGGGGTAAGAGGCAACGAGGCTGGCATGCAGAGGCAGTTAGGGGTGACAAGGCAGGCAGGCAGCTGAGTTATTAGGAGCCAGCAATTCAGGATTGTGAGAGGGATGTCTAACTGCATAGTGGGTTGGGGAGGGGAGGGAGTCCCTCAGCCAGGCCTGCACCCTCTCCAATCTGGGACCCCTCAAGGGATAACTGGCAGTTGGACATCCCTCTCACAATTCAGGACTCTGTCTCCCAACTGCTCATCTTTCTGCCTTCCTGATTGCTCTTAACGGCTTCTAATTTCCAGCCTGATCACCCTCTAACCACTCCCCTGCCAGCCTGATTAATGCCTAACTGCTCCCCTGTCAGCCTGTTTGCCCCTAACTACCCTCCCCTGTAGGCCTGGTCCTACCCAACTGCCCTCCCTTGTAGGCCTGGTCCCCCGCAACTGCCCTTCCCTGCAGGCCTGATCCCTCCCAACTGCCCTCCCCTGCTGGCCATCTTGTGGTGGCCATCTTGTGTCCACATGGGGGCAAGTGCTTTGATCACATGAAGGCAGCCATCTTGTGTGTTGGAGTGATGGTTAATTTGCATATTATTCTTTTATTAGATAGGATAGGGGTCTACTGCATGGGTGGGGGCCAGCTGGTTAGTCCTGAAGGGTGTCCCAGATCAGGGTGGGGGTTCCCTTGAGGCATGGGACACCCTGGGTGAGGGGCCTGTGGTGGTTTGCAGGCCAGCCATGCCACCTGGCAACTCAAGTGGAGGACCTGATATCTGGGATTTATTTATTTTCTACAATTAAAACTTTATTGGGAGGATCCAAGCCCCCTGCTTGCTCCATGGCGGCAGCCATTTCTGTTGGGATTTATTTATCTTGTATAATTGAAACTTTGTAGCCTTAAGCAGAGGCCAAAGCAGGCCAGGGCTGTGGAAAGCTTGGCTTCCTCCATCGCCAGGAGCAGCCTTTTCCTCCTGCTCTCTCTAGCTCTGTGGCTGTTGCCATTTTTGTTGAGATTTATTTATATTGAAACTTTGTAGCCTTGAGTGGAGGCCTGGGCTGCTCAAGGTGTGTGTCTTCCTCCATCACCAGGGAATTCCAAGCCTCCCATATGCTCTCTCCATGGCCACAGCCATCTTGGTTTGGGTTAATTTGTATACTTTCTCCTGATTAGCTGGTGGGAGTGGCTTGTGGGCATGGCTTTTGGGTATAGTGGAGGAATGGTCAATTTGCATATTACTGTTTTATTAAATAGGATGTATATGAAATGCCCACTATGTTTTTTCAGTACTTTGTTTTCCTTGTGCATAATGCATTTCAACTTATTCAATATCCCATTCTGAGATGTACCTAATATTAAATACATAATTGAGCCTATAAGAGAGTAGACAAAATGGATTATATAAAAAATGAATGAGCAAAATAATCTCAGATAGAGATATAGATAGTTAAAGGAACAAGCTCTCCTGGAATTGTTTTAATATTTCAGCCAATATCAATGTAAGAGTATATAGAGTATATAAAGCTATACACTGAGTACATAAAGAAAATTAATGATCCAAATTAACTTTCATACTGCACAAAATTTAAAAAAAAATAGTGTTGCGGCAAGCCTTGGCCTAAAAGAACTAAGTTGTATAAGAAATAATGGTCATTCTCAGCAAGGGTCCAAACTTAATTTCATTAGAATGTAAACGAGATCATTACAAAGTGATATTAGCTGCAATAAATTTCTGAGTATGAAATGTTGCCTTCTAAGAAATGGTTTTAGCTTTATTTAATTTGGTATCAAAGTATTAATTAGCATTAGAGTTATAAAATTACAATGTTAGCCCTGGGCATTTTTTCACTCCAAGGGCTATTTTCTAAAACAAATCTAGCTAGAAATAATTATGTTTACAGTGTGGGAGCTATGATTCTTTATTATGAATTAGATTCAGGAGATGATATTTCAAGAGTTGTTTGTGCCATGTATAGACCCTCACAGAATTATAAGTACATAAATGAGTAGTATTCCATATATACACAGAAAGGGTAGCTTTACCTTTTCTCTTTTTAAAAAGATTTTTAATCCCAGGAACTTCAACATACTGACACCTTCACTGGTGTATCATTTGTATGATAAGCAGGTTCTTCTGCTTCTACAGAGCATTCCAGTGCCTACAGTAGAGGCTAGGACTTTGCCTCTTCCTTACCAGCCTATCATGATTCTAGAATTTCTCTTTTCTTTAATAGTTTTCCTTAAGGCATGTGTATCTCTTTATACTCCTCCCTTTTGTTAAAAATATTTTCATTATTTTATAAAAGGGATTTATTAATATGTTTAATATCTTACACAGAGAAAAGATAAACCTCAACTTTAAATAAAATTAAAATAATAAAACTGTTGTCTGGCCTGTGTGGTTCAATGGTTGAGCGTTGACCCATGAACCAGTAGGTAATGGTTTGATTCTGTTTAGGGCACATGCCCAGGTTTCTGGCTCAATCCTCAGCGGGGGATGTGCAGGAGATAGCAGATCATTAATTCTCTCTCATCATGATGTTTCTCTCTCCCTTCCCCTTCCTCTCTCTGCAATCAATAAAAAAAATAAAATATATATATATATATATATAAAACTATATATATATAAAACTATATATATATATACATAAAACTATATATATATATATATAGTTAATTCAACCAACCTCTAGTAAAATTCTAGTTTTGAATTTCTTTGAGAGTTTTCAAAATAATCTGAATTCTTAACTAGTTAATTATGCTCATACAGGAATACCTGCAATTATAAACAAAATGTCACATCAAAACATTCTAGTCTTTGTTCTAATTACTATATTGCAGTGATATTAGTATAATCTTAATTATGAAATTGTATCTAGTTTTAAATCCAACATAAACTAAGAAAGAAAAAGTGTTTAATAGTGGAACTCCTTCAGCATTTGGGACATTCTTTATACTAGCTCACTGATTTTCAAACAATGAATACAAACATTCCATTTAAATAGACTATTCTATGTAATTATTGTATTCATATATGGTTATCGTAGACACAACCTTACTTGAACATTGATAAGTTATCTATTTGACAGAACCAACATGAAATATAAAGGCATGCGTAGACTGAGATCATCATTATTTTTAGATGTAAATTTGTATCTCTGGGTTTTTAAAATATAGTGAGATATTTTACCCAGTTACAATATTAATTTATCTAATGATTTAGTTGAACTATATCTTAGTAACTACAGGTAAATTGAAAAATATGAAATTTCAAAATGCTCTTGGTAGCATGAAACATTAAGATAGTTTTAATCTGATTGATAATATAAATATAATGGTTATTAAAGAAAAATCTAATAAAATAGATCCCCTTTATTAGAGGCTGTTATGAAACAACCTGATATTGAACTGCATTAAGTTTGATATCACACATCACTATCTAGCTTTGCTATTTGCCTAATGCTTATCAATAGTTGGTTCTATTCACAGTGCATACATTTCTTTAATCTAAAAATTTAGTCAGAAAGCATAGCAACCATGCAAATATTTCATTTAGTTCATTTCAATAATGAGCTAATTTTGTTTTAATATAGATAATTGATTTTTATTTGGACTAATCTTTGTATTGAACCAACAATAAAAAGAATATTATTTGGAGGAAATTGTCTGATTGAAGGCTAAATCAACTGTTTTTGTTTTATTTTACAGCAATTTTTTCTTTTTTAAAAATATATTTTATTGAATTTTTTTTTTTTACAGAGAGGAAGGGAAAGGGATAGAAAGTCAGAAACATTGATTAGAGAGAAACATCGATCAGCTGCCTCTTGCACACACACCCCTTACTGGGGATGCGCCCACAACCAAGGTACATGTCGTTGACCAGAATCAAACCCTGGGACCTTTCAGTTTGCAGGCCGATGCTCTATCCACTGAGCCAAACCGGTTTTGGCAATTTTTTTCTTATAAACAATTTGGATTTATGGCAAGTAACCTGCCCAATCCCTAACAGAGAATAATTCAAAATTTTACATTTCTATGAATCAAATTCTAACAAATGATAACCTATCCTATTGACAAATTTCTTATAGATTTTATTTATAACTAAAAAGCTTTAAAATTTTGTAATTATAACAAAAATTTTGTAATTATAAAACATCATATACCTCAAACAACATTCTCTTTGGTCTCTAGGACACTTCTGATTTGAGATTGTTTTAAAGAGAAACATAATATCTATGATTTGCTGTGAGTCTAATTACGTCTACCTTCCTCCAAAATATACTGTATTTTCATGATAGGAAATAAAATTATATGAAGAAAATAAAATTATGAGTTAATTAAATTAATATACATATAAACTAAGTATTTTTGTATTATCAAACTAGTATATATTTAACCTAAGACCTATATATAACCCAAGACTAGTGTCAATGTCATTTTCTTGGTTCTGATTTCCTGCTTTTTCCCTGCTCTGCACCCTCTGGTAGTGGGATGACTTTCACATGCTACATTTACTAGAAGTCCTTATGTACTGTCTTATGGTTAGGTTCATTCAATGAAAATCATTGAAGAGAAATTTATGGGAAAGATGAAGAGAGACCAGAGTACTTTCTCTCTTCTTCCTCTGAAGAACTCAAATAATGCCTTATGCTAGTAGCCTTTCTCAAAGGGTTCAAGTTTCTACATTTTCTTGAGGATTCTTAGCTTCAACTTCAGCCAGATGACTCCTTCACAGTGTCAGCTCCTGCCTGACGCCTCGGAAAACCAGGATTTGATACTGAAACAGTTTCTTTGCTCCAGTACTATGCTCTCCCTCTGCGCATCTATGGGAAGTTCGTTACAGCTTCCTGTTGTATTTGCCTCACCTTTCAGTTTTTCATCTCTGGCAACAAACTTGAAACTGGTTTCTTATTTTAAATCTCTCAACCTGTTCATGATGCTATTTTTCTGAATGTATCCCAATATACTCAGAAATAATCAATTATTAAACTAACTGGTCTGTTTTTAATAATTCCCGTTGTGCTGTGGGTAATTCTAAAGTGGCTCTCAAGATTCCTGTCCTGATGCACATGCACTGTGTAATTCATTCACTTTGAATATATATAAATAATGGATATAATGGGATGTCACATTCATGATTTGGTTATTAAGTGACAAAAGGGATTTTGCAGACATGATTGTGTTTCCTTATTATTTGAATTCAAGTTTTTAAAAAAATATATATTTTATTGATTTTTTTTAAGAGAGAAAGAGACAGGTATAGAGTTGGAAACATCGATGAGAGAGAAACATCGACCAGCTGCCTCCTGCACACTCCCCACTGGGGATGTGCTTACAACCAAGGTACATGCCCTTGACTGGAATCAAACCTGGAACCCTTCAGTCCACAGGCCAATGCTCTATCCACTGAGCCAAACCAGTTAGGGCTGCCTTTAAGTTTATCAAAAGGAAATTAGTGTGGGTGGGTTAGGCATAATCAAAGGAGCCCCTAAAAAGTATTTAGGACTTAAAAATTTTTTTTTTACAGTAAGCACATTTATTCATTGAGAATTTATATTTTTGAGACTATTTCAGTTGCTTTATGAAGGTGGGGTATAAAATGACACTTTTTAATAGGTGTACATAGAGTTAAATATGAATCAGATAATTTTGATTTTAGCATGATAATCCCAGTCATGTTATATGGACACTTACCCTAGTGATTGGAAAAGAAACTGAGGACCTATGGGAAAATATGAAGATAGGGCTCTGGCGTACTTGTAGTTGCCACTAAATAAACTTGATTGAGCTATTATGGTAAGCAACTCAACTGTTAGCATGCAATGCCTGCACAGCATGTTTGGTCACGAGGTCATTTATCGCATCTCTCAAATTATGTCTTAAGATTTAGTGGTTATCAGGACACGATTTAGTCAGGGGCTCTGAGATGCTGTGTCAGAGTGGACCTAGTTTTATGTTCCTCACAAAGCCCTCCCCCACCTCCAACCAGTGGTCAGGCTGTTCTCACCTGTCTTTACTACCAAGAAGCCTTTAGCATTTCTGTTTTTTTAAATCTAACTGGTCTGTGATAATCCTGACATCAAACATTCATAGGGACAAGTGAAACTTTCTTGATTTAAAAGTAGAAATTTTAAACATTTGTTTCTTTAAAAATTTTTCAGTTTATTAAATTTATCTGGGTACACTTGAATTATTTGTTTCTTCACAGGACACATTCCAGTTCCAATTTTTTTTTTGTTCAATATGCATTTCACTGATCTGCTCCTTCCTATGCATTAGCCTCGTTCTTCTTCCTTGAAGGTGGGGAAATATATAGAGAACATGTAGATCTCCCATTTTCCAGAATTTTTGTTTTATTTAACCCACTACTCATTCCATCTCTATTCAATTTAAAACATTATTTTTTATGAGACCCCCTCAAACATCTCTTCTGAGTCACAATTTAAATATATGTTTTTATAAAAAAGGTTACCACTTATTTTTTCTATGTGATTACTCCATTATACTTAACAGAACATTTATGGAACATCAACAATAGTACTTTGTTATAATTTAATAACACAGTATAATTATTTGGTCACAATGAAGGAAGAATAACTTCTGTTTTGCTGAAAATGTAAATGGTTAAAGACAATCCTTATAATAAGTCCAGTAACCACTGAGATTTTTCAAATCCAACATACTAATGAATCATCATAAGGGGAAATTTTTCAATAAATGAATATTCCAAGGAGGCTAAGAAAACTGTATCCATTTTTTACATAGTACTGGAAAATTAAACTTCTAATGAAGGACTAGGACTATTATATACATTTTAATATTTATAAATGTGGGGAGAACCATATAATATTTAGAAAAACCAGCATTTATTATTATATGATATTTATAATAATTTTGAGTCTATAAAATGTTTAAGAAAACAAGATCAAAAGTAGTTGAAACACTACTGTGATGCATTCTGAAAGATGCAAATTCTTGTGCCACTTATATAATCTTAAAAATGGAAGTAAAAGTACTTGTCATCCTATCTAATAAAAGATTAATATGCGAATAGACCACACCTCTGATCAAGCCATGCCCACAGCCATACCCACTAACCAATCAAGAGAAAATTATGCAAATAAACCCCAACCAAGATGGCTGCCATCACTGAGAGCAGGAGAGAGGATTGGGTTTCCCCAGCAACAGAGGAAGCCAAACTTTCTGCCTGTCCTTGCAAACCTAGGCCTCCACCCAATGCTACAAAGTTTCAATTATAAAAGATAAATAATCCCAACAGAAATGGTGGCAGCCATGGAGCCTGAGAAAGTAGAGGCTGGAGTTGCTGGGGTGATGGAGGAAGCCAAACTTCTGCAGCCCTAGCACCTAGGCCTCCACTCTAGGCTACAAAGTTTCAAACAGAAATGGCTGTTGCCATGGAGTGAGTAAAAGGCTTGGCTCTGCTCTAGGCTACAAAGTTTCAATTGTAGAATATAAATTAATCCCAGAGCCTCTGTTTGGGTTGCTGGGGGTGTGGCCAACCTGCAAACCCCAACAGGCCCCTTGCCCAGGCTGCGCCACACCCCTAGGAAACTCCCACCCTGATCCAGGACACCCGTCAGGGAAAACCAGCCGGTCTCCACCAATGCACCAGGCCTCTATCCTATCTAATAAAAGAGTAATACACAGATTGAACATCATTCCAGCATACAAGAGGGCTGCTCCCATGTGGTCAAAGATCCTTCCCCCATGTGGACACAAGATGGCCACCACAAGACAGCCAGCAGGGGAGGATAGTGGGAGGTTCCAAGCCTACGAGGGAGGGTAGTTGTGAATCACCAGGCCAGCAGGAGAGGTCAGTTGGTGGTAATCAAGCCTGCAGGGGAGGGCAGTTAGGGGTGACCAGGCAGGCAGAGGAGGGAAGTTGGGGGCAAACAGGTTGGCAGAGGAGAAGTTAGACATCAATTAGGCTGGCAGGGTAGTGGTTAGGGGGTTATCACTGTGGCAGGCAGAAGCAATTAGGGGAAACCAGTGAGGCAGGCAGATGAGCAGTTTGGGGCCAGCAGTCCTAGATTGTGAGAAGAATGTCTGACTGCCCTTTTAGGCCCTATCCTACCGGGATAGGGCCTAAAAGGACAGTTGGACATCCCTCTAGGAGTCCCAGATTGGAGAGGTTGCAGGCTGGGCTGAGGGACACCCCCACCCCCATGCACGAATTTCATGCACTGGGCCTTTAGTATTATAATAATTATAAAAGACCTTGATGATAGGAAAAGTAAAGTAATTCAAATATCTCATATTTAGAATTTTATAAGCTACAATAATATGATAATATTAATGCCATTCACTTATACTACAACTACTATTAGTCTGGGTAAATAATGACTAATTTTACTTTAACAAATTACTTCTTAATTCATTTTTAAAATCTTCATTCTGCTATCTGTATTACCATTATTAAGAAGTGTTATATCACTGGAACCAGTTTGGCTCAGTGGTTGGAGTGTTGGCCTGTGGAATGACGGATCCCAGGTTCAATTCCAGTCAAGGGCATGTACCTTGGTTGTGGGCAAGACCCCAGTAAGGGGGTGTGCAGAGGCAGCTGATTGATGTTCCTCTCTCATCGATGTTTCTGATTTTCTATCCCTCTCCCTTCCTCTCTGTAAAATATCAATAAAATATATTTTTTAAAAAACAAGTGTTATAGATGAGTTGCTGATTTGCTGATCTTCTATAAGTTTTCAAAACTATAGGAATTGGAAAAAAATGGCCAACTTTTAAAAAATATCTTCTTTTTCATTTTTCATAAAATTAAAATGTCTTCTAAGGTATAAATATAAAAACTAAAAATTGGCTGAAAATATCATTGTATATGGTATGGCTTTTCCTCATCTTAATGCACTAATCTCACTGGGATAAATTAAAGTAAACTTTTAATTAATATAACAGTACAGCAGTCCAAATAACACGGTACGTTTTTATATCGTTATAAATGCTGTTATCTCAAGAGACTTATTATAAACTAGAGGCTCAGTACATGAAATTTGTGTACTGGTTGAGTCCCTAGCAGCTGGCGGTGGCTGACAGAGTATTTCCTCCCTCCTCCCTCCCCCTGATGGCCCCACCCTCTGGTTGAACTCCTGGTTGAAGAGACAACTTGCATACTACACTTTTATTATATAGGATCAGAATGATGTAAATGGATTGTTCACATTATGTACTAGCAGGTGGTTTCAACAAAAATTAAAAGCATTGAGATATTTATTATTCAAAAGTTTCTGTGGAATAGACTCCCTAACAGAAATTTATGAAATAGAATAATGGTAATTCTCTGAGCCATTTAGCTACATTGGGCCTATATACATAAGTACAATTGGTTAATTAGTAGAGTTTTACAGTCCTATATATTTCCATTTTGTTTATGAGAAAAATGATAGCACTATATTTAAAAATGCCCATTAAGTACACTGTGATGGCACTTTTTCTTGAATTTATTGGGGTAACATTGTTTAAGTAAGCCATATAGGTTTTAAATATACAACTCAATAAAACATCATCTGCATACTGCATCATTTGCTCACCACCCAAAATCAAGTCTCTTTCCTTTCCCACTATTTCTGCTTTGCACATTTCCACCTCCTCCCAGATCCCTTTCCCTCTGGCTATAATCATACTGCTGTTATGTACAGAATTTAAAAAATATAATTTGAAGGCATTTGACATGAATTCAATGACCTAGCCTATAGTTTCAAAGAAGTCCCTGCTGATATAAAATTTCAGTTTTTTATTATAGCATGGCATATTAGTATATGCATTCTGAAATAAAGGGTACAATGAATTTATTTTCCTGCACACTTAATTCCTTAAAATGACCTGGCAGACTTTGCAGTTATTGGGATTCCTACCAACAATTTGACCTTAGCCAAGTTAATTAGAACCTCAGTTTACTTTTGTAAGTTTTTTTTTAATTTTTATTGTTCAGTTTATTAATTACATTGTTTTCCCTTTTTATCCCCCTATAGCTTCCCTCCACCCTGTACCCATCCCACCCTCCACCCTCACCTCCCCCTCCCCACTGTCCTCTCCCATAGTTGCATGATTTTTGTCCAGTCTCTTGTTGCACTTCCCACAACCCTTTTCTCCCCAAGAATTGTCAGTCCATTCCCTCTCTATGTCCATGTCTCTGTTATATTCACCAGTCTATCCTGTTCAACAGCCTATCAATTCACTTGATTTTTATGTTCATTTGTTGATAGATGTGTATTTGTTGTTCATAATTTATATTTTTACCTTTTTCTTCTTCCTCTTCTTAAAGAATATCTTTCAGCATTTCATATAATGTTGGTTTGGTGGTGATGAACTCCTTTAGCTTTTTCTTATCTGTGAAGCACTTCATCTGACCTTCAATTCTGAATGATATCTTTGCTGGATAGAGTAATCTTGGTTGTAGATTCTTGCTGTTCATCACTTTGAATATTTCTTGCCACTCCCGTCTGGCCTGCATCGTTTCTGTTGAGAAATCCGCTGACAGTCGTATGGGTGCTCCCTTATAGGTAACCAACTGTTTCTCTCTTGCTGCTTTTAATATTCTCTCTTTGTCTTTTGCTCTTGGCATTGTAATTATGATGTGCCTCAGTGTGGTACTCTTAGGGTTCCTATATATTGGGGTTCAGTGCACTTCTTGGACTCCTAAGTCAATTTCTTTCACCAGGTGTGGGAAGTCTTCAGTCACTATTTCTTCAAATAGGTTTTCATTGTCTTGGCCTCTCACTTTTTCTGGCACTCCTATAATTCGGATGTTGGTATGCTTGAGGTTGTCCCAGAGGCCCCTTACACTATCTTCAATTTTTTGGATTCTTTTGGTTTCTTGCTTTTTCAGCTGAGTGGATTTTACCTCTTTGTATTTCAAATCTTTAACTTGGTTCTTGGGGTGCTCCAGGGCACTTTCAGGTCTTTGTATAATATTTTTTGTTTCAGTCAGTGTATGCTTAATTTCTGGTTGGTCCTTTTTCATATCCTTGAGAGTCTGCTTTATATCCTTGAGGGTTTCTTTCATTTCCTTGTAGGACTCATTCATTTCCACGTTGATCTTGATCATTTCCACATTGGTCTTGATAATTTCTTTGCAGCTCTCATTTATATCCTTGAGGGTATTGTTCATTTTCTTGTAGGACTCATTCATTTCCTTTGTGGTCTCGCTTATTTCCTTATAGGCCTCGATCTTTTGTTGGAGCCTCTTAAAAAACCCTGTAACCGTGGTTCTGAATTCCATGTCCAGTCGTTTTTTTTCCCTCCATTTCTTTCACATCTGATTTCTTTCCATGTTGCTGTATGGTGGCTGCTTCCCTGAGTTGGTCAATTAGCTTTGTGTGGTAGACTTCCTACTAGGGACAGTGGCTCAGCCTCCCTGGTTACCTGAGGTGGATATGGGCTGCACAGTCTTGCTGAAGTTAAGCTCAGGTTAATCGTTGTTAGCACTTGGAGGGTTGACCTCCAGGCCAATTGTCTGTGAAGCTCAGCTGTGCTCAGGTTGGGTGGGCGGAGTCTCTGGGCCAAGCAGACAGCGCTAGCTCCGCCCTATGCGGCCCCAGGGACTCTGTGCTGGGGGCAATGGCAGCCAGCACCTCTGAGAGAGAGCCGCTGTGGAGCTCCACAGGCTGCCGGTTGCCGGGGAATTCAGACTTTCCCAAAATGAGTCTGCATGCGCAATGTCTCACCCAGGGTCTTAAAACAAAGCAGTCTGATGGTTTTCCGAATGAGAGGCAAGTCGCGGTGCACTCTGCACCGTCACGCAGCCGAGGTGTTCGCGCGAGCTGCCTTCTCCACAAGCTGGGAGACCCGGCAGCACCCGAGTTTCGGCGTGCCCTCCCACTGTCTAGTTTTCACCCCGTGTGATAGTGGGTTCTCTGGACTTCGCCCAGAGCTGGAGAATCAGCCCAGTGGGACGCCTTTGTCTCCCCGTTCGAGAAAACTGGCCAGTTTCCAGCCGCCCACCCTCTCCGCTGCGCGCACTCCAAACCTCTCTCCGTGCGAATCTTTCAACACTGTTCGCCACCGCTCCTCCGAGTCACAGTGTCTTATCTTCACTTTTATTTGTGGAATTTTCACTCGGCAAGCTTTCTGGTGATTCTGGAAGGTTTTTGTTCTTTCGTTAAGTTGTAGTATTAAAATTGCTGATTATGAAGGCAAGATAGGTGTTTTGCCTTTGCCGCCATCTTAGTTCTCCCCGGCAAATGTCTGTAAGTTTTTTGATTGATCTAATCCTGCCACCCCACCCCACCACCACTTTACCTTTGAGATTCAACAGTCTTTTCCATGCTTCTATGTATCTGGTTCTGTTTTGACCCAGTGATCCCACTTCTAGGAATATATCCTAAGAAACTCAAAAAACCAATCAGAATCCATACAAACACCCCTCAGTTTACTTTTAAGCAAAATAGAAATAATAATACCAGTGATCTCCTTCAGATGGAGTGAGAGAGAAATTGATTTTATCCATGTAAGTAATCTTGTGAATTTTTGGATATGTGATGTTTGATAATGCTCATTTCTTTTCAGATTTGACTCAGGCATTTGAAGGCTGATCAATTACTATTCCTTTTCAGATATTCTAAAATTAATTCTAATGGAGCTATTTATTATTTGCATTTATCATGTATTTTCCCTTTAATTTTCTATAGGGTCTAATAATTGTTTCCTTGGAATGGAGTTCTCTTTAATTGTATTTGGCCCAAACTCTACACATATTGATGTCCTCATCTTAATATGTAGTTTGTAGAGTGAAGACCATCTTTCTCCTGAAACCACTTTAGTTCCCCCAATTGTGTGTGTGTGTGTGTGTGTGTGTGTGTGTGTGTGTATGTATACATACCCGCACACACATGCATATACACATCACACTCCTCTAGGTCTCTTAGAAAATTTATTTCCATTTAATGTTTACCATCTTTACCTTGTAAAATTATTTACATTTATAATTGTCTCTTGTGCTTTTAATTCATTTTTATATTCTATTACTAATTTTAAACAACTTTTTCAGCTGATGTTTTATTCAAAAGTGGAGAATAGAATTAACTTTCTATGTATATGAGAATATCAGCATAAGTAACAAGCAATATTTAACATTAATCTTCCAAGAGTAGTTTCTAGATGCTGGATAGTAGTATAGATGGTAAAAGGTATCCATCTCTGTGGCTCTTCATTCTCCTTCCCATCTAACCATCATCTGTCTCCTGTGTTGAAGCGACGAACCAAGTATTTTTCACAGATCTGAGATTCACAATGCTTCAGGCTCTACCCAGTCATGGTATAGACAGAGAGAGCTAGAACAGAATGCTTTCTTAAACTAAATGGATCCAAGACATGTATTTAATTCTGTCCATTCTTAAGATTGTGAGTGCTAATGGGACCCTGTTAAGCAGAGAACTTTTTTTCTCGTGTTTAGACATGAAGCCTGGGAACTTATCAGATGGTTCTCTGTATCTTCTGCCATTTAATGGGTGACCACTACTCACATGGACATGAAATAAATTAATAGACAAAGAAAAAACAAAAGCCCAACAAAACAAAAGCAGAACAAGCAGCTCTTAAAAAAACCTTGAATAAAATATAATAACACACACAGAGAAATTTAAATATAGCCACATGAAAAATTTTCTGAAACAGAAAACAAACTCACAAAAACAACTTTATACCACAGTAGTTCAGTACATTGTTTAAAGTACAGGCATACCTTGTTTGGTTGCACTTTGCTTCATGATGCCTGGCAGACATTGGTTTTCATAAAGGTGGATGTGTGGCAACCCTGCGACAAGCCATACTGATGGTGCCATTTTCCAACAACATGTGTTCCCTCAGTGTCTCTCTGTGTCACATTTTGGTAACTTTTGCAATACCTAAAACTTTCTCATTATTATTATATTTGTTATGATGAACTTTGATCTGTGATTTTTAAAATCTTACTAAGGCAAGAAGCCCACCAGCAAAAAAATAAAAAATAAAAAATAAATTAACATTTGCCTAAGGCTCAGATGATTTTTAGCAATATAGGTATTTTTAAATTAAGATATGTACTTTTTTAAGAAAGAATGTTATTACATTCTTAATAGGCTATAGTGTAGGGTAAACATAACTTAAAAAATAGTTTATTTATTCTTAGAGAGTGAGGAAGGGAGAGGGAGAGAGAGAAGTAAACATAGATGTGAGAAAAAAACATCGCTAGCTTGCCTCCTGTACACCCGCTACCAGAGTTTGAGCCTGCAACCAGGCATATGCCCTGACTGCCTGACTGGGAATCTAATTGGCCACATTTAGATGCATGGGTTGATGCCCAACCAACTGAGTCACATTTGCCAGAGCAAACATAACTTTTACATGTGCTAGGAAACCGAAATATTTATGTGACTTGTTTTTTTTCTTTCTTTCAAGATTTATTTTGTCTGGAACAAAATTTGCAATATCTCTGAGGTATGCATGTATGGTAGTAAAATATAAACATGTATTCAGGTAGAAGAAATGTATCAAATAAAAGAGCAAAACAAAAAGTTGAAAAAATGAGATAACTTCAATAGTCAATTTTGTGTGTATTATTAAAATATTTTCTAAATATTAAGTCACATATTTTTCAAAGCTTTGCTGTCTTATGTATTTATTCTTATGCTATGTTACCTTTTGTAACTCTTCTATCTTTTTTCAACAATCACTATTCTTACAATTGGATTATTTTAGCAATCAGAAATTTTATTTAATTTATTAAAATATACAGTATTTATATCTAATGTAGTCTTATGAAAATAATTTGAATTTTAATTATATTGTTAGTAGTAAAAACACTCATTTCAACTTACAATCCTTTTATTTTATTTTGAGTTATTGATTGCTATCAGACTTATCCAACTTTTGAAGCATTTTTGACATTGTTTAAATTTTTATATATAAACATCAGCTTTAAAGATGAGAATAACTTCTAATATATTTTGAGAACAAAAGTGGGTATTAGACCAAGTTTTTATTTTTCATAATCTATTTATGATAAAATAATTGAAGCATGCTTTTTCCTTGTGAATACCAATTGGACTCACAAAGTCACTAATCATCCAAGAGATACAAATCAAAACAATGAGGTACCATATCACACCTGTCAGAATGGCTATCATCAAGAAATCAACAAATGACAAATGCTGGCAAGGATGTGGAGAAAAAGTCAACCTCGTGCACTTCTGGTGGGAATGCAGACTGGGGCAGCCACTGTGGAGAACAGTATGGAGGTCCATCAAAAAAACTAAAAATGCAACTCTAATTTGGCCCAGTGATCTCCTTCTAGGAATATATTCAAGAAAACAGAAACACCAGTCATAAAAGATATATGCATCATATGTTCATAGCAGCACAATTTACAATTGCTAAGATTTGGAAAGAGCCTAAGTGCCCATCAGCAGATGAGAGGATTAAAAAACTTTGGTACATCTACACTTGTGGTCGGCAAACTCATTAGTCAACGGAGTGGCAAATCATGGCTCGCGAGCCGCAGCTTGCTGACCACTGATCTACACAATGGAATACTACGCTGCTGTAAAAAGGAAGGAACTCCTATCATTTGCAACAGCATGGATGGACCTGGAGAGCATTATTCTAAATGAAAGAAGTCAGTCAGAGAAAGGTAAATATCAAATGATCTCATTCATTTGTGATATATTATGAACAACATAAACTAATGAACAAAAACAAATCCAGAGACAGGGAAGCATCAATCAGACCATCAAATCTCAGAGGGAAGACAGGGGAGGGTTGGGGAAAGGGTGAGAGATCAACCAAAGGACTTGTATGCATGCATATAAGCATATCCAATGAATACAGACACCAGGCGTATGAGGGCATGAGTGAGGAGTTGGGGGAGCAATGGGGAGATAAGGACACATATGTAATACTTTAATCGAGTGAGTGGTTGGCAAACTGTGCTCTGACTAATGTATCTGCCAACCACTGGGATAGGGGTTTAATCACAAGGAACAACAACAGCCTGTAATTATTGATATTGAGAATCTAGGTCAGTGGTTGACAAACTCATTAGTAAACAGAGCCGCAGTTTGCTGACCACTGCCTTAATCAATAAAGAATTTTTAAAAATGAACTCTAATTTTATAATATGAACATATAAAGTTGGAATTCTACATTATGCTTCCTTATTATTTACAACTAGGTTTTTATTTTGTGTAATTTTTTTATGGGCCAGCTTTAAGATAGTTATTAAATCACTTGTGCAGATTAATATAGATATTATATGTACATCATTATGATGTTTTTTTAAATGCCTCCTATATAATAAAGAGGTAATATGCAAATTGACCATCACTCCAACACAAAGATGGCCACCCCCATGTGGATACAAGATGGCCACCACAGGAGAGCAGTTGGTGGATGATCAGGCTTGCAGGGGAGGGCAGTTGGGATGACCAGGCTAGCAAGAGAGGGAAGTTAGGGGTGACCGGGCTGGCAGGGGAGGGCAGTTGGGGGAAATTTGGCTGGCAGGAGAGCAGTTAGGTGTTGATCAGGTTGGCCAGGAAGTGGTTAGGTGCAATCAGGCAAGCTGGCAGGTGAGCAGTTCAGAACCAGTTGTCCTGGATTGAGAGAGGAATACCAGATTGGAAAGGACATACACCCCCACCTCCAATGTATGAATTTTGTGCATTGGGTTTCTAGTATTATATATATGAATATTTGATATCCTACTTAAAATATATTACATGTGCTTTATAATATTTATTTCCACTAATCTAGAGATAAACATTATTACAAAGAATTAAATTGGATTTATATGGCTGTATTTTATGCTAAATCAACTCTTTTGGCAGAACTATTAGACTGAGTAGATTTATTTCTTAAGAAAAATGTTATAATACACATTGATTAAATGCCGATTGGGTCAGTTTTTGGTTAAGGACTAGAGATAAAACAAAATGAGAAACTCAGTACTCTACTAACTTATACTCAAGTAATAGGAATGCTGGGTCTATAAGGGATTTGCCAAAGTATTCTTGCCTTGATAGCCAAAAATAATGTATAGACTGTTGAAATTGTTAGAGGTTCAAAACCTTTTGTGTTGGATCAATATCAATTTTTAGGCTGTTTAATCCAACCCAGGTTTTATTGTACCCAGCATACAGCAAAAAACATAACATTTATCTTTATTATTCACAACAATTTACTGTCTCATTGTCTTAGCCTATTGCTTTCAAATTATGATCTGAATTTATATTTGCATAATAAATTGATTAATTACGGAAATTTTATTAAACATTTTCTATATTAATTCTGCTTTTTTATATAATATGAGGGGCCCAGTGCATGAATTTGTGCACCTTGAGAGAAACTGTGGGTCACAAGGCTGCACTGGGCACAGGGATGGGTCTCAGCCCATCTTCCACACCCTGACTTAGCCCTTCCTGCTTCAACCTCTGGTCCTCTCTTCTGCTGTCGCTGCTCCCACATGCTGCCAGCCCATGCCCCACTTGCACCTGCTAATGGCACAGAATGATTGAGGCCAGTGCCAGGCACCAGCAACAGGTGCAACTGGGGCTGACACCAGCAGCAATGTGTGAGCAAGGCCGTTGCCAGCAAAGGGTGTGAGTGGTTGTGGCTGCTGCCCTGATCACCCCTCAGGATCAGGGGGAGGTGGAGAATCCCTCAGGGGTGATCGGGGCTGATAGTCGCCGCTTACACCTGCTGATGATGCCAAGCAATCAAGGCTGGTGCTGGGCACTGGCAGCAGATGATAGCAATGGCTCTGGCACTGGCTATGTGTGTGAACAGGGCCAGCATGAGCAATAGGTGTGATTGCCAGGCAGGACCACAGCATGCAATTTTTTAGTAACCAACAAAGAATTTTCAGTAACCAACAAAGGCTTGCCCCGATGACAGCACCTGGCACCCCACGTTGGTCTGGTGCCACTGTTCACCTGCTCCACCATCCCACCATGGCCAATGTCTGCCATGTTCCACACACATCCCCTGGTGATCAGCGCACGTCATGGCAACCAGTTGTTCGGTTGTTCCAGTTGTTGTGCCCTTCAGTTTATTTGCATATTAGCTTTTTATTATATAGGATAGAAAAATCTGGAAGCAACTTTTAGGACTCCTCCCCCTTTTCCCCATTTTAGATGATTAATGATTTGGAGAATCATTGGATAAGTTTAAGTTATGGGTAGAAAATCATCTCTGAAAGATTTAAGTGGCACAAATGTAGAAGAATAAATATTGTAAACATTATGACTGAAATTTTATTTTATGAAATAGATTATTCTTGCTTCTAATGAGCTGCTATTCAATTCTGTAGGGTGTGTATGCATATATATTATGAGGGAATATATTCATGGTATAATTAAAAATTCCTAATTTGTGCACTTGAAATCTTTTTAAGTTTAAAATAATATCTCAGGGTTAAACAGTCATTAATCACAGAATTCAACCCTAGCTCATGAATGTTTCTTCTGTTGCTCTCTGCCTTTGTAAGATGGGATTCAAATATCTGGCAGTACTAATCATGTGCTTCTACAGAGGTTAACATGGCTGGTATCAATAAGACTACTTATAACTAGATATTATAGAGTAAGAAATACCTTGTGACAACATTATGCAAACAGGATCTTTTTATGGGCAGAGCTGACTTATTTTGCTATTGATGATTTCCAATATTCTTCTAATTTCACAGTATCCTATCTAATAAAAAGGGAATATGCTAATTGACCATCACTCCATCATAAAGATGGCTGCCACAGCTGAGGCCAAGTTCCCATAAAGAGCCTTAATGAGCAATCTGCAGGGACCTGAGGCTATGCCCTCCCCAGCCCCTGTAGGGCTCTACAGGAGACATCAGGCTGTGTCCCCCTCCCAGCAGGGCTGGACAGGGGATCTCAAGGTGTGCTTCCAGTCCTGGTTCTGGGCTAGGGGACTTCAGGCTTTGTCCCCCTGCCACAGTGCCCAGCTGGGGGACCTCAGGCCGTGACTCCCACCAGGCAGAGCTTAATGGGGGATGGACTTCAAGGTGCACCCCCAGTGCTGGGTTGGGGGAACTTAGGCCGCACACCCTACCCAGTGGGACTTGATGGGGGATCTGAGGCTGCCCACCCTTGTCAGTGGGGTTTGATAGGGAACCTGAGGCTGTGCCCCTGCCTGATGGGCTTGATGGGGAACCTCAAGGCACACACCCTACCCTGGACTGTACTGGGGGACCTCAGGCCACACCCCCCATTCTGGCACTGGGCCAAGGAGTCTGAGGCTATGTGTCCTGCCCGGTGGGGCTAAACAAGGGTGGGACTGGCCAGGTCTGGATCTAGCCCAATTGGGGTTGAGGGGTAGCTGGGATTGGGTCTCATGCAATTTTGAGGTGTCTGTGGGTGGGTGGGGACTTGACTCTGGGTCCTGTGGTGCTCACCAGACTCTGATAGGAGGAAGATTTTTATATACATTTTACTAATTTTCTTTTATCTCTGACACTTTTAGAGATAGGGCAAATAGCAATGTTAAATTATTTCCTCTAATTAACCCCCTTTTAATGTGCACAAATTTCATGCACTGGGCTACTAGTTATTTTATAAGAACGTATCAGAATAATTTAAATATCAAAATACTGAAATCTCTGTTTTATTTTACTTTAGTTAAGTAATAAAACCATGCTGTTTATATTTGAAGTATTATTCGAAATCATGGAATCATTTAATTTGTGTGGAGTATACAGAAATATTTGACTTTGTCTTTCATCTATCTTCCTTTGAATTCATCTGAGTTAATTCATTTTTAATTCTTTATTGTTGAAAGTGTGTTTCCTTTACCCTCATTGTCCTCTTCCAACCTTCCCTCACTCTCCAGCTGTGGCCTTCACCACCCTTCACTGTCTGTGTCCATTGGTTAAGCTTATCTATATACTAGAGGCCCAGTGCATGAAAATTCATGCACTGGAGGGGGTTCTTTAGCCCAGCCTGGCACCTCTCACAGTCCACGAGACCTCAGGGGTGAGAGGCAACCCGGCAAACAGGGGAAGGCAGCACCACATCACACTTCTGCTGCTGCCACTGTCAGCAGTGCAAGCTTCAGCTGGCCCTGGTTACCTGAGCCTCGGGTGGCCCTGTACAGCTGGGAAGCTGCCATCAGAGGCTTGCCTGCACCTGGAGCAAACCCTGGGCAGCAGGAGGGCTGAGGGGACTGGGAGCCTCCATCTTGTGGCTGTGGGCATTGCCATCTTTGAGGATGGGCCAGTCAATTAGCATATATTCCCTCTTTATTAGATAGGATTTATATATATATAAAATGCCAGTGACCAGAACACCTTAATGAAGGAAATGACCTGTCCCTATGATGCCCACTGCAGCCAGCAAACCAGCCCAATTTGAGGGTTATGCCAGCTGGCCAATCTCCTGCGGCTCCTCCCCAAGCTCTCCCACTCCCTATGGGCCTTTCCAACCCCAATCAAGGATGGCGTGGCCAGCCACATGCCTGTGATCCTTCCTCTCGTCTGGCCCTGCATCCATAGGCCCTGCTCCACCACAATTTGCCCACAGCCCCTCTCCCGGGCCAGCCTGAACCCTGATAGCCTTTCCTTATACCAATAGAGAGCAGGGCCAGCTGGCCAATCTTCTGCAGCCCCTCCCCCTAGCCTTATCCACCCCAGTTGTGCACCCACCACCCTAATCAGCCTACAGCCCTTCACCCAGACAGTTCTACCCCTGATTGCCATCCCCTCCCCCCAGCACCAATTGGGGTTGGGGTTGGGTGGCCAACCTCTCATAGCCCCTTTCGGTGGTGGGGGCAGCTGGCCTACCACCAAACCCTTCCCTATGGCAGGTCCCACCCCCAATTGGACCCCCACTCCAATAAAAGATGGAACCAGCCAGCCAATTGCTTCTGGACCCTCCCTCCAGCCAGCCTAGCCATGATTGGGCCCCCATCGAGGCAGGATGGCCAGCCAACCTTCTGCCATCTATTCCTCCAGATAGGCCAGGCTCTGTTTGTGGAATTGGGGCCAGGCTGGCCAGACCCTATCCATGCATGAATTCATGCACTGGGCTGCTAGTATGCATATAAGTTCTTTGGTTGTCTCTCATACCCCTTCTCCCCCGCTTCTCTTGCATTCCTTCTGAGGTTTGACAGTTTGATGATTCCGTGTCTATGGATCTGTTTTTCTTCATCAGTTTTTGTTCATTATTTTCTACAAATGAGTGAAATCACGTGATAATTATCTTTCTCTGATTGGTTTATGTTGCTTAGCATAATGCTTCCCATGTCCATCCATGCTATTGCAAATGTTGAGTTTTTTTTTCTTTTTTACAGCAGCATAATATTCCTTTGTGTTGATGTACTAGTCTTTTAACCCACTCATTGGCTGATGAGCACTTAGGCCATTTCCAAATCTTAGCAATTTTAAATTGTGCTGCTATAAACATAGAGATGAATATGTTCTTTCTGATTGGTGTTTCTGATTTTGGGATAAATTCCAAGTATTGGGATTACTGGGTCAAATGGGAGTCCCGTTTTTAAATTTTTGAGGAAATTCCACACTGTTTTCCACAAAGGCTGCACCTGTTTGCATCCCACCAGCAGTGTATGAGGGTGCCCTTTTCTCCATAACCTTGCTAGCACTTGTCATTTGTTGATTTGTGGATGATAGCCATTCTGACAGATGTGAGATGTATCCCATTGTCATTTTGATTTCATCTCTTGGATTATTAGAGATTTTCAAAAAGTGTCTACCTAGGTCCTTTGCCCATTTTTTAAATTGGATCTTTATCTTTCTTTCATTAAGTTGTGTGAGTTCACTATAAATTTTGGAGATTAAACCCTTATCAGATGTCACAAGGGGAATATGTTTGCCCATGCAATGGGCTTTCTTGTTGTTTTGTTAATGGTTTCTTTTGCTGTGCAGAGCCTTTTTATTTTGATGTAGTCTCATTTGTTTATTTTCTCCTTTTCTTCCATTGTCCTAAGAGATGTATCAATAAACATATTGCTACAATCTGAATCTGATATTTTGCTGCCTAGGGATTTTTCTAAGATTTTTATGACTTCCCATCTTGTGTGTAAGTCCTTTATCCATTTAGAGATTATTTTTGTGTATGGTATAAATTGGTGATCTATTTTCAGGTTTTTGCATACATCTGTCCAATTTTCCCAACACCATTTATTGAAGAGACCATTTTGATTTAATTGAACGCTCTTGCCTCCTTTGTCAAATATCAGTTGAGCATACTGGTTTGGGTCGATTTCTTGGTTTTCTGTTCTGTTCCATTAGTCTATGTATCTGTTCTTGAGCTAGTACCAGGCTATTTTGAGAACAGTGGCTTTGTAATATTACTTGATGTCTGCTATTTGTGATCTCTCCAACTTTGTTCTTTTTTGGCAGGATTGCTGTGACTATTAGAGTTTTTTTTTTAATTATTATTCCATATAAATTTTGAAGAGTTTTTTCCAGGTCTGTGGTATTTTAAAAGGGATTGCTTAGAAACTATAGATTGCTTTGGGTAGTATGGACATTTTAACCATTTATATGCCATAAGCATCTATAGATGCAGGCTGCAGACTTTTTTAATTAAATTCAAAATATTGTGGCAGTTCACTGGTTGATGATGTTGATTCTACCAAGCCGTGAACACAGAATATTCTTTTACTAGTTTATATCTTCCTCTATCTCTTCTTTCAATGTCTTATAATTTTCTGAGTGCAGGTCATTTACCTCCTTAGTTAAATTGATTCCTAGGTGTCTTAATTTTTTTGTTACAATGGTAAATGGGATTGTTCATTTAGTTTCTCTTTCTGTGAGTTCATTGCTGAATGTCATCGATTTCTGGGTGTTAATTTTGTATCCTGCTACATTGCTAAATTCATTTATTAAATTAAGTAGTTTTTAGATGGAGTTTTTATAATTTTCTATGTACAATATCATGTCATCTGTGAATAAAGGCAATTTTACTTCTTCTTTTCCAATTATGATGCCTTTTATTTCTTCTTCTCTGATAGCTATGGTTAGCACTTACAATACTATGTCAAACAGGAATGATGAAAGTGGGCATTTTGACTTGTTCTTGTTCTTAGGGAAAATGGTTTTAGTTTTTGCCCATTGAGTATGATGTTGGCTGTAGGTTTGTCATATAAGGCTATTATTATGTTGAAGTCTGATCCCTCTATTCTCACTTTGCAGAGAGTTTCATCAAGAATGGGTGTTGGAATTTGCTTTTTTTGCACCAATTGATATGAATATGTGATTTTTGTCTCTCAGTTTGTTTATGTGATGTGTCATGTTTATTGATTTGCAGATATTGTACCAGCCTTACATCTCCAGAATAAATCCCACTTGGTCATGGCGTATGCCCTTTCTAATGTAATGCTGGATTCTATTTGCTAGAATTTTATTGAGGATTTTGGCATCTATGTTCATCAGGGATGCTGGCCTACAATTCTCTTTTATGGTAGTGTATTTACCTGATTTGGGGATCAGGGTAATGCTAGATTAATAGAAAGAGCTTGGAAATGTGCCTTCCTCTTGGATTTTTTGGAATAATCTGAGGAGCATAGGTTTTAGTTCTTCTTCAAATATTTGGTAGAACTATCCTGTGAAGTCATCTGTTCCAGGGCTTTTGTTTGCTGGAAGTTTTTTTATTACTCCTTCAATTTCCTCCATAGTGATTGGCCTATTCAGATTTTTTTTTGTTCTTACTGATGGAATTTTTTGGAAGATTGTATTTTTCTAAGATTGTATTTTCCATTTCATCTAGGTTGTCCAGTTTGTTGAAATAGAGTTGTTCATAGCATTTTTTACAATCATCTGGGTCAGTTATTACTTCACCTTTTTCATTTCTGATTTTAAAAAAATGGATTATCTCTCTTTGCTTTTTGATGAGCCTGGCTAGACATTTATCTATCTTGTTTATCTTTTCAAAGAACCAGCTCTTTGTTTTATTGATCTTTTGCTTTGTGTGTGTGTGGGTTTTTTTTTATATATAATTTATTTATTCTCTGATCCTTATTATTTTCTTCCTCAGGCTCTCTCTGGGCTTTTCTTGTTGCTTTCATTCTAATTCTCTAAGTTGTAGGGTTAGATAAATTATTACCACTTTTTTTAGGTAGGTCTGTAGTGCTATGAGATTCCCTCTCAAGACTCCTTTCACTGTGTCCTATAGATTTTGTATTATGTTTTTATTGTCATTTGTTTCCAGGATGTTTTTTATTTATTCATTTATTTCTTTGTTAATCCAAAGAGTGTTTAATAGCATGCTATTTAGCCTCTGAGTGCTTGATTTTTTATTGTTTTTATTTTTGTGATTTCATATTTTATGCCATTGTGATCTGAGAAGATACTGAATATAATTTCAATCTTCTTGAACTTGAAGAGGCTTTGCCTTTGTTCCAATATGTGGTCTATCTTTTGAAATTATCCATGTGCACTTAAGAAGAATGTATATTCTGTAGGTTTGGGGTGAAAAGTTCTGAAGATGTTAGTTAAGTCCATCTGATGTAGTGTGTTGTTTAGGGTTGTTTCTTTGCTAATTTTTTGTCAAGAAGATGTATCCAGTGATGTCAAAGGGCTATGAAAGTCTCCTACTATGATTGTATCCCTGTTGATCTCTCCCTTGATATTTTCCAGAAGTTTTTTTTTAAATTTTTTTAGGTATTTGGGTGCTCCTGTATTGGGGATATATATATATATATATATATATATATATATATATATATATATATATATTTACCAGATTTAAATTTTTTTAGGTATTTGGGTGCTCCTGTATTGGGGATATATATATATATATATATATATATATATATATATATATATTTACCAGATTTAAATTTTTTTAGGTATTTGGGTGCTCCTGTATTGGGGATATATATATATATATATATATATATATATATATATATATATATATTTACCAGATTTATATTCTCTTGTTTCAGTCCCTGTAGTATTATGAAGTAGCCTTCCTTATCTCTTGCTATGGCCTTCACTTTGATGTCTATGTTGTCAGATATAAGTATAGTTACCCCAGGTTTTACTTATTTGTTTGCCTGAAAAATATTTCCCATTCCTTCACTTTCAGCCTGTGTAAATCCCTTGTTCTGAGGTGGGTGTCTTGTAGACAGCATATATGTGTCATGTTTTTTTTTTTTTATCAATTCAGTCACTCTATGTCTTTTGATTGGATTTAGTCCATTTACACTTAAGGTTATTATTGATAGGTACTCGTTTGTGGCCATTTTTATTCTTTATGCCTGTGTTCCTACTTTCCTTTCTATTTCTTCTTTTTAAACATTTACTTTAGCATTTTTTACATTGCTGGGTTGATAGTAATAAATTCCCTTAGGCCCCCCCCCCTTTTTTTTGTCTGTCAAGCTTCTGATTTCCACTTCAATTTTGAATGATAGCCTTGGTGGATTGAGTATTCTTGGATTCAGTCCCTTGCTTTGCATCACTTTGTATACTTTATTATATTCCCTTCTGGCCTTATGTGTTCCTGTTGAGAAATAATTTGATAATCTAATCAGAGATTCCTTATAAGTAACTCTCTGTCTCTATTTTATAGCCCTTAGGATTCTCTTTTTGTTGGTAATATTTGGCACTGTAATTATGACATATCTTAGTGTGGGTCTTTTTAGGTTCATCTTTTTGGGATTTTCTGTGCTTGGGTGATTTTTTCTTCCCCGAATCAGGGAAGTTTTCTGGCATTATTTCTTTGAATATGTTTTCTAGCCCTTTTTCCTCTTGTTGTCATTCTGGCTCTCCCATTATATGATGTTGCTTCGTTTCATGTTGTCCCAAAGGTTACTTAAGCTCTCCTCCTGCTTTCTAATTTTTATCTCCAATTGCTGTTCAGATTGGTTTTTTTTTTTACTACCCTGTCTTCTAAATCACTGATTTGGTCCTCTGTTTCTTCCAGTCTACAGACAAAACCTTCCATTGTTTTTTTTTATTTTTATTGTTGTTATATCATTCTTCATTTCCTCTTGATTTTTACTTATGCCATTGAATCTCTTATTCAGCTGGTTTAGGGTCTTTATGACCCCATATTCTGAATTCTTTCTCTGACATATTGCTTACCACCATTTCATTTAGTTCCTTTTTTTGGGGAGGGGGTCAATTTCTCCTTTTCTTTCCTTTGGGGGTTGTTTCTTTGTCTCTCCATTTTTGCTGTAATTTTCTGGTCCTGGGATCCCCGCTTGGGGTTTGAGGCATCATTGAAACAACTAGTGGTTCAATGATCTAGGACTTGCTAGCCTGGAGCCTTGTTCTGCCTTAATTTTCACACCTTTATTGTCTCTGCTCTGAGTTTTTCCCCATTCTCTCATGGCTCTGGTCCCTCAGTTGTACACTTCAGATTCTCAGTGTCTACGGGAGCCTATGCACTGTTCCTTTGGTGTGTGACTCTCTTTGAGGTCCCAGAGCCCTGTGGCATGCAATTTTCTATTTGGCCCCTGCACCCCAAGCAGGATGACACCCTAGCACAGTGGTTTTCAACATTTCTAATGCCATGACCCTTTAATACAGTTCCTCATGTTGTGGTGATCCCCAACCATAAAATTATTTTTGTTGCTACTTCATAACTGTAATTTTGCTACTGTTAATGAATTGTCATGTAAATATTTGCCCTATAGCCTTCTGGGAGTGCACATGCAGCATGCTCTTGTGACTTGTGGCTGGACACACAAGGTCATATCGGCAGCTCTGAGCTGGGATGAGGGTAGGCTAATTACTTGGTGACAGCTCAATTTGTGCTGGGGGCTGACTTCAGCCAGGCAGAAGGCCCTGTACTGGGACTGGGATATAGGACTAGTATGTGATACCCTCAGTTGCACTCACAGTTTTGGGATTTGGAGTGTGGAATCTTCAGATCCTGGGTTTGGGTTCTAGCAAGGAGGTGCAGCTCAGGAGTTCTCTATGGCATGCACTCACTGCAGACATCTGGGACTTGTAAAGCAGAATTGCACTGCTCACTGCGGGGGCAAGCTGGTTGTACCACATGGGTTATGGCTGGAAAGTGGCTCCCTGCTCAAGTCTGAGGGTAGTGTCCAAGGTCAGTCTGGGTATTGGTGTGGCTGCACTTCTGGCCACCATTGCTACCTTCTACAACATGGTGTGGGTTCCACACTAAACTACACTGGCCTTGAGTGCTCATGGCAGTAGCAGGGGCTCCCTATCTAAGAGAGCCTGATCTGTCAGTTCCTGGGATTCCTGTGGTGACTAACTGTCCCTCATTCTTCCCCGATACACACCATGCACATCCACTCACCCCTCTCACTCTTATACTCACTCACACTATCTCCCTGCCTGCTGTCCTGTTGACCACCATGCTTGAATTCATCTGGGTTAGTTCTTAAAAATATGCTGCTATTATTTTAACCTTGCTTTTGTTGGTTTTAAAAAAATGGCACAAAATTTTTGAAATTCATCTCATAAATAAGTCTGTATCCTCTCCCTTTGATTCTGGACAAGACTATGAATGCCATAGGTAATTGAGTATGGCAGAATTTATGATAAACTCAATCCAAATTAAAGTCAGATTAGACCATGTATCTCTTCCATGGTTCTTCTAGAATGATCACTCTCTTAGAAAACTTCTTTCTGGAACTTAGTCATCATGGTGAAAATCTCAAGCCACTGTAGATTCTACACACTCCACGTTCTGAGTCTCATTAGCTTGGAGGTAAATATGCAAGATAATAATAATTTATCTGAAAATTGAAGTCCTCATCATCAGCTTTTCCAGCCCATAGCCTTGTAGAACATTCTTGGCTGTTTGAATCAATCTCAGCCACTGAGTCTTCCCATATGAGGTCACAGACATTATGCAAAAGATATAAATCATTTTTGGTATATTATGTTTAAATTTTTGATCAACTGAATATTTAATACTAATCAAGCTCTAATTTTGGGTAGTTTACTATGCAGCAATAGCAATCAGAAAAATGCACATTCATACTTTGAATTAAAATTTGTCTCATGTTATAGGGAATGTAATTATGAAAGCAGACATTGTTTTCACATATTAACTAAGAATTTGGAAACTTCCTAGGTCCTATGACTCAAGACCCCAAATTGTGATTTACTTTTCAGCATTGAGATTTGTTTTCTGAATCATTTATTGAAAAGTATGGTAAGAATATCCTCATGTATTTGTATTTTATTGCTTTGTAGTTTTATATTTCATCCTAGTTTTACTGGATAGCAATATTTCTTACAACAGCATAATAATTTCTCTGCTCAAAACTTGTATCAAAACTATATTTATATGATGGATTTCTTATGTGCCACACACTTTATCATTTTAGCACATAGGAATTTGACTTAAAATGCTGGTGACTAAATAGATAGCAATAGTTTCTATTCATTGCTCTCTCGATCCACACTTTCACAGGCAAATAAATATTCTCCATTTCTTTTATAAACAGAACTCTGTTTGCTTAATAGAACAGTTTATTTTAAGAATGAAAAAATAACAATATAAATCAAATGCCTGCTGCTAGACATATATTTTCTTACTCTCTAAATTAGTGTAAAAAATTATATCAAATGAATTATTTTTTGGAGAGGTTTTCCTTCTCTATCTTCCCATCTATCTACTCACACATATATATTCATGCACACACATATAATACACACAGTGAATACTTAATACATATGTAATTATATATACAGTATATAATGCATTCCAAATATTTTAATTAAGATATTCTCCATATTTTTTTGAGTTTTGTCTTTTAATATTTTTTATTTCTTCCATATTTTATATATACATATATATGTATAATGTCATTAGTATTATTACTTATTTTTAAGATGAGGTTTAAATAATGAAGCGACAATGGTTGTTGAGAAAAGTATATGTTGTGTATGTCACTTGCCACAGATCCTAATAAAAGAGTAATATGTTAACTGACTGTACCTTTGTTAAGCCCACAGCCAATCAGGAGTGATATGCAAATTAACCCAGCAAAGATGGTGGTGTATTCGCATATGCAGGCAAGGGACAGGCCCTATGCCTCGGAGGAGATGAAAAGGGATATGAGCTGGTGGTGGTTGCCAATGCCCTAAGCCTCTGGCAGGGTCCAAACTACCTGTCAACCTGGGAAGAGGCCAGGCCCAGCAGAGACCTTCCATGGAGATCATGGGGCTGGGTGAACAGGACAGGCAGAGCTGAGACCAGTGATGGCAACCACAGGGGAACTAGAGAGGCAGAGCCCAGACCTGCCATTTTGATCACAGAGGACCTGGACAGGTAGAGCTGAGACCCGCCATCTCGATCACAGGGTGGGGTGAACTGGACAGGCAGAGCCCAGACCCTCGATTCTGATCACAGTGAGAATTGGAGAGGCAGAGCTGAGACTGGCAATTGCAATCACAGAGCAAATTGGAAGGGCAGAGCCCAGACCCGTCATCATAATCATGGGGGACTGGACAGGCAGAGGCTGAGACTAGCGATGGTGATCATGGAGTTAACTTGAAAGGCAGAGCCCGGACCAGTGATGACAATCATAGGGGAACTGGAGAGAGAGCCCAGACCCTCCATCGCAATCACGATCACAGTGGAACTGGACAGGCATAGCCGAGACTGCCATCATGATCATGGAGCTAACTGGACAGGCAGAGCCCAGACCCCCAATCACTGGGGAACAGGAGAGGCAGCCCCACAATTCCAGGCAAAGAAGACACTTTGCTGACCAACCTGCACCTGGGACCTCTTGGGTGTGTGGTAAGGAGTCCAGGACCTCTACCTTGCAGCCATAGGAATTCTCCCTCTCCCTAGAGTTAGGAGCACCTGCCCAGGTCTACCCAGTGGCCTGGTCCTGACTGTGGGGGTGAGTTCCTGCAGGCTGGGGTTTGATGCCCACACATTAGCAGTAGGAGACCAGTGCCTTTGTTATTCCTGTGTGTCTGGATTTTAATTGGACAAATGCCCTGTGGTCCCCATGGTCAGCTTAGCAAAATATTCAAGAGGAGAATTCTGTCTGGGTTTCCTCAAATTCCATCAACCCCTACTCACCCCTCTGTAAAGGTATAGAACAAGTGAGGCCCTAAAACAGAAATCAGAGGTCTCCAGCAAGGATGAGCCTCTCTCGTCACAGCTCATTTGGACTATTTGGCCTTTGAGTATTTATCCAGGGACTATAATAGAGAATCACAAGCTCAAGTCATCATCTCTGCCCTTACAGTCTTATTAGAGCGAGTGGATGATAAAAGCGGAGTAATAACATCAGAATGTAAAGCAACAATACAGAGAGGAACAGAGGCAATTGCTAGGATGATTTTCCAATAATCAGTACAAAGAGTATTTGCTTTTTTGGGGGGAGGGGGATTAGTAATCTAGATATTTATTTATTTAAAACTATATAAATATATATATTTATTCTTTAAAGTATTAGAAATAGTAGTACATATGTTTCCTTTCCCCTCACCCCATTTGCCTCCTCCCCAGCCTTCCCTATCCCTCAGCACATGCCCTCATCTGCTCCCCCCAGTGTTTTGTATCCATTGGTTATGCTTATATGCATGCTCATATACAAGTCCTTCAGTTGATTTCCCACCGCCCCCACTTCCCACCATCCCCTGCCTTCCCACTGTAGTTTGACAGTCTGTTCAATGCTTCTTTGCCTCTATATTTATCTTTTTTCCCCCTGTTTATTTTCTTTAAAAAAATCTTGCATCTGCATACTAAAAATAAACATATAAGAACAAAAAATGAGTATTGTTATGAATTAAATAAAAAATGTGTGAAAATAGCTGCTTCATGAGTATGGCATCCCTTCTCATTTTAGAGGAAGCTGAGTTCCATGTGAATTGTGTGCTATGCTATGATATCTGAGGCACAGGACAAGGGAGGCCCTAAGTATACTATGCTTTGATATTTGAGTCATTCTTTATTGTTCAATATAATTTATTTCTGTACACCTCAGTTTTGTATTAGTTAAATTACTATAATAATACATGTTACTATAAAATATTACTAGAAGATCAAATGATCAGGTGACATTTATTGTTATTTTCTATAAATGAACACAATCTCTGGTATGCTAAAGTGATAAGTATTATAGAAATAGTTAGATAGACCTACAGGCTTGATTACAAGTGAGGCTTACTATCACAACCCAAATTTATTGCTTAAATAAAAAGCAGCAAGCCAACTAGAAACTGAACCAAATATAAGCCCTTGAAAGGCAAATGTAAATTGGATAAGCTTTGCTATTACAAGAGCAAGAAGAAAAAATTCAGATGCAAGAATGAAAACCATATTGCATCCACTCTAAGTAGCTGTTAAAGAAAAAGAATGGTATACTATGACAATACTTAATGTAGATTGTAAAGACATTTGTTCAAAGAGGATTTCCTAGAGTAGGTGATATTTCAGTTAATTTTTTTTAAATGTGAAGAGGTTAGCTAGACAAGAAAAAGGTGTAGGGGTCTCGAATTGCAGAGGTTGCAGGCAGGACTGAGGGGACACCCCCTCCTCTGTGCACAAATTTCTTGCACCAGTCCTCTAGTCAAGTATATGCAACAAAGTCATCAATAGAATGGGTTCCTTAAATTTGAAGAAACCAATGTTGTATGTTAAGTAAAGTGGAAATGTTAGAAATGTCAAGGAAAACAATGGCAGAAAAATTTTAAGGTTCTGGAATGTTAATATCCTGGAATAAAGGTAATGTGTATGGTTGGAAGACCCACAGGAAGATTGTGTTCTACAGAAAGACCAGACCACACTATTTAATAAGTTTATAATAAATGTACTGGTGAAAGAGTCACTATAGCTCTAATTAATTAAGTCTACAAGGCCAAGGCTGACTGTAAGAGAAGCTGTTATAGAAAGAAGGATTATAAAAATCTCAAAATATGAAAAGTCATATTACAAAACTTAACTACCAGACACCATGAAATTGTAATTATTATAACAACAATAATAGTAATTGCCAAGGTTCAAATAGTTACCATGGTGACATGACTGGTAATGTTATGGAAATGATTAATATAACCATGTTAAACTCAGAAGTAAATAAATGGAGACCAATACCATCTAAAAAATCAAGGACTAGTTAATCAGAAACCTGAGGATAATGACCAAAAAAAAAAAAATAGATTCACGATCTCCATCCCAGTTTTTTGACCTGAGCATGTGATCAAACCTAGAATTAATGGATTGAAGGAGTGGCTGCATCTCTAAGAAGAAGGACTCTGCAATTCAAATCAATTATAGAAGGCAATGAATCCATCAGTAATTTCTCAAAGGACCCTATGGCAATTTATATATGTCACTCTCTTCTGGGGAACAAAGAATACCAAAATATTATTAGATTCCCTAACCAATTTGGCTCAGTGGATAGAGCATCACCCTGTGGACTGAAGGATCCCAGGTTCAATTCCATCAAGAACTTGTACCTTGGTTGTGGGCACATCCCCAGTAAGGGGTGTACAAGAGGCATCTGATCAATTTTTCTCTCTCACTGATGTTTCTAACTCTCTCCCTCTCTCTTCCACTCTGTAAAAAGGAATAAAAATTAAAAAATATATTAGAAATGTTGAGAAGAGTACCCAGTTGTCATTGAGAATCTGAAGTGTTATCATGCATCCTCTTAGTGAAGTAGCACATAGAAGCCAAATAATAAATTAAGTTTTAGATATAGCTTACAAAGAGCTACCATATAGTCTCTATACCCGACTATGGACATTTTCCTGATGCCAAAATGTAAAATTTATCTTCTATAATTGAAACTTTGTAGCCTGGTGTGAAGCCAGGCCTTCTGCTCGCTCTGTGGTGGCAGCCATTTCTGTTGGAATTTATTTACCTCATATAATTGAAACTTTGTGGTCTGGAGTAGAGGCCTAGGCTGGCCAGGGCTGCAGAAGCTTAGCTTCCTCCATTACTGGGGGCAACCCTAGCTCCTGCTCTCTCCAGCTCCTGGTTGCTACCATTTCTGTTGGGATTTATGTATTTTCTATAATTAAAACTTTGTAGCATTGAGTGGAGGCCTAGGCCAGCAAGAGCTAGTGGAAAGGTTGGCTTCCTCCATTCCTGGGGAAACCCAAGTCTCCCTCCTGATCTCAGTAGCTGCAGCCACCTTGTTGGGTTTATTTGCATATTTGCTTCTGATTGGCTTGTGGGTGTGGCTTGTGGGCATGGCTTGCAGCTATAGCAGAGGTACAGTCAATTTGCATATTACTCTTTTACTAGATAGGATAGTATTGGAAGTCCTAGCCATAGCAATAAGACAGGAAGAAATAAAATTTATCCAAATTGGTAAGAAAGTAAAACTGTTATTATTTACAGGTGACATGATACTGTACATAGAAAATTCTAAAGATCCCACCAAAAATCTACTAAAACTGATACATAAATTCAATAAAGTAGGAGAATATAAAATAATTAATCCAGAAATCAGTTGTATTTTAATATGCCAATAATGAAGTATCTGAAAGGAAAAGGGGTGGGGGCAGGTAAAAGAAAGAAGAGTGGAGATAAATTTTGACAAAAGGAGACCTTACTTTTGACAGTGAACATGCAATACAATATATACAATATATAGATGGTATATTATAGAATTGTATGCCTGTAATATAAATAATTTCATTAACCAATATCACCACAATAAATTATATAAAACATTACAGAAACAAGGTACATTCACATGGCAAGAACAGGTGTATTGATTTAGTTTTTTAATTAGCTCAGTTTTCCTGATCTCTATCACAATATCAGTCAGGGACATTTGGATACCTTTAATATACTGCAGAAAAGAACATTGTTTTCTTTAGACTGATGATATTATTTTGATTGCATTTATGAGCATGACATGGTTAGTGTGCTGGAAGATTTGGTAGGTCATCCACATCACAGAGGGTGGTATATAAACCCTGTGATGATTCAGGAACCTAACATATTAAAAAACTACTCAGAAATCCTGTTAATTAGGAGTGTGTTTGGACATCTTATCCAAAGTAAATGTGAAGTGATTGCACCCTTTTTACTTATGAAAAGCACAGCTCTCAATGCACTCATGTTTTTTTAAGTTTTTTTCTAAATTGATTAAGAAATTATATATGTGTCTTGACCTCTCTACCAGCCATTGCCTCCCCTCACTCATGCCCTCACCATCCTGGTGTGTGAGTCCATTGGCTATGCTTATATGCATGCATACAAATGCTTTGGTTGCTCTCTTCTCCTTACCCCCACCCACCCCTATCTTCCTTCTGATGTTTGACAATCTGAGTGATGCTTCTCTGTCTCTGGATCTGTTTCTGTTCACAAGTTTATGTTGTTCATTATACTCCAACCATTTGCAACAGAATGGATAGAACTGGAGAGCATTATGCTAAGTGAAATAAGCCAGTCAGAGAAAGATAAATATCACATGATCACATTCATGTGTTTTATTAGTATCCCCCCCTCTCCCCAACTCATGTTTATCGCTGATAGGAAATTCTATATGATATCCTGAATAAGGAGAAAAATACTTCAGCTTAGTTTATAGATAGGTTAGTTTATGTTTTGGGGCATATAAAATATGGACAACAGTTATGGAATAGCCCACTCCAGGTAATCTTGAAAGTCAGTATCCAAGAAAATTATTTAGACAGTTATGCATCAAGGTTAGTATGTAATCACTAGTAGCCCTGTGCACAAATCCATGCACCAATAGCTCTCTGTGGGGCCAGGCCACTCTGTGTTGCTGCCCAGAGGCTCTCCATGGCCCTGAGGCCCATCCTCGGCTGGGTACCAAACACTTGCCTTGTTGCTGCGGTGATGAAGAAAGCATCCTGCCAGGCTGCTCACCATGCTCCCCACTCTCAGCGACCGCCCACCCGCTCCCCAGGCCTGGTGGACTCTGGCGGGGCTGAGAATACTGGACGCTGCTATCTTGTGGCTATGGGCACAGCCATCTTTGTGATGGAGTGGTGGTTCATTGGCATATTACCCTTTTATTAGATAGGATTTTCAAGAATATAGACAAATATCTTGGACAACTGGTCAGGAACTTGGACAAAAAAGATGGGGAAATGGGAAGATAAGTATTTTGAGGTGAAGGCATATGGATGGACATACCATAGTAAGCATGAGATGTACAAAGCTTTCTATTATATGTCCGTTTCCCACCAAGGTTTTTTTTTGTTTTCTTTTTCTTTCTTTTTTTTTACGATGCAAGAGACACTAAACTTTTAAGTAAATAATACTACCTGTATAGTTGGTATTGGTCAAGCCCTGTCAAATGTCAGGCCAGTGTTGGCCATAAAAGAAGTAGACATGGTGGCAGAGACTGAAGACTAACTAAAGGAACTCAGGATTACCAAAGATGACCTAACATGACAGCAATAAACATTGCCAATGAAACCCCAAATTGCAACATTCCTAGAGGAAATCTAAGGGATTTCTGGTGACAAACTTACTTCATTGTCCCTTCTACCCTGTTTTGGTAAGGAGTTTGTTTTCATATGCACAGACAGGTATTCTGAGTATGGGTTTGCCTTTCTTGTTAGCAGGTTGACAGCAACAAGATTACGAAGCATGTGATCTGCTGACATGGGTTATCCCCAATATTGTATCACATGAGTGGGCACATATAAATCAATGATGTTGCGCAAGTGAGTCTATGACCACAAAATCCAATATTTTTACCTTATGAAGACACATTTGGCACATCAGATCTAAGGAAATATTCTGTAAAAATAGCATGCATTATCCAAAATACATAAAATGCATTGAACAAAAATTTTTATTTTGCACTGTTTCTTCAGTTGGATAATACATGGGCTTGTGAAGCAAGAGTATTCCCAGTTATTATCACTTCTAATGATTTTACAGGGAACTTATGATAGAAATTTTCATGCATTTGAGTACTGCAAGATTACAAGTCATGGACCCCAAAAGAGACACACTCTTGTCAGAGGCAATGCCAAGAGTCCCATTGATTTATACCTTCTTCTTGAACACTTTGGGATTTTTTTGTTTATCCAGGAAATAGCAAGCAAGAAGGAAAGTCATTGTATAATTGACATTTGACCTTGATTATATGGTAGGACATGCTAGACAATAAGTGCAGGGAAGAATTTGGAAAGTTAATGAACTTATGATATTCCATTGCTTAATTGAACATAAAATTGGAAAAGTGCAGTTAGTCCATCTTAAATAGGGCATGGTGACTAAGGGCTCAAGCACTTTGGGATGAGGTTCTGGGTCACATCACTGGGTAAGCCATCAAGACCAAAAGAGGTAGGAATTGATGGTGATAATGGTTACCAATTGTGGATGCAATACCAAATGCATTGACAAGGGCTGAGGGTCATCCTATTAACATCAATCTGTTAGATTGCCTATCAGGAATAATAGCTCAAAGGAATCTTGAAAGAGTTCTTACACACACACACACACACACACACACACACACACACATACACATACACACACAAACACACACACACACTCTATCTATCATCTACCTATCTATCTATCTATCTATCTATCTATCTATCTATCTATCATCTATCTATTATCTATAAAGCCAGTGTCCATGATGACCAGGATGACCAAACAACCAGTCACCATGAGGTACCTTGAGCACCTTTTGCTTCCTCCACCACAGCCCACAGTCTCTGATTGCAACAAGGTGGGCGGCGGGTAGGCAGGGTTGCAAGTGCGGCTGTGAGCATGGCAGGGCTGCAAGCCTGGTGGGTGGGTGGGCGGAACAGGCTACTGTGTGTGATTTTGCTCTGGGCTTCTAATATATATATATATATATATATATATATATATATATATATATATATAATACACACACAGACACATATATATACACTAATAAAAGAGAAAAATGGGCCGAAACTGGTTTGGCTCAGTGGATAGAGTGTCGGGCTGTGGACTGAAAGGTCCTAGGTTTGATTCCAGTCAAGGGCATGTACCTTGGTTGTAGGCACATCCTCAGTAGGGGTTGTGCAGGATGCAGCTAATCAATGTTTCTCTCTCATCAATGTTTCTAACTTTCTGTCCCTCTTCCTTCCTCTTTGTAAAAAAACCAATAAAACATATTTAAAAGAGAGATAGAGAGAGAAATGCTAATTGACCATACCTCCACTATGCCCACAGCCAATCAGGAGTGAAATGCAAATTAAGCCAACAAAGATGGAGGGTAATTTGCTTATGCAGAAGGTGCTGGCTGCACCTGACACCGCCTACTGGGTCAAGGCTATAATGGGGGGGGCAAGGTGAGAGAGGGTCCAGGGAGCCACTGGGGTCAGGCAGGCCTGGCAGGCAGTGCCTCATGCCACCCACATGGTCCAGGCAGCCATGGGGATCAGACAGGCTTGGGGGGTCTGTGCCTGGCACTACCTGTGGAATCTAGGCAGCCATCGGGGTCTGGTCAGGCTGAGAGGGCAGCAACTGATGCCACTTGTGGGATCCAGGAAGCCATCAGGGTTGGGCAGGCCTGGCTGGCAGCATCTGACATCGCCATCAGGGACCTGGGTAGGCTTGGGTGGCCAGGGTCTCTGGGATCACTGTCTGCCCCTGGGCCACCTGCAGACACCAGTGGAGCAGGCTGGGATTGAACATTTTAATGAAAATGGAATGCCTGTGACCCAGCCCACTGCACCCCATCTCTGGTGAGGAGAGGGCAGTGGGAAGTTAGCAGGCACCAGAGCTTGGAAGGGATTGGGAGCAACCTGCAGGCATGCTACTAGGAAGAGGTGCTGAACCATCATGAGTCAGAGGGCTGGCTGATGGAGGCACGCATAGGTGCTGATGAGGCATCACTCAACTGGTGCTGAGCTTGAAAAGCTCATCAACACCCTGATGGACTAAACTGCCTTTCTGAAGAAAGTCCATGAAGAGGAGATCACCGAGCTACAGGCACATATTGAGTACGCTCAGATCTCCATGCAGATGGACATGTTCTCAAAGTCTGACCTCTCTGCCTGCTCAAGAACATCCCACTCAGTACAAGAAGCTGGCTGCCAAGAACATGAAGGATGCAGAAGAATGGTACCAGAGCTGCTTCACCATGCTGACCCAAAGCACTGCCAAGAACATCTATGGGTATGTGTCGCCAAGGACCAGGTGTCTGGAAGCCACTGCCTACTTAAGGCCAAGACCCTGGAGATCAAAGCATGCTGGGGCATGAACTAAGCTCTGGGAAAGCAGCTATGAGAGCTGGAGGATAAGCAGAACTCTGATGTTAGTGCTATGCAGGACACAATAAACAAATCAGAAAATGAGTTGAGAACTACAAAGAGTGAAATGGCATGATATTTAAAAGAATACCAGGGACACCTCAATGTGGCTTTGGACGTTGACATTTCAGCTTACAGGAAACTCTTGGAAGATGAAGTGACCCAGCTCAGTTTCACCAGTGTGGGAAGCATAGCCAGTGGCTACTCCCAGAGTTCCCCAGATCTTTGGTTGATCTGCCTATGGTGGTTTAGAGTAGCCTCTACTTGATGTCTGCTTGCTCCTTCCCTTCTTAATACACCAGCCATGTCCAGGAGCAGATCAAAGTGGAGGAGACCATAGAAGCTGAAAAAGCCGAGGAAGCTAAAGATGAATGCCCCTCTAAAGGAGAAACTAAGGAAGGAGAAGGAAGAAGAGAAGGAGAAGGAAGTGGTTGACAAAGAGGAAGGAGAAGAAGAGGAAGAAGGTGCCCAGTAAGAATTTGAGGATACAAAGGAAGAAGAAAAAGGTGAAGGTGAAGGAGAAGATGCCCAAGAAGCTAAGGGTGAGAAGAAAGATGAAGAAGCTGGGGAGGAGCAAGCAACCAAGAAATGATTGAGCCCCCCATCCCTTAATTATTTCAGGGATAATTTTCCTGAAACCAGGTCAACCCCGTCATCAACCAAACAGTTGAGTTCCTGATACTATATGAATTAAGAACTCAATATATATGTATATATAACATTCTGAGGTGACTAAGGTTGGACATTAAATATTGTGCTATGACTTTTCCCCTTATGCAGAGTATCTGTTTGCTGGCAGAGTGGCTTCCTGGCATGCTGCCAGCCTGTACATGGTCCATGCTTATGAGTTCAGGATCTATGACAATGTGAATAATTCAGATGTTTACAATAAAAACACATAAATACATGAATTCACTGATGTTAATATTAAACTTCATGGAAAAAATAGTCCTTTGACTCTTTGGTGGTTAGAAATTAAAGAACTCAAATAATGTGCAATAAACAGTAAATAAAGTTACACTGAATAGCAAAAAAACAAAAGAAAACACACACACACACACACACAAAAAAAAACATTAGGGGCCAGGAAACATTCAAAGAACTGGGGAACAATTCCCAAATCAGGAAGGGAAGTCACAGGGTTTATATTATAGCTATGATTACAGTATTTCCTACTACTTACAACATATACATTATAATTAGATGCCATCCTATCACATGATGTATGTACTCTCATGGAGTAATACTGGTACATATGTTATAGTTATGGCAGTATGTCATATTCTAACTATATTAATAAAAGGGTAATATGCTAATTAGACCATGAGACCTTCCAGAAGTTTTTTGGGACAAAGCCATGGTGGCGGGGCTGAGGCAGAGGCTATTAGGGGTGATCAGACAAGGAGGGGAAGGCAGTTGGGGGTGATCAGGCCAAAAGAGGAGGGCAGTTGGGGGTAATTAGGCTGGCAGGGGGGACCAGTTGAAGGTGATTAAGTCAGCATGGGGGTGCAGTTGGGAGCAATCAGACCAACAGGAAGAGTGGTTAAGGGTGATCAAGCAGGCAGGCAGGTGAGCAGTTAGGAGTCAGCAGTCTGGGATTGTAAGGGGGTTGTCCAACTGCCTGTTTAGGCCTGATCCCACAGGGGTCTCAGATTGTAGAGGATACAGGCTGGGCTGATAAACACTGCATCCCCCATGCATGAATTTTGTACACCAGGCCACTTTTATTAGATAAAATAGTAATCAAATTGACTGTACCTCCAATCAAGCCATGCCCACCAGCCACACCCACCATGGAATCAGGAGCAAATAAATGCCAACCAAGATGGCTGCAGCCACTGAGAGCAGGAAGGAAGCTTGGGTTTCCCTGGCAATGGAGGAAGCCAAACTTTCCATCTGCCCTTGCTGGCCTAGGCCTCTACTCATTGCTACAAAGTTTCGATTATAGAAGATATATCCTAACAGAAATGGCAGCAGCCATGGAGCTGGAGAGAACAGAGGCTAGGGTTGCCCAGGTGATGGAGGAAGCCAAGCTTCTGCAGCCCTAACATCTAGGCCTCCATTCTAGGCTACAAAATTTCAATTATAGAATTTAAATAAATACCAACAGCAATGGCTGTTGCCACAGAGCAAACAGAAGGATTGACTCTTCTCCAGGCTACAAAGTTTGAATTGTAGAACTTGAATTAATCCCAGATCTGAGGGCCTCTGCTTGAGTTGCTGAGGGATGTGACCTCACCTAGGTCACCTCATGCCCCAAGAAAACCCCCACCCTGATCTGGAACACTCTTTAGGGCAAACCAGCTGGTTCCCACCCATGCGCCAGGCCTCTATCCTATCTAATCCTATATAATAAAAGCCTATGTGATCTAGATGCCCTCACGCTGTAACAACCCATCACCAGAAGGCTGCATGCATAGCAGGCTCATGCGGGTGAGTGGGCTGCATGTGAGGCTCCCGGGGGGGTGATTGTTAGAAGGATGTCTCACTGCCTGTTTAGGCCTGATCTTATGGGCAGTTGGACAACCCTTGAGGGGGTACCAGATTGGAGAGGTTGCAGGCTGGGCTGAGGGACATCCCCCGCCCCCAGTGCATGAAATTTGTGCACGGGAAGGGGGTTGCCTCAGCTTGGCCTACACTCTCTCCAATCTGGGACCTCTGGCTCCTAACCAATCACCTGCCTTTGAGCCTGATCCCCCTAACTGCTCTCCCTTGACTGCCTATTTTCTCTAACCGCTCTCCCCCGCTGGCCTGGTCCCCATAACTGCTCTCCCCTGCTTGCCTAATTGCCTCTAACCTTCTCTGCCTTGGCCCCACCAACATGGCTTTGTTGGGAAGGATGTCCGAAAAGATATATGGAAGGTCATCCAGAAGATGTTTAGTCTAATTAGCATATTACCCTTTTATTAGTATAGATGCCACCTTGTCCTAAAAATGCAAGTTGTTCCCAGTTTTTCCTATCATGGAAGGGGAGCCCGCAGTAGCACCCTGGGTTCTGACTAGAGTTTATGCACTTGTACTTTATCTCAGCAGATGTGATTCCTAGAAGAAGACTCTTGGATATAACTTGAACATTTCTAGTGAATTTGCCAAATCATCCTCCAAAAATATTGAATCTCTTTAAACTCCCACCAGCAACCATGTCTGTGCCCGCCATCCCACTTTGATGCCAATATCATTGATTTCTCTTTAGAAGCATCCTTCCCATCAACTAGGACTTCTTGGTACTTGAGCCAACCTCATTGTTCAGCTGGGGACTTGATTTTCCGAGATAGAATTATGGAGGAGGAAAAATAGTTTTCCTCTACCTTTCTGAGTTCTTAGTGGAGGCCCTTGTAATGAAAGACACATCACCAAGAGAAAAACAAAAGTTCATTGACATGTGTACCTTGTGTATATGTGGGAGATCCCAGGGAAAAATGAGTATCTCCTCAAAGTGGCTTAAAATGCAGTTTTAAATATCTTCTTCATAGGAAAAGGGGATGGGAGATATAGGCCTTTTAGAGGAGAGTAAGTGATATTTAGGAAAGATGAATGGGGTGGGGGAAATAGTTTGTAACAAAGTTTGGGTTTGATGTCAACTTCTACTCTCCTATCCTTTGACAGGAGTCAGTCTTTTCTGCCTGATGACACTTCTCTCTTCAAGGGGACCTATGACATTTAAGCTCCTTTAGGGGGGTCTGATTTTAGGGAGATCAGGAGACTTCAGTGAAATCCTCCACATGCATTTGCTGTTTTTCAAGCATCTACAGCTCAAAATCATCAATATAACAACACAGCATATGTTGGGGTGGCATATTCTCTGACATTCAGAATAAACCTAACAAAAGCTTGTTTCCTCTATTAGATGATTTGCCACAGTAGCATTATTCCCTGGAGTGGTATTCTGATCAGACCTTTCTGGGAGTGATCATACCATTACCGTGTGTTTGTAGAAAGGTGTTGGCCACAGCACTAAATAATCCAAGGGCAGTTTTCTCATCTTGTGGAAAGGGAGATAAAGTTATGATAGTCTATCTCTCTTTCCACGGATTTCTTGTGGGTTTTTGTCTCTGCTGCCCCAACCCATGCCCTTAGCAATCCAGTTCTTCAGGTTTTGTCTTCAATCCACATCCCCCTCACCACCCCCAGTCCCAGGTTGACATGGCCAGGCTTCAGGTGGCAGGGGCTGAATCCCCTGCAGGATCTGGGGCTGCTATCTGGACCCCCGCTGCCCCAGCAGCTTACCATGGCTGGGCTTCGGGCAGCAGGCCGGCCCACCATCTTGGTTGGGTTAATTTGCATACTCACCCCTATTGGCTAGTAGTGTAGCGAAGGTATAGTCAATTTGCATGTTTCTCCTTTATTAGATAGGATTAGAGGCCCTATTCAGGAAATTTATGCAAGAGGCTTATCCCTTGCAGCCCCGGCTTATATCTGTAAGGTCATCTGGAAGGTGGTCCAGATAGTTATTCTGCTGCTATTCAGTCTAATTAGCATATTAGCTCTTTATTATATATATGGAGAAGTGTATCCAACTACCACAAGTGGTGGAAGGAAGTAGATGTGCCATCTAAGATCCAACTTCAAGAGAGGTCTATTGGCCTAGCTCTGAGGAATGAGTTTAGCAGATTTCCCCCAACTATCAATTTCTTTGGAGTCTGCCCACCTGCAGAGAATAGCATTAGATAAAGTCATACTCTCTCAGGGGAGCCTGCTTCCATTGACTAATTAAGGAAGGAGTATAAAGACTCTGTAAAACTGATGGCTGGCACTCTTTCAATACCTCCTTTCCCAAGCTGGCCAAAGTTTTGGTCAACCTGCATTACAATTAGATTTGCTCTTCTTCATTCTGCCTCTTCTCTCTTCTTTACAGAAATATTGAGGCCTAATTAATACTGGCACCCTCAAACTCCTCATCAGTGTTGGCTTTCAGAGAACCTACTGGCCATTTCCTTTAAATGCATTAGCAAGTATAATGGGAAAAACTGTGCTATAATCAGTTTTGTGTGGAAGGAGCAAATGCAAATTGAATAAATCACCAACTTTCCTGTAAAATATTGTTTTAAAAAGCCCTTTGTAAAGTGGTTTTGACTATTACACATTTGTTCTAATTAAATGATCTGAAAAGAATCTTGAATGCCTGATAATAAAGCATGATTATAATTAGATATCTAGTTCTCTTTGTGCCTATTTCAACCTTTTATATTCCACTCTCCCATCTTAATTCTCCCCACACTAGACCTGCTATGCCTCTGTGTCTTTGACACATGTTTAATGATTACAACTTCAACTTTTTGAGCTGAATAATGAAGATTTGTCAAATAACTGATCCTGCTAACATATGTTTTATCTCTATGAGGAATACTGTTCACTATCTATACATTCCAATTTGATATAATTCTGTAAATTAAATCAGATGTGAATTATGTGTTTTAAAATGGAGAGTTATTATTTATATCTGGAATTTTGGTTAACTAAGCAATCAATTTATATCTAGTACTTTAATAGCTATAATAGTTGCCATGGCTTTTGTTTGATTATCTTTAAATTACTGTCTTTTTCATCAAGTCAACATTTCTAATAGATTCTATTAATACATAGATTCATAGAAATGGAGTTCTAAGTTATTTACTTCATAATATAAAGCAATTAATTGATATGTCACTTTGTTCCCAGAACTGTGCATTTTTCAATATATTAAACTACCAGATGTCAGAGGAATAGTGGTGTGAGAGCCCCTTGGCCTTTCCTCCTGAAATTTCCAACAAAGATATCCTTTTTCAACATAGATGCATGGTTGAGAGACCCTCACATTGCAACATTCAAAGTTGGGCAACCAGAATAAACGGGGAGTCCAGATGGGAGGAAACCGCAGATGGCCTGCAGATGCAGCCCTGCAGCATGGACCTTGCAGCCAGGCAAGAGAGGGAAGAAGCTGGTGGTAACAGGCACTTCCTTTGGCTGGGAGGATCAGAGAGCCAAGGGAGCAGCCCAGCAGGGCCCGAAGCAAGGGGGCAGCCAGTGTCTGAGTCAGCAGATGCTCTGACAGAGCACAAGTAACAGGGAGGACATTGGATAGTGCAGTGAGCACTCAGTTTTGGAGCCTGGCATAGAAGTTCAAGTCCTGCTATTTCTAACTTGGTCATAGGCACCTAATTTAAAAACCATGAAGGTCATCCTTGTTTACTTTGAAATGAAGGAAATAACATCTGACCAACTTAGTACATGAAGAAATTGTTGTAATTCTAATTAATGGATCATTTAAAAAATTTAAAGCTATATAAATTGCAACTCTTACAAAAATTGTATTATCTATATTATATCTTAAATGATGATTATTTTAAATTAAGAATAAGAAATAAGTAACTTCCAACAGAGTTAATAAGTAGAATGATTCATTTTAATCATATCTATCTATTCATGTATTTGTTAAAATCATAAAACAAACACATATTTATTCTCTACCTTCTATATGGGGTTTTTGTACTCACCGAGAATTCAGTCATAATTGTGATGAAAGAGCACTCCTTCTCTCTCTCTAGCAAGAAGAGTTATGGAGAAAATTAAAATAGTGTTATTGTAGACATTGATTTCTAATTTCTATTTTGTTGTTATTATGGAAGATCTACATTAGGCACTGACATTTAAATTGAACTTTTAAGGAAGAAACAACTTCAGTAAAATCACTGAAAAGAGCTTTTATAGCAGAGGAAATGGTATTGAGGTTGGAATAGGCTTGAGTATTTTCAAAAATGAAAAGTGTCTAGGATTTCTGTGCCTGGACTAGAGTGAATGAAGGTGTAAAAATAAAATAAAATGGAGACCAGATGGAAAATCCCTAAATCAGACAAAATCCCATAAACAACATTGAATCTACATTATTTCTAAATGTAAACAAAACTTAACCTGAGTTCTTACTTGACAGTACCTCTGATCATCACAGATGAAACTCCAGTCTTAACTCCCAATACCTCAGAGCATGACTGCATTTGAAGATAGAGTACATAAAAAGCTAATTAAGTTGAAATGAGCTCATTAGGGTAGACTATAATATAACATAACTGGCATCCTTAAAAAGGAGAGAAAATTAAGACACAGACACATTTAAAAAGAAATTACCATGTGAACCTGAAAATGGCCACCCACAAGCCAAGGGAAGGGGCCTATGAAGAAACCAATTCTACTGACATCTAAATCTCATATATCTAGCCTCCAGAACTTGGAGAATATTGATGTACATTGTTTCAGCCATTGAGTGTACTATAGAAGTCATAGAAATTAATACACTGGCTAAGGGTTTTTTCTTTTATTCTAAGTGTGAGAGTCAATCATGGAAGAACTTTCAGCAAGAGCATACCAATTTTTCTCATTTATGTTATTTTATTCTGGTTACTGTACAATTCATTTCTCTAAGATGGTAGAGGAGAGAGTAGAGAGACCTTAGAGAAAATGTTTGGTAGAATAGCAGGATATATACATGTGTGGTTTTTTGTGTGAAATAATACATGTACATACATTTTAGATGCATATATAAATGCATTGTTTCATGGAATGTGTTTACTTTGGCAGATTTGTTATCGGTCACACTTCATAAAACTTAAAATGTTACTTTTATTAAAGGTCTGTCATCAATATTTTATTTCATAGATAAATCTGGATACTTAGCTAGCTGACCATGTTATATTGCTGTCCTACTAGCGACAAATCAATCTTTTTAACTTTTGCTTTGTTTTTGGTAAACATGTTTGCTCTACCTCAAAGATAGAGAAAAGAGCATGTGTTATTTTAAAAAATCAAGTTTTTAACCACAAAAGGAGACTAACCTGTTAGAAAGCTGCTTTTTGTGTGTTAGTTACATTTATTAGGGTGACATTGGTTAACATGAACATATAGGTTTCAGTTGTAAGTTTCTATTCTATGTTACAAGATCTATATATTGCACTGTGTGGCTACCACCCATAGTCAAATCTTCTCTTGTCATTACAGTGGGGCCATCTTCTCTCTGGCAATGACCTACTGCTGTTTGTGTTCATAAGTTTCAGTTTCATGTCCCACATATGAGTGAAATCATATGGTTCTTAGCTTTATCTGACTGATTTATTTCACTTAGCATAATGTTCTCAAGGTCCATCCATGTTGTAAGTGGCACTATGTCATCCTTTCTTATGGCTGAGTAGTATTCCTTGTGAAGATATGCCATTTCTTCTTTATCCGGTTTTCTATTATATGACACTTTGGTTGTTTCCATCTTGGCCTTCATGAATAATAAAGCAATTAATTTAGCAGTGTATATATCTTTGAGAATACGCTTTGAATTTTTCAGGTATATATCCAGGAGAGGGATATTTGGGTCATATGCTAGCTCTATTCTTAATTTTTTGAGGAATCACCAGACTGCTTTCCAAAGTGGTTATACCAGTCTACATTCCCACAGGCAATGGATGAGGGTTCTATTTTTCCCACAACCTCTTCAACACTTATTATTGCTCATCTTATTGACAGTGGATACTTTCACAGGTGTGAAGTGTTACCTCATTGCAGTTTTGATTTGCATTTTCCTAATTGCTAGTGAGGTTAGACATCTTTTCCTTTATCCATTGGCTGTTTGTATGTCTTTTTGGGAGAGATGCATTTTCAGGTCATCTGCCCCCTTTTCGATTGGGTTTTATGTTTGTTTGGTATAGTTTTATGATTTGTGTATATATTTTGAAAATTAAACCTTTCTCAGGTCTATTATTTGTGAATATCATCTCCCATCTGGTTGGCTGTCTCTTTATTTTGTTGTCAGTTTCTTTTGTTGTACAGAAAGTTTTTAATTTTATATAGTGTCATTTATTTATTTTTGCCTTTACTTCCCTTGCCTTTTGGGTCACATTCATAAAATATTCTCTACTACGAAGGTCTGTAAGTTGTATACCTATATTTTCTTCTATGTCACATTGTTTCAGGTCTTATATTTAGGTATTTGACCCATTTTGAATTAATTTTTGGACATGGGGATAAACTAATCCAATTTCATTTGTTTGCATGTGGCTTTCTAATTTTGCCAGCATTATTAATTGAAGAGACTGTCTTTACTCCATTGTGTGTTATGGTTTCTATGTCCAAATTTAGCTATCCATATACCTGTGGTTTTATAGCACATTACTCTTTTATTAAATAGGATAGAGGTCTGGTGCATGGGTGGGGGCAAGCTGGTTTGCCCTGAAGGGTGTCCCAGATCAGGGTGGGGGTTCCCTTGGGCATGGGGTGGCCTGGGCTAGAGGCCTCTGGTGGTTTGCAGGTCAGTCACACTCCTCCAGCAGCCCAAGTGGAGACTCTGGGATTAATTTATATTCTACAATTGAAACTTTGTAGCCTGGAGTGGAGCCAAGACTCCTGCTTGCTCCATGGCCACAGCCATTTCTGTTGGGATTTATTTATCTCCTGTAATTGAAACTTTGTAGCCATAAGCAGTGGCCAAGGTGGGCCGGGGCTATAGAAGCTTGGCTTCCTCCATCGCCAGGGGCAACCCTAGCCTACTGCTCTCTCCAGCTCAGTGGCTGCTGCTATTTATCTTCTGTAATTGAAACTTTGTAGCCTTGAGTGAAAGCTGGGCCTGCCAGGGGGGTGGAATGCTTGGCATCCTCCATCTTCGGGGAAATCCAAACCTTCCTCCTGCGTTTTCGGTGGCTGCAGCCATCTTGTTTAAGGTTAATTTGCATACTCACTCCTGATTGGCTGGTGGGCTTGGCTTGTGGGTGTGGCTAGTGGGTATAGTGCAGTGGTGGTTAATTTGCATATTATATTTTTATTTGATAGGACTAGAGGCCTGGTGCATGACATTCATGCATTGGGGGGGGAGGCCCTCAGCCAGGCCTGTGCCCTTTCACAGTTCAGGAGCCCTCCGTGGATGTCCAACTGACAGCTTAGGCTTAGTCCCCATGGAGAGCAGGCCTAAGTCAGCCATTGGACATTCTTAGTACTGCCCTGTTGGTCAGTGCACATCATAGCAACCTGGTCATTCTACCATTTGGTGTATTTGCATTTTACCCTTTTATTATATAGGATTTTAATTATAAATGAGTGTTGTATCTTATCAGATGCTTTTTTCTGCATTTATTTATAAGATCATATGATTTTTATTCTTTATTTTGTTAAAGTGGTGTATTACATTGATGGATTTGAATATATTAAACCATCCTTTCGCCCCTGAAATGAACCCTGCTTCATTGTGATATATTATTTTTTTGATGTACTGTTGTATTTGATTTGCTAGTATTTTATTTAGGATTTTTGGACCTGTGTTCATCAGGGATATTGGTTTGTAGTTTTCTTTTTTGGTGTTATCATTTCCAAGTTTAATATCAGGCTTATATTAGCCTCATAGAATATGTTAGGAATTATTGCCTCTTTTTCAATTTTTTGGAGAAGTTTGAGAAAGACAGTTTTAAAATCTTCTTTGAACACTTGGTAGAATTCACTGGTGAAGTCATCTGATTCTGGATTTTAATTTTTTGGAAGGTTTTTGATGGTTGTTTCATTTTCCTCACTACTGACAGGTCTATTTAGATTTTCCAATTCTTCATGATTTAGTCCAAGAAGGTTATATAATTATAGGAACTTATTCATTTCTTCTAGGTTATTTAATTTGGTGGCATATAGTCTTTCATAATATTGTAGTAAGACCTTTTGTATATCTATGACATCTGTGGTGACTTCTCCTTTCTTATTTTTGATTTTGTTTATATGGGTCTTTTCACTTTTTTTTCTTAGTGAGTCTAGCCAGGGGTTTGTCAATTTTATTAAACTTTTCAGAGAACCAGCTCTTTGTTTTATTGATTTTTATAGAGTCTTTTTGTTCTCGATTTCATTCAATTCTGCTCTACCGTTTATATATATATATATATATGTGTGTGTGTGTGTGTGTGTATATATTGATTTCAGAGAGGCAAGGAGAGGGAAAGAGATATAAACATCAATGGTTAGAAAGAATCATTGATTGGCTGCTGCCTGGATGCTTCCAACTGGGGATCGAGCTGGCGATCCAGGTATAAGTCCTTGACTGGAATCAAACCTGGGACCCTTCAGTCTTCAGGCTTACACTCTATCCACTGAGCCAAAACATTTAGGGATCTGCTCTACTTTTTTTATTATTTCCTCTTTTCTTCTGACTTTGAGTTGCTTTTATTCTTCTCTTTCTAGTTCTTTAAGATGTGATGTTAGGTTGTTTACTTGGGATTTCTCTTGTTTCTTGTGGTAGGCCTGCAGTGAAGTAACTTTTTCTCTTATTACTGCTTTTACTGCATCCCAAAAGTTTTGATATTTTGTATTTTCATTCTCATTTGTCTCTATATATCTTTTGATTTCATCTTTTATTTATTTTTTGACCCAGTCATTTTTTAGTAGTATATTGCTTAGTCTCCACTTATTTGTGGGTTTCTTTACTTCCTTTGTGCAGTTGATTTCTAATTTCAAGGTATCATGGTTGGATAATATGCTTAGTATAATTTCAATCTTCTAGAATTTTTTGATGCTAGTTTTGTGACCTAGCATATGGTCTATCCTTGAGAATGTTCCACGTGCACTGGAGAAGAATGTATAATCTGATGTTCTGTGATGAAAGGTTCTGTAAATGACAATTATGTCCACTTGGTCTAGTATTCCATTCAAGGATGATATTACTTTATTGATTTTCTGTTTGGTTGATCTGTCTAGAGCTGCCAATGGGGTATTAAGGCCACCAACTATGATTGTGTTTTGATCCGTTTCTCCATTTAGTTCTGTGAGTAGTTGTTTTATACATTAGGGAACTCCCTAGTTGGATGTATATGTATTAAGAAGTGTTATGTTTTCCTGATGTAGTCTCCCCTTTATCATTATAAAGTTTCCATCTTTGTCACTTGTTATCTTGAAATCTATGTTGTCAGATACAAGCATGGCTATTTCTCCTTTTCTGTGGCTATTACTAGCTACTCTGTGCCTCTCTTTATCGGTGAATTCAGACAATTTATATTTAAGGTAATTATTAAAGTGTGAGGATTTCCTGTAGCCATTTTATCTTTTGTTTTCTGCTATCTCTGTGACTCCATTGGTTCTTTTCCTTTGTGTTTCTGTCTGTTTTTGTTTGATGATGTTCCATACTTCTTTTCTCTTTTCCAGAGAATACTTTTAAGTCAGTGAAAGTAATTTATATTATAATTATGGATATTTGTTGTTATATATTTGTGCGAAATCCTTAGAATGTACAAAGTACCAATAGTGAATCCTAAGGTAAACTATGAACTTTGGTGATTATAATTTATCAATGTATGTTTATCTGAATGTACCATTCTGCATGCCCAGAGTGGCTCAGTTGGTTGAGCATTCTCCTGTGCTCCAAAAGGTTGCAGATTCAATTCTCAGTCAAGGCATATACTTGGGTTTCAGGTTTGATTCCTGGTTTGGTTATTTATGGAAGGCAAGGGGTTGATGCTTCTCTATCACATTGATCTCTCTCTCTCTCTCTCTAGCATGTTCTAGGCAAGGATTAAAGAAATTAAAAAAAGGAAAACAAATAAAATGTACTTTTTTAGTGATTACTGTTGATAATGGGGGAGGTTATTCATGTGCATTGGCAGTGAATATTTTTGAAATTTTTGTATTTTTCTCTTGATTTTGTTGTAACCTAAATTGGCTGAAAAAATAGTTTTTTGGGAAAAACTAAAAAAATAGAATAAAGTTGTCTCACTTAACTTCATAGTAGGGGCCAAGTTGTTATATAAGGTATCTAACTATACCTTAAATATGTGCACAAGCACTGGGTCACAAGAGACAATTACTTTTAAGCAATGTGAGTTTTGATAATAATGAAGTTACTTTACAAATTTACAGTGTTTATTAATAACCCTCCTTGTCAAAGTTTGGCTACAGTATTATAAAATTAAAAATAAATTGTAAATTTACACAGAGACATGAAGGTCCAGTCAAAGTAATTCTCAAGGAGGAATATATATGTTTCTTAATTAGGCTAGTGATAAACTTTATAAGAAACAAAATGATTAGCATATAACTGTAAGAGCAATTTTCTGATAGGAAAGCTGCTGTCACCGGGACAAAGCACTATATTCCAAAATGATTTAATATATCATGCATAATTGAAAGCAATGCTGAATTCTGCAACTTGTGGATTTTTAAAAAAATGAGTAGCAGTGAGTGGTCAGTTAGCTATGACTCTATTTCAGTACAACAGATTGACAATGCACTTTAAACAGATGTTGTTGCTGATTTCAGAGAGAGGAATGGAGAGGGAGAGAAAGATAGAAACATAAATGATAAGAGAGAATCAATGATCAGCTGCATCCCACATGCCCCCTACTAGGTAGATATTGAGTCCACAACCCAAGTATGTGCCCTGACCTGGAATGGAGCCCTGATCTTCTGATTCATGGACCAATGCTCAACACTGACCCACACTGCTTCCTTTATAAAAGGAAAGCATAACCAGATTACTTGGGGCTCCTTACAAATAAATAAAATAAATACAACTCCCTAAACAGTGAAATTAAAGAAAGGGGGAGTTCATAAATCTGTATCTGCCATGTTTTTCAAAATGTAATAGATAAGATGTGGTAACTGGATATAACTTTTACTGAATTTAATGCAATTGTTTTCTATTAAGTATAATTCAATAGGATGGTTGTAGTTTTAGTGAAATGATGAAAGAAGTGAACAAAAAAGAGAAAGCTTATCATCCAAAGGACATATTTTTTAAAAAGGCAAGTAACAGATAATAAAAACCAAGACACTCAGTTACTTGAGTCTGTAGGTTCAATAGTTGCCCATAAACAGATTTGCCCTGTTCATCTAAAATGAGGTAGTTTAGCATTAAAGGATAAAGCTAATGAGCAAATAAAATTTATATGATAGACTGTACCTAATTGAATGTACCACCAGCTGTCGATTTACAGTTCATTTGGAATGTAATTATGGTTACACTGTTGCTTTCATTATGTTTATAGTTGTCTTTAAATGTACTATAAGATTTCTCTGTTCATAAAACTTTGTATTATAAACTCATAAAGAATAATTAATAAATATTATATATTTGTTTTTACATATTAAATATTTTAAATTGAGTCAATTGTTTATGAATTTGTTTTCAAATTTTTATCTAGCATCTATAAATGAGTTAATAGATAAAAATGTTAAAAAGTATGACATTTCTATCTGTTAATGTCAAATTTTACAACCTACAAAGTACTAATGTGGTTCTGTATTACTAGTTAGAACATTTTATTGCATATTTATTATTACTTAACTATATAGCTATGTATTGTTGCATAATTTAGTTGATAATTTTCATTATTTTGTATCTACAAGTTATCACATCAGAGAATTTAATCAAAAACTTTTGATGAAAATATGTTCAAAATTTATCTCCAAAATTGTTATCACTATGTTTCTTTAATATTTTTAAAAGGTTACTTTTTTAATAAATAGTAAATTTATATATATATATATATATATATAAATGGTTTGTACTGTTACTGTAAGTAGCCGTTTCACAGTACAACATCAATCTAATATCCTAATTTTCTTTTGTCTGAAATTTTACCAAAATCCTTACTTTTGTTTGCTGGAATTTATTACATATACTAGTGACCCAGTTCACTAGTAGACTGAGGGGGGGGGGCGTTCCCTTAGTCCAGCCTGCACCCTCTCCAATCAGGGACCTCTTCGGGGATGTCTGACTGTTGGTAGCCAGAGATGTCTGTCAGCAGTTAGACATCCTTCTCACAATCTAGAACCACTGACTCCTAACTGCTCACTGGCCTGCCTGCCTGATTGTCCCTAACTGCCTCTGCCTGCCTGCCTGATCACCCCTAACCACCTCTGCCTGTCTGATCATCCCTAACCATCTCTACCTGCCTGCTTCATCACCCCTAACTGCTCCCCTACCAGCCTGATCACCCCTAAGTGCTCCTCTATGACCTTATTGGCCCTAACAGCCTCTGACTTGCCCCATACCTGGGACTCTGGCAAGCTATAGGCAACCAGGACCTGGGCCAGCTTCACTCAGGCTGGCCACAGCCACAGGCACCCAGGACTATAGGGCATGTGGCTTGTCCCTCTCCTGGGCCTCAGGCACAGGTGCAGCTGCTGGTGCCCAGGACTTCAAGGCAGGAAGCTTGTCCCCCTCCTGGGCCAGAGAGACAGGCACAGCTATTGGCATCTGGGACTGTGGAGTGGGTGGCTTATTACTATCCCACTCTGTTACCTGTCTGATTCCAATTCCACTCTCCCCAGTGTTGAGTGTCTGAGCTGATATGGCATGATGGCATGAAGGTGTGATGACTACTTGCATATTAGCTCTTCATTATATAGGATTTTAACTTGTCACATTTTAACAGTCTATCTTCAAGTGGGTATTTTACCACTTTACATCTTGTATAGAAACTTTACTGTAACAAAATTTCATTTTTCCTAGGCAATCTTTGTGCTATTATTGTCATGTATTTTACTTACACAGATGTTATAAAACTGATGTTTCATTATTTGTTTAAATAGTCAATTATCTTTAAATATATTTAAATAATAAGAAACTTCTATTATATTTTTTCCTACGCATATACTGTCTTTCATGTTTTCCATTTATTGGTATAGATCATTATTTGTATCTGGCAAAATTTTATTTCTGCTTGCGGGACTTTTTTTTTTTTAACATTTCTTACACTATAAAACTGCTGGTGATTAAAAAAAATCAATCTTTTATACATAAAAATATTTTTAACTATTTCTAAAATAGTTTAAAATAGTTAAAATATATTTTGACTCTTTTAAACTATTTTAAAAATATTTTCACTCAGTCTAGAATTATAAATTGAGAGGATTTTCCCCCTTGTGAGTACTTTAATGGTGTTACTCTACTTTTCTCCCTTACACTGTTTCTGATGAGAAATCCTTTGTAATCTTTATGTTTATCCCTGTGTATAGTGTGTCTCTTTTCTTCTGACTACAGCCCGGCCTGGCACCTGGCCATCACATTGACCTGCGATTGGGGCCCTGCCATTGCTGGCTGGCCCAGCCCATAGCCTGCCCGGCCTAATCCAGGGCTGGGAAAGGCATCTCTGCCAGAGGTCTTTCCCGGACCTGGGCACCCGGCCATCACCCTGCGATTGGCTTGTGGGCATGGCTTGTGGGCGTGGCTTATTTGGTGTAGCAAAGGTATAGTCAATTTGCATATTACTCTTTTGTTAGATAGAATGTGCACCCTATATGTTACATATGATATAAAGTTATCAAGCCTACTCTGAAACTATACAGAAAATGTCCTCATTTATCCCTCAGTGAGTAAGTCCTTGAATGAATTTTCAGGTTAATTCCCTTGAGCTTAATTTTCTGGCTCATTATTGCTGGTTTCAGTCAATCATTTCAACATTGGTTCACCAGCACTCTATACCATGATCCTCTGACCATGAATATGTTTATTACCTTCCAGCTAATAAATATACATGAGCTTTTAAAATAGCAGTTTGTGCTTCCTCCAACATTTCTCTATTATTTTCTTTCAACTATTTCCTTTTTTTTCTTGCATTTCTGGAATTTAAACATTTGAAATCTGAGTCAACAGCAATGTTTTGTAAAATTGGAAACCTCAGGTTACTGTTTTTAAAATCAATTAAGTGTTCTATATAACAGTTTTTCAGGTTTTCTATATTAAATGTCACTAACCAATACCAGCTTAGTACTTTTTTAACTACTAAGTTTTTTAAATACCAGCTCTGTAGCTTAGTAGTTTTTTAAAATAATATGTAAGATTATTTAATCCCAAACATATCTACCAATTTTTATATTAACTTAGAAATACCTGTATATACTAAAGGGGGGGAAATGACCATTTCAATTTAGTAAATACAAAATTTATCTCTGATTTGTCCTAAGTGTTCAAAGTACATCCAAGAGTCTTCTATGAATCACATCTGCTGAGATCAAGCACAAGCGCATAAGCCCTGGTCAGAATGCAGGCTCCCCTTCCATGATAGAAAAACCTGGGAACAACCTGCATTTTTAGGACAAGGTGGCATCTATACTAATAAAAGAGTAATATGCTAATTAGAGTGAACATCTTCCAGACGACCTTCCAGATGTTCTTCTGGACATCCTTCCCAACAAAGCCATGTTATCAGGGCCAAGGCAGAGAAGGTTAGAGGCAATCAAGCAGGCAGGGGAGAGCAATTAGGGTAAATAGGCTTTCAGGGGAGAGCAGATAGGGGGATGAGGCTGGCAGGCAGGTGAGTGGTTAGGAGCCAGAGGTCCCACATTAGAGAGAGTGTAAGCCAAGCTGAGGACACCCCCTTCTCGTGCGTAAATTTCATGCACAAGGCCTCTTGTCCTATCTAATAAAAGACAAATATGCAAATTGACCATACCTCCTATCAAGCCATGCCCACAGCCACACCCCCATCCAATCAGAAGCAAATTATGCAAAGAAACCCCAACCAAAATGCCTGCAGCCACTGAGAGCAGAAGGGAGGCTTGGGTTTCCCTGGCAATGAAGAGTTGAAATTCACTTTTTTCCAAATGGCTATCTAATTGCATCTTGTATTTTTTTTTTTTGCATCTTGTATTTTAAAAGTCTGTTTTTGCCCTACCGACATGGCACAGTGCTTGAATGTCCACCTGTGAAGCAGAAGGTCATGGTTTGATTCCAGCTTAAGGCATATGCCCATGTTATGGGCTTGATCCCTAGGGTGGAGCATGCAGGAAGCAGCTTATCAACAATTCTTTCTCAACATTGATGTTTCTATCTTTCTCTTCCTCTCTGTAATAAATACAAATATATATTTAAAGTTCTGTGTTTAGCAAAAACATATTTATTACTGTAAAATTATTTTGTTGAACACATAATTTCTGTTACTTCTAGTAATGCTTGTTTTCTTAAATTTCCTAACCTGATTTTAAGTTTCAAAATTTCTGTATCCTTGTGTAATACATTTATCTTGTATAGATATTACATAGTAAGTATGTGTGTTTTTATCTCTTTCACAATCTTTCCATTTAATAGGATTAAATTTACAGAAAATGAAATTACTTATAAAATTAGATTTGTTTTCTGCTATTTTCCTCCCATTCTGTCATTAGTTTTTTTCTTTTTCCCTAGTTTTATGTGTTTATTTGTATTAACCACAACTTTTTCTAATAATTTTAAATAATTCACAATTATATTTTAGCTGTTTATTATTTTAATAAGATAGTGTTTACTCTTAATATAATTCAGCCTCATGTAAAATGTGAACATTTTGCAAGAGTGTGGTTTCATTCACACAATTCTGTTTTTTGTGGAATTATTACCATATGTTATATCTCTATACATTATAAATCATTCAATAGTGTTACATTTTTGTTTTTTAAGAGTTCTATGTTCTTTAAAATTTTACAAAAAGAAAACTGAGCTGTCATATATACTTTTAATTTAATTTTTATTTTTGCTATTCATTACTTCCTAAAGACTTCAATTTCCATCTTTTGTTATTTCTCTTCAGCTACAAACATGATGTAGTATGTTTTTGTATTGGAAATCTGCTGGCAACAAATTATTTTAGTTTTTATTTAACTAAAATTTTATTTAGTTTGCCTTCATTTTTGAAGGGTGAATCAAGTGTATATTAAATTATGAGTTTATAAATTGCCATGTTAAAGCTTCGAATAATTTCATCATAAGACAAAAAAGAAGAATCTTTCCAGTAATTGTTTCTAGTATAATTTACTAAGGCAAATGCCCTTAAAATATATGAAAGAATTTATTTTTTCTTTCTTCTCCTCATCCTTCTATCTTCCTTTGTACCCATTCTAATCATGATTTAATCTCCATTAATTCATTTTATAAGCTCTATTCTTAGATATTAATTATGTTCACATTACAAAACTCCTCATCTTTCTTGACCTATCAGTAAAATTTTGAAACTATTGTGTGTTTTTTTTGTTTGTTTGTTTTTTACAAATTCTATCTTCATATAGCTTCTGAAACACTGCTTTGCATCTTTGCTGAGTATGTCAATAACTCCTACTTTTAACTCACTATTGGTAGATCTTCCACTTTTTCTACTTTTAACTGTCTGTTCTTACATCTTGTACTTCATCCTCTCCTAAGTTTGGAGTGTCCTGTGATATAATGTTTGGCCCTCTTCTCCTTTATCTCTGAAGCTGTCTGAAGTCAACCCTTAAGTGTTATAAACATTTTCCCATATTACCTTTGTTTTTATAGACTTTAGAATACAGTGGAAGGGGCAGGATAATTTCTTGTGTTAGTTTCCTATTTCTATGCAACAAATTACCAAAATTTTCTTGGTTTAGACAACACCCATTACTATCTCAATTTTTGCAGGTCAGAAGTCTAGGTGTATCTTAATTGTGTTCTTGGCTTAAAGTCTGACAAGATTTGAAGTCAAAGTGTCAACAGGAATGTACCTTCATCTGCAGGCTCACCTAGAGAATTACCGACTTCTAAAAACATTCAGTTGGTTGGTATAATTCATCTTTTCCTGATTATAGAACTCATGGTGGTTTGCTCCTTCAACTTCAGCTGAACCATGTCTTTCTTTTAAGGTATTCGTGCCCATCAAGAATTTTCTCACTTTTTACTAACTCAGACTCAATGATCTTGCAATCTGAATCACACCTGCAAAATTTCTCTTCTTTTACCAAATTCTATTGGTCAGGATCCAGACTTTTGCTTTGTTTTAAGATTCAGATATTTAGGGTTTTAAGTTCTCTTTTAAAAATTGCATGTTTTTAAAATAATGTCCTTTTAATTCAAAATGCTTTGCTCTGAAGTCTTTTTTTTTTTGGTATCAATCTTTAAAGCTCTCTTCTGGTTAGTATTACCATGGCATATTTTTCCCATCCATTTACTTACAACCTATTTCACTTTAGTACTCTGTGTACTCCATCTGTCATGTTCTCCCTATACTTCTACCTCTTATCTCCACATTTCAGGGAGAACACTAAGCTCTGCTTGGTGTCTCTTCCTGGGAGGTGCTTAGGAAACTCTTCAGGAATTAATATAAGCCAATATAGTAATTCTCATTCATTTATTTATTTTTGTTTCTCATGAATCACTGGGCTTGTTGCCTGATATTCAACATTAGGAGAACCATGATTTTATACACCTACACTGAGTGGCCAGATGATTATGATCTCTGAACGCATAATAATCTAGTCAGTGTATATTTTAGAGACCCAGTGCATGAATTCGTGCATGGGTGGGGTCCGCCAGCCTGGCCAGGGGGAGGGGACATGGGCTGGCCTGCCTGCTGTTCGAACTCCTGGTTGAGGGCACAATTTGCATATCAGCCTTTTGTTTTATAGGCTATACACTGAGTGGCCAGATTATTATGTGTTCAGAGATCATAATAATCTGGCCACTCAGTGTATATTTGTTTTTTTCATGAGGGGTGTAAATCTGAATACTATCATCCCATTTTACTCATAAGTAAAAATTTCTAAAAGGCATCCTTAACCAATGTCTTGTATTCAATTACTAAATGGTATTTCATGTTCTTTTAAACCAATATATAATATATATATGAATTCCAAAATTAATTTTTACTTTTCATTTAAAATTTTTCTACTACCTGTTTGTCATCTTTACATGTAGTTTAAAATTAGGCACTGTGCTAAGCACTCAGCTCCCCATCTTAGAAGGAACATCAAGTGTGTTAATATTTGTTGGGGATTTTCACCTGACAATCATAATCTCTGTATTGCAATAAGGAAATGATGTAATGAGTATTATTCATCACAATATTTAGTAAATTCTACAGCTTCTTTCTGGCATTATGATAACAACTATCTTAAATGGACATCAATAAAGATGATTTTATGATATATAAATACAAGTAAAGGCCTACTAGTAGTGGAACATCTTTGAGTAGCAGCAATTGAGTGAATTGCCTCACTAAACACTGAAAAACACATTAAGGTGTGAACCGTGCATCTGAGAATAAAGAGTAAATTTATTTTCTATGGCTTTCGATAGAACTATCTTTCTGCACTGAGATACAGAATCATTATGGTCCTGTGGTTGCAGCTTTCAGTTAGGTAATAGTAGAGAGCTTCAAACCTAGAGGAAGAGAGGAATTGGTAGATTACAGGAATGGAGAGTGAAAATGTTTCTAAAGTTCTTTTGAATGATAACAGATTATTTTTCTTATTGTTTGTTTTGTGTGTTTTTTTAGTGCATTTTTCTATCCTGTCTACCTCATTACTAGGAAATGCAAAATGGAATTTGGAGTGTAACTAAAATATTTAGAAACCACATTTATGTGCAAATATAATTCCAGAAACAACAGTTAAGAATATGTGAATAAAATAAGTTACAAATTAGAGAAAATACACTATGAGGAGCTATCAGAAGCCTAGTGATGATTTTATTGTCAATTCAGGCTCATTGATGCCAACATCTTTATACCATTACTAGGTGGTGACTTGAGTTTTTCTGCATTCTAAGATTTCAACTTAACATATATGTGAATTGCTCTCATTAATTCAGGTATTAGCTAAATATTTTTTTAAATTTAACATAAACATGAACAAATAATATTAATCATTTAAAACATTATTTTAAAACATATTTGTGACTTTTAAAGATACTGATTCCATTTAAACTATCAAAACTTCACAATAAGAACCAAGTGGCAAGTATTCTACTTATTACTTATCAGAAACAATATGCCATGCCTGCTTCTGGACACCAAAATAACTTTGCTCACTTTGCTTGGGTAAATGCACAATATAACCTGTAATATAAAACTGATTTGCACTCTTTGATAACCGGCGATTACTAGACTATTGGTACTCGCAAGAAACCTACTGTACTACTAAAATATTCTATAAATTACTGTTGCATATTTTTTTGCTATTAACCTATTCTGTTCCTTTTAAAAAGTCACATAGAACTTTGCATTGACATAGTATAGATTATTGACATAGTATAGTTATCTGCTTCATCTTCTACTCGATACACTGGTTTTGCTAATCTGAACTCATAATTGTATTTTATATTCTTTTCAAGACTTCATTTTCTTTCTTTCAGTCATTTTGTTTCCGATCCTGTCCTCTCAAACCTCTTCCAACTCTACCCTGATCCATAAGGGAATTACATCTCAGTCAAACATTATAAGCCCCATTATTTTCACAGTCTTATTTCCTGGGTGTCCTAGTCTAGGCTACACATATGGAAGCCATTCTACATACCAGAGTGTTATGCTAGATTGGAATTTATTCTTTGTCTGTTTGAACTCTATTTCTCAATGTTCTATGTACTCTCTTTTGCTCTCAGTCCTCAATAATATCTCAGACTTTCACTGTGAAAAAACTATTAAATTTGTATTGTAGATTTCTTCAGAAAATTAATGGTTTTTAAGACTGGCTTTAATCAGTATGTGGCAGAGAAATAAAACACATATTTTACTGACAAAATGCCAGATTTAAAAACTTGGTCTAATATTTTGGAGAACTTACCCATTTGAAACTTCAGTTTATTTATCTAGGAAATTAATATTCTGGAGTAATTTAATACCTATTATGGGTTGAATTGTATCACTGAAAATGATAAATTTTAACTTCCAATACCTCATAAAATTACCTTTTTTGTAAATAGGGTCGTTACAGTTGTAATTAGTTAAGATGAAGTCATGATGGAACAGGGAGGCTCCCTAATTCAATGTGACTGGTGTTCCAATAAGAGGAGGAAGCCCTTTTGTGAAGACAGAAGCACACAGGGAGGATGGCATGTGACAGTAGCTGCAGAGATGGGGATGTTGCCGCTGTGTGCTAAGTACTGAGAATGGCGGCAGACTACCAGAAGTTAGGAGGAGGAGGCAACTAGGAGTCTCCCTGGTAAGTTTCAGAGGGAGCATAACCATGCTAACACCTTGATTCTGCACTTCTCACTTCAAGAACTGTGAGACAAAGGCTTCTTATGGTTTTAAGTCACCCAGTTTAGATTAATTCGTTATAGCATCCTAGGAAACTGATGGTATATTGCCTTGTAATGTATTATAAATAATAATATATTGTTTATGTTATATGACAGACACCTAACATGGAGTCTGTCTTATAGAACTGCTCTGTAAATGTTAGATGCTATTACTATTTTTTCCTAATATTTGCTGTTATAAATATCAAACTCCTTTTATTCTTTTCATGAATCTTTTCTATTTCAGCTATGAAAACTAATGTTTCTTTCATGGGGACAAAATAGTCATATTTACTATGTTAAAGTTGAGTCACATTTAAACTCTTTCTATCCTATTAGAAAAATCTCAAAATACTTTAATACTTCCTGCCAAAACACAATTGGGTTGCAACTGTATTTCATGTTGATATATATTAAGACTTTCAGTGTTTTCTACCAAAATCATATTTTGGATTTCATCTAAGGGAGTTTTGTAGGGAAAATATGGAGCAAGGTGGGAGGCATAGACCTTTTACTAATAAAATTCCTTGGCAGTACTATGGGATTTGTTGGTCTGTTTCCCTAATAGTGTTGTATTCCACTGCTTCCCCTCAGATGATCCAGCGATGAGCAGCCAGTACTGAAATCGGCAGATGAAGGAGGGTGGATGAAGTGCCAGAGAAGAGCCTGTGAAAAAAATCTAGAGGATCAAATATATGCAATCACTAAGCTGTGGATCTGACAACAAAAACATAATAGAACCCTTTCAATAAGTGTAAAAATTTTAAGTTATTGTGAGAGAGTAGCTATTTTCACTCCTAAGGATGTATCTACAATATCAGTGATGGAAATAGTTAAGATAAAGTAAATAATTTGAAAATGTCACTTAATTCATATTAGGATATAATGAACCAATTTTCCTAGAGCTAAAATTACTCCCTGGGAGAGAGTTAAGCACATGGGAATGCTGCATTAACTGCACACATTAATGTGCCATCCCAAATGATCAGTTCTCTCTCTCCAGTGGGAAATCACACCCTAGTAGAATTTGATGGATTATACTTAGACATGTGCATTGTAATGTTTAAAGAAAAAAATTGATCTCAGAAGTTTGATTTTTTTCCATGGTATGTACACATAGAATTTGCCACATGAAAAAATTGTCTTTCATATTATTCTTTATCACTTTAGAATGACAAAAGTACCATTTGTCAGAAATCAAATCAATTTGTTGAAGTATATTCTTTGAAAATTTTATTTAGATCATTCAAACAAAAATAAATTTAGGGAATAATATGTTCATGATTGAAATCAACTGTGGTCTGAAGAATTTATCTCATATTACTGTTAATAGTTGTATGTGTTCATTAGAGAAAAAATCAACACAGCAAAAATAATGGAAGTGCAACTAAAAATGGCTGGCATATGCCAAACTTGAAAATATCCTTTAGTCTATTCAGAACAAGTAACCATTCTAAGTATCAAATCTTCCTCAGATGGGGTTTTAAAATAAAAGACAAGTTATGATTTTGGTCCTTTATTAATAAAATACACATCTGAATCACTCCTAAGTGCTTATTTAATCCATTTACATAGTTAATTAGAAATTGTAAATGTGAATAAATACAATATTTTTAATTTATTAATTATACTAGCAACTAGAAGTAAAATACAAACAGCAACAACAACAAACAAGTCCAGGACCAGCTCTTTATAAAAAACTACTATATTTCCTTGAAAAAGTTGATATAACTTTTACAGCATATATGTGATATGTAAGCTGATTCCAGACTATTTACAACTCTGACAATTTGTTTGTCACAGTGTGGAATGGGGCCTTGTTACAGGCAAACTTATCACCCAGACAGGAGATAAGGAAACTTTATAGTTCTCATTCAGATTATTTCCATATTCAATTAGGAGCCCACTCTCTAGTCTGATAAGGTAATTATGAAACAACCTTGGGATGTTCAATTTTAAAAACAAACAGGTCTGGCATATTACTATTTATGTTGTGTAATTTTTATTTTGTTTATTGATTTAATTATTTATTGATGCATAATTGACATATAATATATTATTATTTTAGGTGTACATCTTAGTGATTTGATAATCATATATATTATATGATTCCTATGATAATTCTAGTTACCATCTGTCAACATATAAAGTGATTACAATAGTAGTTTAATAGAAAACTTGAACTTTAAAAATATATATTTCATTGATTTTTTTACAGAGAGGAAGGGAGAGGAATAGAAAGTTAGAAACATCAATGAGAGAAAAACATTGATCAGCTGCCTTCTGCACACCCACTACTGGGGATGTGCTTGCAACCAAGGTACATGCCCTTGACCAGAATAGAAAGAACCTGGTACCCTTCAGTCTGCAAGCCGATGCTTTATCCACAGCCAAAGTGGTTAGGACTTGAATTTTTTATTGCAAAATGTGTGCGGTATGTACGATTATTCTTCAGTTCATGGCTGGCATCTCTATTGGTACTGAACAATTACTTATAATATATAATAAAGACATTATAACCATTATGTAGAGATAGTCTCTTCAACCACAAATTTAGCTAGAAGTAAATATTTCTTATTATATTATTAGTTTTTAGCTAGAATATATATGTGTACAAGCATTAAAAAATAAATATCAGAAATTTTTAAATACATAATTTAGCATCATGTGAACAATTCATTAAAGCAACTGAATATATTTTTTATTTCAGATATACTCTCAGCTCTGGTAATTTATTTTTGCTTCATAAGTAAAATTGTATAAAATATAAATTGAATGAATCTTAAATTTAGTGAGAGTCTTCTCCCATTAACTAAAGAAATACATTTTCCTTATTTGGGAATGAGAGAAGCAGAGATGAGGAAGCACACATATATCTGACAATAGAATTATTTGATACATTAATGCTTCATATGATTGTATTTTCTACACTACTGAAAATAAATTTATGTAATTGATATCTATGAATAATCCATATTAATATTATTATGTACTACATATACACATATGTAAGATTTACTGGTTTTCTTTTTCACAATTTTTATTTTCCCATCTTTTTAAAAGAATTAAATTTATTTGAGTGCCATTGGTTAATAAGTCATATAGGTTTCAAATATACATTTCTATGAGACAAGATTTGTACATTGAATTGTGTGCCTACCACCCAAAGTCAAATAATCTCCTGTAACCCTTGACACCCTTTACTACCACCCACCCCTTTCCTTTGGTAGCCATCATTCTATTTATTGTCTGTGTCTGAGTTTCAGTTTTATATCCTGTATATGAGTAAAATGATATGAGAAAGCTATGACTGAATTATTTTGCTTAGCATAATAAACTCAAGGTCCATCCATTTTGTCACAAATGATAATATTTCATGTTTTCTTACAGCTGAGTAGTACCTAGCCAAAAACTCAAAAACATTTATTCACAAATATACAGGTGTCCCAAAAAACTGTATACCCATTTTAACAGCTGATAGCTCAATTTTGAAAATGAAATTTAATTTTAATAATCACTTCCTTTATAATTAGTCAAACTGTATGTATATGTTTTTGGGACATTCTATATATTCACCCTTGTGCTTATTGCAGAATTATTTACAGTCACCAAGACCTGCAGAAAAGCAAAGTGTCTTCAGATAGAGGACTGGATAAAGAAGATGTAGTACATATATGCTATGGAATACTACTGAGCCATATACTTAGTAATTTTTTTCTTTAGATAATGAAACTAGTTTATTTGGTAGACATTTTATTTAGAATATTTGTGATTTCCATTAGCAGGTTTGTTTATTTTAATTTCAGTATTATTTTACATAATAATTATTAAAGTACCAAGAATAAATAACTACAACTCACACATTAGGATGAAATAAAATTTTATCTTTTTTACAACTATGTATCATGTTTAAAAATCATCCACACGTTAAATTAAATTATACCAATGTCATAATTTGTATCATTTCTAGGTTTTAACTTTCTATGTGCTTCCAATAACATTAAGTTTCATATTTGTAGTAACATTATTAACTGGAATGGACTATATTTAAACTTATTTGAATGATATTTAAAATATTATTTGGAAACAATTCATAGATTGTTAAAAGACATGCTTTATACCTGTTCATAAGCAGCAACCCTCCCCATCCGCTTCTTCCGTGACAAGACCAAAGAAACTTGATGATGTTAATCTAGAAGGACATTCATAGCTCATGAAAGAATAATCTCTGCTAATCAAATCAGAGAGAAAACCCACCACTCTGCACCACTAGAGACATTTCATGTATTGAATATTTCATAAGAAGGGGTCTCTGGCTCAAGTGATTCTCAACTGGGTTGCGTGCAAATATTTACTTAAACGTTCTAGCACAGTCCAATTGGTGTGCAGCAACACCAGCGGGCATGGAGTGATCCTTATAAATTATGGTAATGACATGTGACATGCTTCCTCTGAGGCCACAGCAGCTTGTCATGGCCCCTATCGCTTTCCAGTAATGCCCTTACATGCATGATTAAGTGGGCAGGGAGCCATAGAAAATTGAAAGCAAAAACACACACACACAAAGTCTGTTCTGATTGCTGAAAATTGAATTCATTTTGTTGATTTGCAAAACCCCGAAAATAATTAAGGACTGACATCAGGTCCCTGAGTCAGCAGAATTGGTGTTGGGGTAGAACTTGAAAACCCTGGAAAAGAATATGTCAGTATTTCAAAATTTGCAACTCCAATTTTTTGTTACGGTGACACACAATGCCCTGCTACATTTTCCTCTAAAATGGAAAGAAACATCTTTTTTATTATTTATTATGTATTATCATTATTTTAATATTTTTATTAATTTTAGAGAGATGAAGGGAGATGGAAAGATAAAAACAGCTGAGAAACATCCATCAAGTGTATCCTGCATGCCCCCTATGGAGACAGAGCCCACAACCCAGGCAGGTGCCAGACCAGGAACAGAACTTGTGGCCTCCTGGGGCATGGGGTGGTGCTCAACCAACTGAGCTACAACAATCAGGCAAAAATACTTAAAAAACAACAACAACATAAAAACACCACACATCTGTCTTTAGTTTCCATATAGATTTTTAAATGTTCAAAAATTTAAAGAAAACAAACCATTTTTATTGTTTTCAAAGATTATTCCTGAAATTTCTTCATGAGTGCTTTGAATGTTGAATATAATCAAAGATTAAAATATGAATGATTAACTAGGAATGAATCATGGCAATTTAAAAGTTATAAGTTTGATAAGAAAATACTAATTTGTATGAATATTCACCAACCAATATATACTTTGTTGTTATACTTACATAATGAACACTACTTCATGATTCCTTCTCACATTTTATTTATTTCTTTTTGAGTTAATCATGTAATTCCCCGCTATTCTTAAAGTATTCAAATAAAGTTAACTATAAGATCTTTAAGTATTTATACAAGTAACGTGGAATTCCTTTTAACATACACACACATTATTTTTTGGAATTTAGCCTAGAAATAGGCTTTCTACTATTATTATGAATAAGGACTGATAAGTTAATGGAGCAGGGAGAGGAAATAATGTAGCAAATGGTTATTGCCTTGTATATAGGGCTATAATAAATTGGATAAGATAAAGTATTTTATATGTGAATAAAAGTAAAAAATAATTTTTTAACCTTGATACACATAAAAACCCATAAACATATAAATGGAAATGTTTATTGTTAATTATTATTGGTTGTACATGTCCAATTTATTAGAATGTTAATGGGAACTAGAAAAATTTAAACACTGAATATTAATCAGAGGAAAAATAAAAGTCAGGCCAGTACATTGAAGGTATATATAATAGATAAGAATGGATTTTTATTTTAAAACAAACTTCAAGTTATAGGTGAGAAGTCTAATACTGAATTGACTTGTTTCTGCTCTGAAGTGTGACTAAAAATGGTATGGATTGTGAATATGTATATGAATTGTGTAAAATTAAATAAAATATTCTTGTGTGGCTATGGAAAGTATTTTGTAGCAGACCAAAGTCTCCAATGAATACAACTAAGCATGATATAGAAAATTATTTAAAATGTCACCTATTGAAATTTCTCAGAGAACTTCCAAGGCATTAGGATTTAAAGACTAGAAATCCAGTAAAGAAAGCTCAGAATTGCATGTTGCCCACTGACTTCAGGAAGCAGAGTTTGATGTTAGCAGTTTAACTGACAATGGAGAATAGCCACCATAGAACTGAACATGGATGTTGACAGCAGTTCCTTGCAGGTTAGCTACTTCAGTGGATGCCATTATAGATTCTACTGGCAAGGAGAAACTAACTTTGCAGACAGGAAGGGAAGCAATACTTCTAGAAGCAAAGGGTAAGCAATGTATATGGTTTATATATCTCCAGTACCATCATCCCCTCCTCATCTTGTAATATTGCAATTCTTTCAATGTTACCTATCTTAGTAAATGGTATTATTATTCTTTCATTTATGAAGGGTTGACATCTTCATTATCCTTTACCTCTTTTCCTTATATATCAATCCTTATTCAATCAATCACTAAGTCAGATGTTATCTGTTCTATATAATAAAAGCCTAATATGCTAAGTGTCTAGTCAACTGGTTGGCCATTCAACCAATCAAAGCATAATATGCTAACGATATGCTAAGGCCACTTGACTGCTCTTTATGACATGCACTGACCACCAGGGGGCAGACACTCCAACTGGTAGGTTAGCTTGCTGCTGGGGTCCTGCTGAACAAAATGGACTGGACACACCCTGGAGCACTCCCAGCACCCCTCCCTGGATGGCCAAATTCCTGCATCTCTCCCTAGCCTCAATTGTGCACCAGTGGGGTCCTTGACCTGGCCTGAACCCTCTTGCAACCTGGGACTCCTCTGGGGATGTCAGAGAGCCGGTTTCAGCTCAATCCCACAGGCCAGGGGGAGGTGGTGAACGAATTCGTGTAGTGGGCCTCTAGTTTTATAAATAAATCTCTAATTTTATTACTTCTCCCATTGACACAGACTCTAATTAACAGGTCCTAATCATCCTACTCTTGAATTACTGAGGCAAGCTTTGAGCACTATAGTTATGCCTCATTTTCCTGTAATTATATCTCCTATATGGGAGAAAAAAATCATACTTCTATAATTTAAAACTCATTGCTTTACCTAAAATTTATAGCTTCTAACAATGCTGATGGTGAAGCTAGAATGCTTTATATTAACTCACAAAACACTTTATAACATAGCTTGGGACCAACTTATCATTGTCATCCCTTGCAATTAGTCTCTTTATTTTCTGTCATCTGTCTCTACAGATAGAATATGCACTATTTCAAGATATTAATATAGGTTTATTTGTCCAATTAAATTTTTTATTGAGTATTCTCTCTCCACTTTTCATGAAGCAGTAAATTCCCTCCTCATCCATTTACCTCAAAGTAAGAGATTATATATAACAACAAAGACAAATTCTTCCAGTTGAGTTTCAAAATGTCTCTTGAAGGTGTAATACCGACAGTACTTTTGGAAAATGGGATTTTGATTAAAGCAGCTAGTTTCTTTTTTTGTGTGTGTGATGGTGTTGGTGCATTTGTTTGAAAAAAGATTTTTAAAAACTATGCATTATGTGATAATGATTTCATGGCGTCATCTCTTGGTAAGCTATTGTAACTAAAGTTTAGATGTTTGGATTTAATATCTACTTTGGTGAACGTCCCTAACCATATGTCCTGGAATGGGCTTGTTCAATATTCATAGTAATGACGTGCACAAAGGCGTAGGCTATATGGCAGTAAGAGACACAGATGGCTCAGAACAGATGCATCTAGGACAGGTACAAACTCACTGCAGGATGGAATAAGTGAAAGAAAACAGGAAGCAAACAAAAGCAAACCACGGCAACCAGAAACAGTTCTCAAACAATGAGGAAGGATAAAGTCAAATAATAAAATAACGTTCCACAGAGATACCTGTAAACTCCAGCACTTTGTTTACAATGATGTATTTAACCACTTAAGAATGACAGTGAATGAGACTGAAACAGTTCTTATGACAGATTGAATGGTTCATTTTGGAGTATAACTAAGCCAATCTACACACTTATATGTAATTATTTAGCATAATTTTACAGGAAAAATTACCTGAGTTGATTTTGGTCTCATGGCATCATCTAAGAAAAGGAATATAGCACCCCTGCAAGGAAAGGCTCTATCACCCAAGTCTATTTCTAATTGGATAGAAAACTACACTTAATTGATCTTTTTACCTCGAGGCTGTTACACCAGATGCAGAGACTTGTATTTTTTTGGATTATTTCTTTCATTATCTGTTTAGATTAAAACAAAAATCAGGGCCAAGTATTTTACATTTTGATGGGGGGATAAATCAAAGTGAGTTTTTGAGATCCTGCCACCCAAATGTCTGATTCACACTAATCACAAACATGTAAACACCTAATTATAGTTTTAAGACAACTACTTTACTTTTTCCAAGGTGAAAATATACTTATGTTAGGGATTTTTTTTAAAACAAACCATGTCTCTCTGTTTTTTTTTAATGTGTGTGCATGCTTCTCATGTTAGGTAAAATGATTACTAACAGGACAGAAAAAAAATGTTCCCATACAGTGTGTGTTTTTCATATAATTTTAGAATGTAGAAGTTAGAATTGCAAATAATGATAGACCTTTCACCCGCATTTCATTCAACTTTTGACCAGTATGGTTACATCATTTCCTAAGATTATCAAGAAAGATACAAAACAGAAAAAATATCATCCCTAGATGCAATTCTTTGTCAGTGCCAAGAAAATTAAAGAGACAAGCCTTTTCCATTGGGAAGCTATTTACAAATAACCCTGACATTGTATAGTAGGAAAACAGAATAGCTGGTTGTACTTTCCTGAGGCAAGTAGTTTGCTGTTATCAACCCAGGACAATTTTATGATCTAAGAGAGAACACTATATATACATGCATTAATACACATATACCACAGATTTCATACCTCTACGTAAAGATTTACAATAAGATCATAAAGTTGCATTTAACTTAATTTGTAAAAAATATAATAGCATGTACTTTGGGCCTCAACTATCAGGCTATTTAAATCTTTTTTCCCCTTTTATACAAATCAGTTTTATTGGTGTATATATAATTAAATTTAAAATTTTTGCCAAAGCAAAAATATGGAAATTTATACTCATCCAATATAAAATATAACACTTTTGTGGATTTTGCCAATTTTTATATCTTGAATATATAACATTTTTATCTTTCAATTATACCTCAGCAAAGTTAAAACAATTACAATGGCTAACAATGCAAAATAGAGACATCTGATAATATTATCACATTCAATTAAATAGAAATATGCACCTTTTCAAATATTTTAAATTTGCAACTAGCCTCATACCCTGAATTCTTCAGGATAAATTGATATAAAGAATAATATGATTTCTATAAAAAGCATAATTTAGAAATGTTTAAGTATGTGATTTGAATCTTCCTCAAATTTGACATTCTACTCTATATATTAAATGAGACTTAAAAAAAATAAGTATCCTTACTATTTCAGAATTATTCACGTTCTCTTAACTATGTCATCAACAATGCTTTTCCTTTGTTTTTTAGGGTCATTTTTCAAAGAGAAACATATCTTTTGCCATTCTGAAGTTTATACTCTGCATGGCAAAACACAGACATGAAAAGCGTTCATTGCTCTGTGGGTTTTGCCCCACTGGTCAGGGTGGAGGTCACAGTTTTGTGCCATTTGGCACTATCAGCATTTTGATGTAACAGCTGTATAGTCTTTGCATTACTTTTCTGTAGCTACTTAAAAAAAAGTTTAGATCCTTGCATAAAATTTGATCCTCACTGCTTTGAAAAGTTTATTTTTAGAAAGCATAAAAGCAACAACTTTTCTTCCCTCATAATTTGTCTGAAACTAATGGCAACATTTATATACCTTTCCTAGAAATTTTGGGTTTTTGTCATTAAGAATGCATGAATGTTTGAACTATCTTATTTAACACTATGTGTGCGCTGTTTATATATACATATAAGTTAAAGTTTTACTTTACCATAATTAAAGTAAATTATACTTAAAATAGAAATGAGTAATTGTCTTCAATGCAATACTTACTTCTATGCCTGAATGGCTATGAGTGTTTTAGAGACCAATTAAGTTATTTCCTATATATTTTCAAAATTTCTGTAGGAGAAAATGCATTTCTAATGGAATAATATCTTATTTATATGCTCCATTGATGAAAAATGTTTTCTTTTTCTATTTACTTCTCATGAGATTCTAAAATATACTTTCTTCCTATAAGTTTCACAGTTAGAACAGTGGTATTAAAAATTTATTCTAGCCATCTAACTGACATTTTCTAGTGTAGATATATTACAGTGCAGACACATATATATTCTAGATACAGTTCTACATATTTTAACCAAAAAAACCTCAATTCAATTACCTAAGCTAAACACTATTATAAAATAGTCGTGAAAATTAAATAATTAACAGTTGATAAAATTTCTATTATTTTAAAAAGTCATTGTTTGGATCATTAATTTATAAAGTTATCTATCTCTAACATCTCATGAGCTTTATATGTCTGACATACAATTACTGAAGCAATCATGTAAAACTTTATTATATTTATTACTATTCCACTAAGGACATTCTTTTTATGGTGGTCAATGAAGATTCATATTATTAAAAGGCAATACAAGTTATATGGTTATTATTGTAAAGAACCATAGAAAACTCCTTAAAACATGAAAAAGCATTACTGAGTGAATGTATCTCTAATTGATTAATTTGACTAAGTAAAAATAGACTAGAAATGGAAAGAACACAATTAAAATATGAGTATTTATTTTTAATAACTATCCTAAAAAAGATTATTATGGTACTTGAATTGGCTGAAAAATATATTATTTCCTGAAATAACTGGTATAGCTGTCCCTGCGTAATAATTTGTGGGTCATTTCTAAGGATAGAGTGGTTACATAATAAATTAATTTATAAAAATATTAGATAATAAAATGTCAAAAGCTGTGAAAGATTAATTATAAGAAATAAATTGAAGACAAATATAAAACATTTTGTTCTCTTTCAAATACTATAGTGCTATATCTATTTTCTATATTTAATATAAATTAATTTCAAACTTAAATTTATTATGTAGTGATCACTAAAAGCAATTTTAATTATTAAAGAGGTAATTTTAGAAAGATCAATTTATTATTATTTTTTAAAGTATATTTTTATTGATTTTAGAGAAAGAGAGAAGGTAGAGAGAGAAGTACTGGAGATTGAGCCCACAACCCTGGCTTGTGTTCTGGACAGGAATCAAACCCAAGACCTTTCAGTGCATGAGACAACACTCAACCAACTGAGTGAGCTACCCCAAATAGGGCCAGGGAGGTCAATTTACTTATTATTATTATTACTTTAAAATATATATTTTTATTGATTTCAGAGGGAAGGAGGAGGGTGAGAGATAGAAACATCAATTGATTGGCTGAGTCCTGCATGCCCCCTACAGGGGATCAAGCCTATAACCCGTGCATGTGCCCTTGATCAGAACTGAACCTGAGACCCTTCATTCAGCCTACGGCTGACGCTCTATCCACTGAACCAAACTGGTTTGGTCAAGGCGGTCAATTTAAAACATGAGGCTAATTCCCTTTCATGCTTTCATTTCACAGTATTTTAAACTAAATTAGGTAATTAAAGGGTAAAGATAATAGGGGATCCAATGTCATTTTGAGGTAAGTGGAAAAGACTAGTATAGAACATTCAGTCACCATAACAAAGGCTCCTAGGTTGCTCTCTTGATCTCAGTATTACACACTGAGCAGTAATAGTAACCATTTATTTTCATTTTGAGTACATAAATGGCTGGGAGAAATATTCTATTTATAGTTTTAGTACAAGGTTGAATGCACTTACCACACTTCATTGGTTACACATTTATACTTAGAAAAAGTGTTAAGAGTCTTTTTTATTGATTCACACGCTAAGCAATTTCATTTTTTTGTTGTTTTCATACTTTGACCTACAACCCTAGAATCCATCCATTAGGGCTCTACAATAGCAAGGTGTAGACACATCAACTACAAAGAAATAGAACTAAAATGACACTGTCTCCAGCAAGGGATGCATTAATAGACCTGAGAATTCAAACGTAGAAAAGGCAATTTTTTCCTGCTGGGAAGCGGAGTCCCCAAGAGAGCCATCTCAGACTGAAGAACATGATATGAAAATCAATAAAGACCCTCTTGTGCTACTGATGTGTCCGGGAAGTGTCATTTTATATCTTGCTAGCGGATATCTAAAGAAAGTTAAAGCTACTTTGCTCATAGTAATTGGATGATTCCTCTTTCATCAGTGGTCTATTATGCTTCTCAAAGTAAAAGTTAAATATACTGTGGGGTCCAGTTTGAAAAGAAATATCATGAAAATAAATTAATGTAAAACTTAGGTCTTTTCACAGATGTGAGAATGAAATCAGTGATGTTTTTCACTGTGAATATTCCTACAAGTACAGATGAGTTTGAACACATAACTGTAAATACTGGACTAATTGTCAGAAAACTGTGGTTGGGGAAGCATATGTTGGCTAACTAGAAAAAAAAACTTAAAAGGCATCTTTATGAATGTCAGACTGATCTGCAGACCTTGAATAGCTGATCTGAAAGATTTCATTTCATAAATATGTATTGCCTTAAAGCTATAAGAACATTTTCTTGGAAATAATCTAGCTATTAATTCCTGGAATCATTATTGTTTATGCTACTAAAAACTTTGTTTTCCCAGATCATCCTATCTAATAAAAGTGTAAAATGCAAATTTGACTGTACCTACACTACACCCAAAAGCCACTCCCACCAGCCAATCAGGAGTCTGGGGTCATGGCCAGGGAAGCCCAGGTGATTGGGGGGGGCGTAGCTGAGGTGGCCAGGGCCTGGGGGGAGCTGGGGTGCATGTCCGAGGCAGCCCCAGCCACAGGGGGGTATGGCCAGGGTGGGCCATGCCTGGAGGGACTTGGGGGACCGTGGCCAAGGCAGCCCGGGTCACAGGGAGGAGTGGCCAAGGAGGCCCAGGCCTGGAAGGTGGTCCGGGCATGGGGGGCGTGTCTGAGGTGGCCTGGGCCACAGGTGGGTGTGTCTGAGGTGGCCTGGGCCTGGGGAAGCCTGCGGGGGCATGGCCGAGGCCTGTCCTAGCAGGGGGCGAGCTGGCTGGGGCTAAGGTCCTGGCTGGAGGGGTGGAAGGGGGGGGTGGGCTGGTATGGAGCCAGCCATCTGCCCCATTGCAGGCTGATGACTGGGTGCCCCAGGCCTAAAGCCTTGGCCAGAGGGCTTCCAGTATGTGTGAGGGAGCAGATTGGGCTGAGGGATCACCTACCCCCAGTGCATGAATTTTGTGCACTGGGCCCCTAGTTATAATTTTTTAAAAAAAGCTAGAGAATTTTATTGCAATAGCTTTGGTTTTTCCCAAAGTCACTTAGTATATTTTCTCATCATTTCCCGCTAAGTATATTTATGTTATGAAAAATCCTTATAATATTTGATTACTACTATAGTATATTTGAAAAAAGATGGTAAAATGAGAGCAGCTATTGAATTTTGAAATTTATAATTTAGATTTTGCACTTTTTACCTCTTCTTACTTTTACTTTATTTCACAAAGAACTTGAAATGGCTATGTTAGTGCACACAGACCCAGGGAAAAGCAAAGAAGTTGGCCACTTCAGGATGCAGTTGACAGAGTTTAATAAGGAAAACTTACATATTATACAAGTCCTGGGCAGCTGTAACTCGCAGTGGGTGTACTCTGCACAGCTTGACAGGTGTCTAAAAATTACATAGAACAGGACAAAGGACAGGGGTTCTGTACATGGCGATTCCCAGCTCCTGAAAAATGCCTCATATGCTTGATCAGGTCCTGACAATAGCCAGTTCCAGGAACCAGAGTTCATGGGACATGGGGACAGGCACTGTTTTATGTTGGAAGGAAAGCATGGATTTGGGACCTGACAGCTTCTGTGAGGGGTTTACCAGAAGCAATGGCAGTTCTTGCCCCGGTCTAGTTCTCAGGTCCAGCAGCAGTCATGTCCTGGAACAATCTCTCCTTCACAGGCTAGAACGTTTTAATTCACAGAGACATCCTGTGGAAAACTCACACTTGTGAATATGAATGTTTACTTAATTAAAATGGGGTTCATTGTTTATTGAAATCTATAGGAATCAGAAGTCATTAATTGATTTATGAAACAAGCAACTTTTGAAATGACTATATAAAAGCCATAGGATAACATACTGTGACCCATAAAAACAGGCAAATGAACTCGGTTGAAATTTAAAAAATAAATTAATTTATTAAAAATATTAGATCATAAAATGTTAAAAGTTGTGAAGTTTAATTATTAGAAATAAATTGAAGACAAATATAACATTTTGTTCTCTTTCAAATACAAACTAGAAGTTGAAAGGTAAGAAAACACACATATTTCAAGTGAGAAACAGAGGTCATTAGAGATCTAAATTTATTTTACAAACAGAGGTTTCTGTAACAACTTGGAGGGCCATCCCTGCTTCTCCATTCTGTAGAGCTATCAGAGGGGGGGATTATGCTCTGGCTCTCTTATTCCGGGAGGCCTGCCCTGCACATTTTGGTCATGAAAATTCCACGGCATTCCCCACACCTGTACTATCCTTTATCAATTCCAAATGTGTGTGTATTTTTAAGTGAGCTTTATCAAAGCAAACTATTTTTGAGAGGACTTGAAATAACATTATGAAATTAAAAAAAACATACTTTATCAATTCTAAGGTGCACATTTTTCTCATTTTATAATCTGTGATACTGAAATCCTTCTACAATCAGTATCAGTTTAGCACTATATTATAATTAAGCCAGCAATTATTTTTCTTAAATAGCAACACAAAATCATGATTCAGTATAATTTATAATTCTTAGAGTTGATATTTGGAATTCAATATGTATATGGCAATTAAAATCAATGGACAGTCATATTTACGTTGTTGTTGAACAGTAGCTTGAATTTCTGGAAGCTATAGGGAACAGAGCTTAGATTCTCTTATAAATGGTTCTATTACAAATATCTTCATTTTTTTCTCATGTTGGTTCTGAAAATTTTGTTTCCACTTCATAAAATTATCTCTATGGGGGACGGAAAGATTTTTTCTATGTGCATTCTCCATTCTGTCTCTTCTCTGTATTGCTAAGTTATATTTTAAAGTAAAATTTTATCATGCCATTTTGTCAGTTAACATTTTTCAACTCCTTTTAGCATCTTCAGGATAAATTTCCAAATACCAAAATGACTTACAGAATACATTATGGTCAGGATCTCATTTGCCCTATCTTTCATTTCTCTCTTTGTTCCACACCCATTCCTATAAAACATCCCAAAACAATTTGCATACTCTCAACTGTGAAACTTCCATATGATTGCACGTATTATTTTCTTCATGGGTACATTGTCTTACATAATTATTGAACATACTGTAAAATTAATAGCTTTTCATGAATGAACGAGTAAATTGAATTGACAATTAGGGATTGGTCATTCGCACATATCAAAATATTAATTATTTTATGACATTTCTAAAAAGGTTGAAGTCACTTGCACAGTAGGCTTTATTCTTTAATACCAGAAATCTATTTTGTTCTGACTTTTATAAATTATCCAATTATGCATTACCTGTTCACATCTGATTTATGCTCCAGTATGATTTTAGTGCTAGCTTTTGATGAGACAAAGAATAAAACCTTTTACTACAAGAATATTAATTTTTCTTTCTCTTTCTTATGAGCCAAGTTATTTTTTTGCACTTATATTTTCAACTTCTAGGAAACTGTCTGGTTGATTGAATCAATGAACTGTGTATTTTAGATTGGTGAATTCTAAACTATAAAGCTGTTACCTCTTTATGTTCTTCTATAGCTGATATTTTAAAGAATTTGATAGTTATTTAAAACATGCCTATTTCTAGCAAAGACAATCAAGGATATTTTTTTTCACTATTTAATAAATAAAAACATTTTAAAATAAGAATAAACTTAAAAAATAAGGTTGTTTTTATTATATGAAGTAATTTGTGAAACACAATGATTAATTCATATTGCACTTCTGTGTTTATTTTATCCAAAGTGATTGAGATTGAGATATATCAGTCTCCCATAAAAACATTAAATTTTAATAAGTGACATTTTGACAGACACTTTCCAGAATGATTTGGTCAGGAGTTCTGTCATCTTGATTGACAGTAACCATGATCTTGGTTTTCAATAGTTGTCAGTAACCAAATGATATTGATTATAGTTTTTTAAGTTTTCTTCCTAAAATGAATGGTTGGCTTATTAACAAATCAAAGAGCATTTCACAACAAAATAGATTATCAAGAGGTCTATAGTCCAATACCTTCCCTAAAGTTTTCTTCATTTTTAGAAAAAAATTCAAAGTAAAATTGGGAAGTGAAATGATCAGGTATACATTTGATCACATGTTTAGATAATCATAAAATCTGTTTCTGGGCCCGTGGTTCTCCAACAGTTCTCTGTCAATACCAAATGAGTATTTTATAAGTTGTTTTATAAGACGAATGTGGATTATTTACTGTAGTAACTGGTGAGGTTCTCAAACATTAAATCAATGGTAGATGCCCTGAAGCTCATTTGGAACTGAAAGTAAGAATGCATTTGGAATTAGAACTAGCACTAGTTTGTTGATTTTAATGCAATTTAATAAAATTTTATAAAAAGAAACAGCCATCTTAATTAAAGCTAAGTAAAGTCTGTGGTTCCTGTGTTTGTATTTACCTAGAGATGTTTAGATTTAAAAAATCACAACACTAGTATCAGATGTATTTTTGCTTTGTGTCACCAATATAATATACCTGTGTCAATCTACATTTGGATATGTATTTGCACAGTGATTCCACATGTAGGTTATGAACCTGTTATTATGTTTTCACTAATAATTTGATCCTACAATTATAAATTGTGCTATACATGGTTTTACTAAAATTGATGTTTTATTATACAATATAAAATATTATATACATATATAGTTTATATTCACATATATATAGGAATATTTTTAAATATTTATTATGGGTCATATTATCTTTGAATTAGTAAAGAAAGTATTGTACAGTATTTGTTATGAAAATAAGATATTAGTTCCAACAAGGTTTAGTTCTACTGAGCTAGACATTGAAATTGCAGGTGAGCCCCATAAAATAGTGAGAAGTTCACACTGTATATTAAATTTGGTGCGGTGACTGTACAGAAATTTTATTTCAGGAATGGAGTGTCTCATTGAAAATACATTAGCATGGTAATAAGTATTCTCTAAAATCTAAAATACATTTTCAGTTAAATAAGTTTTCTTCTGTCTTTTCTTTATTTTTCTTCTCCTTGCTTCCTGTTGAAGGCCCATTCATATAGTAATTGGCCATTGTATTTAATATAAATTTGTACTTTATGGACGTCAATAGGTAGAATTCAGAGTTTATAATAGAATCTATTCCTCCAAGACATGCTTGTCACTATTTGCAGTATGGGAGTATTTTAGTTTTATTAATTGGTTTCAGATTTCAAAAACAAAACTCTTGGAAAAATATTACTTTTGTATCAAATGTTCAGGATGTACTACTATTTTGCCCACTTGCTGACAGTTCAAGAGATAATTGCTATTTTATAAGTAGTTTTTAAAGAGGGATTTTCTGTTTGTTTTATCAAATGGTTATCCCTTTCAGTGAGAGGGTTGTACTCTGAGTGTTCTAGCATGATGTGGGCACCTCAGTTCCTAGTCACCACATTATGGATTTTTCTTTTCTTTCTATGCCTGAGAAAAGATAAAGTAAGTTCACATGTACCTGGATAGGAACCTAAGCTCTAACATTAGCCATCAAAGTTGATATTTTGAACTACAGCTTTCATCTCATTGACCATGATTTATATGTTCTGTATAATTAATACAGCTATAACAATTTTTCAGGTTTCTTGTGAGGATCAGAGACTGGCAAACAACATATATATCATAAATGCCATTTTTTTCTTTTTTGCTTCATCAATAATCCAAAATTTTTGAGATGAGGGGAAGTTTTGAGGACAAAAAATAATTATATAAAGCTGAAATAATCAGTTTATGACATGAATCATTAAAATTAAACTGGTAAGTAGAGAAATTTCCTAAGTAAGACATTTATGATCTAACCCAATATTATGTTGGTTTCAAGTTTAGTGCCTCTTTACTTTCTTCTCTGTATGGAAACAATTTAACAATAAACATGTTTTACAATTTTGCATATATTTTATATAACTTTACATCTAAAAATCAAACTGAAATAGTGATCCTGAACATTTTAAATATTTTGTGAAGTTAATTTTAGATTTTATGATAAGTAAACAACTTAAATATAAACAAATGATGATATTTGACAGAATATTATGCATGAAAATACTTTTTAAAAAGTAGCTTCCCTGTTATTATAAATTAAAACAATTTTAAGTTATATGTACATGATTATTACAAATATAATACATAAAGAAAGTAAATTTACAACTATAGAAAAGTCTGGAGGAAAAAAGATAAAGATTGTTGTTGGCAAAAATAAAAAAGAAATGTTGAGTAACCAGTTATCACACCTCTTCTGTTGCTATCATTAATCTTTGTATACTCTGAACATTGTATACTCTAACAATGTACATTGTTAACCTCCATTATGACAAAAACTCTAACATAATATGTACAGAGAGAATGTACCTCAACATAATAAATGTCACATATGACAAGCCCACAGATAACATCTTTCCCAATAGTGAAAAGTAGAAAGCTTTTCCTTTAAGATTAAGAACAGGCCTAATGCTCCTTCCCACCACTTTTATTCAACATACAATTGGAAGACCTAGTCATTAGATTTAGGCAAGAAAACAAACCAAAAAAGGCATTCAAATTGCAAAAGAAGAAGTACCACTGTTACTATTTGCAGAAAACATACTATATAGAGGAAATGTACGTACTCCACCAAAAAATTGTTACAACTAATAAATAATTCAGTAAAGTTGCCTGATACAAAATCAGTATAAAAAATCTGTTGTTTTTTTTATGAACTAATAATTAACAATCAGAAAGAAATTAAAAAAGGCAATTCCATTTAAAATTGTACTAAAAAATAAAATACCTACCTATGAATGAATCTAACCAAAGTGGTGAAAGATCTGTACACTGAAAACTATAAGAATCAATGCAAGATATTGCAGACACAAATAAATGAAAAGATATTCCAGGCTCATGGATTTAAAAAATTAATATTTAAAGATGTCTATATTACTCAAAGCAATCTATACATTAAATGCAATCCTTTTAAAATTGCTATAGCATTTTCCACAAAACTAGAATAATCCTAAAACTTATATAGACCCACAAAAGAACCGAAGCATGCAGAGCAATTTTGAAAAAGAAGAACAAAGCCAGATATATCATGTTCCTAAAGTTCAAACTATAAATAAATAGCTATAGCAAACAAAACAGTATGGTATTGGTATAAAAGCAGACACATAAATCAATGGAACAGAAGAGAGAGCCCAGAAATTAACCAACAGACGTGTGGTGAAGTAATTTATGATAAAGAGACAAGAATATACAATGATAAAAAGATGGTCTCTTCAATAAATGATACTGGAAAAAATGGGACAGCCATATGCAAAAGAATGAAACAGGCCCACTACTTTCCACAAAAATTAATTCAAATTAAATTGAAAATTGCATTGGACTCAGAAATGTGGTTTTAGATAAGACTCCAAAGGCAAGGACAACAAAAGTAAAAATAACAAATTGAACTATCTATACTAATAAAAGAGAAATATGCAAATTGACTATGCCTTCACAAGGCCACCAGCCAATCGCGAGTGAATATGCAAATTAATAAAAAAGACGGCGGGTTAATTTGCATACACAGGCACCTAGTGGATGTAGTGGAATGCTCATATTGTCACCATGGTGATGATGCAGGCGTTCAGCACTGCCCAGCTGCTCTGGGCCTCTGGGCAGTATGTGAAGGCAGAAAGGTGGCTCCTGGGCAAAAAATGGTGGCTTCAGCTGAAGTGAAGTCAGTGCCAGCAGTCAGGGGAAGGAAGACCCATTCTTGCATGAATCTTTATGCATTGGGCCTCTAGTATTAAAATAAAAGAATCAGAAGAAACCAAGATGGCGGCATAGGTAAACACCTAAACTGTTGCCTTGCACAACAATTTCAAAACTACAACTAAAATACATCATCCAGAACCACAGGAAGGCTGGCTGAGTGAAAATTCTACAACTAGAAGGAAAGAGAAAAGCACACAGACTTACAGGAGCTGTGGAAGACAAAGGTACAGAGGCGCACGTATGTGTAGAGGGCTGGCAACTGAGTACACAGTGGGCATTCTCAATTAGGAGGAAGACAATAGCTCCTGAAAGCTCTGAACTCCAGTTTTGGCTGAGACTCTGGGGACCCCGACTCATATGGGGAGAAACTGTACTGTCTGGCAGTGGGCGAAACTCAAGGGCAGCTTTCTCTCAGAGGTGCTTACAGTGATTACTGTGGGACACGAAGAACCAGGAGTCTCTTAGGGCAAGGCTGACAGAAGCCATCACTGTTTGCCCTGACCTGTGATCCTTTCCCACAAGGCCATAGCTATTTTCTCTGCCATAAAACTATACCCTATCTAAGTTGAGTGCAGAGGCTTTTGCATATGGCCTGGTCATTTGAATTTTAAACTTACCTGCTGCTGAGTCAGTGAGACCCAAATCATCCAAAAGAAGACCCAAGGCTCTGCAGCAGCTTGCATTGCTTCACAGATGGGCCTCATCTGGGCACCTTCAAAACCCAAGCAAAGAAGGGGAATCTGCAGATCCCTCTGTAGCTCCTGCTGGGAAGCCTCAGGCAGACGCTAAATTATCACCTCCTTGGAGATTCAAGAGCCAGTGGGTACATCCAGATTACAACTCCTCAGCTCCATAAGGGAAACACTCAGGGGGCAGACTCAGTGAACATCAAAGCCCCACTGAAGCAAGTCTTGTCTCATAAGGATGTCTCCAGCACAGAAGTCCTCCCAGAGTAAACATAGCTGATCCTCACAGCCAGTTGGCCTGGAGGTCAATTCCTTCCAGTGATACCAACAACAATCAAGGCTTAACTACAACAAGACTGTGCACACAGCCCACAAATGGGTGCATAAAGAGTGTCCACCTCGGGTAACTGGGGACTCTGAGCCACTGGGCCCTATAGGACACCTAGCATACAAAGCCACTCTATCAACTCAAGGTAGCAGCCAAAATATGGAGACAAAAAAGAGGTCACAAATGAAAGAAATGGAGGAAAGCAAATGACTGGATATAGAGTCCAAAACCACGGTTATAAAGTTTTTCAAGAATTTTCTAGAAAAGTCATATAAATATAGTGAGACCCTCAAGGATAATATGAAAAAGGACCAACTAGAAATTAAGCATACACTGACTGAAATAAAAAATAGTATACAGAGATCCAACAGCAGACTAGAGGATCACAAGAATCAAGTCAAATATTTGAAATACAATGCAGCCAAAAACACCCAACTGGAAAAGCAAAAGAAAAAAAAAATCCAAAAATATGAAGATATTGTAAGGATTTTCTAGGACAACCTCAAGCATACCAACATCCAAATTATGGAGGTGCCAGAAGAAGAGAGAGAGCAAGATACCAAAAATCTATTTGAAGAAATAATGATAGAAAACTCCCCCCACCTGGTGAAAGAAATAGACTTACAAGTCCAGAAAATGCAGAGAACCCCCTCCCCCCAAAAAAAAGGAGTCCAAAGAGAACCACACCAAAACACATTATAATTAAAATTCCCAGAGCAAAAGATAAAGAGAGAATATTAAAAGTAGCAAGAGAAAAACAGTTACCTACAAGGGAGCACCCATATGACTATCAGCTGATTTCTCAACATAAAGTATGCAGGCCAGATGGGAGTGGCAAGAAATATTCAAATTGATGAATAGCAAGAACCTACAACAAATATTATGCTACCCAGCAAAGCTATCATTCAGAATTGAAAGTCAGATAAAGAGCTTCAGTTCATCACCACCAAACCAATATTATATAAAATACTGAGAGGTATCCTTTAAGAAGAGGAAGAAGGAGAAAAAGGTAAAGATAAAAATTATGAACAACATATCCATATCTATCAACAAGTTACACTAAAAATTAAGTGAATAAAAAAATCTGATGAACAGATTAAACTGGCGAATATAATAGAATCGGGGGCATAGAAAGGAAATGGACTGACAATTCTTGGGGGGAAAAGGGTATGGGAGGTCCGGGAAGAGACTGGACAAAAATCGTACCTATGGATAAATACAGTGGTGGGTGGATAAGAACAGAGGGTAGAGTGGGAACCAGATGCAGGGGAGATATGGAGAGGGTGTGGAGAAGAGGAACAATTGTAATAATCTGAACAATAAAGATTTATTTAAAAATAAATAAATAAATAAAATAAAAGGTTCAGAAAATGAAAAGCAACCTACTGAATGGAAGAAAATATTTGTAAATCATATATCTGATAAAAGGTTAATATTCAAAATATGTAAAAACTCATACAGTTCAATCACTAAAACAATCAACTGAAAGATAAGCAGAGGATCTGTATAGACTTTTTTTTTTTCAATGAACACATAGAAATGGCCATAGACCAATGAAATGTACATCACTAATTATGAGGGAAATTTAATTCAAAACTACTGTGAGATATCATCTCAAACCAGTCAGAATAGCTATTATCAACAAGACAGGCAATAACAACTGTTGGAGAGATTGTGGAGAAAAAGAAACCTTTATTTATCACTAGTAGAAATGTAAACTGGTAGAGCCACTTTGGAAAAATATATGGAGGCTTATAAAAAAAAAGAATTGTAATACCATATGACTCAGTAAATCCTCTTCTGGATATCAACCTGAAAAGATTTAGTCTCAGAGATGTATGCATCCCCAGGTTCACTGCAGCATTATTCATGGTGGCCAAGATATGCAAACAATGGGAGTGTCCGTGGATAGATGATTGGGTAAAGAAGATGTGGTACATATATACAATAAATAGTAAACAGACGAAAGAAGAGATGAATTACTGCTATTTGCAACAGCAGGAATAGATCTTGAGAATATGATATTAAGTAAAATAACGTCAGCAAACGTTAAGAAGCATATGGTTTCACTCATTTGTGGGATATAAAATCAAAGGCAACAAATGAGCAAACAAAAACCTATAGACACAGACAACAGTAGGGTGGTTACCAGAGGGAAGAGAATGGGGAATAGTAAAGAGTAAAGGGGGTCAAATATACGGTGACAGAATATTTGACTTTAAGTGGTGGCCATATAATGCAATATGAAGATCAATTATCATAGAAATGTACATTCAAACCTATATAATTGTATTAACTAAATTCAATAAGAAAAGAAAACAATTTTGTTGGTGATGATGTGGAGAAAAGTGAATCCTTTGCACTGTTGGTGAAAATAGCAATTGGTGCATTGAATAACAACATGGATAACAGGATAGAGGTTACTAAAAAATAGAAACTAGAACTACCAAATCATATATCAGTTACACTTCCAGGTACTTAACAAAAGAAAATAAAAACACTAATATGAAAAGAGATATGTACCTCTGTGTTAATTTAAAATCCTATATAATAAAGAGGTAATATTCAAATTAACCTTCATGCCCTCAGAAGATGGCTCCATTTGACCAGGCCAGCAAGGGGTTTAGAGAGGATGACCAAATGACTGAATAGCAGGTTGCGTAGAGTGACCAGGCCAGCAGGGGGGCTGTGAGGAGCAAGCAGGCCAGTGGGGGGAGTAGTTGGGGGCAACCACGCCAGCAAAGGGGCAGTTAGGGGTGACAAGGCCAGCACGGGGGAGAGGGCAGTAAGAGACAACCAGGCCCATGAGGGAGGCAGTTAGGGGTGATCAGACCAGTGGGGGGTGGCAGTTAAGAGTGACCTGGCCAGTGTGGGGGTGCAGTTGGGATTGACCTGACCGTCAGGGGGTGGCGGGGAGAAGTTGGAGGCAATTAGGCTGGCAAGGGGGCAGTCAGGGAAGACTAGGCAGAAAGGAGGGGGTCTGTTGGGGGCAACCTCGCCAATAGCAGGGGGACATTTGGGGAGACCAGGCTAGCTGGGGGGGGGGGCAATTAGGGTCAACCAGGCAGGCAGATGAGTGATTAGGAGCCAGCAGTCCAGGATTGTGAGAGGGATGTCCAACTGTCAATTTAGGCCTGATCCCCAGAATCAGAACTGGCAGTTGGACATTCCCCAAGGGATCCCAGATTGGAGAGGGTGCAGTCTGGACTGAGGGAACTACCCCACCCAAATGCATGAATTTCATGCACCGGGCCTCTGGTAACTAATATATGGGAGAAAAGAACATTTGCCCATCAATGGATGAATGGATAACAATGTAATATCCTATCTAATAAAAGAGTAATATGCAAATTGAATGTATCTCAGCTACACTCACAAGCCATGCCCGGCACCCAATCAGGAGCAAATATGCAAATAGACCCAACCAAGATAGCTGTGGCCACAGAGAGCAGGAGGGAAGCTTGGGTTTCCCTGGCAATGGAGGAAGCCAAGCTTTCTGCCTGCCCTTGGTGGCTCAGGCCTCCACTCAAGGCTACAGAGTTTCAATTATAGAAGATAAATAAATCCCAACAGAAATGGTTGCTGCCACTGACCAAGCAGAAGGCTTGGCTCCACTCCAGGCTAAAACATTTCAATTGTAGAAGATAAATAAATCCCAGATACCAGGGCCTCCACTATGGTTGCCAGGGGTCATTGCCAGCCTGCAAACCATCCCAGGACCCTCACCCAGGCCACCCCACACCCCAAGGCAAACACCACCCTGATCTGGGACACTCTTCAGGGCAAACCAGCCAGGCACACTTGTGCACCAGGCCTCTATCCTATCTAATAAAAGAGTAATATGCAGATTGACCATCACTCTAATACACAAGATGGCTGCCCCATGTGGCCAAAGATCCTGCCCCCATGTGGACACAAAATGGCCACTACAAAATGGGCAGCAGGGGAGGGTAGTTGGGAGTGACCAGGCCTGTAAGGGAGAGCAGTTGGGGGCAATCGAGTCTGCAGAGGAAGGCAGTTAGGGGTGACCAGGCTGGCAGTGGAGGGAAGTTGGGGGTGACCGGGCCTGCAGGGAAGGGCAGTTGGGGATGACCAGGCCTGCAAGTGAGGGCAGTTAGGAGCAAACAGGTTGATAGGGGAGAAGTTAGGCATCAATCAGGCTGGCAGGGGAGTGGTTAGGGGTGATCAGGCTGGCAGGTAGAAGCAGTTAGGGGCAATCAAGAAGGCAGCAATCCTGGATTGTGAGAGGGATGTCTGACTGCTCATTTAGGCCCAATCCTACTGGGATTAGTCCTAAAGGGGCAGTCAGACATTCCTCAAGGGGTCCCAGATTGGAGAGGGTGCAGGCTGGGCTGAGGGACACCGCCCCCCAACCCCCATGCACGAATTTTGTGTACTGGCCTCTAGTATACATATAACAGGATACTACTAGGCACAAGTAAGAATGAAATCTTGCCATTTGTGATAATATGGATGGACCTGGAGGGAATATGCAAAGTTAAATACATCAGAGAGACAAATGCTTCATGATTTCTCTTATATATACAATTTAAAAAACTAAACAAAACAAAACCAGACTCCAAGATACAGAGGATACTTTGGTGCTTGCCAGATAGGAGTAAAGGGTGGTTGGAGCTCATGGGAAAAATGTGTGATGGGGGGCCCTGGCAGGTATTGCTAGATGCTTAGAGCATTGGATAACAGGTTCCATTTCAGTCAAGAGTATGTATCCTGGTTGGTTGCAGGTTCATTCCCTGGCCCTGATTGGGGCATGTGCGGGGAGCAACCAATTGATGTGTCTCTCTCATGTGGATGTCTCTCTCTCTCCTCCCTTCCTCTCCCTCTTTCACTCTCTCTAAAAAAATCCATGGAAAAATATCCTCCAGAATTCAAAAAAAAATAGGCAAAGGGAATCAAGATACAAACTTCCAGATACAAATAAATGTCACGGGCATATAATACAGCATGGGGGAATATAGTGAATAATACTGTGTTAAATTTCTATGGTGACAGATAATAACAAGATTGATTATGGTGATCATTTTGTAATGTATACAGATGTTAATATTATGTGTGTACCTAAACTAATATTAAATCATATGTTAATTGTACTGCAATAAAAAATTAAGTTAATTGTTGTTCTTGCTCAGAATCAGGGAATATCATTCCAATGCTCTGTCTATGGGACTGAATGCCACTGTTTATCCATTAGACTACAATTTGTACTTTACAAATAAATATAAATATTTTATGTTTTCCTTTATTAATATAACTTTTCTTAATTTTATCTGGTTATTATAGGAACATGTTTTGACATTCTTCTTTTTTTATTTTATTTTAAATGTTTCTTTAAAAATGTTTCCCCACTCTGTTGCATTGCTGTTACTTTTTATTTTTCTCAGGTCGTCAAAAATATCTTTGTTATCTTGCAACACTCCAGGAGAAGAGTAAAGTGCTGTTAGTTGCACATATAAAATAAACTGGTTCTGTACTATTTCACAAAGCAATTACTGTGGCTAAAAGTTGCTCAGAGCTAGCCTTGAAAGCATCACTCTGTCTATTCTGCTGTAAACTGTTCTATGCCAAAGGTTTCAGATATGGAAACACCTGGCACTTTAAATAAGTTATTCATTATAGAAGTGCCTTCAATTAAGTGCCTACAAGTAAGCACTCTGGATAAGGGTCTAGTATATATTTGTTTTTATTTATGTAACAACCACTAAAGTAGTTGCAATGTACCCAGCATAATGCTATGCAAATGTGATATATTTGACTGGATAACAGAGGAACATATAAACAGAAATATGTGTTATTAATAATGACTCTGAGCAACTCTTCTAACTTGCTATCACCTCCATTTTCTCTCTGATTAGCCATTTATAGATGCTACTACTGAAAATATTTTCCAATCATTGTGTTCATATTAATCTCCTTTGTTCATACTTAATTACGAGTGTAGTTATGGTACATTTCCCTTTTTTCACTTTTAAGTAATTCCACAAGCAAATCAGAGTGTGAAGGGGTGGTGGGGGCTGGGCAAAGAGGGTGGGGGGATATGAGGACATCTGTAATAGTGGTAATAATAAAAATAAAGTGAAAAAACTCTGAATTTTATATTCTCACCAGTACTTTTGAAATAATAATAGTAATCATTAATAAAATTAGTTATTCATCGGACATAAGTGTCAGAAAACATATTCCAAAATAGAGAAGTATATGAAAAATGAAAGAACATAATTTTTGTAGGATTTTGTTTATAGATACAAGTTAAAGAAGCTGACAATAATTAAGGAGAAATATCTCATTGGGTATCTTAGAGAATTACGAAGGCAATAGAACCAAGTTCAAGGTTAAGTTTCTTAGGATAACGTCCAAAATCTGGCATAGCAATGACCTTAGGGAATTTAAATTACTGCTTCAAGCCCAGCATATCAGAAATAATGATTTGCTATTCACTATTTGCACTCTTACAGTGAGAACACGACTTTGCAAACACAGCATCTCTCTAATGTCAAATAACTTTGTTGTCCACTTTATAAGGAAAACTAATGTTGGCCTTTTTTTCTCATGGATGCTTTTCATGAATGCATCATATTCATGCACCATTGGTGTCCCTCAGCCTGGCCTGCAGGGACCAGGGTAAAACCAGCAGTTTGACATCCCCTGAGGGGTCCCAGATTGCGAGAGGGTGCAGGCAAAGCTGAGGGACCCCAGCATTCCCTCTGAGATTCATAAGTCTGTTCACCCTGTCCTCTGAGATTCATCAGTCTGTTCCATCTTTACATGCCTGTCGGTTCCGATCCTGCATTGCGCATCTGCCCTCTGATGGTCAATGCTTGGCATAGCTTAGGCCCAGTGCATGAAATCCATGCACATTAAAAGGGGATTAATTAGAGGAAATATTTTAAAATTCCTATTTGTCCTTTATAATAGAAGTGTCAGAAATGAAAGAAAATTAGTAAAATGTATATAAAAATCTTTCTCCTGTCAGAATCTGGGGTGTGCTGTGGGACCCAGAGTCAAGTCCCTGTCCATCCGTGGCGCCTCAAAATAGTATGAGACCCAGACCCACCTGGCCTCACCCACTTTGGGTGAGATCCAGACCTGGCTGGCCCCACTCTTGTCAAACCCTGCCAGTCAGGGGGTGGGGCCTCAGGTCCCTGGGCCTGGCACCGGGTGTGGGGGCACAGCCTCAGATTTCCTGTCAAGCCCTCCTGGGCAGGGGGCACAGCCTCAGGTCTCCCATCAAGCACTGCTGGGCCTGGGGTGCAACCTCAGTTCCCCTGGCCTGGCACCAGGTGGGAGATGCAGGTTCAGGTCCCCAGTGCACCTCAGGTCCCTGGCTTGGCACTGGGCAGGGGGCACAGCCTCAGGTCCCACATCAAGTCCTGCCAGGAGGAGGACATGGCTTCAGGGTCCCTTCTAGCCCTACTGGGTGGGGGGTTACAGCCCCAGGTTCCCTGGAGCTATTCTAGGGGCAAATCCTGAAGTCCTCTGGCCAAGCACTAAGTTGGGGAGAGGGTGCACCTTGAGGTTCCCCATCAAGCCCCGCTAGGCAGGGGGCAAGCCTTGCTGAGTGGGGGTTTGGCCTCAGGTCCCCTGCCCAGGTGCTAGGGTGGGGATGTGACCTCAGGTCCCCTAGCCAAGCTCTGGGACAGGAGTGCAGCCTCACGTCCCCTGTCAAGCCCTGCTGGGCGGGGGAGCATGGCCTGAGGTTCCCTGGCCTGGTGCTGGGGTTAGGGGGCATGACCTAAGGTCCCCCGTCAAGCTCCACCAGGCAGAGCGCAGCCTCATGTCCCCTGACATGGCCCAGCACCACGCAGTCTCAAGTCCCTGCTGATTGTTCATTAAGGCTTATTACAGGAACTCAGCCACCACTGTGGGTGCAGCCATCTTTGTGATGGCATGACAGTCAATTTGTATATTCCCTCTTTATTAGATAGGATAGACATTCTGACAGGTGTACCCTATTTCCCCGAAAGTAAGATATCCCTCCAAAATAAGACCTACTCTCTGCAATATAAGGCATCCCCCCGAAAATAAGATCTAGCACATCTTTGGGAGCAAAAATTAATATAGGACACTGTCTTATTTTCGGGGAAACAGGGTAGGTGATATCTAATTGTGTGTGTTTTTTAAAATATATTTTATTGATCTTTTACAGAGAGAAAGAGAGAGGGATATAAAGTTAGAAACATCCATGAGAGAGAAACATCAATCAGCTGCCTCTTGTACACCCCCTACTGGCGATGTGCCCACAACCAAGGTACATGCCCTTGACCAGAATCGAACCTGGGACCCCTAAGTTTACAGGCCAACACTCTATCCACTGAGCCAAACCAGTTTCAGCTCATTGTGGTTTTAATTAACATTTCTCTGATAATTAGTGATGCTGATAATTTTTAATCTTTAATGTAAAATTATTTGTGCACTTTTAGGGGAAAAATGATCAACAAAACATCAGCCCCTCCCCCCGCAAAAAATAACACATCAGCCCACAAAAAATTATTGATCTTATGAAAAATCTAAGTTTGAAGTATTAAGAATGCATTCAAAACTAGAGACCTGGTGCATGAAGATTCATGCACTGGAAGGGTGGTCCCTCAGCCAGGCCTACCCCCTCTCACAGTTTGGGAGCCCTCAGGTGCAGGAAGCGATCTGGCAATCAGAGAAATGCAATGCCCCTTCAAACCTTTGCTGCTGCCACTGCCAGCAGCATAAGCTTTGGCTGGCCCTGGTTACCTGAGCCTTGGTTGGCCCTGGGTTTCTGGGCAGCTGCCATCTGAGGCTTGCCTGCACCTTGAGCTGGACCTGGGCATCTAGGGGGCTGAGTGGACTGAAGGACTCTGAAGGCAAGGGAGTAGAGTGGCCGGACCTGCCTGGGGGCAGGCCCAGCCCTGCTGCACTCCTGCTGCCTTGGTGGGGCAGAGGGGACTGGGTGCCACCATTTTGCGGCTATGGGTGCTGCCATCTTTGAGGGCATGGCATTCAATCAACATATTCCCTCCTTAGTGTCTATAGATGCTCCATCTTTGTGAAGGTGTGATGGTCAATTAGCATATTTTCTCTTTATTAGCTAGGATATTTGGAAATGAAGTATTTGCAAGATTTATTCCTATCATTTAATGGAGAGAATTAATTTTGTGATACTAGTTATGGTTAAAATAAAAATTAGATTTAAAATAGTCAGCTGAGAGACTTCATAATACAACACAAGAAAAATAAACTTTAATATTGCAAATAAAACAAAAAAAGACTTCAACCAAATTAACACTGCTGAATCCTGATTCTGCATTATAAAATGCAAATTTAAAGGGGGGAATATAGAAATCAGAGATAAAAACAAATAATCAATATTATTAAAGAGAAAATTGATTTTTAATCATGCATGTATCTTGTGTCTCAATGAGCAAACTAACTCTGAACATTTTGTTTTCCCTGGAGCATTGTAAGTAGTGAAAATAAGGAGCAACATGAGAATACCAAGAGCATTCGCATAGTGGAGAAAACCATTAAATATAAGATATCAGTTCAGGTGTTTTCAAGGGCTATGAAAAGAAATAAAGTAGCTGAAGAAGACCATAGCGGAAAGTGGTGGAAATGTAAAGTTAAGGTGGTGAGGGAATACTTCAAGGAAAACCTCATGAAAGAAAGAGGAGAGTCGTGTTAAGGCCTGGGGAAAGCAGGCACAATATCCCATCCCTGCTATTTTTCAGTAGCTGAAACAAATTTAAAATGTTCACTTAACAATTTCTAAATTCAACCAATACCACTATCCTACTCTGGGGAAATGTTTGCAGAATACTTTACCTCTATTATTGTTTTGTATTTTAGTTCCCCCTTGCCCTTGCCTCCAAAAAAACAAACAAAAAACACACCTCATCCTTAATGTTTCATTTTTATATAAATTTACTCATTTGATAATTTTAAATTTTTTCTTTCATCTTGCACATTTTTCTTTGTACAGTTATACTGTAAATTAGTACAGTAGATTTTTGAACAGTGGTTTTATCTGGGACATGCTCATGAATCTATTTTCCTGGCCATGGAATAACTATTTTGTTCAGACTTTTTAACTGTTCCAGAATCTGTCTCATGAAATCATTTAGCTGTTTTCTTTCAGAGCTAACTCTAAAATAAGAACTGGGGATTACGATTTATATCAGATCTTATTGATCAGATTTAAGTTAATTCTTGAGAATATGTGGCCTTTTGACATTCATTCGATTGGCAGGCAGGAGAGATTGAAGCTCTTACACAATCCATGACATAGATGTCCCCTACAAATTGAAAGCATAAAAACAAATGTCAATGTGAGACTAATGTATATTCTAAAAATTAATGCAAATACATAACAAAATAATCAAATATCTGTATTTCTTTGACACAGTCATACTACTTACAAATTAGAGTATTATTCAGAGATACTAAAGTTATATTTTAGTAGTGAGTAAATAGAAATTTCTAAATATTAAAAAATATGTCATAAATCTTTAAGTAAAATTTTTAATATCACTTTCATGGAATATTTTGCAGTCATCTTACAGAAAATGTTTTAAGAAGTGGACATGTTTATGGTAAATTATAACAAACAGACTAAAATGTCATCAACTGAATAAGAATATTTTTACAAATGAAAATATAAATTTCCAAAGTAAGTCATAAAATATAGTGATAAGGCATCTAACAAAATGTTAATAACCAAGTTTGGCTATTGGTCATATTGTTACAATTTTTCCCTCTGTTTTAAAAAAGACATGTTTTTACTGATTTCAGAAGGAGACATCAGTGATGAGAGAGAATCACTGCTCAGCTGCCTTTGGCACGCCCCACACTGGGGATCAACCTCACAACCTGGGCATGGTCTCGATCAGGAATCGAACTGTGACCTCCCAGTTCTCAGGTCAACATACAACTGCTGAGCCATGCCGACCAGGCTCCCTATTTTTATGTTGTGTATTTGCTAAGTTTACTATATTGGTTATGAATCATTAATTAGAAGAGTCCAAAGCAAAAATTGCAATTTTAAACTTTTCACATTCAAACAAAATTCTCTCTGTGCTTCTTTTTGATAAGTAAGTGCAAGAAGAGGGGCAGAATATGTTTCAAAATCTAACATTTTATATGTAATTTATTTGTAATTTCATCACCTTGGGGTTTACTCCTGTCCTTCACAATTAATTTGGAAAGGCGTAAAATCAGCTAAACCTTCCCTCCAGATTTCCACACACACATGCAAGGTAAACACAGCTAGATCATCTGATGGAAAAGAATTGGCCCAATCAATTCTATTTATACTTTTAGCTCTATATTTAGAAACCAGGGCAAAAGTTCCTTGCCCTTCCACTGAAAATTCTTAATTATATCAAACAATGTACTTCAATAAAAATGCAATCTCCTGAAATAAAATATTCTTTAATCCTAAATATTAAAATAGAAATATTTTATGAGGAAAGGAGTGCTAATGTGTTATTCACATCTTCCATGATAAACAGAACTCTATATAATCATGAACATATGTTTGAAGGACTCCCTGCTGTTTCAAGAAAATGACACCTAACTGGATAATACTATATCTAATGAGATAATAGCATAGCTCATTTTCCAGTCAGGTATAATCTTTTGCTTTCAAGTAGATATGGCATAAATGAGTTAAACCTGAAAACCTGGTTAAAACCTATCTCATAATTAATTAGTCCCTTTTAGAAATTCAGTTAAATGCTGCATGCCAAACATTAAAATGTAGAGATAATGCCAGACAGAACAGAGAAACATGGGTGTGCATAAATTGTTGTCTCTGACCCAATTTAAAGAGTTAAACTGAATATTTAACATCAAAACAAATATTATAATAATGTGTACTGTCCATCATTCTCCCAGCTGGTGTAGCATCATCAGTTTTTACCACAGCATGAATACTGACATTCTCTCATTGAGTTTAATGTTTGTTTTAGTCAAAATACACAGTTTCTACAGGGTGAAATATTGAAGTTGTCTTTATAGTAGATCGGTTTTCATAGTACTGTGTAGATGTTTTTATTCTTTATAAAATTTTACTTTGAGATATTTTCAGGATGATATTGGCTCATCATCACCAGACTAAAAGCATAGAATGTTGAGAATGGCTGCTGATGAAACAGTGGTGCTGATAAGAACATTAGTCATATGCTCCAATTTCTTCACTTTTTTAATTAGAAAGCTGAGGGTAGTAATTTATTTGTAGTTCTGGTCGAACAATACTTCCTAATGAATTTATCTTAGCATCTGGATGTCTGAACCCTAGATTCATCAGATTTCTTTTTAATTTCTCTAAAAATTTTTTGGTTATTTTCTTTGGAGAAATAGAACCTAATATGAACAGTAATTGTTTTTATAAAATAATTAATGGTTTTAGCTTATTGTATTCTATACTCCAACATTAAGGTGTTTCAGTTTACTTTTGACCTTCCAAGGTTGAACATTAGTTATTTTTAAAGTTATTTTAAATAAAATTTAACTATCTGAATCATACTTATATACCATATACTTTAAAATTTTTGCACTAATGTCTAAAAGTGCTTTTTATAGCATTAATTTTAAATTACAAATTATAAAATGCTGATGATATACAATTTGAGAAAATATCAAGATAAAAATAAAAGCAGAATTATGATATTTTATTACCTATTACCTGAACATAATTACAATTTATTTCATGGTGAATTTCATTTGCTCCTTCCCTCCTTTCATCGTTGCTTTCTACATTTCTTTTTCCTTTTCTTCTTTCCTCCCTCCCTCCCTCCCTCCCTCCCTCCCTCCCTCCCTCCCTCCTTCCTTCCTTCCTTCCTTCCTTCCTTCCTTCCTTCCTTCCTTCCTTCCTTCTTTCCTTTCTTCCTCTATCTATCTATCTATCATCTATCATCTACCATCTATCTATCATCAAAGAATCTATTTATCTAACCATTCCCATGTTTTTGGAACTTGTTACTTTAAACACTTCTCAAAAAATGCATTATTATAAAATTTGAGTAATAGTTCATTTTAGAGTCAATAATGTTCATAATAGAAAAAAGTGTACATTTCGTTGGAATGAAACTGCCAGAAAAAATTGTTATGAAGCCCTTCTAAAAGAGACATTCAACTGACAAATATAAACTAAGGTAGTAGACTTTAACAAATATAATTATTGTGATAAAATTGCAAACAATGAAAGTTACACATGTCTAATAAATAGTAGTAACTTAAATGAACTATTTAAAGAAAATATTATTAGGCAGGGAAAGACTCTGATCTAGAAGATCTTCATTGAATAAATGAATTTGTCATCTATCCTGGACATATGATTGTCATTAATGCACATTAGTCCTGCCTTATGAGATGAGAGATTGTTACCATAGCAGATACTCATGGAAGATCATTTAGCTTAGAGCTCATAGAACAATTAAAATACCTTTAGTGACTATAAAATAGAAAACACCTCATTGGATGGATCATTAGCTTTATCTACTATACCTGTTATATTTTTAGCATACTCTTGGGAAATGCCACTTTAAAGGCCTATACTCTTTTTCTGGCATCACTTGTGCAATATCAAAGCAGTTAAAGCCTCACTTTTGATAATTTATAAGAAATAAGCAGTTCTAAAAATTCAAAACAACATTTTAAGGTGTGAGACTGTCCTCAAAATGATATTATTAGTACTTTTGGATAAAAGATTTAGTGTGTGTGAATCATAATTATACAGGTAGATATGAGTCTTCTTATTTCCTAGCTATCAACTAAATATAAAATTATAGCTTCTATTATACAAAAATAACAAGAACAAATACTAGTAATTAGACTCCTTGAAGCCTGAAATATTGAAAGTTGGCAGGAATGTTTGTCATCTATTACAATCAGTTATCCATGGAATATACTTATTCATTACAGAATATTCCTCTCATTGGTGTTTATGTCAATAAGCTATGAGAACAGATTCTTTGGAAATTTTCCAAGGAAGTCCTTCCTCATTGTTGTAAGATTGTTTATCACAAGTTTTTAAACTATAAAATCTTTCAAAGAGAGAGTTCTTTTAAATTTCAATTACTGGAGTTAAAACGCTGTTGGCAAATTATGCTCTTGACTATAAATTACCTTTCTTCCAACTTTGGTGTGTAATGTCAATGAGCACTACATAGTGCACACTTTTATACATTTAACCAAATGACTTGGTTATCGATAATCACAAATTAGTCATTGTTTGTGTTTTTTTCTAAATAGAATCCACATCTGGATCAAGACTGTCTAGATAGCATGGTTGGTGTGGCTCAGTGATTGAGCATCGACCCGTGAACAAAGAGGTTATGGTTTGATTCATGGTCAGAGCACATGCCTGGGTTGTAGGCTTGATCCCTAGTTGGAGGCACGCAGAGGGCAGCTGATCGGTGATTCTCTCTCATCATAGATGTTTTTGTCTTTCTGTCCCTCTTCTACTTCTTTCTGAAATCAATTCAAATGTATTTTCTAAAAAGACTATTTTTTTATTTTAAAGAGAGGAAAGAGAGAGAGAGAGAGAGAGAGAGAGAGAGAGGTTGCCTCCCCACATGTCCCAATTAGAGATCAAAACTTGGGTGTGTACCTGCCTGGGACTCAAAGCCATTGCCTTTGATAGATGCTCCAATCAACTGAGCCACTGGACCAGGGCAGTGATTGGATATCTGACATGAACAAATTTCTTGAGAAATACAACTACTAAAACAAGCATCAAGTGAAGATAAAATGACTACATAAACTAACATTTAGAAAATAATTTTTATAAGCACTGTTAAAATGAAATAGCAAATAAACACTGGACTTGAGAATTTCCTAGATAGACAAAAACCATTTGAGATATGTAAGCAAAACTAAATCTAGGTTATTTCATGAATGTAAATGAAGTTTAACCTACATTTTGTTTTGTTTTTCTTGTAAATGCCTCTGACAATCATAAAGGAAACTTATCATCTTCCTAAAATGTTGTAAGAAAAACATTTTTCACGAATCTCTGCCATATGGAAACCCTCACTGTAATAACCAATCACATTAAAGGTTAACAAAGATTTTTCAGCTGTGATGTTAACTATTCTAGCTAATCAGAGTTGTTTTAAATAAGCCCCTGGGTTTCTTGCCCTGAGAATTGAGCTTGGAATAAGATCAAATAGCAACAAGATTGGGAGGGGGACTTTTCAAAGATCAAAATATTACCTATTTCTGAGGATGGGGCTTCTAACCAAGCTCCAAAATAGGCAAGTTCCTTCTGTTGTCAGTATGTTAGCCAGCTCTAATGAAGTTGGGGGTGGGAAATGGGGATAACTCCTTGAAAAATGCCAAAGGCACACTGTTCTTCCCATGATTTAGTCATTTTTTGTTAAATAAATGCTTTTCAGTTTTATTTTGTGCCTTTTGTTCACTTCAAAAATTTTAAAGTGTTTGATAATAATAACTTGGCAGTATTTGTATCTTATTTTTTATGCAAGAGAGTGAATTCACAGATAGCAACACTTTAACTTCTAAAATTCTCACCCTACTTGGTAATCTCTTTTCTAATAGATTGCAAATATAGTTGACATAAACAAGAAATATGCTTAAAAATTCTGTATTCTAATCTCTTTCCCTAAAAATAGTAATTCATTAATCATACATTCTACTTCCAAAGTTACTGTGGGTGACACTGAAGCATCTTTCCACTGATGTTCTTAATTGCCATCTTTCTGTTCTTTTACAAGCCACCTATGTCATGCCTTAGTTATAAATGTTATTGTTTTTAATGGCAGCAATGAGCTTCTAGTTACTGAAGTAGTTATGATAGACTTCTTGTTAAGTTATTATCCTTGACAAATGATCTCCAGTCTCAAAAGCATAAAACAGTAAGTTTTTGTTTCTCTTCTACTCCTCCCAAAGTATGATGAAAGAAATTCTCATGGTAATCACCTATCCTCAAGCTGAAGGGAGCTTCATATCAACAAGTAACTGGAGACTGACCAGGGGGTGTGTGTGTGGATGGGGGTTACTTGCTCAGAGATGTATACTATGTATACTTACATTTCATTGGCAAATCAAGTCATTTGTGTCTGACCAAATTCCAAAGAGACGGGAAATTGCAATACTACTTATGTGACCCTGAGAAAAAGAGAACTTATAACAAAAGATGATGAAATTATATTCCCCAAATTTGAACAATTTGTGTATTGAATCATGCATAATAGCAAGTATGTGGACTACCAAATTTGCTTTTTTTATGCCTTTTTTGGACATGTCCTATAGCTATATTGTTAAATCAGGAGATTAGAAATTAACTGATATTTTGTAGCTCTAGCCTAGGGATGGAGAATTATATTTCATTTCCAGTACGAGCTTGGATAAGTTGATAGCAATTGCCAAGGGTGGTGTTTTGAGAAATATATGAATCCTCTTTAAACCTCAGTAGAAAAGGTTGCCATGATCGATTAGTATGCTTCAGATAAGCAAAACTATAATAGATATCTGAAACAGGTAGTTTAATCATTCTACTCTCTAGAGCTCTAAGCATAAATGTGAACAGCCATGCAATAGTTCTAGAATAATAGAAGTGTTTTAAATAAAATATCATGTCAAATTCTTAGAATGGTTTTATAAAATTTATGTTGATTATAGATATCTCAAGGATAAAATTACTCCTATCTCATGGGCAAGAAAGAAAAATATTGTCATAACGACAGAAAAGTACTAATTTCAAATGTTATATTCAATTTCCTCCACATGCATTCATTATATTTGTTAAATCACAAGCTTTGACTTGAGGATCAAAAAATGTTTATCTATATGGGATTCAATAATCATGAGTTGAATTTAATAATAAATTACTTGATATCAGTTGCAAATGTTTCTAATAATTACATGTAATCAAGCCTATCTAGAAAAAATTTCCCAAGAGAACAATTTTGAGCTGAAAACAAAAGATTATGGTGAAAATGAAAAGAACTTTCTTGACTTCATCCCTCCTTGCCCCAACATTTTGCACTCATCCTTTTGTTGATACCTAATGTGCTTTCCCCAAAAGATTCTATAAAAGAACTCCTATCAATAATTAAATAATTGCATCCCTTCACACTATGAGGCAAGGTTTGACGTCCCATGAGTGAGAGGTACTACTATTCCATGATAGGCTAAATTTGTAGATGTTTAAGTAAAATATTGTAAGTTGCATTGAAAATCCTTTTCCTAACAACGGGATACTCAGTTTGAACTGTAGCAGGGAGTTAAATGCCATGAGCAGTGCAGGGACCAGGGACCAGGTGCAGAGGGTCACCAGGGCAGAACTACAAGCAAAACTATAAGCCCTTGCATGACCACTCTCTTAAGCTTTAGTCCCTGGAGATGACATCCAGGCCCAGAATAGCAGCAAAACCAAAGGAGCCACACCATGACTGACATCGGGACCAGCTACAGTGGCTAACGACTCTCTCCCCTGGTGCTGACCAATAAATGAAGACTGTTACCCTGAGGAGACACATGGGGGAAATTGATGAATATTCTTTTGAGATCCTCTCCTGAAAGCTCAGATAAAAGCCTCAGATGGAAGATCCAGGCTGTGTTTCTCTATGGAGCATGCCTGACCCTTTCTCCGTCCGCTCACTTTCCTTTCCCAATAAAGTGACAAACAAAATAGAACCAGACAGGAACAGACTGACAGATCTCAGAGGAGAGTGGAGTGTAGGGACGGGATAAAAAAGGTGAAGAGGTCAGCCAAAGAACATGTATGCGTAGCCCAGGGACAGGGACAATAGTGTGGTAAAGCCAAGGGAGTTGGGCAAAGGGGTGTGTGGAAAGGAACGGGAAACATCTGTAATAGTATAAACAATAAAAAACAATCTAAAACTTTATCACTCACAGGTAACCACTAATAATATTTTGATGTTTAACTGGCCAAACATTGTTCATGTGCATGTTTTATTGAAACATACATATATATGTTTTATTTAAATACAGTTTAAAAATATGGATTATTTGTATGTCTTTGTTTTCACTTACTATATATAATAAGTATTAAAGAATAAGTGTTTTATGAACCTGCAAAAAAAATAGTCCCTCTCATTGGGATTAAATGTAATAGGGATAAAAACATTTAGGTTTTGATTTGAGTATGTTAACTTCTCATGGTCCAAATTTCATTGTCTTCCTGCAATGAAGTACAGGCATCCAGGTACTTGAAACCTAAGTTGAAAAAACCACCAATATTAAAAGTCGTATGTATAGTATATGCATGTGTGTTGGAAAGGGGTGGAAGACAATTCTATTTCAGAACATAAGTACTATATTATACAATATTTTGAATTAAGGACGTTTTCCCAATTTAATAACAACCGTATTATAGTCCTATAAGTTGGAAAGACTAAAGAGATGGAAATCTTTTGTTATAGTAATAAGGATAAAATACAGTATAGAATAAGTATTAAAGTGTGATATCTGAAAGTATGGAATGGAATGTAAACAAATTGATAAGAACCTTTGAGTGGCCTGTATGTAGAAAATAGATAAAGTGATCTGTACCCCATATGCAAGACCAGATAGCAAGGCTGCTGGACCCTCTGATAAGACATACTGAAGACCCCCATCTGAGCACATAAAAGAGCAAGGAACCAGAGGAGATTGGAGATGCTCGCCTGCTCTCTTTTCCCCTACTTGCATCTGCCCAAGCTCTGCCATGGACCATGAGTCCGAGCCGTGAAACAGGCCTCAAACAAGACACCGAGCTGCAACTGCAATGCCCAACGTCCAGTGTGTGTGTGTGTCTGTGGGCGCGGATACCTGAGTGGCCTGCCGAGGTCTGGAAACCACCAGTGCTCTGGTGTGTGATTCGTGCATTGCATGTCTCCTGTGTAATTTATGCTAGGACAATATTAAGTAGGTACCTTGGGTCGTAGGTGTCAGTGTCTGTTTAGAGACTGGCTGAGGCACCCTTGGTCACCTGTACTTATGTCCCTAAAGGAGAAATTGGGAAAAATGTTTGCTCACATACCAATGATTTTAAATAACTTTTAAAATAGTCTGTCCAATGTCATTTAAAATAAACATAAATCATGATTCTAATAAACCTTTTTGGAAAGAAATAAATATCATCAGCAAACAACTTAATTTTAATCAATGAGCATATATAAAGTTGGATGAAATGCTTGCTAATTACTAATAGGAGTATTTTACCAGTTAAGATAAACCTTAGATATTGATAGATAATAGTGGTAGATATTACTGATAATTATTGTAGAGGAATTATCAACTATGTATGCCTCTTTATAATCACAATATAATATTTTAAATTATATTTTGGCAATTTACTAAAAATAATTTAAAGTGTTATTGTCAACCAAAATTTAATTAATTTTTAAATAAACAGTTGTATATTACAAACCTGAAATTAAAACATGCCACACACCCACAACTAAGGTTTTATGATACACAGTGCCATTACCATATAGATCTCAACATTATTTTTGCACAAAGATAAGATGATTCTTAGGCTAAAAAAATTTTATGTTTACTTAGAGTGTGTTCCTGTTTCTCTAACAACTTTTATTGCTATTATATTTTTATAGTATGATTTTGTCTGTAAATTAGACTTCTTTTTAGTCTTGGAAAATTTTTTTCTTAGCTCCTTTGAGGCTTCTGCTCTTGCTGTATATTCTGCCATCATAGTGTCATGGTTTTTCTCTTAATCTGTGAACTTCCTTTGGATGATTATTATGTCCTGTTCATGTTTTCTAGATCATTTCATGTACCCAAATAATCAATTCATATTCATATTTTGTGCTATATTTTCTAGATCAAGAAATTAAAGAAAATACTGACTGTAATCAGTGTTTGACTTAAAAAGTGACAGACTTTTGTGATCCCAATTATTTCAGGTAGATTTAAATACAAGTTATAAAGAGGGTACATGCTCAAGCATAATTTCTTCCATTGTCTCTTTTTGTAGTAAATTGTTATGAAAGTTGACATAAGTTGAATGAATAAGTCTAAAAATGTAGTTACTTTCCCACCCTCTTGAACTTTTGATTGCATTCCATCAGGAATGCTGCCTTTTTAAAGCTGGTCTGGGAAGGAGAGATTTTGTTTAGTTCGCTTATTCACCAAAGCAGAAAATTAGATTACTCTAGAAGACTGATCAGCAGAGCAGAAAGTAAGCTACAAATATAGGTGACTGGAGATTGCATTGAAATAGGAAGTCATGCTGTGTTACCATGTTGGTAAAATTATTTGAGAAGTAAAAGTTTAAATACCGTTCATCAATATCTTTAGAAAATAAATTTAGTGCAAAGAAAATATTTCATTGAAATAAATTATTTAAATCCAAGAAAATTTAAATTTGCTTAGACAAGTAGTTAAAAAAAAAGTAAAATACTAGGAGAAAAATTGAATAATACAAATATGTGAGCAACAGCATTTGTATTAGTTTTCTATATTTGTCCTACAAATTACTACAAATGGTGCCTTAAGACAATATAGTTATTATTTCAGTTTCTGTGAGTGAAGAGTTTGCTTCAGTCTTCTGTCTACCATCTCATAAGACTGCAACCATGATGTCAGCCTTTCATTTAGAGGCTTGACTAGCAGAGGATCTACCTCCAAGTTCACTTGAATTGCTGAGAGAATTACTTTAATTGTAGCTACAGGCCTGAGGGTACTACTTCCTGCTGAATTTTGGCTGCAGAGTGCACTCAGCACCTACAAGGCATCTTCAGCAATCAGAAACCACCAGGTTTTTGTTTGGTTTGTTTTATGGTGTGTGTTGTGTGTGTGTGTGTGTGTGTGTGTGTGTGTGTGTGTGTGTTTGTGTGTGTGTTTGTTTTGTGTGTGTGTTTTGCCACATGGCCTCTACCTAGGCACTCTCATGACAAAGCAAATTGTTTCTACAAAACTGGCAAGGGAGAAAATCTATAATACAAGTGAATCTACTACCAATGTAAAAATGGACATATTTAGCATAATCATAGGAGTGCACTTCCATCATCTTTGCCATATCACCTCGTTAGAAATCACCACGGATTCCACCCACATCCAAGGGGAAGAGCCTAGGAAAAAGAATGAGTACCAGAAGTCGGTATTATTTTAGGGCTTTTCCTACACAGCATTTGAGGATAAAGAGCAATGAGAATTGCTGGATTATATAGTAGTTAGTTGTATATTTAATTTTTTAAGGAACTTCTGTACTGTTTCCCCTTGTGGGTGAAGCAATTTAAAGTCTCACCAACAGTGTACAAAGGTTCCCTTTCCTCAACATTCTTATCAGCACTTGTTATTTCTTGTCTTCTTAATGCAGCCATTGTAAAGGGTGGGAGGTAACATCTTATTGGGGTTTTGTTTGGTATTTTGTTGATGATTAGTGATATTGAATATCTTTTCATGTACCTGTGGGCCATTAGGATGTCTTCTTTGGAAAAAATGTATATTTAATTCCTTTGTCTTAATTTTTATTAGATTTTTTGTTACATAGTTTTATGCATTATTCACATTATATTCACATACTGTGGATACTAAACCCTTAGACCCTTGCTCAATATATGTGTGACAAATGTGTTCTCCCATTCTGTAGGCTGCCTTTTCATTTTTTATTGTTTCTTTTCTTATGTAGAAGTTCCTTAGTCTGATCCTTATTTTCAAATAATGCTTCCATAAAGGCCCTATCACAAAAGAGCTGCCTGATGACATGTATTCAAAATAATTTGAGATATTTTCAGGAATTTATAATTATGATGATGCCATAGTATCATGTTAGTAATTATCCAGTGATCTGTACATGTGTCAGTACAAGGCATTGTAACTTTTTCTGTGTCTTCATTAGAAAATGAGATGAAACATATGAGCATGTGTTTATGTTCATCATTTCACATACAAGTTTATAAAACCTAAGCAATGAAGGAAGTATGAAATAATGAAGTGGTATTCTTATGACTATTTAAATGGAAAGAAATACATACCTCAAATGATGAGTTACCTTAACATTTATGTCTGATCAACACTGCAATTGAAACAATTCCTTGAAAAGTACATATTTTAAGATCAAAGAGAAAAATTTTTGAAATACTAATTATGAATACTGACAAATATTTTTACTAACTGTGTATAGAAACCGAAGAAATATACTTTGGATAGTAAATACATTTCTTAATAAAACAAATAATGTGGCCTTTTTGACACAATAGACTAGCATGAGATCTGACATTCTTATACATTCTAATATAAGAAATAACATAGATAAACCTTTCAAACAGGAATTATCTATTATAATAAATCTTTTTTGGGGGGAGTGATAATTTATCTTTATTAATTATATAATCATTAAATAATTTAAGCTTTTGACTTTGGTTATATATATTTTATTTCTCATAGGAATAGTCAAGCACTTAAGATTTGAAGGCAGGAAAACTGTTGAAAGAGAGAGCCATAATAAGAAATATATATATATATATATATATGGAAAATGGGATTATATAACATAAATATCACTTAAAGATATTGTTTCATTGATTTTTAGAGCGAGAGTAAGAGACAAGTTGAGAGAGAGAGAAACATTGATGAGAGAAACATCAATTGGTTGCATCCTGTATGCACCCTGACCAGGGATTGGACCTGCAACCTGAGTATATGCCCTGACCCAGAATTGAACCTGTGACCTTTTAGTGCATGGGATGATGATCCAACCAACTGAGCCACACCGGCCAGGACACAACTACTAACATTTTGATAATTATTCCTTTATATATTTCTTTTTATACTGTATATGAGTTATTTTTAAATGACTTCTTAGAGTGAGTTCAGGTTCATAGCAAAATTGAGAAGAAGGTACAGAGACTTCACATGTACCCCCTGTTCCTACACTTCCATAAGCTCCCCAGTTACCAACATTCACCACCAAAGTAGAACACTTGTTACAATTGATGAACCTACATTGACATACCATGATAACTCAGAATCCATATTCCATAGTTTACACTAGGGATTACTCTTGGTAGTGTTGATCAGTCTATGGGTTTGAAAAAATATAGAATTACATGTGTTCTTCAATATAGTGTCATACAGAGCACTTACATGGCCCCTAAAAATTATCTGTACTTTACCTATTCATTCTTCCTTCCTATAATAAAATCTATTTTACAACAGTTGTTCTCCTTTGTTCAATCCAGATAAATTTAAACAAAGGGAGATTAGGTCATGTGACTGAGTTTAGTTTAAAATAGATATGGTAAAGTTTCAAATAATTGTTTCATATTCTGACATAATGGTTATGGGATTAAATTATTCATCTATGTATTTTCAGATTACTCAGAAAGGGATATTTTTCTAAATTTTAAGTCTAACTTCTATATAAGTAACTAACAAATTGTTTCCTGTTTATTTTGCTAAATATAATTTTAAAGTACTTTAAATGTAACATGAAATGGCATGATTAGAAAAAAAATTGAATTTTCTCATGTACTTTTTTCTACCTTTCTGATAAGATAAATCCACATGTGACAAGAAATACATAATGTAAAAAGTATAACTTAAATATACTACTAGAAACTTAAATATACTACTAGATTGTTTAAAGTGTGAACTTAATCATAAGAATTCTGAAATTGTCTCTGAGAAGCTGACATATATTCATGAGGTTAAACGAACTTTTAACTCATGACATGGCAATTTAAATGATTTTAAAAAGAAGCATAGTTGGGTATGTTTTATCTTATATTTTATTCAGGTTTTAATCAGAAAGTCTTTAACTGATAGTTAAATTGTCAGACTACAGGTATGAAATGTAAAAAACATTTCTGACGGAAATGTTCTGAGATCTGTATATCTTACCATCCAAAAGACAGATACTATTAAAAATTACTATGAGGAACAGTAGTCTTTTGCAATCAGTATGTTTTTGCTTAGCCAAAAGGAAGACTCAAGCTTTTACATGTGCCTCAACTTTTGGCATGAAATTTAACAAATACAAATAACTACAGGACCAGCGCATGAAATGCATGCACTTGGCAGAGTCCCTAGTGGCTGCCAGCTGCCAGCCGGGGCCTCTCACCCTTCCACCGGCTCTCCCCCCGTTCAGACCCCAGGATGAATTCCCAGTCCAGGGCACAGTCTGCATACTACACTGTTATTATATAGGATACTATAAAAAGGAGAGGTGTTTCTTACTGCTTCACACTTTAGCACCATGAACATTTTTTACTTAATTTTTTCTTTATTAATTTTAAAGAAGACAACACTTAAGAGCCTATTGCTGTGTTGTTAGATATAGTTGCAGAAATATTCATGCATTTAAGATTTGAGGGGAAGAAAACCTGTAAAAAAAGAGAGAATCATAAAAGGATCTAGTTAAATTACCAGTATTTTGCCTTATAATTTATAAGGCAAATATAAAAGTATTTTAATAAATATTATGAGTTAATGCATATATAATTATAAGTGTATTTTATGTCTGTGTATATATGTACATGTATACATATATAACAAATTAGCATTGTACATATGGATTATTTTTATCTTAATAAATAAGAATAGTCAAATATGTTTTCATATTGCTAATTTTTTCTGCATGTTTGGACATTCTTATTGATTTACATAAAACTTTAATAAAAACTGATTTGCATTTTTTATTTAGAAGTCAAAATTAAATGCTCATCATTTGGCTTGAATTAATTTATATTGAGCCAATAAAATTATTTAGTAAAACAAAATTTTAAATAGGTAGAACAATTAGAATTTAGAGAAACAAATTTTTATTCCCTTACCACTGTAATATGATAATGAATGCATTCTAGATTTTGAGGTTGATGCTTACATTTATTGTTTTTTGTTGTTTTTGATGTTTCCTTTCTGTTTTGTTTTTGAAATACAATTTAAAAATGAATTTGGTACAGAATGGATATATTGTGTTGACATGGTTAAGGGATATTTATATTTTTATGTAAGTGAAAATAAAATAAATATGTTTATAAAATATACACATATGATAACAGAATAATGGTATTTAGGGGCTATGGGAAAAATCTCTTTTTGTATTTTGATGCTACCCTGGGAGGACATGTAGCATAGATTTTGGTAACATTTTTCTTTTTGTCTCAGATGTTAAATTGCTACTTTAACATTTCCAATTTGTTTTAAAATATGTTTTATAGTTCTGTATTTATAGGGCTAGGAAATATATAAATATATTATAGTATTCACTCAAACATTTTATGTATAATGATAATCATGCAGAATTTTCTATTGAATTATTTGGAGAGTAGATGTGTTTAAAATTCATTTAAAGTTAGTATGACCGTGGAGAAACAAAGATGGCAGCATAGGTAAACACCTATTGTGCTGCCCCACACAACAATTCCAAAACTACAACATAACAACAAAACAAACATCATCCAGAATCACTGGAAAGCTGGCTGAGTGAAAATTCCACAAATAAAAGTAAAGGTGGGACACTGAGACTCAGAAGAGCGACGGAGCACAGCCTTGAAGATACGCATGGAGCCAGAGGTTCGGAGCTGTGGGCACACGAGGGCTGTAGGGTGGGCAGCAACAATCCCGGCTGGATTTCTCCAACGGGGAGGGCAGAGATGCCCCACTGCACTGAATCCCCAGTGCCAGGTGAGGTCTGAGATCCGGGGTACGCACACTGAAAGCCGGGTGTGGCAGAGTTCTCCAAGTCTGAGTAGAGTACTCTTTGGAACAGCTGTTTGTGCATAAAGTACTCTACAGCACAGCACAGACTTGCTCCCTCATTACCGAGACCACCAGACTGCTTTGTTTTACAACCCTGGGGGAGACTTTGGGTGTGCAGACTCATTTGGGGAGAGGCAGAGTTGTCTGGCAAAGGCGGGAGACCACCAACATCTTTCTATTGGCAGCCATTACCCGCCCACCGCATAGGGCTTAGCTGATACTGACGCTGCGTACTCAGCCCAGAGACTCCACCTATCCAACCTGAACAGTTTCTCTGCATAGGCAATTGGCCTGGAGGTCAAACCCTCCTAGGGCTAACAACAATAAGCTGGGCTTAAAGCTAATCGACCAACTCAGGAAAGAAGCCACCATGCAGAGACATGGAAAGAAATCAGGTGTGAAAGAAATGGAGGAAAAAAGACGACAAGACATAGAGTTCAAAACCACAGTTATAAGGCTTTTCAAGAGGCTCCTAGAAAAGGCTGATGAACTTAATGAGAACTACCATGAAATGAACAAGACCAATGAGGAAATGAACAACACCTATGAGGATATGAATGAGATCCTCAAGGATATGAAAAAGGACCAACTAGAAATCAAGCATACACAGACTGAAATAAAAAAATATTACACAAAGTCTAAAAGCAGTCCAGAGGGCCACAAGAACCAAGTCAAAGATTTGAAATACAAAGAAGCAAAATCCACTAGGCTGGAAAAGCAAGAAACAAAAAGAATCCAGATAATTGAAGATAGTGTAAGGGGCCTCTGGGACAACCTCAAGCATGCCAACATCAGAATTATTGGGGTGCCAGAAAAAGAGAGAGAGCAAGATAATGAAAACCTACTTGAAGAAATAGTGACTGAAAACTTTCCCCACCTGGTGAAAGAAACTGACTTAAAAGCCCAAGAAGTACACAGAACCCTAAAATATAGGAATCTAAAGAGGACCACATGAAGACACATCATAATTAAAATGCCAAGAGCAAAAGATAAAGAGAGAATATTAAAAGCAGCAAGAGAAAAACAGCTAGTTACCTATAAGGGAGCACCCATACGATTGTCAGCAGATTTCTCAACAGAAACGATGCAGGCCAGACGGGAGTGGCAAGAAATATTCAAAGTGATGGATAGCAAGAATCTACAACTAAGAATACTCTATCCAGCAAAGCTATCATTCAAAATTGAAGATCAGATAAAGTGTTTAGCAGATAAGAAAAAGCTAAAGGAGTTCATCACCACCAAACCAATATTATATGAAATGCTGAAAGATATTCTTTAAGAAGAGGAAGAAGAAAAAGCTAAAAGTATAAATTATGAACAACAAATACACATCTATCAACAAATGAATCTAAAAATCAAGTGAATTAATAATCTGATGAATAGGATAAACTGGTGAATATAACAGAATCATGGACATAGAGAGGGAATGGACTGACAATTCTTGGGGAGAAAAGGGGTGTGGGAAGTGCAACAAGAGACTGGACAAAAATCATGCAACTATGGGAGAGGACAGTGGGGAGGGGGAGGTGTGGGCAGAGGGTGGGATGAGTACAGGGTAGAAGGGAGCTTGAGGGGGATAAAAAAACGGGGAATAATGTAATTAATGAACTGAACAATAAAGATAAAAAAATTTCTTCCCTGCTTAAAAAATAGTAATAAAGTTAGTATGACCTTTTTGACTTAAACATCTATTAAAATTAAATGGTGATTTCTGCCATTCCACAATGACAGGTTAGACAATGAATGATTAATTTACTTGATAAGAACACATAATGAATCAACAAAACTATATCTGATGGCATCATATTGCCATGAATTTGTAAGAATAAAATTTCCTTAAATTTGGAAGACTTGGTTAGCTAGATAGTGCGACAATAATTTCTAACAATTATTATTATGAATTTTAATAGTCATTATGCTAATTATTGAACATAAAAAGAGACATTGCAAAAAAACCCCAACATTTAAGATATACCTATACACATAGAAACAAATAAAATATAATACAGCATAACATTTTAAAGTTTCACATTCACTATATCATCATAATTACAGCAATATTAGGTTTCTATTTAATATGTTAGCTTAATTACTGCGAACAAATATGGAACACAGCTGGAATGACTACAGTTCTCCTTAGAAATGATTTAGTGCTCTTTCTGCTTCATAAAATTCCATGGTTCTTCCTTTTAAATCTATATAGCTCAAAAATGTCTAGGAATCCTGTTACTAAAAAAAATGGTTATTGATGAAAGCAGTCCTCGTCGGTCGATTTGTCAATCAATGGAATATCCTTAGAGGTAGGTGAAAATGGTAATTTATCACTGATAGTCAACATCTCATTAATGGCATTTTTATGTGTTTGTGTGTGTTATATTCCCACAAAAACAAATGTAATTTTCTACTGTTCCATTCACCTAATGTCCCTATTTCTATTCCAGTATTTGAAAACACAGTAAAGCTTTTCTGTTTAAATATGTTTAGATACACAAATACTCACCTTTGTGTTATAATTGCCTACAATATTCAGTGCAGAAACATGCTGTACAGGTTTGTAGTATGGGAACAATAGTTATACCTTCTAGGCTAGGTGTGTAGTAAGGCTGTACAACCTAATTAATTTTGTGTAAAGGCACTCTCTTATGTTTGCACAACCATAAAATAACATGACAATGCCTTTCTCAGAATGTATCCCTATTGTTAAGTAATGAATGGTATAAGTTCTCTCTAAATTTTAAACATTTGTTCAAACTCATAAGGATAAATAATGGTACCCTTCTATAAGGCACTCATCATGAATGGACCTTAAGGACTAGAAGTTGCTCCACATGAGTCAGTAAGTGGTATGTGAATATAAAAGCCTACATATTTTACACTATTGTAAAATTTATAAACATTTAGTGTATTCTTAGGCTATAAAATTATTTTAAAAGTTTCTTTTTTCAATAACAAATTAACTTTAGCTTACTATAATGCTTTTACTTTAGAAACTTTTTGACTCATAATAACACTTACCTTAAAACAAACACTGTGCAGCTGGACAAAAATATTTTCCTTCCTTATATTCTTATTTTATAAGTTTTATCTATTTTTTATTTTTAAAACTTTTTTTTTGTTAAAAACTGAAACACAAACATACACATTAGCCTAAGCCTACACAGGGTCAGTATGACCAATATCTTTCTTTCACCTCCACATATAGTCTCACTGAATTTTCTTCAAGACAATAACATCCGTGGAGCTGTCATTTCCTAAGATAATGCACTCTTCTGGAATACCTCCTAAAGGACCTGCCTCCTAGAGGAGGTCTCACTGTTTTCCTAAATATGTTCACAATAATTTGTTGGGTTTGTTCCTTTTTTAAACCCTAGATTTGCTTATAAGATGATAATGCACCATTAACATCCCTTTCTAGTAATGAATACCTTTCAGCGTTGGGGTCCATGTTTTCAAACTTTAAGAATTTTGTTGAGATTTCAAAAAGTGTCTGCTAAACCCTTATTTTGAATTTTTTGAGGGTTATTCTTTTCCTTCTCCAGCAGTTTCCTTTTATCTTGTCTGTTCTTCAGCTATGTGTTCCTGTTCCAGTTCCAACAACTCTCCATTATTAATTTTTTTCAGGATCCACCAAAAGTAACTATTAAATGTAATCTACATCTACACCCAGGTTAAAGTTGCTTGCTATCTCAACCACAGCCTTGCTGATTTTTGCAACCTCCTCATCTTGGGAAAACCCTTTGAAGTCATGGACAAACCTCTATGTCTTCTTTGCGGTGATATTTGTACTCTCTGTGGTGACATCACTCCGAGCCCAAGCAAGGTTCTTGATGCAGTCAGATGTTATAATCCTTCCAGAATTGCATCACTGACTTCTCAGTGTTTCCCTCCGTTGCGTCAAAAGGCCAGGCAAAGGTTCTGCTCAGATTTCCCTCAAAATCTGCTATAACTTCTTAATCCCTTTGTTGGACAAAGAGATAGTTTTTGGAGGGAAAAAAATCACTACTTAGATATTGAGCTAAAAATCACCAATAAAAGGACTTTAGGGAGAATTATCAATAATAAGAAAATGTTTCAAAGTATGTCATTCTCCCAATAGTATTTTACCTAACATGTCAATTCAGGACAGCTTCTTGGAAGAGAGTTTGGGTCATTCATGATTTCTTCATGCTCCTGCTGTTCACTGGAAATGTGTGCTTATTGATGTGCTTGAAAACCAGGGATTCTCACAGAGACAGATCAGAAAGGATTTTAAATTTTAGATTTCAACATTGTCCGCAAGCAAGACTGTTCTCCTGTCCTTAAAAGCCTTGAAACTTAGTATTGACATGGCCTCCTTGTGAATTACAGACCTTTTAATCATCTGTTTCCAAAATATGGAGTTTTTACCCATATTGAATATTTGCTCTGGCAAGAAATATTCCTCCATAATCAACATATCTAGAATTTCTAAAAATTGTTACATCAGCACTCACAGACTCGCCATTTACTTGTTACATCATGTAATAAATAACAATTCTTGAATTGTTTAAATCACTCAAATGGCCTCAAAGCTATAGTAAATTCAACATCGTGGTCAGGCCCAGCTTTTTCTTTAAACATCACAGACAAGAACTTTACTTGGCTGTGATTGTCAGGGCACTGAGAGTAATACACTTTTGTGTCTAGTCTTCAATCCAGAATAATTAGAAGGTTTTCCATGTCTGACATAGGCTTTTTAAAAGAAGTTTTGTTAGTCTTGTTGCCTTCAATAAAGCAGATCCTTTAATACCTTCAATTACTTTGTTCTTGCTCTTCATGATTATAGCTATGATGGAATGGGACATGCCTGACTGATGAGCAATAACTATTACTGATTTACTGCCTTCATAATCTTTAATCACTTTTAATTTTGTTTACAGATTAATCACTTCATATGGCTTCTTAGTGGCAACATTACCAGTAGATTTTAAGAGCCATGATGGACAAAACAACAGATTGAATCAAACACAAGAGAAAATTATGGAACAAGAGACACGGTAAATCTGTCTCCTATGTGTGAGGATGCTTCCAGGGTAATATATCACACTGTCTTACAGCAAACTTGTTTTTAATAAGTTAAAAGAGTTCCCTCAAAAATAATGATTAATAGTATAGTAAATACATAAACCAATAATAGGCATTTATTATCTTTATCAAGTATTATGTACTATATGTAATTTTATGTGGGATACTTTCATATTACTAGCAGCACAGTAGATTTATTTATACCGACATCACTACAATTTTTTGAATAATGCATTTGGGGTATCATGTTACAAATTCACCAGGTGATGGGAAACTTTCAGGTCTATTATAATCTATGGAAACACCACCATATAAAGTCTGTGTGGTTATGTGGTAAATAACTATAGAAGGATTCTGTTTTACATATGAAAAAGTATAAATCTTAACTTCTATTGTAAAATTAAAGAACTCTACAGAGTTATAATTATAAACAACACAACACTTACATAACAGTGTAACCCATTACAAGTTTTTTTTAGCTGATAGAATTAAACTGCAAAAGTGTCACTTTTTCTTTTAATGTGCAACAGTATAAAATCATGTTTGTTAAGATACGAATAATGGACCAAAATATCTCATGTAAGAAGCATAATAAACATCAGTTCTTTGTTTTAAAATAATTACTACCATTAATCCTACAATTACAAGCCTTCAAAGTCAGTACATTTTAATGTATTTATTTACAAAAACAGCTTCTATAACCAGATGTCTACTTTTATTTTCAGGGAAAAAATAATTCCAACAGAAGATAAATTTTGAAAAACTGCCAAAACTCAAATGCATAAAATTTATTTTAAAAATCTGTATTCTGTCTTCCCACAAATCAAATATTTTTTTAAAAAATTACATTTTCATAAATTTAATGATCAATCACTTAGCCCTATTTCATAAAATAAAGTGATAAAGAAAATATTTTAGTTAAATAATTTTGAGCTCAAATAAAATAATATGTTTATCTCTGTCTTTATCTCTTCTGTTTTTATTTATCTCTTTCACTCTTACTATCTTCCTATCTCTCTCTTACACTCTCTTTCTCTCACACACATGAAAACAATAAAAATATGATAATTCCACTCTATCAACTACTGCCCTGGCTTTAGATTAATATCCTAGGAAAACAGTAATGAATATCAACAGTCACAGTTTAGCTGTGATACTATTACTTTTTTAAAAATTACCTTTATTATAGAAATTATTACAGATGTCCCCCTTTTTTGTCCATTGTCCCCTCTCTTCCCACTCTCTCTACAAACATTCACCTCACTATTGTCTGTGTCTATTGATTATTCATATAAGTTCTTTGGTTGATCTCATTCCCCTATCCTCTACTCTCTGAGGATTCTCGGGCTGTTGTCTGCTTCCATGTCTGTGGATTTATTTTGTCTATTAGATTCCAAATATAAGTGAGATCATGTGATACTTATCTTTCTCTGACTGACTTATTTCACTTAGCATAATACTAATACTCTCCAGGTCCCTCCATGCTGTCTCAAAGAAATTATTTTTAAACTAGGTGCCCCATGAATGAAAATTCATGTATTGGAGGAGCTCCCTCAGCTGTGCCTGCTCACTCTCACAGTCTGGGAGCCCTCAGTGGTGGGAGGCGTCCCAGCAATCAGGGGAAGGCAGTGCCCCATCACACCTTTGCTGCTGCCACTGCTAGCGGCCTAAGCCTCAGTCAGCCCTGGTTACCTGAGCCTCAGATGGCCCTGGGTGGCTGCCCAGCTGCCATCCAGGATTGCCTGTACCTTGGGCCAGCCCTGGGCAGTTGGTGGGCTGAGGGGGCTGGGGGACTCCAGAGGCAGGTGCCCCAGCAAGGCTGACGGTCTGGGCGCTGCCATCTTGTGGTTGTGGGCACCACCATATTTGAGGGTGGGCAGTCAATTAGCATATTCTATCCTTATTGGTTGTGGATGCCACCATATTTGCAATGGCATGAGGGTCAATTAGCATATTCCCTCTTCATTAGATAGGATAGTAGTGAAAACAAAAGAATGTAAGAATAGAAAATAGAATTAGTTGAATAAATTTACTATTTATTAAACAAACATTAAAATAACACTGTGTAGGTATATTTATAAGCACTAGTGGTCTGGTGCACACTGAAAGGGAATTAATTAGAAGAAATATCTTAATATCCCTCTTTAACTATAATAGAAATGTCAGAAATTAAAGAAAAGTAGTAAAATGTATATGAAAATAATATGCAAATTTATTAATAAATAAACAATAACAACAAAAACATGATATAAAAACAAAAAAATGATATAAAAACAGCATTGATGCAAACAATGACTGACAAATTGATTAAACTTACTTTAATATCTCCCTGTACTAGTAATATCTCCCTGTACACATTAAGACTGAAAACACTTTCAGAGTACTTGACTAATTTTCCTACATGCTCTTTGAACTTGAGAGAAAGCAGCATATAACTGACCATGTGTGAAAACAGGCTCAAGTAGAAATATTCCTATTCTGTCTAGAGTTTGTCCTTGTGATTTATTAATTGTCATTGCAAATGTTGGCATCATATAAAACTGTCATTGAATTAATTTAAATGGGAGGCCAGTGTCTGATGGGGACAAAGCAATTCTTGGAATCAGAACAACCTCTTCTTCTGCAGATCCTACTAATACTTCAGCTTCGATTATGGTAGGTCACAATCTTTTGATAATAAATCTAGTACCATTACACAGACACCATTTACTATGAAGATTTATCAGTAGCTTAGGATTGCACCTACTTTCAATTTTTACTTATGACATGGCATTATCAAAGGTGTAATATCATTAAGAAATTTGATGAGAAAAGTTTCCTTATCAACATCTTCAATTGAATCGATGGAATCATCACTCAAGTGAGTATGAAAATCTCTATTGAGTATATCCAAAATTTCTTTGTTTAATTTATGAATGTGTTAATTTTTAGGACAAAGAATTACACACACACACACACACACACACACACACACACACACACACACATATATATATATACTATTTCCAAAAGTAACTTTAATAATAGATTTGTTACAAATCATTTCACAGATTTCAATAATATCCATTCCTAAATAAAAACTGACCATGCTATCAAGTCTGTCATGTCCAAATTTTACTAACGATTCACTATAAGCAGAGTTCTCTGATCTGCTGACTAAGGCTGATTATTCAAGGAACGAGGCTCCTGCCTCCCTGCTGTCAGAGTTCAGGGTGCAGATGAACAGGATTCAATGCTTTCAGGGTGCCAACAGCAAGCTGACCTTGGCTGATTCTGGGAGGAATGGGGCTCCCACTTCCCTGCTTTCAGGGTCCAGGGAGTGAATATCTGGCTCCCTCCTCCTTCTTGTCCAGGTCAGGGGTATAAATGGAATTCAGGGCTGGTCAGGGTTCTGACAGCAAGGTATGGGTCAGTGCTTTTCATAGCTACTGGCTGGTGGTCTGGTCAGTGGTTGTTACACCGTAATGGTCGCTGGGCTTTTATTATATAGGACTAGAGGCCTGGTGCATGAAATTCATGCACTGGGGTGTAGGGGTAGGGGTCCCTCAACCTGGCTTTCTCCCTCTCACAGTCTGGGAGTCCTTGGGGGATGTCCAACTGCAGCAGAGGTGGAAGAGGCTCCCGCCACCGCTACTGCATTTGCCGGGCTTCTAGCTCAGCAGCACTCCCCCTGTGGGAGTGCTCTGACCACCAGAGGCAGTTCCTGTGTTAAGCATCTGCCCCTTAGTGGTCAGTGCATATCATAGTGACTGGTTGTTATGTTGTTTGATCGATTTGCATCTTAGCCTTTTATTATATAGGATGATCATATTTGTGATACTATGTTAAACAGAGAAATGCCATTATAATATAAACTATGAAAAAAATTACCAATTTAAAATAAACATGTGTATGTGTGTTTATATATATACTAGTGGCCCAGTGCACAAAATTCGAGAATTGGGGGAGGGGTGTCCCTCAGCCCGGCTTGCATCCTCTCCAATCTGGGACCCCTTGAAGGATGTCTTACTCCCAATTTACAGAGATCGGGTTCAACCAGCAGTCGGACATCCCTCTCATCATCTGGGACTGCTGGTTTCTAACTGCTCACCTGCCTGCCTGCCTGCCTGCCTGATTGCCCCTAACCAGTCTGCCTGCCAACCTACTTTCCCCCAACTGCTTCCTGCCACTGGCCTGCTCACCCTCAAATGCCCCCCACCAGCCTGATCACCCCAATTGTCTCCCATACTAGTGTGCTCACCCCCAACTGCCACTCCTTCTGGCCTGCTCGTCCCCACCTCCCCTCCCCACTGACCTGCTCAATCCAACTACTCTCCCACCACTATCCTGATCACCTCCAACTGAACACCACTGATGTCCTGCTTACCCTCAAATGACCATCCTGCTGGTCTACTTACCCCCAGCAGTCCTGCCCCCCACCAACCTGATCATTCAAACTGCCATTCCATCCTAGCCTGATCACCCACAACATCCCTCTCCTTTTGGCCTCTAACCACCTCTACCTCAGACCCAGTACTAACTTACCAAAGGAGAAAATTTTGAAAATCCTGAGAATTGAGACAAAGCTAAATTATAGGTAGTAACATTAATCTGATACCTCAATAAATATTATTTGCCAATATGTACCATTTTTTTAAAAGAAGATTTACCAGATGATTTGCTCACTATTTTGTTGAAAATTCAGTTTCTTTAGATAAATGCTGAAATGTTCTCATGCACAGATATGTTTCATAATTTGCAGGATACTCAAACTGTGCACAGAAAAATATTCACATCAAGTTTCAAATACGATTCATGTTTTATGATTCTAAATAATTTTTTATTAGTGAAAAATTAACCATGTGATATATGTGTCTGGAGAGGATTAACTATTTCAACCACTACCAATTTTTTTAAATCTTTTATGAGACTATGATTGATATACAAAAATTTGTACATATTTTATGTATAAAACTTGATGAGTTTGAAGATATGTACATACATGTGAAACCATCATCATAATCTATGACATAAATATATACTTCTAAAGTTTTTATATTTTCAGCTGTGTGATTTGTGAAAAACTGAAATGTTTTAAAAGAGATTGATATCTGCTAGGTCATCTTTCTCCTTGGCAATTAACTATTATTAGTACCATACTTAGTAGTTTGTTGACATATACTTTAACATTGAATTATTTAAATCTTTACTGATTTATACTATATGATTTTTACTCAGTGTTTTAAATGTACTTGTACTAAATTTTATTTTAATTCATATTAATTATTTTTAATCATTTTTCTCATACTCATTCTTTAGCAAAAATGTATATTGCTAAATATCTTTCATTAAAATTGTATTCTTATTGTGGAAGATTTTTACTTCCTAAATAATACTATTATACAGAATTCCCAAACTAATTTTTCATAATATACAAGTACCAATTAATTATACATACAACTAAATTCTTTACAAAATTTATGATAAATATTTTGTAATATTTATAATACAAAGCAATCTTTGGCTCAGTGGATAGAGTATCAGCTGAGAGGACCCAGGTTTGAATCTGATCTAGGTTATGTACCTTGATTGCAGGCATATCCCCAGTAGGAGGTGTGCAGGAGGCAGCTGTTTCTCTCTCATCAATGTTTCTCACTCTCTATCCTTCTCCCTTTCTCTCTCTAAAATAATCAATAAAATATATATTTTTTAAAGGCAATGTAATTTTAAAAATCAAATCAGTATGATATGACTTGTTAGGTCCCTTTCTACTATAAATATTATAATTTCTATTGCATAAATACTAAGGTGTTGGCAAAGATTGAGAAAAAATGTACAAAGTTTGTGGAAATTTGCTATGTATTAAAAAAAATCAGTTGACGTATTTTTTTTAAATGCTAGAATATTTTAAGTTAGAATGAGTCTTAACAATGATATGAGCTATTTCCAATCTGTTGTTGACCTCTATGATATGCCACTTTATCTTTCTCTTGGGGTTTCCATAACTATTTCCCAGAAAAGTAAGGGTCTAATACCTTAGTCAAAGTTATCTACAAGGATCACAGCCCCCAAGAAAACATATTGTCTGGAGAAGAGTTGCTTCTATTACAACACTGCTTTGTTAAATATTCCTTTCAGGCATAACTAATTGGGTGAACCCTTAAAAATAGGATTCTTATAACAGAACTGTTTTTAGGATTGATAAAGTGTGAGGATTTTTTCATCACCAAGAGTATGTAATGAGTGAAAATATAATTATTGCCTCAAGGTATATATTAAATGTTTTTAACTTTTCTAATCTATTTACATTAATATGACCAATCCATGTTTTTAATATTAGATATGTACAACATTTAGCATACATCTTGGACAGTATTTCCAAGATATAAGTTGCAGTTATATTTAAATAAATAATGATAAAGATTTTGTCTTGCAGACCATTTTTAAAACAGCTTCAATTTTCAGGCCCATGGGACAATTCTCAGGTTATTTATTATTCTCATCAAAGCTGTTGGATGACATTGGTGACTTTAATTCCTAAATAGCTTTTCAGCAACAGATTGAATAAACGTTAAGTAATGTCTATTGGAAAATATTCTCTTTTGCCTATTTTGAAGTAAGAACCTTCTATAATAGCATAAATTTAGCATATACTTTATCAGATGATATTTCAGAAAAGTTCAAATTTTCAAATATACTTGTAGAACAAAGAGATAAACATTTACAAAGTCTTAATATATATATAATAATTAATATTTCTGGTATTTAACTATGCCTTAATGACAAATATTAATAAAATAATAAGATTAGTCAATTATCATTAGTATAAAATTCCACTATTTCTCATTTATAATAAAATATTTATTTATCTGTTTTGAAATGTAGTCATTATAAGGCCAAGGTATTTCAAAAACTTCCCCTTGGATTCAAAACACACAAATAAACCAATGAACAAAAAATGTAAATAATTTATTATTTTTTTAATTTAATATATTTATAGTATATATATAACTAATATATTTTAATTTAAAAACAGAGATGACAGTTTTTCTTTCTGCTTGTGATATCTCAAGCTGTGTAACTTAGTCTCAATACACTTAATTGTTACAATTTAAAATGAATTGTGCGGTAAGCATGGAATTAGTGCTTACTGAATTTGGCTTCCTCATTTGTATTTTGTACTGCTTTCTATTTTTTCATAATGATCACATTCACATTAATCATCTGGTAACTATTTTACCTGAATTTTTTGCCCATACTTAAAATATGATTTCGAGAACGGAGGTGTGGGTTCTATTTCTTTACTCCTCCTCTTACCACATATTACTTTCCTTACTTTGTTTATGGAACCATCGTTCTATTCAGTTAAGCTTGTGTATTTTAGAGTACCGGCTAAAATGCTGTACAAAGAGATTTTGGTTTCGACAAGAAAAAAATTTATTTCACTTTTATGTAGGAGTTAGGAGGTGGGTGGGTCCAGGCGAGTAAGAAAGCTCTGCTCCATATTGTCTTAATATCGGAGTTGTAGGGGTGGTGTTTTTCTTTTGCATGGTTGATCAGGGATATTCATTATTTTGGCCATTCAGTCTATAAGAAGAAAAAGTGAAAGTCCAAGGAAGGCAATTTTATTTTAAAAAAGAGACCAGAAAAATTAAATAATTAGTCCTCCTTACATTCTATTTATTAGATCTTAGTCTATAGTAAGTAGTAGGAAATATAGTATTTGTAGCAATAATATACACCCTGTGACTTCCCTTCCTGATCTGGGAATAGTTCCTAGGTCGTTGAACATTTCCTGGCCCCTACTGTGTGTATATATATTTGCCATTCAGTGTAATTTTATTTACTGCTTATTGCACATCATTTGAGGTCTTTAATTTCTAACCACCAAAGATTCAAAGGACTATTTTTTCCATGAATTTTAACATTAGCATTAGTGAATTCATGTATGCATGTGTTTTTATTTTAAACATCTGAATTATTCACATTGTCATAGATCCCGAACTCATAAGCGTGGACCATGCACAGGCTGGTAGCCAGCCAGGAAGCCACTTTGCAAGCAACCTGATACTCTGTATAAGGAGAAAAGTCATAGCATAACATTTAATGTCCGTCTTTAATTCATATACTATCGGGGACTCAACTGCTTGGTTGGTGATGGGGTTGATTACTCGGAAGATTATTCCTGAAATAATTAAGGAAAGAGGGTCTCAATCTTTCTTTTTGGTTGCTTGTTCCTCCCCAGCACCTTCATCTCTTTGGGCAGGTTCTGGGACAGCTTCTCCTTCACCTTCTCCTCAGCTTCTTGGGCCCTGCGGAGCAGTGAATGGGCCCACCCCTCACGTCCCTTGGGTACCCGACCCTCTGCAGGACCCACATAGTGGCAGAATGGGCTCGAGGGACAGGGCTGCCCCTAGGAGCAGCAAAATGGGTCTGCCCCTCATGCCCCTCGCCCCGCCGCCCCTCACCTCATGCGTGCCTCGGCCCCGTCTCCCGCTCCAGATTGGCTGGTCGTGTAGCGAAGGTATGCTCAAATTAGCATATTACTCTTTTATTAGATAGGATAAGTACTAAAGATATAAAATACAGCATGATAACTGTAACTAAAACTGCTTTATGCTATATAATAGAGGTTGGCAAACTCACTAGTCAACAGAGCCAAATATCAACAGTACAATTGAAATTTCTTTTGAGAGTCAAATTTTTTAAGCTTAAACTTCTTCTAACGCCACTTCTTCAAAATAGACTGACCCAGACCATGGTTGTGGAAGAGCCACACTCAAGGGGCCAAAGAGCCACATGTGGCTCTCAAGTTGCAGTTTGCTGACCACTGATATATAGGAATGTTCTTAAGAAAGTAAATCCTACATATTCATATCATAAGAGATATTTCTTATCTTTTTTCTTTTATTTTCATTTCATCCATTTGAGATGACAAATGGTAGCTAAATCTACTGTAAATCTTTTGTAAAGAGTTTACAAAATCCTATCTAATAAAAGAGTAATATGCAGATTGACCATCACTCTAATACACAAGATGGCTGCCCCCATGTGGACACAAGATGGCCATCACAAGATGGCCAGCAGGGGAGGACAGTGGGAGGTTCCAGGTCTACAAGGGAGGGTAGTTGGGGGTTATCAAGCCTCCAGGGGAGGGCAGTTAAGGGTGACCAGGCCGGCAGAGGAGGGAAGTTGGGGGCAATCAGGCTGGCAGGGTAGTGGTTAGGGGTGATCAGGCTGGCAGGCAGATGCAGTTAGGGGCAATCAGGAAGGCAGGCAGGCAAGCATTTTGAGGCCAGCAGTCCTGGATTGTTAGAGAGATGTCCAACTTCCCATTTAGGCCTGTTCCTACCAGGGGGTCCCAGATTGGAGAAGATGAAGGCTGGGCTGAGGGACACACACCCCTGTGTATGAATTTTGTGCACTGGGCCTCTAGTATGTAAATAAAAACATCATGCTGTATAACTTAAATGTATACACCAATGCATGCTAAATATACTATATGATAAAACCCTAATATCCAAATTGATCAAATGGCCCAACAACTGGTTGCTATGACACACGTACTGACCATCAGGGGGCAGATGCTCAATGCAGGAGTTTTCCTCTGGTGGTCAGTGCATTACCACAGGGGAGTACTGCTCAGTCAGAAGCCGGGTTCATGGCTAGTGAGGGCCTCTGTGACAGCACTAAAGAGCCCTTGTGGGGAGCTGGCCTAAGCCAACAGTTGGACATCCCCTGAGGGTTCCTGGACTGCAAGAAGGCACAGACATGGCTGAGGGTATCCTCCCCCTTCCCAGTGCATGAATGTCATGCACCAGGCCTCTGGTCTCTTAATAAAAACTAGAAAATAAATAAATATCAACTTTATTTATTATATTCAGTGAAAACTGCTTTTTTAAATGGCAGAAACTGCACTCAGTCAGTGCTTAACTAATGTTACATGCTATTAGATAATGATTGATAATGATTACATGCTGTTGCTAAAAATAACAGGGCATACTGGAAACATCTATTTCTTTAGTAGATAGTGTGTCATGCAAGTCAATAACCCTGTTGAAACAAATCTAAAAACAGCTAGAAAAGTCACCAAAATAAAATATATTTTGTAAAAACATGATAAAGCAATACAAACTAGATGAATCAAAATTCCAGAGTGGACTGAACTATTCAGAAGTATGTTAGTGATCAATAGACATTTTCCTGGGATATTTGCTCATTCAGTGTGCATGTTTTTGACAGTCAGTAGAGATTTGTCCTCTGAAAGAAAAATGAGGAAAGCTCTCAGTGGCCTTGTGGGGTTAGAGTTACAGATTAAATGATTAAAAGGCCTCAAACACACAGCCAAATTTCCCCAATGGGTCTTCACTGAATG